>JAKSZU010000021.1:17375774-18713274 GCA_026018925.1 Tupaia tana
ATTTCACACAATCATGATTTCTGCTCAGCAAATACACTCTTCCCCAACTCAGACACAGAGTCAGTCCTGTGATGCTGCAAAATGTTCTGTAATGCTCAGATAACTCAATGTATTTTGTTCGACTAATACAGGGCCAAGGCATTCACTGTAGTCTAATTATTCAGAAAATCTACAAGTTGCATTTATTTTATATGATTAGGATTACTCTTTTTGATAGATGTGAATTAGCTGTACTAGATAATGTTGATAATGCATTCAAAGGAATCTTCAAAGGAGATTTACTTAAAAATTCTTTTTATTGCCTGAGGGTGTCTATGCTTATGTGTGTGTGTGTGTGTGTGTGTGTGTGTGTGTGTGTCAGAGAGAGAAAACACCCTCAATGAGGTATGGCTCATGCCACAGGATTTTGGACATGCATGTACAAATGCAGTGTTTGTCTTTTTTTTTTTTTTGTTACAGAGTGCTTGTGTTCACGAGAGAGAAAAAGAGAGAGAGAGAAAAATCATTTCCCCCTCTCCCTCCAGGGGGGATGGAAACACTACAGTTCCTTCTCCTCCATTCTCTTCTTGAGATTTCAGGCACACGCATACATGTGCCTAGCATGTTTTTCAAGTCCTCAGGTCTGAGACTTGAATCTGTCAGTTGTCGGTTGACCACAGGGATCCAGCCACCTTAACTACTATACCACCAGCTAGGCCATGCGATATGTTTTTTAAGCTTATGGGATTAGGATCCAAACCACAGTCAGCCATGTGGGATCCAGTTCCCTATACATAGGGTTTAACTGCTATGGGTCTGGCCCTCAAAGGAGGTTCTTAAATTTTTATTTTAAATTAATGTTCTCTACATATACCCTTGCTACTGGTGCTCTTTTTGCTAGTCTGCCATTCTTTCTGGATGCTCACAAAAGAGAGATACTTGTGCAGGATTCTTCTCAGTTTAGTTGTCAAGACTGATAATCTCTGGGTCAAAATCAGGCAGTTCTAGGAAAAAAGGCAGGCTCTGTAGCCTTCACTGGGTGGTAGAGAGATTATGCTTATAATGTTCTTGGGATTAATTTGAGAATTTTTTCAAGACAGCTGCAGCTCACTGATCTAATTTTCTATCCAAATTTATTCACCTTTTGTACTTTATCTCCAAATCCTTCACTGAAATTTAATATCCTCTTCTGTCTGGTTACACTACAGAATTAATAGTAATATGAATTCAGTTAGTGGATAACTCATTGTCCCTTTACCATTTCTTATTGCTTGCACCTGAAGTCAAGATACTAAAATTCATTCCCTTGTCCAATCTCAACTTCTCTTTAACCAAATTCAGACATGTAGTGATGTCATATCTGCATTCCAACTTTTTTTTGAGAGAGAGATTTTTGCTATAGCATGTGTGTGCTTGCTGGAGAGAGAGAAACAGGCAGAAAGTGAGAAATCACCTGTCCACCTCCCACCCCCGAAAGGTTGGCCACATCGCCATCCCTTCTCAATTCTTCTGTCAGAATTTTGGGCATGCACACATGCCTACTTTTCCTTTTCCCACTCTATTGACTGGTACCCTTTGTGAAAGATCAGTTGGCTGTATATGTTTTGGGATTTATTTCTGGGGTCTCTACTCTGTTCCATTGGTCCTCATGTCTGTTTTTGTGCAAATACCATGCTGTTTTGATGATCATAGCTTTGTAATATGTTTTGGGGTCAGGGAGTGGGATGCCACCCACTCCACTCTTCTTGCGCAAGATGGCTTTGGCAGTATGGGGTATTTCATGATTCCAGACAAATTCTATGATTGTCTTTTCTAGATCTGTGAAGAATGTCTCTTGTAATTTTATAGGGATTGCATTAAATATGTAGATTAATTTGGGTAGGGTGGTCATTTTGATTATATTAATTCTGCCAATCCAGGAAAATGGGATATCCTTCTACTTTTTTGTGTCCTTTTCAATTTCCTTTTTAAGGTTTTCATAGTTTTCCTTATAGAGGTTTTTGACATACTTGGTTAGTTTTATTCCTAGGTATCTTATACTTTTTGTGGCTATGGTAAACAGGATTACTTTATTCAGTTCTGTCTCTGTTTGCTTGTTGTGTGTATATAGAAATGCTATAAAGTTTTGTAAGTTAATTTTGTATCCTGCCACTTTACTGTATATATTTATTACTTCAAAAAGTTTTTTCATGGATTCTATTGGGTCTTCCACATAAACAATCTTGCCATCTGCAAACAGAGATAATTTTAGCTCTTCTTTCCCTACTGGAATGCCTTTTATTTCCTTCTCTTGTCTGATTGCATTGGCTAGAACTTCCAGTACTATATTGAATAGGACTGGAGAAAGTGGGCACACTTGTCTTGTATCAGTTTTTAGTGGAAACGTTTTCTGCTTTTCCCCATTCAGTATAATGTTAGCTATAGGTTTTTCATAGATGGCTTTTATTATGCTGAGAAACAATCCTTCTATGCCAATTGTCCTGAGTCTTAATAATAAAGGAATGTTGTATTTTGTCAAATGCTTTTTCCGCATCAATTGAAATCATCATATGTTTTTTTTTTATCTTCCTTTCTGTTAATATGATATATTACATTTATGATTTTACATATATTGAACCACCCTTGCATCCCTGGAATAAAGCCTACCTGGTCATGATGAGTAACCTTTTTTATATGCTGTTGAATATGGTTAGTAAGTATCTTGTTAAGAATTTTTGCATCTATATTCATCAGTGATATAGGTCTGTAGTTTTTCTTTTTTGTTGTGTCCTTATCAATTTTGGGAATGACGGTAATAGAGGTTTCATAGAGTGAATTTGGAAGGGTTCCTTTCTTTTGGATCTCTAAAAACAGTGTGGGTAGAATGGAGGTTACTTCTATAAAAGTTTTGTAAAATTCAGCAGTAAAGCCATCGGGACCTGGACTTTTCTTTGTTAGGTGGTCATTTATTACTGATTCAATCTCATTGCTTATTATAGGTCTATTCATGATTTATATGTCCTCCTGAGTCAATCTTGGTAGATTGTATCTGTCCATGAATTTGTCCATCTTATACAGGTTTTCTTGTTTGTTGGCATATAGTGGCTCATAGTATCCTCTAATGGTGTTTTATATTTCTATTATATCTGTTGTAATATTGTCTGATTCCTTGTGGATTTCATGTATCTGATTCTTTTCTCTCTTCTTCTTAATTAGTCTAGCCAATGGTGTGCCAATCTTGTTTATCTTTTCAAAGAACCAGCTTTTGCTCTCATTTATTTTCTGTATAATTTGCTTATTTTCTATTTCATTTATTTCTGCTTGATTATTGTTTCTTTTCTCCTGGCATTTTTTGATTTTTGTCATTGTTGTTTTTCCAATTCCCTAAGGCATGATGTTAGGTTGTCCTTTTGCAACCTTTCCATTTTTTTCTTGTGTGCACTAATTGCTATGAACTTCCCTCTAACTTCCCACTGCTTTTGCAGTGTCCCATAAATTATGGAAACTCGTGTACTCATTAGCATTTGTTTCCATGAATCTTTTTTATTTCAGTATTAATCTCTTCAGTAGTCTGAAGTCATTCAGAACTAGGTTATTTAGTTTCCATATATTTGTGTATTTTCGAGTTTTTTTTTTTTTTCCTGAGATTAATATCAAGTTTAATTCCATCATAGTTGGAGAAGATGCTGGATGTAGTTTCTATGCCTTTCAATCTGTAAAGGGTGATTTTGTGCCCTATCATGTGGTCAATCTTTGAGAAAGTACCATGTGGGGCTAAGAAAAATGTATGTTTTGTGGTTTTTTGGGTGGAAAATTATATAGCTATCTATCAAGTCCATCTGATTTATGGTATCATTTAGGTCCAGAATCTCTTTGCTTTATTTTCTATCTCATTGACCTGTCTAAAGGAGATAATGGGGTGTAGAGATCTCCAACAATTATTGTGTTACAATCTATCTCTCCTTTTAGATCTAGCAGTTTTTCCTTTACATATTTGGGTGCTCCTGAGTTGGGTGTATAGATATTTATAAGTATTACATCTTCTTGATGAATTAGTCCTTTTATTACTATATAATGCCCTTCTTTGTCTCTTCTTACGGTTTTTGTCTTAAAGCCTATTTTGTCCAAAATTGATATAGTGACTCCTGCTCTTTTTTGGTTTCCATTGGCATGGAATTCATTTTTCCAGCCCTTCACTTTTAGTCTATGTCTTTATCCATGAGATGAGTTTCTTGTAGGCAGTGGATGGAGGGTTTCTGATTTTGAATTCATTCAGCCAGTCTATGTCTCTTGATTGGAGAGTTTAATCCATTAACATTCAATATTATTATTAATATTTCCAAACTTGTCCCTACCATTAAGTTGGCCTTATACTCAGTTGTATTTTGTTCTCTTATTGCTGTCTGTCTCTCTTTAATTTTCCTGGTATAGTACTCCTTTCAGAATTTCTTGAAGAGCTGGTCTGGAGTTGGTAAATTCTTTCAGGTTTTGTTTATCCGAGAACGTTTTTATCTTCTTTTCCCATATGAAGGATAATCTTGCCAGGTGTAGTATTCTTTGGTGAAATTGTTTTTCATTTAACACTTTGAATATATTTCCCCATTCTTTACTTGCTTGCATTGTATCCGATGAGAGGTCCAGTGTTAGCCTGATGGGATAGCTTTTGTAAGTGATTTGACGTTTCTCTCTTGCCAATCTTAGTATTTTGTCTTTGTCTTTGTGGTTTTGGCCAATCTAGTTATGATGTGCTGTGGAGAGGATCTTCTTAGATTGATTCTACTTGGGTTCTTTGTATTTCTGGGTCTGGATGTTTGAGGGCCTTTCTATACTTGGAAAGTTTTCTTCCAGAATTTCGCGTAATAGATTATCAATCCCTTATTGGTTTCTTCACCTTCTGGGATACCAATTATTTGGATGTTTGGGTGTTTCATGGTATCTAGTATTTTTTGTATAGTATTTTCAGTTTACTTGGCTGTTTCCTCGGCTTTTTGTTATTTTTTCTCATTGTTTTTACTCTCAAGATTATTTTTGCATGGTCTATGTCAGGGAAGTTTTGATTTCCTGTATTAGAGCTTCATATCTCCCAAGATTCGAGAGGTTTTTGCATGGTCTAGACAGACAGCAGAGAGACAGAAAGCGAGAAATTGGTCAATACTTTCCTCCATTCTCCTCTCGGGATCTTGGGAAGTTTTGAGTTTCCTGTATTAGAGCGACTTCATATCTAACAGTGGTCCCCCATCTGATTCTTTTTTATGGTGTCCAATTCTTCTTTCATATTGTGGAAGGACTTCCTTATCTTTTTGAGCTCAACGTCTCTTTTCTCTTGTATCTCATAGAGTCTTGTTACCATAAATATTCTAAATTCTTTTCCTGACATTTTGGTAATGTCCCTAAATTTTCTCTATTGGAGATGAGTTATAGTGTTCCCTTGCTAGAGATATATTACTTTTTTTCTCATCCTTGAGGTTCTTCTCCGATTCTTATTCACTTTTGGCTAATTTGTTTGAAAGGGATTCTGTGACTGTGAGCTCATGTAGTTCCTTTACTGTGAAATATTTTGTTGCTATTTTCTCCCTTCTGCGGTATCCTCCAGTGTGGGAATCACAGGATAAGTTTTGTAATTGGATTTATGAAGGGAAATTTCACTCTTCTTGTAACAACCACAGTGAGGTGCAAAGACTTTTCTAAAACTCACAATGTTTAGATATTTAGCTACTGTGCACTTCTCTAGGCAAGTGGATAAGGGCTGAGGAGTAAAATCGGAAAGTAAGATAAAAGAAAAAGAAAGAAGGAAACGGAAATAGAAAAAAGGCAAAGAAAAAAGAAGGAAAGAACTAGAACAAAAAGAGGAGGGGAAAAAATAGAAATCATGTGGTAGATAATGAAATTGGGTTAAAAATAGAAAACAGTGCAGTGCTTGCAAAGGGCCAACATAGTCAGAGGTGGAGTTGCCTGGATGCTTTCTGTCCTAGTTGAGGTAAGAGCAGACAAGTTAACAAGAGAAAGGCACAAATGGAGCAGAAAAGCTGTTTTTTTTTAAAGAGAGAGAGAGAGAGAGAGAGAGAGAGAGAGAGAAAGAAATGTTAGAAGAGACAGAGAACAAGAGGGACAGTGAAAATTGGCTACTTAGCTAGCATTGGGGCCTGGAAGGGGGGACCCTGGCAGGGCAGGGGGTGGGGGGACTTCACAGCCATGAAGCTGCACTCAGAGGGCCAACACACTCAGAGGTGGAGTTGCCTGCATGCTTTCTGTCCTGGCTAGCACTGGGGTCTGGAAGGGGAGACCCCGGCAGGGCAGGGCTTCACAGCCATGAAGCTGCACTGGTCCTGCTTTTAAATATTTATGCATTTAGCTTTTTTATGATACTTCAAATATGCACGGAACCAAATTTCTTTATAAGATAACTTGACAAAAATCCTTGAATAAGCTAAACAGTATTCAACAATCTAGCATAATAAAACAATTTAATTAGGTTAAATATTATCTACTTATGAGAGAAACAAAGTGAAAAGGGCAATAGAATAAACCTAAAAATTATTTTCTCTCAAATATCCCTTTGTGGGCATTGTCTTCATACACATAGCTGTTTATTTGGAGGAAAACCTGGAGTCACTGAAGCAAACATTGCTTTATATACACTATGATACCAGATCAATAATGTGGCTGGTGCACTGAGCAAAAGGAGTTCAAGATTATGTTACTGTTTTCTTTTACTGTTCGATCAACAGAAAAAAAGAGCCCAAAGAAGAGAAATAGAATACAAAGAAAGACATTTCCATCTCCCAATTTCATCTTCCATTTTGTTGTAACCTCCAGGGAACTTGCGTGCAAGATAGTGTAATTACTATCTTAATAGCTGGTTCTAGAACTTAAAAAAAAGAAAGCATCTTGAATGTTTATGCTTTCACACTTAATAGCAGGGGCTTCCTAAATGAAGTTTCAGTTAGGCTGTTAATGATATTTGATCAGTATTAGCATTTTCCATTCGCATACGTATTTGCTCAGTGTGTCTTAAACCATCGGGTCTGGGATTCGAACTGCAGTTGGCCACGTGTGAGTCCAGCAATGTAACCACTACAATATCTCCTGATCCCTGCATTCTTATTTTTATATTGGGTTTCTTATAGCAAATTATATAATTGAGTTTTGCTTTTTAAAAAAATCCAACCTGTTTCTGCCTTTTAAGTGGGGAGCTTAAGCCATCTACATTTAAGGTGATTATTGATAGTTAACTTGAAATCTACTATCTTGCTATTTGTTTTCTTTGTCCCCTTCACTCTTGTTTTCTTTCTTCTTTCTATTGAATCCACTTTATCTTCTTCATTGATTTACAAGCTTTAACTTTTTGTTTTGTATGTATTTTTAGCAGTTGCTTATGATTAATAGTATACATCTTTAGCTTGTCTCTTTCTATTGTACTTTCCAGTGATAATCTATTACCTCATGTAGGTATGAGAATCTTAGAAGAGTATTCTTCCATTTCCAGCCTGCTGGCCTTTGTGTTATTATTGTCATACATTTTTATTTCTACATGTGATATCAACTCCAAAAAATAATTGTTATCATTTTTGCTTTCATTTATCAATCTTTTAAAGATATAAGACAAGAGACCCTTTATAGTTCCCTACGTATTTCTCATTTCTAGTCTTTTTTTTTTTTTTTTAGAGAGAAAGATTTTTGCTATAGAGCACATGCACTTGCCAGAGATACAGAGAGAGACAGAAAGGAAGAAATCACCATCCCTCTGCCCCAGGGGGGATGACCACGCTGCACTTCTTCTCCATTCTCCTCTTAGGATCTTGGGCACACACACACACACACACACACACACACACACACGCACCCACGTCTGGCATGAGTTTTAAGCTGCTGGGTCTGGGACTTGAACCGTGGTTGACTACATGGGAGTCCAATGACATAAACGTCATGCCACCTGCTGATCCCCACTTCCAGTATTCTTTGTCCCTTTGTGTAGGTACAGATTTCTACTTGATATCCCTTTCCTTCTGCTAGAATATCTTTTCTTAATATTTTTGGTAGTGATGGTCTTTTGGTGATGAATTCTATAAGGTTTTGTATATCCCAAACTTCTTTATTTTGCTTTTATTTGGGGATATAAAATTTTAGGTTGACTTGTCTTTCTTCCAGTACTTTCAATATATCGCTCCATTATTTTCTGGCTTACGGTTTCTTTAGAGAAGCCCACTCTCATGCTTGTTTTTTTTTCCCCCCCACTGCCCATAATATTTCTTTCTATTCTGGTTGCTTTTAAGATATTTTTCTTATCACTGGTTTAATGTGATTTAATTATGATATATCTTAATGTAATTTTCTCCCTGTTTTTAGGTTTAAGGTTCACAGATATCCTTTGGATCTAAGGGTTTACAGTTTTTATTAAATGTGAAACTAATTCAGCCATTGTTTTTAAAAACATGTTTTCTATTTCTTCCTTTCATCTCCTATGGAGACTCTGATTGAATATAGAAAGCTCTTTCATAGCTCAGTGTTGCTTTGTTCATTTAAGAAAATTCTTTCTCTGTGTTTCATTCCTGAGAGTTTCTCTTGTTATATTTCCAAGTTCACTCATTTTTTTCTCTTTTGCAATGTCTAATCTGCTGTAATCACATCTAATGTATTTTTCATCTATGTCATTATATTTTTAACTCCAGAAAGTTGATTTGGACTTTTCAAATTTCTTACATATCTTTATTAATATGTATAACTTTTTACCTAGAGTTTATAACAACTATTTTAATGTACTTGTCTGCTAATTCTACCTCTTGTGTCATTTAGGGGTCAGTATTGCCTGACTTATTTTTTTCCCTCATCATGGATTATATTTTTCTGCATGATATTTCTTTTAGTCGCCAGAGTACATGTTCTTGCAACAGACAGACAGGGAGGCAGAGAGGGAGAGAGAAGGAGAAGGAGAAAGAACCCCAATTGAGTGTGGTCGTGCCACAATCCCTTCTCCATTTACCCATTTTGTTGGGATTTGGGGACATGCCTGCATATGTGCCCAGTGTGTTTCTCAAGCTGCTGGAACCAGGACTCAAATTGTCTTTGGCCATGTGGATCCGGCTTCCCTTAACCATCAGGCTATGAGAACCTGCCCTTGCCTGGTAATTTTTTGTTAGATATCAAATATTGTCATTTTGCCTTAACATGCTGGATATTTTTGATAATTTTATAAATATTCTTGAGCTTTGTTTGGGGATGCAATTAAATCACTAGAAAACATTTTGATTCTTCTAGTCTTGCTTTTAAGCCTCATTAGGCAGGAACACAGCTGCGTTTAGCTTGTAGCTAATTTTACCCCATTACTAAGGCAATACCTACTAGATCTTCTAACCGATATCTCATGAATTGAGTTTCCACGCTGACTAATGCGAAAAGACACAGTTTCTGATCTGTGTGAACTTCAAAGACTGTTCTTCCTGCTTCTTTTGGATTCTGCTTTTTGTTCTTAGCCTCGGGTACTTTTCTCACTCACATGGGCTGACAAATTCTACTCTGAAAATTCAAATGGGACTCGCTGCACATTTCTGTGGTTGTCTATCTGTGCAACTGTCACTTCTCTGGTATTCTGCTTCATAGACTCTGGCACTCTTGGCCTCCCTGGACTCTGAGATCTATTTCCTCAACCCAGAGATGTCTCTAGGTTCCCCTTGGACATCTGGATGTGCTGCATCCTAGAATCTCTCTTCAGTTTGTAGACTAACCCTAGGCTTTTGTTTTCCTTCTTTGGAGTCGTGATCCTGTATTGCCTGATGATCAATGTCTTCACACTAGTTTTTTATGTATTTTTTCATTTTTCCCATTGCTTCAGGTGGGAGGGTAAATCAGTTCCCTAATACGCTATCATAATTGATAGCAAAATCTCTGTTAATTATATTTTGTTTAAAGCTTATCACCCTACAAAAGAACATGTCTATTACTGGAGACATTTCACCTGCCTTTGTAAGAATTGTTTTGAATCTGACCAAGTTTTCTCATTACTTGGTTCTCATCTAATCTGTCGGCTGTAGACAAGAATCTGCCACAAGTCTTCCATCAATTTATTACTCAATTTTTCTATATGGAAAAGTGGCACAATAATATCAGCATTCAATTTTTCAAAGAGGTATACCAAATATGAATAAATGAAAAAGGAATTTTTGGAAGTAGAACTTCATGATGCAGCTGTAATGACATGGGATATTGGGGTGATCAGGCCCAATGCCCAATGCAGGAACAGCAGCAAACTCAATTCTTTGTATTACATTCACAGAGAATTAGAATGCAAAGGGGACAGTAAAGTAGATTTTATTAGTGGAGAAAAGAACAGCTCCAGGTAGCAGGGAGCTGCTCTTGAGTACATGTTGCCAATTTGGGGCTCTCATCAGGGGGTTTTATCCTAGTCAGGAAGATGTTCATGTTTTGTTCCTGTGGGGTTCACATGTTAGGCACGTCATGCTGCACATTTAGGGACCTGCACATTTAAGAGCACTTCTGGTGAATGATTGCTCAAGTCTTTGTCTGAGAGCCTTGGGCCCAAAAGTCTATTATCGAGGTTTCAGAATTTAGTGGGGCAGGGGAAGAGTGTTGGAAGGGAACTAGGGAGAAAAATAGAGAAGTAAGATATTTGTGGGACACAGAAATGGTTTATTACCTATTGATGATAACGGGTATAGTATTCTCAACTGGTCTGGTCTGAAGGGTATTTCATGTTGGGTAAATTCTCCCGACTAGCTAAATGATATATAATGAGTGAATGTATAAAGTAATAATACAATTTTAAAAAATGGATTTAGTGGGGACATGGAAAAAAGCCAAGATTGCTTTAGGTCATGCTAGATAGATTAGTCATTGAGTCACTGCTGCAAGCCATTTTCTGTGAACAAGCAGTTCCCAGTAAAAGCTTGACAATTGTGCCTCCATCTTTGTGCTATGTCCTGACTATGTTTCGTAGGGTTCTATCTCCTAGCTCAATAGCAGTATATACTTTATGACTAAAATCCAAAGTAGAATGAGATCTTTCCATTTCTAGAATTCTATCATTTTGTTTTTATAATATCGTCAGAGTGAGACAATCAAATTTAGAATTGTTGTCTTTTTAATATTTGTAAAGAACTCTTTAAAAGGAAGCCTACCAAGTTCGAGATAAATGTGCTATCAAAGATTTTTGATAAAATGAAAGAAAAGATGTAGCGTTATAAGTATATATAAATATTTAAATAATTAGCTTTGGGAATAAAAGATCTAGAGCAACACAACAAATGAATTCTTTAAATTGTATTTTTCTCAGATGCTATGGATTTCTGAGAATTCTCTTTCTTTGATTACATATATGTTTGCATGTGTTTTTATATGTATATATATTTGTGTGTTTATATGTGCATGTGTGTACATAATAATACTAAGACTGGAAGAACCGTATAGATCATCTAATATAATTTCTGTCTTATGTAATGTTAAGAAGCAATTTCCTTGCATATAAGGACAAGAATATACATCTTATAATTCCATATCCGGTAAAGTTTTCTTTTTTGCTTGTTTTATCTTGTTTAGAAGAGATACATGAAAAATGTGAAAAGATTTCTTATTTCTTTTTTAAAAGTTTTTTAGTTGCCCAAGGGTGTGTGTGCTAGCCAGAGAAAAACAGAGAGAGATGGAAACAGGGTGGCTGAATCCCACATGACTGACTGTGCAGTTCAATTCCTGGACCCAGTGGCTTGAAAAACATGCCAGTCGTGTGTGCATGCATGCATGTCTAAAATCCTGAGAGGATAATGGAGAAGGGATTTTTGCACAGCCATCCTCCCTGGAGGTGCTTTCTTACTACCCCCTCACCCCCTTTTCTATTTTCTTTGTCTCTCCAGCAAGCACATGCATTCTAAGCAAAATTTTTTTTAAAAAGGCAGCACACTATTTAAGATTTAGGTATGGTTAACTTCTCTATGGCTTTATCATATTATGCACTCAGATTCAAATCACAAAACCATTTTATTTTAGATGTTAATGTTGACATACTACTTGTTAATGCATCCATCTACAATAGTCATTAAAGACAGGGGTAGTTGTTTTACCGTTTTAGGTACTTACCAAAGTAATTTATCCAATGGACACATCATTGATCAAGTATTCCATCTGTCTTTCTGTACCTCTAACCTCCAACAAAATAAAATAGCTCATCAAATGGTTACAAACATCATTTATCCACTAACCACTCTTTAGGACTCAGGTCAATAGTCTTAATGAAATACAGTTTCTTTTCTACTTAAGATAAAAGTCTTGCTTTGCTTATAGCACAGTTTTATAGAGTTGTAGCTTTGGCAGCTAAAAATGACCACCAATTATTATGGCCACATATGGCCACAAATTATTTGCAATTCCTCCTGTAAAGGAGAGTCTCTTTCCCCATTGCTTGTATCTAGGCTGGCCTAGTGACTTCCTTCAATTAATGTAATATGGTGGGAGTGACCGTATGCAAGGTTTGAGATGAAGTCTCCAGAGGTTATAAAGCTTTCGTTTTAATCATCTTAGAACCTTGTTCACTGTGGGTGAGTGGGTGGGGGAGGTGAGAGACCCGGATACCGTAGTCATCCCAGTCATTTCTAGTTGTCTCACCTGAGGTCCAGACATAGGAGAGACATTAAGTTTTGTGTTAGTTTCTTGTATAGCAAGAGATAAGAGGCTAGTGTTCATATTAATTGTTCCTCTTCCACCACTAACTTTCTTTTCTTCTAATCAATTCTTCAAATAACTTCAGTTTCTCTCTCCTGGGCTCTCTAGAAGTCTTCTATTGTTAATTTATGATGAGAATTCAAAAAGTTCATGAAAACATAAAATTAAAGTATGAGTTTATGTGCAAACCTAATATCTTTCTGGAATTTCTGGCTCTGCTTAGACCTAGCTAGTGTTTTTCTCTTTTGCTAAATTATTACATGCAGCCTGTATGGAAAATAGAAAGATGTAACAGAATGCTTTACTCTTTTTCTTTTTATGTAAACCAAGGTCTAGGCAACATCAGAGATTTCCAGGCTTATTTCAGGAAGATAAAAAAATCAAGTAAAAAAATTCATCTCTTTCCTATCTCATTCCTAGTATTTTTCTAGTACTGAAGACTTAAAATGATCTGCTTGGGATATTTTTGTAAATTTTGTGAAATGATTAACTGCTAAATTTTGTTTTACATGACAAGTTTGGAGGTGGCATGTTTGTTGACAAGTACCTTTTGTTTCTTGGAATTGGAAGACCTACCATTTATGTTGGGGGCAACTCATTTGGTTGTAGCCACCAGTGCATCACAGAACATATTGCCTTCACATTCCTACACTCATACTTTGTCCCTAAATTTGTGAACTAGGAATACAGATTAAGATGGAAGTCTCTAGTCTGAGGTCTGCGAGCCTACTAGAATAGTGCAAACTTTGTGTGGATGGACCTTTTATCTTTAAAAAGGATATATAACTTTCACCAGTTTTTCATTGAATCTATTTTCCCACTCCCTTTTTAAGCCAGTATTTTAGAAGCTTGGATTTTATGACCCTTCTCTATTTCTGCTTCAGTTTCATCAAGACTTATGGCTCCATAGCATTACTCAGATAATCCAAATATGTAATTTCCTTCAAAAGAACAGTGAAAATGAATTCTGGGCACATTTCTCTTTGGTGCTAAACCCCTGAGATATGACCCCTAAAATAGTTCAAGGTGCTTTCAATAATCACTGGGCCTTTTGCTTATGGATAGTCTTATTGTCCCCCAAAATTCTTCCTCACTCATCATTAGTAGTTACAACAATGCACTCAACCCACTGGCTCCCGGGCTGACCTCTACTAACCATGAGGTCATCCTGATTCCTTTTCTATAGGATTCAGCCCATTACTGCTGTACAAGACCCCTTGCTATGACTCTTGACCAATAGAAAGCTTTGATGAATCCCGATTTGGAATCCTTTGCGTTTAAAATCATCTTAAACTCTGTAAGACCTTGGCACATATTATTCAGACACAGTGAATCTGGGGATCATCTGTGTTTAGCCTGAACAAATTACTTTTTTTTTTAAACAACGTTTGCTTTTGGTCAATCTTTCCTAAAGTGACATAAATCAGAATTACCTGGACCTTTGAGAGTAGCTCCATACATTGGTCTCTCTTCCCTCCCTCTTTGCCCCATCTGCCTGAGATCCAGCTACTGGTCTGGCTGTGCTTCCTGAACATCTTGTTGACCATGACCTTCAGTTCATGAAATTGGCCTGCACTGGGGCCATTCCAGAGGTGTGCATGCCCCTCCCACATTAACATCATAAGATTAGGGGTACTATGCCCTAGACATACTCTGCTGATTCTGTTCATCGATAAGCTAACCTCTACTGTAATCGTCAAACAATGTGTCTACGAACCAGATCCCTATCTTGGCAACAGGGATCTGATATTTAATTGATTTATGAATGCTTTGTTCTTATTGCATAAAACCTGACCCTATGCTTATGGTGGCATGGACCATTGTCTGCCCTGGTGTTAGTGGAACATTATTTCCCCAAATATGAGTAAGCACATGTCTTCCCCTGCACATACACCTTTGGATATGTTCTCTGGAATCCGTCAACATTATGGACAAGCCCTTCCAGTTTTGGAGGTCCACCGGAATGACCTTACACCAGGCAACATGAATAGAAATTTTGAGGGGCCACTGCCCAGGAGTCTATCTATCTATCTATCTATCTATCTATTTATTTATTTATTTATTTATTTATTGGCTATTCTCACAACACAGAAGTTTGAGACTCGCTCATATATAGTATATTGGGAAAGTACAATCTTTGCATTTTTTTAAATGACCAATGAAATAAACCACATACAAAATATAGAACATTTTGAAAATACAGCAAGAGTTATATATAACTAGCTAGTCATGTGGTCAACTGAAAGTAATTAAATTTGTATGCCAGATTTATTTACGGTCCTTTTATTTTTTTGAAAAGTGATGTCGTGCATGCATATAAAGGGAAAACTGACATCCCTTTGTTGAGACTGTTTATGAAATGCTATCTTTTGAGAGAACATTTAGATGGCACTGTGTCTGTCTGGTGGGAAAAGGTTTTCGGCTCTTGTCTGTTGATCTTGAGATTTTGTTGCACTAGGGAATGAAACACTCAGTATGTTTATATCCACAGAAGCAGAAAGTGCTTTCTTTCCCCCAGCTCCTTCTTCCTAAGATGTCATATCTTGAAGAAAAACAAAACAGAAAAGGAACAAATTTATTCTCAGGGAGCTTGGAGGAACATGAATTATTTATTCTTAGAAATCCTCTACTATCTTTGCATGAAAGAGAGCCCTATTATTAAAAGTGAATGTTTCTTTTTTTGCATGTCAATAACTGGGAGATCAGAATGGACTGGCTGTTAGATAGCTCCTCCTTGGAGACCACGCTCCCCAGGCAGCCTCTGCAGCAGCCAAGTTATTTTTAAGACAATAAAATCACTGGAACTGATATATTAACACCCACAATTGATGAGATGGGGTCTGCCACTGAGGCAGTCTGAGAGGAAGAAAAGACCATTAAAGTGCTCCCAATTACCTTTTAATTATGAATTAGCACATTTGCATAAATCATAGCACGGAGAAGTTCTGGGTCCATGGGCATGTGTGTTTGAATTGCCTGGGTTTATTAGGCTCCTTATTCTCTTTCAACTAAGTTGAGCAGTAAATTCTCTACTACCTTCATCTTGGAGCAGAGGAAGTCAATTCTTCTTGCTTGGGGAAAAATTTAAATTTTCCCTTGATGCCAGTAATCTCATTTTCTTTCCAAGTAGTTGTGCAAATGAGAACAATCTTTTTGTCTTTTCCAGTTCACACTGGGCTTCTCTAGAGCTGAAAGAACATAGTGCTTCCTTGATAAAATAAATTTTGGTTAGGAAGAGGCAGCTGGGCATTTCAATCCTGGAGGGATGGAAAATGAGGGAGAATTACATACAGATCAGGCCTGTCATTCTGCTGGGCAGTGGCTTTGGGAGTCACAGCCTCTTGAGATCCAACAAGCAATGAATTCTTTTTGTTTTAGGATAAGTGGTAAGCTGGAGACTTAGTATTTTATTCTTGGAAATAAAACAAGAGCTGTTTGGAATCGACTCCTCTTTTTCACAGTTGAAAGAGACCCCTTGGGACCAGAAGATGGCGTAATGGTTGTGTTGCTGGACTCCCACATAGTTGACTACAGTCTTAGTCCTGGACCCAGTGGCTTAAAATTCATGCTGGTTGTGTGTGCATGCATGCCCAAAATCCTGAGAGGAGAATGGAGGAGACAGGATTATGGTGTGGCCATCCCTCCCTGGGGAGGTGATTTCTTGCTTTCTATTCCTCTGTCTCTCTGGCCAGCGCATGCACCCTGTAGCAAAAACCTCTTAAAGAAAAAAAAAAAAAAAAAAAAAAAAAAAAGAGAGACCCCTCTATTTGAATCACTGTAAACTCCATTTATGTCCAACTTATGCCTGCTAACTGGCCTTACTAGAGAAAAGGTCATATCTATTGAGTTTCCTTTGTTAAAATAAGTAACCCTTTAGAGAAAAATGTCAGGCATAGAAAGAGGGCAAAATTTGGAAGGAAAACGGTTGATCCTTGGTGTCACAGCCATCCCCATTCCATCTTAAGCATTCCCCGTCCCCACAAGTACTCAGAACCTTTGTGCTACTGGCAACCCCTTTCTCACTCCCAATTTCCATCACTTTCTCTCTACCCTTCCTTTCTTTTTCTCATTATCACCTAGGAGTGCAATACATTTCTAGGAAGCAAAAGATTAGAAACAACCCCAATGTCTATCAATAGAGAAAGCTGGTTAAATAAAGTGTGGCACATCCATTTAGTGAAATACAATGGGGCTGCAATAAAGAATGGAGGAGCTCCCTGTACCGATAAGAAGAGACCTCTGAGATTCATTGTTAAGCGAAAAATAAAAGGCATAGAACAGTGTGTATGTTTTAACTTTTGTGCAAAAGATAGTGTGTGTAGGAATAAGAATCCTTGTTTACTTGTGTATGCTTAAAAAGTCTGGTACTAATAATAACAACTAATAATGGTACTCTTATCACGGTGGGAAGTGATTAACTAAAGATATTTCACTGGTCACCTTGGTGTTTTATTTATTTATTTAATTTGAAAAAGGGCTTCCCATTGAAGTACAACATACATTCAGAAAACTGCAGAGTGTTAGTCTACAGCTTGAGGTGTTCACCCACTTTGTTAGTATTTACCTCTAGAAGATGGCATGATTTGCACCTCAGCGGCTCCCCTTAGGGGTGCTCTGCTCGTTCCTCACTCCCCAGTGATAATCACTATCATAGCTTCTCAATCATGTTAAAAATCAGTCTTTTAAAAAAGATAGAGTTATAATTCTTGGACACACATAAAAGGATAGGTGCCAAAGATTTTTATTTAACTCATTAATTAATGAAGAATTTGGTAAGATATTATGATGATTAATGTTGTCAACTTATAGGAAAGGCTGAGACATAAGAAGTAAAATGAAAGTTTTCTTTTTCTTTTTTCTCTTTTCCTTTCTTTCTTAGCGAGGGCGTAGGACAATTTGCCCATGTAACACAGAACTCTGGTGGCCCAGAAATGTGCTCATCAAAACAGCTGCCAAGAACGCTGATTTATATAGCTAAGAGAAGGGCAAGAAAAAGGGAGGTTATTAGTTGTCAAGAGTTTACATTGGTCTGTTTAAAATAGCACAGGCAACTGACTGGCTCTGCCTTATCCTTTATATCATGAACTGGAGGACACTGGGATGAGGAACTAGTGGGGTCATATTACATAGTTGTGGGTGTAACCAAGTCTCTCAGGCTTATGCCTTGTTAGGGCCTTTATAATTTATTATTACTTTTAAAAAGAATTATTATTGAATTTTATTTGTTGTTATTATTATTATTTTTTAATTTGACCAGATTGAGACAGAGAGAGAAAGAAAAAGTGAGAAAGTAAGCCACTGCATCCGGGACTTGAACTGTGGTTGGCCATGTGAGAGTCCAGTGCCTTAACCACTATGCCACCTGCTAGCCCCAAGGGCCTTTATAATCTAAATGAGCCATGCATTCCGTAGACTGTTCTGAACTGCTCTTCTTCTTTTTATGTGCCAACTTCCTTGGCCCAGGTTACCATCGTTTCTGGATATGACTTTGTTGAAGTCAGCAGTTGAGTCAGTAAATCCAGTAAACCGTTCTCTCCAATGTCGGCGAGCATTGTCCAGTCTATGGAGGGTTAAAATAGAAGAAAGAGGAAGGAGGAATTAACTGTTTCCTTGCCTTACTGCTTGAGGTAGAGCATTTTATCTCATCTTTTCAGGGTGTATCTTACATCCTCAGCTCCCCTTGGTAATGAACAATTGTTTAAGAAACTTAACCAAAAACCCTATTTAAACAAACATATTGTTCAGCTTTTCGATAACATCATAGTTTCTTTCCAAAAGACTTGAAAAGCTTAGGAAATATGTGTCTTCTGTCCATCAATCCTAACTCTAATAGCTGGATATGCACCAAAACCTATCTTTAGGATAGAATGTGACAGACCCATATTAGCCATATCTAAAGCATTGTAAATTTTTCCTTTTACCCCAACACTGACATGCTGCTGAAACAAAGTCATATTTTCTTTTCTATGGTAAACAATAAACTCAACTTTGCCTTACCTCTAGATAATTTGGTGGTATGAGGCCACTTTGAAAGTCTGTGGAAAGATGGAATTAAAATACCCGTTTATTTGGCAAAAAATTTCTGAAATTATGCATCGTTTTTACATAATATGTATTTTCTATGAACTCTTTGAAGAATTCTTTTTTTTTTTAAAAAGAAAGTATGCTAGAAGGCATGTGTACTCATGAGAGAGAGGGAGAGAGAGCGAGCGAGCGAGAGCGGGCACCTCCATGCAGGTAGTCACATTGTAATCTCTCTCCTCCATTTCTCCTTTCAGGATTTTAGGCACATGTGTACACACACCTAGGGTGTTTTTCAGGCTTCTGGGTTTAGGACTCAATCTGCACAGTTGGCCATGTGGGATCTAGCCACCCTAACCACCATGCAATGGGCTGTCCTGGGATTGTGTCTTATGACACATTCAAGTTCTTTGAGCCTATATAGTTAGATAAGTTGCTTCTCAAGTGTTTCAGGTCATAAATGGGGAAATAGCCTTTCTCTTCTTCCCTTTTCTAGGGTTGTATTGACTCTTCTGGATCCTGCCTTATGCCCCACATTTAGTTTTACCTGCTCGAGGGTTATAAAACGGTGCAGGGTCTGGTGGGGTGGGAGGTCAGAGCTCCAGCAGGCACTTTGGCGCCATGTTTCACCTGGCTCTCTGGAAGGCTTTCACCAGCCAAACCCAAAGAATCTCTGACCCCATCCTATTAGAAAGCCTAGATTCTGTGTTCTGTTCTTTGCATCATCTTTTCTTTGTAGTTCTGAATGTCTTTTTGTCTCTATCTATAAAATATCTCTTCTTCTGTTTCTCTTACTTTTCTCCTTTAGCTGGCTATTGATCTTTCTTCTTACTGGTTAGAGTTCTGTGTTTCAGATGCTTATTTTAAGTATAAAGGTGCAAATTTTTTTTTTTTTTTTTTTGGAGAGATTTTCGCTATAGGGCGCGTGTACTCGCCAGCCAGCCAGAGAGAGACATTAGAGACAGAAAGCGAGAAATCACCCTCTGGGGGGATGGTCACGCTGCAATCCCTTCTCCTCCATTCTCCTTTCGGGATCTTGGGCACACACTCACACGCACCCGGTGTGAGTTTTAAGCCACCGGGTCCGGGATGCGAACCGCAGTCGACTACGTGGGAGTCCAGCGACATAGTCATTACGCTAACGGCTGGTTCCCTAAAGGTGCAACTTTGATGATAATATAACTCATGGAATATTTTTTCCACTCTAAACAAGAATGTGCTCCTTGTTATGAAGCTCTGTGATCTCAGGTAAACTAGGGATGTTCTGGATCTGGGAGAAATCTTACTCAGTAGTTAGCTGCTGGCCTCATCCCGACTCCTTCTATGGCTTTGATGCTGCTTTTCTTAGAGAGACAGGTGTGAACAGTTCCATGGTATTGAGGTTGTCAGGGTCCTAGCAAGGAACAGATGGCATACTGGCAATAGGTTAATCCAGTGAGGGTTTCTTCATCTGTTGAAAAGGATCTGTTTAAAAAGGTGTGGTTTAGGGGACCCACAGAACATAGGGTAGTAACCTGGGGACAGCAGAGGCAGAGCTGTTACTACCCACAGGCCTGCATAACTTGGAGAGTGGGGCAGCTTCAGCCACCTCCAGAAAAGCGGTCAAGTTTACAGGTAGTAACCCTCTCCAGAAAAGCGGTCACGTTTACAGATGGTAACCCTCTCCAGTTTGAGATAACCTTGCAGGGAGGGAGCCCCTACTCTTCTTCACAGAAATACCAAGGCTCCTCATTAACTAAAACCAACTGCAAGCCCCAGGACTTAGGAGCCTACTGACAACATCCACAAGTTGGCTTCCCAGGAGCAGAGACCAAAATGGAGAAGCAAGTCCAGTGCTTGTGTGTGGGTGGGAGGGATGTGGGGCAAATGGAAGCTTTCTGCCACAAGACCCACCAGCTCTTTATTCACCCAAGGCTTGAGTAACTATCATGTACATCTCACCACTCTGGGTGGAAAGTCCAGTATTAGTCAGTTGGAAGGGTTCCTTATTTCGGGTTACATAGAACAGCTTCTGCTGTTTTGACGAGATGCCCTCTAGCCATCTTTGAGGGAGAGTAAGAGTTGACCTGATATTGAAGGGCAACAACGCAGTTGAGAATGTCCGTAATCTGTCATCTGTGAATATTACCTTTAAGAAGAAATTATATTTGGAAATATAAATCTACATTTGAAAATTGAACCTAAGAGCCCTTTGATATTTGGTGTGATTTTCCAGAATTATTGAGCATTGACTTCCATTGGGTGGAAGAATCTTTTTAAGTGATATAAAAATTAGCTTGTCATTCATTTGCATTTGACAGATGTTGAATACATATATCAGATACTGTGCCAAGTATTGACTCAGGCCAATAATTTATAAAAACTGTATTATATATAAGAAATTTAAAGACTAGGGGCCAGCAGGTATTTTGGTGGTTAAGGCACTTGTCTCCCACTTGACTGACCATGGTTTGAGTCCCAGACCTGATGGCTTAAAAATCACACCAGGCATGTGTTCCTGCATGCCCAAAATCCTAGGAAGAGAATGGAAGAGAAGGGATTATGGTGGGGCCATCCCCCCGTGGGGGTGGGAGGGATTTCTCACTTTCTCTCTCTCTCTCTCCCTCTCCAGTGAACCAAACATCCTATGGGAAAAAAAAATTTAAGGAATAATTTATATATATGTAGATATAATGTGTGTGCATGTGTCTTAGTTCATTTTTGCATTGCTAATAGAAATACCTGAGCCTGGATGAATTTAAGAGAATAGAGATTTATTTTCAATGCACAGTTCTGGTGTCTGGGAAGTCCAAGGGCATCATAAGATGATGAAGGTCAGAAGTTATAGCACAGCAGAGTGTGATCTATCTGTACTTCATGGATTTTTCTCTCTGTTCTGGTGTGTGTGTGTGTGTGTGTGTGTGTGTGTGTGTATAAGCTAGGATCCTCTGAGGCACCTTTGTCTCCGTCTATGACCATATACAACCATGTTTACTATTTTACTTCTGCATTCCAAATTTTCATACAAATTCTTTTATTTTGGTCAACTTTAACTTGGATCCACATAGAAAGAATATTTTAGGAATCATAGTTTCCATCTGTAATGAACTTGACATTCACAGTCCAGCAAAATAATAAACACACACACACACACACACCAGAATTCAATCATGAGATCCCCACCCTAATGATATTATACTTGAGGGCCCCACCCTGGGATATCATTAAGGAGTTCAGTTTTCACTTAATACCCTTATAATACAATCAAGTCCCAACACATGCATTTTTAGGGAGCATCCAAATTAAAACTTAAAAAAAAAATTTAAATTAAAAAACACAGGGACCAGCAGTTGGCATAATGGCTATGTCACTGGACTCCCATGTAGTCAATTGTGTTTAAGTCCCGGACCTGGTGGCTTAAACTCATGCCGGGTGCACGTGCGTACATGCCCAAGATCCTGAGAGGAGAGTGGAGGAGAAGGTATTGGGGCATGGCTATCCCCTCTGGGGCGTGATTTCTTGCTATCTCTCTGTCTTTCTGGTGAGCACGTGCCCTATAGCAAAAAACTCTCAAAAAAAAAAAAAAAAAAAAAACCTTTGGGGGACAACCCATTATGTATGTAACATGTGTAATCTGTATAGCTGTATCGCTTGAAATTCATTGGAAAAGTAGAGCCAATATATGTATTATGGAATAAAAAATAAATGACAGAGATGAATCCTTGAGCAACTGTGAGAGGAGTTTAGAAGTGGAAGTCAGAGGAGCAGGGAGGAGTCCTTAGTCTTCCTAAGTCCTGGCATGCGTGGACGGTTTAGAACTCCGATGTGCACCTCCTACAATGCGCCACTGGTGGAGAGGCCTGTGGGAAGCTACTGCGCCTGTGGGTCCATGGCTCAGTGTGTGATTATGGGCCTCAGCACTGCAGGGCAGCAGCCTCAATAGTGAGGAGGACAGGCTAGTTGCAGAGGACAGTGAGAGCAAGCTAGGACCCTCTGAGGCACCTTCGCCTCCATCATATCCAACCATGTTTACTGTTTTAATCCTGTATTCCAAATTTTCATACAAATTCCTTTATTTTGGTCAACTCTAAGTTGGATCCACATAGAAAGTATATCTTAAGAATCATAGTTTTCATCTTTAATGAACTTGACATTCACAGTCCAGCAAAGTAATTGCCTAAGGAAACACACACACATACACACACAATTGGCCCACTGTGATCTATTAATATTACAATTTTTCTGAAACATATCTATAAATGCATTTATACATGCACCATGATTTCTAAAAAGTTGTTTAGTCTTTTCAGTAATAACTCATCTTACATTTACACTAAATAGGATTTTTTTTTAAGCCACCAAAAGTCCAGTGGATTTTTGTCTCTTGGGTACATTGTACTTGGCAGAAAAATCTTCCTCGTCACAAGTGCTTAAAATAGCATGTGTAGCCCGTGACAGATACTATACAGTTTCCTCCATTTCAGAGCCTGTGCGGATGTCAACAGTCTTCCCAACAGTTAGAGCTCTCATAAATCACAAGTTCTTGTTGTCTTATTAGGTGTTCAGTTACTGTTGAGTAAAATCCATTTAGAGAACATACCCACACAACTCTGTTTAACTCCCATGCCCTCCAGAGAACTAGCCACAAATGTTGGCGTTCTCAGATGACAGACAGAAGGTATGACTTGGCGTGGGCTACAGAATCGGAGGCAGAGAAATCTTCTGGAATTTCCCTTAATGACTGCTGTAGATTCTTGACTACCGAGTCCTCGGCATTCTTGGCAAATAATTCTGAAACTAACATGTATTTATAACAAAAATAATTTCAGATATCTTGACAATTTCTGTTCTCATATCGAAAGGAGGTCACCTCATATTCTGAAAAGTCTTTTCCATTGCCTCTTTTGTATTACTTCATGAAAAAATCTTTATACAAACTTGGGAGGAGAGAAATGGGCTGTGTTTGTTTGTTGGTTTGTTTGTTTTGGTTTATTTCTTTAGAGTGAGCGAGAGGGAGGAACAAGACCCTCCCAAAAGGGACTTGGCATGTCATGATCCCCTTCAACTTTCCAGGCTCATGGGTATACCTCAGGGGCATCGAACCTGGGAACTAAACCCAGGGCCTGCCCCTATTTCCAGGATGACACAGTATGTCCTGTTGCTTATGCTCAGTGACTGGGCCAAGAAATGGATTTCTATTCATAGCACTTACTGTTGGTGGACTTGCTCCCTCACCTCCAAAAATGATCACCTACCTGGATTTTTGTGAGGACTGAGATAAGTAATTCAAGTCCTTAGCTAATTATAAGTACTCAATAAATGTTCCTTACTTTCTGATTTTCTTCAATACAAAGTTTATTTGATCACATAGCAATGTACCTTTCTTTCCTAAAGTTATTACTTAAGAGGCTTTTGTGGGCATTGATTTTCTTCATAAATAAAGACTGATGCTTCCTATAGAAGTAATAATAGATTTGCCACAAAGCTGGTCACTGGCCTTCCTTTCTGCTTTTGCACTGGAATGTGGAGGAATCATAGTTAAATAAAGGGGATCAGAATAAGAAACTGTTGTAGAGATGGAGGATGTTTGATGTTATTTATGATTGAAATACTACCTTTCCTGGGGCCAGTGGGGGCATAGTGGTTAAGGCATTGGACTCCCATGTGTCTGACTGCAGATCGAATCCCAGACACATGACAGGGCATGTATATGTGCGTGTCCAGAGTACTGAGAGGAGAATGAAGGAGAAGGATAATAGTGTGGCCATCTCCCCTAGGGAATGATTTCTCTTGGTGTCTCTGTCTCTCTGGCAAGTGCACATGCCCTATAGTAAAAAAACTCTCTTGGAAAAAGAAACAGAAATTATTTTCCTAACAACAGGAAGAAAGGCTAAAGGTAATCTATTCAAATCTAACATAGTCAGCCATTAGGTTGATTCAGTAATGAATAAGAAGTAGAAATAGTTATTTACTTTCATGGAGAACACCAATTATTGATTGACTAGATTTCCTACCTGGCATGTTTATTTTATTTTATTTTTTGCTCTTAGTATAAGTCAAACAACATCTTGGTATTTTCTTCTTATTTTCAAAACCCATAAAGATGATTCTTGACTGAAAAGTCTTATAGATACTCCTACTAAAAACAAAGGAGCCTAGAAAAAAAACCCACTTGAATCCTATAGCATCTCCAATAAAATATTTTCCTTATGTTTATGCAGATGAATAAAACTTTCTAGCTAGGATAGTTCATTGCCAGATTATTCCTCACAATCCCAAGGGGAAATCAGATGGGAGCCAAGTTGCAGATTTAAAGTTAAGTCTCCTCAGAAATTATTTAAATAAGACATAACGTAATGTACCACTGAGGCCATAATTTCCTTCAGTGTTATGTTCTTGTCATAGAAGAGTTAAAGAACTTCTGGATATAGCTTGTGAGTTAGGAGAACTTGTCTCTATATATAATCATTAAATTTTATATGAATTTATATATAAAGTTATATTGTAATCACAAATCATGCACATTAGCATATCAAATGTATCTGTTTTTACTTTCACTGGGACTTGAATTTTCTAGAAATTTCTTAATTGAGGTGACAGTCTATACTGAAATGACTTGAACTGCGGTTTAGCTCGAAGACTTTTGAACAAGGAGTCTGTGGACCTGCCATACCATGTCATGTCTTTGGGCCATTGTAGAGTGTCTATAAAATGAGGGGATGGGTGGCTTCTCTGGTGACTTCTCATGTTCTTATGATTTTAAAGAAATTAATTTAAGCATATGTTGCCAGAAGCTACCGTGGGTGATTAGGTTTTCTCAGATTAGAAATACATTTACTCGGGACCAGCAGGTAGTGGGGTGGTTAAGGGCACTGAACTTCCACATGGCCAACTGCAGTTCCAGTCCCGGACCTGGCGGCTTGCTTTCTCTCTCTTTCTCCCTCACTCAGTCTGTCCTTCCCTGGTCAAATGAAATAAAAATGAATAAATGAATAAAGTTAAATAAAATAATCTTGAAAAAAAAAAAAAGAAATGTATTTATTCCCTCCTTAACATGAAGGAAGGCTATGCACTTGTTTTTATCTAATTGATTTTTCTATACAAAACCTATTCAAAATTTTGCCTGGGCTCTTTTCTCCTTCTTAATAATGGTTCACTCGTTAGTCCTTGTGATAGGTACTAGGTCAAAAATAAAAAATCACAAAATAAATGGAGTTGGAAGGGACCGTGACAGATCATCTGGCCCAGCCATCTGCAATTGCAGCATGTTTTAGTGTTCACTTGCTCTATAAATAACCAGGAGTATCCAGCCAAGAACATGGCCAAAAGTGCTGGTCAAACTTAGGAACTTTTCCCTTTATTTATCCTTGGAAGTCTTTTGCTTTTCTTGGCTGGGTTTTCAGGAAAACCATCTGACTCCAGAGTGGAGTCCGAAATGGATGGCTGTAGGAAACTGGGTTCTATAGGTAAGGTGAAATCCAAGATGTTCAGATAGACCTTCTTCATTTCTCCTTCCTGCTCTGTCCTGGGAGCAGTCCCAGCTCTGCCTCCCACCTTTTGTTTTATCTTCTGTGGGGCTTAAAGAGAAAAGGTGCAAAAAACACCTAGCACAGTGCTGTTCGTAGAGTTGGACTCAAGAATGACAGCACAGCCCTTCAGAACGTGGGTTCCTTGTGTCTTACTATTTTCTGCACAATTTGAATAGCACACATAGTAGGTGCTTGGTCAATACCTAATGAGTTTATCTACTTGCTCATGTATTCTCCCCTCTCCTTTTCTCTCTCTCTCTGTCCTCTTCTACATTTCTGATCTCTTCTTCTCTCTCTCTCACTTGAAGAAAAACAAGTTACTAAAGGGAAAAAGGCTATATAGATCTGAGGGCCTTCCGTCACTGCTCTTTGAGCAAAATATGAAAAAATTTAGTGGATGTGTGGGCTGGACAGAATGAAGGAGCCTCTGGGAGAAATATTTCTCGAGAAATCTAATGCTTATTTGGCAAGAATTTCCATAGAAATAAAGCTCACATAACCTGGTTTATCTCAACCACAAATTTCACTTTGAGACGTTTCAGAGAGAAAAGGCCAAGGGGCTCTGTGAGAAGCAGCTGGAGTTTAGCAGTTAACTCTGGTCTCTAAGTTCCCCTAGGGACCCAGCCAACTGGGGGCAGGCGGCTCCCTTCAGAAGAGGCCTGTACAGTTCTCTGGGGCATGATCACTCTTATCCATGCCCTGGTCACTTTTTCCTGCTTGGTCCATGTCCCGGGAGCAGTTTCTAATCCTCAGTGATGCACAAGAAGATTCAGTGTTGCTTTCTTACGCAGTTTCCCTTTCAGTCGCAAGAGGATAAACCATAAAACTTTGTACTGTGGACATTTCTTACCCCTTCAGCTTTCTTCTCTGCTTCCAACTGGCAACCAATAGCCAAGCCATATTACTCTCTGTGCCCGCCCCACAGCCCCGTGCTTGCTTGCTCCCATTTGAGAGCCTTTGCAGTCTCACATTCTGCCCTAGAGTGCTCTTCCCCTTGCCTTTCTGTGTAGGGGGAAAGTGACCCCCCCCCCCCCCCCACCAAGAGATATTCATGTCCTAATCGCAGAAGTGAAAAGAGGTAAGGAAGAGAGTCTCTGGAGATAGTGCAGTCAACTTCGCCTTGGAATGTTACTTTGCACTTCTAGCCTTCAGAATCTTGAGAGAATAAATTTCTCTTGCTTTTATCTACCAAGTTTTTATTTTTTAATTTTTTTACAGTGACCATTAAAAAGAAAAAAAAAGATACCTTTCTTTTATAGAAGGTTAGCAAGTGTCAGCTCAGGTGTCACCTCTTCCAGGAAGTTCTCCTGACCCCTTAGGACTAGGTGTTTTGTGCTCCTTATATGTTCCCACAATGGCTGGTACTCACTTTTATTAGGGAGCCTATCATCTTTTACAGTAAATGTTTCTTTTTCTTTTGGAGAGGTTTTTGCTATAGGGCACATGCGCTCGCCAGACAGACTGAGAGAGACAGAGAGATAGAAGCGAGAAGCCACCCCCCAGGGGGGCTGGCCATGCCACAATCCCTTCTCCTCCATTATCCTCTCGGGATCTTGAGCACACACGCACACGTGCCTGGCATGAGTTTAAGCCACCGGGTCCGGGGCTCGCACCGTGGTTGACTATGTGGGAGTCCAGCGACATAGCCATTACGCTAACCACTGGTCCCTGCAGTAAATGTTTCTTAAGTTATTTCACTTCTGAATCTTGACACCTTGAGGGTAAAGACTGTATTGTCTATCCTCCTCCTTTCATGCTGTTTTAGGGACCTGCCACCAGCAGGGTGTTCAGAAATGCAGTTACATGTGACTTTCATCATTCCATTAACCACCCACCATTCCTATGGGAGTACAACACTACACCTCATTTCTTTTCAATTCCTGATTGAAGAAATTGATCACATAGTCTGTTTTTGAAATTCCTAGTTAAGTTTACACTGCATCCTGTTGGGTGTCGGCTGCTGTGGGCTCCAACACAGCCCACTTCTGTGGGCCTTCACGGTCTTCATCGACGAGAACGCCCATTCTTACTCCCCTTCTTGCCAGTCTCACTGAATTGAGATGTATGAAATCCATTCTTAGACTTTCCTCTCAGGCAAGGCTTTCAGTCCAGGTGTTTGGTTAATTCCTTCATGTTTTTTAAAGCCTGTTTTCCTGCTGCTTGTTCTCAGCATCGTCATTGCTGATCCAAAATGTGGTTTCATGCTACGGTATGAGTCATGTGGGTAGAAAAGTCCTATGATGAAGCCAATGCTTTGTGAAGATTAACATCATGTCATGGCTCAGAAGTGTAAAAAAGAGAGTGTCTGGGTTTTTAAATTCCAGATTGTCACAGGAATCTAAATTCCATAGGAGAAGAAGCTAGACCAGAGTCATGGTGCTGGGGTCAAGTGGGAGAGAAAGAATTAAAGACACTATTTTTACATGCGTTCGAGCCCAGATCAGCTTGAATTTTCTATTTAAGCATAAAAGACCATTGATGTTGAATTTAACTGCTGGGAGTTTTAGACTGTTGGGCCCTCTGACAGTCCTCCATGTTTGGTTTTCTTTCCTGGGAGCCGTGGCTTACGTCTAGTTCGAGGCGCATGGCCAAGCTCACCTGCTCTAGAATCCTTGTACACAGACCCGCCGTGGCTTTGCCGGGTACCAGCAGAAGCCCCAGTGATTCCCTGCAGTCTGGAACACAGGCTTCCTCATTCTGGCCTGCTTGTCTGTCATCCTGTCGTTCCTCATCAGGTTAAGACCTTCACTTAACTCCCTACACAGAGCTTAGAACCCAGCCATGTATTTTATTAAGACTTTCCGGAAAGTTCAGGGGTAATGGGGGCAAACCTCACAGGGATTGATTTACAGCTTGCTACGAGCTTGATACTCTTCCACATCGCATGGTCACAATTTGGCCTCTGGACTACACCCCTCAGGTTTCTCCCCACTCCCCATCCCTAAGGGCTCTGAGCAAGTGGCTTTGGAGCCTAAGCCTAATTACCCCTTAGCTCAGAGAGGAGAGGAACTCCTCAGACTATTTTCTAGTTCAAGATGCTGGCAATAGGAATGTCCTCTCCCTTCAGGGGAAACCACACAAGGTCTTTCAGGATGGTGCCCAGCAGGCCTACATCTGTGCATTCGGCCTAATTGCCTTTTGAAAAATCACAGCATGGGAGCCCACAACAGTCCAGCCCAGCTCCCTGTGACAATCTCTCTTCCAATGTGAACTGAAGTTTTCCCGGCCATCTTTTCAATGTCAGATCTCTACTTACTGTAAAAGGCAGTGAAGCAAAACAAAATGAAATAAAAAACAAACAAGCCCAAACGCCTCTGTAATAAGTAGGAATAATCTGAAATACAGTGTGCCGCATCGTCATGCAGAACTCGAACAAATGAGCGTAGTTACAGGCTGAGTCGTATTTGCAATTTCTAATCAGCAAACTCAACTGTCTAAAACATCTTTTCTATTTTTTTTTAATCAGCAGAAGACACCTGCATTCATCAGAGAGATAGAGAGACAGAGGCAGAGATAGAAGAAAAGTGAAATCACCCCTCAGAGGGGTTGGCCACACTGCAGTCCCTTCTTCTCTATTCTCTCCTGGGATTTTGAACACATCCACATATAAGCCCAGTGTGATTTTGTGATTTTCAAGTCACCATGTGTAGAACTTGAACCTCACAGTTAGCTAAATGAAATCCAACTTCCTTAACCTCCATGCTACCTACTGGCCTGAATATATATATATATATATATATATATATATATATATATATATGCATTTTGGCTAATTCCAACTTTTAGGTGTAGAGCTTAGATGGGTCTCTAGCTTTGAATGTCTCCAAATTGAGCAGCAAGCATGCCAGTATTTTCCTGTCATCAGAAAACAATAGAATAGCCTTTTTATTTTAGGCTACTAGGGTTAAGACATTTGTTACGTATTTCTGGTTCGGTGTTTCTGGAAACATAGGAGTCCTTCTGTAAGAGTTTTTCTTTTTAAACTTTACTTATTTCTTCTCTGAGGCACAGAGGCACTCCCAGACAGGCTCTTCGCATCGCAATGCACTCCAAGCCCCAGCCAGCCTGGATCATGGACATCTGAGCATACTCTGAACAGACAGGGAAGCTCTAGGATGTGAACCTGGGACTTCCCATGTGGGGCTAGCCACTTATCTGACCCTGTAAGACTTTTGTTAAAAGAAGAGTTATCATTTGAAATAGGATTTTTTTTTTTCTTCTTTTCTTTTTCATTTTTCTTTTTTTTTTTTTTTGGAGAGGTTTTCGCTATAGGGCGTGTGCGCTCGCCAGGCAGAGAGAGAGAGACATAGAGACAGAAAGCGAGAAATCACTCCCCAGAGGGGATGGTCACGCCACTATCCCTTCTCCTCCATTCTCCTCTTGGGATCTTGGGCACGCACGCACACGCGCCCAGCGTGAGTTTTAAGCCACCGGGTCCGGTACGCGAACTGCGTCGACTACGTGGGAGTCCAGTGACATAGCCATTACACTAACTGCTGGTTCCCAAATAGGATTTTTAAGAATTTAGAGTCTTCAACGTAGTCAAGATCAGACAAGTTAGGTAATTTTAGCAGTTTTGAAAACTATATTAATCTCCCTATTAATGCAAGGTGAAGACATCTGTTAAAAATCATTATCTTTTTTTTTTTTTTTTTGGAGAGGTTTTTGCTTTAGGGTGTGTGCGCTCGCCAGAAAGACAGAGAGAGAGAGACAGAAAGTGAGAAATCACCCCCCAGGGGGGATGGCCACGTCTCAATCCCTTCTCCTCCATTCTCCTTTCGGGATCTTGGGCACGCACGCACACGCGCCTGGCATGAGTTTTAAGCCACAGGGTCTGGGACTCGAACTGTGGTCTACTACATGGAAGTCCAGGGACGTAGCCATTACACTAACTACTGGTCTCAAAAATCATTATCTTTATTGCTTAGTGTTTATCTAGAATTTGCTAATATAAAGCAAGGTCTCACCAATAACAATCTATTCCATTTTCCTCATTATGCTTAATTATATTACTACTTTATTTGCATATATAAAAAAGTAACCATTAACTATAATTTTATTTTAATTACTAAAGTGTTTTAGTTTTGAAACTACCCTAGAGGGTTATTTTGTTTCCTAAGGTAATAAGCAAATACTCATTTTCCCACACTTACTAAAATTATTTGCTTTTTCTTATCAGTTTTAAAAACATATAATAATAGTAAAAATTTTTTTTTGATGGGTAATCAGTGTATTGTACCATGTTTGATCTTTCATTTGTTAATAAGATGTTTTCTTTTTCTTAGTTTTTTCTTCCTTCTGGACCTTTTTCTTATTTAGAGGCAAATAGTTCATTAACAGTGTTCTTTAATCTTTTCTGAAATATATTCTATGATGTCTTTCTTAATCTTTAAATAAGCTTCTCTTTCAATTTCAACACACTAGAAATAAGTCTTTTTAGCTTATTAATGACTTATTTATTGACATCTATTTTCTTGTTGGATTAAAAAATTATTATATTGGCGTATGCTTGATAAACTTCTTAGTAAAGCACTTCAATGTTCTTATCCTCCTGTCTTTAATTTAAGGTAATAAAAATTAATCAATCTGTTGTAGGAACACTAAAATAGAACATTCCCCTCCAGGTCTCAATAACTTTAATGTATCTGCTACCTAAAATGCAATAATAATTTCTCACTGTTTCAAAAAAAGTTTAGGCATGACTATTACTGTAGTCTTTTAATGTCTCTCCAATTTTTCAAATCTTCATTGAAACTCATTAATGATTGAGAGCTTTGGCTGTTCTTTGAAGCACTTTTTTTAGGGTATAATAATAAGAGTACGAGAAGAAAATATTTACACACCACATATCTAACAAAGAACTTGTATCTAGAAGATATAAAGAACTCTCCAAATTCAAGAGTAAAGAAATAAATGATTCAATTAGAAACTGGGTAAAAGACATAAAGAGACATTTCACTGAAGAGGAAATCTAAAAGACAAGTAAGCATACACATGAAAAGTTATTCAATATCATTAACCATTAGAGAAATGTAAATTAGAACCACTGTGAGATCTCACCATAGACCTATTAGATTGTCTAAAATTAAAAATAGTGACAATACTAAATGTGAGGCTGCAGAGAAAACAGATCAGTCATACATTATTGGGGGGAGGGAATGTGAACTGGTACAGTCACTCTGGAGAATTGTCTGGCAATCTCTTATAAAATTAAATACACATTTAGCATCTGTCCTTGGAATTACACTTTTAGCATTTATCCCAGAGGAATAAAAACCTATGCTCATTCAAAAACTTGTATATGAATGTTCACGGCAGCATTATTCATAATAGCCAAAAACCAGAAACAACCCTCCTGCCCCTCAGTGGGTGAATGGTGAAATAAACTCTGGTATAGCCACACAATGGACTATTACTCAGCAATGAAAAGGAACAAGCTATTGATACCTGCAATTGCTTGGATGGAGCTAAAGGGCATTGTGCTTAATGCAGGGGGAAAAAAAAAGCCAGCCTCAAAGATTACAAACAGTATGAGTGCATTTATATTGCATTGTTATAATACTATAGATATGGAGATCAGTGATTGCTAGGGGACAGGGATAGGACAAAGCAAAGAAAAAGGGATGGTATTAGGGAGTTCTGTGGTGATGGATCCAGTGTTGCATCCTGATGGTGATTGTGGTTACATGATATTTTACATGGGGTGAAATTGCATAGAACTACCTACACACACACACACACACACACACACACACAACACACACACGAATGCATTTAAATGCTAATGGAATTGGAGCAAGATTTGTAGTGTAGTTAACAGCCTGGCTGTAATGTAAATTGAGTTTGATAATGTCCTACAGTTACATAACATGTCAATGTGGAGCAAGCTAGGTAAAGGGTCCAAGGAATTTACATATAATATATACTATTTTTGCAAGTACGTGTAACTTAATTTTTATTAATGGCCATGTTTAACAACTGGTTCATGGATTCCCTGGAAATTAGTAATTGGCTTTCATGAGCCACTATGAACCAGTCCTACACACACTTGTTTATGGCGACTTATTTTCCCATTGTTCACGCCAAAATGTGGAGTCCTCCTTCACTCTGTGCCCTAAGCCCAGTCTAGGAATGAATCCTGGTGACCTCCTGCCTTACTGCCAACCATTCAAAGAAGATTCCACAAGTTAGAAGAAAACTTTCACATACAACAGCTACATTAATTCACTGTCGATCTCTGTGCCCGTATACTCTGCTATCTTTGTTACAATAGAATCGTAGATGAACAATTCATGCTCCTATGTTAAGTCAATTCTTCCATTTGTGGAATGGATCACGTTTCTTCTCAACTCCTCCAGGGCATTGCTGCATCAATTCTTCCCATCTCCTGCATCATCAAATTTTCATCTTCTACTGAATCATTCCATCGCACATACAAACATGCTGTGATTTCAGCTGTCTCAAACATTCATTTTCTTGGTCTCATTCCCTTGCCAGAGTCTGTCCTATTTTTTCCCCTCCATTTTGGAGAAAATACTTCTTGAAAGAGTTGTCTATAGGCACTGTTTCTGCCCATTCCTCCCATTGTTTTGTGACTCTAGTTCCCACTTCACTGCTTGCTGTAGCTTAGGCCCTCTTTGATGGTGGGTCCTCTCTTCCCAATCCTTTAATGTCGGAGTGCCCTGAGGTTCAGTGCTTGACCCTTTCTTTTATCTACATCCAGGCTCTTGATCACCTCCCCCAGTCTCAGCACTTGATATGCCATCTATATTCCAATGACTCCATATTTACATCTCCAGCACAGACCTCTTCTCTGATCTCTAACTGAAACTGCACCCCACGTCCACCTGGTTATCCAACGGATATCCCAGACTCACCTCCAAACCTGAACTCTGATCTTCCTTTCCAGACCTATCCTTCCAGTTACTCTGCAAATTCATTCTTTCAGTTTCTCAGGCTAAACCCTGTGGAGTATTTCTTTTTCTTTTTCTTCTTTTTTTTCTATTGAGAGGATTTTGCTATAGGGCACGTGTGCTCTGCAGAAAGACAGAGAAACAGAGAGACAGAAAGCAAGAAATCATCCCCCAGGAGGGATAACCACGCCACAATCCCTCCTCCTCCATTCTCCTCTCGGGATCTGGAGCGCACACACACGCCCGGTGTGAGTTTAAGCCACTGGTCCCAGGCTCAAACTGTGGTAGACTACATGGGAGTTCAGCGACATAGCCATTATGCCAACTGCTGGCCCCTGTGGAGCCATTTTTTAACTCATTTATCTTACACCCCACATTCAATCCTGTAGAAAATTCCATTGGCTTTATCTGCACCCACATCTAATCATTTAAAAACATATTCATTTAACTTTAGTTGTTATTATTGTTATTTTACAATTTTATATAGGGCACATGTGCACACCTGAGAGACAGAGAGAAAGAAAGAGAGAGAGAGAGAGAGAGAGAGAGAGAGAGAGAGAGAGAGAGAGAAAACAAGCCACCAGGTCTGGGACTCAAACAGCAGTCAGCCATGTGGGAGACCAGCACCTTAAACACCGCACCACCTGCTGGCCCAAATCTGACCATTTTTTTACCACCTTTTTTTCTGCTATCACTATGATTGGAACTACCATCATTTCTTACCTGTATTGATGTAATTGTTTTCAAACTGGTTTGACCCATGCCCTTATATAGTTAATTTTCCATGCAGCAGTGATCATGTTAAACGTAATCAGATGTGACACCTCTACTCAGATCCCTGCACTGGCTCCTCATGTCCCTCAGTAAAGGTCAAAGTGCTTCAATAGCTACAGGGCCTTACAGTGTCTGCAACCTCCTGCCCCCATCCACCCTCCACCTCACATGGTTTCTCTTCATCTCCTGTTTTCTCTCTCTTTATCAACTCCTTCGCCTTAAGTGTCTTCGGAGTCCTCGCCTTCTCAAGGAGGCTTCTCTTGACTACCTCGTTTAACCTCTAACTTGAGCTCTGTACCTTTCCCCAAGTCCTTTCGCCAGCTTCCACTTTTTCTCCACAGTCCTATCACTCTCGAGCATACTGACCAGTTAGCTTATTGTTTATTGTTCATTATCTGCTTCATCAACATAAGTCCCCCGAGAGCAGTAATTTTTCTGTTTTGTTCCCTTATGTCATGTCAGATCCTGTAATAGTAAATGCTCAATAAATACTCACAACATACAGGACCGGCTTCACGATTTGCAGGTATAAGGCAAAATGATAATTTAGGTTCCCTTGTTGGAAAATATATTAAGAATGTAATACAGTAAAATAAATAAACAAATAAAAATAAAGAATGTAATACAGTGATTAAGGGAGTCAGAGCCCACATGGGCAATTGTGGTTGGATTACCAGCTCTGGTGGCTTAAAAACCACAGGGGGTACAAGTAGGTACATTGTCCAAACCCTGACAGAATGAGGAAATAGAGGAAAAGGGATTTTGCAGTGTGATCCTGCCCCATTGGGGAGAAGGGGAGAAGGGTGCTCTCTCCCTCTCTCTCTCTTTTTCTCCCTCTGGTGAGTACATGCACACTCTAGCAATATGAAAAAAATTTAAGAATTTTAAGATAGTCACAGCAGAGCCTTTAAACCAAGCATGGGGCCCTTCTAAGTGTAGGACCATCTATTCTTACACATGTTGCATGGCCATGAAGCCAGCCCTAGATGAATAAATGAATGGCCAGGTGACTTTACTTTCAAAATACAAGTAGACTTTGACAACGTTTCATCATTTCTACTACTTCCAAATTGATACATGTTATCGTCATTTCTTACCTGGATATTGCAATAGCTTCCTAACCTACCTCTTTATGTGCATAAGTATGAGTATGATTAAAAGCCCTATAAAGGCTTCTCATTTATGTAGACTCTATCTCCCCTTAGAGTCATACGGTGTGGTGGCCTGGATACTAGCTTACAGGATCTGACCCGTCCTTCTTTCTCTGATTACATCTTCTACTCCTGCTCTCTTTGCTTGTTCTGCTTTAACAACATGGCCTTGAGGTCTCTCCATCTGAGTCTTCTCTCTCAAGACTCACCTCCTACTCTACTTTCACTTCCCCCCATTTTTTTCTTTTCACTGTCTGTAATTTTAAAAATTAGCATATAATAATTGCATATGTTCGTGGGAGTATAATGTGATGTTTCAGTACAAGAATTCAATGTGTAATGATTAAATCAGGATAGTTAGTACACCCAACATCTCAACCATTTCTCATTATTTTTGTTGGGAAAATTCAAAATCCTTTTTTTTAGTTAGTTTGTGATATATTGTAAATTGTTAACTTAATTCTCCCTATGGTATTTTATAGCACTAGAAATTGTCCCTCTTACCTGTTACTTTGTTTCTGTTAATCAGCCTCCCTCTAGTCCCCTACTTCTATTCTTCTCTGACTCTCGTAGTCATTCTTCATCTCTCTACCTGTGGTCGGTCATTGTTCTCAATTACCACATATGAGGGAGAACACATGGTATTTCTCTTTCTGTGCTTGGTTTATTAAACTTAATGTAATGTCCTCCAGGCTCACCTATTTCATATAAAAGGATTTTATCCTCTTTAATGACCAAATGGTATTTCATTGTGCTTATATGCCATATTTTCTTTATCAGTTCATCTGTTGATGTATCCATTCTTAGATCACTCTGTATTTTGGCTATTGTGAATAGTGCTACAACAAACACTGGGGTACAGATATCTTTATGACATAATGATTTTCATTCCTTGAACATATATCTGGTAGTGGGATTGCTGGGTCATGTGGCAGTTTACTTTTACTTTCTTTTTTTTTTTTTTTTTGGAGAGGTTTTTCGCTATAGGGCGCGTGCGCTCGCCAGACAGACAGAGAGAGACAGAGAGATAGAAAGCGAGAAATCACCCCCCAGGGGGGATGGTCACGCCGCAATCCCTTCTCCTCCATTCTCCTCTCGGGATCTTGGGCACGCACGCACACGCGCCCGGCGTGAGTTGTAAGCCACCGGGTCCGAGACGCGAACCGCGGTCGACTACGTGGGAGTCCAGCGACATAGCCATTACGCTAACTGCTGGTTCCCACTTTTACTTTCTTAATGAGGACTTCCTTGATTGTATATATAAGAATATAATTCACTCCTACCATAAATTACTTAGTCTGCTTCCCTGCTTTATTCCATCTAGGTCATTTGTCACTCTGACACACTGTTCTATTTATCTATTTCATTTCTTAACATCACTGAATATAGACTCTACTAGATGTTAAGCCCCCATGAGGGTAAGACTTTTGCATATTTTCTTCACTGCTATATCCTAGAACACTTGTCATGTAGTGTTGGCTCATGAAGTATTTGTTGAATGAATGAATCTTGTTGATTAGATTAAAGAAAAGCTATATGATTATATCTAGCAGCAGGTAGTGAACACTTACAAAGCAGCTCCAAAAAATGTTTAAAAGTCTTGGTTTGTTGTATTTTCTGATTTTATGGCATAAATAGTTTTATCATGGCCATTTAAAAACCATTCAACTGGTTGGTTTACATGATATCATTGGATGGAGTTGGGAAGAGGGTAAGCTGGCTCCAGTATATCCTGGACATAGGGATTTGCCAAAGAGGCATTTGACAAGTCAAGATTCATTCCTAGTCAAGAAATAGTGAATTGTTACTTAGCTATGATGAAGTATACTTGCTAAAACCACCAAGTAAACATAATTTTAAATATGGAACCAATAAAGCTATTTTAATTAAAATCAAGAACTGAACAGGGGTTGTTGCTATCAACATTATTATTCAACAGTGTTTTGGAGAGGCTTTCAAATGTGTGAAAACAACAACATTGCAAAATCAGTATGAGTTGGGAAAAAAGACAGCTCTTGGGGCTGGTGGTTTATATCTAGAGAAATCAAGTTACCCTATTAAAACAAACAAACCAAAAGAAAGTATAAATAGTAACAACGACCAAATGAAATACAGCAAAGCAAACAAAAAATAAAGAATTAAAAAGTATTAAGTTTGATGAAATGATTAGATACAAAATGGAAAAACTCAATTATTTTCTATATTAGCATTAAATACAAGTGGAAATGGCTAATGTAGTCCATTCACGGAAACCTGCTATTTGTTGACTGCATCAGCACTCAATCAAGTTGCTGATCTTCACAATTGTCATACTGATTTGGGCTAACAAGAGGAAAATTATGAAGGATGAAGTGGAGGTCAAGGATATGCAATTGAAGTGAGGGGGAGAGGGTATTTGTGGAACTTATTACTTGACAATAAAACAAAAAATAATTATTTTTAGAGTCACAAAGAAAAACTTTTTGTTTTTTCTTCCATTGCCATATATTACGATTATACCTATTTTTCATCCTGGACTTATTTGTTGTAATAGTTGTTATGATCCCTAAAGCTCTGGGTAGTATAGAGAAGGCATAGATTGAGAATCACAGACTTATTAATTTTTTTTAAGAGAGAGATTTTTTTGCTATATGGCATGTGGAGAGACAATTCAATTCTCACTGTCTCGCTGTAGAGACAGCGAGAGACAGAGAAATAGAAAGCGAAAAATCACCACTCAGGGGATGTCCATGCTGTAATCTCTTCCCCTCCATGTCCTCTTGGGATTTTGGACATGCATGTACATGCATCTGGCGTGAGTTTCAAGCTGCCAGGTCTGGGACTTCAACTGTGGTCAACTACGTGGGAGTCCAATAACATAACCATTACACCATCTGCTGGTCCAAAGACTCATACACTCAAGAGTAGTTATTGACCTCATGATAGCCAATGCAATGAGGGAACAAAATATATCATGTTTTAGCTTATCTCAAAGAAAGAAATATTTGCCAATAAGTCACACGTCTTAGAATTTCAACATCTTCTTTGACATCCTCGTATTTTACTTTCTCTTGTGATCATAATATGCCATATGTCAAAATGTTTATGGGGAGGAGGATACTTTACTATTTATATTTGTGGACCCCTAACTTTTTTGCTGATACTGCTGTCTAGAATATCATCAATGAATGAGTCATGTATTTCCGGTGGCTCCAGACTTCTCATATATTGTCTTTGATTTGTATATGAAATATTCTATATTTCATAGATTTTATTTAACAACAGTGGAAAGCAATGTTTTTGTACTCAAGGAACCATAAAAATTAGAGCAGTCTGGGGAAGGGTGGGTGGTATAGGGGACAACGTTCTAAAATCATTCTTTTCTATACGAAGTTGTGTTTTTGAATCATATGTGAAAGTATGGTTAGATTTAGATGAAGATTGACACTTAAAGGAATAAGCTTTAGCAATTTCAAAGTTTTATTTATTTATTTATTTTACATAGGATTGCATATGCATAGTGTATTTACATACTGAAATGAATGACAATTATTCCCCATATAAAAAAGGTAACACTGAATGGATTAGTGACTTAAACAGAAAACCTAAATCTGTGATACATTAGAAGAAAACGTAGGGGAAACACTTCAGAACATTGATATCATCAAAGAGTTTATGAGTAAAACCCTCAAAAGCACAGGCAAAAAAAGCAAAAATAAACAAATGGGATTATATGAAACTGAAAACTTCTGCATAGCAAAGGAACAATTAACAAGGTGAAGAGAACCCACCGAATAGGAGAAAATATTTGTGTACTATGCATTTGAAAAGGGATTAATAACCAGAATATATAAAAGCACTTAAATAACTCAGCAACAAAAAATCAAATAACCTGATTAAAATATGGGTAGATGACTTAATAAACAGTTCTCAAAAGAAGACATATGAATGGCCAATGGACATATGGGAAAAAACTCAACATCATTAATCATTAAGGAAGTGCAGATGAAACTCCAAAGAGATACTATCTTGTCCCAGTTATAATGGCTATTATAAAAAAGACAAAAATACTAAATGCTTCCTGGATGCAGAAAAAGGGGCACTCTTTTTACACTATTGGTGGAAATGTAAATTATTTAGCACAACTGTTGTGTAAAACAGTATGAAGTTTCATCAAGAAACTAAAATAAGAACTTTTGTAAGATACAGCAGTCCCACTATTAGGTATATATCCCAAGGAAATAAAGTCTGTATTTCACAAAGATATCTTTACTCTAGTGTTTATTATTGCAGCACTAGTCACAATAACCAAGATGGAAGCAATGCATGTCTATTTATGAAGAATGGACAAAGAAAATCTCTCTCTTTATATATGTATATTATCTATAATATCACATTGTCAGAAAAGTCATGATACATTTTTTCATAGAAAAAAAATGTTGAGACCAGCAGTTAGCGTAATGGCTATGTCACTGAACTCCCATGTAGTCAGCTGCGGTTCAAGTCCTGGACCCTGTGGCTTAAGCTCACACTGGGTGCTTGTGCGTGCCCAAGATCCTGAGAGGAGAATGTAGGAGAAGGGATTGTGGCGTGGCCATCCCTCCTGGGGGGGTGATCTCTCGCTTCCTATCTTTGTGTCTCTCTGTCTTTCTGGTGAGCACATGTGCCCTATAGCAAAAACATCTCCAAAAAAAGAAAAGAAAAATGTTGTGACTTTTCTGACAATGCAATATATATATTTATATATATAAAATATATATCTCTGTACATCTATGTACAAAATATACACCTATTATATATAAAAATCTATCTATATAAAATGGCTGGAATATAGGTGTGTCTATATATATATATATATATATATGTATTACATATATAAGAAATGGAATACACACACACACACACACATATATATATACATATATAAATGAAATTCTGTTATGTTAAGTGAAATAAATCACACACAGAAAGACAGATACCATATGTTCTCTTTTATATGTGGAAATTGAAACAAAGGCCTCATGGAGGTAAAGGAAGGGAGGATGACTGCTAGAGGGTTGAAAGAATGGTGGTGACAGAATAGAGGGATGCTGATTAGTGTGAATAAAATCACAGATAGATGAGAGGGACAATTTCTATTTAGACAATACAGTGGAAAGAATATAGGTGGTGACCACTTGCTGTGTATCTCAAGATTGCTAAAGAAGAGGATTTTTAATATTCCCAATACAAGTAATGAGAAGTGGTTGAGATGATGGGCATGCTAACTATCCTGAATGGATCATTGCACATTGTATTCTGGAAGTAAGTGTAAGATCATATTGTACCTCCCCAATTATAAACAATTGCTATATGGCAACAAAACATCTAAATTAAAGAATAACAATGGTGAGTCCAGCAGATGGCATTGTGATTGAGACTCTGGACTCCCAAATGGTAACTAGGGTTCGAATTCCAGACTTGGTGGCTTGAAACACACTAGGTGTGAGTGTGTGCATGTGTGTGCATCCAAGTTCCCAGGAGGAGGATGAAGGAGAAGGGATTACGGCATAACCATTCCCCCTGGGGATGGTTTCTTACTTTCCCTCACACTGTCTCTCTCTCTGTCTCTCTCTCCAGCCAATGCACATGCCCTATAGCAAAAACCTTTTTTTAACAAAATGTGGTTCTTTTTTTTTTGGAGAGGTTTTTCGCTATAGGGCGCGTGCACTTGCCAGACAGACAGAAAGAGACAGAGAGACAGAAAGTGAGAAATCACCCCCAGGGGGGTTGGTCACGCCGCAATCCCTTCTCCTCCATTCTCCTCTTGGGATCTTGGGTGTGCACGCACACGCGCCCGGCATGAGTTTTAAGCCACTGGGTCCGGGACTCGAACCGCGGTCGACTACGTGGGAGTCCAGTAACATAGCCATTACGCTAACTGCTGGTTCCCACAAAATGTGGTTCTTAAAGCTAGTGTTCTAACATACTTGAGTGAGGGTCAACAGTAGATAAAGAGCACAGACCATGAACCCTACACAAATAATCTTGGTAGTCCCAAATATGAATGTCATATAATATCTCTCCATGAAAAAATATATGGAAATATTGGTGTATGAAATTTTACCAATACATCCTTAATAAGTTGGGAATACAGTCTTCCCTTAGTATCCAGAGGATACTGGTTCCAGGACACCCTCATCCCCACCCAATACCACAATCTGAGGATGCTCAAGTCCCTTATATACAATTTGCATATAACCTATGCATATCCTTCTGAATACTTTAAATCGCTTCTAGATTACTTATAATACGTAATATAATATAAATGCTATATAAATCATTGTTATACTATATTGTTTTAGGACTAATGGCAATAAAAAAAATCTGTACAGACACCAGCAATTTTTTTTTGAGTATTTTTGACTCACAGTTGATTGAACCCAAATGTAGAACATAGATAATACAAGACTTCAACTGCATTGACTCTGAGAACCCATCTGGCACCTGGAAGTATCTTAGATGGCTCCATCTTTTTATGACTTTAAAATTGCTTAGGTATTTGAGCTAGTTTTGCTTGACATGGATTTAAGAGAAAATTTTGTAAATCAGTGTCTTTTTTTTTTTTTTTTTTTTTTTTGAGAGGTTTTCACTATAGGGCGCGTGCGCTCGCCAGACAGAGAGAGACAGAGAGACAGAAAACGTGAAATCACCCACTAGGGGGGATGGTCACGCCGCAATCCCTTCTCCTCCATTCTCCTCTCGGGATCTTGGGCACGCACGCACACGCGCCCGGCGTGAGTTTTAAGTCACCAGGTCTGGGATGCGAACCGCGGTCGACTACGTGGGAGTCCAGTGACATAGCCATTACGCTAACTGTTGGTTCCCTGTAAATCAGTGTCTTAACCTGGGGCTGGTGGTGTGGTTAAGGCTCTGGACTCTCACATGGCTGACCATAGTTTGAGTCCCAGGTGAAGTACCTTGCTTTTTCACTTTCTCTCTCTCTTACTGGTCAAATTAAAGAAAAATAATAATAATAAATAAAATCAAATAAATAATTACTAAAAGAGGTCTTAACCTATCTGTAGTCAAATATTACAGTGAAAGTAATATAAAAAAGAAAACTGTGTGTGGGTTGAAGAGGGTGTAGACAAATACTGCATTCTGTATGGTGAGTGATCTGGTCATAGTTAGATAAGAACATGCGAATACTCTCTTTGGTATAGATGCCATAAGGTCTTATAGGTTCCTACACTCGTGACCCAGTTTTCCTGTGCAGGTGCAATAATGGTGTCATTCTCCTCTGAGAAATCCTGGATCGGACAATCTGGTTATATAACCCATAAGTGTGCATATACAACGGTGTTCATTGCAATGATAGGGCCCTCTGTGGGGAGAGAGAATACGAAAAACACAGTGGAATATGCAGAGTAAGTTCTATGCAGCGGTGAGAATCAATAGATTAGATGCTTTTGAAGCAAATTAATCTTAAAAACATGTTGCTTAGTCAAAAGGAAATAACCAAACTGGAATATATACAATTTTATAAGCTAAAATAATGCTAAAAAGGGAAAAAATGTATATCATGAGAGTACATGCAAACAGAAAGACAATGGTTAGCTAAGGGAGGAGAGAGGCATGTGAGTCGGTTATAGAATTAAAGGAAAGGAAATAAAATAAGATGTCTTGTACAGACCAGTGTTAATAACGTGCTGTGAACTGAACAGTACAATTAAGACAACTCATGTAAACTGATGTCCAAAAAGAACGATGTGGACTGTAATTATATTAGATATGATACAAGTTAAAGACTAGGTCTTTTACGATGTTTTCTACAGGCCAGAATTAAAACATATATAAATACCTCAGGTATGAGAAACCAGACATAAAATGAATATTAATGAGTCTTTGCCAAAATAGAAGCTTCTGTTTTAAGACTCTCTAATTTGAGAGTTTATAAAGCTATGGAGACTGAAGGAATTAAAATAGCCTCTGGATAGAAGAAAAAAAAAAAAATCCATCTTAGCTTTTCCTTCATACTCCTGGCCAGCTTCTAAATGACAGCAATTTTCCACAACTTATGTAATTATAAATATAGCCTTTCATCTTCCGCACTCATGCGTCTCATACCTAAACTCTTCTGAGAAAATAAATACCTTAAGTTTGAATCTCTCCTTTGGAGCTTTAATGATACACTTGGAGGGTTTCACAAAGAAAGAGAAACTGTATTGATGTTCCCTGTGGGCTTTCTGGGGGATTCCCTGGCAGGAGGCCTTGGCTGGCCATTCTAACTAGATTTAGGGATGAAGCTTGGAAATTGTCCCACAGGGTCGATGAAGCCTGATAGGTGAGTCCCCTCCTTTCTCCTGCATGCCTCTCTCCTGGTTCTGAAAGTGGCTTTCTTGAAGCTACATTGCAATGTACACTACAGAGAATTAATTTCCCAGAATCTTCTGATGAAAACTTAGGACCAGGTCTCCATCCTCATTGGCTCAAGCATGCAGTTACTAGAGAAATGGTCCTTTTTATGCTATTAATAATTGTGCTGCAGCAGGTAGGTGAGATTTCATGGGGCACTGTAGGAGACTTTTCAGGAAGGCAGTTCTCTTTGGAACTCATTTTTTTTTTTTTTAAAGAGAAGATTTTCTATAGGGTGTGTGTGCTTGCTGGAGAGACAGAGAAAGACATAGAGAAAGTGAGAAGTCACACCCCAGGGGAGATGGTCATGCTGCAGTCCCTTCTCCTACATTCTCCTCTTGGGATTTTGGGCACGCACACACATGCTCCTGGTGAGAGTTTCAAGCAGTTGGTCCTGTAGGAGTCTAGCACTCCAACCACTATGCCACCTGCTGACTGCAACTAGGTTTTTAAACCACAGGGGAGAAAACAAATTATTTAGTCATCTTTTAGAATGCTACAGTTCCATTATCCTACTGGTCCTCCAAAATAGTTATAATAGTAATAATAATAATAATTGTCAGGCACTGTTTTATACTTGTATGCCTTACCTCATTTATCCTCTCAATGCTTCTGAGATAGATACTCTACGATATCATGTAGACCAGAAAAAAAGGCCCAGAGACACAACACAACTTTCTGTTGGACAATCAACCAGCTTCTGGTAGAAAGGGGATGGGAACTTGAGTACTTTGGTCACAAGGCAAATTTCTGTGCTATCTGTTGAGCACAACTGTAGTGCTGCATCCAGCCCAGATTCATCTTGGGCACTTGGTTCATCCAATGTCTGAAAGTTTCAAAGTCAATGAAAGAGCATATACTTTGGAGTCAAGAGTGTCTTCAGATTTATTAAAATTTTGCCACTTTGAGGACCAGTAGATGGCATAATGTTAACATTGCTGGACTCCCATGTAGTTGACTGCCCCAGATTTGGCGGCTTGAAACTCATGCTGGGTGCACGTGCATGCATGCCCAAAATCTTGAGAGAGGAATAGAGGAGAAGGGATTGAGGTGTGGTCATCCTTCCTGGGGGGTGATTTCTCACTGTCTGTCTCTCTGTCTCTCTCTGTCTCTCTGGTTGGTGAGTGCCCATGCCCTATAGCAAATATCTCTCTCTAAATAAAAAAAAAAACTTGCCACTTTGTGTTTGTATGATTCGAGGGCAAGAGATTTGACCTCTTGAACTTCAGTATTCTCATTCATAAAATCTGAATAATTGTGCTGGTTCTAATCTGACAAATGAGAAATAAAGCTTTTTAAATTTTAATAATATACTAAGTCTCAGTGTTCTAAGAATTACTAAATTATTACTTTTGTAGATTGAAATGTTGTGAATTTTATTTGCTTTTAAACAGAAGTTTGAAATTCAAAATTCTTTTTTTTTAGAGATATTTTGGGCATGTACATACATGTACCCAGTGAGAGTTTCAAGTCTCTGGATCCAGGACTTGAACCACAGTCAGCCATATGAGAATCCAGTGACATAACCATTATGCCATCTGCTAGTCCCCAGAAATCATTTTTAAACTAATGTTAATAGTAGCCAGGTAGTCTTGATAGTAAGCAAAGTTCTGACCAAGTAATGCACACACAGACAGGAGGCAAGGTGATATTGCTGCCACTTTGGAGTGAGGAAAATCATCTGGTTTTAGACTTAACATTGAATAATGGAGGAGATGCTAGCACATGGGAGGCCTGACTTAACTAAACTTGAAAAATTGTGCGATTAATAGGAACATTTCAGGGACCAGCAGTTAGCGTAATGGCTATGTCACTGGACTCCCACGTAGTCGACCGTGGTTCGAGTCCCGGACCCGGTGGCTTAAAACTCACGCCAGGCGCGTGTGCGTGTGTGCCCAAGATCCCGAGAGGAAAATGGAGGAGAAGGGATTGCGGCATGGCCATCCCCCCTGGGGGGTGATTTCTCGCTTTCTATCTCTCTGTCTCTCTCTGTCTGTCTGGCGAGCGCACGCGCCCTAGAGCAAAAACCTCTCCTAAAAAGAAAAAAAAAATAGGAACATTTCCTGAACATTCACTATATGCCATGCAATATATAAAGTGATTTGCATTATATCATCCATTTACTTCTTATAAAAACCCTCACATAGTGTGATTAAGAACCTCGTTGCTCTTTTTTTACAAGAGTCAACAGAGGCACAGAGACGTCAGCAACTAGTCCACAGTAACGCAGAGAGCAAGCTGCTTAGTTAGGGTAGGAACTCATTCTCTCCAAATCCAACCTCTGTGCTCTTAATCCTTTTTAAAAAAATTTATTTATTTATATAAATTTTATTTTGCCTGTTCTTCCCCCCCCCTTGATTCCCTCCCTGTCACCCTCTGTCAATTCTCCCCGTCCTCCCACACTGTCTCTGATATCTTCAGTTGTTTCCCATGTCTTTTTATTTTTCACATTTTATTGATTCACTAAAGATCTTAATTAATTTTAAAACTTTCAATAGCAAGCACAGCTGATACATACATATCTATGAACACATGCCTGACTTTGGGCATATACCTCAATGAGTAAAGTGAACATACTATAAAGTTGTTCATTTTTACAGGAGCTCCCTATAAGTGGAATTCAATATATATATATATATATATATATATATATATATATATATATATATATTTTTTTTTTTTTTTTTTTTTTTTTTTTTTTAGGTTTTTGTCACAGGGTGCATGTGAGAGGGAAAGTGAGAAATCACAACCCCTTGGTGGGGGGAAGGTAGCTCCTGTATTCTCCTCTATTCTTCTCCTGGGATTTTGAGCACACATGCACACATGCCTGGTGTGATTTTCAACTCTCTGGATTTGGACTTGAACTGCAGTTGGCCATATAGGAATCCAGCACCGTAGCCACCTGCTGGCCCCTGTAAGAATGATTTTTAAGAGTGCATATTGGCTAAAAAAAGAAACCAAAACAAATTTTTCAAAATATGTTTCTTTAAATAAGCACTTTTTTCCTTTTATTTTTTTTTTTTTGAGAGGTTTTTGCTATAGGGCGTGTGTGCTCTCCAGAAAGACAGAGAGAGACGGAGAGACAGAAAGTAAAAAATCACCCCCCAGGGGGGATGGCCATGCCACAATCCCTTCTCCTCCATTCTCCTCTCGGGATCTTGGGCACGCACGCACACGTGCCCGGCATGAGTTTAAGCCACCGGGTCTGGGACTCGAACCGTGGTCGACTACATGGGAGTCCAGCAGCATAGCCATTACACTAACTGCTGGTCCCGAAATAAGCATTTTTTCAATGTAGAGAAATAATTGACTATGTTATCATGGAACATCTGACTTGTAAATTTAACATTAATCAGTCCATTTAGAACTGAGTAGTATGTGTGTGCGTAGGCTATTTATTTATTTATTTATTTTTGGAGAAGTTTTTTCGCTATAGGGCGTGTGCGCTCTCCAGACAGAGAGAGAGAGAGACATAGAGACAGAAAGCAAGAAATCACCCCCCAGGGGGTGATGGTCACACCACAATCCCTTCTCCATTCTCCTCTTGGGATCTTGGGCACGCACGTACACGTGCCCGGCATGAGTTTTAAGCCACCGGGTCCGGGACGCGAACCGCGGTCGACTACATGGGAGTCCAGCGACATAGCCATTACGCTACCTGCTGGTTTTCCGTAGGTTATTTTTTAAAAAGCATGTCTAGGGGCAAAAACATACTAGAAAGTCATACTAAAGAGCTCAACTGAATTGTGAACTAAACCAAATAACTTATATTTTTCAAGGGAATGGAGAATTTGAAACAAGGCAATGAATATTTTATTTCACGTTTAAAATATTATCACTGATATTTAAATTATGAGTGATTCTGAAATGAAATTTATATCTAAATTAATGGTGAATCACCTCCTCCTCTCCAATTCTCCCCTAAGTTTTGTTTGATTTTTTGATCATGACTGTAGTGAAATCAATTATATTCCCAGTATTCTAAAATGTATCACAAATTATTAATTGTGGTTTAAATATTTAATTTAGCAAATGCCTTCTTTGTAAGTAAATTAGATCGTGTTTGGGTTGCCTCTGTGAATTCATGTGACTTGCATTCTAATATGCTTTTTGTGAGAGGCAGAAAAGAGGGTGGAGTTATAAATCACCATTCAGAATTGAGTATAATCCTAGAATATGACTTGAAATGTCTTGCTTATGGGTTAAGGGGTAAAAAATGTTGACTGTCATTGTGCTAAAAAACTAGTGCTTATCAAACTCCTGTGTATGTGTTTGTGTATGCTTGGGGACTGGAGTTACATAGGGGATATTTTAATTTTAGCGACATTGGGTCATAATTTACAGATGGGCATAAACATTCTAGATGAACCATACACATTTCATATGTTTGGGTGCTTTGGGTCTGTTCATGATGACTTCATATCAGATGAATGCCAAATAGTATCTGAACACACTGTTCACCAGGTTTTGTACAATAGCCCAAATGTAGAAGAACAGTGAATAAATGGTTAGTGTGGCATGTTATGTATTGTATGCACAATTCAAAATATTTGTGCCATAGAACCTTGTCTATATTATGTTAGAAGGGAATGTTTTATGTGGATCTCACTTTTGTTTACACCATTCTGCAATAATTTATTAGTAAAGTTTACTCATATGGTCTTAGCAGGTAGCATGGTGGTTAAGGCTCTGGACTCCCACATGGTTGAGTGTGATTCAAGTCCCAGATCCAGTGGCTTGAAACTCACACAGATGTGTGTACAGTTGTGTCTCACATCCTGAGAGGAAAATAGAGGAAAACGGATTGCAGTGTAGCTATCCCCAGTGGAGGGAGGGGGGCGTCTTCTCACTTTTCTCTCTGTCTCTCTCCTCTCTGGAGAGCACATGCACCCTATGCCTAAAACCTAAAAAAAAAAAGAAGTTTACTTCTATCTTTATGTATATGTGTGTGTATGTAATATATGTAATTTTATTTCCCCAGTTATTGCTATAACTGGAGTATAAACCAATTGAAGTTCAAGTTTTAATAAAGCCATAAATCTGATCTCATATTCAAAGGAATAAGATAATTTTTTTTTCAGAATTATCAAAAGAAATTTCTTTTCTTATTTGCTGATTTGTCTAAATATGAGATCTGATTATGCTGAAAGAGGATGCAAAGATTTCAGGTCATTAATAATGTTTTAGAAAAACATACTTATGTGAAAATCATCATCCATGTTATTATCATTGGTGCTACCTTACAGGTCAATGAATGGGGAACCAAGCCTAAGATATATATATTTTTAAATTAAAACATGTTATTTGGTGATAACCAAATATCATTTGCCATTTGATATTAATGTAATTTATATAGTATAAGAACAATAAGCATATGTCTATCCTTGATTTTATTTTTATTTAATTTTCATGAATACATATTGAATTGACATTGAAATAAAATAAATAAATCAAAAAAATATATTGTGAGTCCATTGGAATCTTTCTATTTAAAAGAAGCCCTTATGTATGTGACTCATTGAAGCATCACTAACCAAAGAATATGCCCATTAAGATATTTTTTAATATTAATTATAATAATATTATTAATATACTTAATATTATACTGATAATAACTGTGGAAACATTTGCGGCTAATGAATTTAGTTGTTTAATCATATAAGACCTTCAAACTTAGTTCTATAAAATATTCTCAGGGGAGGATATTCACAGAAATCTATTTTTAGCATCTTTAGAAAACATCTGCCTCTTCTATTATGCATGCTTTCGTACTTACACGTGTATGGAGAGCTAAGAAATTTGCACGTTTTTAAACTTTTTGTCTAGTAGGAATCTGAATGCAATCATCATGTAAAATGAATGGATAATACCCATGAGTCTCCATAGCATTTTAGTTGGTTTTTAACCAAGTTTTATTTTGTGCGATGAGGGCTACTTCGTGATCTACTGTTTCCTAAAAAGGAACTCCCTGAACTTATCTCTGGCCCTGCTGTGATTTTTTTTTTCATTTAAAATCTAGGCTACCTTTTGACTTTCCTGCAAAAAAGGCTGAGAGAAGAATGATGGACACAGGGCTTCAATTGTGATTATACGTAAACCTTCACTTAATATGTTTCGCAACTTTAAACTATTCTGCAGCTGGAGATATTGTCTCTTCTTCTATAGGTATATATCTAATCTGGGGATAAAAATTGGGAAACAAATGAGGCAAAAATGAAGCATTGTTCAAAGTAGCCTTTTTACTGCCTTGGAATTTGGGAATGATTGCTCTCTACATTGGCATTTGAGAGAAAAATTTGGCTATTATGGTTTTTCTTGTTATTTTTATTAAGGGAATGAAAAAGGATGGTAGCAGTTCAGCCACTGGGGTGTTGGAACAGCAAATCGAGGGGCCCCCAAGGACCTTGATACCCATTTTTGAAGTTCAATTCCAGTCCCTAAGATTAGAGCAGCCCTTCCAAAATGAGGGTCACAAATGCATTTGTGGTTTAGACTATTTGTCTGGATGCTGTCAGGGAAACAATTGGCTATTATTGAACAGAACTGCTGATTTTCTCTTTGTACCATTTTTCCCTTTTGTTTTGGTCATCTCTGAATGGTAAAGTCTGACAGCAAGTAAAAAAAAAATACTAGTTATGTGGAAAAGACAGGAACATGGAAACGGAAAGGGAACCAATGACAGACAGAAAAGATTTTCGATTTTACACAACATTGATTTAGCCTTGCGTAATCTGGTTTAATTGAAGATATATATTAATTGAGCATGTACTATGTAGAAGACCCTGTTGACTTGGGGGTACAAATTAGACAAGATAAATATCTGTAATATGTCATAAAGGAGCTTACTCTCTAGTGTGGGAGAAGAGATTGAACAGAGGGAATGTAACTGACATTTTTCACAGTTTGCCTCATCCACAATCTTTCCAAATGTTGCCCTCAGTCTGCCTCCGTGCCTGTCCCTGATGATAGCTGAGTGCTGGGGAACTGATGCAGAATTCAGAGAAAGCCAATCCCTTGACCAAGCAGTGACTCGAGGTGGCCCGATCTCAAATGGGCGGGCCTGTTGGATCAGAGCCTCTCTAATCCATCAGCAATGGTCTTCACTGTATCTCAGGACTATGTCTCAACCGTAGGCATTTCTATCTGCCACTATCCTACCACTTCTGATGTATCGCCATAGCCCCCCGCTTGGTTTCTTCATTTGTAGCCTATTGACTGTTAAGCCCATTCTCTAGTTAGAGTGATTTTTTGTTTTAAAGAATTATTAATTTAATTTAATTTATTATTATTATTTTAAATTTGCTATAGGGTACATGCACTCACCAAAGAGAGACAGAGAGTGAAAGGGAAAGTGAGAAAACAAGCTACCAGGTCCAAGACTTGAACTTCACTCGAACTCCCAGCCATGTGGAAGTCCCGTGCCTTAACCACCATGCCACCTACTGACTTCTAGTAGGGTAATTTTTAAAAAATACTATCGGGCCATGTCATTCTTCTACTTAAAAATTTCAGTGGTTTCCCACTGCCTTCCATGTACAATCTGAGCGCCACGCAAGGCCCTCAGCACCACAACCAGCTCTTCCTCTCTCCTCATCGCTCTCCTCACCTGCTTGCTCTCTATCCTCAGCCATTCTGGCCTTCCTCATTCCTCCAATTAGCCCAGATGACTCCACATTAAATATGGAACTGTACGCAGTGCCCTTCTCCTACAAGATGCTTCTTTCACTCTTCACATGCTGACACCTATAAAAACGAAGTCTTAGCTTAACCTGCTAGCAGATGCTTCTCCACAACATGTTGCTAACGTAGGTTCCCCTTGCTACTCTATTACCGCACCTTGTGATTTTCTTCATGTACTTTCCGCAGCTTTCAAGCACACACACACACAGACATAATCAATTTCTTTTAGATTTTTTGTCATCGAGTGTGTGTATTTGCCAGAGAGCAGAGAATGAGGGAAAGTGAGAAATCACCCCCAAGGAGGGATGGCCATACCGTGGTCTCTTCTCCTCTTGGGCATGCCTGGCATGTTTTACAAGCTGCTGGGTCTGGAACTCGAACCATAGAGTTGGCCATGTGGGATCCAGCTGCCTTAATCTCCATGCCAACTTCCGGCCCAAGAGACGTATTCTTATTTAGGATAGTTACTACCCAATTGTCTCACTAGATTACAAGTAACATTAGACCCTGCCGTAGAACCTGCACCTTACACAGTGTCAGAAACACAATAAATATGCTCAGTAAATAAATGAATTTACATTGAGATACCAAGAAATTTGCTGCCTATCAGTGGTGAAATCCGGAGTTAGTAGGTAACATGCTCTTGGTTGAGGACGATTATTTTGGGGTCATGAGCAGGTTTCGCAGTACCACATAGAGGTTGACTGTGCAGGTTTTGTGCTCAAAGAGAACTGCGTTCCTACTCTACCTCCACCACCTCTTAGCAAATTAGACAAATTACTTAACCTCTGTGACCTGTTTGCTAACATTTAACATGTAGGTAATATTTTTACAAGATTGTTGTAAGGATATATGATAATATGTGAAGGGAATTAGCATGAACAATAGTGAATAATTTATTTAGCACTTTCTGTGCCAGGTTATAGACAGTGTCATCTCATCAAATCTTTTCATCTGTCCCGCTAGATACAAACTATTGGTAGTATCCTCATTTTGCAAAGGAACAACTGAAAAAAAAGAGGGTTAAGTTTGCTATCATCTAGCCAGTATGTGGTGGAACCAGGAAGAACTCAGGAAGTTTAACTACAGACTTAATGTTTCAAACCCAAGGCCATATTGGCTTCCTTAGGGTCTATGGGAGAACACATCCCAGTGGAAGAAAGCTGTTATTTGTAAGTAGATAAAGGTAATCTGCAGTGAGTGGAGAATTAGATATCAAATGGAAAATCACATCAAGGTAACATGTGGCCCCTGAAAGAGACAACCTGGCAGAGAAGCTACCTTTATCTGGACTGTTTTTAATTTAATTTCCAAAACTAGTCCCAGGAGGCCCAGTGAACTATTTCCTGTTCTTTAATCAAACTCTCTCCAGATTTTGGCGGACTACTCTCTCATTTATTGCATCTCCTCTGGCTCATGGTGGATGGCTTATTCCCAAGTTTGTAATTTTTATCGTAAAATCATCTTCTGTGGGTATTGTCTTTTCTGGAAAACGACCATGAGCATCAGCTTGTAGATTTGTCCTCATGGAATAGATTCCCAGTTGCCCCTGTCTGGACTCTATGGATTTAACAGCTTAAATCAGTTTTTATTACAGGAAATGTAAGTTTAGAGCTAAATCCATTATGGCACAGGTCTGAGGCTTTAATTTCTGATTGGAATCTTTCCTCCACTCCCAACAGTCCAATCAGATGATGGCTTCCTTAGAGTTTTCTCTGAGCTAATGGTCAGAGTTTCTGTTGTTTCGTCTTCACAGATGGGCCAGATCTTAAAGGCTGTTAGATTTATTTTTTTATATAGGCCATATATTTTCTTCACATGTGGATGTTAGACCCTTGGCCCCAAACCTTTATAGCCTGTACTTGGAGCGGAACCCTTGACAGGTCTGGGCATCAGCCTCTGCTTGTTACACTGGCTTGATTATTTCTACTTGTTTCTGCAATTCCATTCTTTCTATTCTTTCTTTAGAGGTGAGCCACGTATTTGAATTTATACGGGTGTTTTGTTTTCATCAGTGTTTCCATGTGTTCACTGTGAGAGGTGAGCTCATTTATATCATCTCAGTCCATCCATTGCCAGAAAGCCAAAGCATGAAAATACAAAGGGAATGATCTCGTGTGTGTTGATGGAACATGTTATGTAAGGGGATAGAGAGGAATACGTGCCTATTAGAATAGATGTATGTACTCTCTATGGAGTAGAGCTGGAAAAGCAATGCACAAGGATGGGCTTTATCTTATAGATCACAAGGAATCACAGACGACTTTTGAGTAAGCTCATCAAATAATTACATATTATATATATACATATATACATACACACACACATACTTCAGGAAATAATATATATGTATTTTAGGAAATTACACATATATTTATTTTGTGATATTATATATATTTATTTATTTCAGGAAATAATATATATACACATATGTGTATATATACATATATATACATATATACATATGTATATACATATATACATGTGTGTGTATATGTATACACACATATTTATTTATTTATTTCAGGAAAGTCATGATGCATTTTTGCATAGAAAAACATAGAAATATATGTCATGACTTTCCTGACAACCTAATATTATTTTAGTATTTTATTTATTTTTTATAAACAGGTCTTATTATAATGCCCAGGCAAGCCTTGAACTTACTATCCTCTTGCCTCAGCCTCTTATGTAGCTGAGATTACAGACATGGGCCAGCATACCCAGTCAATTCTATATTTTAAAGATACTAACTTGGTGCTACTATAGAGAACTAATGGAAAGTTGAAAAATCAGTTGCATGGGAACAAATTAGAATGCTATTGAAAATGTCTAAGTCAAAGAGAGTAGAGCAACTGATTGAAGCAGTGAAAAGACACACTTAACGGCTCATGGCGATTACTGTGTAAGAGAGACGAGAAAGGAATCGAAGTACCTCCTAGCATCCGACGTGAGTAGGTGGATTTGATTGGATTTCTAATACTTTCTTGGAAGTATAGGTTATTACTGATTGCAGGTATGGCATTACCGCATAAATCTGCTACGAATATTCCAAGGGCCCATGTCTGGGGAAATCCAGCATTCAATATGGCTGAGTGAGTAGGCTGGTGGACCACACCTGGCTCACAGGTAACGCTCAGCAATCCTAGGAGATGGGTTTCCTTAGGTACATCCAGATAGAACTCTTCTGATGTTATGAATTCCGTACTTATTCTTAGACTCTCAGGAAGTGGGGTTTGGTTCCTTTGGCTACCCTCATGCTAACTGCCTTCTCTGGTCTCTTTTATGTGATGGGAGCGTAGGGGGTTTCCTAGGTGAGTAGTTTTTTTTTTCTTTTCTCTGTCTGAGAATGAACCATTTCTTCTACAGATGGAGAAAAGTGATATTAAATGAAACCATACAAATTGACTGGATGAAAAAAAAAACAAACCTCTGTCTGTTACCACTGCTATAGGAACTGGTTCAGCAAAGGGACTCCGAAGAATAAACTGATCTAATTTATCCTTTTTCTTTATTTATTTAATTATTTCAAAGGAGAGATGCGATGCTTGGTAAGAAACACACAGAGATTTATCCACATAGTACCAGTTCAGCCCCCTATGAATTGTTTGTTCCGTAGAATGGCTTCTGCATTGTAGAGAAGGGAGTAACCCTATAGTCAAGCGAGCTGAGACTTCATTACAAGTTATCTTCACCAACAAAGCTTCTTTATTTGCTTTACCCAGTTCTTTCTTCCAAGTGCTTTTACTTTATTGGGGGTAGAAACCCCTAAGTTCCAGAAAACATCAAGAGACTTGGCTCTGATGTGAATAGGATGATTCCAAGCCAGTTCCAGTGTTGTCGAGAATTCCATCTCCAAGTTAGCACTGAGCTCTGAGGACCCTCACATGTATTATGCATCACAGAGCTCCATGGGAAGTGTTGGGGTCAAACACAACAGCATTTTAGGTGGAGAAAGCTTTGAAGGTCAAAAAAAATTTTTTTTTTAAGATTTATTTACTTTTGTAGAGGTTTTTGCCTTAGGGCACGTGTACCCATGGAGGGGGGCGGGGCAGGGGAGACAAACTATGAGAGGGAAAGTGAGAAATCACCCCCAGCGGGGATGACCATGCTGCAATCTCTTCTCCTCCATCCTCCTCCTGGGATCCTGGGCATGTGCACACACACACATACACACACACACACACACACACACACACACATGTGCCTGGTATGAATTTCAATCCGCTGGGTCTAAGACTTAAAACAAGGTTGGTCATATGGGAGTCCAACGACGTAATTGCTATGCCATCTGCTGGCCCCTATTTATTTATTTTTAATATGTGCTATAGGGCACATGCACTCACCAGAAACAGATGGAGAGAGGGAAAATGAGAAATTACCCTCTCAAGAAGCAGGAGATGGCCCTTCTCCTCCATTCTCCTCTTGTGATATTGAGGTGTGTACAAGCACCTGGTGCGATTTTCAAGCCTCTCGTTCTGGGACTCAAACCATGCAGTTGGCCTTGTGGGATCCAGTGCCTTAACCTCCATGCCACCTGATGGCCCCAAGATTTTCTCCTTTTTTCCTTTAAAATAATCCTACTGAGCAGCAAACATTTATGTGATCTAAGAAGACTGACCTGGGATCCAGGATTCCTAGATTCTGGTCTCTCTGCCATTATCTATCAATGTGACCTTAAGCGAGTCCCTGAACTTCTTGGGACCCCCAGTTTCTTTATTTGTAAGATGAGGGAGAAAACCAGATTAGCGAGTCCCAAGTGCTGGTTGGTGAATGAGATACATTCAAATCTCTGAGAAACTGAAAACTTTCCAGACAGAACTCTCAGAGGTTTACTATTATTATTATTTTTAAGAACAAAATAAAAATTGCCAGATGGTGCATGTGCTCATTGGAGAGAGACAGTCACACAGGAATCCCTTTTCCTCCATTTTTTTTTTTTCAGGACTTGAGACATGCACACACATGTGCCTAGTAAGTTTATTAAGCCACTGGGTAGGAGACTCGAAGTGCACAGTCAGCCATGAAAATCTAGCCACCTTAAGCACCAGGCCACTGGCTGTCTCAAGATTTATTTTTTGTATTAGAAAAAAAATTTTTATTCATGATAGAGCACGTACATGTAGGTATACATCTGAGTGTGCATGTGTGCATGTGTGTGTGTGTGTGTGTGTGTTTGTGTTCGTGAGAGAGAGAGAAAGAGAGAGAGAAGAGAAGACAGAGAGAGACCCTCCACAGGGTTTGCTCACATCAGTCCTCCAGCCAATCAGATCTCAGGTATTCCTGGTGTGGTTTCAGACTAACCAGGCCAGGGATTTGAACTATGTTTGCTGTGTGGGATCCAGCCTCTCCTAAGCAGTGCATAATTGCTGCTCCATGGAACTGGCCCCAAAAATCTTGGATATTTTGATTTCCTTATCTGGGGTGTGTATCAAGAATCTTTGGGGAGATTCAGATTTGCTATTGAGGTTGGGAAGTACACTCCAGGTGATTTTTACTTTATTTTGTTTTATTTGATTTTTAAAGTTTTGTATTAAAAAAAAAATCAAACCTAAAATAGTTCCAAAAGAGCAAAATCAATATCCACATTTTCTTTATCTAGACTTACCAATTGCTAACACTGACACACTGTGTGTGTGTGTTTTCTTTTTCTGCGTGTATTCAGTATTATCAATATTTTTTCTGATCCATGAGAGAGTAAATTGTAGATATCATTCTTCATTTCAAAATATTTCAATGTGCATACCCTCAGAACAAAGACATTCCACTTCATAATCATGGTACAAAGATCAAATTCAGGAAATTTAACATTATTACAACATTATCTAGCCTATCATTTGTTTTAAAAATTTATCAGCTTGCTAAACACTGTTCTTTACATTTAGCTGATTTAAAATTAGGTTTTACATTTTTTGAAATGATTACAAAGTTATAGAAAAGTTGCAAGTACAATACAAAACCCTTTTTATTGTTGAACCATTAGAATGCAAATTTCCAATTTGATGCTCTATTGTCACACCCCACCTCTGATACTCCAGTGTGTATTCTCTACAAAGACTTTCTCCTGTATAACCACACCACAAGCATCAGATACAGGAAATTAATATTGATTCATTACTACTATTTAATCCTTGGGTCTTGCAAAACTCATTCAAGCCTTGCCAACTGTCTGTATAGTATCCTTTATGGAAAACCATACAGTTAAGAATCATGGGTTATATTTAGTTGTCATGTCTTTTTAGTCTTCTTCACTCTGGAAGAGTTTCTCAGACTTGCCTTGACTTTCATGACCTTAGTATTTTTGAAAACTTCTGGTCATTTATTTTATAGAATGTCCTCCAGCTTGTTTGATGATAGTAACAAGCAGGAGCCTTGTTGTGGTGGAAAAAGACTCGTGAAGATTTTCTGCTAAAGCTTTTGCTAACTTTCTCAGAACACTCTCATAATCAGTAGATGTTATTGTTCTTTGGCCCTCCAAAAAGTCAACAAGCAAAATGCCTTGAGCATCCCACAAAACTGCTGCCATGACCTTTGCTCTTGACTGAGCTGCTTCTGCTTTGGCTGGACCACCTCCACCTCTTAGCAGCCATTGCTTTGACTGTGCTTTGTTTTCAGGATCACACTGGTAAAGCCAGGTGTCGTCTCCTGTTACAATTTGAAGAAGTGCTTCAAAGAAATCCAATTCCACTTGTTCAAAATTTCCATCGAAATGTCTGCTCTTGTTTGTAGCTGGTCTAGGCACAATGGTTTTGACACCCACCAAGTAGAAAGTTTGCTCAACTTTAATTTTTTTCAGAATTGTGTAAGCTGAAGGAACTGAGAGATGGCTGTGGTGTTAGCTATTGTTTCTGCTATTAATTATGAGTCCTCTTCAGTTAGGGCACAAACAAGATTAATTTTTTTCCTCACCTATGGATATGAATGACCTGTGGCTTCAGGCATCATCTTCAACGTCATTTTGTCTTTTCTTAAAAATGAGTAATCTGGGGCTAGCAGATGGCATAATGGTTATGTCACTGGACTCCCAAGTAGTCAGCCGTGGTTCGAGTCCTGAACTCTGTGCTTAAACTCATGCTGGGCTCAATTTTAACTTTTTAAATTCAATTTTAACCTTTTTCACCTAAGCTTCTCTATGAATTTGGTGGTCCTCACCTGAAGGCTGTCCTCAGGTGGCCCCATTGTGGGATGTCTTCCTCACCTCTGCAGGCTCTAACACCTCTAGGCTGGGGGCTACTTCTACTCCGGTGAAGGTGCTTAGGACAGTATCCCCTTTTCACTCCTTTCAGTTTAACATTAAAGAGGATAAAGAAGTACAGATTTTAGAAACCAGCAGATGGAATAATGACTATACTGCTGGACTCCCACATAGTTGACCGCAGTTTGAGTCTCGGATCCACTGGCTTAAACTCATGCTGGGCACGTGTGCATGCGTGCCCAAGATCCCAAGAGGAGAATGGAGGAGAAGGAATTATGGCATGGCCATCCCCCCTGGGAGATGATTTCTCTCTTTCTGTCTCTCTGTCTTCCTGGTGAGCACATATGCCCTATAGCTAAAACTTCTCCAAAAAAAAAAAAAAAAAAGTACAGATTTTATTAATAATCCAGGATTGTGGTGGGGATTAAGTAATAGCTGTTAATAGACAAAAACAGGGGCTAGCCTGGTGCAGCAATAGTTACAGTACTCTGTGATTCTGGACCCATGAGGGGGGTGAGTACACACTGGCTGCCTGTGTGTGCCCATAGTCTAGGTTGGCTGAGGCTGGGGTAACACTTTGGCACAAGAACCCTGTTTTGTGTGTGTGTGGGGGGTGCATCTCTCTCTTTCTGTCTCTCCATCTCTCTTTTACAGAAAAAAAAACTCAAAAAGTGAATCACAGAATATAAAATAACGGACGAAATAATAATTAGTTAAAATTATGTACAGGTTTTATTTTATTTTATTTATTTATTTTTTGGAGAGGTTTTCGCTACAGGGCGCATGCGCTCGCCAGACAGAGAGACAGAAAGCGAGAAATCACCCCCCAGGGGGTTGGTCACGCCGCAATCCCTTCTCCTCCATTCTCCTCTTGGGATCTTGGGCATGCACGCACACGCGCCCGGTGTGAGTTTTAAGCCACCGGGTCCAGGACTCGAACCACGGTCGACTACATGGGAGTCCAGCGACATAGCCATTACGCTAACTGCTGGTACAGGTTTGAATATCCAAGGCTCTATGGACAAACCGTGATTATATTTGTTCAATGTAGCCAAGTTGATTGTAACCCTGAAAAGACTGCATCTGATTTAGGATTCTATAGGAACTATTGTCCTCCCGAGATCTGGAAAACTTTTATTTGGAACAGGAAGTGTTTTATAACATCAGGTTTCTTTAAGAAGAACTTAAAATTTGAAAGTGTGAACTACTTTATGCTAACAAGAATCTTCTTTATCTCCCTTAAGGATTCACCTTCAGAAAATGCCTTTAGAGGTTAAAAAAAAAAAGATAGAAAATGAGTTTTGCTATATAATAGGAAGAAATTGTGACCTTAAGAAATGAGAGTTCGTAGAATGGGTAGCTACAGAAGGTGAAGATCTGTAGAGATTTCTGGAGAGAGGGGGGACTCGGGGTATAAGTTGAAGGCCTAGCAAACCCTCTGGTATTTCCTAGCCATTTACACATATGCCAGGTTGCTGCTCAAACAAAAATGCTAGCTTATTAAATACCAGAAGCGCTGTTTATGTTCTCTGGACTATTTGCTATATAGATAAGTAATAGAGGCTGATAAGGTAGCAATTTAAAGCCATACTTACTGTAGTTGCAAGTTATTTATTTGCTATTTATTTATCTACTTTTTTTTTTTATAGAGATTTTTGCTATAGAGTGCTTGCACTTGCTGGAGAGACAGAGACAGAGAAACAGAAAGTGAGAAACCACCCTCTGGGGGGATGGCCACACCACAGTCCCTTCTCCTCCATTCTCCTCTTGGGATTTTGTGCATGCACGCACACATACCCTGCATGAGTTTTAACCCACTGGGTCTGGAACTTGAACTGTGGTCGACTACATGGGAGTCCAGCAATGTAACTATTATGCCATCTACTGGTTTTTAAGGTGTGAATTTTTCTTAGTCATGACACTATCAAATAATCGAAACATATGTTTGGTTAAAAAGACTTCACAAGATCTTGTCCTGTAGTGCAGTAGTGAAAGGAGCCTGATCACACATGGTTGACCTCAAGTGCTGGTCCTGGAGGCTTAAAAAAAACATGCCAGGCGTTTCTGTATGTGCATGTGTGTTTGTGTGTGTGTGTATGTGTGTGCATACATGTGCATGCATGCACCCCAAATCCCAACAGGATGGAGAAATGGAGAAGGGATTATAGTGTGACTATGCCCCATTGAGGGGGCTTTCTCTCTCTCCTTCCTTCTCTGTTTCTCTCTGAAGAGTTCACATACCTTTTGGCAATAAAATCAAAATTAAAATTAAAGAATTTGTGAGGTCTTGATTCCAGTGACTGGGACAAGGCGGCCATTTATAATTTCACTGACAAGGCCCTACATAACTCTAGGGGCCACTGCTCACAGACTGTGATGTGAAAATGTCCCTTGGGCCATGCAATGAAGCATCTCTGCAAAAGGGTAGTAGTTTGGTATCACCTGTCTCCTTCCTGCGAACCTGCCTTAGCAGCAGAGGGAAAAGGCTAGGACCCAGGAAGGGGAGAGGAAGTACTGCCTTTGGCTGTAGAATATGCTTGTCGACAGACTTCCTTTCCAGTTCAAGCCCAAGTTCAGGGCCCTTTGAGTAGACACTGACACAGCCAGCTGCTGAATATGTATGTGAACACCCAGGCATTTAAGCAATTTAAATCTCGAGAACTTTGTATATCCGTAAGAGGAACAAAAAAGAACGAGCTTTTTGCAGTGTAATTACGTTTTACTGAATTAGCAAAGTAGAACGACCTTCGAGCTAGTCTTCGGGATACCAGGAGAATTGCCTCTTTGCCAGCCAGTCCTCCTGCCCTGCTGATACAGCATCTGCAGAACTCCAGGGAGTCCATTTTGAGCGTGTTAAGAAGGAACTCTGTGAGATTAAATCCCTCTTTCCATTAACAAAAAAAGGAACACATTCTATAAAGCTGGTCTTTACCAACAGAGGGGATTTGAAGCATTTGGCAAGATCATTTCTGAAAAACAGGGTGTCTTGAGTCACTCCATCGAGGCCCTAGTTAGCCATAGGCTGTGGCTACCCGAGCATTTCACAGGGCATTGCTTTTATTTGCTTATTTGAAACGGTGTTCTCTCTTTTCTCTGAAGCTTGCCTTTTCCACAAGAACTGAGAGAATGAAATCTTTTACATGTTAATCTCATTAGGTTAGCAACACCGAGATAGTGATAATAAGACAAAATATAGCAGTGGCTGCATGCTTGTTGTGTGACATGCACTGCCACACAATCTTTCCATCGTCTTGTTTATTCCTTGCATCTGCCCTCTGAGGTAGTCCTTCACCTCTAAGATGCCTTCAACTGTAAGATGCATTATTATTTTATGCATCACAAAAAAGGAATAATCACTTAGGATAGGAGACCTTCCTATAAATCTGAGACATCAAAGGGTAAATAAAAATAAATCTATCACCCAGAAGGGTGAAGCAAAAAATCTTACATGGCCCAGTTGTGGCACTGGGTTCAGGAAGGGTAGATAATTCTCCCAGTGGGAGCACAGAGACATTCTCTCTGTTAGAACCTAACTTCAGGTTAGCCTGACAGCAATTGTAAGACACAACCAGAAATAGTGAAATGGGAAAACTTTTTGCCTTCACGTGAATGAAATAGGTTATTTTTTAAAATCAGCTTTATGTGATAGACAAGGAAACTAAGGCACAGGGAGGTGACGCCACTTTTCTAAATGTGTTGGGTGGGAGAGCTGGGATGTGGTCTAACTCTACTCCTGCACTCACCCACTTCCGGAGAACCGTGACAGCCTAGAGAGTAAACGGCATGTGCAGAAGGTGTACAGTTATATACGTCAGGGAACAGAACTCACAGTCAGCAAAATGGTTTTATATGCCGGGGTGGAGAGTCTGAATGGATTTCTTAGTTGCAATAAAAAAGAAATAAGGACCCAGCCCAGAAACATGGCATCTTATGTGTGGCCCCTCTCTTCATGCTTTTATTGGAAGTATTTTCAAATTTCCAGAATCATATTTTTCCTTTAAAAGAGAAAGACTTTTTCTTTGATACTTTTGTGGCTTTTCATTTTATTTTAATTCGCCAGATGGCCTGTGTGCTTCCTTGCCAGAAACGGAGACAGTGAGAGAAGAGCGAGAAAGCACCCCTCCATGGGGCGTGGCCGCGCCATAATCCTTTTCCGTCCGTCTCTCCACTAGTGATTTGGGGCACACATGCACACATACCTTGGATGTTTCTCAAGCCACTGGGGCTGGGATTTGAACAGTGGGATTGTCCAGGTGGGATCCAGCTACCTTAACCACCAGGCCATGGAGCTGGCCCATGACTGGAAGGTAAAGGCTGTTAAACTGGAAGGTAAAACACATAAATAGGAGTAAAATTTCCCTCCCTCCTTCTTCATCCTGTTTATCAAAGGACACATTACATAAGTGGGACTTTAAAAATTTCATGGATAAATGGAATTAATTTATGAGTTTATTTTTCTGCAAAAAAAAAAAATGTGAAATCCATGCATAGATCTTTTTTTTGGAGAGGTTTTTGCTATAGGGCGCGTGTGCTCGCCAGAAAGACAGAGAGAGACAGAGAGACAGAAAGTGAAAAATCACCCCCCAGGGGGGATGACCACACCACAATCCCTTCTCCTCCATTCTCCTCTTGGGATCTTGGTCACGCATGCACATGCGCCCGACAAGAGTTTAAGCCACAGAGTTCAGGACTTGAGCCACGGTCGCCTACATGAGAGTCCAGTGACATAGCCCTTACACCAACTGCTGGTCCCTCCATGCATAGATCTTTCATGATAGCTATTTTCTATGACCTTTTCGAAGACTCCCTCTTATTTCATAGATTAAAAATATTCCCTCTAACATGCATAGTGACTGTGAAGATGTTTAGTACTCCACACTCATGGTTGGACAACAAAGTACAACTTTTTCTCATAGAAAATGCTGAAAATAAGAGTAACTCCAAATACAGTTACTTTTAAACATAAACTTTATTTTTTTGAGGTATAGTTCTAGGCCCCACTTTTCTTTCTTTTCTTTTTTCATCGCATTGTTAACTTGAAAAAAAGTATGTCATTTTCAGTTTGCTTTGAGATGCACTTGTATTAATAGGTAAGCAGCATTTTCAGGAAAATCATGTGGTTAGAGGACCATCTGATGACACTGGCCCATGCAGAGGCTGTGATGGCTTTCAGTCATTCAGATGAATGGGATTATTGCTTCTATTTTAGATAAACACAATTCATTAACTTGTGCCAAATAGAAACAATTTCTGTAGCTTGTGTCTTTAAACTTCTCAGAGGAGAGTGGCTCACTGGTTTCCTATGTTTGTGTTTTTATGCTTTTCATTAAAGTATGTATTTTTACATTTATGTTAGCAACAGATTTTTTTTTTCCAAATTATGGAGGCATCTTAGTAGCTCCCAAATGTTTTCTAAAATATCTCAAACTTTGGGCACAAATAGTTTTATTTTTTATTGCCAGAGAGTGTATGTGCTCACTAGAGAGACGACAGAGAGAAAGAGAAAGAGAGAACACCCCTCGATGGGCTATGGTTACACTGCAGTCCTTTCCCTCTATTTCTCTGTCCCATCAGGATTTTCAGCACGCATGCACACTTGTTTGGCATGTTCTTCAGGCCATCAGGGATGGGATTCAAATCACAGTTGGCCATGTGGGATCCAGTTCTCTTAACCGCTACACTTGGGGGTGGGGGGAACTCTGGCAAAACTGTTGATTACTTTTGGCTTCTGTGTACTCAGAGTCAAGCATTACCTTAGTCAGGCAGTGGATATATACTGTTAACTAAGGCCTATCTTGCTCTAAAATATGTTATAGTCTATGTAAATAATTGCCATAAATGTGATCTGCACTAACTAATGTTTACATAAAGTTATACACGGTTTGCAGTCTGGAAAGTCACCTGTGGTTCAAGAAGGTTGACAGAGAAGTTATGTGAGCAAGGCTGTCACATCGGAGTGACATTTACAGAGGAGAGGGGGAGACCTGGTTGTGGAAAGCTGCCCTGTGCCTCCCCAGTGATGCCCGGCAGATGAGGTTGCCATGATGGGCTGAAGTTGGTAAAGGGAGAGGGTGAGTCTACAGGGAAACCGCAATCAGATTAGCAAGAGCTTCGAGTGACCATATTCCATATCGAATATGATGGCAACTGTAATTTCAAACTATTTTGCCAGCCATTTTCATATCATTTGCATCTTTATGTACTTTATCTCTGTTGGTGAGTTCTGGAGTTTTCATGGGTGTTCTTGCTTAGTGATAGGACACCAACACACAGTACATTTTCTAGGGAAGGGTCTGTCCTGGGGCTGGCTGGGATGGGTGAAGCTCATCGAGCTCACAGGCTTGGAAGCATGCCCATGATTTAATAATTGGGAAGCGTGTCAAGGGATGCAAAGCACGAATGGGCTGAGGGATGGTTGCTGATGTTTTCGGCCTGTGCTCCTGGGTCATTTACCATGCTAGGAAGCAGTGAAAAAAGTGCAAACTAATGAAGGGATAGGGGTAGAGTCCTACATTTCAGAATGTCATCCGAGAAGGTCTGGAGAGGGTAATGAGGCGGACGATCAAGTTGTTAGAGTCTGAAAAGGTTAAAGCAGCTTCAGGGATCACAATGTGTGCTTCGTGGGTCCTGGAATGGCATGCCTCTAATAAGGGATATGCAATCCAGAGACAGGGAAGCAATTAGTTCTCTGCGCTGGTGAAAGGCTATGCAGCTTCAGGTGGAAGGGAGAGACTGGATTCTTTTCTTTTGAGATTGAACTGAGTCACAGAGACTCAAGCCAGCAGTGAGCCAATCTTGTCGGTCTGTCAGCAGTGTGTGCTGGGTTCCAGGATTTGTATACCTTATTATGAGGTTTAAACAAGCCCATGGAAGTGTAGAATGTATACACTCTGATATCAGTGAGTAGCTTGGGATTGCCAGCCTCCCCATAGCCTACTCTGGTGTTGTTGAGATTTAGATTAGAAAAGAACTATACATTTCACAAAGCAATAGCGTTGGTTGGTTGGTTGGTTTGGGCTAAAGGATGTGTATACTCACTAGAAAGAGAAAAAAGGCAGAGAGAGGGAGAAAGCACCCACGTGAGATGTGCTCATGCTATAATTGTTTCTCCATTTCTCTGTCCTATCAGGATTTGGGGTGTGCATACATATCTTCCTGGTGTGTTTTTCAAGCCACCCTGGCCTGGATTCAAACTGTGCGATCAGCCACATGGCATCTAACTCTTAACCACAGGCTACAGGCCAGCTCCAAAACAATAGTTTTGTCTTGATCAGGAGCAATGAAATTATGAGGGAAGGTAATCTCAGGTTGACCATATCAGTAAGTTTCTTTTAAGGTGTTGAAATGCTTCTGTATTTCACCAGTGACCCTGGTGCTCCCAGGAGTCATTTGCAATTGATCGGTGAAGGCCTGTTCTGTGCCTGGAGAGGTTAGCTCTTTCTCTTTAGAATGTCACAGTCCAGGGGTCTTGCTTTGGACAGAGTAATGGATGTGACGTGAGACCCTATCCCTCTTCCCACTAGAGGAAAACATTGAACAACTATAAGATCCCACATGGCCAACTGTGCAGTTCCAATCCTGGACCAGACAGCTTGAAAAAACACACTGAGTGTGTCTGTGTGTGTCCCTAAAATCCTGAGAGGAGGAATGGTGGAGAAGGGATTGCAATGTGGCCATCTCTCCTGGGAAGTGCTTTCTCACTGTATCTCTATTTGTCTGTGGCAAGTGCATGCATTCTATAGCAAATTAAAAAAAAAAAAAAGAAAAATTGAACCACTTCTCACACTTTATGGTATGTAAGAATCACCTTGGAATCTTGTGCAAATGAAGGTTATCATTCAGTAGGTTTGGGGTAGACCTTGAGATTCTGTATTTGTTCAAGGCAACACTGATAGTTTTGTTCTGTAGAACAAACTCAAAGAATTCCCAGTCCATGGAAATAATTTTAGACAAACACTTGATTCCTCTATAAACCACTTCAAATTAGTTCTTTTTATTGATAAGACATAATGTGGTGAAGTAACAAGAAAAAAAAAAATTATAGCAGGGTAGGAAGATGTAGTGTGAGAAATTCAGAAGTTTAGTCCCAAACTGACTTATCTGAAGAAATAAATCTTGGAGAGGAAACTGCAAGGATGGAAGCAAGCAATATTTTTCAATCAGTGTTGAAACGTGAATGCAGATGTGGCTTGTAGCCAGGAGATGAAGAGTCGATAAATAACTTTTTCCCTCTAGAGTTGTGCGTTATCTTTCAAACAAGCAAACGCCTGTATTTTCCTGGGTTTCTTAGCTAATATGACTTAGTGAAAGGGAAGTGTAGAACTTGTCGGCTTTTAAAAGGCAGCAGAAATCACGAGAGCTGCAAAGTCCTTACTGATACCTGTGCTGCTCAGCACATTTATTATTTGATTCACCTATCCCAAGTTGACACCTGTGGGGGAGGGAAGAGCAGTTTGTGCAGCCTAAGTTTTCCAAAGACTTTTAAAAATGGCTTCCCCTTTGGGAATGTTAGGCCTAATTGTAAATAAACTCTTGCTGCATTTACATCAGCAGCCCTGGATTAGTAAGAGCTTAACTTGTGCATGCCAAAAAACATTTTTCAAAAATGGTTGAAACTATGTGATCAGCAACTTTGAGTTTGATAGTAAACTATGCAGAAATCAGGACCCGTGTTGTTCTTGTCCTCATGCCCTGCACTCAACTAAATAATGACTCTTCCTTCTAAGTATTTAGAAGTGTATCTTCTTTTAAAAATAAAGATGTTTATCTATTTAGGTATATATTTATTTGTTGTGATTTTCAAGTTGCTGGGTCCGGGTCTTGAACTGCAGTTGGCCATATAAGAATCCAGCACCTTAACTATCATGCTACCTGCTGGCCCCTTTATTGTATCTTCTAAATGTTTAGGAGATATTAGCACGTTTGCATTTGGCACAATGAACTATTTTGCTCACTTCTCTTGTATTCCTTTCATTGCATATTTAATCAGAGATCAATACCTCTAGTTTCTGTGAGTCCTTTTTTCCCTTTTACTCTTAGAAATTACAGCAGCTGCTGTTCATGAAGACAAAGTCCAAGTAACTTTTTATACCTTTTGAATGAAGTCTGGAACTTGCTAAAAATACATCCTCGTAAAATGATTTCAACTTGGCTGACTGCAACACTAGAGCCTACTGAGGATTAGTACTTTCAGAACTAAATATGAACTCAACTCCCCAAAGACTTCTGAGAAAGGTCTTAAGCTAAGTCTGCTTTAAAATATAGATCCTATCTGTGTATAGTTGTGTTCCTCTACTTTTTAAAAACATTTTATTTGGGAGTAGGCATCAGTGAACATCACTGAATAGAACAACAAAGAAACGCAAATATTCTTGAAACACCTAAGGCAAACACATGTTGTTGAAAAAACTCATAATAGAGAGAACACCTGTCTAAAAAATATGCTATTACTGTATTCCTCCACTGTTCAGAAGGGCAAGGGCCCATTTTTATAAATAACTGAAGTTTATGTATTAGTTCACTCCACAGTGGTGTTTCTCAAAGTGTGGTATACTATAATAACTTGGAATGTTTGCTAAAAATACAGATCCTTGGGCCTGACCTCAGACCTTTTGAGTGAGAATCATTGGATTCGGCATTTTCTATAGGCATCCATAGTAAATTTTATATAACTGAAGTTTGAAAACTACTAGCAAATCAGTTTGGAAAAAAGAGTCTACTTAAGCTTTTCCTATGAAAAGCAAAGAGCTCTTTCAAGAATGGTAAGTATTGGGAACCAGCAGTTAGCATAATGGCTATGTCGCTGGACTCCCACGTAGTCGACTGCGTTCGCGTTCCGGACCTGGTGGCTTAAAACTCACGCCAGGCGTGTGTGCGTGCGTGCCCAAGATCCCGAGAGGAGAATGGAGGAGAAGGGATTTTGGTGTGACCATCCCCCCTGGGGGGTGATTTCTCGCTTTCTGTCTCTATCGCTTTCTGTCTCTATGTCTCTCTCTGTCTGTCTGGCGAGCGCACGCGCCCTATAGCGAAAACCTCTCAAAAAAAAAAAAAAAAGAGAGAGAATGGTAAATATTAGTCAGTTGAAAGTGACATCTCTATTTCTATCACCTTGAATTCCCAGAAACTTTCCCCTACCCATGTATCCCATGATGCTTTGCTTCTAAATTCATCAATTATTTAAGCAAGTAAATAAAAGCCCTAGAACTTCTTTATAAGTACTTCTCTATCCTGAATCTTGACTTATAGTCTGAATAAAGGTAGTAGCATTAGTTAAATCACATTACTCATAATATACATACATATATATAAATGTTATATGTAATATATGTGTATATATAAAAATATATATGTGTATATATAATATATATAATATATATAAACATACATTATATATAATGAGTGAGGAGAGAGAATGGAAATGAGAGGGAGAAGTTACTTATTTTTTTCAGCTTTTGCAATAGAGTGTGTACACTCACTAGACAGATAAAGAGAGAGAGCGAGAGGAAGTGAGTAACTGTCCCCCAGGGGAGATTGCCATGCCACAATCCTTTCTCCTCCATTGTCCTCTCAGGCATGCATGCACATGCCTGGCATGATTTTCAAACTGCTGGATCTGGGACTTGAACTTGGAACTTGGCATTGGTTATGTGAGATCCAGCTGTCTTAACTTCCATGCCACCTGGCTGGCCCTGAGAAGTTATATTAAGATATATATATATATATATATATATATATATATAGAGAGAGAGAGAGAGAGAGAGAGAGAGAGAGAGAGAGAGAGAGAATGGGGAAGAGAGAGGGATGAGCTGACAGTTACCCTGCCCCAGCTTCCCAGGCAGCCAGGACCGCAGGTGTGTGCCATCTTGCTCAGCCTGCCTAGGTGGGTCCAACCACTGACCCCCAGGCCAGCCACGCAGCCCTAGCCTGGCACTGCAGTCTGCTGCCAGTTATGCCACTGTGACTGGGCCACGTAAATATTTTTATGATAAATATTTACTGAACAATTTTGCAAATTTTTATTGTTTTTTTCCCCCATACTATAACTATTTTTAAACAAAATCTCACATGGACCTCCAATATGCAAAACAGATTAAAATAAAGTTTCTTTGGTTGAAGAAGAGTGCTTTCTTGCTTACCTTGTTTCTCTCTCACTCTCCTTCTTTCTGTCTCTCTTCTGTGAGCACACACACCCTCTAGCAAAAATTAAAAGTAAATAAATAAGAAACAGGAAACAGAAGAAATAGATTAAAATAAAAGAAGTGGAAAGGACCAGCAGATGGTGTAATGGTTATGGCTCTGGACTCCCACTTCAGTTCAGTAGTTGACTTCAGTTCAAGTCCTGGACCTGGTAGCTTGAAACTCATGCTGGACATGTGTGCGTGCTTGCCCAAAATCTCAAGAGAAGAATGAAGGAGAAGGGATTGCAGCATGGCCATTCCCCCTAGGGGGTGATCTCTCGCTTTCTCTCTCTCTCTCTCTCTCTGGCGAGTGCATATCCCCTACAGCAAAAATCACTCTCCAAAGAAAGAAAGGAAGGAAGGAAGGAAGGAAGGAAGGAGGGAGGGAGGGAGGGAGGGAGGGAGGGAGGGAGGGAAGGAAGGAAGGAAGGAAGGAAGGAAGGAAGGAAGGAAGGAAGGAAGAAAGAAAGAAAGAAAGAAAGAAAGAAAGAAAGAAAGAAAGAAAGAAAGAAAGAAAGAAGTGGAGTATAGAATAGTGATTAGTAAGGACTGGGAAGGGGATGGGGAGGTAGACTAGGGAGATGTTGGCTAAGGAATATGAAACTATAGTTAGATCAGAAGACATTTTCATGTTCTATATCACAGTAGAATAACTATAGTTAACAGTAATTTACTGTATATATCAAAATAGCTAAAGGAGAGGATTTTGAATGTTCCCATCATAAAGTAGTCCTAAATGTTTGAGATTATGAATATGCTAATTACTCCAACTTGATCATTACACATTATATTCTTATACTAAAAAAACACACTGTACCTCATAAATAGATACAATTTCTTTGTGTCAAAAATTTTAAAAATGTGAATTGTTTAATCAGTAATGGGTTTTAGTAAAAACAAGTTAAAACTTAGTCATTTGTGTTTTACAAGATTGGTTTAAGACAAACTATGGCCCAGTACATTTCTTTTAGTATCCATGAAATTCATTTATTTAATCAGTGGTGTTATATGACTAAGCTATGATTTGCCACCTGGTCTTGGGTATAAGGGGAGTAAATCTGCCTTTGAGAAGTCACTCTTTAAAGGTGACTATTTTAATCACTCTTGCTGTAGATGGGGGACAAAGCATATATCTCTTCCAACTAAGTGCCCATTCCTCCTTAACAGGGCCACAGAAAGTAGGGTTGTATGATGGGAAATACATTAAATGGTTGGGTTTCTATTTTCTTTAAGGAAGTCCATTCCATTGCATTTTTTTTAGCAAGTACTTTTTTTGAACTGCCATCTGTAAAACACTAGGCTTGGTGATATGGAGAGAGGAAAGTTGTATGTGACTGGTATGGATGGTCTGCAATTACCTCTTAGAGTAAGACGGTTGGTCTCTGCCTAACAGCACATTTCTAGGGCTTTGTAGTGGGGCCATACAATGGCACGATAGTAAAATGTGATGCTCTGTGAGCCCCTCCCATGTGGTAGGGCTCTGGGTTTACGTCTGGAGACCTTCTGAGTTCATTGGACACATTTGTGCCCATGATCTGGGGCTGACTGAAGCTGAGATGGGGAGGAGACTGGGTTGTCAATACCTTGTTGAGGGTGCTGTCTCTGTCTCACTCATTGAAGAGGTAAATAAACTAAAAAATTAAAGATTTGTAATAAAAGCTAAAAGAGACAATCTGGAAGTCTTTATGTATGATTATGATACCTCTAACAGAACCCAATTCCAGTCTGAATTCTAAATCCTATGCCCTATACTGAAGGTCATAGGTCATTGTTTTTGATGGAGCTCAAGACAGCATGACTTTTTCTTCCTGCAACTTAACATCACAGTTTAACTCCAACAACTTGTCCTGGTTTATAAGAAGGTCCATTTTAGCAGCATGAATAGCTCACTATGCTCTCTCACTCTCAGGAGAGGACCTGGGCTTAGTTATTCCTTATGTTAGTATTTAGGTTTTTAAAACAGAGGCCCATCTGTTAAGCACGTGGTGAACCGTGATTAAAGCAGAGCTACCAACTACTTATTCCCTTAACGTCCAGCGGTAGGTGTGAGGCAAACAAGTTCACTGTCCAGGTGTTCCTCCATAATGAAACCGGCTGGCGACGGGCACCGTATCAGTCAAACATTTTGGATGCAGCCCATCTACAACTGGGCTCCTATTCAAAAGCCAAGGAGCCGACTTGATTTTCAAAGCATCACAATAGGAGCCAATCTTGCTATAGCCAGAGACCAGACTCCTGTTCTCCCAAGAGGATTTCTCTGTCCCCCCATTTCCAGAGAACGGAGCCTGATTCAAACTAACCCACCTCTCCTATGGCCACATCAGAGATGGGGCTTGTGCCTAATGACATAGTCCTTTCAGCTGAGAATGTTCTAGAAGCAGAGGTATTTATTTAATAGAATGCTTTCTTATCAAAATGAAGTGTTGTAAATCAAACATGAAAAAGGGAAAGAATCTGTTGCTTTCCATTTCCTACTCTCAAACAAAAATAAACCTAAATGTGGTCAAATCTGCAAGGTACTTATTTTCCTAAGATGAGAGAATCAAAATAGTATAAGTAAAGAAATTTCCTTCCTCCCTAGTAGTCCATAGTCTGCTAAGGGAGACAGCATTGTAGTAATGAATGCCACATGCATGGTACTGTCAGGAAGTGGCAAGCATCCCTCCAGTCAGCAGCCCCTCTTCTAGGGAGAATAGGAGGTTCCCTCTTCCTCAGCGAGGTGCCATCTCAGTGGAGAGGAGAGACATGGGGTCACTCAGAGGGCATTAGATACCAGGTAGGGTTAAAAGCATTCCTGGGCCAGCTGATGGTGTGGTAGTTAAGGCAGTGGAATCCCATAGAGCCAAATTCCTGGTTCAAGTCCTGGTAGCTTGAAAAACAGGCCAGGCATGTGTGTGTGTGTCTGTGTGCCCAAAGTCCAGAGAGGAGAATGGAGGAGAAGGAATTGCAGTGTGGCCATCCCTCTGGGGAGTGATTTCTCACTTTCCCTCTTTCTCTGTCACTCTCCAGTGAGCACATGCACTCTATAGCAAAAATTAAACAAACAAACACAATCCAAGTAGTTATCAATTCTCCTGTCATCAGAATGGAATTTTGTTGGGAAATAACAAGGTGGATTAAAAATAGAACCATAGCAGATATTTTTTCAATTAAAGTTTTTTTTTTTTAAGAAATGTCTTTTCAGTCACTTAGAAGCCTCCCAGCTCTGCTTTTCATGACGCACCTGAACCCTTCTCTGATAAATTTACTTCCCATAGCCACTGTGTCACTTGTGTAGCAATTTACAGAATAAAGGTTTTCATAGCTAGAGATTTTTTTCCCCTTAAAAAAAAAATCCCACAGCACTAATGTAGAAACATCTTTCCCTCTCACACTTTAAATCTCTCTCCATTCTTGATTATAAATGCCTAATTGCACCCATTCTTTATATATCCCTCTGTGCCTTCGTCACTGTTCCCCAGGTGGTTAGAAATGTTATTTGAAAGACACAGACACAGATGCCTGTGGTACAATTAATAGGCCTTCTCTAAGTGGAGCCAATAGACCATTAAGACGCACCCGTGCTGTCCAAGCGCTCTGTCTCCATCTTTCTCTCTACAGCAATAACCTGACCCAGTGGCCAAAGAGAGATGAAAATCTGTCCCTTTAATCCCACTCTGTTTTAAGTGCCCTAGAAGAACAGGGAACAGATAATGAATTTCTACTCTCAGCAACAAATGTGCAAATACTTCCATCCCAAGTACACCCCCTGTTGAGGCTGCTGAATCAGGAGTTGTACCATTTACAATAGAAAATGGAATAACTCGCCTACTCCAACCCAGGGAGAGGCAGTATCCTGCAATAAATGGCCCTGGCCGTATAAATAATAAAGTAAAAATGGGCCTGAAGCTGCCGAGATTTTTGTTTGCAGGAAATAGGATAACTCCAAGCAATTTATGGCACTGTTTCCCAGCCAGAGTCCAAGGGCTATTTAGTTAGTAATGGCAATAACAGAAACGGCTTCATGTCAGGATGAAGCCACAAGTGCTAGGCAGAAAGAGAGCAACAAATATTAAAAGATGTCAGCTGCCAGCATGAGCTGATTGCAACTTGTGGTGCTGGGAAAACGGAGCATGCCAGGAGCATTAGCAGTGAGAGAACCAGCCACCGAAAACCCTCCGAGGCCAGTAACAACTCAGATCCCCAGGACCCGGGGATACCTGCTGAGGGAAGAGAGAAAGAATAATTTATGAGCACCGGAGGCCTGATCTGTTAACACAGTATTATCTTTGTCAGTCAGAGTAATTACTGACCTGACAACATTATGATGTGCATTAAGAGGAACAAACATTCCTGGGGTGATTGCATGAAATATATAGCATTCTGGTTGCCAAAGTGACCAGTTCACTCTTGCACATGTCCTGGAGCAGAGGGGAAGAAACGCTGAATTTTCTGACTAAGCTGTTGAAACGCAGAAGGGGAAACTATGCCCTGGAGGTTTGTCCGAAAATTATACAGCAGCAAACCTTCAAGTTTCCCCCAAAGCAGAAGCAGATTCCACTCTCAAAATAATATTCTTGGTAGGCTCCATTTATTGAGCACCTACTAGGTGCGGGTGTGACAGATGATTTACATGCTTTATCATTCAGTGCTCACGGAGACCTTGTAACGTAGACACCATTACTACCTTACGGTTTACAGATAATGAAGTAAGGCACAGGAGATGAAGTTGGCCAAGGAAACAAAGCTGGCAAATGTGGAGTGAGGAGGCAGATCCAGTTCTATCTGATTTCAGAATCTGAGCTTTAATTTCTGTCCCATATTGTCTCATGTATATAAAAAAATATGAGTAATAATGATAGCATCCTTAGCTAACATTCATTGTGTACTTACTATGTGTTAAACACTAGCATAAATGCTTGAGTAAATTAGGATACAATAACATAACCAGTGTAATAAACATCTCTACATCCTTCATGTCTTAACACAGGTTTATGTTTGTTTGTTTTTTGCTACGGCATGTCACAGCCTACAGGGGTAAACAGAGGGGAGGTGTGGGTGGTGCAAAGGAACTCTGCTCCATGCAGTCACTCAGAGACCCAGGTTTCTTCCTAGTGAATGTTCCAGATGTGAACTCCAAAGTTACCATAAAAAGAGAGAAAAAGAGAGGAGAGAGGAGAGAGGAGAGAGGAGAGAGGAGAGAGGAGAGAGGAAAGAGGAGAGAGGAGAGATAGAGGGAGAGAGAGAGAGATCATGAGAAAGCATTCTGGCTCTTAGCTGTCTTAGTTCAGAACTTACATAACCCTTGGGTTCATATTTTGTTGCGGATAGCTAATCATACGGCCCATTACAAAACAGTTTTACAGTACACAAGAGGAGTAAAACATTAGTGAGCATCTAGTTGGTTCCTGACAGCATTTTACCTGCATGTATTTTACATAAACTTTATGATGTGATTTCTCTCATGATAAAAATAGATAAAGAGATACTTGGAAGTTCCACTTTCTCAAGATCACACAAGTAGTTGTTAGAGGTGAGACTACAGGGAGAAAATGATGAAGTGATCCTCTCACTCAACAAAAATAAAAATTTGTAAAATTTCTTTCTCCTCTATCTGTTGATTATTAATGGAATGATCAACAGCATTTTTCCTCTGCAGTTGTTCCCTATTTCCATGAGCTAGTTCTCAGCTCTCCCCACTAATTACTAATTGCAATTCCCTGAATGAACTTTCTTTCTTATCTTTGTGCTTCTTTATATTTTTAAGGAGATTTTTATCACAGGGCATGTGCACTGGCTGGAGACACAGAAAGAGACTGAGGGAGAGAGAATGTGAGAAATCACCCTTCAGGGGGATGGCCACACTGCAATCCCTTCTCCTCCATTCTCCACTCAGGATTTTGGGTGTGCATGCACACACACACGTGTGTGCACTTCCAGCGTGAGTTTCAAGCCATCAGGTCTAGGACTTGAACTGTGGTTGTCCATGTGGGATCCAAGTGCATTAACCACTATGCCACATGGTGTCTCCTATGTCGGTGCTTTTCCATGAGTGCTGTTCCTCTGCCTCTTAAGTTGAGCCTCTCCAGTGTGTCCTTCAGGTTTCAGTTTGAGTATCACTTCTTCACAAAGTCCCCTTCCATTTCAAATCCTGAGCTCCGGATTCTACTCTGAGCTCCCTCAGCATCTTGGGTTTCCTTTGTCGTAGTATTTGTTACACTGTATTTTAACTTCCAATTGTTGGGTCTGTCTCCCTCATGTCCTGAACCTACACCCGTCCCTTTATGACACTTAATCGGTCACTATTTCTTTTCTTACATGTCTACATCATAGCTTAGTGGGCCTGAGTACTTAAATGTGCTAGGTACTGTGTTAAGTCCTGGGCAGACTCAAAGAAGGGGAGGACTTACCCTTTTCCTTCGATGAGCTCACAGTCAGGGAGAGAGAGAGAGGCACAATGCTAGATTATGATGCAATCTGGTAAATTCCACCACAGGGCAATGTGGAAACCAGCTGCTGTGGCTGGAGAACAGGCAAAGCATGACTGGGGAAGGAGGGAAAAGGCTGCACAGAAAAGGCCGCCTGGAGCCAGGCATTAAAAAAGTACACGGGCCAGCTCCTGGCATGGTAGTTAGTGCAGCTGAATCCCACATGACTGCCTGGTTTGAGTCCTAGACCCAGTGACTTGAAAAACACACTGTATGTGTATGTATATGTGTGTGTCCCAGATTCTGAGGAGAATGGCGGAGGAGGGACGGTGGTGTGGTTATACCCCCAGAGGGTGCTTTCTCTCTCTCTGTCTCTCTGGTAATCATGCACGCCCTGTAATAGACAGACAAAAAGAGTATAAAGTAAACCAGATGTAGACAGAAAGGACATTGTTCAATTTATGGGGAATCAGATAAGACATACCAAGAAGGCATAAAGATTACTTTCTTGAAGGATATAAGAAGGCAAGCACTTCTACCCCACAAAATGGACAAATGATTTGAACAGATATTTCATGAAAAATAATGGTCAATAGTCTATGAAAAGATGCTTGACATGGCTAGATGTGAGAAAAATGCAAATTAAAACCATAGTGAGCTATCCAGTTGAATGGCTAAAATTAAGGACACTTCAATACCAAGTGCTGGCTGACAAGAAAGTGAACAATTGGAACCCTTTTTTAACACTGCTGGTGTGAACATATAGGATGGTTGGAAAAGTTATGACATATTTTTCTGTTCTTCTATGCAAAAATGCATCATGACTTTTCCAATGACCCAATACAAGGATACAACCATTTAGGAAAGTAAGTTGTCGGTTCCTTGTAGGGTTAAACACAACTTTCCTGAAGACTCAGCCATTCTACTTCTGGAATTCTACCTAAGATAAATGAAAATATTGTCCATGGGCTTTCCTAGTAGCCTTATTATTAAAAGCCCCAAAAAGCAAATAACTAAAATGACCCTCCATAAGAAAATGAATAAATAAATTGTGGTGTAACTATGTAATGTCATGCTCCTCAGTAAAGAGAGGAACAAACAGCTGATTTACCCAGCAGCAGGGATGAACCTCAGCGGCATTATGCTCCTTGGATGAAAGCAGACACAAAAGTATATGCCGTGTGATTTTATTTCTATAAAATTCTAGTATGGATAAAACTAATCCTTAGTGACAGAAAGCTAATCTTTGTTGGCCTGAGGCCAGAGTTTGGGGAATGAATGGCTGTAAATGGGCATGAGTAAGCGTCTTGGGTACTGGAAATACTCTCTATTTTGACTGAGGTAATGGTTATGTGGCTACTTGTAATTTCTAAAACTTAGCAACCTGTATACTGAAAATGGTACATTTTATTATGAATACTTTTTCTTCAATAAAATTTATTTAAAAAATAAACAAAAAGAACAAAAACGAGATGCAGAAATGTCCCTTTTGAGAAATGGCAAGAGTCTAATGTATTCGTTTTGCTGATTTTGTGTGGAATGACTATCTTGGAGTGAGGCTGCAGAGGTTATTGAGGCAGTTGTGCTGAAGAGAATGGATTTTCTTCTATAGGACAGTGGGTTCAATGTGTTTGTTTTAATTTATTTTTTAGAATTATCTTATGTAATTATTATTTTTAAATTTGCTATAGGGCATGTGTGTCCACCAGAGAGAAATAGAGGGGAAGTGAAAAAGCAAGCTACCAGGTCTGTAACTTGAACTGCAGCTGGTCATGTGGGAGTCCAGCGCCTTAACCACGACGCCACCTGCTGGCCTCCTCAATGTGTTTATTATGACCACATTAAGAAAGATACACACACACACACACACACACACACACAAGTTTGTAAGCATAAACACTCATGTGCATGCAATGTCATGTACATAGCGAACCCAAAACTGTGCTCCATCAAACTGTCCTAATTGGGGCCAGATGCTGGCACAGTAGTAAAATGCAGTGCTCTGTAAGACTCTCCTACATGGGAAGGTTCCTGGTTCAAGTCTGGAGATTCCTCTGAAGTTCTTTGGGCACACATGGCTGCCTAAAAGCTAGGGGTGGATTTCAGAGTCAAGACCTTGTTGGGGGTGGTCCCTCTTCCTCTCTCTCTTCCTCTGCTTCTCTTATTCATGAGAGAAAACAATAAGTAAATGTGAAAACACGGAGCAAACTAAACAAAACTGTCCTCTTCAACTACATGTACTACAGTCTGACATCTCTTTCAGTAAAGGACATGGCAGCTGGACCAAGTAAACTAATACCACACTACACCTATGTATTGTACACTTGCAGCTTGAAGAAACAAACTGAAAATGAGGAGACAGAAACGTTTACTCAAGTGACGTATTTGGAGAACTCTGAGTGGATGAAAAGTAATAAGATAGAGACTAGAGTAAAGGGAATCAATGAGAAGATTATGGGAATAGAATAATGGTATTTTTTTCACTGCTTACTATATGTACTCTGTTGAACTCCTTACATGTATGATTCCAAATAATTTTTTTTTTTTTTTTTTTTTAGAGAGAGATTTTAGCTATAGGGCATGTGCACTTGCCAGAGAGACAGAGACAGAAAGTGAGAAATCACCCACAAGAGGGGGATGGCTATGCCTGAATCATTTCTCCATTCTCATCTCGGGTTTTGGGACACGTACTCAAACGTGCCTGGTGTGAGTTTTAAGGCGCTAGGTCCAGGACTCAAACTGCGGTTGACTGTGTGAGAGTCTAGTGACATAACCATTACACCATCTGCTGGGCCCTTGATTTCATATAATCTTAACTGCAACACTATGAGGTGGGGATAATTTCACAGAATAGCAAATTTAACTTAGAGAAATTAAGTAAATTGTTGAAGATCCTGTAATTAATAAGGACGAATGTATAGATGTGAATCTTGGTTTGAGTAGAGATCTTGAATTCTTAGTTTCTTTCTTTTCTTTTCTTTTCTTTTCTTTTCTTTCTTTCTTTCTTTCTTTCTTTTTCTTTCTTTTCTTTTTTTTTTTTTTTTTTGAGACGTTTTTGCTATAGGGTGCATGCACTTGCTGGAGAGACAGAGAGAGAGAGAGAGACAGAAAGTGAGAAATCAGCCTCCAAAGGAAATGGCCGCAATCCCTTCTCCATTCTCCTCTTAGGAGTTTGGGCGTGCAAGCACACACACACAGCATGAGTTTCAATCTACTGGGTCTGGGACTCGAACCACAGTCGACTATGTGGGAGTCTGGTGATGTAGCTATTATGCCTTCTTCTGGTCCCTTGAATTCTTAATTTCTTACTAAAAAGTATTGCTGAGGTGGGTTGGTCCCACAGCACAGCAGTTAAGTGCTGTGCATAGGGAGCTAGATCCCACCTGGTCAGCTGTTGTTTGAATCCTGGCACCAGCAGCTTGAAAAAACACTTTGGGCACATGTGCCTGTATGCCTTCAAATCCTGAAGGGGAGAGAAAATGAGGAGAAGGGATGATAGCATGATCATAGCCCTTTCTATGTGCTTACTCTCTCTCTCTCTCTTTCTCTCTCTCTCTCTCTCTCTCTCTCGTAAGTTCTTGGACCCTCTTTCAGTTAAAATAAAAGGAAAAAAAAAACAAGAAAGAAAGAAGGACTCTTCAGGATTTGGTGACCCAGATTAATTTAGAATTTACAAAGCAGGAAAAAATGTGATTGACTCTCAACTTTTTAGTTTGAGTAGCTGGATGGATGGTAACACCATTCATGAATTCGGAGAACACAAAAGAAATCATTTGTTTTGGTGGTGAGGTGAGGGCATTATCGATGGGGAGATAGTGAGCTTGGCTTTGGACACATTGGATTTGAAATGCCCTTAGGGTATCTAGGTATGGTGCTCCATTTGTAATTAAAATAAAAGGATCTGACTCCTTTCTTGCATATCTTGGCCTGCTTCATAAATGATGACTTAATTTTTATAAGATGATCAGAAACATACCCTGAAGTCACAGTCTTGCTGGTTCATTAGCAGAAGACAACAGCACTTGTCTCCTGTCTGCTCTAATAATGTTGATTGGATATGGGAGGTTACCTACCACTCCTTCAGTAGCCTTTGTTAAGTGTACTGTGAAGGTCTCGTTTTCTTCTCTGGAGCCGGGAACAAGGTGACTTAGACCCCATGAACCATGGAAAGGGGAGGAATGACTCTTAGAAGAAAAATGAGCTGTTCTTAAAGAGTAAATAGGCCCTGTATAGCAGAAATAACAGAAGCACATTACAGAGGCTGTTCTTGACTCAAGCATGTAGACTACTGGTTGATTCCCAAACACCACATACTTTCCCACATTGGAGTCTTTGGTAAAGCCGTTTCCAAGGCCAGGGACATCCAGTCCTATTTCTATTGGATGAAGGTCTACAAACCTTACATTGCATTCTTCCCCTTTTGTTCCTACCAGGGATCCACAATGGAATCAGGAGGATTTGCCCTTGGATTAGATGTTAAAATTGAAATAGCTACATGTGAGTTGAGTCCAGAAAGATATATGACAGTTTTTAAAGACATGTAGCTGTTGGGTCGAGCAAGGAGAGTTGCCACTGTAAAACTGTTATTTGTTCTAGGGAACTTCCAAGACAAAAGAAAAATAATCTTGCTTTCGTGAAACACGGAGGCCTTTGTGAAACACGGAGGTAATTATTTTCTGCTTGGTTGCGATTATAGCTTCATAACATAAAATATAGTATATTAATATAGTCTATTAATGACTATGTGCTATGTTAATTAGAGAAACAGGTATATTAAGATATCTATGTGGTTTTTGCACTGGTAATGTATTTGAATCCTCAAATTTTTGAATAATGGTGTGGAAACATTCTTTTTCAATATCATGGCTTTATAAAAAAATAAATAAGTATTTACTTTATTTTAGTTGCCATTATTATTATTTAAATTTGACCAGAGAGAGACAGAGAGGGAAAGAGAAAGTGAGAAAGCCAAGCTACCAGGACTGGGACTCGAACCACGGTCAGCCATGTGGGAGTCCAGCACCTCAATCACCACATCACTTGTTGGCCCTAATATTTACTGGTTTTGATTCTCAAACCTAGAGAACTTGAGAATGAGTTTATAGTCTTATCAACCCAGAGGATCCGTAACTGACAGAATTTTCATGCAGTTGATTCCCAGAGATGCTTAACCTGAGATCGGAAAGATCAAACCCTATAGGCCGTAGTTACAGAGAGGAGAACTAACTCTATTACTTTCTTCAAGTGCCCACCAGCCATTATTCTCTTGACTGTAAATTGGTAAAAGTATGGTTTTCTACGTATTAATTGGCACAGATCTACATTTTGAAGCTTATGATTTAAGTCTGGTTAAGAAACGAGACTTTTGCTGGATTTTTCAGGCTTTTGTGTCATTCTCAGCATTTTGTGTCTCTTTCTCCGCTGTATCACTTTACAGTGTCACATTACAGCTCTGGAGAGCAGACCAGGCTAGAGGAAGCAGTCAGGGCAGCTCCCCTGCCTTCTCTCTTTCACACAGTAAGCTCTCCCCCTCCTCCTGGTATGCTGTGAGGGCTCTGAGGGACCAGTCAGGATGAAAACTGCCAAAATTTGTTGAGTGCCAATAGTGTGCTGAGCACTTTTCATGCAATCCTATAAAGCAGGTGTTACTATCATGGCCATTTTATAGGTAACCAAGCTGAGACTGGTTAAGTCAATCTGCCCAAGGTTATACAACTATTAATGGTAAATCCCAGGATGTGAACATGAATATTTATTTATTTTTGGGTCTAGAACAAAAATACTCTTTTACTTCAGTGAATATTGACCGTAAAATGAGATGAAAAAGAGATGAATGAATGATCATAAATTAATCAAACTACTTATAAATATATACCCTAATCTGAATAGCTTTTTACTCAGGATGCATAGTGTGAATTCATATGGAGCCAAAGTGGAGAGCACTGTTCTTTTTTTTTTTTTTTTTTTCCCTATCTTAGAATTTAAGTTATAGCCTTTTGAGACTGCATAAATATATGTGACCAATACATTTGCCCTTTCCTTTTTGGAGTTGAAAACTTCATTTTAACAAAAACCTGTCAATGCATAGTGAACAGACTCAGTGTATCTGCACCCATCTCCAGGATGTGTGAAGTTGCGATTTTACATATTTGTCATAGATGGCTGCAGCGTCCGTATATATTACTGGACTGAGCTTTTCTAATGGGGATAAATGTGCCGCTCTGTGGACTCTCAAGATGGCATGATACACAACTCACGCTCAGCGAAGCAGGGGGAAATATATTATCCCTCTGCCATGCTGTGACATGCATATATTCCATCCAAGCTTCATGAGGGCATTAAATCCAGAGAGAGATCAAAAGAAAATACAGACACAGACTTCCACTGCTGGCTTTTACAAAAGTTTATGTTGTCTCAATGTTATTTGCATAGAGTGCAGAAAACACAACTGTTTTTTTGAAAGAGAAATTGTGTGAAAGTATTATATTTTATACGTCTTCTGGCTCTTCTAAGTTATATGTCCCCCAGGTGCCTGAAGATCCATGGAGATTTTTAATAAATGATAATGTAAGGAAAAAGGTTCTATGATAGCTTAGTAATAATAGAATGTGAAAAAATTTAAGTAATTACTTATAAATTATCAAAATAACGTAAGTTCAATGTTTTATTTGCTAAAGGTAATAGCTTTTTTTCTATTTTTTAAGTGATTTGCCAAAGGGCGTATGTACTCCCCAAAGAGAGAGAGAATGAGAGAGCACAAAAAAGCACCCCTTATAGGTGATAGTCATGCTGCAATCCCTCCTCCGCCATCTTTCCTCCTTTCAGGATTTTGGGCACACATACACATGTGCCCAGCATGTTCCTTCAGCTGCTGGGTTGGGACTCAGACTACGTAGTTGGCCATGTGAGATTTAGTTGCCTTAACAAACATGCCATTGGCTAGCCCAAGATTACAGCCTTACTCAAAATTTTACTCAAATAATTGTATCTTTTAAATAGTTCATTAATTTTAAAGTTTATTTATTTCCTCCAGGAGTGATAAATGCTAGGAGAGAAAGACAGGCAGTCACAATAGGATCTTCAGTGTGATCCACCCCTAGCCTCAGTCAGTCTGGATCCCAAGCCTGTGACTACAAGATAGTCCTCAAAAGTGAGCCCATGCTGGGACCAGCAGTTAGCGTAATGGCTATGTCGCTGGACTCCCATGTAGTCGACTGTGGTACGAGTTCCAGACCTGGTGGTTTAAAACTCACGCCGGGCACATGTGTGTGAGTGCCCAAGATCACAAGAGGAGAATGGAGGAGCAGGGATTGCGGTGTGGCCATCCCACCTGGGGGGTGATTTCTTGCTTTCTGTCTTTCTGTCTCTCTCTGTCTGTCTAGCGAGTGCACACTCTCTATGGCAAAAACCTCTCAAAAAAAAAAAAAAAAAAAGTGAGCCCATGACCTCCTCGGGTGGGTCCAACTGGGTTACTGCCACGCTGCTGTCTGGCCCCTCATGCCATTATTTTTATCTGTGATGTTTCCTTCTGTCTCTTTAGTGATGGCACTTGAGAATGGAAAATAAATGTGCTCTTGGTTCATTAATAAATTCCGTTGGCAGATAAGTTTCATTTTATTCAGAATAGCCAAAAAGAAAGCATCATGTTAGGAACAAATTTTCACAAGCGGTATCACATTGATTTCTTTATTTTTTCTGCATGGTGCAGTAGACTATGCAAACTAGTGAAATCATTGTGTATGTTTGGGGAGAGTTTCCCATATCTTCTAGAAAGTATTCTGCAGCGCCTCTTTGCTCTCCAGGACAAACCAAGCTAATGTGCCACTGAACCTCAGAGAGCGAACATTGTGAGCATTTGTCTCTGTGGAAATAGAAGTGTGAGGAGAGGACGTAGCACACTGGTTAGCAACCCCCTTGGCAACACTGAACAGACTTCATTGAACTAGGAGTTGGAGCCACAGATTTTGGACTCTAACTATTGTAGATCTTGCTACCGTACTCTGACCTCTGAGGCAGAGAGATGGCATTGTAAATGAGAATTTTATACTTGCCCAGAAAAATTGACAATAGCTTTAGTTTAAAAAAGAGAAAACTAAGACTTGGTATGAGCAGTGTTCACAAAGCTCATGGAAAGTACATAGCGAAAAAAAAATTATGCGTGGATTTCCAAAGTTTTTGCATCAAAATGAATTCATACTTTAATTCTATTTTCCACACACTTGTCGAAATAAATTTCAATTTCAACACACATGTGTATCCATCACGGTTATGTTCAGTTGGTTTGATAGAGTTTTTGCTTGCATTATGGAAGGATGGAGGTTTGTATTCTGGGACTCCAGGTGACTCTACGAAATTGTCAGGGACTCAGATTTTCTTTAGTTCACTTCTTTGTCATTTTTAGGATGGTCTGAGATGATGACTGACACTCTGGAGGAAGGGATTTAAAAACAGCACATGTTATGTTCTTCTGTTTTTTTTTTTTTTTTTTTTTTTTTTTTTTTGGAGAGGTTTTCGCTATAGGGCGTGTGCGCTCGCCAGACAGACAGAGAGACAGAGAGATAGAAAGTGAGAAATCACCCCCCAGGGGGGATGGCCACACCGCAATCTCTTCTCCTCCATTCTCCTCTCAGGATCTTGGGCACGCACGCACACGCGCCCAGTGTGAGTTTAAGCCACCGGTCCGAGACTTGAACTGCTGTCGACTACATGGGAGTCCAGTGACATAGCCATTACGCTAACTGCTAGTCCCGTTATGTTCTTTTAGTATATATTTTTTTCTTTTGATATATTTTTTTTTTTTTGGAGAGGTTTTTTTGCTATAGGGCGCGTGCGCTCGCCAGGCAGACAGAGAGAGACAGAGAGATAGAAAGCAGGAAATCACCCCCCAGGGGGGATGGCCACGCCGCAATCCCTTCTCCTCCATTCTCCTCTCGGGATCTTGGGCACGCACGCACACGCGCCCGGCGTGAGTTCAAGCCGCCGGGTCCGGGACTCGAACCGCGGTCGACTACGTGGGAGTCCAGCGACATAGCCATTACGCTAACTGCTGGTCCCCTCTTTTAATATTTTTATCCCTTTATCTATAATAGAGTGTATGCGCAAGAGAGAGAGAGAGAATGAGTGAGGGGGGAGGGAGGGAGAAAGAGGGAGGGAGAGAGAGAGAGAGAGAGAGAGACTGACTTCTTCCACAGGGTCTGGTCACACCAAGATACTTTTTTCTCAGTCCTCTAGCCCTTTTGATTTTGAAATCCATGTGGCAGATATATTTCAGACTGACTGGGCCTGGGGTTTGATCCACTGTCACCATGTGGGATCCAGTGTCTCTTGAGTGGTACATTATCACTGTACAAAGGAGCTGGCCCAGATGTCATGTTCTTACAGGAAGTTTCCTAGAACCCATCTCATAACTCTTTTCCTTGGCCCAAACTTATTCTACAGCCACATCTAGTTGTAAAGAAAGTAGGGAAATGTAGTCTTCATCTTGGGAGTCTTCTGCTTAGCTAAGTGTTAAGGATTCTCTTAGTGACTAGGAGAAAGGAATAAAGAATATTTTCGGTGGTAACCTGCTATTTCTGCTATAGTGAGATTAAATAATTGCTTAGGATCACACAATTTTCTAAAGGGATAGATTAGAAGCAGTTCCCTTGATGGTATAGTGCTCTTTGGATCAAAGAAAATGTGCCTCTGATCTTAAATCGGGTTAATTTATGTATTGAAGGAAATGAGAATAAAACCATTATGATTTTAAAGTTAGGTTGGAATGTTTGGTTTTCAGCATCTTTCTACTCATGCATATTTGCCTATTATAACATGATTCCTATTCAGCTTAGTTTTATTCTCCCTAGTTTAAAATAGCCAAAAAGCTTCTTAGAATATAAAAATTCTGTCTAAATTTTCCAACCGGCAACACTGCTGAAGCAATGGGAAGCAGAGAGTCATCTAACTGTGACCCAGGACTCAGGTAGGCAGCTGGCCCTGCCTGGACAGGTGTTCGGATTCCCTGATCAGCTCACTCCACCACCCTCTGAGACTACATTTCACACCTTCTCTCGCTCTTCCAGCAAACAATGCTCTTTCCTTTACTTGCAGCTAATGAACCTGTCTCTTATTTCACTGAGAGAATAAAGACAAACACAGGAGTGTTTCTGTGGGTTCTCAGCAGTGCATGGCAAACCCACGCCCCTCCCTCCATACACTCAGCCTTCTCTTTTGTCACAATGGAGGAGCATTTCTGTTTCTTTCAAAGCTCAGCTCTACACATGTATGCCAGACCCCATCCCTTCATGCCTACTCAAATACCTCACGCCTTCTCTTATGTTCTTACTTCAGCATAATTTTCTCCTCCTCTGTATGCAATCATTTCTATATGCATTCAAAGATATTCTAAAATTTCCCTTGACTAAGTTTCTGACTCCAGACTAGATTTCACAGGATGTAGTTCATGTTTTCTCTGTTCTCCTTGAAAGAGGGTTTCTTATTCATTCTTTTGTCGATTTCCCTCAGAGGTCATCCCCAACACCCTTCTAGAATTTTCCTTTTCAAGATTGCCAATGGTTCTGATCTTGCCAAATCCTAAGGGCGCTTCTCAGCCTGGATCTTCCTTGACACAATAGCAACACCTGACTCAGTTGCTCACTTCCGCTCCCTACGGGCACATTCTTCACTTGGCTCGGGTGATTCTCTTCTTCCTTCGTTTTCTTCCCACTTACTGGTTATGCCTTCCCATTCTTCTTTGCTGACTCCTTTCTCCATAATCTAAGGATGTTGGGGGTACATTAGGGCTCAGCCCCTTGGTCATTTTCCCCACTTTCTCATATGGCTCTAGCTATCATCCATTAGGTTGTCAGGAAAGCCATGATGTACTTTTGTACAGAAAAACAGAAAAATACATCATGGCCTTTTCAGATGACCCAATATTTCTAGATGGTTTGGAAATCTTCAACTTTAGCTCTTTCCTTTTATTCGGACTCGTATGTCAAATTCCTTCCTCAGCATCGCCATTGGTTCCTAAAGGCCACTCGCAAATTTAGCATCTTCAAAGTAGTACTCTGAATCCTCTTTTCCCAACCATTTCTACCTCCCATGTTAGTAAATGGCACCGCCATTTGCCAAGGGATTCGGGTCAAACCACGAGTTATCCTTGATGCCTCTCCATCATGCCCACCTCCCATTTAACATATCAGGGAATCATCATTTTTAACTCAAATTATGTCCAGTATTTCATCCGTTTCACTATGTTCACCATTACTTTTCTAGTTCAAAACCCCATTAGACTTTTAACTCTTTTTTCTACTTGTAATCCTGCCCACCTCTAGGTCAAGAGCTCCAGAATTAGCTGGTTAAAGTGTAAATCAGATTGTGTGAGTCACTTTTCTTTTTTTTTTCTCAGCAGCCTTAGGGTGCTCAATCAGAGTAAGAACCTAGCTCCTTACTCTGGCTCCCAGACTCCATTTGATCCTTTTCCTAACTACCACTTTCTTCTTCTTTTTTTTTTTGCTTCCTTTTTTTTTTTTTTTTTTTTTTTTTGGAGAGGTTTTTGCTATAGGGCGCGTGCGCTCGCCAGACAGAGAGACAGAAAGTGAGAAATCACCCCCCAGGGGGATGGCCACGCCTCAATCCCTGCTCCTCCATTCTCCTCTCGGGATCTTGGGCATGCACACACACGCGCCCGGTGTGAGTTTAAGCCACCGGGTCCGAGACGCAAACCACGGTCGACCGCATGGGAGTCCAGCGACATAGCCACTGTGCTAACTGCTGGTCCCCCTACCTACCACTTTCATCTCTTGCTATTCTTCCACTTGGTTCTACCACACTGGCCTTCCCTGTTTCTTAAATATGCCAAGCTTATGACCCCCTCAGGGTCTTTGGACACGTTGTTCCCTCTGCTTGGAAAGCTATGCCTCCAGAGATCTGCAAGGGCTGCTCCCCTATTTTACAAAAGTCTGTTCCAATAACGCCTTATCAGATGCCTAATGTGGTAGGCATTCCTCCTTCAACGCATCCCCTTAACCCTTGTTTTCCCTGACAGTGCTTATTACTACACAAGACTGCATTACGGGTACACAGTCTTTTTCATTTTCTTTATTGTCTTCTTTCCCTATAGTGTAAGTTCCATCAAGTCAGAAGCTTTGTTTTGCTTACTCTTTTATCCCCTTTGCTCAGAAAGGCTCAAGGTGATATGCGCATGTACAATATTAATAGGTGAATGAATGATTTGAAGGCTCAGAGAGACTGCAGTTAGTCACTTACCTAGAGAAAAATTAAAATTTATTTCTCTTTTCATTTCACTTGTGCTGGGGTTAGCCCTCTTTGCCTTCACTCTTTCTGGAAGAACAAATCAGTTTGCAGCAGGATTCGAAGGCATGAGGAGGCAAAGGCCAGCCTGATGCCCACCCTGCAAGGGTTGCATTCCAAAGACAGCGTGGTGGCCAGAACGCATCCACTAACTGCCTGAGCACACGCACTCCCCAACACTGAAAACGGAGAAGTGTCTTCAGAATCAAGCAATGCAGTAGAACATCGTGGTGGCAAAGAAACGTGCGCAAATGTCATCTTTTTCTTTCAAGCTTCTTTCTAGTTTGCAGAGACATCCTTTCCACACGTGTCTCAATGCGTTGGGTTTGAAAATCATTCTCAGGACGTCCGGACTTGTAGCAAGGACACCTGATGGTTGGGGCATAATTTGGTTTAATCAAGAAAGAAGACTCGGAGGCCCAGGAGAATGTGTCTCTGGCATCTGTTGAAAGTCTTTTTGTTGTGACAGCATTACCTGTGGCACCTGCTCTCTGACACTTTTACTTCCATTTATGTAAAAAGCAACATGCATACTTTTCAGCCTCAAGCCTCCTCCTGACACGGTTTGACTAGTTAACTTGAAATGGTGAATCACAGCCATTTTTAAGAGAGAGGTGAAAACAGCTGTTTAGCACCAGAATTGCTATCCTGCCAGAGGGGAAAAACATGTTCCCTAAGTGTGTAAAATGATCGAGGGTCTTAATAGCTTTGTTTCCTGTCTGTTATGAACAGCTCACCCACAGATAAAGTGGTCAGTATCCAATTAGGTTGTTTTACACAAAAGTTGTCAAATAATTCATGTCGATCATTTTGCATTTTTAATTGAAAAGAGTCACTCTCTGGGTTCCATAGGTATAGCTTGCGAGGTGGGGCACGAGTTTTGTCCTGTCAGTCACAGTCCTGTGATTGTTCCTATCACACTGTGGGCACAAGTTTAAGGAATATCGTTTGCCTTTGGCAAAGGCCCTGTTTTCTATTGAAGCACCAGATCTCTGAACACCCTTATCCTCACCCCTTGGTGGCTTCTGATGAATCCTATATCGGCTACAGACACCATCACTTCCACAGCAGACATCATCTCACTGGTGAGCTGAATAGGTCACCATGCACATGCAATTAAAGGTTGTAGGGACTCTTCTTCTATCTTAGTGTCAAAGTATCTTTTTTTTCCTTCTTTAAAGTTTATTTATTTACTTCTTCCATGTGAGAAAGAAAGAGAAAGGGAGCGAGAGACAGAGAGAGAGAGATAGACACCCCCAATAGAATATTTTTTTGGGGGGAGGTTTTTGCTATAGGGTGTGTGTGTTCACCAGAAAGACAGAGAGAGACAGAGACAGCAAGCGAGAAATCACCCCCCCCCCCCAGGGGTGATGAGCATGCCACAATCCCTTCTCTTCCACTTTTCTCTCAGGATTTTGGGCACGCACACACACACGCCCGGTGTGAGTTTAAGCTACCGGGTCTGGGACTTGAACCGCGGTCGACTATATGGGAGTCCAGCAATGTAGCCATTATGCCATCTGCTGGTCCCATCCCTAACAGAATCTTTATGCCACAATCCTTCCACCAGCATCAGCCAGCCTGGATCACATGTAAGTATAGGGAGCCTCAGGACACAAGCCTGGGCCTTCCTATGTGGTTTTAGTATCGTGGACCGTTGCATTACCCCCTGTGGCTGGCCTGGCCATCTCCCCAACTCCTCCCCTCACTCCATTCATGAAGACAATGTATTCATAACTGGATAGTGAGAACAGGCTCTAATAACCAATCAGTGCAACTATATCACAGGTGAAAAACAGTTCAATGCGTTACTTCTCCCATGGATATAGGAATGGTAAAAGGGTGTCTGATTTGGAGTTTTAGGGAAAAGATACTTTGATACTAAGATAGAAGAAGAGTCCCTACAACCTTTCATTGCACGTCCGTGGTGACCTACTCAGCTCACCAGTGAGATGCTCTCTGCTGTGGGAGTGATATTACAGATCAGTCCAGGTCCTGTTTGGCTACTCTAATCAGGCTTCGATTCAAACTGCTACCATTGTAGATTGGGTGCACTCATACTTGGCTTTTAAACATTTATATCTAGTGTCTTACTTATATCGATGTATGTCTTTGGCAAATCTGTGAAAAATGTTTCTTTGTGAATTTGGCCAAGTCTCTGTTTCAACTAGAGAAAACTGTTTGCTTTGTTTTGTTTTGTTTTCTTTTGTTTTAGATAGCAACTACTCTTGGTCAGAGCAGGTTACTCATCTGGAAGACTTTTAGGACCATCAATGGAACTTTCTCTAAAGGAACAAACCCACCTAGGCATAAACCTATTTTTAGTCTTGGATCTGAAATCCTACTTTTTCTAACTCTTTGGCCATGCTCTCTGTTAAAACAGCCAGCTCCTCAAATCGTAGATCATTAGGAGCGTTCATACTGAACTTTTATCTCAATGCTGAAGCTGGAAGGTGCTGGAGCCTGGAAGGCAGTGTGTTTTATTTTAAGTTTCTCTACATGGCCAATAGCTCCAAGAGGATGGTTTCTAACGGAACTAAATCCCTTTTGTCATTTATTTTTATGATAATAGTAAGATCTGTGAGCATTTTGGAGGCTTTGGGATGAAAGAAACTATCATTTTTAACTTTCGCTACCCTTACACTTGGGAACATGTATTGTTCATTTTCTCTTAAGAAATCACCTAAATAGATTAACTGCTCCATATGGCTTTGGAGAAATGAAAAATACTGATGGAAAAGGTGCTGGTGACCACAACAATACACTTGCAATTGCCATTTAGCTTATCCCTTTGTAATCCTCTGTTCCACCTCACTGAGGCTGGTAATGTGAAAACCAAGCCGGGTGCCCCAACACACAACAAAGGGATTGCTGAGCTCGGTGCACCAACCTCATTGCCTGGTTCAATCCCTTTCTCCTGTGGATGTAGTCTTTATGGGCAGAGAGGGCCACTGGGGGGCTCCTCATCCCTTCTTTATTTTCTGAGGCAGGCAGTGCTGATGTGTGAGCAGCCCCTCTTGTCTTGCTGGTAAGAGCTCAGACATTTGCTCTTGTAGGGCTCCATGGTCAGTTACGACAAGCAAGGTGTCTACACCCATGCTACTCAGAGTGTGCCTTTGGGCGAGTGGAATCTGTCTCACTGATGTCTAGTCCGAAATGCTGAATCCCAGGCTCTGCCCCAGACCCAGTGAGCCAGAATCTACCTTCTGACAAGATTCCTGATGATTCACATGCACATGTAAGTCTGACAAGCTCAGCCCTAAGTGTCTTCAGGTGCCCCAGATGGGTCATAGGTAATGTCTGGCCTTATTACATCTGTTCCCACACCCTTATGTCCTGAGGTAGGGAAGCACGGTCTTCCTTCTCTACCTTCTGTCCTAGCCTGACAATGCAAACCTTTCCATTTCAAGTTTAGGTGTCCTTTCATCCTTAATAGTTGATCTTTGGAAAAAAGGAATCAATATTTGCCCACAAGTCATTCCTTTCTGGGTCTGTTTCAAAAGAAGAAAAGGATTGACGAATATTCTTAGCATCTGCCACTGCTTTTATAAAGCTGCAAATCTCTTAGGTCAGCAGAGACTCTATGATGACTACTAAAGTGTACAAATACCATTTGAAAAGGCACTGCAAAAAATCTTACCTAAGGCACGCCGCTTTATTTCTTCAGTGATGCAGCCAACACAAAGACCGCTGGGGCAAGTCTTCAAAGGGGGGCAATTCTCTGCAGAAAGTGGTTCAGCGGGATTTACAACAAAGACCTTCTCAGGATTAACAGCAGTTTGCTGGCTTGGAGTGGGCAGAGGGACTGGAAACACAGTAAGCCAAGTTGAAGATACAATGGCAGGTGTAGAGGGGGATCCTTTGGGGCTGGACTGGGATCCCATGGAAAGAGATGCAGAACCTGGCAGTTTTCTGGAGATGGAGAGAGGAAGCTATTGAAGTCGATGAACTGAAGGGGCATTTCTTTCTTGCATTCTCAAAAAATAATAGTGATTCTCTCCATAGATATTAGTAAGCACACGAAGTCTATAACACAATGTAATGTCTTGCCAAGAAGATTTAAAATAGGTTGACCAGCTGTTATAATATACCCGAGTAAATGTAGTTTTCCAAATTCAGCTATTTTTGCAGGTGTCAGTTTAATCACTAGAATTTACATGGGTAGACCAAAACATGGTCTCTTCAGACAGATGCAATGAGAACATGAGATGTGTTCATTTAATTCTTTCTTTCTTTCTTTCTTTCTTTCTTTCTTTCTTTCTTTCTTTCTTTCTTTCTCATTTTTTTTGGAGAGGTTTTTGTTATAGGGTGCGTGTACTCTCCAGAAAGACAGAGAGAGCAAAGAGACAGAAAGCAAGAAATCACCCTCCCCTCTTGGGGGGGGGGGGATGCTGCAATCCACTCTCCTCCATTCTCCTTTTGGGATCTTGGGCACGCATGCACATGCGCCCAGCATGAGTCTTAGCCGCCCGGTCTGGGACTCGAACCTCACTCGACTACATGGGAGTCCAGCGATATAGCCATTATGCTAACTGCTGGTCCCAATACCGGCTTTTTAAAATACTCATCCTATAAGTAATGACAACCATCTCTACTACCAAGTTAGAGAAGAATTTAAGATGTTAAATTCTGTGCAGACATTTGGAAAATGGAAACCACAATAGCACTGCCTGTCAGGACGTGGAATCTTAGAATAGGGATGCAGGTAAAGGCAGATTTCTTGGGAAAACACTAGAGCTTTGAAATACGGTCCACTGCACAATTCCAGGGGGTGACATTCAGATGGCATCTATGGCTGTCATTCCAGAGATATAAAAGTGGTAGCTGTGAATATTGTCATGTTTTCAGTTTACTCCTCATATATTTCCAGTCATTCATTTTTGGTAATATTTTTAATTCTCTGAATATGGGGTCATCAGAAAAGTCATGACGCAGTTTTGGGTAGAAAAACATACAAATGTACGTCATGACTTTTCCAAGAACCCAATAGTTTCAGGGCCATGTAAAGTTTATAAAGTAGCTCCCAAAATACTTATTACATACCCTGCTATTTGGTGTATGAATCTAACAAATTTCAAAGCTAATGCTTTATATAATTACCATTAAGGTAAGAATGTGCTGGAATACATTTCTGGAACCTTTTTCTCCAAATTACTACTCTAAACTGGCATGTATATAAATATATGTATGTTCAAGTTTACTACATATAATAAAATATTTTATCAGTGTTACTGTCATATGTGATTAGGAGGCTGGGCACAAGAATTCATGCTTGGGAGGGAATCTTTCCTCTTTTACTAACCACTCACGAAATTTTCTTCTTCTCCCCACTCTCCTTTTTAATGTCATAGCGTGAGAGTGTGAGAGACAGATAGACAGACAGAAATGTCTGGTCATGCCACAATCCTTTTTCCTTCAATTCTCTATCCCATCAGGATCCTGAGCATACACATGTGCCCTGACAGGAGCAGGAATTGAGCCCTGATTGGCCATGTGGGATCGGTCTTCCTCCGCTTAGAGCTTAACCACAGGATGAGCCCCACTTGTCAAACTTCGTAAACTTCCTCATCTGAAACATGGGGATGATTGTATTGATAGTATCTATGTGTGTCATAGACTTGCTACAAAGATTACATGAGATGATCCATGTAAACCTCTAAGCATTGCATCTGACATAGAATATAAATAAATGTTAGCGTCTATGCATTTTAATCTAATGTTCTTAAATCTACACTAACCTATTCCTAACTTTTTCAGGAAACTCAAGATTCAACCAAGTTAATGTCAGCAATATTATGGAAACACGAGAAAGAAAGATCATTTTAACTCACATTTACAAGTAGAAGATTCTATGAGGGAAAATGGTAACTATCACTCTGTTTGCTCCCTTTCCTACTAGTCTAAATTTTTTTTTTTTTTTTTTTTTTTGGAGAGGTTTTTGCTATAGGGTGTGTGCGCTCGCCAGACGGACAGAGAGAGACATAGAGACAGAAAGCGAGAAATCACCCCCCAGCGGGGATGGTCACGCCGCAATCCCTTCTCCTCCATTCTCCTCTCAGGATCTTGGGCACGTACGCACACGCGCCTGGCGTGAGTTTTAAGCCACCGGGTCCGGGACTCGAACCACGGTCGACTACGTGGGAGTCCAGCGACATAGCCATTATGCTAACTGCTGGTTCCCCCTACTAGTCTAAATTTAAAAAGAATCGGATGAATGTTATTGAAAAGAGCTGAAATTTGTTAAGACCTCTACCTTCTCATATCTTTAACTGGTGACAAAGTAAATAGGGGTTGTGATCTCCTTTGATACTGTCCACCAAATGTGTTTGGTTATCCTTGACCAGGAAGGAATTGCACTTCCTGCCCATGAACTTGGGTAATGCCATGTGGTTTGCTTTGGTCAATGAAGTGTGAGAACAAGGGATGTTTGAGACTTGTGGGAAGAATCTTTAGTGCTTGTTTAACTAAACTCTTGCTTCCCCCTGCTTCAGTGAATGTTTAAGTATGAAATTAGATGGAGCAAGCAGCTTGGGTTCCTGATAGGCAAGAAGTAGCAGAGGCACCTGCTGGCCTTTGATAGATGAACATGAGCCAGATATGAAGCTCTGTGGTCTCAAGCCACTGAAATATTGGGGCTTGCTTGTTATTGCAGCATAACTTGTCTGTCATGACTTCTTCAAGGAGACTTGTGAGGTTATTACAGTTTTGGTTCTAAGATATATACTAGAAGACCCAGATTATGTTTTAGAGATGGTCAGTGTGCAGATGCATGTGAATCTTCTGATTCAATTTATATTAGAAAATATAAATATCATGTTAATTAGTTTATGTATTTTAAGCACTTACTAATAACAACATGTCTATCATTTTATGTCTTAAAATAAACATAGGGCCTTTAACAAATTAATCTGGCCTAGTTAAGTCTAACATTATTGAGGAAGAGCTAAGGTAGAATGTTTCTATTCAACCCTCAATCCTTTTTATTTTTAAAGAAGTCTGTGTAAAACATATCTGATTGAGGACAAAAGACTGTACAAGTTACTGGCTAATTTTCTCAAGAGAAAATTTAAGAATATTAGGATCTACACAAAGCAATTTTTCCTGTAACATGATATTGAACTGGTAATCAGATATAAAATTATCATTGATTTTTACACATTATTTATGGTGTTGTGAGAAGGAGACACATATGGAATGTGGCAATGATTGCTGTATTTTGAATTCTATTCAACCCACTGTAAGGGAAACAGGAAAAAAAAGACAAAGAGCCTTTGAGAACTTGGAAGTTAAAACCATAACTACTCAGAGACTACTGAGATTAGAAAATATTAGTGCTTAGAACACAATTAGGATGTTGTTCATTTATTTTTTGGATTAGAGACATTTATACTTTATACACTTTTTGCATTTTAGTTCAGAGCTGACCACATAAGTAGACAAAAACCATGGATTCATTGCTAATTATTTGTCCACTAAACCCAATTTGATTTGATTACGAAAATAAACATAAATACTACGATAAATTGTTTTTTTCCTTTTTAAAAATAATTAATTATTATTAGTAGTATTAGTTTAATTTGACATGTATGCTCATTAGAGAGAGACACACACACAGAGGTAAAGTGAGAAAGCAAGCTACCAGGTCTGGGACTTGAACCATGGTTGGCTATGTGGGAGTCCAGCATCTCCAATCAGGATGCCACCTGCTGGTTCTGAGAGAAATTATTTTAAAAAAAACCAACAAAATATATGAAGAAAGAAGACAACTGAGTTATCAGGTCTTAAATTCTGTATTTCAATGGGCAATGGAAAATTCCTATACTCATTGGCCATGTCCATTTTTGCTCTTTACTTTTCGTTCTGGTATTCAATTTATTTTAAAAAAATATTCTTGATTATTCTGTTACTTAGTAATGGATCATAGATGTATAGATCAATTTTCACTCTCAACAAGATAAGTGGTTTTGGTCACCTATGGGAATGATACTAGCTTGTTTGTTCAGCTACACACCTTTTTAATGCCACTGCTTAATAACATTTTTCTTCTGAGTTGTTTTGCTTAATTGCCTTTTCTCATTTAGAAGTGAGAAAAACTAAAGTTCAGAGAGGTTAAGGGAATGGCAGAGAGACAGTAGTGGATGGCTCTTCTTTGGGCTACCTTCAAAAATGTGCAGCCCATTTCAGTTCTCATGAGTCCACTTAAGTGATGGCACTGTATTAAATGTGCAGAGAAAGGAAGAGAGACATGGCACCCACCTCATTTTCCCATCACTGTCTCTGGGTAGAAGACTAATGCAGCTGGTTTCCTTTCCCTTTGGATGAACTGTCACATGACAGATATTCTGTTAATGGCTCCTTTGAGTTTCACTCAGAGGCTTAGACCCCTATCTTCCCTGCCCCAAAGGTAGTAAGAAAACTGGAATATTGGGTCCCAGGATCCTTCTAACGAAAGGCTCTGCTGTCGGTTACAACAGCCCAACAGGTGTGCCTGACTTGGGGTAGAGACTTCCTAAATTCAACTTTCATTCAATCTAGTCCCATTTATCTCATTATACTTTCACCCTCTCAGTCGCCTTTGGTTACTGTTGGGTTGTTGGGAAAGTCATGAGGCATTTTTGCATCGAAAGACATAGAAAAATATGTCATGACTTTCCCAAGGACCTAATATATTTGGGCTTTTTGCTATTAGCTGATACAAATTCCTATTGTTGTATAGTGGAGCTGTGTGCCAGGAGACAGTTCATTTTCAGCAGCATTACCTTTTGTATAGTTGTTTGTCCAGTTATTTGAATAGCTGCTTGCATTTATTTATTTATTTATAGCATTTGTTTGTTTATTTATTATTGATGTTTTTTGTCATAGGGTATGTGTGCTCACCAGAGAGAGAAAGAGAGAGAGAGATAGTAAGAGGGAAAGTAAGAAATAACTCCCTAAGAGTGATGGCCATGCCACAGTCCCTTCTTGATTCTCCTCTTGGAATTTTGGGCATGCAGACACACACATGTTCAGCGTGTTTTTCAAGCCACGATCGGCCATGTAGGAACCCAGTACCTTAACTACCATGCCACCTGCTGGCCCCTTTATTTCATTATTTCAACAAAAATTCTTTAAAAATGGAAACTTAGAAGCAATCAACATAAATGGTAACAAAGCAGAGATGGAAATTCTTTTATTTGCTGAAAATGGTTATTTATTATTATTTTTTAATGCTAAAGGATATGTATGCAAGCATGAGAACGAGAGAGAGCACCTCCCAATAGGCCTGTTCATGCCACAAGCCTGTTTCCTCCAATTCTCCATCCCATCAGGATCCTGGGCATGCACACATGCCCTACATGTTTTTCAAGCTGACAGGACTGGGACTCAAACCCTGGTTGATCATGTGGGATCCGGCTTCCTTTGCCTAGCAGTTAACTGCTGCGCTATGGGGCTGGCCTTGAAAGTAGTAAATATTTAGCTCAAATACTCAGGGGCCTTAAGATGGCTTGTGTATATCAATTCAAAAGATAAGAAAAACAAAGAATGCATGTTTTATAAATATTATCATACCACTTTTAAAGGAGCCATATTTTGGAGTCTGAAAATGTGCCATGATCTAAATAGGTTTTCATTGTTTCTTCCTTACTACTGCTATTATAAATACTAGGTGAAGTGGCCAATCTCAATTGTGCATGGGCAATGAATAGCACTTCATGAATGTATTTGTTTATTTTGTGTTGACCTGCAATGAGAAAATAAGGTCTGCAGGAATAGAAATACCTTGTTTGTAGCTGTAGCCATAGCACATGGTATAGAAACTAGTCCAGAGTCGGTGCTTAGAGCACTCATGGAAACTCACGAGTGAGGAATTCACTTTACAGAACAACACTTGTGCTATATGCCTTCATACACACCTACCCCTCCCTTATGTTTTTTTAGAAAAGCATTATCGTTCAGCCTTAAAATTATTTGTTGCTTATTTTGCCCATTTATTTACTCTGTGCTTTTAGGCTTTATTACAGTTACTGGAACTTTATCAAACTTGAAAATGCATTAAGTAGGACTAGCAGGCAGCGAGGTGTTTAAGGTGCTGGACTCCCACATGGCCCACATGGTTTAAATTCTGAACCTGGTGGCTTGCTTTCCCACTTTCTCTCTCTGTCTCTGTTTTTCTCTGGTCAAATTAAAAAATATATATATTAATAATAAATAAAATTAAATAAATAATTATTTTCAAAATGCATTAGGTAAGTCTGGCTCTATGGCCTGGTGATTAACACAGCTGCCTGAATATGTTGTTCAAGCCCTGGATCTGGTGGCTTGAGAAATAAATTGAGCACATGACTGTATGTACCCAAAATCTTGAAAGAGAGCTGGAGGAGGAGAGATCGCAGTGTGACCATTTCCCATAGGGGTGCTTTCTCTTCTCCCTCTCTTTTTGGTGAGTACATGCCCTCTAGCAAATAAACAAACAAACAAACAAACAAATAAAAGCGTTAAGTATTTGTTGGTTATGGTATACTGTCTTGAAATCTACTTTTTTTCCTGCAGCCTTTTGTGTGCTTTGTAACATTCCCTAGTTATGTCTGTGTGTGTGTGTATGTGTGTGTGAGGAGAGAGAGAGGGGGAGAGAAAGAAAGAGAGAAAGTTGTTTTTTTTTTTTTTTTTTTTTAATTCCCTTAGGTTTTGCTTCTAAATCTTTCTCAGAATATTGCTATATCTGTGAGTAAGAGTTTCCTGGGTGAGTTTAGTGAACATCCTGTCAGTTGCCTTTTGATTTTCAATAAAATCTAAGTTCTCAGAGTGGCTTTTTTCCTGTCCAAGGGCTTGGAGGCCAGTATAATTTCCACAGCCGTTACTGCGGTACAAAGTCACTGAGCGACTGTGCAAAAACAGGGCTTCATCACTTTCTCTAAGTTCTTCACTGCTATAGTTTCTCAGGAGCATTCCATGTTGTGCACGAGCAGCAAATGAAAACACAAAACAAAACCAAAAACAAAAAAGCACACCACTCAGTCTTTTCTATATCTGTGCAGATGGGGAAATAGTATACATTCCCACATTAAAAAAGAACAATGCAGGGGCCAGCAGGTGGCGTGCTGATTAAGGTACTGGACATTCCCACATGGCCAACCATGGTGTCCCGGACCTGGTGACATGCTTTCTCTCTCACTGTCCCTCTCTCTGGTCAAATTAAAATAAACAACTGAATAAATAAAATTAAATAAACAATTCTTTAAAAAAATACAATGTGGCCAACATACTGGAATCTCATTGGCTTTTTATTAATTTGCCTTGGAACTACGGAGCAATTAGTAAAAACCTGAAAATAATGTTCTGGGATGTGAATGAGGGGGTTAGAAGATCCACAGTTGCATCTTTGGGCCCATGAATCATTTTTTGAACTAGATGGTGTTGAATCGGCTACCTAAAATTGTTGGAATCAGATGAAGAAATATATGTCAGGGAATTATAGATTCTCTAGTTCAGCCTGACTTTCTCCTATTTCTCTCTTTTTCACTCCCTTGGTGGAGCAGAATTATTTTTCATGTAAAACTATAGGAATCTTAACTGTACCCTTCAGGGACAAGCTATCTCCCCCTTTTCCCTGTGTCTCATTCTTATCTGTTTCTCCTTTTCTCTTTCCTTTTCTATTCAGGACTGCACACACGTGGCTGCTATTTTGCAGGAAAAAGCATTGCATTGTCTGTTTTGTTTTAACATTCAAATGCTCAACTTGGATTCCTGTCTCTTTAGACATCATGTAAGAATGATACTCATTGGAGTCATGAGATATAATTTCTTTTCTCCCCTCTCCACTCCTTGTCTCCAGCAGCCCTGCAAAAGAGCTCATTGCTTTGCATTGCTCAAGCATTCAAGTGTCTATAGAATCTAACGATCCTGATCTCTCACTTCCTTTTCTAAGCAGAAAATGATAGCTGAATGTGGCACAGTTCCCGGCGAAGCTGCATGAAACGTGGCAGATGAGCTGATGCCAGGGTCTGAAAAGAGCCGTAGGTGTGTGCTCTTAAAGGCGTTGTCCTTCAATAGAGTAAGGACTGCTCAAATTTACTTTTTAGGAGAAAAGCAATTTGAAAGATGTATTTGAAAATTTCCATGATTAATTTTTTTTGAATTTGTTTTATTTTAAAGGGAGATTTTTGCTACAGGGCATATGTGCTCACCTGAGAGACAGAGAGACAGAAAGCAAGAAATTGCCCCCTGGGATACAGCCACATTGCAATTCCTTTTCCTCCATTCTTCTCTTGGGATTTTGGGCACACAGACACATACTTGCCTGGGATGTATTTTAAACCTCTGGGTCTGGGATTCAAACTGTGGTCAACTACGTGGGTCAACCATTACACCATCTGCTGGTCCCTATTGTCATTGTTTTTACTCAGCCTAACAGCATACCGCAAAGAAAAATCCATGCCAAGTGAATTCAACAGCTGGGGCCAAATGGGAAGGGAAGGTCACTGTAGTAGGACGATTTCCCGTGGAGAAACAAGGCCAAATATGAATAATAATTAGTACCTTATTTTTCCATACCCATTCTCACAAAAGAACAGTTCCTTAAGAAGCAATACTGTGGCAAGAAAAACTTACTAAAATCTATAAGAATCTGGATATCAGCACAGAAGACTGGCCACAGGTCTGGCCCCATTGCCTAGTTGTTGAAGGCAGCTAAAATTCATGTGGCCAACTGTGGTTTGAATCCTGTCCTTGGTTGCTTGAGGTACACATGGTACACATGTGCCTGTGTGCACAAAATTCCGACAGGATGGAGAAATAGAGGAGATGGGGTTGTGGTGTGACTACGTCCCACTGAAGAGGGCAGTACTCCTTCTCCCTCCCTCTGTCCCTTTCTGGAGAGTGCACGTGGCTTCTGGCAATTAAAAAACAAACAAACAAACAAACAAAAACAAACAAATGAAAACTACTAAAACCCTTCATCCACTAGACTTAAATTTCTATCTTTCTTTTTTGGGGAGATTTTTTGCTACAGGGCACATGTACTCCCTGATGAGATAGAGAGATGGAAAGTGAGAAATCACCCCAAGGAGGGATAGCCACACCGCAATCCCTTTTCCTTAATAGTTCGCTTGAGATTTTGGGCATGCAGGCACATGTGCCTGGTGTGAGTTTCAAGCTGCCAGGTCCAAGATTCAAACTGCTGTCAGCCATGTGAGAGTCCAGCACCACAACCACTATACTACCTGCTGGTCCCTAGGCTTATATTTCTTTAGATTACAAGCTTATATTAGCTATATGGGAAAATTCCAAAGACAACAGGGGCATGTGAAAAGGGTTGGTGTGAACTTGGAACACCTGGGTGCTGTGGCTACACAGATCTGTGGGCTGGGTTCAGCTTCGGAGATTGCAGGGTCAGTGATCCAGCAGACATAGAGAATGTGGAATTGGGGTCCTCCTGTTGGGGAAAGGGAAAAATCAGGCAGGAGGCATGGACAAAACTTCATGTTATAATAATAGTCCATGCATGTCTCTAAGCACTTGGAATGACTTGCTTCATTAATTCTCACACAATCCTGGGGTGTGACAATTGTCTCCAATTTACAGAGTAAGAAACAGTTATGGTACCTGAGGTCACACAGGACATAATTGGCAGGGCATTTGAACCTGTATTATTATTTTTTTTTTTGAGAGGTTTTCGCTATAGGGCACGTGCACTCGCCAGACAGAGAGATATATAGAGACAGAAAGTGAGAAATCATCCCCAGGGGGGATGGCCACGCCACAATCCCTTCTCCTCCATTCTCCTCTCGGGATCTTGGGCATGCACGCACACGCGCCCTGCGTGAGTTTTAAGCCACCTGGTCCGGGACTTGAACCGTGGTCGACTACGTGGGAGTTCAGCAACATAGCCATTACGCTAACTGCTGGTTCCCTGAACCTGTATTTTTAACTCCTACAATGTCCTTTAAGTAGGTAAATAGCTTCTGGGAGCCCTAGTCTAGAACCTGGAGGGTAACCTCCTTAGAGACTCAGAAGGTTAGCTAGGAAGTACTTGAAGGTGAGTAATGGCTTACAATGTGAACTTATTTATGGACTCAGTAACTGCAAGTTCAAACTACTATACACATCTCAGCTGAGTTCTGGGTCATCTCTGTTTCTGTTCTGCTGTCCTCGGGGTGATGGCTTATGCGGGGGGGGGGGGGGGTGGGGGGTGGGGTGTGGGGTGCTGCAGAATGCCAGATCTCACATTCACACAGAAACCTGGCCAGAGGGAAAGAAAGAGTTGACCTCTGGTGCTGTTGCAGAGGAACAAGGAAGAATTTTCATACACTTAGAGCAAAACTCTGCCCTCACCTTCAGGACTCTGAATCCAGCCCCCTGCCCATTGCTAGTCTAGCTACTGACAAAGGGCACGCAGTTGCCACCAGCCAAGAGCTGGCATGGGGCTGACCTTTCCTGAGCCACATGAAGTTGGAGAGGACAGCTGAATATGGAAATACCTTTGCAGATTCCAGAGAGAGAGGAAAAAGAAGTAGGAGTTGGATGGCCACTCATAACTTCCATTCCACAGAGGCCAGACTTTGGTCCTGGAGCTATAGAGTATCACAAATGCAGGGGTCTGGTAGAATGAGTGGGTCTGGTAGAGCTTGATTTAAAGCTCAGTGACTTGATTCGATTGACAGTTCTAGAATGGACTGTAAGCAAGGTGAATTAGATACTGTATCTATAGCCCACCAGCCTACCATTTCTTACCTCTCTTTTGCCTGAAGTTTGAGGAATGACCACCTTCTGACTAGTAGTGCCCTGTTGATCATGGAAAAATTAGGCTGAACGTTTAGCATGCCATATTGGTGAGCCTGGTATACCTGGTAAACTTGGAATACTATACATAATATTCTCCCTTATTTCCTGTATTTCTCAAGTTTTGTTTTATCTTATTTTGTCTAGGCAGAGTCTTGCCATGTTGTAATCTTCCTGCTTTAGTCTCTTCAAGTCACCGAGACTACAGATTTGCATCAACATGCCTGGCTTTTTAAGGTGAGCTGAAAATCGAACCCCAGACTCCCATGCAGTCTCAGCTTGCAGACCACAGTCTCAGCACGTGCTACTGTGCCTGGGCCTCAGAATTTAACATTGACTTCTCAGGCTTTATTAAGGGAGTGAAGTTTGATTGAATGACTAGTTTTTTGGGTGGCTCTTAAACACAGCTGTGAAGTTGGAAAAACGTTTCTTTGGTTCCCTGTGCTGTGCTTTGGGGCAGCAGTGGCAAATACAATGTCCCTGCTGCTGCTGCTGCTGCCTCCAACTTCCGAGGCAGACGTCCATCATCCATCATGGTCCTCTTCCCTGCTGAGCATGTTGCAGCTAGAAATTATTCTCCACTCAGCGCTCAAGGCTGAACTGGCACAAGCATGGAACTGACTTCCCGTCCTTGCTTGGGAGGCAGCCTGGGAGAACCAGAGCGATGTGGTATTTGGACACAGGCAGGCCTGGGTTTGAATTCAGGTGCCACCACTAACTAACTTGGCAAATTAACTTACTTCTCTCAGCCTATTTCCTCTTCTGTAAAGTGAGATTAATACCACCAATTTCATAGGCTGCTTGTGATACTAAATGAGATGGAATAGGTACTAGTCTTACCGGATTGCATGGCTCTCGAAAGGTTAGTCCATATTGTCTATCAAAACGTAGATGAAAAACAAAATATGAGGAATGTATTCTCAGCAGCATGCCAAATATGTGTGTTTCGAGAGGAAAGTGGCTTTAATGAAAGGAGCTGAAATGGAAACGGTAGCGTTTTATATTTCCTGTGTGGAGCTCGAATATTTTGAGCAAACGTTTTACTCTCTCAGACTACTCGGGCTGTTGCCGGTGCTTGCCTAAAGACATGGCTTGATTTCAGTTTCTGAAATGTCAGCCTTGGCAGAGACCTAGTGTTTTAGGGAATTACAGAGGGAGGAGAATCCATAATCTTTGCCCTTGAGGAAGTCAAACCCGAGGTACACAATGACAAATAAACATACCGTCGAATACAAATAGCTAGAGCCTGGAAATAGACCCACATATGCTAAATTAGAGCTCCATAAATGTATTCACTCCTAAAATATCTGCATAGGCAGACAGATCAATGGAACAGAATAGAATCTTAAGTAGGCCCAAATACTTCAGGGAACCTAGGGGATGATAAAGGTGGCATTTTAAATCAGCGAGGGAAGATGGATTATTTAATAGATGGCATCGAGACAACGTTTTCAGCCATTTGGGGAGAAAAGCATTAGATCGCTCTCTCATTCCTTGCACTTTCTGTAGTACCAAAGCTTTACAGATAAAATGCAAAACTAAGTTTCATAAGACATCATGGAAAAAATCGTAATCTGAAAATGGGTAAGAACTTCTCAAGAAACAACCTAAGTAGATATTAACAACAAAAGAGTGATAGACAGGACCAGCAGATGGTGTAATGGTTACATCACTGGACTCCCACGTTGTTGACCGTGGTTCAAATCCCAGACCTGGTGGCTTAAATCTCATGTGGGAACATGTGCACACATGTCCAAGATCCCAAGAGGAGAAAGGAAGAGAAGGGATTATGGCGTGGTCATCCTCCCAGGGGGTGATTTCTCCCTTTCTGTCTCTTTGTCTCTCCAGTGAGTGCCATGTGCCCTATAGCAAAAATCTCTCTCTCTCAAAAAAAAAAAAAAAAAAAAAAAAAAAAAAGAGTGGTAGAGATAAATTTAGCTAAAAATATAAAAATTCCTTTATGGAAAAATATGGTAATCAAAGACAAAAGGCAAAACTGTAAAATATATCTGAACTTGTCCATGTCCATGTCTAACTGCATTCCAGACTCTACTCATTTTTAACATACCTGCACTATACATGCTCCATATACTCAAAATACATATAAAAAGTCATTCATTGTAAATTGATAAGAAAAAGACCATCTCATAATATAGGCATATGATATGAAAAAGAAGTTCTGAGAGAACACAGTTAGCCATGTTGCAGTCTAGCACCTGAACCACCTGCTGGTATGTATGTGTATATATATAAATTAAATATATATTATCTTTAAATATATGTAATATTTATTATTATATATATATATATATATATATATATTTATATATTTTTTAAGTCACCAGAGAAATAGAGAGGAGAGAAAGAAAGCATCCTCAATGGGATGTGGTCATGCTGCAATCCCTTCTCCTCCTTTTTTCTGTCCTGTTGGAAATTGGGGCATACATGAACACCTGTTCAGTGTGTTTTTAAAGCCTCCAGGACCAGGGCTCAAGCTGTAATATGAGGAATATGACGCTGCTATACAGTGGGCAAACATGAAAAAAAAAAAAGTTTAGGCATATAAAAGAAAATTCAGTCTCATTTATAATTATAGAAATGCAAGTGTAGACTATGAAACAATTTTCACCTATCAGATTGGTGATAATTATAAAATTAGGAAAATCCCAGAGTGCAGGAGCTTGTGAGGACACAAGTGCATACGCAATGCAAGTATAGTAAAAATTGGTTTGACCTCTTTGTCTTGCAATTTGAAATACTACCAACATTTAAAATGTGAAAATCTTGCAAATTATACTTCTAGCAAATGGTCCTATGGTTTTATTTGTACTTTTGTGTAGAGAAGGCTGAACAAAAATTGTTCATTATTAATAATAGTTAAAGAAAATTGAAACAGGAAACAGTCCATGTATCCTTCAACAGGAACCTGACTGAAATTTTGATGTGGCCATAACATAAATTGCCGAAGAACCAGTAAAAAGAATTTAATATATATTAATGTGCTGATGTGGGCAGATCTTTAATATATGCTATTAAATTAAACAAAAGGAAGGTATTTAACAGTGTCTACAGACGTATTTTGCATAGGAAATTTCTAGAAGGGTGTACAAGAAACGGTTGACTGTGGTTACCTATGAGGTGTGGGACTCCAGGACTGAGGTGGGAAGGAGACTCGCTTTTTCTTGGATAGTTTTTTTGTCCTATTTGAATCTCTGACCCAAAGTATGTGTAATTTACATAATAAATGACTTCATTGATGGAAAGTAGAGTAACAAACAAAACCAATTGCATAGGGATTTCTCTCTGCACATTTCTGTGGCCATTCTGCATTCTGCATCTCTCCCATATTACTAAATCAAAAATAACAACAAAATTCTTATCAGAGTATAAGAAATATTGAAGCATTTCCGAAAAACAGGAATCAGGTTGATTCAATGTGTTACACCCTGAGGGGACGGACTCCTGGGTAAGCTTAGCTATTTGCCAATCGTCTCGTCCACAGTCAGCAAGGAACACTAGGGAAAGGGCCTTGAAACAAACACAGTGCACTATCAATTGGAACAGCTGGGTCGGTGCTTTTTCCCTGAACCTTGTTTTTTTTCTGAGAATAGGTCAGTAGAGTTGTGCCTGCATGAAGTCGCTGTGGGTACTGGGCCTGCAGAGGCAGAGTGATGTTCTTAGTACTTACCAAGACCAGGAGAATGTGGAATGCAGCTTCATAGAAACTGATCCACCAATAGGTTCCACCAGGTGCTATGGCTCACCATTCTTCTACCGTCACCCCAGGCAGGCTAAAGTAGAAAAGCCGTAGGGCTGACATTTTCAAAGGTGCTCGAACAAGACTCACCAAACACTTCAAGACAAACATCTCCATGAAAGTGAGACCAGCAGGTGTCATGGTGGTTAAAGATGCTAGACTCCCACATGGCTGACTGTGGTTCAAGTCCTGGACTTGGAGGCTTGCTTTCTCACTTTTTTTTCCTCTCTCACTCCGTCCCTCTTTGGTCAAATTAAAAAATAAATAAATAAAGTTAAATAAAACAATTCTTTAATTAAATAAAAAGGTGAGACCCTAAGTGGGTAGCAGAAGAGATGAAAAATAAAAAATTAACATAGCAAACAGAAGATGTTAGAGTAAGCATAATTAGGCCCAGTTCAGGTGATCCAGTTTGTAGAGTAATGGAAGTCATGTGGTGGGCCATGGATTTGTATCCCCAGTGCTGCTGACTTAAATGCAAAAGCCACGTGGACGTTTGCCCAAGATCCCGATGAGCGGGAGGGTTGGAGGAAGGGGATTGTGGCCTGACCAGACCCTGTTGAAGGTACTTCTTTAGCTCTCATGCATACATATAAATTCTCTATAATGAATAAGAAAATAACTTAAAGTAAGCATATTTAATCCCTCTGGGGCTATGCAATGAAATATTAAGGATATTGCAACCATGAACCATACACTGCATTCAATTAAAATGTATTTGTTGAAATAAAGTATTTGGTAAATTTCCCTTACTTAGTATTAAGAGTAATTAACTTTTTATTAGTTCAGCAAGTATGTTGAAGATGCTCATTGTCAGGCACTTCAAGATGATGCTATGTCTAGTAGTGGCATATTTTTCTAAATTCGAAAAGTATTTTCTCGTCTGGTCCTCATAATATCCCTGTAAGGTAAACAGAACAGGGCAAGACTTTCATACTTCTTTTTATGCATCAGGAGATGTGCCTTGGGATAGAGTTAAATGTCTTGCTTATGATGAAACAATCAGGGTCAAAGATGAAATTCACACCTGGGATTTTTAATTTCAAATACAATCATGCCCTGCGTAACGATGCTTTGGTCAGTGACAAACTGCATGCTGTAGTGGTCTCATACCCTTACAATGGAACTGAAGAATTCCCATTGACCAGTACCATCGCAGCCGTAGTGTAATATCACAACACATTACTCATATGTTTATGGTGATGGTGGTATAAACAAACTGGCTACACTGATGGTTGTACAAAAGTATAGCACATATAATCTGAGTATTTTTATTGCAAGTATAGAGAGTACTTTTGCTACTTATATATAAGAAATTTACTATGAAACAGTATGCTGTATTGGCAGTAGTCTTTTCCATCTCATGCACTGCATTTCTTGATGGTATCATTTTCTCTTGTGATTGATTTTTAATTTCATGTTTTCTTTCGTTAATCATGCCCATTAAGCATACAAAATCCACGGCTAATGCTGCCAATAAAAAAACAGGTCAAGTGATTGGCTTGGAAGAATAATTAAAAGTGATGAAGGCTACAAAGGTAGTTCATGTCTATACCATATTTTTACTGTGCATTTTTCTTTTTATTTCTTTAAATATTTACTGTAATTTATGATTTGCATACAATCATTATCATTATACATCTTTGTAGGGTACAGAATACTCTTGATAGCATGTATACAGTATGTAATAAACAAATAGAAGATATAAACATACTCACCACCTTCAGCATTTATCATTATATTATGTTGTGAGCATTCAAAACCTGTTCCAATGGTTACTCTGCAAGTATGGACTGAATTGTCTATGAAGGTCTTTACTATGAGATATCGTTCTAAAGAAAAACATATTGATGAAAAATCAGGCAACAAATGATCTCATAAATTAACAAAGATAACTTTAACATAGGCAATGAAAGAAGAATTTGTAATTTCCATGTAGATGACTGTGGGAGATAAGAATTTATAATCTGAAAAAAAATCTGTGGATATTGGGGCCAGCAGGTGACGTGGTGGTTAAGGGCACTGGATTCCCACATGGCAGACCATGGTTCGAGTCCCGAACTCGTGGCTTACTTTCTCACTTTATCTCTCTCTCTCTCTCTCACGCTCTGTCCCTCTCTGGTCAAATTAAAATAAATAAATGGATAAGATAAAAAAAATAACTCTTAAAAAAAATCTGTGGGTATCAGTCATGGGTCCAGTTACAGCAAAACTGTACCTAACGATAGCTCATTAGGAAGAGAGAAAGACAACTGTGAGTTCTTGTAAGACCATAGTACTGTACTATGCATAAAGAACTAAGTCCCTGAAAAAGCAAACATAAAACAAAATTGGAAAAAGATGTTTAAAAGTGAAGACATGGTAAAGGCAGTGATTTTGAGATGTATAGGCTTTACAAAGTTCTTGACTTTAGCCCTTTTAAAATTCATTCTCAAGAAATCAGCTACTTGTAACATTTTGGACTTTTCCTCTATTATCTAGTTTTACACAATGAGTAATGGTTATCATAAATATGTAGTGAATTATGTGGAGATAACTGCCTAGCAAATAACTGGAGAATTTGTATTTAAATCTGTTTGTGTATAAAATAGTTGAATCTGAATTTAATTCTGACATTAAATGTTATTATTGGTATAATACCGTTATATGGACTTATCCCTTTTTTTTTCTAGTTGTTTTGTGTTCTTTCACTTTTTAAAAATCTTTTCAAAAAATTCTTTTAGGTTTTTGCCATAGGGCATGTGTACTTTCCACAGAGATAGAGAAAGGGAAAGTGAGAAATCATTTTCAAGGGGACATGGCCACACCACAATCCCTTCTTTATTCTCTCAGGATTTGGGGAGCATATGTACATGTGACTAGTGTGATTTTTCAAGCTGCTGGGTCTGGAGCTTGAACCATGGTCAGTCATGTAGGAGTTTAGCACCTTAGCCACCATAAGCACCTACTGGTTCTGTGTTCTCTTACTTCTGTTTGAGTCTTTTTTGCTTTCCTAAACTACTATAGAGTAGTTCCTTAAGTAATTCCTGAAAATTCCTGAAGAGCTGATTTCATTTTGGTGAATTGTTTCAGCATTTTTTAAATCTGGGAATGATTTCATTTATTCTTCCTATTTGAAGGATAACTTTTTCTGGGTAAAGTACTCTTGCCTGAAGTTGTTCTTCTTTCAGAGTTTTGAATATGTCTTTCCATTCCTTCCTTGCCTGCTTCATTTTGGTTGAGAGATTTGATGTTAGTCTAATGAAAGTAACTTGGTGTTCTCTTGCCATTTTTAGAATATTGTCTTTGTCTTTGATTTTATCTTATTTTATTTTTTTTTCTGATTCCAAAGTTACTTTTATTTCTACCAAATCATATTGTCTTTTATTTTAACCAATTTGGCTATGATATGCCTTGGGGAGGATTTTCTTATGTTGTATCTATTTGGTGTCTTTTGTAGTTCCTGGATTTGGATGTCTTCCTGCCTCTCTAAATCTGGAAAGTTTTTAGCTAATATATTATAAAAGATATTTTATATGCCTTTATTCCCTATTCCACTTTTTGGAATACCTATTATGCAGATATTCAGGTGTTCAGTAGTATCTAGGATTACATGTGCATTGTCCTCATTTGTAATGATAATTCTTCTGTTCTTTTTGGTTGCTTGGACTAAATCAAAAGTTTTGTCTTCAAGGTCAGAGATTCTTTTTCTTTGTGTTCTAATCTGCTGTTGAAACTTTCAAGGAAGTTTTGATTTCCTGCATTGTATTCTTTATCTTCAGAAGTTGTTTGATTCGCTTTCAGTGTGTCTGTCTCTTTATGGAGTTCCTCCTTCAAATCATGGAAGGATTTTCTCCTCTCCTAGAATTGTTTCTCTGTTTTTTTTTTTTTTTTTTTCTTTTTTCTTGCATCTCATTGAGTTTTGTTACAATGATATTCTGAATTATTATTCTGACATCTCTGTAATCTCTTGTGGTTTATCTATTGTTGGTAAAGAGTTATGATCCTTTAAAGGGAGGATATTTTCTGATTTTCTCCTATTTCTTAGGGCTCTGCTTTGATTTTTAGTCATCTGGTGGTATACTCACTTCTTACTACTTCTTTCGAGTATATTTCTGTAGCAATGTGCTCCTCCAGTTCTCTGTGATACACATAAGCTCCGTGCTCATTTCTCCCTTCTACCATGGGTGGGAGTGTAGAATCTATTGTAGGATTTAAGTTTAGTGGGGAGTTTCTCTCCTTTAACTGCTAAGGGAGTCATGGGGAAATAATTTCTCCAGAGTCTCCTATTTTCAAGTGTTTGGTCCTTGTATACCCAAACCTAACTGCTCCCAGTGTGGATGGAGGTTGAGCTGACAGGTAGAAGGTGGTAGACTACTTCATGGTGCATGTGTGCACTGTGTGGGCCAGAGAACCCCTCCTTACCCAGCAGGCTAGGCAAGGGTCCCTGCTGATGAGCTCAAGCCCAATGGGTTGGCTTGGGCCTGCCTCTTGGTTCTTCTGTCTCTGGGATTTCAGGGTCCCCATGTTGCTCCTTCTATCTCTCTACTGTGCATTTTCTATATTTAGAAATGTTGAGATCCATAAATGTGTAGCACCGTGTTAGCACTGCCTACAGTTTTCGGCACAGTAGCATGCTGTGCAGGTTTGTAGCCTAGAAACGATAGTCCTACCAGCGTGTCTGGGTGTGTAGTAGGCTATCCCTTCTAGGTTTGGGTAGGTGCACTCTGATGTCCCCACAATGAGGAAATTGCTAACAATGCTTTTCTCAGAACTTATCTCTGTCATGAAGAGATGCATGATTGTATAGGTACATAGTTCTAAATCATGTGGTCTTTATGAGAAATGTGATGCCTATCCTACTTTAATATATATATATATATTTTTATTTTTTTGGAGAGGTTTTTGCTATAGGGCGCATGTGCTCACCAGACAGACAGAGAGAGACAGAGAGATAGAAAGCGAGAAATCACCCCCCAGGGGGGATGGCCACGCCGCAATCCCCTCTCCTCCATTCTCCTCTCAGGATCTTGGGTACGCACGCACACGCACCCGGCGTGAGTTTAAGCCACCGGGTCCGGGACTCAAACCGTGGTCGACTACGTGGGAGTCCAGCGACATAGCCATTACGCTAACTGCCGGTCCCATGCCTATTCTACTTTAAAGAGTGAGATAACCACTATGACTTTTTCTAAAGTCAGAAAATGTGCATGTAGAGAATTATTGGGTTTTGTTTTCTGCTTGTATTTCTTCAAGAACAAGATTCCTCGAGGCAGCTTCGATGTATACATAACAGCTTGGATTTATGGCCTCAGAAAATAACATAGTAGAAAACTTAGTGGCATAGGCTTTCTAAAGAGTTTTGTAGGTTGTCTATTTCAGTCTGAAAGAAGTAGTTCATGAGGGTGACAACAGGTTCATCAAGGCATTTAAGATTTTCAAATTTCAGCTGGAACTCTGCTCCTCCCCAGATTTTGACAGTGATAGCGTGAACTCTGGGTAAGGACAACTCCTGGCCCACTGCATCTGTTTCAGGACTTATTCGAAGTCTGAAGCTCAAGTTTGCAAGGACGCTGGGTTAGCTATCCAGCCTGATGGTGAATGTTTTTATCCTCATGGACATCTTCCAGGAATAAAATAGTTTCCCTCAAGTTCTACGTGGACTCTGAGAGCTTGTAAATAGACCCAGCCTTCCAGGTGATGTGGCACAATGGATGTGCTTGGTGCCATTGAACTCTAAAGTACCATGAAGAGTGTCTGAAAGTTGAAATTAACTTTTTATTAGCATGACACAGCTGTGGGCTGTTTCATCTTGTCAGCAGCAAATTTCTGGTGCTCTCTCTTGCCTTTTCATAGACCTCACATTGGTTCACCTCCAGCTATTCCTGCCGTTCTAACAGGCACTGTCCTGCTCCTTGTCAGCTTTTTTTCTAGTCCTACCGCTTCTTTATGTGCCTTTTTGATGTTTCAAAAGAAGCGTGGAATGTGATAGACCTTTTCATTTTCAAATGCGCTTTTACTGGCTTTGATGCCTTATCAGAGCAATAGCATGGAAAGACTGGGTGAAGGAGAAATGGGGACCAGCTCTCCCAAGGGCTGACTGAATAACCTCGGTTGTGCTATATTTTCCTATCTATGTCAAGAATGTGGGTTAAACAATAAGTCTTCGCTCCTCTAGACTTTGCAAGCCACCTGCCAGGTGAGTTGCCTGGACACCTGACAAAATAGAGGCCTCTGATGATCAGACTCACACCAGAGCTGAAGTGAAATTATCCTTGGTTTGCAGTGTAGCGGTGCTAACTTTCCTCTTTATTTCTCTGTTCTGAATAATGAGAGTTAGGTAGGCAGTTTATGCTTTGTTTTGTATGTACCCTGTTTGTCTCCAGTTGGCCACACAAATAGGCATCTTGTTTTCGCCTGTATTTAAATTTGTGACCTTTTGAAAAGAATCACCTGAAACAGCTGAGAATGTGTACATATCTGCCCTGCTCTGCAGTCTTGATTTCTGGAACATCATGAAAATGCTTCTTCATGGCATTCAGTAATAGTACATTTTGTTCTCGAAAGATCTGAAGAGTTTATGATGCTACGTAGGGTCATTTAAAATTGAAGACAGTACACAATGAGCAACAAGTCTATCCTAGATTGTTAGTATTTTTAGCTTTAAAATATCCAGTTATTAGCATGTTCTGTGATTTTTTAGCTATGTGGGAAGGAGAAGTATCGGACCCTGCCTTGAGGAGTCAAGTCAAAGTTAATGGTAGCGGACAAGCTCTTCCCTGAAGGATATAAAGATAGTTGTACTATCACCATTTGAACTCCTTACTTCAACAACTGTAACCTCACACAGTAAACTCACCAACAAGTCAAGTTCACAAATAAAAGTAAAGGAGAAATCAGTGGGCCAAAATGAATAACAGTTTTAATTGTCTTGTACTTAGACTTCAACCATTGCTTCTTTAGGCTTTCCCAAATTCATTGAGTATTCTTGTCACTTTGAAAACAATGGTTCATTTGTCTCATAGGATTCTGAGAAGAATATACATCAGGCAAGTTAAATGAAAGCACAATCTAATTATCTAAGGAAAATGTACTTCATTTATTCAAATTACTGTTCTGTTCTCCAGGCGTTCCAAGTGAGAATATGCCATAGAATTGAGATGGGAGTCTTTGGTTTTTTAACTTATTGATGGAAATCTTTTAAAAGTGTTAATTCGGTGAATATGTGATATAAAAATAATATGGATTTCAGGGCCAGCAGGTGGTGTGGTGCTTAAGGCTCTGGACTCCCACATGGCCAACTGCAGTTTGAGTCCCAGACCTGGCAGCTTACTTTCTCACTTTCTCTCTCTGTCTTTGTCTCTCTCTCTCTGGTGAGTGCATGAGCTCTGTAGTAAATTAAAATAATAAATAAAATTAAGCAATCCTAAAAACATATATAGATTTTATAAACATAACTGGAAAATATGTTCTGATACCTACTATGAATTAGGTAGACTAGATTTGATTGTGAGGAATGCAGCTCTTCAGAATATACCAGCACTAGAGACTCGTGGGTTTTTTTCATGATATCTCACAAGACAGAGAGGGTAAGAGTATTTGCAGATCTGAATTTTTTAGGGCATGAACTCCTCCCTTAACTTGGTGGCTTTTTTCTCCTAATCAAAACTCCTGATAACAAATCGTCTGAATGCTTGTATTGTTGACGACAAAGGACAGATCTGGTCGCACCCAGGTGTTTGCTGAATATTTGCTATCTTTAAATTCTATTTAAGTAATGCCAAGTTTTACATTTACGGCACATTGTAAGCAGATACAGTAGACTTTAAAGAGTTAGGCCTAGACATTTTATGACTGGAAGCCTGGCTGTTCACCTTGTGGAGTTAGTGATACAGAATATGAAATAAAATACCATAACTATAGAGAGGAATATCAATTGCAAATGATGTTCTGCTCCAAAAAATATGGAGACAATTACGCATTTGGGCTTTTGGTTCAGGCTATTCCATGTTTAACAAGTGAGCTAGCCTGTTTTCCCTAAGTGCTTCTAGGAATTCTTCTTAAAGAAAAACACAGAATTAGGAATATAAGAGAGTGTAAGGACCCAGAGGTCAAATATTTAAAACTGCAAATCAGCTCATTTAAAAAGGGTCTAATAAATTTCATTTAGAATATTGCCCTTGAGATGTGGCTTATTCCACATACTTTGAATATTTCAGATTGTGTTGAGAAGTGACATTGACTTTCAGTTTTAAAGGTGAATGTGCATTTTAGACATGCTGTGATTTTGAAGAATGTGCCTAATGTTTTGAGGAGTTCTTAGATATGTTTTTAGACCTTTTAAAAGTTATAATATATGTATTCTCATTATAGATGATTTAAACAGTACAGAGCACACAAAGGAAAATGTTAAGTCCCTCCTCTGCTTTCTACCCTTTCCCCCCCTGTATTATTTCCCAGGGGTAATTCTTGTGACCAGTGTTAGATTCTTGCATCCTCTTTTTTTTGTGTTACTATGTCTTCATACGCCCCATATGCATACTCACATATGCAAACACATGTGTATTAGAATTCTACAGTGGCACAGAACCAAGAGGCTATCTATCTGTTATCTCTTGATCTATACGTATATATATATATTTTGAGAGGTTTTTGCTATTGGGCGCGTGCACTTACCGGAAAGACAGAGAGAGACAGAGAGACAGAAAGCGAGAAATCACCCCCCAGGGAGAATGGCCACACCTCAATCCCTTCTCATCCATTCTCCTCTCGGGATCTTGGGCACGCACGCACACGCGCCCAGCATGAGTTTAAGCCATTGAGTCCAGGACTTGAACCGTGGTCGACTACGTGGGAGTCCAGCGACATAGCCATTATGCTAACTGCTGGTCCATCTATTGATCTATTGGTTGTTATCTCTCACATGGTATTAACTGATGTGATCATGGAGGTTGGGGACTTTGACAGTCTGCCGTGTGCAAGCTGAGAGCCCAGGAAGGGTGGTGGTGTCATTCGGAGACCTGAGAGCCAGAGAGCCAATGGTGTGGATTCAAGTTTGCGTCTGAAGAACTGAGAACCAGAAACACCAAAGGCAGATCAGTGTTCCAGCTCAAGCGGTGGAGCAGAGAATGAGGGAAAATCCTCCTTTCCTCTGCCCTTTTGTTCTATTCAGGCCCTCAGTGGATTGGGCGATGTTGACCTGCACTGGGGAGGGTAATTCTATTCACTTGGTCCGTTAAGTCAAATACTAAAATCTTGTGAAAACACTCTCATGGATACACTAGAAGTAATGTTTTACCAGGTATCTGGGCATCCAGTGATCCAGGCAAATTGATGCATAATATGAACTATCACAACTATTATGCTTTTTAAAATAAATGAAATGGAATGTACAAATTATTCTTTAATTTACAACTTGCCCTTTTCACTCAATATTATGATATATTTCTTATATCATATTTACCTCATTCTTTTCTTTTCTGAAAATATAATTTAATTGTTTTTTCTTTCTGCAAGAGGGAGACTCCTGCTACAGTCCATGCCCTCCCCAGGCTCCAGCAGCCGGGACCAAGGGCACATCTGCACACGGATACAGACTGACCTGCAAACTGAACCTCTCTCCTCCTTTTCTTCTCCTCGTTCTCCTCCTCCTTCCTTCTCCTTCTCTCATCTTCCATCTTCTTCTTTCTTCCCTTTCCTCCTCCGTCTTCTCCTGAGACCACATGCACCCAAGAGAAGGAGAGAGAGAGAACTCTCCAGTGGGCTGAGGTCATGTACAATCCTCTTTCTTTCATTTCTCCATCCTGTCAGGATTTGGGGTGCACAAGCACATGTGTCTCCCTTGTTCTTCAAGTGCCAGAGCCAGGATTTGAGCCACAGTTGCCTATGTGGGATCCAGCTCCCTGTGCACAAGGCTTAACCACTGAGCTACGGGGCCAGCCTTTTTCTTCTTTCTTGGTGGGGGAGAGAAAGACAGAGATAGGCATTTTTGACAGAGTCTCACTATGCTGCTTTCCTCCTATCCATGTTATATTTATTTTTTATTGAGATTTTTCACTTAATCAATGGACGGGTTTTGTTGGTTGGTTTGTTTTGTTTTTGTTTTTGTTTTTGCCTTAGGTCTTGTGTGCCCACTGGACAGACAGGGTCAGAAGGAAGGAAAGTGAGAAATCACCCACTAGAGGGGATGGCCATGTCACAACCCCTTCTCCTCCATTCTTCTCTCAGGATTTTGGACACACACATATATGGGCCCAGTGTAATTTTTTTTAAAAGAATTGTTTGTTTATTTAATTTTGTTTATTATTATTTTTAACAAGAGAGAGACAGCGAGAAAGGAAAAGTAAGAAAGCAAGCCACCAGGTCTGGGACTCAAACCACAGCCAGCCATGTGGGAGTCCAGCATGTCAACCACCATGTGACCTACTGGCCCCCCCTAGTGTGATAGTTAAACTGCCAGGTCTGGGACATGAATTGCTTTGGAGGTTGCAAGGAGAACTGAGTTACAAATCATTTGGAATTGGAATCCCGGAAAGTGGAGGTCAATATGAGGTCCTGGCTGAATAAAGGGGATTAAGTGACTGGAGAGATGCTCCCCACCCCTAGTGGGCTCCCAGCATTCCTGCAGCCTGCTGCCAGGCTGGCCTCCTGGAGGAGCTGTCCCAGGAGAAAAGACCTGTCCACCTCCGAAGTCGTGCATGCACCAACGCCTCCACCAGAATCTAGACCTGTGTGTTAGTCTCCACCTCGATGTCCCCAAACATCTCAAGATCCAAATGTGTACTCTGTTTTGCCTCCTAAATCTACTCTTCCTACAAGCTTTCCCATTTTAGTGGCAATCCTGCCACCCAGCTGGTCATTCAAGCCAGGGGGCCCAGGTGTCAGTGATTCCCTTTTTCTTCTTCTCAATGATGCAGTCTGTTAATTTTTACTCCATGAGAATCTCCCACTTGTGTTCTTTCCTCCCAACCTCTTTAGTCTATGTTGTGGCATCTCTCTACAGGATGGCCATACCACAACCTTCTAAATGGTGTTGCCTTCCTTTCTTCTTCTTTTCTCTCTCTCTCTTTCTTCCCCTCTCTTCTTTCTTCCTTCCTTCCTTCCTTCCTTCCTTCCTTCCTTCCCTCCCCTTCTTTCTTCCTTCCTCCCTCCCTCCCTCCCTCCCTCCCTCCCTCCCTCCCTCCCTCCCTCTTTTCTTCCTTTCTTTCTTCCTTCCTTCCTTCCTTCCTTCCTTCCTTTCCTTCCTTCTCTCTCTCTCTCTCTCCCTCTCTCTCTCTTTCTCTCTTTCCTTCCTCCCTCCCTCCCTTCCTTCCTTCTCCAGAGCATGCGAGTTTGCCAGAGAAAGACATACAGAGCAAGAGGAAGGGCGGGAAAGCACTCTCCCTGAAGGATGGTTATGCTGCAATCCCTTCTCCACTTCTCCCTCCTTTCGGGATTCTGGGCATGCATGTGCATGTACCCAATGTGTTTTTCAATCTGCACGTCCAAATTCTAATCACGTGGTCATGTGGGATCCAGCAGCCCTGACCCCCACACCTCAGGCTGGTCCCATTTCCAACTTTCCATCTGACCTCTGCAGCCTGCGGAGTGCTCCATCGAACATGAACATCTGCTTTTCCTTCCTGGCCTCCCTGAGAACCTTCGTGCTGCTGTTCCCTTCGCCTTACCACCCCTGCTCCCTTTCCAGCTCGCCTTAGTGGTTTTCAGCTTGACCAGAGTAGCAAATGGATGTCCCTGAGCCCCTCCCCAGGGATTTTAATTCAATAAATCATCCCAGATGATTTTCTGCAAATGTCCTTGGATCATACTAAGAGACACTAGGCTACAGAATCGTGTCTAAATCCCTTAGCACGACATATATGATCTTTAATGCCCTGACTCCAACCCACCACTTTTCCTCTGACTTTCCATTCTACTTTGTGTTTCAGGGTTATCAAGCTATTGTTTCCCCTTAATTATACCATTTTGTTTAATATTCTTGTACATGGGGCCTGTCTTCCTTGCTTCAGGACTCTCAGTGTCTAACTCAGTTTGAAGTACACAAAACAGAGGTTCTTACCTAGGTTAATGGCCCAGAGAATATATGAACTCCTTGAAATGTATGTACAATATTTTGTGTTGAGAGTGTGTAGATGTATATGTTAATGTGTATATCTAATTTTTCTATGAAGAGGCTCTGTCAGTTTTCATCAAATTCTAAAAGCACACCATAACCTCCAAAGGGAAAGTAATGGTCTCTCATAGAAGGACATATGTAAAATTTTGTTACAGTGAATTGAAAAAGTCCATTGAAATGATTAATTGTTCTTCATGCAGATGTGTGTGTGTGTGTGTGTGTGTGTGTGTATGTGTGTGAGATAGAGAGAATAAAAACAGTATTGTTCATTTGAATAAGTGTAAGATGTGTTCACTAGTATCATTAATTGCATCTCCTTGTTCCAGTTTAAGTGGAGAACTATAATGTATGTTTTAGAATAGATCAGGTCGAAAATACTTGCACATGTCAAATTTCTATTGGATTGTTGGAAAAGTCAGGGAGCATTTTTGCATAGAAAAACAGAAAATACGTCATGACTTTTCTGATGACCCAATATTATAGAACAGAAATTTTGTTTCTTAACATAAAGTCCTTGAATAATTGACTGCTCTCTTCCTCACTTAATGTGTAGACTAACAGGATTGATTGTTTTGATTGACTTAACTTCATTTCAAATCAATAGAACAATACAATTGGCTTTTTCTACCACTGCATTGACTAACAACTGGCTATTTTGGTGCTAGAGGAAAAGCCTCAATGTCTTTTATTCTTTGTTTTTCTTTTTCTTTTCTTTATTTTTTTCTATAAGGTGCATGCTCTAGCCAGAGAGAGAGAGAGAGAGAGAGAGAAAGTGAGAAATCAACGCCAGGAGGAATGGTCGTACCACAGTCCTTTCTCGTCTCCCCTTGGGATCTTGGGCACGCAAGCACATGTGCCCAGTGTGATTTTTGAATTGCTGAGTCTGGGACTCAAACCATGTAGTCAGCCATGTGAGATCCAATGCCTTACCTCTGTGCTACCTACTGGCCCAGACTCAGTGTTTATTTATTTTTTTAAGAGAGATTTTTACTTTTAAAATGATTTTTATTTATTTTTTATTATCTATTATTATTTATACATTCAATCACTATATGTAATTTAGATTGTAAACAGATTTTTACCCCACATGATATATGCCATATACCAGGCAAGTTGAGAATATTATACATGACATCATCAACAGGCAGCAAATCCTATCTGTGTCCCACAAATGTCTTTCTTCTCCATTTTTCCCCAAATTTACCTTCCTAGGGTATGTGTGCTTGCCGAAGAAACAGAGGCAGAGAGACAGAAAGTGAAAATGGCCACTCCACAATTCCTTCTCCTCCATTTTCCTCTCGGGATCTTGGGCATGCACACATAAGCGCCTGACATGAGTTTTAAGCTGCTGGGATTGGAACTTGAACTGTGGTCGACTGAGTGGGAGTCCAGTGATGTAACCATTATGTCATCTGCTGGTCTCCAGATTCAGTGTCTGTATCTAGGTCTTCCCTATTGGAATCTTCTTTTTTTTTAGAGAGATTTTTGCTATAGGGCATGTGTGCTCGCTGGAGAGTCAGAGAGAGACAGAGAGACAGAAAAGTGAAAAATTACCCTCCCCCCCCCAAACGGGGGATGATCACGCTGCAATCCCTTCTCCTCTATTCTCCTCTCAGAATCTTGGGCACGCTATGCACATGCCTAGCATGAGTTTCAAGCCTCTGGGTCTGGGACTTGAACCACGTTTTGCCATGTGGGAGTCTAGTGGTGTAAACATTATGCTACCTGCTGATCCCACCCTTTTGGAGTCTTGTCCATGTGGAAGTTTCATATTATTTCAGATGTATTGAGCTTCATGTCAATGACGCTTCTAGTTTTGTTGCTTTAGAATAGTCTCTCTGTCTTTGCCTTGGTGACCTGAAATTATCCAGTTAATCTTGGCTTTTTCAAACTGTGCTGGCTTTGGGTGCCCTTCAGTCCCACCTGTGCATAGCATTTGGCAAATTAGTTGGAAGAAAAAGCAATGAGATAATTATTGGGTTGTCAGAAAAGTCATGATGTGTTTTTTTTTTTTAATGCAAAAATGTGTCCTGACTTTTCTGACAACCCAATAGATCAGTAATTCAAGGAGACAGATTCAGTAAGGCACTCTCTTGCATTCCCACTTTGTTAATCTTACATACTAAATACACCGTATCAGTCATTTCATTCAAGATAGAAAATAATTTGTTTTATTTTAATAAATTTTAATAGGTCTTACCATAATGTCTAATAAAGCAAGTTTAAAATAAGTAGGGAGTTTGTTAACCAAATAGCAAGTGGATTGGTAACATTTATATTCTTTTCAGATTCTTTATTTCGATAGTCAATGCTAACCAGATGTGACATCATCCTGGCATCTTAGGTCAATTTATTTTTCAGGGGAAAAGGCAAGAAATATATAGATATTCTCTCTACCTGAATGCAGGTACCCAAAAGGTGTTAGTGAGAATATTCCAGTGTTATTTATCTTAATATATCATGAACACTCTGTTGGCTTCTTCTCCTCTGTTTGCTCTCAGTTGGGTTTCCCTTGGTGATGTTGACTATTGTGAGGGTGGAACTTATACCCATGAGGACTTGGAGTGATCCAAGTTCTTTTTTATGTAAGGTCTGTCAAAAATGGGGCTTTAGGGACCAGCAGGTAGTGTAGTTGCGACACTGGTAACAGCACTGGACTCCCACATGGCCAACCATGGTTTGAGTCCTGGAACCAGTGGCTTGAAAATCATGTCAGGGGACCAGCAGATGGTGTAATGGTTACATTGCTGGACTCCCATGTAGTCAACCATGGTTAGAGTCCTGGACCTAGCGGATTAAAACTCATGCCAGTCCTGTGGCATGTGTGCCCAAAATCCCGAGAGGAGACTGAAGAAAGAATTTTGGTGCAGCCATTTCCCCTGGGGGTGATTTCTCACTTTTTGTCTGTCTCCCTCTGTCTCTCCAGTGAGTGCACTCACCCTACAGAAAAAATCTCTCTCTGTAAAAGAGAGAGAGAGAGAGAGAGAGAGAGAGAGAGAGAGAGAGAGAGAGAAAATCATGCTGGGTACCTGTGCATGCATGCCCAAAATCCCAGAAGGAAAATGGAGGAGAAGGAATTGCAGCATGGCCATCCTTCCCCACAGAAGGGTGATTTCTAACTTTACCTCTCACTGTCTCTTTCTGTTTCTATCTAGCGAGTGCACATGCCCTATGGCGAAAACCTTAAAATGAGGTTTTAAAATCATATTCACAGATTTTAAAAGGTAGTATAAATATGCATATTCAATTATTAGGTTTGAACGTTAAACTTTTTTTCTATACTTTGTATTTAGTTAGACTGGCTGCTACGTAATAAAAACTATGTTTTAGCTGGAGTAATCCTGAAAAAGTGACTTTTGCCTTAAAATCTGCTTTAGAGACCCCCAAGGTTCAAATATTAAGATGCAAATGAGTCCAGAAGTCTTAACAATTGTGATGATCCCTTGGGAGCACTCTCAGTTAAAAATAAAATTCCGATTTGATTATGATCTATTTAAAGATAGGAACTTGTGTCACGTTCAGGTATCTCTAACACCTGGTTCAAAGCCTGACATTTATCTGGTGCTCAGTAAGTGTTATCATGAATGGAAGAATAAAAGAAAGAATGAGTGAAAGAATTTCATTGGCGACAGTTAATACACTAGAGCTACTCTCAAGTACAGATGACATAGTAATTATTCAGTGTCAAGTGTGGGAGTTGCCCCCTGAGTTATTTTAGTGTTTCACAATTTCATATTAAAGAACATGAAACTCAGCATGTTTATGTCATTTTTTTTCTTTGAGAGATTTTTGCTATAGGGCATGTGTGCTCACCAGAGAGACATAGACAGAGAGTCAGAAAGCAAGAAATCCCCTGGGGGGATGGCCATGGCACAATCCCTTCTCCTCTAGTCTCCTCTCAGGATTTTGGGTATGTTAAAAAAAAAAAAAAAAAAAAAAAAAAAAGAAGAAGAAAGGGACCAGCAGTTAGCATAATGGCTATGTCGCTGGACTCCCACATAGTCGGCTGCAGTTTGAGTCCTGGACCTGGTGGCTTAAACTCACGCCGGGCGGTGATTTCTTGCTTTCTGTCTCTCTGTTTCTCTCTGTCTGTCTGGCGAGCGCACGCGCCCTGTAGCAAAAACCTTTCCAAATAAAAAAAAAAATAAAAAGGATTTTGGGTATGCACACACACCACGGTGTGAGTTTTAAGCCGCCGGGTCCGGTACTGGAACCATAGTCAACTACGTGGGAGTCCAGCAATGTAACCGTTATACCATCTGCTGGTCCCCTATAATTTGATACTAAAGAGCAGAGCCAGGATTTAAACTTGATGATTTCCCACCTTATCACAGAGTCACTGTAACTGCATTAATGGAGATTCAAATTTGTAACTTTCCAGGGTCCATAGGGAACAAATTGCCATTGAGCCACCACTAAAATGAATCATTTGTTTTATTAAAGTTAATTTATTTTAATTTATTTTTATTCCTGATAGAGATTGTGAGTGCACACATGAGAGAGAGAGAGAGATGCTTTCTTGGTGGGCTCCCATCATGCTGTGATCCCCTCCCGCAGCTTGTCTGGATCTTGGGCACACATGTGTTTTCAGAACAACCCTAGGATCTAAAGCCATGGTCAGCCTTGTGGCTTCCAGCATTTCCTTGAATGGAGATAGTTAATACACTAGAGCTACTCTCAAGTACATGTGCTGTAGTTCAATTTGCTACCAGCTACAGTTCAGTTTGCTACCAGCTGTACTACCAGGCTGGGCCAAAAAATGAAACAGTGTTGACATATTTGAATGAGGCATGAAGCTGATGGAAACTTGAGTGTTCACCCTGGCCCTGTCACCTAATTCCCAATAACCATGCCCTCTCACCTTTTCTTCCCGTAGCTTTCTTTCTTTCACACACCACTTATTACATTTCTCTGTTAATATGCTCAACGATATGTTAACTGAATTTTCCACTAATTCCCTGGACCCTGACTCACTTTACTGCTTATGAGAAAGAGAGAGCACAATTTCCAGTAAACTAATAGCTATCAGAATAGACTCAAGGAGCAATAAGATGGAAAGATAATAGGTAAGAGGTGGGAGGGAGTTATAAATGATCTTTGAAAACAGAAGTGAATTATAGTATTCATTAACTCCTGATTACCAACAAATTAGAAACTGGATATTCCATTTCTAATTCTGTACATCCTACGCAGAATGAATTTGAAATCTACTACTGTTGTTCTTTAATTTTACAAGACCATTGTTCTCCTATCATCTGTAGTCCCAGAATTGATTTTCTTTATTATTTTCCTCTCATAGTTAAAGGATTTTTACATTCAATCTGAAAAGCTTTTGATTTGGGATTTGCCTCACAGAGAAATTCAAGCAGAAGGGATTCCCATAGTTAGTCTCTCAGAGCAAAGCAGAGGCAAGAGTTATTTTATAAGAAAAAAATGATTATGGAAATTATGTTGATACAAACGTCTGCTTTTTTTTTTTTTTTTTTTTTAAATACAGGTAACCTTTCCTGTGGCTACGGTTTCATGGTTCAGCATTTTTAGATGTAAATATTTTTTCCTGACCATGGCATAAATAAGTTTTGAGCAGCACAGAGGTATATTTGGCTTTAAAATAAGTGACCTCTCATTTAAAGGGCTGCCTGAAAGATGCAGTGGAAGTGAGAGTCAGTGCGAGGAAGCCGCGGTGTTTATTATTTATCAGGCTTCTCCTGTGTCCCCATTGGGGTAGACCGGCTTGACTGTCTCTGCACTTGCCACATTAATCACTTTCTCCTTTAAATTCCGGAGCATCCTGCTTGGTGTACAGGGTCAAAGACAAGGTAAAACAATGAGAAAGTCAATTATGGTAAAGATGCCTCTCACAGTCAGGCAGAGGTAGTTCCATGATTTTAGCAGCAGCCACTAAACAGTCTGCTTTCAATGTGTATCATCGCCAATAATTGTATTTATAACCTCTGTTAGCAACAAAAAAAAATTCTATTCTTGCTAAGGTGATAAGGCGCAATCCTTGTTCCACTCAGAATTATTTGAAATGTAAATAGGCAGAATCTCTGGAGAGATCAGATACCGTGCATCCATGGAAGAGATTTTTGTAGCAAGAACACAGAGTGCCTTGCCTGAGGCCGATTCGCATTTCTCTGCTTGTATGATCCACGACACTCAGGTGTGTTTGTTGTATACACAATTTGGTCCTTTCAAGAGGGCTCTATAGCGGGTCTGTACACAGTTGCCTGTCCTCAAAGTCTTACTGCTGATCAGAATAGAAGAAAGGATAGAAACTCAATTTTGTATGAATAAACCTAAAACCAGAAAGCGCAGACAGTGGTTTCTAACATTTTCCAAGATAAGGACTTCGAACATCAATGCATGTCACCATCCCTCTTGTTATGATAAAAAGCCACTTGACACTTAGTAACATGTTCAATGCATGTCTGTGTCATTTTCACGATTTAACACGTATTTGGACAATGCCAGAGTAAAACAGGGTCTGTCTCGGAGAAGGACTGCTTTACTTGATCTGTCTCTCTGACAAGCCAGGATCCCTTGGAGAATCTCCCCTCGCTGGCCCTGCATACTCACTGTGCTCTCACAGCACTCTTTCTGGCGCCATGACTATATTCTCTCTGGACCATGCCCAGCCCTCTCCTGCCCAGGGTCTTGCAATTGCTTGTTCTCTTTTTGGAATCCTTCTCCCGCCCTGCCCCAGGACTGTCACAAGACTGGTTCCTTGTTAATATCCTGGTTTTACTTTCTGTGCTTCTTTTGCAAAGAACCCTCTCTGGCCACTCAATCAAATCCTTCTCTGGCCACTTAGTCCAACCCTTCTCTGGCCACTCAATCCAATCCCTGTATGGCCACTCAATCCAAACTCTCTATGGCTGCTCAATCCAAACTCTCTATGGCCACTCAATCCAAACTCTCTATGGCCACTCAATCCAAACTCTCTATGGCTGTTCAATCCAATTCCTCTATGGCCACCCAATCCAAACTTTCTATGGCCGATCAATCCAATCCCTCTATGGCCACTCAATCCAATCCCTCTATGGCCACTCAATCCAATCCCTCTATGGCCACTCAATCCAATTCCTCTATGGCCACCCAATCCAAACTTTCTATGGCCGATCAATCCAATCCCTCTATGGCCACTCAATCCAATCCCTCTATGGCCACTCAATCCAAACTCTCTATGGCTGCTCAATCCAATTCCTCTATGGCCGCTATCCAATCCCTCTATGGCTGCTCAGTCCAATCCCTCTAGGGTCACTCAATCCCATCACTGTACGGCCACTCAATCCAAACCCTTTGTGGACACTCAATTCAAACTCTTTATGGCCATTCAATCCAGTCTTTCTATGGCCATGCTTTCCAAACCAACACACCCACTTCCCATCTCCCAGTCTCTCTGTTACATTCAGCACCTTACTTTTTTCCAGGGCACTTAATAAAGTCTCTGGCATCACATTATTTAGTGATTATGTTCCTTTGCTAGACCATTCTCTGTGAGAATGGAGACCTTGCCTTTCTTAGTGTCCACCATATCCACAGATGCTCCTGACAGGTGCTCATTAAATGTCTGCTGAATAAATGAAAGAAAATATGGATTAGTTTGCAGGACTCTTAATAATCCCACAATTTTTCAGCGGCCAGACTAAGAAAAACTGACTTAAATTTTTCCCTCCCCATAGGGTCCCAGTTGACTAATGAGTGGATCATATAAAGGAATATTTAATTGTCTCAGAATTTTTAGATTTTCCAAAATTAAAAACAAAATATGCCACAGAGAGGTTCCAGATCCCTTGAGCACCTATTAAAAGGTAGCTAAACTATCAGCTCTGCTCACTGACCTCCAGTCTATACAAGTAGTACTGGAGAGTGGATGAGGGCGGGGAGAGGGCTGCTTTCCCATAAGGGAAGCATGGGCTGCTCCAAGCCCCTCAAAAAGCGCTGTGCTAGCAGAGCAGTCCTGTGTCTTATCCCCTGTCTGGAGGCTTACAGAGCCACAAGTGGTATTTTTCTGAGGCTGCCCTTTGTACTGCCACCAAAGCAGAGAGCTAGAGAGCTCTTTGTAGTTCCTGATGTGAGTTCCCTGAAGTCTGAGACACAGAGACCAGTGTCTGACTTTGTCTGGAAGAAGTGCAAAGGCTGGAAGTGGCTGAAGTTGCTTTCTCTGCTGGTGAGAGTGAAGCTGCGGGAGTTCCCCCTGGGTCAGTGGAGCCAATATCAGTAGCCAAACTCAAGCCATGTCTAAATAATCCCACCCAAGAAAACTGCGCTGAGGATTGAGGCCCTCTAGCAGAATGATACTACTGTGAGTGGCTAACTGCTGGAGAGCAGCTAGTGGGTAGTTTATCCACATCCCAGAGAGGCATAAAATGGGAATCTGTGAAAGGCTACCTGAGCTCACAACCTCAAAGATCCCCACCTTTGGCTGCTTACCATGGCTGAGGGAATCCAATAACCAAAGGAGAATTACATAAGCCAGAAGACCTTGCCCCCAGCAGAGAAAATGAGGGAGAAAAGAGGGGAAAACAGGCATCACATCTCAGCATTAGTCTAGAGCAGTGTTTTGCCAAAAATTTTTTATTACTACTCTCTTAAGGGGCCATTTTGGGGAATCTTTTGACTTTCCTAATTGCCTTCACCCATCTGTATGAATTGTCTTTCACAGGTGCATGCCTGGTAGTCTTTTGGAGGCCCACAAATCACTGGAATATTTAAGATGATTTTTGTCCTCCATAAACCAATTTTCATCCCCTTAGAGACAATACCATCCCCATTAAGAACGTGCTGTTGGGCCATCAGCATAATGGTTATGTCACTGGACTCCCCCATGGCCGACTGTGGTTCTAGTCACAGACCTGGAGGCTTGAAACTCATGCCACACACACATGTATGCATGTGTGTCTAAAATCCCAAGAGAAGAGTGGAGGAGAAGGGATTGAGGCATGGCCATCACCCCAGGGATGATATCTCACTTTCTGTCTGTCATTCTCTGTCTCTCTGGTGAGTGCACACGTATTATAGTAAAATTCCCTCAAAAAAAAAAAAAAAAAGAATGTGCAGTTGGGCTAGCTTGGTGGGTAACATATGGCTCAAGCAATGCTGGATCCATAGAAAAGACTGTGGGTTTGGTTCCCTGTGAACCTGTACATGCTGGATACGTGAGCCTATGATCCTGGCTGTCTGAGAGAGCTGGGAGGAAGGCGGGCTTGTGCCCTGAGACCCTGTTGAGCATGCTTCTCTTTTTCTCTCTCTGTCTGTCACTCTCATGAAAGAAAGAAAAACACTTTTTACAAAATGAAAGAATGCATAGTTGAGAGCAGTAATTCTTAGCTGGGTCAATGTTGCCTGCAAGTGGCATTTGGCAATACCTGGAAGCATTTTTGGTTGGCACAACTAGGAATTAATACTGGTATCAATTGGGTAGAGCCCAGCGTTAGTGCTAAACCTCCCACAGTGCTCAAGGCCGCTTTTCCCAACAAAGATTTATTGATACAGACTGTCAGTGGTGCTAAGGTTGAGAAACCTTTAGGGTCCAGCACCTCTAGACTGAGCAACCAGGGTAAAGTTTATGCTGAAAGGAGGGAAAAGACTTTGAATTAGCTCAGAGATGAGGCTTTGGGGTTGACTGGCAATTTGGCAGACATGAAAGTGATCCAAAAACTATGGAGTCTGAAGCCAACATTACCAAGGGGCGGAAGAGGGAGATAGAGTGAATGATCCACAAGTCAGTATAGGGAAAGAAAGCTGTCTGCTGACTGTTCTTTCCTGAGTTTACTTTTCAGTCACTTGGTTACAGGTGTAACAAAATTGGCTTATATGATTTGGCGCTCATGCCTAATGCTACATGTATGTCCTGGGTCCTCAGACCAGCTCACCAAAGCCCACCTCGCCGTGCACCTCAATGACTATGCGATAGAACATGTAACATGGCCACTTTAAGCAGCTGTGGCTCTTGGGATAGGAACATGTCTTTCTACCATTCCAGCTCCAGTGGGCAGCATTTCCCATGACCCATGCAAGTGGGTGGGAGGAAAAGAGGAAAATAGTGATGAAGTCACAACACGGGTCAAATGTTCAGAATCTAGGGAACCAGACTGCAGAGGAGGAAGTCACTGTCCTTCCAGATGGCTTTTTCTTAAAATCTCCCTGAGGCCCTTCTAATCACAGATACATATTTGTGATATATATTTATCACAGATATATATATATATATATATATATATATATATATACACACACACACACACACACACACACTATATATATATATATATATATATATATATATATATATATATATTATACACACACACACACACACACATCATGTTGCATATCCAGAAAGGATACCCTTCTAAGGTATTTATTTGTTTTATATTTAATGTTGCATATCCAAAAAGGAAAAAAAGAAACAAAGTTTCTTAAGATAGTAACCTGCGGGACCAGCAGTTAGCATAATGGCTATGTCATTGGACTCCCACATAGTCGACCGCGGTTCGCGTTCCAGACCCTGTGGCTTAAACTCATGCCGGGTGCGTGTGCTTGTGTGCCCAGGATCCCGAGAGGAGAATGGAGGAGAAGGGATTGCGGCATGGTCATCCCCCCTGGGGGGTGATTTCTTGCTTTCTGTCTCTCTGTCTCTCTCTGTCTGTCTGGCGAGCACACGCGCCCTATAGCAAATCCTCTTCAAAAAAAAAGATAGCAACCTGCAAGGTTCATACTTTTTACTTGATTTTGAGCCAGAATCTTGAGATTTAGGGCATGTACACATACACACACGCCTGATGTGCATTTCAGGCTGCTAGGTCTGAGACTTGAACCATGGTCAACCATGAAGGAGACCAGCACCTTAATCACCAGCTGCTGTCCCTAACTTCTGTTACATTCTCATGGTGACAGCAAGTCACAGGACAGGGTCAGCTCATATCAAGGGAGAGAAAATAGTTCTATTTGGAGAAGAGTGGCAAAGTCATTTTCCAGAGACATATGCTTCCCAGGATAGGAGAAATTGATGCGACCATCTTTGCAAGCAACCTACCAAAGAGAATTTACCCTAATCTATCAACATGTCTACAGATGAAAATACTTAAATTTTATTTATGGTTTTAAGAACAGAATCTGCTGAGAATGACTGAGCAGTCTATAAGAACAAAAAAATTTACTACACAAGCATGCTGGACATATTTTATGATATAACAATATATAAGCTACACAGTAGTTTCTGTGTTCTGTCTGCTATTCTTCTTCATTAAAGAATGGAACAGCGGCTTTTGGAAGAATCTGTAGTCCAATCTGGATTTACTCCTCATGCCCCATTTCGTTCTTGTCCTATATAGTTAAACTGCCTGCCGAGCTTCTTGTTTCAGACCCCTATTTAGTTCTTATTTCTTATTATTGTTTTGTTTTGCTATAGAGCACATACATTCAGACAGAGAGAAAGAGAGCGAGAAATAATCTCCCCAGGGGAAATGGCCACAATGCAATCCCTTCTACCCTTCTCCTCCATTTTCCTTTTGGGATTTTGGGCATGCACACACACATGCCTGGCATGATTTTGAAGCCACTGGGTCTGGGACTCAAATAGTGAAGTTGGCCATGTGGGATCCAGGTGCCTTAACCTCCATGCCACCTGCTGCTCCCAGAACCCTATGTCTATAATATGGCCTTATTTATGCACTTGTTTAAATTCCATCTTTGAGCACCCAAAGTAATCTTCCAGTGCAATGGATCTGGCATGGTAAATTACAACTCGAGACTTCTGCATCTGTGCCCTTTGCAAGGATCAGATTTTTGTCATAAAATGTCATAAACTCAGGGTTTAAAAAGAACATGTGATATGAAGGATCTCTTCCTGTTTGGAATCTGAACTACAAATAAATCCTGCCTTTGCCTTGAGCTGTGACAATCCCAGCATGTTTCTGATATAGTGCTTTAGGCTGCAAGTAACAGAGTACCTGACTCAGATTGGCTTCCACAGTAAAGACATTTATCATCGTCCTTAGCCTCAGGTTTGATTGATTTAAGAGCTTGATAGTGGGCTCAGTTTCTATCTCTCACAGTGTTAACTCTAATCTCTTGTTTTTATCTAGCAGGAGAGAGAGAGAGAGAAAAGAAAACTGAAATAACATTTCTCCCCCAAACATGGAAACATGGACATCTTCTGTTTAGTCTACTCCTAAAGTATTATCAGTTCTCAGAGAATGCCCTAATCTGACTGAGGTGGAACATGAATTACCCCTTGGAGTTGGGCTTGTCAGTTTGCCTAGCACTATAAATGAGAAGATCTTTGAATAAAGCTTGGATCCTGATAGGAAGGTAGAATGGGGAGAAGATTCTGAGTAGGCAACCAGTATTCAGTGGGTAGCTCTGTGACTGTCCTCTAGAAGATAATAGTTCTGAATCCCCTGAAAATAATATTGTAGAGGGGCTGGCAGGTGGCGTGGTGGTTAAAGACACTGGACTCCCACATGGCTGACAGGGGTTTGAATCCCAGACCTGCCAGCTGGCTTTCTCTCTTCCTCACTCTCTCACTCGTCTGCTCACTCTCATTCTCACTCTGTCCCTCTCTGGTAAAATTAAAACAAATAAATACAAAAATAAAGAGATGTCAAATAAAATAATTCTTTAAAAAATATTGTAGAAACTAAATCACGATGGGGAGTAAAAATAATAATTAAGAGGAAAATGATTAAGTTTCAAAAGATACTTTAACAAAATGCTGATATACCTGATCCAAGTGTATTTACTATGGATAAAGTTTCAACATATAGCCCTTCTCTCTGCTTTCCTCACCTCCTCTTTCAGCTCAGTATTTCATATGCAGACACAGATGCACACAGATAATAGGGTGAGTGATCAGATTTCCCTAAAAGTGAAATTCAATGCATCAACATTTCAGAGGAAATCACTGTTGACATCAAATGTTTTCCTTTTGTGATGGCAACTACTGATGGCCACTCAAGAGAGTGATTGGGGGAACCAGCAGTTAGCGTAATGGCTATGTCACTGGACTCCCATGTAGTCGACTGCAGTTCGAGTCCCAGACCCGGTGGCTTAAATTCACACTGGGTGCGTGTGTGTGCATGCCCAAGATCCCGAGAGGAGAATGGAGGAGAAGGGATTGTGACGTGGCCATCCCCTCTCGGGGATGATTTCTTGCTTTCTATCTCTCTGTCTCTCTCTGTCTGTCTGGTGAGCGCAAGCACCCTATAGTAGAAACCTCTACCCCCCCCCCCCCAAAAAAAAAGAGAGTGATCTCGGGGTATGTTATTCTTCCCTGGCCTCACTTCTTCCTCTCCTTAACTAACTTCACAGGTTCTTTTTTCAGAGATTTTTGCTACAGGGCACATGTGCTCACCAGAGAGACAGAGACCAAACGTGAGAAGTCACCACCAGAGGGGATGGCCATGGTGCAAGCCCTTCTCCTCCATTCTACTCTCGGGATTTTGGGATTTGGGGAACATACACACACACACTTGGCATGAGTTTTAAACCTCCAGGTCCAGGACTCAAACTGCAGTCAGCCATGGGGGTCCAGCAATGTAACCATCAGGTCATCTGCTGGTCCCACTTCACAGATTCTTGAAGGTAAGTTCCCAGTGTCTGTCTGCTTTACTGGCATACCATTACTACCTAGACTAGCACCTGGTTCAGTACAGACACTCAATAAACACTTGCTGAATGGGTTGCTGCAAGCCAGCACTGAAGTGAGGCTGGCTGTAGGAACAAGAAGTCTAGTGTCAGCAGAAGGGGGAGAGAACAGGGAAGAAAATGCTACCTGCTCGGTGGGTTGTTGGCAAAAATCAAGGCCGCTTGGATTGCCTCCCCTCAGATTGCTGGGTTCTTTTTATTAAGCAGAAATAAAATGAATCTGTTACTCCTTTAGAGAATAAAATATCCCTAGTTAATGTCTAATGATGGTGTTTTAAGGAGAAATTTAATTAGGGTTCATGGATTTTGTTATGTTTCATGTAGCTTTTAGCTTTTCCTCGGGAAAACATATTAGCCATGGAGGGAGTATAAAGCACCCCTGAGTGTTGTGTTAGAAGATGTTGATGTAAATGGCTGCCCTTTGATGTGAATACTGTGAAATTTAGATATAAACATTTTGATAAAACTGAATTCCCAGCACCCTCACAACCCTTGGATACCTCACCACGCAGTGAACGAGAGCAGGGGTGATAAATAGGTGGCCGTTTCATTTTGCCTGATTAACTCCATTAGATGCTAGGGCCATTTCTTTTCTCTCAGGAGTCCATTAAATTATTGTGGCTCATATTAATCCAATACCCCAACTCCCAGGCTGACATAAAGGAGGCGTCGTCTCTTGAGATTGTTAGCGGTGACCACACAGAGCCTTGGTATACGCTCTGCTGAGGACAAAGCCATTATCTGCAAGAATAATAGCCGCTCTCCTTTAGCAAGTAAGGGCTATGAATGCCAGGTCCGTGCTAGGCTCGTCAGATATATTTTTGAGTAATCTTTACAAAAATGCCATGAGGTAGATATTCATTTTAGTTCCACCTTGCCCTCCTGTGGTCTATTATTAACAGAGCAGCCAGAATGATTCGGTTCAGCTGTAAGTCAGATCAGGCCACTCCTCTGCTCAGAACCTTCCAGTCGCTTCCTGGCTTTCTCAGAATAGAAACCAAAGTCCTTGATGAAACCAACAGGTCTTCTATAGTTTGTGCTCTGCCCTGTCCCTCTCTGAAGTCATCCGCCTCCTTCCTCTGTCCATTTATGTTGTCCCGCAGATCATCCTGGTCCTGTGCTGTCTTCTTGAGACTCCGCCTTCAGGCTCTTTGCAGCTCCTGATTCTCATGTTTGGAATGTTCTCTTCCGAGACAGCTGCCTTTCTTCAGGGCTGCTTGAAAGTCACCTCCTCACCATGGACGTACCTAGCAATCCTAATAAAAATTGTGTATCCCGAAAGAGAGACATCATATGTTTCCACTTAGTATATACCAATTGTCCACACTCTATGGTAGAGATTAAAAGATTGGAGGACATAAAAGCAGGGAAAATAGTTATGGACACCTGAGACAGTGTGGAGGGAGGATGGGAGAAGGGAAAGAGTACAGGGAATGAAGTCAGGGAGGAAAAATAGAGCAGCAAGACATTTGTGGGACACAGAAATGGTTTATTGCCTGTTGAGGATAATGCGTATAGTATTCCCAACTGGATTGGTCTGAGGTTTATTTCATGTTGCATAAATTATCTCTTCGAGCCAAATGATATACAGTGATCCAATGTTTAAAAAAATTAAAATGAATAAAAATGAAATATAATAATAATTGTATATCTATTGCAACACACAGCATTTCACACCTTCCTTTCCAGCTTTAATTTTCTTGGGGGGGGGGGATCAGTTTTGCCTATTTGCTTTGTTAATTGTCTTCCTCATTAGTATATAAGCTCCACAAGGTAGGGGTTTTTCTGCACCCTCCTGCCCACCCTGTATCCAGCAACTAGAACTGTGCCTGAACCACATGGGGCCTGTGACAGATCTTTATTGATGCTGAATGATTTCATTCTTTTTTACCGTCAAATACTTGTTCTTCACTGTGCTGGACACTTGTAAAAAGAAACCAGAAAGATGAGGTCTCTAACATGATAGAATTTAAAGCCAAGAGAGAAAAGAAACAATTAAGCAAGTATCCATTTTTATATGAGGGAGTCTTCAAAAAATATTCAAGGCAAAGACATATCATGAAAAAATTATGCATGGATTTAATTATTTTTACACCAAAAATAAACACATATTATTTTTGTTAGATGTTATTTGTTTATTTATTTGCTGTAGGGTGTATGTGCTTGCTAGAGAGAGACAGAGAGACAGACTGAGAGAGAAAGTGAGGTATCACTCCCCGAGGAGTGGGGAGATGGCCACATCACAATCTCTTCTCCTCCATTCTTTTCTCAGGATTTTGGGCACGTACACATACACACACACATACACACACACACCATGTGATTTTCAAGCTACCGGGTCTGGGATTCAAACTGTGGAGTTGACCATTTGAGATCCAGTGCCTTAACCTACACACCACCTGCCAGCCCTAAACTTATACTTTAATTCCATTTTTCCACAATCTTTTTGAAATTTCCAGTATATGTGGACTCTACATTTCGTAGAAACTAAAAAATATTCCTAATGTACACTGCTCTTAAGTAGCACAGGTGGGACGAACACCCAGAAATGTCAAGTTACAGTGTCAGCCCTCATTCCTTTATGCCATGCTGGGATTGACTTAATTATCTCCCCCCCACACACACACTTAAACATTACTAATTTCACGTTTGTGCTCACTCACAATGCCCTTCACTGAGCAGGAATTTGGTTGCTGTTTGCACCTATTGGGATTACTCTCCAAGGTACTAAGTATTATCATTAGCTGAAGCTCATCAATCATTATTATTGTGGATGAGCTTCATTTGATCTGCCCTTCAAGAACATCGGAATAAGAATAACAACTATTCCATCTTAATATTCTAAATAAAAAAGTCCATTAGCTTATGATATGCCTAGGATGACGTGAAAACAAAAATATCTTGCTACGTGGGCATCTAATCTCATGGTTCTTACTAGTCATTCTTTTTGAAAAGGTTAGGCCACCTATTAAATTTCAGCCTTAAGTAGTAATTATACATTTTAAGTTTGGTATATATTTTTTATCAGAATGAATGCTTAAAATAGGAATCTATTTAGAAGTCAATTTTTTATAGTGAACTCTAATTTTATTAGGTTGGAAATTTTCGCAAAGTAAAGCTTTTCAAAACTTAAATTTATGTGTATGTGTTTAAAAATCAAACCTCCTAAAGAACAACAAAATTTAAGACAGATATTGGTTGAAGTGTCAGTAAATAATCATATATATTATTCTTCAAATATGGAGGAATATCTGGAAATGTACCACATCTAAGGAAAAGACTCCTCCACTGCTATGTGACAGTATCGACAAGGTGGTGGCTCTCTGTAATGAGAAACAACAGATGCTATTAGAAGAAGTTCCTTCAGGTTCATATTGTGCTTTATAGAATGCAAAAGGCTTGGCTCTAGTAAGATCCTTATCCTTCTTACACCTTGTGTTTTTGCTGAAAATGTGTATGAACAGAACATGGCTCTCTCTCCCTTCATTTCTTTAATCCTTTCCATTTCTCTCTCAGTGAGAAGAGATCTTTTGGTTTTAAATACCATGAACATTAAGGGGAGGTAAACTTTTTTTTTTTTTCTTTTTGTAAATGTTGGTCACTGAAGAAGACAGATCTACTGTTCTCTCAATTTTAAGCTGAGAATAGGTCCAAAGACTAGCTGCAGGATAAAGCCAGGGCCCTGGAGGAGGGAAGACAGGGTGGAAACCAAAGGAAAGGAACTTCCAGCTGACCCTCCTTGATGTCCTCACCGTACATGTATGATCCTGTGTCAAAGACACTACATATGTTATGCTTGTTATTAGACATGGTTATCACATGACATGAAGTCATGTACGTTTCTCAAAAGCCTGAAGGGTAAATAGGTTGACTTAATCATGGTAATATTACATTTAAAATGAAGGCATAAAGAAATTTTGATTTGGGGACCAGCAGATGGCATAATGACTACGTCACTGGGTTCCCACATAATTGATTGTGGCTTGAGTCCTAGACCCAGTGGCTTAAAACTCATACTGGGCACATGTGTGTGCATGCCCAAAATCCCAAGAGAAGAGTAGAGGAGAAGGGATTGCGGTGTGGCCACTCCTTCCCAGGGGAGTGGGCCGTGATTTCTCACTTTCTGTTTCTCTGTCTCTCTGGCAAGTGCATGCACTCTGTAGCAAAAATCTCTCTTAAAAATATGTATATGTATATTCATATATATATGTGGATTATATATATATATATATATATATACACACATATATATGAGTTCATATATATATATATGAATTGACATAATTTCTCCAAAATCATGGCAGTTCCATAGAAAGTAGTAGGAAAATATAAAGACTTCTGGAGGTAAAATGTTCCTCTCATATTTCTTCATGGTCATTAGCACTAGCATCAAAAACCACAGTGTCTAAATGAATTCCATGTTGTGCGAGGTGAGTATGGAGTGAAGCGCGTGCCCTGTCTTCACAGTGCTATGGAGGTATACTCCAGATCACTTCTTTTCTCGATAAGGTACAGTATGGCAGCATATCTTTGTCTTGTAAGCATAGTCAGTTTGCAGGTGTGGTGCTCTTATAATGAAAGTTTCCTAGGTCTTTTGGACAGGAGAACTTCTCATTACAGCAATCTTACAAGGTCAAAGAAAATATAACATCATATTTTAAAACTTGTATTTTTAAATGATATTTCAAATTGGATTTGAAATCATTTAAAATGATAAATTGTATATACAGAGAGTGAAAACTCAGAATTATTGCAAATAATAAAAAGTAAGAATAAATGACTCAGAGAGGGTGATTCTTTTCACACCTATTTTAGTGTGCTTGAAATTAGGTCTTTTCTGCTTGAGGATAGTTTTGTTATGTATTTTGGAGGGTGAGATGATGGCATGGTTAAATTCTGCATTTATAACTTATTTCTATACTAGTTCATATTACTTAGATCCATTTATATTTATTTCTCTTACTTTATTAGAAATAATCTAATAGGTAGCAGTAAGATATCTAAAGTGGTAGTTACATAGTTTTCAACAGAATTGCAGTATCTCGGGAAATCAGTCATGCTGAAAGTTATTCCAAGCATATGTTTTCTGGAATAGTCTCACCACATCTGACATTTTTATCACTGTATATTCATCTAAGTATTTTTTTTTTTTTGGAGAGATTTTTGCTATAGGGCGTGTGCATTCGTCAAAGAGACAGAGAGAGACAGAGAGACAAAAAGTGAGAAATCAGCCCCCAGGAGGGATGGCCACACTGTAGTGCCTTCTCCTCCATTTTCTTTTTGGGATTTTGGGCATGCACACACATACACCTGGCATGGGTTTTAATCCACTGGGTCTGGGACTTGAACTGTGGTCGACTATGTGGGAGTCCAGCAACATGACCATTATACCATCTGCTATTCCCCATCTAAATATTTTTAATTACTTATAAAAGTGAAGTCTGTGGTCATCCTGTCCCTAAAGTAACTATAGATGTACAGAAAGCAATCCATTTTCCCCTGGATGATAACATCACAAGGTGTTGCTTAGAAATTCATGGAAAATAGAATTAAATTACAAGTTCATTTTGGTGCAAAAAAAATTAAATTCATGCATAATTTTCTCATAATACACATTTTCCATGAACTTTTGGAAAACTTTTTGTAGATATCTATAATTTTATACACACACACACACACACACACACATATATATATACATATATATATGTGTGTGTGTGTATATATATATATATATATATATATATATATTTATATTTATATTTATATATATGTATTTCCACGTATATTTATGGAAGGGGACAGGGTATTATTGTACGTACTTCATTCAGCAGTCATAACTGAGACACTGCTGGCAAAAATGCTTTAAGCATTCTTCCTCACAATACCCAGATGGAGCCAAACTTAGAAACCTCCAACTCTCTGATGAGTAAGGCCATTAAACAGATGAAAAATGAGGAAGCATCTGGAAATGATATCATCCCTGCCAAATGTTCATGCCACAGAAAGAGTAATTCGTGTAATGTCTCTGTATTCTCCTCTTGAGATATCAGAATGAGAGAAAACTTTACATGACTCTAGGGGAATGGTCATCAGAAGAGTTTTACAGGATGATATACATCCCCATAGAGGGATAGACAGCCATTCCTGAATCAGCTGCAGACCATATGTTTTGAAGCGAGTTTTCATAAACAAGCATCCATGAGAAAATTCTAACTTCTTCTTTGGCAGGATAATAAATTCATGTCTTCAGGGTGGTGGTTTTGACATGGCGATTACAGCTCTCTCTGTCTCTAAGGAACTTCTGTTTCATCTAGTCTCTAAAGTTTTTTTTTTTTTTTTAGAAAATACCAAATAAATATCCTTCACCCTACTTTTAGATGTTCCCATCAAGGAAAGAAGCTTATCAACCAATGGCTTGGTAACTTGAAATGTGCCTGGAGACTTCTGCTTTAGAACCCATCATTATTCGATTTTGGAGTGACACACAACATTTCCAAAGCTGTAGTGGTTACTAGACTTTCTATTCATTAGTATATCTGAGAAGACTCACTCACTGGTTTTGTTACTATCACATATTATCACAGAGTTATTGAATCTCACTCTTTCCTCATAAGATCAACTTTTTGAAATGTTCTGCTCACTCTTTTGTTAGTGCTCTGGAATTGCAAAGCATATTTTCTCTTAGAAAAGTGCGCTTTATAGTTGTGGTTGTCTTAATATGTGAATCAAGTAGGTAAATGTATTAGTCTAATGTTGCCATAACAATGCTGCATAACAAATAACCATAAAAATCTCAGTAGTATAAATTAAACCGTTTAGTTTCTACCCATGAAATCAACTGGTGTAATGCCGATCCTTGCTAGGCTCAGTTGAACTTGCATTCAGGCTAAGGGTTGGTCCTGGCTTGTTGTATGTATTTCTCTTCCTTTTTTAGTTCAGTAACTTCCTGAGACATATTCTCATGGCCAAAGGCGAGAAAGCAGGAGTACAAATTCACCTGTAACACCATAAGTTTGCTAACTATCCAGAGATCAGCAGATGGTATAATGGTTACATCTCTGGACTCTCATGTACTCAACTGTGATTTTGAGTCCCTGACCCGATGGCTTAAAACTCATGCAGGGCACATATGTGTGCATGCCCAAAATCCCGAGAGGAGATAGGAGGAGAAGGGATTGCGGCATGGCCATCCCCTCTGGGAGGTGAAGTCTCACTTTCTGTCTCTCGTCCTCTCTGGCAAGTATATGTACCCTATAACAAAACCTCTCTAAAAGAAAAAAAAATCCACTGACCAAAGTAAATCACATGGCCAAGCCCAAATCAAGGAATAGTGAAATATACTTCCCCTGTAATGCTGCTATGTCATATGTGTAATGTGTATTATTATCTTAGCTGATAGAAAAATCAGGGTCAATAATTTAGTTATTTCAATAAGATCTAGGTGTCCTGCTTTTCTCTTAAAGAGAAAAGCCAATACAAAAGAATATAAAAATAAATATATTTTTAAGTTGATAATAGCTCTAAGTATACAGTTGGGTTATAAATATCGGGTCTGTTTTTTATTTGTTTGTTTGTTTATATTACTTTAAGCTCTAGGTAAGTTTTCTCCTCCAAAATTGGGCTAGAATTTATACATGAAACTTGAAATCTTGACAGTGTATGAATCCATTGACCATTGTTTTCGTACCACTTTCCTTGGTGCTTTGTCTTCTTTTGTTTGTTTTGAAAAATTTTTGCTATAGGGTATGTGCACTCACCAAAGAGACAGAGAGAAACAGGGAGACAGAAAGTGAGAAATCAAGTCCCCATCCTACCAGGAGGATGGCCAGTCCACAATCCCTTGTCCTCCACTGTCCTCTCAGGATCTGGGGCATGCATGCACATGCAGAGTGAATTTCAAGCCCCCAGGGCCAGAATTTGAACTGTGGTTGACCAGGTGGGAGTCCACTGACTTAACCACAATGCCACCTGCTGGTTCCAGTGCTTTGTCTTTAAATTTGTAGATCAAAGGAAATAGAACACGTGAATATTTGGATTGGGGTAAATATTCACTTTTAGCAATCTTTATTAGTCTTTGAGAATATCATTCCCATTTACTAGTGGTAAGCCTAATCAGTTGCAAAGTTAACTGTTATCTATTGGGTCATTAGAAAAGTCATGACATTTTTCTCTATGGAAACATATGTCATGACTTTTCCAACAACTCACTAGATTTTTAAAAATGTATCACTGAGTGATTTTTCACATTCTTGGAATTATAGAACCAATGATTGTCAGAATGGAAATTTAAGGAGTGATCAAGACAATACTCCTGATTTTGTGATTGTGTGGGGGGTCCAGACACATGATGAGTCTGTGGGTGAGACTCAGATGACATGGCCTACTTGAGTCAAAGGAGTGATCATCTATAGCATACACATTACTGCAACGGCAACAGGAAGGGGGTAGTAGAGTTCAAGTTATTTAACACTATGTTTATTTTAAAGATTATCTTTCTTCTCATGGTCCAGGTTTGGCTTTTAAGTCATTTAATTTAAGGGGACAAGGATCAGGTAGCTCCTGGAACCCTGTTTTTTTTTTTTTGTTTTTTCTTTTCTTTTTAAGAGAGATTTTTGCTAGAGGGTGTGCGCGCTTGCCAGAGAGACGGAGAGAGACAGAGAGACAGAAAGTGAGAAATAACCTCCCCCAGAGGGGTTGGCCATGCCACAATCCCTTCTCCTCCATTCTCCTCTTAACATTTTGAGCATGCATACACATGTGCCTGGTGTGTTTTAAGCCACTGGATCTGTGACTCGAATTGCGGTCGACTATGTGGGAGTCCAGCAACATAACTATTATGCCATCTCCTGATTATGGAATTCTGGTTTTTATGGTAGTCACTTCTTGGTGTGACATCCCCTACCAGGAAGTGAGAAAAATGTTATATAAAAAATGAGAAGCCATCTGAGAGAAGAAAACCAAATACCTACTAGTTTTTCCTTCTCTCTTTCCAGACCAATGATTATTGATTGAATCGATTATGTCAGGTCATGTCTTAGGACATGTATATGAATAAATGAAATACTGGTTTCAAATCAGGAGACCTGATTTTGGGGCTCAGCCCTAAACCTAACTGCATACATAACTTTAGGTGGTCTCTCAAACATATTTAGCCATGAAGCTGCAATTTATCCATATTTATTTATTTTCACTTTTATTTCTAATATCATCTCAGTCTCTCTCTGCATCTCTGATCATTATATATATAATAGATTAGTTTATTTTTAACACCCATCATGACATGAATTCATAGGGAATAGGTTCCAGTAGCTCAGGCTCCTTTCCATTGGTTCTCACAAAGTGTGCTTCTCTGGGTGGAGCAGGCTGGTGCTTTAGTTGAATCCAGGTACCATTCTCTTTCCTTCTTTTTTTGGTCATTTTGCTTCACATAGCTTCACACATTTTAGGAAGCTATCTCTGCTCTTAGCATGCTTAATATGCTCAATACGCACATTAATTCTCTTGGCAAGAATCTTGCCCTTAACAGCATGCTGGGTAACGTTGTAGACTCTTCCAGTTTTGCCATGGTAACATTTGTGGGACATTCCTTTTTGAACAGTACCCATTCCCTTGATGTCTACAATATCACCTTTCTTGTAGATTTGCATATATGTTGCCAGAGAAACCACTCCATATTTTCTTTCTTTTTTTCTTGGAGAAGTTTTTGTTATAGGGTGCGTGCACTCGCCAGAAAGACAGAGAGAGACAGAGAGACAGAAAGTGAGAAATCATCCCCCAGCGGGGATGGCCATGCCGCAATCCCTTCTCCTCAATTCTCCTTTCAGGATCTTGGGTATGCACGTACACGCGCCCGGTGTGAGTTTAAGCTGCCGGGTCCGGAACTCGAACCACATTTGACTACACGGGAGTCCAGCAACATAGCCATTACACTAACTGCTGGTCCCACCACTCCATGTTTTCTAAAAGGCCTATAGAACATATATCAGGTGCCTCTCCTCTTTCCCTTTGTGTTCATAATTTTGGTTATATACTGGAAGATGGCCGGTTCCCCACCTCTGATCATTCTTGCCTAGAGGTTATAACTTTTGTCCTTGTGGATATTTGTCTACTTTCTGTTCAGATTTTTAAAATATTTACTGATTCTACTCCCATTTTTATTTCCTTCCTTCTTCTTTCTTGGTCTTCCTAATTTTTTCTCTGATTGATTGAGGAAAACAAAGAGGGAAAGAGAGAGACAGAAATACAGCACCCCAAACAGAGCCTTGATGCTGTGGTCAACCTCCAACCTTATCCAGTTAAGATCATAGGCTCCCTCCTGCAGGTGTACTCATGGTGGTCTCTGGACTCATACTGCCTCCTTCCCATGTAGCTCTGCCTCAAGGAGGGTTGCACCTCTGTCCAGCCTGTTATCTTTGTAATTTTTAAGTGAGATATTTAGTTAATTTTTCAACTTTGTCTCTCCTTTTAACTGAGAGGCCCAGGTTATTAATTTTCAGTCTTCTCTCTTTCTAAATATGTGCTTTAGACTTTAAATTTCTCTCTAGGTATTATTTTCTTTGATTACCCAAATTTTGATATCTTATATTTTTATTTTAAAATTTTTATTCTTTTCTTTTTGCATAGCTATTATATGTACATGATTTAAAATAAAAAGTATAGATAGAATAAGATGTAGATTCAGGTATCCAAGTCTTTGCTTACCCACCTCATTTTCTAACTTTCTATGGGTGTTGGCTTTTGTTAGTTTTTCATGCATTCTTTCATTTTTATGCAAATATGAGCAAGTAAATATTAATACCTGTTCTTAATTTTTCTTTTTAACACAAAAGGGAAAATATGCATTCCTATTCTTGTTTAGACACTGTACCCATCAATAGAAGGTTTCATAGAAAGTTCCTCTTTTTCTTTTTCGTTTGTTTTCAGTTTTTGCTATAGGGTATGTGCATTTGCTGGAGAGAGACAGAGAGAGGTAGGGAAAATGAGAAGCACCCTCCAGAGGGATGGCCATGCTGCAATCACTTCTCCTTCATTCTCCTCTTGGGATTTCAGCCACACATGTTCACAGGCCCAATGTGAGTTTAAGCTGCTGGGTCTAGGACTATGTGGGTGGGAGTCCAGCAATGTAACCATTATATGTAACCATTATGCTATCCGTTGGCCCCCTGAAATATACTTTTAATGGTTATTGAGGATTCTTATGGGGCCAGCAGATGGTGTAGCAGTTATGTCGTTGGAGTCCCACATAAGTGACTGTGATTCAAGTCCCAGACTCGGTGACTTGAAAGTCACGTGGGGTGTGTGTGCATGCATGCCCAAGATCCTGGGAAGAGAATGAAGGAGAATGGATTGCAGCATGATCATCCTCCCTAGAGGATGAATTCTTACTTTCCCTTTCACTGTCTCTGTTTCTCTCTCTCTATCTCTATCTCTCTCTCTCGTGAGTACAAGCGCCCTAAGGCAAAATCTCTAAAAAAAAGTCCTTATTGGTTCCTTAGTTATTTAGAAATTTTTATTTTCTTATGTGTGTGTGTATATACACATATATAGTTTGTTCTTTTATTTTCTGTTTATTGATTTCTAATTTGATTGCACATTGGTCATTAAACATGATTTATCTTATACTATTTCTTTGAAAATAATGTTAAGACTTGCTTGTTGAACAAGCATGTGATTAATATTTGTTAATGTTTCATTTGTGCCTGAAAAGGGACATTCCATAATGTTAGGTTTGGAGTTCTCTCTCTGTCCGATTAGATCCAGTTTGTTACTGCTAGTACTAAAGTCTTTTGTATCTTTATTGATTCTTTGTCTGCTTGACTTATCACTATTGAGAGATACTTATTGAAATTTCCTATCATAATAGTGGATTTGTCAATTTTTCCAAGTTGTTCACTCATTTTTATATTTTGAAGCTATTTTATTAGGTACATCTTTTCACTTTTCAACATGCTTCACATGAAAAATATAAATATGCATAACTAAAAATGTAAAAACTACAGAAAACTCAAGGAATAAAAATTGTTTTATGGTAATTCTAGCACTCTAAAGTAATCACTATTCATTTAATATGATGGTATGGGACCAGCAGATGGTATGGTTGTTAAGGGGGTCTAGATTCTGCATGACCAATGGTACGGTTCAAGTCCCAGACCCAGCAGCTTGAAAAACACACTCAGTGCATGTGCGTGCATGCTCAAAATTCCAATAGGAAAATGGACAAACGGATTGAGGTGTGACCATCCCCCAGAAGGGGCAGTGCTTTCTCACTTTTCTCTCCCTCTCTCATGCTGTCTCTCTCTGTTGCTCTTTGGTGAGTGCACATACCCCATAGCAAAACTAAAATGAAAAATCTTTAAGAAAAGATGGTGTTGTGTTTCTCTTTCTAATGATGCATACATCTACTGAGAAACCCATGTTCCATCATCCTGGCTGGGAGTGCTCCAGGCTAATGTTTAGGTCAGTCCCTCAGAACAGAAACTCTTCCTGCTGATTTCTTTGGATGTCCAAGGGCTTCTTTGTCTTCATATTTCACATTGAGCCTAAGGTGTGCTGAAAGGAGATGTTATTATAAAGTAGAAGTGCCATGGGTTGATGGTAGAGTAGATAACAGGCATGTGAGAAATATGAAAGTTTAGAAGTCATCTAGATTTTTGCCTAGACCAGGATGAGAAGACCAGGAAACAGGAGGATGAAAATTAAGAGTTCTGTTTGAGACTCACTGACTTGGGGACTGCTGTTGGATATCTCCAAGCAGACAGGTCTGATTAGTGGTTTCAGGAAAGAGATGTACAAAGAAACATAATTTTGGAAGTAATTAGCATAGAGAAAATATTAAATCCATGAGACTAGATGAGATCTCCTAGAAAGAATCAATACTTGATATATGGCAGTAGAAGTTGGATAAAAAGGGACCAGCAAATGGTATAATGGTTACAATCACTGGACTCCCACGTAGTCAACTGCAGTTCGAGTACTGGATCCGGCGACTTCAAGCTCATACTGGGTATGTGTGCATGCATGTGCATGCCCAAAATCCCAAGAGAAAGGGCCATCCCCCTGCAGGACAATTTCTCGCTTCCTGTCTCTCTGTTTCTCTCGCGAGCACATGTGTCCCATAGCAAAAATCTCTCTCAAAAAAAAAAAAAAAAAAAAAAAAAAAAAAGAAGCTGGATAAAAATAAGAGACCAGCAAATAAGGCTGAGAAACAGTCAGTATTTTAGGGAGGTATAGATACTAGAAAAAAGCTCTAAATGGACAGAAGTATAAAGGATCGCATGACTTCCTCAGTGTGGTGTGTGGTAATTCGGATCTGAACAAGGGGTAGGATTGGCAGGCTTCAACGGGGAGAAAAGGCAGAACCCTGACTGCAGGAGGAAGAGAAGAAAACAAAGGCAAATATGGACAGAAGTGTAGATTTGGTAGCAAGAAGATGCTGCCATATGGTTTCTGTTTTCTCTGGAAAATAGAAAGCAAGCTCAGCTATGTGGAGGAATGTTGGAGTGAGGATGATAGTGGGGACTTAACTACCAATGAATTATGTCAACACAAGCGTGTCTATGATACCTCTCCTTACAGTGTTGGGCAGTATCACTTCAAAACATAACTTTCTACTTAATAAAATGATGAAATGAAAATGATCCTGCATTAAACATAGCACATGTCTTTTGTTACTCATAAGAGAAGATTTTTTCATAAGGTTTTCATCATATAAATAGACTTTTTAAAAAATTGTCTTTCAAGTTCTTCAAGTGTTTACATTTTTCTTAATGATTTACAAGAGCTATTTAAAAATGTATATTTAGGGTAATAACCCTTTGCCTCTTATCTGTGTTTCAAATATATTCATACCCTTTCATTTTAACTTATCCAAGAAACTTTTTTTGGTATACATATATTCTAAATGCTTGTGTATTTAAAAATAATCGTCATTTTCTCTTGCAGTGTTCCCTCCAACTGTATGCTTGGGAAAAATGTTTCCTGATTGAGTTCATATACATGTTCACCTATATTTTCCTTAAATTCTTCTATGAATTTTTTTTTTTTGCCAGAGGGCATATATGCTCACCAGAAAGAGAGAAAGAGAGAGTGAGAGTGTTCTCGCCCTCCTCCAGTGGAACATGGTCACAGCACATTCTTTTTCTCTATTTCTCCATCCTCTCAGGATTTGGGGCAAGCACATACGTGCACCTAGCATGTTTTTCAGGCACCTGGGCTAGGACTTGTGGTAAGCCAGATGGGATCCAGCTTTTTACGCATAGCACTTAAGTACTATGCCACAGGGCTGAACCAATGGCTTCATTTTTTATGAATAAATATTAAAATTACCCTGGATTCATTTGGATATAAAATGTGAGGTATTGCTTCAACTTTTTTTTCATGAATTATCAAAGAGCTTCCTCAATATGATTCATTGAATAGTCCATTTCCCTGATTGATTTAAACTAATAAAAGCTAATATTTATTGGCTGATTGATTTTAGGGAAAAAGTATATCTCCTTCCATAGCTGAACAAAAAGCTTTGTGTAAGTACTTTAAATCTTCAGGATAACCCTGAAGATTTGCATTATTTGTATTATCTCCGTTGCAGATATAAAGACAAGAAGTGTTCAAGGCTCTCTAAAAGCACCCTCAGCTTCAAAGACATGCTAGAAAGGTTTACAGGCCTCATACATGCTGTTATACTTATGCTGATGGTTTATTCAGCAAAAGATAGAGATTAAAACTGGCAAAGAAAAGTGGCTCGTAAGGCAGAATTTGGACTGCCCCAGGTTTAAGCTTTCAGTTGTCTTGCAGTAGAGTCACGCAGACAGTTTTACAATCCTTGTAATGCCAGATGGCCATATCATGGTGAATTACCAACCAGAGACGCTCACTTGAACCTTGGTGTCCAAAGTTTTTATTAGGGGTTCGTCATGTATCTATAACTGATGGTCTACTTGGTGGGCCTTAGTTCCAGTCACTCCAGAGGTCACACTAAGAGCACTTAGCCAGGTCCTCACCCTCCTGGTATAAATCGCACTGGGGGTTCAAGGTCCCCAGGTAAGTAAAGACAGTCTTACCAGGCAGGAAATCTCAGAGATGATCTCTCTGAGATCTCTCTGGAGCTGGGCAAGGCAAAACCTTTCTTTGGGCCAGGTTAATCCTTTACTACATAGGAATCTAGAAAAATGAAGATCTTTTCAATTTTATCTAGACAACTTGTGGTGGAGGCAGAATTTAAACCTGAATCTTTTGTCATTTTAGAGTCTGAGGTCTTAGTGAAACTATTGCTGAGAAAGAAAGATCTGAGAACCATTTTAGTTTTGGTAGGTGAGATAAATAATTAGGTATAAGATTAGCTTTTGGGGATTTGATTGTCTGTTTTTAATCAGCTGCTACTTGCTAATATACCTTTATCACCAGTTTTATCATTGACTACATTTTTATGAATAATTGGCAGTCTCTTTATATTTAATATTCTGTTCATTGTTACTTATGTCTATTCTTGTGCTATTTTGTAAGAGTAATTGTTAATTATAATAATTATTGTGATTTCATGATATGCTTTAATATCTAATAAAGTGAGTTCTTCCCGCCCCTCCTTTTTCTTTAAAACCTACTCACCTATTCACCTCTATTTATTTTCCAACACTTTAGAACCATTTTATTAAATTTGAAATAATTCCTTTAGAATTTTATTCTAATTGCTCACTGCTTGTTGATTAACCTGGAAACAATTCAAGAATTTACATGACCAAATCTTCCAATCCAGGAACATAATATTCATTTTTATTTATTTAAGAGTTAGTTAAAAATTTTCAGCAGGGTATTGTAGCTTCTAGTGATTTTTTCTTTTTTTACTAACTTAATTCCTTCTGAATTTATTTTATTGTTGTTGATATTTTAAATAGCATTGGGAATGTGACTTTTAGCTGTTGCCCAGAATGCACTCTTCCATTCTTTCTAACAGAACTCTTGATTTTTCAACTGGACATCTGCCATCTTGAATAAAGATATTTTTCAATTTTGTTTGCCATTCAGTGTGGGCATATAAGTAAATTGTGGCCATGGGATATGAACAGAAATGTCATGTGTGGCTTTTGGACAACGGTTCATAAACATTGCTGGCTAGATGCAGTGATTGCTGGATCCAGGAGCCCACCTGAATCACCAGGATAGACTGTCCCTAGGGACAGCAGAGTAGAACATTGGATGAAACTGGCTTCCTAATGATATTGTGGAATTGCCACCTAGCTCCACGCTCTTCACATGGGAAAGTAATCTTTGCTTGTGTAATCCCTTGCTTATTGAACTTGTCTTATCATTTGCAGCCAAGCCCAAATTGAATAACTAGAGTATGTTTCCCTTCTTCCATTCTGGATTTTAAGTTAATTTTACTGAATTTTATAGATTGAGCAATAATGTCACATGCAAAGAAAATAATTTTTATCTTCTCCTTTATAGCGTTTATACTCAGTTAGCTAGGAATTTCAAAATAAGCTGTACACGAATGACAAAAGAGGCATTCTTCTCTTATTCTTTACTTTAATGGGAATGCTGTTACAGTTTTACTATGAAGTATGGTGTGGACTGCGGAGGTTCTTCAAATTTAAAATGGGGACAATGACATCTGGTTTACTTTACAGAATTGTTATAAGGGTCAAATGCATGAATAAATATTAAAACATCAAGTAACTATAAAAAACTACCCCACATTTCTCTGGCCTATGGTAGGCACTTTGCAAATATTTTCAGCATTATTATTATTATTGTTAATAATGAACATCCTTCCGAGTTTAATGGCATAAGAGAAAAACTGTGTGTTTCATAAAATACATCTTTGGAGCACTGTACAGAAATAAGGTAGTCCAGTGGATTATTAAATAACTTTATCGATCTTATTATTTGGGCCCAACGTTTGAAAAGTAGATGTTTTCTATTCCAAAGAGAAGTGACAGAGATGGAAATTTTTTTTTTTTTTTTTTTTTGGAGAGGTTTTTCGCTATAGGGCGCGTGCGCTCGCCAGACAGACAGAGAGAGACATAGAGACAGAAAGCGAGAAATCACCCCCCAGGGGGGATGGTCACGCCGCACTCCCTTCTCCTCCATTCTCCTCTCGGGATCTTGGGCACGCACGCACACGTGCCCGGCGTGAGTTGTAAGCCACCGGGTCCGAGACACGAACCGCGGTCGACTACGTGGGAGTCCAGCGACATAGCCATTACGCTAACTGCTGGTTCCCGAGATGGAAATTTTGAAAAGGAATGAAAATGGAGATAGTTTCCATAGAATAAGAAACTTAGAAATGCATATTTGGAAAGTATTCTCAAGCCTGTTTTACAGAGTTGGTTTCTGGATGGTCAATGTCCTTGCTCTGTCAGCCGGTGAATTCGGTCACCATGCATGTCACTTCACAAGTCTCTCCCTTCACACGTTTCTGCTCTTTCTCTTCTCATGATTGCCTTAGGGATGCATTTCTTGTAGATTTATGTAGGTAAATCTTTTCATTTGTTCACATCTATTTTTGGAATAATAAGTTTTACATAGCTACTCTTTTCTGGGGAAGCACAATGTGACTTCATATCAAAACATTATTTTGCTGTACTTCGCTGGACTCCCAAACATGGACCCGGCGGCTTTTTTTTTTTTTTGATTTCCGCTTTCTATCTCTCTGTCTCTCTCTGTCTGTCTGGTGAAAAAGTACTTCATAGTAGAGATGCTTATCATGAAGTTAGTCCATTTTGCTCTTTGCAATTAGTTGCAGAAAAGATCTGTGGGGGGATGAATTGAACTTACCCATTGATCTCAGTTCTGAAATATTTGAAACTTAGGATCTGATAGCTTGCCATATAATATGTTCATTATAATGTAAATTTAATAACTTTACATATTGTTTTGCTTTTCTTACTGGAAAAAACCCTCAATTTTGTATATTTTATTTATAAGTACTTGATTAAAATGTGCAAAAGTACAAAGGCAATAATTTGGAAAATTAAAACAAATCAGTCAATAAATTAACAGCCACCACCCTCCACCCCTGCATAGAATTGCTTTATGTTATCTATGTGAATTCTCTCTTCTTTTTCAATAATTACCTCAGTGGGCCAGCCAGGTGGTATGGTGGTTAAGGTGACTAGGTCTCATAGGGCCTGCTACAAGTTTGAGACCTGGACTTGGAGACTTGAGAAACATTCAGGTCCTGTGTGCATGTACACACAAAATTCCTGGAGGAGAATGGAGGAGAGAGGGGATTACAGTGTGGTCACCCCACCTCCCAGGGGTGATTTCTCTCTTTCCCTCTCCTTCTCTCTCTATGTTGAGTGCACACGCCCTGTAATAAACTAAAAGGATAAAAAAGGGAAAAAACTACCTCAGAACAGTTCCTCAAATGATGACCTGAAAATGATTTGTCTGCCATGCGATTCGTGTTACAGTAACATTTAGTGAACAGTTCTTAAGAGCTATGTTCTCTTACATGTGCCGACAGTAATACAAACTATAAAATAAGCCGTATAGATTTTTATAGACTTCCTTATAAATATAATTGGATCATCATAAAAATAATTTGATAAAAGAAAAAATATTATCACATTGGAGGATACTGAGGCTCAGGGAAGAACAAGGGTGTTTCAGTTCATAGAGTACACTTCAAATAAGTCCTACATCTCCAACTCGGATCCGGAATTTTTTACTATAAATTTTGGATGATTTCTTCCAAACGTTACTGTTCTTTATCATTTGATTTTAAACCTACTTTTGTAAATAATGTGCAACAGCTAACACTTTGCGAATGCTTGTTATATGTTAGATACTATTCTAAGTGCACTAGCTTTATTAGTTTATTTAATATTTATCACTTCCCTTGATGGTAAGTGATGTTATTAGCTTTGTTTGGGTGAATTGAGTTCCAGAGAGGTTGACTAATTTGCTCAAGATTAACATGGTAAGTACCTAGGGAACTGGGACTGAGACCTCAGCATGCAGCTAGAGAACCAGTCTTTTAACCCATTAAGTTACTCGAATGGCCAGTGTATTCCTTCCTCCTTGTTAAAGCTGATTTTAACCTGATTGGCCTGCTCCATGTAGCAGGTAAAACTTTCATGTTAAACAACATCTGTCTGGGCTTGCTTATCTTCTATCTAGAGAAAACTGGAAAATAGCCCCTCTCCTCTAGGTTTTAGATTCTGAAAAGTGACGATACACTAATTTTTCAGAGAGGCAATAAGTTTGCATGTACAAATGTAGACGTTTGCAGAATTGTTTGACTCTTTAAGCCGATCTGTTCTCTGCTGCTGTGTTAATGGAAATAAATGGTCGGGATTGAATTTTACAGTCCACTTACATACAGAGCAATGTGTAGACTCAGCCCATATCCAACTATTCTTGGACTCACTTTTATTGCTTTCCTCGGAAATGCCTCCAGTGTTTTATAACTATTACACACCATGATATCCAGAACTGACCAGTGCTTCGTAGGTGAAATTCCATTCAGTATCATAATTCCTCTGAGCTTACAGCAAAATTACATTACTTTTTTTTTCTTTCATCTTTCTGTTTCTGTATTGTAGAGCAAGCCCATATATCATCTGTTATCCGATCTTTTCTCCAGGTGTTTTTGGTCATGACTGCTGTCTGGGGGTTTTGGATTATTTTACTTAAGAAATATTAAGTTTGCTTTCTCTCTAGCAGAATATTATTTCGCTATTTCCTTTCTCTTTTCTCAAGACCACCTTCAAATTTAGGGTCCCTCTTAATTATATGTCCCGGTTGGCCCTCTCACTTCATAAAGAAATGTCATTAATTATGATTGACTTTGGGTATAGCTGCTTTCTTAATTTTTTTTGGTCAGAATTTGGTAATATTTTTCATGTGTTTCTGAATAATTTGGTAATTTACATTTTGTTAAATTTATATCTATTATAAGTACATGGCGTGAGGGACATCAACCCGAATAAAGAACCCGTGGTTTCTGTGTCACATAGTATGTGTGACCTGATCCTCAACTTTGTCGAAGCATGGTAACCTATTTTATGCTATTGCTGTAAGCCTTAAAAGTAACTTGTAAAATTAGCTGACAGTGTGAATTAATTTTTTTTTTCCAGAGATAGATTTTTGCTATAAGGGCACATGCGCTTTCCAGAGAGACACAAAGACAGAAAGTGAGAAATCACCTTCCCCCTTCCACACCCCCCATGGGGATGGTCATGCTGCAATTGCTTGTCCGTTCTCCCCTCAGGATTTTGGGCATGCATGCACGTGTGCCTGGTGTGAGTTTTAAGCCCTTGGGGCCAGGAGTACGTGGGAGTCCAGTGATGTAAACATTACACTATCTGCTGGTCCCAGCAATGTAAAATTTGAAAAAGACCTACTACCATTTGAATGTCACCTTTGTGATCGATGCTTCATGTATACAATTCATCTTTACAATAATAGGCAAGGTTAATTTTATCCTTGTTTTCCCAGATAATATGCCTGAGGTTAACTACTTTGCTTAAGGTCACTTAGTTATTGAGTAGTTGGACTAAGATTTGTACCTCGCTCTGCCTGACTCTAAGACATTTAAAGGATCACCATGTGAGTTTACTCCCCAGTTAGTAAGTGACATAAATATCCATTATAGGCTGGCTTGTGACCTGGTAGTCAAGGCAACCAGATCCCACATGGTCAGTCACGCAGTTTGAGTCCTTCACTGGTGGCTTGAGTTACACACGCATACATGGCAGGTGTGAATGCATGTGTACCCCTAATCTTAAAAGGAAGGAGAGATAGAGATGAGATTGTGACATGGCTATTTCCCATGGTGGGGTGTTTTCTTCTCTCCCTTTCTCTCTGTCTCTCTCTCTTTCTGGTGAGTGCATGTGCCCACTAGCTGAACAAAACAAAACAGAACAAAACGAAAACAAAACAAAACAAAAAACCTATCAACTCTTTCATAACAAAGGAATACATGCTTTAATATAAGTTTAAATGTGATAATACTTGGATAAGAGAAAGATGAGATTATTAGTGGTATATGGAAGGATTTGTGACATTTATCTAGGTCTTGAATGAGGAACAGAATTTGGGCTTGAGTTAAAGGAAGGTTAGTCCTTCTCAAATACCTGTATGAGTAGTTTCAAAGTAGTCAGGCATTGAATGCTGAAATTTTTTGACTAGGTATAAGAGAGTAATGCGAGTTGGGTAGTGCTAGGTAGAGGAGAGTTTGAATGCTGGATAAATTAGCCTGATTTTGGAACCAACAGATGGTGTAATGGTTGTGTCACTGGACTCCCATATAGTTGACTGTGGTTTGAGTCCCAGACGGTGGCTTAAAACTCATGCCAGGTGCATGTGCATGTGTACCAAAAATCCCGAGAGGAGAATGGAGGAGAAGGGACTGTGGCATGGTTATCCCCCCTGGGGGGTGATTTCTCACTTTCTGTTTCTTTGTCTCTTTAGGGAGCATACATGCCCTATAGCAAAAATCTCTTTCTCTCAAAAAATAGTAGCCTGAATTTACTCACCAGGCAATGGGGAATCATGGAGCTTATGGAGGTTGAGTAAGATGAGTTTAGTAAGGAGGATATGGCAAAGCATATAAATTAAAGATAGGGAGAGGCCAAAGGCAAAGAACTTTTTTAGGGATACAATTTTAATAGTACAGTTCATCAGTAGGTAGTGATCTGAATTAGGATACTGGCATTTGGAATGGAATGGGAAAGGAAGTAAAATATGAACATGTCATGTCATGTCACATAGGCAGAGGCATTGAACTTGATGAGCAAATGTCTGTAAGAAGGAGAAGGAGTCAAAGAAATTGCAAACTGGTTATGTTGCGGTCCCACTATAGTTTCATCAAGAATAAAATGAGAATGGTTTAGACGTATTAAGTTTGAACATACAATAAGTTTTATCATCAAATGTGAGTGTGCAGCAGTCCTTTGGGACTATGGAACTATTTTATTTAAAAAGGACAGAGAGGCTGGAAATAAAATCCTGAAACGTGTAATCTTACTGAAGTCTTTTTTCCTAAAGATGACATTTCCATGGACTTATTTATGGTTTATGCTTTAGGGATGTAGGTAAACTTGTCTAAATAAAGTACGTGCTGGGTTGGCCCCATAGCCTGTTAGTTAAGGGAGCTGGAACCTACATGGCTGATGGCAATTTGAAACCCAGCCCCAGTGGCTTCAAAAACACACAGGGCACATGTCCATGTATGTCTAAAATCTTGACAGGATGGACAAACGGAGGAGAAAGGATTGTGGTGTGACCACACCCCATTGAGTGTTACTTTCTCCCCCAGCCTTCTGTGTCTGGAAAGTTCATGTGTTCTCTGGCAATCAAAAGCAAAAGCAAAAATCAAACCAAAAAACCTCTCACATGGTTATTAACTGATTAATAGCTTAATTGATATAAAAAATTCTTTGAACTATAAAAAGATCTTTGAACTTGGCAAATATATCTTTCATACTTGCAAATTAATTTCATTCTATAGAACAAAGAGACACCCATAAAAATAAAGAATTTCATAATATATATATGTCTTCTATTAAGCTCAAAGGAATGAAAATCAATAATCTTTATGTTAATCGGAATCACTCGAGATCCCACTTAAAGTAAATATAAATCATTGCAAAGTGAAATAGAATAAAATTGTTATTTTTCAGAATTGAATTTGTCCTTCAGAAAAATGGCAAGTTCTACCAAGTGGACAGTGTTTTTGTATTAAGTAGTGTGATTGAGTCCCATGGCATTTTATTAACTTGATGGGATGATCTAAATTTGTCTTTATATACTACATAAATTATTTATAAATTATTTGCTATCTTGATAAAGCTAAGTTTGGGATTGATGATAAAATATGAGTGTATTTCAACTAATACTACCTGTTTGGCTCCTTCCAAAGATGTTTGAATATATTTTATTATTCTGACTCTGATCTATTGACCCTGATTGATTTAGCATCTTCATCCTTGTTATAGATGGGAAAGCTTTATTGAAGAAATATCTGATCAGTGGGTTGGTATGTTACTGGGCTTCATATTTTCCACTAAAGATATGTGTGATCTTGCACAAGACACTTAACATTTTCGGACTTCATTGTCCTTGTTTGATAAGGAGGAATTTGGGCAGGATTACTCTAATGTGTTCTACGATTTAAACTTTGCTGAAGGATCTAGGCAAATCTAAGTAGAAGTTTGAAATAATTGTGTTTCTCTCTCTCTCTCTCTCTTTCTTTCTTTATTCGACATGGGATATTTTTTCTAGATGTGTGACTGAAGTGGGAGACAAGAAAAAAGGTACATTCTGCCTAATTCACATAAGTTCAAGAAATGGCAATATAAAAAGGTGTATATATGTGGATAATCTCATGTAGGCATAGGTACAATAATAAGAACAACTAATATTTATTTACTACTTAATTGCATTCCTCACTTGGTATTAGTGATTTATATGTAATCTTTATTTAATCCTCATCACACCTTTATGGAGTATATAATATTTTTATTGGTATTTTATAGATAGGGAAGCTAAGGTAAACATGTTTAGGATCACACAGCTAAGGAGGGGGGGGGGATTTAATTCAGATTGTTTGTGGTTATAGTCTCATCTCTTAACTATGATAATTTACCTCTCTAATGACCTCTCTAATCATTATCTGTGTTTACACCAATGTCTGTCTATCAATCAATCCAGTAATCTCTCCTATAATATAATACCAGACAGTGAAAGCTCAGGTTTCATAGTACAAAACGTTCAATTCAAAGAAAATTCTTAAGTCATGATAACCTTTACTTTTAAAATACTGTGCATTTTGAGGTGGACTCACAGTGTGGTAGTTAAGGGAGCCAGGTCCCATGTGGTCATCTGAAGTTCGAATCCTACCCTGCCAGCTTGCCCAACTTGCTGGGCATGGGTGTGCGCATGTGCAAAGTCCTGACAGGAAGGAGGGAGGGAGGAGAAAGGATCGTGGCGTGACTCTGCCCCATTGGAGATGCTTTCTCTCTCTTCTCTCTTAGATAAAACTTTTATTTTGAATCAGTACTTGTACTGTCCTTTTAAAAAATAGTATTATGGTATACGTCTAGTATTTTAAAATAATGTACTTCATATTCTTTTGTCACGCGCTTGGTATTTTATCTCTTACTCAGTTCAGACTAAAAGAGACATGTATTTCTTATTTTGTGTGTCGTGCTCTGCATCGAACTGAGGAAGATATGAAAGCAGCACAAAACTATCCTTCAGGAGCCAGATGGTGGTACAGTGTTAACTCAACCTGACCACTGTGGGACGGTCCTGGTTTTGTGTCTCAGGACCTCTCTGGCAAAACCAGACACACACATGAATGCCCATAAGTCAGGCTGACTCATATTGGGGGTGGATTGTGGCATAAAGACCCTGTCAGGGTACTGTCTTTCTCTCTCTTTCCCTCTCTCTGTTTTATTCTGATTTTTGAAATAAATAAATAAATAATACACTTCCATAAGCAAACTGTTCTTCCTTTCCAGGTACCTTAATTTACAGGGGGTAATAAAGTATATACATCTGTAACATGGTTCAAAAATGATATTGCTCAAGAATGACAGTTCTCATTTTCTTGTCTGAAGAAAGATGAAATCAAATTGTTTTCAGCTCTAAAATTTAATCTTGAGTGTATATTTAAGGAAAAGTTTTGTGATACGGAATTTAATTACGTAAATATATGATGTATATGATGAAACCATCGGAGACGTTCCGGTAGACAAGATAATTCTTAAGACTGATTTTTAGAGATGCATAATGATTTGGAGCAGGGACAAACAACTTCATGAAAGACTATACTGGGCTCCTAGACCTCACTCCCCATTCACTCAACAAATTAGGTTCGTCTGAATCAGCAAAGAGATTTATAATGAAAGAGTGACATCGTGGGGGTCTCTATTGGGGGTAAAGGCAGATAAATTTAAAATAGACATATTCAGGGAAAAAATGAAGAGTTAAGAGCTGAATTTGCACACTGTTTTGGGTTAAAATTTGAGGGTAAAGGAAGAAAAATATTATGGAGAACATAGGAAGTAGTAGAAGTAAAATTTCATAACATTTTTCAATGCATTAAAAATCTCTCAAACATAGTTCTGTCATCCTGCTTCTTCATGGAAGACAGGAAAGCCTGGAATTGCTCTCATTTACAATTTTCTGTCATTTGGACCTTATGAACAGACTGGGCCCAGTGAGGCTCCTTTTGTAGATGAGCTGTACTTTTTAATAGTCAAAACAAGATGAGGACATTCTAGGTAGTGAGAGCAATTTGAGAAAGGAAGATGAGATGGCAGTCACTAATTAGAAAATGACTAGACTGTCCCAGCAAAAATTTGTATTTGAAGTTGATAAGACAGATATTACATTTGATCTTAGCCAAAAGGCTGAAAAGTGATAAAAGTTTATTCTTTATATTGGAAATACTTGAGGAGCAATGTTATTTAGGTACACTGGTTGCAGACACTGATAAACCACGAAGATTAGGTTAAGAAACTGACTTTTAAGATACTCAAGATCTCTAATGACCTCCCTCATACTCTGCACTGTAAGTTTCTAAAACATTGGCTGTTTTACTTTATTTCTGGTTTTTGTAATAAATTTTGTAGCAGTATACGGGATACACTACGAGAGGGAGAGCCTTAGGTATATAGAACAGCAATTATAAAAATTAATTTCTGAAGACATGATGTTTGCATTAGTGTGTTGTCAGTATGAATAAAAAGTAAGTATAGAGAAAGAAAGCTTCCCTTTAAGAAATATAAAATAGCTCCTTAATCATGTTGTATATTGATCACACGGTGAAATATTATTTGGGGTCTAATGAGTGAAATAAAATATTAAAATTAAAAAAAAAAAAAAAAAGAATTATGAGAGGGGGAACCAGCAGTTAGTGTAATGGCTATGTCGCTGGACTTCCACGTAGTCGACCATGGTTCGCGTCTCGGACCTGGTGGCTTGAAACTCATGCCGGGCACGTGTGCGTGCGTGCCCAAGATCCCGAGAGGAGAATAGAGGAAAAGGGATTGCAGCGTGACCATCCCCTCTGGGGGGTGATTTCTCACTTTCTGTCTCTATGTCTCTCTCTGTCTGTCTGGTGAGCACACGTGCCCTATAGTGAAAACCTCTCCAAAAAAAAAAAAAAAAAAAAAAGAATTATGAGAGGACCAGCAGTTGGCATAATGGCTATGTCGTTGGACTTCCATGTAGTCTACTGCTGTTCAAGTCCCGGACCTGGTGGCTTGAACTCATGCTGGGCACGTGCCCAAGATCCTGAGAGGAGAGGAGAATGGAAGAGAAGGGATTGTGGTGTGGCCATCCCCCCGGGAGGTGATTTCTCTCTTTCTGTCTCTCTGTCTCTCTCTTTCTGGTGAGTGCATGCACCTATAGCAAAAACCTCTCCAAAAAAAAAAGAATTATGAAACCAGACAGTTAAACATAATGAAAAGAAAGCATTAATGACAGCTCCCAGATCTTGAGCATGGGGAGAATAGGACAGTTGGGCGTTATTGACAGATTAGCAGTAAAATTTTAAAATATTGAACTTTCCCCCCTTCCACATCCAACATGTTTGTTAAGAACTTCTGTGAGCCAGTCTTATGCAGCTCTTTGAGAACACAATGATGAACAGCAGCAATAAGCATAGAGTGTTTTCTCATGGTGCTAACCATTTATTTGAGGTTTTATGTTTATTTGTTTATTTCCCTTGAGAGAGAAAGAGAGGGAAAGATGGGCATCTTTGACAGTCTTCACATTGAAATCCATCCCAGCCTCAGCCAGTCAAGATCATAAACACTGGGCTGGCAGGCAGCCTGGTGGTTAAGGCACTGTACTCCTGCATGGCTAACTGTGGTTTGAGTCCCAGAGCTGGCTGCTTGCTTTCTCACCTTCTCTCTCTCTCTCTCTTTGATTCTCTCTGGTCAAATTAAAAAAAAAATGATGAATAACATTTAATAAAATAACTCTTTTCAAAAAATCATAAACATGTTTGTGTGCCCTACATGTGCAGGAAGACCTCAGGGTGTGACCCCTGGACTTGCCGTGTGGCTTTGGCATCGTGAATGTTGAGTTACCACTGTGCCACCCTGGCTAGCTAATTGGGGTTTTAGATATTATCTTAGCCCATTGGGCTGCCATAACAGTATAGCATAGACCTGGTGGCTTACAGCCAATACACATTTACTTCTCACAGTTCTAGAATTTTCATGAAGTTCAAAATCTAGGCTCTGGTAGCTTAGGTGTCTGGTGAGTGTCAGTTTCCTCATAAGTAGCCGTTTTCTCACTGTGACCTCATATGGCAGTAGGAGCCAGTGTGCTCTCTGGAATCTCTTTTATTAGGGCAATAATTTCATTATGAGGGCTCTACCCTCATGATCTAATCACCTCCCAAAGGCCCCAGCTCTTAAAACTGTCACCTTGGGTTAGGATTTCAATATATGAATACTGAGGGACATAAACTCAGTCCACTGCAGACAAGATAAGACACACAAATGTATATTCCAAATGATAGGTCTTATGTAGAGACGTTGTTTGGTTCTCCTATATCATTTAACATGAAGGTCTGTTTAGGTCTAGGTCGGTAGAGCTTTCCTGAGGATGTCATATTGAATAGAGATTTGAATTATGGAAAGAAATAGTTGGATAAAGGGAGCGTTAAGTGTAGAGAATTTGAGCTCATTTCATCAAAAGACAAGTGTCATGAGTTTGGAGAGGCAGGCAGGAACAAGATGTAGCAGAGTTTTATAGGACATGGTAAGGACTTTGGCATTTGTCGTAAAGGCCCTGTGAATCCAATGAAAGGTTTCCATAGAGGGATGATCTCACTGTTGTTTGGAAAGGTCACTCTAGTTTCAATGTGGAGACTAGATAACAGAGGTAGGGTCGCTTGAGGGATGGATGTGGGAGGATGGGAAGGATGTTACTGTGGTTATCTGGGCTATGAAGAGATGGAGGAATTTGTAGGTGGGTGATTATAGAGTGAGGAAAGAAGAGGGTCTAATGATGAACCTTGATGATCTAATGTTTAAAGGCCAACAGGATCAGAAAAAGCCTTCAAAGGTGACAGAAAAGCAATGGTCAGAGAGACAGGAGGACTATAGGAAAGTGTGTACTCATAAGAGAAACAGGAGAGTGTATTGTCAACGGAAGAGAGCCTGAATGAGGTTCTGCATAGCTCTGATCTCGAGAGATGCTACTGGGCAATGAGTTTTGGCCATGATATCACCACCCTCCTCACACTTGTGAGATAGCACACCATGACTGGCCCTCTGCCATAGGACAGTAGATATTCTTGCCACTCCTGAAATATAAGGAGAGGCAGGACATAACCTCCCAGAAAACTCAACTAATGGCTCATCTCCCAAATTAAAAAAAAGAATGCGATCAGAAGAAGAGTGGGGGAAACAATCATTTGGAAATGTCCACCATATGAATCATAAATTCATTTTATCATGATGGATTATGTTTTGGTCTGGCTTTCCATCTTGGCAGTTGATCTTGGAGCTTCCTCTTGCTAACGTTGTGTCTCATGAGTATCGTGGTTGTTTCATTTATTCGTGAAACGTGCTATATGCACCCATGCTGCATCATGTACTGCGCAGAGAGGGATGGTCAAAGCAAAAGAGCATGTGTTGATAGTTTCTGTTCTCCAGAAGATTGGAGTCTGAAGCAGAAATGAGGCAGGAGAAAGCTAGAAAATCAAAGTGGGTAAGGGGTCTGGAGTGTCTTCCCATGTGGCTAGATAGAAAAACAACCAGGGTAGAAAATTCCCTGCTCAAGGTAATGTAGGCAGGAAATCAGTAGGGGGTGGTCTATATGATTAAGCCACATTTGACATAGCCAAGGAGAAATCAGAAGACCCAGCCACATTTGAAAGAGGCAGTGAGATGAGAACAATCAGTGGGCCCAGTCAATGATCAACCCAACATGACCTAGATTTTTAAAAAAATTATAAACCTCCTGGGATGTAACTACCAGGGCCTTTTGAGCCACTCTGTCTGCTCAGGCCCACTCCTACCTCTCAGGTACTTTTGCTTTTGGTACTTAATAATCTACCTTTTGTCTTCACTATTAGTGTGTTTTGTTCAATTCTTTGTACAAAACACCAAAAACTTGGATATCATCATAGAAGCCATCCTAAAACAGAAAGACCTACACGAAGATAACAAAGTTGGAGCTCTAGGACCATTCTCTTATTTCAACCCCATTCTGGCCAGGAGAAGAAGGGCTCTAGGAATGAGTTTTTAAGGTCGTACATTTAAAAATATTTCATAAAAGTAAGACAAGATTTCTGCACTTGGTTAAGAATCCTTGACTTGACTTTCCATGAAAATCCTCTTCCTCTTGGGTGGTGTTTGAGTGACTGGGTATTTTTACAGTCACCTAAGGAGAGTTGAGTCAAGGATATACTTAATCTGGGTTTAGTGGAATATAGCTATTCGGTTTGCCGGTACTTCCGTGAACGGTTGAATTACAGCTAGCCTATGGAAAAATTCTGCCTAGAAGGCTCTGGGAGGCCTGGGTGACTTTTTGATTGCAGTGTGACTTGCCTTCAAAAGACAGGAAACGAGATGCTTTTGAGGAAAATTCCTTTTATCACTGAAGAACTATAGCTGATTCTCTCTTTTACACTCACAGCCCTCCCTGAAAGGCTACATCTGCCTCAAAGTCACTTTCTCAAGATGCCCTGTAGCAAAGATCATCCCTAGTCCTGTCTTCTGAATCTTGGTGCTAACTTTGCTCAGTGAGAGGTGCCAGAACCTGAGCCAGAGCCACTGGGGCTCTGGGTCCCCTTCTTCCCTCTCCCTGCCCTGCCAACTGCATGGTTCTTAGGTTATGGACTACTTCAGTGAACACTATTTTGTCCTATTTGTGTTTGTAGTTCATTACTTGGATAGAATATTTTAGACACACACATGATCTTGAGCTATCATTGGAGGCCATGAGTAATAGATGGCTTAAACTTTAAAGTGGCTCATGCCTTCCAATCTAGATTTCATAATACTTTATTATTTTTTTTATTTAGAGAGGGATTTTTGCTATAGGGTGTGTGCACTCACCGGAGAGAGAGAGAAAGTAAGAAATCAACCCCCCAGGGGGGATGGCCATGGTGCAATCTCCTTTCCTCCATCTGCTTTGGGATTTGGGGCATCCATGCACACATGCCTGGCATGAGTTTCGAGTGTTAGGTCTGGGACTAAAACTGTGGTCAGCCATGTGGGAGTCCAGTGCCTCAACCACTAGACCGCCTTCTGGCCCCAGGTTTCATGATATTAAGGACACTCAAAAAGAGGAAGTCACTAAGTAGATGGAAGAAAGCACTTTATTCAAAACAATTGATAACGCTCAAATACTCCATTTGAATTGCATTTTGGCAAATTAGTTTGTAATGATCCTTAAGGCTTCCTCTGACCTTTCTTATCTTTAGGAATTAATTTTTAGGGAGCTAAGAGAATATTCAGATAAAAAAAGGAATATCGCAAAAATTATTGTGCAACATGAAAAAAAAATCGTGCCCCACAAAAGTAGTTTGTTTAGAAGAAGAGATATATTTTGAGTAGAGATAATGGACAGGGTATAAGATTTTCAATAACCCAGTTAATGAAGAGGAATCAAGCTCATGAACATATTGGAAAAAGATTTAAATTTCTTCATATTTTGGCACAAATATTGATGTAGATGACAATAAAATAAAACAGGCACTACTAAGGGGAGGATACTGGTGACCAGTGACAAACTAATATAGGTTGACAGTTCAAGTAGTTAAGATTATTTCTTGCACAGGTGCACTTGAAAGTTTCATTTATATAGCAGTTTCCCCAGTTTGATGAAAGCCCTAAAAATGTGCATTACTGACACTGAATTGTGAGACTGAAAGAAATTTTTCCAAATTATATTACTGAGTTTTAAAAAAGTATTAAAAAGATCTAAAAATTATGATAAAAATACATGTAACATTTTCTTAACTATTTTCAAATATGCAGTTTAATGGTGTTAAGTATCTTCATAACATTGTGCAATAGTTCTATTACTACGTCATTGATTTTTTTATTATAAAATATGTATTTTTATTATAAAATACTGATTTTGAACTATATGTTGTAAAATAATTGTCAAATGAAAGGCAACCAAGTACATTTGGCTGAAAAACAATGTATGACAGGTAGTTACTTAATGGAGTTTAGGATGCTTGTGGTGGTTACAGGAAAGTTTTACCAACTCCCAGTGTAAATATACGGAAGTGATCCTGGGTCTGACAGAAGCTCTTTTTTTTTTTTTTTTTTTTTTTGGAGAGGTTTTCGCTATAGGACGCGTGCACTCGCCAGAAAAACAGAGAGAGACAGAGAGATAGAAAGCGAGAAATCACCCTCCAGGGGGATGGCCACGCCGCAATCCCTTCTCCTCCATTCTCCTCTCGGGATCTTGGGCACGCAAGCACACGCGCCCGGCGTGAGTTTAAGCCTCTGGGTCTGGGACGCGAACCGTGGTTGACTACGTGGGAGTCCAGCGACATGACCATTATGCTAACTGCTAGTCCCCCAAGCTCTTGACTTCTTTGAAATACACTGGATCTCCATAATGGGGAAAGAGAAACAATGATCAATTACAAAGACTTTATAATTCTTTCTTTAACCAGTTCCAACTTGTTAGCTGGGAATCTCCCACTATAAATAAAACTCTCTTTTGCTTTTTAATCTCTGAGGATCCCATCAAATTGGTTCCTTGATTCACTAGGCTGTCCATTGATAAGCAGGCAAAATAACTTTTCTTCCCAATCGATTTTTGATTTTATTCTTCCAGAGCTTTTAAAATGTTTAATTTGTTGTGATACCTTTACTTATTCAAAATATATACTCATTTTGTATCTTTTTTTTTTCATAATTTTCTGCTCTTTTCTAAGTTCTAATCCTTTTGCATTAAATCCAAGAGAGTTTTGGATCGCCCGAGTCTGTGGACTCACACATGATTCATGCTCGTCTCTGAAGGGGTCAGTGAGCTTGTACTGTGTTTGGAGATAACCCATCTTTTGGTGTAAGTAGAAACTGCTCACTCCTTGTGACACAAAAGTGATGTTATACATATTCATCCAACCTCATTTTTCTTTTTGTGTCTAGTTTTTCCCACTTTCTCTTTTCATAAGTCAATAAACTCTGACTTTTCAAGGTCACAGCTAATTAATTTCAGAGTTAGGTCTAGAACTTTGTTTTCTCTCTCTTGTTTTAATATTAATTCCAGCACTTTAAGCTATTTCTCTCTGAAATATCATAAATGAATGCAAGTTTCTTTCTTCAGAGCTTCGTACTTACCCAAGCTCAAGCTATTAAGCCTTTATTAAGATCCTCAGCTCCGTTACATAAAATATACATTATCGTAGAGGAACTCACCTTTAGTTTTAATAATTTCCTTACGACAATTAGGTTCTAAAGAGAGCATATAAGGCAAAAATCACAGAGCATTAAATTTACCAAATTACCCTGGACAGTCCCTTAAATAGCCCAAGTGAAATGCTGCCGTATGAAAGGTACTAAAAACTTGAGCCTGAGTGAGAGTGAGAACAGTCCTGTTTCTCATTTCACGCTCATTCCGAGGCAAATGTGCACTGAAGAGGGTGGTGAGGATGCCTTTGGCATCATTAAAATAGATACCCAGCTATGATAGCATTACACTCAAATTACTGGTTTCTCTCTCGCCATTAAGTCTCTCCTGAATCAAACCATATTAAGGATAAAATTGGCATATGGTCCCAATTGAATCCTTAGGATTTTATGTAGCATCTAATTGACTAGAGTAGAAGACTATGTGGGAAGAATAACTTGGCCAGATTAACAAAGCCGAATTGTAATTACTTCTCCCAAATCCCAAAAAATCCTTGTTTTCCCCCTTCCCCATCATTTGGATCACAGTGGTCTTAGAAACTGGTCTATGGCTATTGGCATAACTGAATGTCAGCTCTAGCTGTTTGCCATCTGAGTCCAGGCATAGCTCCATTAATACTAAACTCACCATCATCAATATGAGTGTTAAAGATGCATTCGGGCATCTAGGGATATGTGTGCGCTTTGAAATTGCCTTTGTGCCGAACTAGAAGTAATCATCGTATGATAATTAAAGCATTTATAAATACCCTTTGTGTAATACAAAAAGATTTTAGCGTTTGATGTTTTTTTTTTTTTTTCTGCAATGGCTGATTTGATGCATTTATTCTTTATTTGTCTTCCCTGTGAATACGTTTATTGCCAGTGTTTTTAGTAGTATTGTTAGCTTCATTGCATAATTAGTGGTATTCAGCTGTTGCTTTTTAGCCCGAAAGAACTGTAATTAGTTTTCATTCACTAGTGGCATTTATGCAGTATCAGGGTCATTGTCAAAAGGTATAAAGACTATAATTCTATCGCTAGGTATTTAATCCCTAAAAACAGAAAAATCTATTTTGTTCATCTTAAGCAATAAAAGAGGGTATGTGCTACAAATGATAGAATTTCATTCTATTTCAAAGAAAGGACTATTACAGGATTTGAATGAACAATGTATGTATGTACAAGATATCAAGTTGTTCTTTGTCTGAAACTGGGAAATTTGATCCCCACTATTTAGTTGGTTAATTCTAAATAATTCAAATGCTGTTTAAGAGATTTGTTGCTTTATATTGTCTCCACTAATTGCACTCTTTGAAGCAAAATATTTTAGTGGGTAAATATATGAGCTTGTACAATAAAGCCATCATGAGTTCAAAATCTGCTTCATCTACTGAGTAGACCCTGAAATGTAAATTGTGACTATTGCATTCAATAGTAACTGTATAGCACTTAAGACAGTGCTCATAAATATTAGTTTTTATCATTGTTTCTTTATAGTTACACTATAAACTCGTAAGTTTTTTTTTTTTTTTTTTTGAGAGATTCTTGGGATAGAGCATGTCACTGGGTGGGAGAGAGAGAAACAGAGAGACAGAAAGCAAGAAATCACTTCCCCAGGGGGAATGGCCATGCCACAATCCCTTCTCCTCCACTGTCCTCTCAGGATTTGGGACACACACATGTGTGCACACACACACACACACACACATACACACACACACCTGGCATGAGTTTTTAAGTCTCTGGGTCCAGGACTTGAACCATGGTTGACTAAGTAGGAGTCCAGCGATGTAACCATTATGCCATCTGCGGTCCTGCTTGTAAGTTTTGTTTTTTTTTTTTAATGGTCAATAGTCTCTATTCAGGGACTTGGAATAAAAGGGTTTTTATTGGGGTCAAAGTGTTCTAGAATTCTAAAGAGGGAAGACACAAGTTATAGTATTAAATGAAAGAATGCATCTTGAAGAGTGTTTAATTTATATTTGTGGAAGTAATATGAATTCTAAACTTTAGAGATGTTCTTAAAATTCTGCCCAGGCAAGGGATTCAGGTTTCAGACCATTTCCTCATTTTTGCTAAAAGAATTTTTGGCTGTGTGTGTGTGTGTGTGTGTGTGTGTGTGTGTTGCATGGTGTGTGTGTGTGTACCTGTGTTGTTTGGTGTGCGTGATGTGCATGTTGGTGTGGTGTGGGGTAGCATGTAAGTGCACGTGTATGTGCTTAGAGCAAGGTGAGCTCTGAAGTCCTCAATGCAAATCTCAGGAACGACTTTATCCTTAGTGGATCAGTAAGTGCTCTGGCTGAGTCCAGTCATTCAAATAAATGACATCGTTTTGCTTCTTTCATTTTGAGCACCCACTTCTGTGACTCTCAGGTATTGGCTTTATGAACCCCAGTGTAACCCTTGCCTCACTTCAGTAGAAGCTCATGTACTGATCACAGTTTCAGTTCTGCTGCCAAGCAGACTTGGAGAGAGCAAGAATTTGGAGGGAAGAGTTGATACTTACATGCCTACAATCTGATTAATACTGATATCATTAATAAGCTAGCCCTTAATTATACTGTTAATAAGCTAACCCTTTGGGAGGTAGCCCTGGTTCAGTGTGCCAAGTGCTGTTACAGGTTTTTACACATACTAACTTCTTCAGTAACTCTTTGAGGCAGACGACCCCCCCCTTTTTTTTTTAAATCCCTGTGTTATATAATAGAAGAGGATACTGAAGTAACAGAGATATATGGGAACCCGGCAGGCTGTCATGCTCTTCATTGATATTGCAGGTTACCTTTAGGAGGTGGCTGCCTGGAAATGTTTGCTCCCTTTCTGCTACTTTTAGACTGTTCAGGGGTGCTCACTTTTTAGCTTCCAATGGCCAATGAATGAGAATGAACCTGTAAAAATCATCTATCTATTTTTTTTCCCAAATTAAAACTATAATTTGTTTTTCAATCCTCATTGAGCTGTTTAATCAGTGATACTCTTGAATATTATTGTGGACTGCTTTTATGCAGAAATTTAAAAAAACGGGCAGAGGAACCCATAATTTGAGTAAAAAAAAATAAATCTATTGTCGAGAAAAACAGGTTGAGAGTTTAGATTGAGTTGTGAAAATTAAAAGTGCTGATTAATTCACAAAATTCTGTGTTAGCAGATACTTTGGTTGGAGCATAGTCTATGTGGTTTCTTTCCTTGACTATCAATGTTTTAATTATATGCATTTTCTATATGTTACCAGCAGTGTAAAGATTCTCATTTTGACTTTTCGATGTGGAGACTAGAGAAAAGAAAATGTCAGAGTTAGAGATTTTTTAATTAGGAAAGAGGAATTAGGAAACAAGGGATAAAGTAACTGAAGAAAATAGGCGAAGGCAGAATTGTGGCTGGTACTTTTCAAATGAGTGGTAGATGACTAAAAAACTACTGAATTAGTGGTTTATTCACATAACCTATTTTTAGTATGATAAAATATCTATACCAAGACATGAAGGTTTTGCCAAAACCCTCTGAAGAATAATCATGGGCTGAGCACAGGTCATCTGCAGGCCTTAACTACACAGACCATGAGTCACCTTTCTTTCCTGTTTGCACTTTCTTTAGACAGTCACTAGATACAGTTCTGTTTGCATGGTGGAGTACTTAAAGGCAGACACCGGCGTTCCAAGAATGGAAGGCAGTATGGCCCAGTGGACTTGCCATAAGAACTCTTGAGTGCTTATTCTTACTTATTCTTTCTGTTCATTCGGGCAAATCAAGGCTTTCTCACATCTAGAATGATAATCCAGGAACTGGAGAGTGGCATGGTGGAAAATGCAGTGCTCTTTGAGGCTGAGCCACATGAGAAGGTTCAGGTTTATACCCAGAGACCTCTCTGAGTATGCTGGGCATGCATGTGACCATGTCTGGGGCTGACTGAAGCAAGGGGGAATTGTGGCATCAGGAACCCTGTTGACAGTGCTATCTCTGTGTGTGTGTGTGTGTGTGTGTGTGTCTTTCATTGTGTTGGTCATGGAAGAATTACAGAAATAAATACTTAAAAAATAAAGTAATACATGTAATGCTAATTCTATAGACATTTTATAAAGAAAGAGAAGATGAAGCAAACCATTATTTCAAAAGCATTTTGAAAAACTCTTGACAGAGAAGATTGAGGGCATTGCAGTAAAGTGAGCACCAAGATGGACATGCTAGTGGTAAAATGCAACAGAGATGACCCTAACTTTAGTGACACAAGTGTTTCCTCTAGGTTAGCGGTTCACTCACATTTTCGCACTAGTGCTAATTGTATTATTTGAAAATTCAATGATATGCAAAATAGAGAGGCAGCAATTTTAAAACCAAATGTATATCTTCTCTAGGGTATCTCAGTTTGTTACTTAATTTGAATGAATTTGGGGACTATCTGAAAGTTGCTAAGAAGTAACTTATCACCAGAAGATGTGATCTTTTAAAACATACCAATTCCTTCTCCCCAGTCTATAGGTCTTATTAGATTTAATATTTAGGTCTTCTGTGGCAGGGTTCTGCTATAGATTTTCTGCTGCTATATTTCCCAGGTGAGTCTAAAGAGCAATCAAAGTTAAACCCTCTGCTGTCCGTTTTCTGGAACAAATTTTGCAATTTGGGTAAAATAGATACATTCACATTTTTAGTTTAAAAAGTTGAATCTCTTCTGTTACAAATAGGTTTAATGTAAATGAAGCTCATAAGGGGGCCAGCAGATGATGTGGTGGTTAAGACATTGGACTCCTGCATGGCCAGCTGCAGTTCGTGTCCCAGACCTGGTGGCTTGAAACTCACACTGGGTGCGTGTGCATATGTGCCCAAGATCCTGAGGAGAATGGAGAAGGGACTGTGACATAGCCATCCCCCACTCAATGGTGATTTCTCACTTTCTGTCTCTCTGGCGAGTGCATGCTCCCTATAGCAAAAATCTTTCTAAGAAAAAGAAAGAAAGAAAGAAAGAAAGAAAGAAAGAAAGAAAGAAAGAAAGAAAGAAAGAAAGCAAGAGAAAGAAAGAAAGAGAGAAAGAAACCTATAATATGTGTTGACAAAAAGAGATGAACTTTAGTCAGATATATTGTGAGAAACAAGGAAAACATCTTTTATAGTTGGAAGTTCTAAATCGAAACTAAACTACCGTACTTACTAACTTTTAAGATAATTTTTCACATTAATGAGCCTTGGAAGCCAGGTTCACAGAGCTCCAATTATTGAAAGGGCTTTGAAAATGTGATATCATACATCATGAGAAAATATAATAACTCTGTTAAAAAGAGGGCCGAGGTGATAAAATTATCATAAACAACCTGATTCAGTGATGCTTTGGAACATCTAGTGATTAAAAACTTCTATCCCTGTAGCTTCACAGTTGCAATTTAATTCACTTACATTTTTGCACTATTGCTAATTGTATTATTTGAAAATTCAATGATATGTAAAATATAGAGGCGGCAATTTAAAACGAAATGTCTATCTTCTCTAGGGTATCTCAATTTGCTACTTAATTTGAATGAATTTGGGGACTGTTTGAAAGTTGCTAAGAAGAATTCGTTTAAAAACATTTGAACTATTTTCCCTCAAACATAATGATGCTTAAAATAGAAAAGTGCTTGAAATGATAAAGTTTTATATCTGGCCTCTGATAGACTCTAAAATTAAACTTTCCTATAAATGACCATGACCCTGTTAACTGAGTAGAGGAATTCTTTGGATGGAGCTACAGATTATCTTGCCCAGTTTGTATCAGAAGAAATCGAGGCCAGGAAAAACTAAGTGACATTCCCAAAGACACACACAGCTCATTAATGGCAGAATGTGGGCTGATTTCTTAGCTCCAGTATTTTCTGTCTCATTCTGGAGAAGACCGATAAATAGTGACTTTGAACTTGGCAATGTATAGCTGGTCTTAATCCCATAAATTTATCTGAAATCCTTGGGACAATCCCTAACTGATGCGTCTTCACTTTTGGCAGCTGATTAATAGAAATTGTCCTAGTTAATATTTGTGGTCTTTTGGATAGTCGTAAAGATTCTCTCTGTTTTCGAGTTTAAGTACTGGGATTTGATCAAGATTTCAGCAGTGTTCTATGTAGAAATGACTTTCACTGTCAGATTTTTTTTTTTTAATTTCAAGATACTTTTTTTTTTATGTTTTAGAGAGATTTTTGATAGAGGGTGCATGCTCTCACCAGAGAGACAGAGACAGAAAGTGAGAAATCACTCCCCCAGGAGGGATGGCCATGCCACAATACCTTCTAACCCATTTTCCTCTTGGGATTTTGGCACACACATGCACTTGCCTGACGTGAGTTTTAAGTCCCCAGGTCCAGGATTTGAACTGTAGTTGACTACATGGGAGTCCAGTGATGTAACCATTATGCCATATCCTGGTCCCCAGGGTACTTTATTTTAAAACAGGTCACAATGCTAAGCTTTTGGCCCTTTCTATGCCAGTACAAGATGCAAATGCTTGCTTATCAGCTGGGAGGTACTCTTAGTAGCATGTTGAAAAATGAACAAAAAACCCATTTGAACAAGCAGCACTGTCAGGAACTTAATCGACTGGGAGACAGTAGAGGTTCTGAGGAACTGCTGTTCCAATGGAAGTTTGAAGCATTATCAGGAGGCTGATTCACATATCGAGCTGTTGGAAAATTCATGACACATCTTTGTATACAAAACAGGAGAGAAATACATCATTACTGTTCCGACAACCCAATAGAATTTGACACTGCACATCTGATATCACCAATGGTCTGATCATTCTAATACCCATGTAAACCAGAATGGAAGTTACTATGTTACCATCTGTGTACTTTCAGATATATTATTATTTTTTCTTTCTTTTTTTATTTTTTATGGAGAGGTTTTTGCTATAGGGCACATGCACTTGCCAGAAAGACAGAGAGAGACAGAGAGACAGAAAGAGAGAAATCAACCTCCAGGGGGGATGGCCACGCCGCAATCCTTTCTCCTCCATTCTCCTCTTGGGATCTTGGGCATGCACACACATGCGCCCGGCGTGAGTTTAAGCCACCGGATCCAGGACTCGAACCGTGGTCAACTACATGGGAGTCCAGCAACATAGCCATTACACTAACTGCTGGTCCCTTCACTTTCAGATATATTATTAAACTTTGGTTCATAAATCTTGATTCTCTTGGACTCCCTATTCCCCAAAGAGGCCATCAGGCACTAACCCTGCCATAGCAATTTTGATGCCCGATATGTTAGATCAATAGAATGGATTATGATCATGAAAAAGAAAAACAGGAACCAGGCACAAACCATGAACTTTTGAATTCTTTAGGTACCTGTTATGTAATTACTAATGGCTACATAGAAACATTTACATCTCACAAAATTGTGGCCAGAGAAATAAGAAAAAAACATGACAAAAAAAAGGAACAGTGCTTTAAATCTGAGCATTTGAAGAAATAATGTCATTATTGTTTAAGAAATCAAGCAAATCTTATCCGTAAGTGCTTCAGTTCATAGATATTCAAAGAAAAGTAGTGCAATGGGTATGAGGTGAGGTTATGTGAAATCCAAGGTCTATTCCAAATCATACTTTCATCATTGAAATATTAAAGGTAATCCACTCTTCTGTCTGCTGGCATGTTTCTGATTCTTCTATTCTCAGAGCTTGGCCTCTTTATGCCAGGCCTCAGTGGAATGAGTACTGGTCTTATCTTAGAAGCTTTAGGTAGAGAATAGTTCACAATGAGCTCTCTCTGTCTCTGCTTGAGGCTGGTGTCTTGATAAAAGAGCTAGTTATGCTAGGTTTTAATTCTGCCGTCTTCTGTCTTTTTTGCCATGATAGAATTTGTTTTGAATAAATTCCTTTGATTTAGGGTTTTTATCTGAAAGACTGGGCTGTGGCATGGCAGCACATAGCTGTGAAGGATTATTAGTAATTTCGTATAAACTTTGTTAATCACTTGATTTGTCTTCTGGTCCAGTCTCCATAGACTTGCATTAGAATCCCAAGGAAAGGAAGCTATTACGGACAATGAGTCAGAGAAGACATCCATATGAAACCAGCATCCATGGAACTATGGTAGTGTAGCCTTGTTACAGAGTTCAACCACGGGCATTTGAGGTGAGTTATTGTAGAGAGCAGCTGTGCCCTCAGTTCAGATGATAGATATCTCTGCCAGTCAGAGTCCCTGGGCCCAGCTGGGCTAACAGGACAACCAAGAGAAGCAACAGCTGCCAAAGGAACACACAAAGAGAGAAACCAAGTAGAACAGAGGAAACGGAGAACGCGAGAGTCAGGAAATGATGGTAGTCATGGTCATGTGGTGAAATCAAGTGGAAGAACTTGGTCACCTTCTAAAACTAGTTGGGGACATTTGCATAACTTGAATTTTCAGCTACTATCAATCTTTGTGCTAAGCCAGGGAGGAGTTTTCTTTATTGTTTACTGGTGAGTTGGGCTGCCCTGGTTATGTGACCTCGGGAAATGCAGGTGTGATGTTTATTTGTATAGCAGAGGTAGTTCATTATATTGGGTTGTTAGAAAAGTCAGGATGCATTTTTGCATAGAAAAATGGAAAATATATGTCATGACTTTTATGACAACCCAATAGTTACTTGTAGAGTTAATGGTTATGAAATTTTGAATTTTATTATTCTATGATGATTATTATTATGACTCCTAATTATATTATTATTATTATTGTGTTCTCCTAACTATAATACTTTCTTGTGGTAAGAAACTGTCATCATTAAAAAAAAAATCAAATGATAGAAATCAAGGAACTAAAGCTAGACAATGGAAATTAATAAAAATCTCTTTTCAAATAATCTGAATAAATATTTGCCTGTGGGCTCCACCTTAAGTTTGACCAGAATGTTCTTACCTAAACAGTTCTGGGACACTTTGCAGAGTTTGCTTTTAGATGTTTCTTGTTGTCAAAGGATATCCTTATCATTTGCATATCAAGAGCATTTTATTTTATTTTTGCGTAGGAAGCAGCTTCCAATAATCAGAACTTCAGAGCACACATTCAGTTAAGAACTCCACTAACAAAAATTTCCTTAATATTCTACTTCCTCGAACAAAGATCATGACTCTTTTATAGATCTTCAAACAGCACTGTGACTTCTTTTTAATATATGTTATTAGTTTCCCTTTCAAGTAACATTTTGAAGTTTGTTAGCTTGTGACTACCAGGGCCATTTCAATGTCACGAGGCCTTTCCTTCCTTGTGGACCACAAAGCAGCTCTTAGATGGGGAGGGGTTACAACTTGCCCTCATATCAAAGAAAGTAATGCAATTGATGTAAGAGCACTGAGCTGTGGTAGTTAACTAGCTTCTGGCTGATGGGCTTCTTATTTCTTCCTTTTGTAAGTGACCAAATTAAAATTTTGAAATTTCTAATCTGCATGCATATCCCTTCTTCCCCCAAGCATTCTGAAACCAATAGGTTGTAAGATTATAAACGAGAACCTGTATCTAACCAATTATGGGCACATAGGATGATATTGTGACTAATTCTTCAAAGTGCTTCTTAGCGCTCCTCTCTTTGATTCATTGTTTAAAGATTAAAATTTTACAAATGAAATAAAAAGCTTTGTGAGGCCATTATGGCCACAATCAGAGAGCTGAACCATCTGCTCAACTCTGTAAAATTTCAGAAAAATTTAGATGACATGTTGTAGGAATGCCCTGCTGGTGGAATCCATGGCAAAGGCTTCCACAGATACCTCCTACTAAACCAAATTTAGTGTGTTTTATGGCCCATAAAATGATCCTAGTCAGGGAAACTGGTTTTGTAAATGCCTTGGAAATTAAAGGAACAATTCCCAATACAAATGTTATTCACAATGCAAAGGCACTCAACAACACAAGGCCAGCCCATCTCAGGAAACCTACAAGATGTGCTTACTTAGTCACTCACTACTCAGCTCAGAAGTGTGGGATTAGGGGTCTGCTTGAGATTATGGAAGGGCTAAGAATTTTGGAATGGAAAATTCTGCAAAACAAAAGGCCATTTTGAGAAGAGTATGCCATGTAAAGCACTTTGGACTAAATTCTGAAAAATTAAACAATAATAAACAGCATCTGCTATTTCATGATCTTTATTATTCACATATTCAGACCTAGCTTCATCAGCCCTCAACTTGATACCTCCATTTAATGCAATATTGAATACATATGCATTAATAGGTAGAATAATAAAATATGGGGTGAGTTAGTCCGGGTTCTCTGGGTTTTCTCTCTATATCTACATGCAAAGGGATTTATTATAGGAATTACCTCAAATGATTACAAAGTAGAGAAGTCCCACAATAAACTATCTGCAAGTTAGAAAAAACAATGGCAAGATTTAGAAGCAAGGAACCAAACGGTACAGTTCCAGTCAGAGGCTGAAGAAGGTCCTTGGGAGCCTACAAGTCTAACTGCTCTTGGGTGGCCACTGGTATGAATCCAGATCCAAAGGTTCAAGGAACTGGAGTCTGTCTGGCTACAGAAGCACAGGAACTAAGAACTAGCCAGAACAAACACAGCCAAGGGCTAAGTGGAGGAGTGCAGATGCAGCAGGCCGAAGGTAGAGGAGTGGAACACAGAGCATCCATAGACAGGATGGGAGAGAGGAAGTAGAACTCTCACTTCCTCTTTGGTCCCTCCACTTCTCCCAGCCAATTAGATGATATCTGCCCACATTAAGACTGGATTTTCCTCTCTCAGCCTTCTGACTTACATGGTGACATTATCTGGCAATACCCTCACAGACACACTCAGAAATAACGTTTCCCTAGTTATCCAGGTATCCTTCAATCTAGTTAAGTTGGTACTAAAAATGGACCTTAATGAGTCCACACTAGGTTAACTTGGTACTCATAAGTTGTCCTTAAACCATAGTTAATACACAAATAAAGTCTTAATTCTGACTAATATGACAAAACTATCCTTGGTATGACCAAAGATTCACTGATCCTATAACTTAAATACTATGACGGAAACTAACCTCACTGATACAAAGTCAATAAATCTTACGTTACATGATAAAGGAATAAGGGAGGGGGAAAAGACATTTGCTTAATATATCCATACAAACACAAACATGTTCTTTTTTTACTTACTTATTTTGCATTCATTCACTGAATATCATCACAGCATACAAGATGCTGTTTCCTATCCAGAATACACTGTATAGTGGCTTATTTCTACTCACAAATATATTTAACAAAATATGCAGGAAATCCTCATGAAAACAATGCTTATTTCTAAAACTGGCCACGTGGTTTGTTAATAGTATTTATAACTCCCTTTTTCTACTACGCATTCTGTATCTTTTTGCTTTTAGCAAGCACCACAGTAGTCATGGTTCCTTTGGGTAAACCAAACCTTCATTCTGGGCCATTCATAGTCCTACATGAATTGGGTTGTTTCCCATTGACCATAATCATGAGGCATGCTGGTACTAACAGATGCCCTAAGGAACCTCCTGTATCCAGAACATCTTCTTTATCTCTTTTGTGAAGTAGTGGTTCAATTTCCCTTTAGCAATATGGATCAGTCGCCCCAGCCAACAATGCAACTCCCTTCTTAGCCTGTTGCCTCAGAGGCATGAGAAGCTCAAAGAGACTGGGTAGCAGCCTTAACTTCCAAACAATGGAATTACTGTCTTGTCTCCCGGTAGAAGCATTCCTCCCTATGAAGTTTAGACTTCTAGGCCAGCAGAACATAATGTCATGGGAACAGGAAGCAAAAACTTTGCTAGTGGATCACTAGTGTCAATGATGAGTAGTGCCTCACCTGTTTCCATCCCTTGATTCCTGGACCCATGAATCCCGGCTATGGGAGAAACAGCACCATATGTGGGGTTCTGACTCAGAGCATAACTAGCCTTCTGGAAAACCTTTCCCCAAACCTGCAAAATATTGCCCCTAGCAATTGCCACTGTATCTGAGACTTCAAAAGGCCATTCCACTGTTTCATCAAGTCAGTTGCTTGAGGATGATGGGGAATCTGATAAGACTAATGATTTCTAGGAGTGGAAGCCCATTTTCACACTTTGTTGACCTTGAGTGAATTCTTTGATCAAAAGCAATGCAGTTAGCGTAACGGCTATGTCGCTGGACTCCCACGTAGTCGACCACGGTTCGCATCCCGGACCTGGTGGCTTAAAACTCACGCCAGGTGCATGTGCGTGCGTGCCCAAGATCCCGAGATCATTTCTCTCCCGAGAATGGAGGAGAAGGGATTGCGGTGTGACCATCCCCCCTGGGGGGTGGTTTCTCGCTTTCTGTCTCTATGTCTCTCTCTGTCTGTCTGGCGAGCGCACGCGCCCTATAGCAAAAACCTCTAAAAAAAAAAAATTAAAAAAAAAAAAAGGCAATGCAGTGTGAAACACCATAATGGTGGATAGGTACCCCATAAGACCGTGGATGGTAGTTTGGGCAGGATTTTTGTGTGTAAGGAAAGCATATCCATGTACAAAGTGTCCATTCCCAGTAAAGACAAACTGCTGTCCCTTCCATTGTACAACTAGAGTGGTCCAATGTGATCAGCCTGCCATAGCTAGCTGGTTGGTCACTCTGAGAAGTAGTCCCATAGTACTGGCTCCATGTTAGTCTCTCGGAGGTGGCCATTGCCAGGTTGACCTTGGTAAGTAGGAGTCCATGTTGCTGATCCCATGCATAACTTTCATCTCTGCCACCATGACCACTTTGTTCATGGTTCCACTGGGTGAGGACAACAGTGATTGGAGAAGAATGCTGACTTGGGTCCAAAAAACAGGCCATACTATTCACTTGCTTATTAAAATCCTCTTCTGCTGAGGTCACCAGTTACCACTCACATTCAAATAGGACACCGTATCTCTACATCTTTTGCTCACTCAGAGATGTCTCTCCACATACTTCTTCCCCAGATTTCTTGGTCACCAGTTTTCTAATCATGTTCCTTATAAGTCCTTAACCAACCAGCCAGAGCTTTGGCTACAGCCCAGAAGTCAGTATATAAACACACATCGGGCCACTTCTCCTTCCAAGCATAGTGCATCATCAGTTGGGCCCACTGGAAAGATTTCTCAGAGTGATTCATGTCTTTGTTTCAAATAAATACAAACCCGAATGTGGTCAGAATTTTCAAGGTACTTGTTTTCCTAAGATGAGATAACATTCAAAAGAGTATATGTTTAAAGAAACCCTTTGTAGTTTATAGTCTGTTAGGGAAGATAGTACTTAATAAAAAATGCTAGATAAGGGATCAGGCACAGAGTAATACAACTAGATCCACATGGGGATGGTCCTGAATGTGTGTCCTGTTATGTCCGTAAGCATGCCATATACCTGTACATGTGCCTGCTATCCAGCTAGCTGAGATTAGGGACAAGGTAGTGGCATGGAGATCCCATGGAGTATGCCTGTCTCTTTTCTCTGTGTCTCTCTTTTTCATGGGAGAATAGATAATAAACTCTTTTTAAAAAAAAAGGCTTATGCTGCAAATAATTTTGACATTAAAAAATGCTGATATGATATTAAGTAAAAATTTAGGAAACTAAATATATGTGTAATATAATATGTGTGTAATAAATATATGTGTAATAATATAATGTGACTATATTAAAGAAAAAGTATAAACAAAGAAAGGAAAATCCAAAAAAATTATGTTAAAAAGAGTAGATGAAGGGATTCTAATGTTTTAGCCATTGTTACATGTGTGTGCAATTGTGCGGCAATTTTTCTGCTTTTTAAAAACCTATGCTTTTGCATGACTCTGCCATGTGCAGAATGTTTTTAAAAACTGGAAGATAAAGCTAAGAAGCAATTTCACTTTGGACTTTTTGCAGGGACTTCCAAAAATGCAAAGATTCACTAAGAAATGAAAATTAGTAAATTGTAGGTGAAAACTTTACTCCTGCTCCAAATGGCCAAGGCAAAAACTCCAAACATTGAAGTAAATGAAATGCCAGAATTGGGAACCAGCAGTTAGCATAATGGCTATGTTGCTGGACTCCCACGTAGTCGACTGTGGTTCGCGTCCCGGACCCGGTGGCTTAAAACTCACGCTGGGCGCGTGTGCATGCGTGCCCAAGATCCCGAGAGGAGAATGGAGGAGAAGGGATTGTGGCGTGACCATCCCCTCTGGGGGTTGATTTCTTGCTTTCTGTCTCTATGTCTCTCTCTGTCTGTCTGGCGAGCGCACGCACCCTATAGTGAAAACCTTTCCAAAAAAAAAAAAAGCCAGAATTTTATTTTGAGACACAATTGGAATGGAAGAAATAAAATATCACTTTGCTGGAGCAAACCATTAAATATTAGGAGAATATGGACAATGGAAGTTACTCTTTGGAGGAGTGGTCACGGGAAAGTGAAGGACCAGAAAACTTAGAAGAACCACCACAGCGTGGGACAGAGAAACTCCATAGCTTATGAAAATGGTGAGATGCTTCAGGAAAGTGGAGTTTGAATTTGTCAGGAGTCTTTATAATTCACTATTTTTTTTTTTTTTTAAGATTTTTGCCATTGGGCATATGTGCTTGCTTGAGAGAGACAGAGAAAGACAGCAAGAGGGAAAGTGAGACGTCACCACCCCCACCTCCCACGATGGCCATGCCACAATCCCTTCTTCTCCATTCTCCTTCTGGGACCTTGGGCATGTAGGCCCATGTTCCCGGGGTAAATTTCAGGCTGCCAGACAAGCTACAGTCAGCCATGTGGCAGACGAGAGCCTTAACTATTGTCACCTGCTAGTCCCTGTAATTCACTTTTAATTGGCCTCTTTCTTATTTAAAATTGTTATTTGTTCTTTGCAGTTCTTTATATTTACATATTAGGGTAAAAAGATTATGGGGAGATATGTGCTCCTTATTTAGAGCATTATGCTTTCTCTTGCTCTCTTTTTTCTATTTATTTCCTTTGTTGTTTACTGAGATGAAATTTCCTCAGTAAAAAAGAAAGAACAAGAATAAGGGCTGGCTCTATGTTGAGGCAGCTGGATCTCACATGGCCAATTGTGCAGTTCTAGTCCAGGACCCAGAAGGCTGAGAAACACGCAGGCATGTGTGTGCATGCCCAAAATTCTGAAAGGAGGGAGAGGTGGAGGAGAAGGGGTTAGCGTGTGACCAATCCCTATGGGTGGTGCTTTCTCCTCTCGCCATCTCTCTATCTCTCTCTGAGGAGTGCCCCCATCCTCTAGCAACAACAACAAAAGGAATGAAATGCATCACTATTTTTGATTGTTCTAAGTCTTCATACTTAACTCATGTTCACTGCCTCATCGGATTCTCTTGGTAACTTATAAATTATACTAAATTAGTATTATTTGAACTTTTTATATACCCGTTAGCTGTGACAATTTAAACACCTTTCCGTTCTACAATATGTTAGAGCAAGAATTATAACTCTCACGCAGGCCCTTGGCTCCCAGGATATTTCTGTTTCCTATAGTACATTGTCTTTTAGATGTGATTCCAAAAGGCCTAAGAGACAAAGTGCAACTAGGAGGTGTTTCTAGTTAAAACAAAGCAGAGGAGATACCCACATACCTTCTGCATATATGGGGTCACTCATTTCATTGGGGTTAAACAGACATTGAGATCTTGCCTCTAAGATTGGAAGAAGGGACCACCTTGGGCTGTTTTGAGGGATTGACATGTTATTTGGGAATTTCAATATTATTTCAAAACTTTCAGGGATTAACTCTCTTTTTTTAATGATATGGTATCCTTCTTTTGATTGTCATTCATTCATTAAAAAATAAATGGTAGAATTATGCTAGACTCCTTTCAAATCAACAATGAACAGTCTCATGAAACTATAGTCTCCCTCTCCCAGTTTCCCCAGAGGAATGCAAAGTTATAATCTTATAACATATTCTGCATAATTTAAGTTCTTGGTTTAATATTGTCATTTCAGGCCTTATGCTTACACCTGCATTTTAATAAATGCAAAACAATGTGCATTTTTGTCATGTCTCTAGGGATATGCTTTTTATCCTTTCGTTATTTTGCATTTATTTAGAATCTCTTCTCTCAGTAGTTTGTCGTGTCATAAGTTGTTTGTAAGAGATGGCAATATTATTATGCAGAAGAAGAATGTTTCTGTTAATGCCTAGGCCATTATTTAAAACAGAAAATTAGGATAATTCCTCATGAGAATCTCCACAATATCTTCCCGTAAGGCCAGGCAGAGGCATTTTCGATGATTCTTTCTCGGTAGCTTGGGGCAATAGGGAGTCTTGAAGTTTGAGGTCTTCCCACATCTCTACATGTAGATGACCAGAAATCCTTGACTCAATAATGACAAATATTTACTGCTCAGAATGATTTCCATGGTTTCAAGGGCTGTTGTTGCGTTTGGCCTGGGCGTGACGTTTTCATTCGTGAGGAAGCCAACTTGTCTCATGGCTATTATTTTCTCTTCCAAAAAACAGCTGATATATTGAACAGAGATGACCTGCAAAATATAGTCATAAAGCTTACATGTTGTCGCCCTCTATCCTTTTAAATGTAGTGTGTGGGGGATTAGATTTTTCTCTCTCTGCATGTAAAGTTAGGCAGGCTCGATGACTTTTCTGATCACTCTTAGGTAATGCAGTTGTTTGGTCATTTCAGGTCACAGAAAACAGGCCCCAGTTTAGTAATTCAACTATCAGTAGCATATGTTAGAAAACTCTGATCTGTGTTAAAGGTGAGGTTTCTTTCTGTCAGCAGCTTGGTCTGCTGTGAGTGAGAGGCCTAAAGCTGAAGTGTGCTGGAGAGATTTATTACTTCGCCTTACACTCCTTCAACTCACCAACGGAGTTCTCTGGCTCTTCAAGGGCTGGCAGTGGAGAAGAGGTTAAAAAAAAAAAAAAAAGCAAAGATATCACTTCACAGCTCTTTGTGTGGCGATCTAGCATCTTGGCAGGTGTTTACAGCTGACAACTTGACAGATGTTTACAGCTGACTCTTGTAGGGACTTTTGTGAATTTTCTGCACTTTCCTCCAAGACCTCAAGCAGGGGCGAGCTTGCTCTTTGTTGTATGATTAGTAAATGTGTCTTCTTCTGGTAGCAAATGATCCCTATCGCTTTGGCACACACTGTGAATTGTATCCTGTGCCTGATGAATGTGTGATCATCAATTGAAGACAGACAAAGCAATAGTAGCTTAAGCCAGGCTGATTAATCAAGCTAAAGAGAGTGTTTCTATAGATAGGAAGTATGGGATAGCAGAAAGAACAGATCGACACACTGATAAAATAATATTGATATTGCAAGGAGACAGGAAATGATGGAATCAAAGTCATCCACCAGGGGCAAAGGCAAGAAAAGAAATAAAGAGAAGCATAAGGCTAGAAGCCGTGTTGCCAAATGAAAAGAGAATGATTTCATGACATTAAGACTGTCTGTCAGAAACTGTTGAAATGTAAAAGAGGACGTTATCCTAGCATAGTGCAATTGTGGTTAGGCTGGAAATAATTTCACAGCAACATGTATGCAGCAGAATTAAGCAGCACTAGTGTTGTTGACCAAATGCTTCTAAGAATTTTGGTAATCAACAAAATGGGGAGGAAAAGGAGCCAAGGAACATCTTTATTCTTTCTTAGAAAAGCATTATATGCTTCTTTTAAAAGGATGGAAGTATAAGTTATAAACAGAAATTAAATGGTTGAAAGAAGGGTTTAATTTAAAGGCAATAAGACCATTAATATGCTCATTAAATACTAGCTGGCTATTAGAAACCTATTAAATGAGATTTATCAACCACTAAAACCACCGTCTCTATCTGTTAAATAGCCATTAAATATCAGTAATTTGGTTTGTTATGGGAAATATAGTTCAACTATTTCAATGCAGTAGCTACAGATAATAATAATAAGTAATATTTGTTGAGTGTTTATAATAAATCAGCCAGTATTCTGAAAGCTTCCTGAACACGCTGGCCTTTAACACTCACAGGAGTATGGGGTCAGTGTCACCGTGTCCTCATTTGTGGTTGGGGGAACTGAGGCCTGGGCAGTGTAATTAACCTGCCTAAGGTCACACTATTGGTTAGTGGTGTGAAGTTTCAACTCAGTCTGACTCCAGAACCACGCTGCTAATCAATGAGTTCCCCAATGGTCCCTGCCATAAAAGTATCCAACAGTCTCAGGGCACATCTCCTATTGGCAGCCTTATCAGTTAGAGGCTGGTGATCTGATTTTCAGCCTAGACCTCCATGTGGTCTTTGTCACTGGTAGAAGGAGTCAGATGATCTCTTGTAGAAAGTACTGAGAGAGTCACCTGTCACAAGCCCTCACTTTCACTTCTGCACACAGTTTCAGCCAGATCAAGGACAGGTGAGAGAAAAGCAGAGCTTCTGAAGTGTTGACCCTCCTAGTTCTTTCTTTGTCTGGCTTTTTAATTCTTTCATCACTGTGGCCTCTCAGATCTACCTTCTCTTTGTTTACCCCCGCCTCTCCTTCTCACCATCCTGCATCACCTCATTTTCTCTTTCATTTTGCTGAGGCCTGGGGGGGGGGGGGGGCGGGGTGAGAGAATGGGCAATGGTGAAGAGCTTATCTCCAAGATTCATGGATTCCGAGGAGCAGAGCAGAAGTGTCCTCAGAAGTCTGAAAGCCTGCACGAAGACCACCTGAATGCTCTGCACTTGCAATACGGTATTACAGTGAACATTTTCAGGGCCAAATAGTGGATGGTGAAAGCTTAAGAAAAAACAATTCTGAAAAGGAATGTTGTGCTCACATAATTATTGCTTGTCAAAACCACACTTAATAAATATGGCTCATAGCAGAATTGTATTCTCTGCAACACAGTTAATAATTAATTCTCTAAACTTATTGTCTACTGCTAATGAGCACACACCAAGCTCATTACTCTCTCTAAAGTCTTGCACAATATGTCAATTTGTTTTCTTCATATTTCTTTCCTATTTTCCCTTTTAAAAGTTAAAGCCAGTCTTATTCTCCACTGCTCTACAATGCTGCTAAAAAACTTTTTTTTAAAGTTTGCCCACCAATGAAGTTTTTGAATAATCAAATTAAATCTCTTTATCTTTCATTTGACTGAATTTTAGACTATGTTCTTAGGTTAATATCCATATCGGTTGTACCTCAATACAGTGCCAACCACATTGGTACCTTCTGCAACTAAGCGACATTAGCAACAACATGTACAAATATAACTCTGAATGTACACTTTTAAGAGAATAATTATGCATGCTCACTAGACTATGTAGGAGTCAAAACTCTGAAAAAGATATAGCAAGACCTTTATGTAAGATACTTTGCTAAACATATTTGACTGAAATAAAACACATCATTCTAGAAATAGTACATAGTGGACGACACCGATAAGCTCAGCCAGATGGCGTATTTGGCAGATGGAGTATTCCTGCATTAGAGATTCCATAGACAGCCTTCGGAAACCTGCTCCATTGTCTAATACTGAAGTTTGAGGAAGCTCTTTGCATCTGATCTACACTGTATTTCCTTTGATGTCAGCCTACGCCTGCATGCTCTTGGACTATTTTAGAAGTAAAAACAGCTGATGCTTAAAAGAACCCTGGCATTGGCCTGAAAACTCTTATTGCATTGGCGTATACTTCTTTCTCTGAGCTAAATAACTGCATAGTTCTGATGGGCTTGCTTATCATACGCATGGGCAGAGATGCACAGTGCCTTCAGTAACATACTCTACTTCTGCAGCACAGGCCTAAGTGGCCACATTACTAATATTTTCCATCATCTGGAACATGCTGACTTAATCAATAAGATTTTTTCTATCCTGGTTTTTAATTTCCCAGTTTTCATAAATCCACAGCAGAGAATGTCAAAGAACTGAAACAATGGTGGGGATTTAAATGAACTAGATGTATCAAAGAGAAATACAGTTGGGCCTTGAACAAAAAGGGTTTGAACTGGGCAGACCCACTTATACACAGATAATTTTCAATAAACCTATTGGAAAATATAGTACCATACTATGAATGTATTTTCTCTTTCTTATGATTTTTAAAATAACATTTTCTTTTCTCTAGTTTACTTAATTATAGAAATATATATGTAATCTATAACATGTATAACATACCAGACATTTGATAATCAAGTGTTTACATTATCAAAAAGGCCTTGGTCAGTAGTAGGCTATTAGTAATTATGCTTTTGAAAGTCAAAAATTATATGCAGATTTTCGACTATATGGAAGCATTGCCATTCCTATTGCTCTTACTGATCAAGAGTCAATTGTAGTTTCTTCTTTACAGTGCAGACTGGTGAATGTTTTTAGTAGGTCTGGTCGACTGTCAGTCCATAAGCTTTATGCTTCCTTTCTTACCACTGTCTCGTCTGACATAGCCACTAGCCACCTATGGCTACTTAAGTTTAAACTGTTAAAAGTAAAATAAAAATTTAAAAATTCATTCTTCATCTCAGTAGCCACATTTCATGTACTCAATAATTGCATTAGGCTAATGCCTACCATGTTTGACAGTTTAGTTATAAAACATTGCCAACACTAAAGAAAGTGTTCATGGATATTATTCCTCTAGTGCAATGCATCCCTGATCTTTTGCTTGCATGCTCATAGTGACATAGAAAAGGAGCTTCCAAAGAAGTGGGGTCATATTCTTAGGTTGTTGAGTGTGTGGTAAAAGAATCTTAGAGAGGCAGCCAGCAGGTGGTATGGTGGTTAATACACTTGACTCCCACGTGGGTAATTATGGTTCTAGTCCTGGGCCTGGCGGCTTGCTTTTTCACTTTTCCTCTCTCTCTCTCTCTCTCTGTCCCTTTCTGGTCAAATTAAAGAATCATAGTAATAATAAATAAAATTAAATAAATAATTCTTTTTAAAAAAATCTTAGAAGTGAGGAAATAAACTCTATCCCATACATGGTTCTCAATTGTAAGACAGACTTAACACAAGAGTGACTCAGAAAACCTCTCTCTGGTCTCAGAAAATACTCTTTATGCACTTGGCTGCTTATACATATTGTATTTCTCTTACTAGGAATTAGAAAAAAATTGAGTTTTTTCACTTTTGTTTGCCTTATATTTTTATTGTTCACTTTACAATGAAGTACTTTCTCAAGTTTTCTTAGAGAACATTCACAACTTTTATAGACAACTTGTTATTTTTAAGTCAACCAAATGAAGTTCCAGGTTCTTCATATTCATTACTGTGATTTTAAACTCTTTCAATTTCTTCTTAAGCCTTTAAATGTATCAGATAATGGAGTTTTATGGATTCTAAGGTAACATAATAGTAATGCAGAATGACTTTACTGTTTTTGTGTTCCCATAGTGTGTATTAATTTCAATGTTTTGTTATAGCATTAAGTGTTCAGGATCAGCAGTGTGGTGCAGGCAGTAGGTGCCACTGAGCAGTACTGGAGCCATATGGGAAGGCCTAGAGTTGGGATCCTGAGTCAGATTAAACATGCTGGATGTGTCCATGGGCATGCCTATGATTCTGGTGGACTGTAGGACTGAGGGAAGAAGGATTGTGGTGTGGTCAGACCGCTGTCACACTCATAAAAAAATAAAGGATATAGGGAACCAGCAGTTAGCATAATGGCTATGTCGCTGGACTCCCACATAGTCGACCGCAGTTCGCGTCCCAGACCCGGTGGCTTACAACTCACGGGCGCGTGTGCGTACGTGCCCAAGATCCCGAGAGGAGAATGGAGGAGAAGGGATTGTGGCGTGACCATCCCCCCGGGGGGTGATTTCTCGCTTTCTGTCTCTATGTCTCTCTCTGTCTGTCTGGCGAGCGAACGCGCCCTATAGTGAAAACCTCTCCAAAAAAAAAAAAAAAAAGTAAATGAACTTAAAAAAGTGTCACAATTTTTTTTGTTTTTAAATTTTAAAAATTGCCTGCGGTGTGTGCGCACATGCATGAGAGAATGAGAGAGAGAGAGAGAGAGAGCGAAAGAGAGCACTTCCCCAGTGGGATGTGGTCCTCTTGTGATCTCTTTTCCTCCATCTCTTCTTCCTTACCAATTTGGGGCATGCATACACATGCTCCCAATTGTTTTCTCAAACGACCAGGTCCACAATTCTAACTGTGGTCGGTGTAGTGTTTCAGGTGCTGCGCTACAGGGCCAGCCCGGTGGAAAATAGTTAGAGGTGCTTCCTCCTTCTGGTATTTGTGATGTGGCCTCTCATTATTCTTATGCCAGATTCTGTAGTAATCAAGATGGAGAGTTCCTATAGGCGATTGGAAGCAGAAACAAAAGCAACTGTTTGTCAAGTGTGTTACTTCTGCAATTTCTTTCCTTAAAGATTTTTATCTCTTATTTGATCTTGGCCTCTAATGAATGTCCCCACATAATTAGTAAATGATTCAGCCCGAGATACATTTCGATGCCTCACAAAAGGGCCTGCTCAAGATAATGTAATTTTTTCAAAGATACTATTTACAAGGAAGTTGTAAAGTGATATCGATCTTTTTTTTTTGGAGAGGTTTTTGCTTTAGGGCATGTGCGCTCGCCAGACAGACAGAGACAGAGAGACAGAAAGCAGGAAATCACCCCCCAGGGGGGATGGCCACGCCACAATCCCTTCTCCTCCATTCTCCTCTCGGGATCTTGGGCACGCACGCACACACGCCCGGCGTGAGTTTAAGCCACCAGGTCCGGGACTCAAACCACGGTCGACTACGTGGGAGTCCAGCGACATAGCCATTACGCTAACTGCTGGTCCCCAAAGGTGATATCGATCTTTGACGTGGCTTTAAGGCTTGAAGAGTTTGCTGTTTAAAATCAAGATGAAAATACAACTGTTTTCATTTGCTTCTTCATCAGCTTCCCTCTCTTTGCCTTGTCTTTCTACCGGTCTATTTTCTTTCCTCTTTCTTCAGCTTGATAAACCTGGTGTGATGTGTTAGAGGCTTATTTAAATCTCTTACATTTTTTTTTAATCTCCAGAGCTAGGAGGTAGCATGAGAGTAATGCAACTGAACTCACATGGGAAAGTTCCTGTGTTCATGTCCTGGAGTCTCCCTGAACAGGCTGTGAGTGCACGTGTGTGCCCATGAGCTGAGCTGGCTGACGGGGTAAATTGTGCTGTGAATACCCTGCTGGGGGTCTCTCTCTCTCTCTCTCCATATATATATCTATATCCATATATATATATATATATTTCATTTCATGGAAGAAATAAATAGAAAATTAAAAAAATAAATAAATAAAACCAAGGGTGTCTGGATCCTACATGACCTACATCACAGTTGCAGTTCCCCAGCCAGTGAGTTGAGAAAAGCTGGGCACATGTGTGTGCATGCCCAAAATCCCAAAAGGAGGGAGAGAGAGAGGAGAAGGGATTGTGGCATGACTATCCTCCGTGGGGTGGGGGGGTGCTTTCTCACTTTCTTGCTCTCCAGAGACTGCATGCCTCCTTTGGCAATTTTTTTTTTTTTTTAATTAAGTTTAAGGATTTGAAAACAATTAAAAAAAATTTTTTTTCTCTACGCAGTAAAATTCTTTAGATTCTCAGCTACTGATGAAACTGTTTACATCTGGCTCAAACATCATTGCCTCTGGGAATCCTGTAGGGTGAAAAGATGAAGTGGCCGAGGGCAGCAGACTCGTGCGTTGTATTATCACCTGTCACCACATCTTATGTTCTCTGTGAAAACAAGGTAGCCCGCCCCACACAGGCCAGGACCTCGAGCCTCAGCCAGATGCCCAGCAGCTTGCCTGACCTCATTAAAATTGAGCGATCATGTTAATGTTCAGGTCTGAGGCCAAACCTCTTAGAGCTGTTTGAAATTTCTGAGGATATTATCATAGGAGATTTGGTTTGTGATCTTTTCTTAGTATTTTGGAGCAGGTCAGTCCAAGTAGAAGTAGACCAAGAGGGAATTAGATCTGGAAATTAGGATGAAAAGTAAAACATGTGCTACAAAAAATACAGCCAACACACGGCTACTTACCTCACTTTTTTTTTTTTTTTTTTTTTTAATCATGGCTCTAAAAACAATTCATGATGTAAAATCATAGGAAATAGAATACTTAAAAATTATAGTTAGAGCATAACTTGTGATTTGCAAGAGCATGGATTAGCTGAAGAGGCGAATAACTATGGACAGTGTTCATTTTCAAACAGTAGGGACTGGGGTCCTGACAGCACCTACCTGATGCAATGCTAACGGGGTCATGACCTCTGCCTCCATACCTATCCATCTGAAGGACGAAACAGTACACTGAATTTCTTTCTTCTTTTTCTAAGTGTATAATCCAGCGGCATTTAAAAAAATACACTCAGTCACTATATGTCATTACAGCATGCAAAGTGAGTTTTCCCAGCATGCATACAGTGTATATTAATCCAATTAAAGATATTATCACACACATGGATACTAGAGACAGTGTGGCAAGAGGGGGGACATGGAGGAGGCTGAGGAGAAGGGAATCAAGGGGAAAAAGAAGCAAAACATTTAAGGGACACACACAGAAAACAGTGAATGTCAGTCACACAGAAGTGTAGCATAGGAGAGCAATGCCATTTTTAGTGACTTTGTCAAGATCACATAGGCTTGGGGGCCAGCAGGTGGTGTGGTAGGTAAGGGTGCTCGACTCCTGCAGGGCCCACCGCGGTTCGAGTCCTGGACCTGGCAGCTTGCTTTCTCACTTTCTTTCTCTTTCTCTCTCTCTCACTCACTCACTCTGTCCTCTCTGGTCAAATTAAAATAAATAAAAATGAATAAATAAAAGGTAACTAAAATAAATCTTTTAAAAAAAAATCACATAGGCTTGATTGCTAATCAGATTTTCCGAAGGCTGCAGATTTTCCTGATCACGTATCGGATCTCTATCGATGAAGGATAGACCTTTTATTTTTAGTTTAATTATTTCCTGCTAAAGGACATGCTTCCACTATTGCTTGGGTGCCGGTGAACTTCTCTGCACAGTGGTTCTGTCAAGTTGGTGCAAATGCCTCCACTAATTGGTGTCCTGCCCTGTTGTCCTCATGCTGAGTTCAGCATGAAGCTGGTCTCTCTCAAAGAACAAGCGTGGTGAGATGAAAGCCCCGAGACGCCGAGCACAGATGTGTGGTGCCGGAATGTGTTTGTTCAGTCAGATGGGCACTTCGCGCACGTAAATCACACAGGTGACCGGATGTGGGTGTGACTGTTAACTTCCTTAGCAATGATACTTACAGTCCTCACGCTTTTGCAGATATCTGGTGGCTGTTGATGACCCCAGGACTAAAGTGTTTCTTTTTTTTTTTAGAGAGAGGTTTATTTATTTATTTTCTATAGGGTGCATGTGCTCGCCAGACAGAGACAGAGAGATAGAAAGCGAGAAATCACCCCCCCGGGGGGATGGCCACACCACAATCCCTTCTCCTCCATTCTCCTCTCGGGATCTTGGGCACGCACGCACACGCGCCCGGCGTGAGTTTTAAGCCACCGGGTCCAGGACGCGAACCCCGGTCGACTACATGGGAGTCCAGCGACATAGCCATTATGCTAACTGCTGGTCCCCTAATAGTGTTTCTTATGCTCACCATCATTTAGAAAGCTGGATGGTAGTACAAGGGTGTCACAGCACACTGAGAGCTCAGAAGAGGGGCCCCGGGTTTCATCCCGCACCCTCCCAGAGTGCACTGGACATGTGTGTGCCCATGATGCGGGAACAGCTGACCTTGGGAGTGGATTGTGGCCTCAAGACCCTGTTGAGAGTGCTGCATCTCTGTCTGTCTGTCTGTCTGTCTCTCACTCATGGAAGAAATAAAGAAATGAACTTTAAAAACAACTCCCGTCAGCCTCAGAGGTAAGCAGACTATGGCAGCGTCACTGCCTGCTTACTTCTCAGGCTCGCCTCGAGGTCCTTTTGGGCACGACCTTGGTCTCATCATTCCATACCTGTCCTTCAGGCTTCTTGCCTGGGAAATGACTTGGGACCATCAATTGACTCATGTTCTTGCTTTATCTAAAAGTTTCAGATTCTATGACATAGCTGGGTCACAGGATAGAAGTAAGGATTTAAGAGCTAAGTGTTTAGCTTTGTTACTTTGATTCGTGGAGATTTCATAATCATGGCTCGATTGTTTTTTTAATCATTTTCTTATATAAAGAATGAACGTGGGAACAGAAGTCTAAGCATAGCAGTGTTCACCTTATCTTAACAAAATCCTAGGATCTTGTATTTACACAATAACTCCTCACTTTGTTCTGGGTATATTATAAGTTGTTAAGTACCTGTACATACATGATAGGAGCTGAACTTCCTAATAACTCCCTATTGTTGTCCAGAGTTTCAGCACATTCAAGCTGACGAGCTCGAATGGTTAAAGGTTGAATTGGTTGGTTGAATCGAGCCCATTTATTTAGTCACTAGAACAATGACTATTCTTTGACATGACTCTTTTGCTTCCAATAAAACCCTTCCAATGCTTTTTCAGAATTAAAAAGGAAGAGAATCTTGCAATATATAAGATATGCATTTGCTTTTAGCTTCCTAACACCATCTTTGGTTGGTTTCTCAATGTATTTGACTTATAGCGATATTTTGAACATGAGATCATAAAATTGTTGAAGAAATTATATTTTACTTTATTTTAAAAGATAATATGAACATTTTTACTTCTCAGAGATAGAGGTACAAGAATTCCACAAGTCTATCATAACATTAGGAGGCAATCTTAAAGGAAATGTGTGGGGATCGGCAGGTGGTATGGTGGTTAAAAGGCACTGGCCAGCCATGGTTCAAGTCCCGGACCTGGCAGCTTGCTTTCTCTCTTTCCCTTTCTCTGTCTCTCCCTCTATCAAATTAAAAAATAACAATAACAAATAGAATTAAATAAATAAATAATTCTTTTTTTTTTTTTTTTTTTAAAGAAAGTATGTGTGTGACTAGTGGGTAGAGGGGATAGATATTAAATGGCTTGGTAAAACTTAACTATTTTCTTAAATCTGGAGGAAAAATGTCCTCTTCAGGCATATTTATGGAAAAATATATTGAAATCAGCATCCTAGATTCCAGAGGAATGCATTTTATTTTTTCTTTGTTTGATTCATGAAACACCTGGTAATGAAACACGGGGCCATTTTAGAAGTTTTGTTTGCCATGTGACAATTGTTCCCAGGCGGCCAGAGGAAGAGTCAAAAATAACAAAATGCATGATTCATTGAGAAATCTAGACCCTGAGTTTCACAATTTTTGGATCACTTCTAGAAAGTTTATCCTGAAGCTGTAAAAAGGATTCACAATGGAGGCCTCAGACACACTAGCTTTCAAATTCAAGGAATAGCTGTTGCAGGCCTTCCACATTAAGGGATGTTTGACTTTCTAATGACTACTTTTGGTGGAGTTAAGAAAAGCTCTAAGTAAGAGGCAAGCATTTACATGAGTTTTGTCAAATAGCGTTATGCTGTGAATTTTTGGTTTCTTGAATTTCTGGGGTAAACATTTTCTTTTTCTAGCTTTAGATTCCTTACGTTAACATGGTCACTGTTGAACTAAGTGACCACATTTGCAAATATTATTTTGTTTTCAACCTTCACTTCCCCTTCCCCCCAAAAGACATTTTACAGGGAACCCCATCTGGCTGTTTTCAATGGCATTAACTTAAACAAAGGATGTTCTTCTCCATATTGATTCATTTTCTGGACTGAATTGCCCTTTCGTAGTAGTTCTGCCAAGTCATCTTTATCTTGGGTTAGAGAAAAAAGACTTTTATTCTTGTTTTGAAAATCTTGCTGATTTGCTGAACAAACCTCCAGCCCGAGCTTTTTCTTTTGTAAGTTACGTAAGTCATGCTGTGAGAACTAACATCATGTCACTCATTGTCCTAAAGCAAGAGCCAAACTGGTGAGAAACCACCCACCGCTGAGTGTCAACCTGGTGCCAAAAAGGCAGCAGCTGCATGCCGCCCTGCTGTGCCCCAAGTGCTCAAACGACCCTGAGAGGGAACAGGGACTTCAGCTGCAGGAATCAAAGGGGGTCACTAGCCAAGCAGAGCGGAGAGAAGTAAGGGACGGATTTTTCCTATTTATTTATTTATTAATTTTTTGGTTCCAGAGACTTGATACCATTAGAGAAGAAAATTTCAGACTGATGCATTTTTTTTAAAGAGGGATTTTTGCTATAGGGCACATGTGCTCACTGGAGAGACAGAGAGAAAGAGAGAAATCACTCCCAGGGAGGATGGCCACGCTGCAATCTTTTTTCCTTCATTCTCCTCTCGGGATTTTTGGGCACACACACACACAAATGCCTGGCGTGTGTTTTAAGCCACTGGGTCTGCGACTTGAACTGCTGTTGACTGTGTGGGAGTTCAGCTATGTAACCATTACGACATCTGCTGCTTCCCGATGCAATTTTTTGATCGATATCCTTAATTGACAGATAGTAACTGAACAAGCTTACAGGTGGACCCAGCAGGTGGTGTGATGGTTAAGGCACCAGACTCCCACATGGCCAACTGTGGTTCAAATCCTGGACCCATGGTGGCTTGCTTTCTCACTTTCCCTCTTTCTCTCTCTTTAGTCAAATTAAAAATATAATAATAATAATAATAATAATAAATGAAATTAAGCAATTCTTTAAAAAAGTGTGGGCTATAGTGTAGTTTTTCTATGCATGTATACAATGATCAAATCAGGGTAATTAGTATATCCAGCACCTCAAACATTGGTCATTTCTTTGTCTCAGGGCTAGTCCAAATATTCTCTTCTAGCTATTTTTTTTTTTTTTTTTTTTGGAGAGGTTTTCACTATAGGGCGCATGCGCTCGCCAGACAGACAGAGAGAGACATAGAGACAGAAAGCGAGAAATCACCCCCCGGGGGGAATGGTCACGCCGCAATCCCTTCTCCTCCGTTCTCCTCTTGGGATCTTGGGCACGCACGCACACGCGCCCGGCGTGAGTTTTAAGCCACCGGGTCCGGGACGCGAACCGCGGTCGACTACGTGGGAGTCCAGCGACATAGCCATTACGCTAACTGCTGGTTCCCTAGCTATTTTGAATATATAATAAATGATTGTTAACTGTAGTTGCCCTGCAGTGCGATGGAACACTTGTCCCTCGCTCCTTCTCTCGTTGTGGCCGTGTGTCTTCTGCATTAAAAAAAGAAACAGAAGAACTGTGGGCTGTGTGGCTTACAAACAATGGAAATTTATGTTACACAGTTCCGGAAGGTGGAAGTCCGAGAGAGGAGTGATACAATAGTTGGGTGAGGGTGAAGGTCATCTGGGTTACAGAGTCCCAACCTCTTCCTGTAGCATCCATGCAGAAAAGGTGAGAAAATTCTGAGTCTCTGTTATAAGGGTATCCCATTCTTTTTTCCCTTCTTTTTTTGTCTTTTTTGTTTTTCTGCCAAAGGGCGCATGCACTCACCAGAGAGAGACAGAGAGAAAGTGAGAAATCACTCCCCAGCGGGGATAGCCAGGCTGCAATCCCTTCTCCTCCATTCTCCTCTGGGAACATGGCTGGTGTGATTTTCAAGCTGCAAGGTCTGGGGCTCAAACTGCTGTCAACCATGTGAGAATCCAACACTTTAACCACTACACCACCTGCTGGCCCCAGGTACCCCGTGGGTCCCACCCTCATGATCTAATCACCTCCCCAAAGTCTCACCTCAAATACCCTCACAGTGGGGGTTGGGGTTTTAACATAAGCATCAGAAGTGGGTGGGGCAGACACTCAGGCCCAGGGCCTCTCCTCTGCAGTCCTTGTCTTTCCTCTTCCTTTAAAACTCCGTGTAGGGACCACCCCCTCTCATTTTCCTCTTTTCCTCTTATTAGGGGTTCCAGTAGAATCACATGCATGCTCCTCCACAGTTCACTCCTTACCTCTCTCCCACTGAACAACACACTTCTGGGGTGCAGAGACTGACTGGTTCAGCCTGGTTTTCCTAGGACCTCGCACAGAACCTGCCATATATTAGTTCGTTGGGAAAGTCGTGATGCATCTTTGCATAGAAAAATAGATCATGACTTTCCCGAGGACCGAAAGCAGGTACTTAGTAAGGGTTTAGGGAATGGAGAAAAATTCATTATGAGAAGATCTAACATCTAAAATTAATTCATTTTTAACCCATCATCAAGTTGCAAGAAGTAAGTCCCGTGGTCACCAAGAAATTTCATGAGTCTATATAAGATTTTTCTTCAGAAACTGTTCTACATTGCTGACTTAAATGACTATGTACGTCCTCTAGTTATGGAGACACAGCTCCAGGAATTTTGTTCTCAACATGATTTGCCCCCTCCCCCCTCCAAATGCCCTAGTGATATGTAAATACTGCTACTGTGTTCCTTTCCCAGTGTAATTATTTTGGCTGGTATATCTGGGGAGTGTAAAAATGCATGTGACTATGCGTCTACACCTTGGGAAGTAGGAGTTGGTGTTTGAGGCTGAGCAGCAGAACGCCGGAGGATGGGAAAAGGAGATCTGATATGTGTTCCATGGCGCTGGCTGGAGATAAATCCTGAGGCCTACACCAATAAAGTGGCTCATTGGTAGGCAATGATTTTGAGATGAGGGGCAGAGTAGCACCCACAGATTGACTCAGCAGACAGCAATTTAAGCCTTAAATCAGAGAGCGGCTGTCCTCCCTGCTTCCTTTGGACACTGGCATCTGCCATTCATCACCTGCACATTCCCACCTCGCACATGATTGACACCTATTTACTGTCCAGTTTAGTATCTTTTCATGCGGATCCATCCTACCCTTCTAAGTGGATTGTAAACCTCTCTGGAGTGTGGGACAATAGTGATACATTTCTTTGTAACTTTACTGGTGTCTTCCACTCTGCCTTCTGCATAGTTGATGCTTACAGAAAGTTTGGTAATTGATACTTTGCATCACTGGTAGCAAAAATAGCTTTCAACCTATAAAAACAAAAATAGTTACAAATCCCTGTCTTTGATTTCCGAAAGTTAACAGAAATCAACTAGTTGATTCTCTCATCATCTCCCCTTTAATTCTTCCTTTATAAGGAACTAAAGCAGAATTTTCTTCTCATTTATTTATGTGAAGGGTTATTGTATTTAAAGATGAAATAATTAAAACTTTGGAATACTGTAATGAATCCTGGGTTCAATATTGGTAAATAATGTGCCACTACTGAATTCTGGAAGAAAATAAATGCTCCAGCTTCAAGAATCTGTCTGTTAAATAGAAAGACAGGTGTGTCATGTTTACAAGGGATGTGACATTATAAACTCAGCTGAAACAACCCATCCAGATGTGCAGTGATCTGTATCTCTGAACCCGAAGAACTCTGTCACAGGTTTTATGGGTAGTTTTTGTTTGTGAGTGTTTAGACACCTTAGCAGCCAGCTGGAATGAAGCCAGTATCAGTAACAACACAGAGATGGAAAACCATTATCTAATCAACGCCTATCAAACCAGTCAGTGGTAAAACAGTGCTTCCCGAAACACTTATTACAGATAACATTTTGGTTGTTAAATTTATGAAGTGTAAAGTTATATAACTTCTTTTCTGAAAAAAGTCGGGACTGCATTTTCGTATACACATCCACCCACGAACACAGTTCAGCAGTGGAAGCACTAATAAGGTCATTGACAAAAATAAATTACATAAATTGTATTTAGCAATTTTCAACACTCACTGAGAAAGTCCACGCGGGGGGGCATGGCCTTGCCAATTATGAAAAATGTTCTCCTGAATAATTAGCAGAGCGTGTTGACAAAAATGTCAGCATGAGCGGAGGCAGCGTGCTGTATCTGCTGGTATGTCAGATACACCATTTGAACCCAAAGTTTGGCTAACTTAGCATGTTTCATCCTGCCTGCATACTATAAATTCTTACAGTGCATTAGGTAACGCTATTGCTTGTCTTAAAAGAAACCGTTTCTTCTATATCAGGGGCAAATGGCACTGCATCAATTATTTGGGTGGTAGAGTGGCTACTCCCTTTCCCCTGTGGTTCAGACATTAGATCCCCCCTGCCCGAAGAATGAGGAATTGTTCACAATGGCTTGAATTATCTCCCTATTAGAGAAGTCTTGGGACTACCTGGCCTGAAGATCTCTGTTCACATCAAGAAAAAAAATGGAGTTTCATATATCTTTTCTGTTCTCAGCTTCACTGGATCCAAGTTATGGGCAATACTAATCAAGCAACACACACACACACACACACACATGCACATGTGCACGCACACACACACACACACACACATCTGAGCTTACACAGGGAGGCATTTCGGCCATTAGCTACTCTACTAACTCGCGCTTACTTGGACTACTTTAATACACACTTGGACTAGTGGATACTTCTTGTGGAGCTCTTCATTACTTTAGTTTCAGAATGTTAGCTTTTGCTTTAATAAGTCTCCAAATATCAATGGTTTTCGAGCTACACCATGTTAGTTGTTCTCTTAATCATTCTCTGTAAGTAGTCTTCCCAGGGCGGCCATCTCACATCAACCCCCACACCCTCCCTAAGCTGGAAGGCACCCCCGCTTTGGTCTGTTTGGAGCCTTTGGCCCTGAATGCCTGTCTTCCCCAGGACTCCCTTGGGCATCTCGGCTGTTTCTCTTTCTTTTTTATTGGCTTCTCTTCTTTCCCTTGTTTCTCTAAATATGGGCGCTTCCTTCGCTGTGCCTTTCTTATTCCTAGTATTTACTAATAATCCCGCCTCTCTCCTGGCTCAGACCAAGATTTCTGTTAAATTCCCTTCAGGTTTGTGCTCTCCCTCCTAAATTACAGGGGCATTCTCCTGTCCACAGGGATCGTGGATGGTCTATAGTTCACTCTACATGTTGGAAACCAAGCTGAGCATCTTTGCCTACAAGTGGCCTTCTCATTCTCATGTCCTCACTCTTGTCCACATAGTCACTTGGGATCTAAATCTCAAACTTCATCGTAATTCTTCCTTTGCCTTAATATCTACTGACTCATCAAATTCCGCCATTTCTTTTTTTTTGGGGGGGGCAGAGGTCTTGCCTTAGGGCATGTGCGTTCGCTGGAGTGACAGAGAGACAGAGATAGAAAGCAAGAAATCCACCCCCCCCCCCCCAGCGGGGATGGCCACACTGCAATCCCTTTTTCCTCCATTCTCCTCCTGGGATGTTGGGCACACATACATGCACCCGGCATGAGTTTTAAGCCACTGAGTCTGGGACTCGAACCACGGCTGGCCATGTGGGAGCCCAGTAACATAACCACTGCACTATCTGCTGCCCTCCCGCCATATCCTCTTAGTTGACACGTCTCCCTTCCTTGTTCATTGCCAACTCTCAGTTTCACATTTTTATTATCCCCTCAGAAAGTTAACATGGCTTTTAAAATTCTCTTTGTGGAACTCAATTCATCTTATAAATTCAGATTTATTACATAATAATGTTTTTTATATTCGCACTACTCTAAAAGTCACCTGTCCTACCCACTCCATAGTTATTGAGTAGACTGTGGAAGTCAATTGCACTAATTTCTTCTCTTCCTATCTTCCTTCCTTCCTTCCTTCCTTCCTTCCTTCCTTCCTTCCTTCCTTTCTTTCTTTCTTTCTAATAAACTGTTGTTTATTTTCCTTATCAACCTTGTTTCCATTTTGTATAAGAGTCTGTGAAGAGCAGCCTTAAGACCACTCAGTGGTCATTCCCACCCTTTCAGTGGCCTGAGCAGTGGGGGCTGCCGCGGTGACAGTGGCGGGCTGGGCACTCCAGTCTTCAGTAAGGAGCTGCTGGGTGGGCACCGAGGGCACCTGCGCGCCTTCAGACAAGTCTGCGACCTCAGGCTGAGCAGCAGTAAACTCAGGAGATGGGGCAGTCCATGCACCCTGAAATTCCTCCTTGGTCAGAGCCCTTTCAGCTGCAGCCTGCTCCTCCTTCTCAATCTCTTCAGGATCTCTGTAGAAGTAGAGATCAGGCAGGACCTCCCACAGGTGTTCACGGGAGATGGTGCCACGCATGCGCAGCACTTCCCTGGCCCACTTCCACCACATCGGACCCACGGAGTGAGCTCCCTTGTTGTTTCCTGGGATGGCGATGTCCACACAGTGCAGAGGAGAATCTGTTGGACAGAGCAATGGTAGGAGGATTAACATAAGAGGCCTCTGTGAGAGGCTGGGGGTCGGCCCTGGGGTCGGTAACCACCAGAAGACGTGGCTCCCGGAAGGCTGCCAGGTTCTGGTTAGTGAAGGTTCCAGGAGTGACGCGACCAGCGATAGGCTCTGGTGGCAGCAGCAAACCTCAGCACAGCAGTCTGTCCAGTTCCCTAGAAGACCTGACACTGGCGTCAGCGGGATGTTCAATGGCAACAATGGCAACAATGGCAACAATGGTACGAGCTGCCAGCGGGAGCTCCTCCAGGTCCTCTCAGACGTGCAATGGAGATGCCAGCCCTTCTCCTTTCGCAGATGCACTGCTCCATTTGGAAGTCAAGTTGGTGCCACCTAAGTGGGCTCCTGCTGCAAGGAATTTGAGCATCCCTCTCCTTCATTCGCAGGACATCAAGGGCACTGGGCGTTGTAAAAGTGTCCCTGTAAGTTACGATGGGACCCAGAACAACGCCGTACGGACCCTTGGGTGGGCAGTGTGGAAAGGCAATTGCACGAGTTCCTGAACTTTCAACAGAGCTCATGTTTGTTAATTGGCTGATGTTTAATCTAATTTTGCTTTGAAATAATTTTAGTCAGTGAATTTATATAGAGAAAAGAGCAAGTGAGGGTGACACAGGCACGCAAGGATCAAAGCCAATGGGCACAACCCTCACTACCTGGCCATCAGTCGTCTCCCTGGTTCTGTCCGTCCCCTGTGTCAATACAGACATGGCAACCAGGAGCATGATCGGATCCAGGCGAGTGTGAAACGAAGCTTATCCTGATCTGCTGAAAACCCTGATGCTCGCCTGTTGGCACCGGTAACCAGTGAAACCACCTCCATTGTCATCCATTTGGGGGTTTTCTTCTTAAGGGATTCACACATTCAGTGACTACAGTACGGTTTGCACTTACTGACTTATTTTATGATTTCCTACTCGTTTCTTGGGTCTGTGCTCTGTTCTTGCAAATTTACTTTAAGCTCTTCAGGATCCAGCATCTGTATTGTGTTTGCATTTCTACCAGTGCCTAATAGTTTTCTAATCTTAATACAATGAAATAAATGTTAAAGTAACTAATATTGTATGTCATTTGAGTAATGACAAATTGTGTGCCAGCATTACAAGGGCATATGCGGTCATACTTGGTAAACAGGGAGGTTCTTCCAGAATAACTCACCTAATTCCATTAGATATGTCTCCATGTGGTGGACTTCTACTTCTCTCATTTTATATAAATGATTTCTATGACATATATTTTAATTCTTGTTTTATTCATATTTTTAATTGACAAGCCATAATTGTACACATTTGTAGAATACAACACGATGGTCTGACATATGTACACGATGTGGGATGATGACATCAAGCTCATTTACCTGTCGTTTTTATGGAGAGACATTGGAAATTTACTTTTATCTTTTAATTTTTTTTAGAGAAATGTTTGCTGGAGGGCATGTGGACTCACCAGAGAGACAGAGAGAGACAGAAACAGAAAGTGAGAAATCACCCCCCCAGAGGGGATGGCCATGCCTTGACTCCTTCTCCATTTCTCCTCTCAGGATTTTGGGCATGCATGCACACATGCTTGACATCAGTTTTAAGCAGCAGAATCCAGGACAACTATGTGGGAGTCTAGCATTGTAACCATTATGCCATCTGTGGGTCCTACTCTTAGTTATTTTTAAACTCCGACTCTTTTTCTTTTCTTTTTTCTCTTCTTTTCTTTTCTTTTTATTTTCTCCTTCCTTCCTCCCTCCCTCCCTCCCTCCCTCCCTCCCTCCCTTCCTTCCTTCCTTCCTTCCTTTTCTTTCTTTCTTTCTTTCTTTCTTTCTTTCTTTCTTTCTTTCTCTCTTTCTCTCTTTCTCTCTTTTTCTTTTCTTTTTATTCTGAGATAGGGTTTCACTGTGTTGTCTAGGCTGTCCTCAAACTCATGATCCTCCTGCCTCAGCCTACTAAGTAACTGGGATTACAGGTATGAACCACAGTGCCCAATCTAAACTCAGACTTCATATTAAAAATACAGGTTCATTATAAGTCCCACTCAGGGAGGGAGTGGTAAGCAATTGGTTCTTGTGACTTTTTTTTTTCTTTTTCTTTTTACAAAGAAGGAAGACTTAGAAAACATAAAGTTATAAGTTGAGAAATATCTAATGAAGAAAAGTATAGTGGTCAGGGAAAGAATTTTTTGGGGGGTGGGGATCTTCCTGTGGCCTGGTGGTTGAAGTAGCCAGATCCCACATGGCCGACCACATAGTTAGTGGCCAACACGCAGTAGCTCGAGAAACACACCAAGAATGTGTGCATGCATATTCACCATTCCAAAAGGAGGGCGATATGGAAGAGAAGAGCTTGCAGCATGACCATTCCCGAAGGGGGTACCACCTGCTCTCCCTCTCTCTCTTTGTCTCTCTCTGGCAAGTACTGGTGGCCTCTAGTTTAAATTTTTTTAAATATTATTTTGTTTTATACTTATAAAATAACTTTCAATTTTTATTTGCTTACATGTTTTTATGTAATTTAAAATATTGAGGTATTTCTTCTCATTTGAAAGTAACAAAAAATTTAATGTCTTGGGACCAGCAATTAGCGAAATGGCTATGTGACTGAACTCCCATGTAGTCAACTGCGGTTCGAGTCCCGGACCCAGTGGCTTAAACTCACGCCGGGCACGTGTGCATGCATGCCCAAGATCCTGAGAGGAGAATGGAGGAGAAGGGATTGCGGTGTGGCCATCCCCCCGGAGGTGATTTCTTGCTTTCTATCTCTCTGTGTCTCTCTGTCTCTCTGGCGAGCACACGCGCCCTGTAGCAAAAACCTCTCAAAAAATAATTTAATGTTTTTTACAATGTGCTGTAATTGAAAATGAAAACACACCTATTCTCACTGTACATATTTTGAGAAGAATCAATTTCTCAATAAATGTGCATGTATTAAGCTCTTCTTTAATAAGTGACAATCAAAAAAGACAAGCAAGTACAGCTTCATTAGATGAAATCTTGAGTTTTAGACTTGCAATCGTTTAAAACCCTTGCAAAATATGACCAACATATTACCACCTGACCAATATAAACAGATATTGTTTTATTCACATAGCAACAGAATTTACCGAAAAAGCCCCATCTTTCATTTCGATGCAACTATACAGACAAATGACAAACATTATTTACATCACACGTACAAGGTATCTTTCTGGGGATTATTGTTGTAAACATGAAGTAAAATATTGGATCATCAGAAAAGTCACGACACATTTTTTTTATAGAAAAACACATGGTGACTTCTCACAACCCAATAATAAATTTCCCTGTCCCAAGGTAGCTTATAGTCTAGTAGAGGGAGATAAACAAAAATACGCAGATAAGTAAATATAAAGTTATGGCCCTTTAATCCTGAGAGTCTAATATAAACACCTAACAATCACTAGGATACAGTGCCTAATTTTTAAAACCTAAATTCTTGCTAGATTAGGAAATTCAATTAGTGTGTCATGAACAACGACAATAGAATCTAGTAAGATGAAGAAGTGTTACTCACACTTTAATGGAGATACCACAGACTTAATGAATTTGTTCTGGCTGGAAACAAAATAATTAGCTAACCTGCATTGGGAAGGTCAGGTATTATGTAATGTATCATAAATTATAGGATATATCTATAATTAAAAAATAATACTGTAATTTTGCACCAACAAGGTTCATTTTGTATTACAAAAGTAAATCGAGACCTTGTGTGTCTCAACCTTATGTGATTTAAGGTGCAATCACTGAATCATATTTTTGGTTTGTTCTTTAGTTAATCCTTAGGATATATTGGTGAGGGAGTGGGTGCATGTTAGTGTGCTCTCTGGACAGTCAGAAGTACTCTCCAGTGCCTAAGGACCAGGACCGTGTTATGAGAGCAGAGTGGAGGTACTGCAGTTTGTGTATCACAACACCGGTCGTGAAACTCCAGACACCTTCAGGAGATGAATCCTCACCTATCCTGCTGGGATGGGATTGTAGTGTGCAGTTTTATTGCATTTTACAGGTGGGATAAATAACTAGTTTCAGGTTGGTTGCAGAGTAGGAAATAAAACAGAGTTCTTTTTATTTCTTATCCTGTAATTTAGCTACTGCTTTCCCTAAACAAGTCATTATATTCTTCCCTTCAAGAGTCTCAAGTTATTTCTTATTTTGAAATCTTATCTTCTCAACTAGATTGGGGTCAGGCTGCTTCTTCCACATCTTATAACACTAGTTACAGAGTTGGTGCATACACTACTTAGTATTTTTTTTAATTATTTACTTACGTATTTAAGGTTTATTTATTTTATTTATGATAGTGCAGGCACATGCAGAAGAGAGAGAGAGAGAGGGAGAGAGGGGGAGAGAGAGAGAGAGAGAGAGAGAGAGAGAGAGAGAGAGAGAGACTCTTGTAAGGGTCTCCTCAAACTGCAATTTTTCTTTCTTCAGTTTGCGGCTCATCAGGATCTTGGGCCCTTAGTGTATTTAAGCAAACCAGGGATCTGAACCCATGGTCGCCATGGCGCTTCCAGCACTGCAGTTTGGTTTGCTCCCAACTGCACCACCAACTTGGGCTCCATGGTATTATTCTTTTTTCTGTTTCTTACATTTCTATTTAGTAAGAGTAGGCGATAGAGAATGGAAAGATTACGTAACATAGGAGTGTTGATTCACAAACGTCCTCTGACTGCTGGCACTTCGAATACTGACTTCTGCTTTGATGGGCCTGTGACTTTCTCACACATTTCCCCCCTTAAAACAGCAAGGCTGCAATTTTCTGACTTTTACAAATGAGAGGTGCTGTAGAGTAAGCCAATACCGGCTTCAGTTCCTCTGAGAAACTTAGTATGTAGATATACATTATTATGATCATAAATAACGTTTTATTTTCTGAGGCGTGATGCCAGAGCAAAAGTCATTTGTGGAGGCAAACATTTGTTAGTTTTATGGAGTTTTTTTTTTTTTTTTTTTTTTTTTTTTTCAAATCCAGTCTCCATTCAGAGATAACAGATACTTCAATGGGTTTCTCTCAAAGTTTAGAAGCAAATGCATTGTCTACCGTATCAGACAATAACATTAATTTTCCTAAAAATTTTATGGTGTCCCCAATTTGTAGCATGAATACAAGGAGGAAATCACAAGGCTTTCAAAAGTTGAATTTGATCCCCTTTAATTTATTCTTTCATTTAAATTAGAAGCCCAGTTGCCAATTTCTCAGATTTACTGGTCTTAAGTTTTTATCAGACTTTGATGCTTTAGGCTTATTTTTTACTTAATTTTATTATTATTTTTTAATGATAGAGATCATGTGAGTGCAGATGAGAAAGAGAGATGAGAGACCTTTCACGGGGTCTGATTATACTCCAATCCCCTTTCACTTCTTCAACCTGTTGGATCTTAGGCTCTGGTGCCTGTGCCCAGCACGTTTCAGACTGACCAGGCCGGGAGTCAAACTGCAGTGGCCTTAGGGCCACCTCACAGTGTTCTCTCTTATTGCTTTCAAACATCAGCCAACTTGTTCTCTCCGATTCTCCTTAACCCGGCATACTTGAATAAGTTATAGGTACAAGTATAGCGAAAAATCTTACATTCTTTTTGTTGCTCCAGAAACATCTCTTAGTCTTATCCCATGTGACCTTTCTTCTAAAATTCAACAAAGACCCACCTTGTGATTTTCACCAGCAAAGTATCCACTTTCTAAAATAGTCATCTACTATTGGATTGTCGGAAAAGTCATGGCATGTTTTTTTAGGCAAAAATGAGTCATGACTTTTAAGGTGGCCCAATAATTTTGTTTATATGTGTCCGTAAAAAATATATATTGCACTGGCTAAGTAGTTTTAAAAGTTGTGATTTTCTACAGAGCTTAATGTTCATGCATACTAGGAACATTTACTGAGTTCACATTAAATTCCTATCCAGTGGAAGGAATCGAAAATCGTAAGTAGCGGATGTTAAATAGCGGAAAGGACTGAAGTGGTTTCCCGGGGAAAGACATCTGAGGTGTCTGTGGGTAGCTGTGCTTACACTGATTCTCTTAGAGATAAAAACAGTCACGAGTGACAACGGAGTCAGCCCTCGGTTTAAATCATCACTTTTCTCTTGGTCCATTTTGATGATCAGTATACCATGGGCTATTAGTCCTCGAAATATTCTGGGTTAAATATGATAGTTCACTGCACATAATTCTCATTTTGCAGTGAGAGCTTTCGGCTTTATTACATCTGAGATACTGTGGAACACATCATCTCGACTCTGATTTTTTTTTTTACAACATATTCAAGATGAACAGAGATTTAAGTGAATTTGGTTCATATCATCAGTTAATTTATTAGCAGACATAATGATGGAACCATAAACCTGTCACCCAGGTGGCGCTAATGAACTCCTTTGGTGAGCTCCCTCAGCAAGAGCATGATATTGGAATTGAAGTGGATATTGGTCCTTTCCTTTTGGAGGTTCAAGGACTGTATTCATATTGATAGATAGGAAATTTTGTCCTTAGAGATGGATGAAAGAACACCATTCCTCTAAAATCCCCAAGATTGTTTTAGTCTTACTGCGAGCTTATTTTCCTATATTTATTGGATGTTTTAGGTGGACCCTTTTTAAAAGAAAATAAAGAAATATAAATAGCAAATATAAATATGACATATGTAGACCTTTTAATTTTTAGTGTGAGACACTGAAAGAATCTATTGCAGAAACAGTGAGTGCAGACCTGACAGCTTATGTAACAGTAGAGGTTCATCATCCTAATCCCCCCAACGCCAGCAGCACGCGTCATCGAACCGGGAGTCTGCTGTGGACACGGCCATTCATAGTTATAGCCATTGTTTAATTACAGATGAAATAAGTGCTGTGAACAAAATTCATCTCACGTTAGCAGAGTGTATGATAGGAAGAGCTGGTCGGTGTGGGAAGGACAATGAGGGAAAGGGTGAGGGAAACTTCTCTGAAGAACTGATGTTCAAATTGAGACCCAAGAAGTGAGTAGGGGAAAGTTAGCCAGGTGAAGATGAGGGATAGAGCGGGCATGGGGCTCTTTCAGGCGAAGAGGACGACATGCTCAGAAGAAGAAAGTGACTTAGCTCTTTGAAGGAATGAAGGAGCCTTGAATGTGCTTTGAATGTGATGAGAAAGAAAGGGAGGATGTGTGACATTGGGTGGAGAAGTGAGTATAGGTCATAGCATGAGAAATCTTGTCAGTAAATAAAAACAATTTTTTTTTTAGAGGTTTTTGCTATTGGGCACATGCGCTCGCCAGACAGAGAGAGACAGAGAGATAGAAAGCGAGAAATCAGCCCCCAGGGGGAATGGCCATGCTGCAATCCCTTCTCCTCCATTCTCCTCTTGGAATCCTGGACACGCACGCACACGCGCCCGGTGTGAGTTTTAAGCCACCGGGTCCGGGACACGAACCGCGGTCGACTACGTGGGAGTCCAGCGACATAGCCATTACGCTAACTGCTGGTCCCAATAAAAGCAATTTGAATGTTATTCTAAGAAAGTAGAAAGTTCTACTCTTACCATGTGATACAGTTTTCAAAATTAATCTGAGTTTTTCTTTTTTCCCCCAAAGTTTATCTATTTTTTCTCATGAAAGAGAGAGGGAGAGGGGGGCAGGGCACCCTCAACAGAGTTTTACAACGCGATCCGTCCCCAGCCTCAGAATCATGGGCACCCAGCATGCTCCAGGAGGTTCTGGGATACGAACCCAGGTCCTTTCCCATTTGGGTCTAGTTGCGCCATTATCCAGCCACCTCCTGGCCTCTATAATCTGATTTTGAAAAGGGGAAGGACCAGAAGCAGGAAACCAGTTAGGAAGCTTTCATAATAGTTCTAGAGAGAGATGGTGCCATTTGGGCCAGGAGAGGAGACCATCGAGAAATGTCAAGGAGGTTGACCATGGTGGCAGCTTTGAAATAGAAAGCAAGAGAGACGAGCTCTGCTTCTCGGGTTTTGGGAGATATGACTGGGTGGGTGGTGCTGTCCTTTGCTGAAAGGGGAAGGGCAGAAGAGAAGCAAGGTTTTGAGTTTAGTTTGGGCCATTTTGAGTTTGAGTTGTCTGAAGCAGGTGTGTGAGGAAGGGGGTTGACAATGCCGTGTGCGACTGAGAGAGTGAGTTCAAACAGACGCAGACTCGGCCCCTTCTGTTCTTCCTTCTCTCCATTTGAGATGGATTTCAATAATGGTTGTTTACCACAAGCAAACAAACAAAAGTAAAAACTACTCCTGTCCGAGTCCAGATCCAGAAACATTGATGAATAGTGTAGATGTATTAACAAGGTTTTATAGGAGAAAAAAAGGATATGTATCATATAGCAAAACTTCTCATATAGTTCTTTTTTTTTTTTTTAGAAAACTTTTCGCTATAGGGCCTATGCACTCACCAGAGAGACAGAGAGAGATAGCGAGACAGAAAGCAAGAAATCACCCCCTCCCCACCCAGGGGGAATGGCCACACCATAGTTCCTTCTCTCTAGTTTCCTTTCAGGATTTGGGACACGAACACATGTGTGCCCAGCGTGAGTTTTAAGCCACCTGGTCTAGGACTTGAACCATGTTGCACCATGTGGGAATCCAGCAACATAACCATAATGCTATCTGCTGGCCCCTTCATATAGTTATTTTAAAAATGCATTTCAGCTCTTTCTCAAAGGCCATTTCTCAACACTAGACACATGATCTCTTATCATTTGTATAATATTCAGCTTCACACCTACCACAGCCCTCCATCCAACCTTCCACAATAATTTTTTTAAAGTGTATTCATTTTGTTTATGAGAGAATGTGTGTGTGAGAGAGAAAGACAGGCATCTGCTCTGCAGGGTTTCATCATATTGTGACCCCCTCCCCCAGGCCCTCCGGTTTGTCTAGATCTTAGGCACCTGCTTGCTCACCTAGCATATTCCAGGTCGTCTGGGGATCTGAGCCTAAGTTGTTCATGTGGCTTCCAGCACTGCAGTTCACTGCACCACCAACTGCATCCCTGAGGCCGGGCCTTCCACAGGAAAGTCTTTACTTCTGTATGGAAGTTTAACTTTCCTCTAGTTCCTGTCTTTCACAGGTTCACCACTTAGTCTTTCCAACAAAACAAATCTTTTTCAGAAACTACCTGCCCAGGAATGATGGGGTGGAAAGGAGAGGAAACTCTGTAAGTAATGCACATTTTCCTGCAAAGCAAATGTGTTCATAACATATTCGTAATAATGTAACCCAGCGTATCACAAACATTGAAAAATTAATTACTGAAAGAAGACTTATTAAAGGAGCAGTTATCTAATAACTTGAGGGGTAGGAAGAAAACCAAGAGACTAGGACGTCCATACAACCAAAGGTATAGACGTTTAAAAAATGTGATGATCAATTTATCAGATCTGTTAAGTCATTTGCATATTTAAAAAATATGAATGAACTTTTTAAAAAAAAAAACTCTGCTCTATTGCTTTCAGAAAATAGAAAGATTGGCAGGTCTGAATTTGTGCACAAAATTCTGCCATAAATTTCTTTTGCCTAAGTATGTCAACATCTTGGGACCAGCAGTTAGTGTAATGGCTATGTCGCTAGACTACCATTTAGTCGGCCACGGTTCGCGTCCCGGACCCGGTGGCTTAAAACTCACACCGGGAGCATGTGTGTGTGTGTGTGCCCAAGATCCCAAGAGGAAAATGAAGGAGAAGGGATTGCAGCGTGGCCATTCCCCTTGGGGGGTGATTTCTCGCTTTCTGTCTCTCTGTCTCTGTCTGTCTGGCGAGTGTACATGCCCTAAGGCAAAAACCTCTCCAAAAAAAAAGTATGTCATCATATTTTTTACTTTTTAATTTTTTTCCTTTGCAGACTATAAAATGGTAACATGAGAAAATGATCCTAGTTAAGTATTGCCTAGTGATGCTGAGCGGAAGGCATATAGATGTGCTTTTAAATGTTTAAACTGAAAGATGGTTCAATAGCAAGACTGAATTTCTGAACAGAAAAATGGATAAATTAAGTAGGTGTTTCAATGACAGAAGAACTCTTGTTTTGGTGGGGAATACATAATTCCAAACTGAAGTAATTATTTTGAATAGAAGGCAAAGCAAGTTTGATATAATTCTTTCAAAAAAAATTTAGGCTTTGAAAAGGAAAAAGTGGGTAATTCATTGTGTCTGGTATTTAAATGGACATTGATCAGGCTATTTTGCTTTGCTTTCTTTAAGTGATAGATTCGGAGTTTTCTTGCATGATTCACCTGGCTTTCTAAACATTTTTCTTACTTCTGCCCTCCATTGTCCAAGAGGGGAACATTGACGGATTAGAGTTATATCCTTTATCTTGGTATTTCTTCAAGAACACCATGGATTGTCTTTAGCCTTCTTCATTCCACTTCCAAATCTTATCACTGGAAATTTATGATGGTTGCCACCCAGGAAAGAGTAAAATCCGCACGGGCTCTAATGATGACTTGGGGGATGAGCCCTGGGAGTTTTACCACGCACAGCAATTTTGACTAGGTTGGATCCAGCTCTATGAGAAAACTAGAAACAACAAAGGATAACCTCCACATACCTGCAAAGAGCTGCAAATGGTCTTTGCTCCAAACGGTAATTCTATCTAGCCAAGGCAGCTAGCTTTTGCCTGGCTGCTCCTTCCGTGCTTGATAGAATGATTAAACATGTTAATTCCTTTTCTGCTGGACATTTAAATGCATAGCCTATTCACTAGCATTTCCACTTAGCGTACTGCTGGTCTGCTTGGGATTCAAGATTGGAATAGTAATTTGAGGATTAGGAGAGTAAGCCTGGTCAGTGTTACTTTTCAGATGCTTCCCTGGGCTTCCTTAAAATCTCACTTGAGATTTTTCTCAGAAAGGAGGAAGGAGTGAGATGTTTCGCTGTTGGGGTGAAATAGAGACTGGAGAGAAAGTGAGAACGAAAGAATGCATTTAGCTGTAGTCTGTCCCAACGCTAATGATCTCAGTGAAAATCAAGCTTCCTTTTGTCAATAAAATTAGGATAGTTTGTCACATGCTTGGATCATGCTTTTCATGGTAAAGAAACAGGTAGCTTTACATAAGCATTTGATGATTCATCAACCCTTTGGCAGTAGATTAACCCCATTGTGTGAGGATGGTAATATTGTTGTGCTGAGGCTGTTTAAAGAATGTGAAATGTGGATCATGGCACCGAGGTAGCTGACAGTAAATCAGATTTGATTTCCCCTCAGAGAGCACAAAATGAACCTTGTCGTTATCAGGAAGAGAAATGAAATCTTTAAATATTTCTCAATGTTTTGTCATCTCTGCCTGTCGAGATGATTTAACATAAAATTTCCCCAAAGTAGGAAGTGCAGGTATTATTTCATTTTATTTCAAAGAGAAACTTCAGTGTTTCCCTATAAATTACCTGAAAAGCCCCCCAATTTGCAATCGTGGAGGTAGCTTAAGATCAATGGTGTTTTAAAATAAAATAGTATTAGTAAAAAATGTGCTTCACGTTTCGTCCCTTGCCAATAGCCTGGCAGTTCCTAACACGGTGATATCCGAGTGTTTATGGAAAAATATCAGAAGGGACAAGAAAAGTTGCTTATAAATGGTTTGAGTTACCTCTGCTGCCAAGACAGTTTGTTTATTGAACATTTGACTGCATATTTCTTGTATGACCGGTGGTTACCTATTTTCATATTTTTAATTCCTGTTTGCTTTTTATCTTTCCCCATTTTAGTTAGTTAATGACAATAAGACTTTGCAGACAGGTTGCAAAATTTTTGTCATCTCCCAAGATTTAAAATACTATTCTAAGGAAAAACAACTTTTTTCTTTTTATTACCATTATATGAATAATGCATGCTCACTGCAGAAAACAAATATAAAGATATCAACAACAAACATCCCTTGTGATCCAGAAGGAACCACTGTTCACATTCTCATGTACATTTCCATGCACTTCACACATGAGTATATTTGATTTAACATTAGATCATTCATACTCAGTGTAAAGTATTAGAGGATGAAGACTTGCATGTCTCTGTTCTTCAGTATCAAAAGTAAAAACTGAATATTCAAATGAGTTTATTTGCGACCTCTGTTCAGCATTTTATTGCAGGAAGGATACCCATTTTTCTTTGATTTCCACTAAAAAAAGGATAACAGGGATAAACTGCCAAGTGCAATGTAATATTGGGTTATGGAGAAATTTTTTTTAATCATTATTGGTTATTGGAACAAACAACTCACTGATCTTTAAGATTTTACCACTTCCAGCTTAATGCTAGACAACCATTTCCCCCTTCATTGACTGGCTGACTGACTCGACTAAATGATAAGCAGGAAAACTCTCTTTTGGGCCAGCCACTGGGGTGGTGGTTAAAGTGGCTGTTTCCCATATTACTGACTGTGCAGTTAAGAGTCCTGGACCCAGTGGCTTGAATAACATGCTGGGCACGTAAGCGTGTATACCCCCAATTCCAAGGGGAGCATGTAATAGAAGTGTGACCATCCCCCATTGGGGGTATTTCTCACTTTCTCTCTCTCTCCATCTTGCTTTGGCAAGTGTATGCAACCTCTGGTATTGTGTGTGTGTGTGTGTGTGTGTGTATATATATATATATATATATATATATATATATATATATATATAGTCTTTTTTCCATATCCGTGGTTAGTAAGTAACTAGGTTAAAACAAACAAACTTCTCGATGAATTACAACCCAAGACAATGTTGTAGATAAGGAATTATAGATAGCAGAATAGTAACAGTAATAGTAATTTTACTCTGAGAAAGAGTAAAATTAATAAAATTAATTAAGGCTTTATTTTTACCCCATATTTTTTCTGTCTCCCATATACTCTGGAAGGAAGCCGATGTTAGAATCCTTATTTTTGTGAGTTCAGGCTGACTGGAATATTCCAGATTGTCACATGCATTATCATTTTCCCCCTCATAATCATCTAGTAAATTAGGTACTATTATTATGTCCCTATGACAGATTAGTGACAGAGTGAGGCTTGTTTATTCAGAAGTTAGAAAGCACCTACTATGTGCCAGGCATTACGCTACATATTGGAATACAGCAAATACATGGGCATAAGGCCAGCATTTCTGGAGCTTTTGTTCTAGTATGGCAGACAGACAGCACACAAGATGGATAAATGAATTGCACTGAATATAAGAAGATAGCGAGCAGTACAGTGGAAAATAAATAGGGAATAAATATGAGTTGATTGGCCTCAAATGCAGGTTTTCTCTCTGCAAAGTTGTATTACTTTGACTATAGTAAGATACCAAGAGATGGATTTGCAGGAAAAAAAAATGGTATCTGTGGTCCATTCATTATTCATCAGGTAAACAATAAAGACCCAACCATGGTCATGGGAAGAGAAAGGGCTAGAGTATCATCACAACTAAAGATGTTAAAGAAGCTTAGTTTTTCAAACAAATGAAAACCACTATTTGGTTCCAGATGAAAGACAAGAACTAGGATCCATTGACTTTGGATTATTGGTTTTTTCTAGCACTGCATCAACAAGCCTGTGGAGTACTCAAAAACATCCCAAGACCAGCAGATGTGTTAGATGTATTTATTTTGTCAAAGCATCAGCATGTATTATTTTTCATCTTGTGAATGTGTGTCCCTACCATCTGCACTCTGCCTTAGTTTTTCCCTATCCCAGTCCTTCAAATTTTCCTTTCTCATTTAATCAAACTCAGAAGACATTTCGATCTAGAGAAGGAGACTTGAACACTGAACAAATAACAATGAAATTGTTCATTCCTATCTAGAAGAGTTCCTGTAATTTTAAGAGAAAAAGCATTATAGCACTGTTAGGGTGAAGAAGGGATATTACTATAAATAACATTCAGAAGGTGATCATGTTTGAAGTAGTTTGTTTCTAGATTTATCAGTCACTGTGCAAACAGAGAAGCATAATCAGTAGGATGGATGGATAGATCGATGGATGCTAAGATAGGTAGCCAGAAAACTATATAAGATTGGAAAAGAATCAGAGAGAGGGAGAGAGACTGAAGGAAGGAGGAAGAGAGATTTATTATAAAGTATTGGGTCCCTTGACTACAGGAGCTCGTATGCCAAATCCAAGATCTACTGGGCAGACAAAAGTAAGACACAGGCTGCTCTAACACATGGGATTCCCTATGGGTAGAATTTGTTGTCCACAGGCAGAATTTCTTCTTAGTGAAACTTCACCTCTGTTTTGAAATTCTTCCAACTGATTTAGTCAGGCCCACACAGATTATCCAGGGCAATCTATTTTACTTAAAGTAGACTGATTAGGAGCTTTTCATTACATCTACAAGGTCCCTTTATGGCAACACCTAGAATTGGGGTTGATTGAATAACTAGGGACTGGAGCCTGGAGAAGTTGACACATCAAAAACAAAACAAAGCAAAAACAGGCAATTCACCTTGTAAATTTGCATTTGCAGATCTTTATTGGGATATGTATGGCAAGCCCATGAAATAGATTTTTTTAAGGCTTTTAACTTTAGCAAACAGAATTGTTTCAATGTGGAAACTATGCTTTTTGTCTTTTCAGCTGCCTGTATATGTCAAGACCATAAAAAATTCATTTTCAAATGTGATTATAAATCAGTCAGTCCAGTGTCTCTATTATATTTTTAAGATTTATTTTATATTTTAAAAAAAGCAAAACAGAAACAGATTGGTAGTCACATGGAGTGTTTCTTGCCCACTGGAGAACAAACTGCGTTCCTTTCTTCTTTCTTGCACATAAACTTCAGTGTGTTTCATTATTTTGGGGGTTTGGTGGTGGTGTAGACATAGTGTCCAGCCTTGGTGGACATGATCTGTCAAAATCAGTCATGGAGACCTTTTCAGTAGCACTGAGCCATGTCCTGATGATACCACTAAGCTACTGAACCAACCTGCCATATTTGCCATTCAGACTTTAAAAAGATGGAGCATGTTGCACTGCTTAAAAATAAAGAAGTGTGGGGCTAGCAGGTGGCATGGTGGTTAAGGACACTGGACACCCATATGGCCAACAGAGGTTTGAGTCCTAGACCTGGTGACTTGCTGTCTCACTCCTTCTACCCCTCACTCTGTTCCTCTCTCCTCAAATTAAAATAGATAAATAAATAAGTTAAGTTAAATAAAATAATTCTTTAAAGAAGTATTCAAAAAAACACACAATAATGGGGGTATGGGAAAGGGACATAGGAGTGAACAGAAAGAGTTGACAATGTCCAAAGTGGGAAATATTGGAGCACCAAAATAAATGAAGCGTCATTGGAATACCATCCTAAATATAAAATAAATATCCATGAGTCAATAATTACATAAATAGATGATTGAATAAGTAAATAAATGGGGAAGCATAGGCAAGTTTATTACAGAAGAATTCCAAATAATTTATGTAGATACTCCACCTTCAGTGAAGTGGAACGTAACTCACTCCTTAAATACGGATTAGACATAATGACTTTCTTCCAAGGAGATTATGGGGAAGGGTTGAACAGGGTAATTTTATAGTGGTGAAATTTTATGCATTCATTTTCTTTCTTTTTTTTATAAGTGAGATTTTTGCTATTGGGTGTGTGTGCTCTCCAGAGAGAAAGAGAGAGACAGAGAGAGATAAATCACTCCCGCAGGGGGAATGGCCACACCACAATCCCTTCTCCTCCATTATCCTCTCAGGATCTTGGGCATGCACATACATGTGCCTGGCATAAATTTTAAGCCACGAGATCCAGAACTCTAACGCGGTAGACTGTGGGAGTCCAGCAACATAATCATTACACTATCTGCTGGTTCCCATGCATTAGTTTTCTATTGGTGCTATAACAAATGATTACAAGCTTAGTGGTGCAAAACTAAACCTTATTATCTTATAGTTCTGTGGGTTAGGAGTTGAACACTGGGCTAATGATATTGGCAGAGATGTGGACAGGCTGTATTTTTTTCGTGGAAAGCTTAAGGAAGAATGTTTCCTTGTCTTTTTCTTATTCTAGAGGCTGCCTACCATCTTTGGTTAAGGTTCCTTTCCTCCGCCTTCAAAACCATCAACAACAGGCCTAGTTCTCCTGGACATTGCTTTGACTTGCTTCCTTCTCTTTCTCTGACTCTCTTCTGTCTTTTGATTGCCTTGTCCCCCACCCAGGTAATTCAGGATAGTTTTCCTATTGAAGGTCAGCTGATTTGAAAACTTAATTCCATCTGAAATCTTAATTTTCCTTTCATGTAACTTACCATATTCACAGGTTCAAGGGATTAGGGTGTAATCACATGGGAAGAAGCTAGGTTTTTTTTCTTTCTTTCTTTCTTTCTTTCTTTCTTTCTTTCTTTCTTTCTTTCTTTCTTTCTTTCTTTTTTTTAATTTTGCTATAGGGTGTGTGCACTCACCTGAGATAGACAGAGAAAGAGAGAGAGAGGAAAAGTGAGAAATCACTCCTGAGGGGATGGCCTTGCCACATCTCTCTTGGGATTTTGGATGTGCACGTATGCACTTCCAACATGACTTTCTTCATTTTTTTTTTTTTAAGAGAGATTTTTGCTAAAGGGAGCATGCACTCACTAGAGACAGAGAGACAGGAAGTGAGAAATCACCCTCCCCACCATCGGGGCGTTGGCCATGCTGCAATCCCTTTTCTTCCATTCTCCTCTTGGGATTTTGGGCACGCGCACACCTGCATCTGGTATAAGTTTCAAACTGTCGGGTCCAGAACTCAAACTACTGTCAACTATGTGGGAGTTCAATGCCTTCATCATATGCCACCTGTTGCTCACCCCCACCCCCAGAGTGATTTTCAAGCCACTGCGTTTGGTACTCGAACCACACAGTTGGCCATGTGGGATCCAGCCACGTTACTTTCATGCCACCGGCTGGCCCGCTAGCATTCTTTCTCCCATATCTGGCAGACACGGTGGTGATGAAGCTGCAGGCGATGAACTGCACAGCAGCAGTGATAAGCTCATTCGATAAATCATGAATGCTTGATTTGTGACAAGTGTTACTTTGCTTCTGTGGTCTTCCTCCCCCAACCCAGTCTAATCATGAGAAAAACACCAGATAGATCTCAACTGAGGGACATTCTGCAAACTACCTGAGCATTGCTACTCCAAGCTATCAAGGATCATTGTGGTAGGAAGGAATTTGGCCCAGAGAAACTGGAAAAGGCGGGCCAGCAGGTGGTGTGGTGGTTGAAACGCTGGACACTCCCACATGGCCAACTATGGTTTGAGTCCCAGACCTGATGGCTTATTCTCTCACTTTCCTTCTCTCTCTGTCTGTGTATCTCTCTCTGGTCAAGTTAAAATAAATGAATGAATAAATAAAATTAAATAAATAATTATTAAAAAACAGAAAGAAAGAAACTGGAAAAGGCAAGGGAATAGATTTTTCTCTGGAGTCTTCAGGAAAATAAACAAACTGCTCTGAAACCTTGATGTAGCCAATTTAGATCACTTTAGGATTCATGAAGTACAGAAGTACAAGAAAATTAATGTGTATTATTTTAAGTTTATGGTAATACTTTACTTTAGCAGAAGAAAACCAATTTAGTCTTCGAAACAGGAAAAGTCTAAGAAACTGTCATGGTGAAGAGCTATCCAGGGAGCCTGTAGTACAGAATCTTGGATGGGATCCTGGAACAGGAAAAAAAAAATAAAGAAAAACTAAAGAAAATGGAATGAAGTGTAGACTTCGGTTAACACGTTGATATTAATAGCAATGTTAATGATAATGTTGACTATCATTCATTATAATAAATATACCAATGCACAATGTTAATAATAGAAGAACCTGGGTGAGAGGTACAAGGGAACTCTGTGTACCAACTTTGCAATTTTCTCGTAAATCTAAAGTTATTATAAAATAAAACATTTAGGGACCAGCAGATGGCATAACTGTTACATTGCAGCACTCCCTTGTGGCTAACCATGGTTTGAGTCCCGGGCCTGGTGACTTGAAAATCATGCCAGGCATGTGTGAGTGTGAGCCCAAGATCCCAAGAGAGGAGAATGAAGGAGAAGGGACTGCAGTGTGGCCATTCCCTTTGGGGGTGATTTCTCACTTTCTCTCTCACTGTCTCTGTCTCTCTTTGCCTCCAGTGAGCACATGCACCCTAAGGGGGAAAAAAAAGCCCTTGAAAAATAAAAAAAACATTTAACAAAAATAAAATTAAAAATGTCTTAGATGATAAGCCACTACTACTATGATATTCTAATGTTTATAGGTAAAAATGTCCAAAATTATTCTCCGGATAATTATTTAATTGAATATCTGCTGTTGCAGGGGAACCATAGAGAATCTAAAAATGAATCTGCCAAGGACCTTGTTCTTAAGGAGCTCAAGTTCTAGTTGCGAAGACAGCATGTTTGTGATCTCCTGTAATACAGTGAGCAAACAGTCAGTGCATTAAAGTCTGGTGGGAGTCAGATGGTTGCATGTTGGTAAAATGTGATGTTCTACAAGGGTGACTCACATGGTATTGTTTTAGGTTCATGCCTGGAGACTCCCTGGGTTCACCAAGCGTGTGCTAAGACTGGGAGTAGGTCACAGCATCAGAAGCCTGCCAGGGGTGCGGTATCTGTCTCTCTGGCTCATGGAATACATACATGCATAAACATTTTTTTAAAAAAGAAAAAATAAAAAACACATAGCTGAAACTCAGAGGACGTAGGCTAAGACAGCATTTCCTACTGGAGACCTTGTGAAAGGTAGCATTTGTCCCTGCCCTAAGGGATAATCAGCATTTTCACATACATGCTTGAAGAGGAAGAAGGCTTGCAATCCAGGAGTATTAGAATGAAGGCCTGGAAAGAGTGGGTGTTAGCAGGAAGTACACCGAGTTTCAGTGACTCAAAGACCGGGGTATCTATCTTATCCATCACTGCATCTTTACTTTTTTTCAACAGAACATATAGTAGTTACTTCGCAAATATCTATTGATTAAGGGGAAAAAATAGTTGGGAAATAAATTGTGAAGACTGTTAAGACCAAATGGATGAGATTAGCCACTTAAATTTTTGTGCAGAAGAACATGATTTGAGCTACACATTAGAAAGATTAATCTGGAAAAAAAAGCAGTTTACAAGGAAATGAACAGGAAGAAAAATATTAAACTCATGTAGACAAGAAATTGCAATTATATTCATCTTGCTTATCTATTAACAATCGCTAGAGTCTCATTAAATTTTGATTTTTATTGGTAACAAATTGACACAGTATACAAAGCCAGTAATTTATATTGAAAATATCAGTTCCTGTTCAAGTAGAATGACCCCAGTGTGTTTATATCAGAGCTGAGAGCTTTTTTTTTTAAGAGGTTTTTGCTATAGGGTGCGTATGCTCACCGGACAGAGAGAGACAAGAGAGACAGAAAGCGAGAAATCACCCCCCAAGGGGGATGGCCACACTGCAATCCCTTCTCCTCCATTCTCCTCTTGGGATCTTGGGCACACATGCACACGCACCTGGCGTGAGTTTTAAGCCACCGGGTTCTGGACGAGAACCACGGTGGACTACGTGGGAGTCCAGCAACATAGTACGCTAACTGCTGGTCCCAAGCTGAGAGCTTTCAACTCTGAACTGTTTAGTCTATACTTGTCTTAAACATTTATGACTAGTTTTTGATTTTAAAATTTTAGATACTATCTCTTTACTCTGGAAAATAAACATTTTACTTTTTTACACTAACCTATAATCCCCTACATTAACTCCTGTAATTCCTTTCCCCCATTTTCCTAGTTTAAATATATTAACTACTTGTGTTGAATCAATATTTGATGTTTACATATTTTTGATTTTATAAACATTATTTATGGCTAAGCCATGTGGACTACTTAGATGATTATATTTCCTTATATAGATTTTTGTTATTGTTTTAGGTAAAAATTGCCTTGTTTTTAATTTAATTTTGCATAGAGTTTTGAAGATAACATTTCTGTTCTCATTGTATGAATATCACCTTTTATGTTTCTGAGAATGTTAATTGCAACATTGGGGAAGCTTTTACTCAGAGTTCCTTTTCCCATTGGTTTTATTTAGCCTTTCATGTCCTCAAATGTCTCATGATCCTTGACTTCCACTCATTCTGATTTAAAGTTCTATACACAAGGGTGAGGCATCTCTATAGGGTGAACAGATGGAGTTCCCACTGTTTTGCACAGGAACCCCCAAGTGTTAAATGTATAGTTCTTTTATTTTAGGAAAGCTCAGGGAAAAAAAAAATCCTCCAATTTAAAATATTCTATCCAGGGACTATAAACCCAGCTGTTCTTTTCTGTGAGCCAAGCAAGAGAACTGGAATTGGCAGGGGTTCTTCACCTTTCACTTTGTAAACTTTCCCCTAATCTTCTTGTTTCACGCTGGTGCTTTATGTCAGTCTGCAGTGCAAGGTCTAGAGAGATGAGGGCCTCTCAGATCGAATTCCTCCAGAGAGGACACTTCACTTCCCATTGGGATGGAGAACAATAGGGGAGAAATCTCGGATGAGAGATTGCTCATTACACAGTTCCACAATCTCTTGTCTGAAGCTCTTGGGGCCAGATATGTTTGAGGATTCAGATTTTTTTAGACTTTAGAAAATAATGTGGTACGTAATCGATATGTTACCTAGAGGGACCTGTGGCAGTCTCTTCAATCAAACATATTGAATTTTCTGCAGTGTAACATGAGAATTCACATTAATGGGCTAAATAAAGACTGTAATTAGCTTTACACATCTTAGGCCATACTTTGACAGTAAATTCATTTGGAGATGTTAAGTTTTACTGCCAAATGAAGTTCTATAAAATAAGTTTGGTGTTCAGAAATTTTGGATTTAGGAGATACGAGAAAACAATGATTGAATCTTTATCTTTTCCTCTGGATTTCTAATATACCAATGTTTCCAATTTCCCAGCTTTTCTAGAATTTTCCAGTATGAGCCCATATGCATCATATTAACTTCTCCCTCATATGCTTAAGGCTGTCATTCTCTGTTCTGACTTAATAAGTCAGACATCATTTGCTTATCTGCATTTTATCTTCCAGAATTTGATTGGTATAGCGGTATATCTTTTCTGCTCTTGTGTCTTCTACTATAATGTTTGAACATGTATGTCTTTATTTGTTTTATTCCTTAGCTACCTCCTCAGTGAAGTTTCAAGAATGAGCAACGATAACTGGGTGTGTTCAATCTTTCATGTTTAACTAGAATTCATATGTGAAGATTCACCAGAACCCTACTATCTAGATAAACATGACTGGCTGAGTCCGTAGGTTCTGAGCTTCTATGATCACCTCTTAGTTAAATACGAGTAGATATTATAGGGGAAAAAGTAAAGGACAATAATTTCTTAAGCTTTTGCCATCTGAAGCTTTTCAGAAATGGAATATCACTTTTGGAGGTATTTATCGATCTATTAACACTCCCCCATTCCTCCCATTCACCCACAACTTGTGAATATTACCTTATATGGAAAAGAGGTGATTAAGTTGAAGATCTGAAGAGGGGAATTTAGCCTGGATTATTGTAGGTGGGCTCCAAATAAGGAAGTTTGGGGCTAGACTCATTCGAGAAGGTGATGTTGTAAAGATGGAACTCAGAGAGATGAAGCAACCCATCAAGGAATATTGATAGCCACCAGAATCTGGAAAATGCAGGAAATGGGTATCAGCTAAAGCATCCAAAAGGAGTATACCTTGATTCTGGATTTTGAGCCTACAGAACCATGAAAAAAATGTTCTCTTTTTAGGCCACTCAGTTTGTGGTCATTTGTTAAGGCAGCCTTAGGAAACGAGTATACCAGCTATGGGGTGCTCCATTTTCCTCCCCTGAAAGAGAAGAAGCTCTTTTTGTATGACATAAACTTGTGAATTATTTTGTTTATAATTTTAGACAAATCGATTCTCCTCTGAGGGCCTCATTCTAGAAACTGAAAATTATGGGCAGTGGTCAATGGTTTAAAATGCCTCTTAAATTTCATAATACTGTGTATAAGTCTTAGTATGGAGATGAGGAAATTGACCTACTTATATCAATCATATAATGTACGTGTAAATAAATCCTAAATGGAACTAATATCATTATTGCCACCTTGGGGTGCATTTGAAAAGTTAGCATTTGTTTTCTTGCTTTTTCTTTTGAAGTACCTATTTATTTGAGTTTGCACAGGAAAGCAATAATATATTTTATACAAATACTTTGCTTGATTTGTTAGGAATACCTAATCTAAACTTGATTTTTTATATAAAATTTTTGATGTACATAGACTAGTCTACTTTGCAAATTTATATTCATTTTATAAAGACATTATGTGAGAATCAAATTAATAGTTTTCTTTTAATCTCCATTTTTTGTTGCCTAGATGGCTATCTTCTCTATAGGGCTTTTCATAATTTAAAATTTAATGGTTGGCTGATTCAATCACAGAAATTTTTAAATGTACATGAAAAACACATTTGACTTCATTGCCTTAGTACAGGGACCTGTTCTCTTCTTGCATATAATCTGTCCCCACCATGGCCTTGGTTCTTAATCTCATGCTCACAAGGGTTTTCGTTTTCTTTCAGAAAATTACTTTTGAATGTGTTTCTCATCCTCTGCAAGACCACAGAGCCTATCCAGTATTTTGGGGGGGTAACTTTTTCCTCTCACGTAAGGTTTAAATGTTGATTTTGTTATAACTAATGCTTGCAAAGTACCTACTGTGTTTCATAAACTTTTCAAGTTCATCTCTTTTAGTAAATACTGGTGAGGTACATCATGATCATCATCTCCATTTTATGAATAAGAGAATGAAGGCAAGGAGAGGTTAAGTAATGCGCTCAGAGTCTCTTAACTATTGAGTAGAAGATCTAGGCCTCCGGTGCAGCAGTGGGGCTACACACCCATGCTCTCAGCCACTAACCCGCAGTGTTCTCACTGTCAGAGGGATTGTCCAAACAATGATTATTGACCTACTTTATAGTAGTCTTTATCATCAAGACCTGGAACTTGGGACCAGCAATTAGCGTAATAGCTATGTCGCTGGACTCCCATGTAGTTGACTGTGGTTCGGGTCCCAGACCTGGTGGCTTAAACTCATGCCGGGTGCATGTGCGTGCGTGCCCAAGATCCCGAGAGGAGGATGGAGGAGAATGGATTGTGATGCGGTCATCCCCCTTGGGGGATGATTTCTTGCTTTCTCTCTCTGTGTCTCTCTGGCAAGCATGCACACCCTATAGCAAAAAAAGCCCCCCTGCTCCCCCCCCTGCTCCCCACCCCCCTGAAAAAAAAAAGACCTGGAAATCTTGGCGGGACTCTACAGTATAAGAGGTTTTTTGGAGATTTTCTCATTGGTCATCGAGTAGTTGTGCTTTATATGCTTTATATGTATGTATTCAAAATAGAGAAATGGCAATCCTACACTCTCTGCTTAGTTGTCTGACATCATGGAAATCTGTGTAAAAAAAATCAAGCACTAAGAGATCCACTTTTCTAATAAAGTTTTTAAAAATATATTTATTTACAGTCATTCACTGTGTATTAATACAGTATACAAAAGAAGACTTCCCATCCAGAATACATTTTATATTGGCACAATCAAGGACATTGCCATGCATGTTATTGCCAACAAATAATTTTCTATTTCTTGTTTCTTACATATTTTGCTTCCCCCCCTTGATTCTCTACCTCTCACCTTCTGCGTGTCCCCCCCTTCTCCCATACTGTCTCTGATATCTACAGTTGTTTTCCATGCCTTTTTTCACATCTTACTGTTTCACTAAAGATCTTAATTAATTTAAAAACTTTCAATAGCAAGCACAGCTGATATATACATCTCTGTGAACACATGTGTGACTGTAGGTGTGAACCTCAGTGAGTGAAGTGAACATACTATGAAGTAGCACCTTGCTGGGGCTATATAGCTTACTGAGGTCATTAGATATTAATAGATATTTTTAATGCATTTTTTAATTTTCAGAAAAACAGTTTTAGTTTTAATAGACCCAAATCAAAAAATGTTAAGAAAAATTTGCTTAAAACTTAAAACCAGGAAAAAGATTAGTAATCAGTTCAAATACTAGGTAGATGAACCTATAAACAGCTTAAGAGAAGACAAAAATCCTTAATATAGAAATCAAAGCATCGAAGAAAATCAATAATATTTTAGTCTAAAGTAAAAAATTCTACTTCATTAGTTCCGTCTCATGTAATTAATCTGTCTTCTATTGAATTTTCCGTGTTACTGTGGTCTGATCTTTCCATTTAAACTCTGGAAGTTAACACTCAACTCTGGACTTGTCCCTACCATTAGGCTGGCCATTCTTCTGGTTGTTTTTTATACTTTTATTTCTGTGTGTCCAACTTTAGTTGTTTTGGTATAGCCCTTTCTTTAGTACTTCTTGGAGAGCTGGTTTGGCGTTGGTCAATTCTTTCAGGTTTTGTTTATTTGAGAATGTTTTTGTCTTTTGTCCCATATGAAAGATAATCTTGCTGGGTATAGTATTCATGGTTGAAATTATTTTACACTAACATTTTGAATATATTTTCCCATTCTCTCCTTGCTTGTATTGTTTCCGATGAGAGGTCTGATGTCATCCTTATGGGATATCCTTTGAAAATAACTTGACGTTTCTCTCTTGCCAATTTTAGTATCTTGTCCCTGCCTGTGGTCAATCTGGCTATGATGTGCTTTGGGGAAGATGTCTTTGAATTGATTCTATGTGGGGTCCTTTGTATTTCTTGGGTTGGGATATTTGAGTGTCTCTCTAGGTTTGGAAAGTTTTCTTATAGGATTTCATGGAATAGCTTATCAATGCCTTTATTAGTTTCTTCACCCACTGGGATATCGGTGATTCGATGTTTGGGCATTTAATGGTATCTAGTATTACTCATATGTTATTCTCATTTTTTTTGGTTATTTTCTCAGTCTTTTGGTGAATTTTTCTAGGTCAGAGGTTCTTCTGTATCTGAGAGTCGATCTTCTGCATGATCTAATCTGCTTTTGATATTCTCAAGGAGATTTTGATTTCTTCTATTCCAGCCTTCATCTCTAATAATTCCACTTGATACTTTTCTATGATGTGTATCTCCTCTTTCAGATTGTGCAAAAACTTCCTCACCTCCTGGAACTCGATATCTCCTTTCTCCTGTATCTTCTGGAGTTTGTTGTCTCTCTTCTCTTGCATCTCTGTTAGCTTTGTCACCATGAATATTCTAAATTTTTATCTGACATTTCCATGACTTCTCTTGCATTGTTTGTGGAGGATGAGGAGTTATTCTTTTCCCTTGGGGGAGAGATATTTTCTTTGTTTTTCATATTTTTTGTGCCTTTGCAGTGGTTTCTGGTAATCTGATGGATTATATGTTTTTCCTAGTTTTTGGAGTTAAATCTGAACATTCAGAGGAATGCAGATAGAGGCGATCTGCAGCCCCTAAACAGTACCATTTTTCTCCCTTTGCACAGCAGATTCAATGGAAATTGAAGATTAATTTGACCCTAGAAGCACTCAGATATTTAGCTACTGAGCATCTAGACCTGTCTAGAAAATTAGTGTGTGGAGGCTGAGCAGAAAAGTGGGAAAGATAAAAAGAAAAGGAAAAGGAAAAGGAAAAAACCAAATGAGGGAAAAAACAAGACAGAAAAGATTAAAAAAAAAAACTTTTGACCAAAAAAAAAAAAAAAAAAATGAAAACTGCATGGTGCACTAGTGCACTGTGCAAATGGGGTCACTCAGAACTCAGATATAGATGGCTGCTGACTGGCTTGTCCTATGGGGAAAGGAGGAAAGGTAAGAATAACCAAGACAAAAGAGCAGCAGAAAGCTAAGAAATAAATTTTTTTTTAAAAAAAATTAAATATAGAGAAAGAAAGATATAGAATAAATAGGTAGGGTGTTCTAACCTGGCTCCTGGCTAGATCTAGGGGGCAGGAAGGTGAAATTTGGGCAGAAGGTCTTACGTGGTCCTAATCTCTGAATGAGGCCACTCAGAACTCAGATATAGATGGCTGCCGATTGGCTTGTCCTGGCTCCTGGCTAGATCTAGGGGGCAGGAGGGTGAAGTCTGAGAGGAAGGTTTTCAGTGGTCCACTTTCCTAATAAACCGAGCAATACCGAATGGCAGTTCTAGCCTCCTTCACCACTCATCCTGTTTTTCAATTGCCAGATGGCATACACATCACCAGAGAGACAGGGACACAGAGAACAAGTACTCATAATGGGGCATGGTCATGCCACAGTCCCTTCTCCATTTATCTGTCTTGTTGGGATTTGGGGTGCATGCAGGTGCTGGGTACATTCTTCAAGCTGCGGGGGTCGGTCAGGATTTGAACCGTGGTTGTTCACGTGGAATCTGGTTCCCTTAACTACTAGGTTATGGAGCTGTCCAAAACCACTTATCCTTTACTTAGAATTTGGGGTGCTCCCTTGCTCTACACTGAAAGTTACCTAGATGCCTTCAAGGCTTCATGGAGGTGCAGATCAAGAATTGGGCCACTTTTTTCATCTCCTCAGTATTCGTCTTGACTGCGACTAGCGGAGGTGCTATTCCCGTGACAGAGAAGCATGTATGACACCACCAGGAATGAGGGTTTTCAGAGACTGATGGCGAGCATCCCTGGAGCCAGTTGCCCCCAGAAGAAAAGTGCATTTTCTGCTCATGCCACTAGGTGTTCTATTTTCTAGCATTGGACCATGATCTGGTCACTCTGATGATCAAACCAGTGTACCGTCTGAGTGAAGCTGGAAACCCGGTGCTCCCTCGCCCCTTTCCCGACCTTTCCCACACACTTTCTAGCTCCAAGTAACAGTATATGAAGTGACTGAAATCAGAAACTGCCTCTGTGATCTAAAAGAAGAGAAACTGAAAATTAAAAAAAAGAATAAAAAATTAATGCATGCAAAATAGCATCTTATATCTTTGTGATACTTCTATTTTACTGGCTCTCAAAGAAAGGGAGATCAAGAGAACCGTGCTCTGACAATCGTTATTTCTTAATCATTTGCATTTTTGCTTCGTCTCCTTCTGAATCTGTCTAGGATAACTGAGCAAATGGGATTCTGGGCAAAATTATAGCTACCCAGGATTTAGCAGTGCAGATACTTTTTCCACATTGCTTGTAAATTTATTTTCATCATTAACTTAGCTTATTCCCATTAGGTATCAAACTCCCATTGTTCCTGTAGCAATCAACTCACCGTATTTATGTCTGGACATATTCTTAAAGGAGACTAATGGCTTTTTCCATTATTTCTTGTTGTCCCCAAACTGTGGTAAACTACCTCAGGCTAATGTAGATTTTCAAGTTCTTAATATGCCTGAAGTCCTAACATGCATCTTTCCTTGTGGTGTTCATGTGTTTCTCTTTAATAAATAAAATGAAAGGTGCAGAGGAATGAAGATATACTGTGATCAGTCTTGTAGCATGTGCATGGTGCTACCATAAATATTTGTTTAATACTGTAAAAAGTTTCTAGGGTCTAAGCAATATTGATGGTAAGGATGACATAAACACTAGACACTTAAGGAGACTTAAAAAAAACTTAGATTAATAAATACTTCTCTGGCATCCACTGTCTGACAAATACCATGCTAACTTCTGGACATGAAAAAATGAGTGTGTCCCAGGGCCAGCAAGTGACATGTTGGTGAAAGTTCTGGACTCCAACATGGCTGACTGCAGCTTGAATCCTGGACCTGGTGGCTTGCTTTCTCAGTTTCCCTCACTCTCCTTGTCTCTGTCTCTCTTTGGTAGTGCATGTGCCTTATAGCAAATCTAATTAATTAAATAATTCTTAAAACATAAAAAAAGAGTGATGTCCTCCCTTACAGAGTTTACTGTCTACCAAAGAAGCTTACAGATTAGTTTTGTATGAACTAATTCTATTGGGTCATCAGAAAAATTATGAGATATTTTTCTATGCAAAAATGTGTCATGACTTTTCTGATGACCCAATAGTATTTTCATAATGGTATTATTAAAGCAAATATGTCATATGCAAAGTCAGGGATATTACTGTACAACAAAAAGGAGTAAAATTAAAATAGTGGAATTCGAACCAGCTAGTGGCATGATAGTTAAGGTGGCTGGATCCCACATGGCCAACTGCACAGTCCTAGTGCCAGACCTGGTAGCTTAGAAAACATGCTTGGCATGCGTGCATGTGCCCAAAATTCTGAGAGGAAAATGGGAAAGAAGGGATTGTGGGATGGCCCTTCCCCCTGCAGGGGAAGCTTTTTCACATTACCTCTTCTTCTCTCTCCCTCTCTCTCTCTCTCTCTCTTCAGTAAGCACATGTGCCCTACAGCAAATTAAAAATAAAACTAGTGTTATTCATAGGGGACTCAAATACAGTCTATCATTCTGAGATCTGCTGTCTTGCTGAGTCTGATTTGGAGTTGGTGTGGGGGTGACTTTTCAGCCTTGTCTCTCTTCCTCATGAGAATCCCTTCTAAACCATGTTGTTAAAGAAGCTGATCTAGATAGGAAATGACTTTGAATGAGGGCTTTGCAATGAGCCACATTCACTGCTAGTGCCTCCAAAACAAGCTCAAGACCCATTTTTGAGCAGAAAATCCTCGTTATACCACATCCTACAAATAATATGGTATTTTTTGGGGGGGTGGGGAGAGGTTTTTGCTATAGGGTGCGTGCGCTTGCCAGACAGACAGAGAGAGACAGAGAGACAGAAAGTGAGAAATCACCCCCCCAGGGTGGATGGCCATGCCGCAATCCCTTCCCCTCCATTCTCCTCTCAGTATCTTGGGAACGCATGCACATGCGCCCAGCATGAGTTTTAAGCCACTGGGTCCGGGACTTGAACCGTGGTAGACTACATGGGATTCCAGCGACATAGCCATTATGCTAACTGCTGCTCCCACAAATAATATGTTTTTGAAATGACCAGCTAAAAGCTAGAAGCTTCTTAGTACTTCTGAGTGACTCTGTGGCTTTCTTTTTAGCCAGTGATTCATAGGTTAGGAAAGGATTTGGGTCATATCTACTAGCTGAAGTGGTACTGAGGTTACTTCAGAGGTATATCTATTCATAGATGTGGTCTTCAGCCCGCTCCTTGGAATTGCAACTCTTAGTCATTAAGGCAAGCGACAGAAATTAAACTCTTTGGATAACATTTGGTGGACAATTAATTCACCTAGGAAAGCCCAGGGACTGACCAACTTCAGGTTAAGCATTTCTAATCTGAAACTACAAAATGTTTCAAAATTGGAAATGTCTTAGGCACAGATATGACATCACGAGTGAAAAATTCTACACCTTGATTTCATGTGGTGACTTGTAGTAAAAACAAAATATTATGCCCAGCCGCAGTGGCTAGAACTGGACGCAGTAAATAGTGCCACCATTTGGAGGCTGGAAACCACAGGGGAGGCAAGGGTGTAGTTCCTGGGCCAAGCTGAACACACGGGTGTTATTGCGTGCACCTATAATTCTAGTTAATTGTAAGGCTAGGGTAGGAAAATAATGACACAGTGAGACCCCATCAAAAATACTTATATCTGGCTCTCTCCTTTCTCACTCCATCTCTCTCACAAAGGGAAAAAAAAAAAAATATATATATATATATATATATATACACATATATATATATAAATTTATCTCATGCTCTATGCTTAAGACATATATGAAATAAGTGAATTTCATGTTTAGGCTTGACTCCAGGATGCTTCATTTTATATATATATATATATATATATATATATATATATATATATACACACACACACACACACATATATATATATACATATATATATATATATTCCAAAATCTGAAAAAAAAAATTGAAATCTGAGACACTTTTGGTTCTCAGTATTTCAGATAAAGGATAGTTGAGCTGTACTCTAGAATTAATAAAGCAGACACGGGGCTAGAGCTTCCACAGGACATAGGTGTTGGAAGGTTCCTGGTCTCTAGTATTGGGCCAGAGTCTGCGTGATGACTGGGACAACCACACACACAAAGGCATGGAACAATACTCTTTTGAATATGCCATGGAATATTTGGTGTCAATATTTGAGAGAGGCAGATAATGTGAACAGGCAGCTGATGTGTTTTAGGATATTTACTTATTGTAAAGCCCATTTGAATCAGTATTTCCACCCAGGGTTCACTCTGTAGGTGGGCTCAGGTGCATTTTGCTTATGGTATTTAAAAGTTACTTAAAAATGATATTGTCAAGACGATGTGATCTTGCATATATTTGGACTATTTTAAGACCTGCTATTTAACAATATGAACATTTACAAGTTCTGTTAGTATGGTAGGAATACAACTATAACTCAGAATGCTACACTTTCGTTAGGAAAGAAAAATATCCTAAGCTCTGCTAGTCAAAAATAACTTGTTGTATAGTACCGTGCATCTGAGCTTCTTCAATTACACAGCTGTGCAAGATTACACCTTAGTTCTCCAGAGATGCTCAAATATAGGTTTTGCTGTATAAACAGACTTGCCATGGAGACAGCAATTACCCCGCATTTTGAGAATCATGGCATATGGCTCAGTCTTAAGAAATACAAACAATTTCCAAATGTTCTAAATATTTGTTATTTTGCATGTGATTTACAACTATGGTACCTTAACCTTCACCAGCTTCACATGGGAGGTTCTCGTGTGTTTGTGGCTTGATGGCTTGGAGTGTGAAATTCCTGAATCGTATAGAAGAGTATCTCTGGCTTGTTTTGAGTTTGGAGAGATATATTGGATTGTCGGAAGTCATGATGTATTTTTTTATGCGTCATGACTTTTCCGACAACCCAATAGTTCATGCATTTCTTCTTGATTCACTTTACATTTTTGTCCTTTTAGGTGGTAGGATTATAACCTATTATAACTAAGGATGTCCTGTAGGCTAGGTTCTTTGCCCTTTGGCCTGGCTTGCTGACTGCTGCTTTGTGGAAGAACATAATATTCCCATCATTCCTAGTCTAATAAAGAACACGACATAGTCCTTGTCTTTGCAAAGGCCCATTGCTGTTTTCTGCTAACCTCTGCAAACATCTGGTGGCAGCATCATGAATACGAAGTTCTCTTCTATTAATAGCTGTGACCCATCTTCGAGACGGGCGGCCTATAATGAAACCTGGTGTTACACTGTCGGTGACCTTAAAATATAAAAAAGTACAACAATTAAATGTAGGCTAGAAATGATACAATTAAACAAAAAAATAGAATTCAAATAGCCTTCATTTTTATCCCTATTTGGCAATATATTTTGGACCTGTCATCAGTACAGAGAATAGTCTTATTGCCCCAAAGACACAATTTGCAGAGTCTTGCCTCCTCTTTGTCTCCTCTTTCTCCATTGAAAAGGTATCTGAAATTTCCTTGGGCTCCATATTCATTTTTAAGTCGGCCAGCCAATGTTCTTCACATCTATGTTTCATGAGCGTTAGGCCAGGCAAGGCTTGGGAGAGATATTATCTTCATCATTTCAAGTCCTGAATATTATATGTAGGTTACGGATAAAGTCGTAAGGGTGATAATGTCCATTCTTCATGATCACTTATATTTCACAGCTGAATTAAATTTAAGGTTAGGTTCTTAACTAGAAATAAGAAAAGGATAAGAGCTAACATTTACATGGCATTTCCCAAACATTAATTAATTCGATAGCCAAATAAATATTATATCTTGTGACAGAAAGCTGCCTAACTTTTACAACTAAATTATTTATTACTTAGGATATGTTTTAGTTGAAGGGTGATTAGGTAAGTAAGAAAAACAAGAGACATGTCACAAAGCGTTCTTTTCATTCTTGTTTGTGCTGAGATAATTTGACCGGCTCCACTGTTTACAGAGAATACACCTGGTCGTTTCACTTACTTCAGTGATAGTCACAGAGTGGTAGGCATATAATAATCAGCTTATGAATACTATTTAAACAAAGTGCAAATAACAACGAGTCAAGAAAACTATAAAGCATTAGATAGAGGTAAGCAAATTAGGAATGTAAATGAATCGGAGGACAGGGATTTGCTAAGAAAGGATAAATGATAAGGTGTATTGTGTTCTCTGGCTGTGGTAACAAATTCCCACAAACTGAGTGACTCAAAACAATAGAAATTTATCACTTTGCAGTTCTGGAGGTTGGATGTCTGAAATGGGTCTCACTAGGATAAAATGAAGATATCAGCAGGGCTGCATTCCTCTCTGGAGCTTCCAGGGGAATTGTGTGTTTATTTAATTGTCTTTCCCAGCTTCTATGGCTGCCCACATTCTTTGGTCCTTGGCTTTTTTCCACCTTCAAAATCAGCAATGGCTGTGGGGGACCCGCTCACATTGTATCATATTGACACAAGTCTTCTGCCTGGTTCTTTGGCCTTTAAGAACCCTTGTGATTACCTCGGACCAACCAGGACAGTCCCTATGTCCAGTCAACTGGTTAGCAACCTAATTCCACGTGTGCTCTCAATTCCCTTTGCTATGTCACCTAATCTGGTCGCAGTTTCCAGGATTAGAACATAGGCATCTTCAGGGCCCTTTATTCTACCATCACGGGAGGGTAGCAAGACACAGTGATGCGATCTAGCAGGCTGCCCACCCAGGCAAGTTAGGCTTAGCTCTACCTTGAGAACCATAAGGACCACCTGGATCTAGACCTTCAGCTCATGCCACTGAGATTTCTGCTGTAATGTCGCTCATGAGAATTGCCCAAGTTAGAAACCTGAGCATCTTCAAACAAAACCAGGGGAAAAATAACAACACTAAAACCAAAATCCTCTCTTTCCTACCACCTATTTTGTCATCAAGATGGGTGAATTTTGCCTGTTAAATGGCTCCTGAATTTCTCCCTTTCTTTGCATCACTTACGTTAGCTGGGTTCCCATCATCCTTTTCTAGAGCAAATTGAGCTTATCTCCCATCAAGTATTCATGTTTAAAGTCTATGAAGTTGGTTCATCTTGATTTGCATACAGGTTTCAGAAACACAAGTCTGTTTATGTCATTTTCCTTTTATAATAATATAATGGCTTCCTATTCTTCATAGTAGGGATTTGCATCTTGGTTGGGAGGATAAGAATCTTTTTTTTTTTTTTTTTTTTTTAAAGATTTTTGCTATAAGGCTTTATGCACTCGCTGGAGAGACAGAGAGACAGAAAGCAAGAAATCACCCACGAGGAGGGGATTTTTTTAAAGGCATTTTGAACTGTGCATATTTCTACTCATCTGCCTTGATTTTCTACAATAAGATGCTGCTTTAGGCACCCCACTCCTTCCATGTAAACTGACCTACCATTAGGAAATTATTGTGTATTATTAGAAATCATTATGAATAAACAGTCCCTGTCTTAGGATGGTTTGACTTAACACATTTTTAACTTTACTGTGGTGTGAAAGTGATATGTATTCAGTTGAAACCATACATATATTTTTTAACTAAAAAAGAATTTTATTTATTGAGGACAAGAGGAGACAAATGATATAAAAATCAAAAACTTATCTGGCATTTTACTAACTTTTCTTTCTCTGCTTGTCCAATGGGAGTTGGGTTTTCTTTGTCCATTTTCTAGGAGTCCTGATCTGCTGATGAAATCCTTATATGGGGGAGCTGCGAGGTGATTCCTTAAGAGAACCTGTGGGAGAACACTTAGCAGGATGGGAGTCCTCAGTTGGTTCTGCCAACTTCTTTCCCTTCTGCTTTGTGGGTACTACAAGATAGTCATTGCATGCAATGATGAAGCCTGTCATTAGTGAAAAGAAGCCCTGGAAGCCCATTTTGCCATCTCAGCACTGTTCTAGGTCTTTCATTATATTGTCCACAGCCAGAGTCTTTTGGGTTTTTCAAAAATCCTGGAGACTCCTCTTCCAAGAGTACTCTCAGGTCTTCCTTTGTCAAGTAGCCTTTGTCCCCAGCAAATCTGTGAAGTGTAAACATCATGATTTCCATGGCATGTTCAATGTGAGAGGGCACATGGTGATATCTGTTGAAACTCTGGTACATAGGCAGGTGAGGACGCTGGGCAGGCTGGGATGCAGGGCAATGGTGAAACCATATTTTAATTACCCATACATATATACTGCTTTTTACTTTTGTGATAATAATCAATATTCTATAAGATATTTAACACTTTATTATAAAATGGGCTTTGTGTTAGATGATTTTGCTCAACTGTAGGCTAATGTGAGTGTTCTAAGCATTTTTAAGATGGGCCAGGACGGGGCCAACACGTGGCCATGGTAGTTTAGGCGATGGACACCCACATGGCCAACTGCGATTCGAGTTCTAGACTGGTGACTTGCTTTCTCACTTTCTCTCTCTCTATTTTACTCTGGTGAGTGCAGAGTCCTATATCAAATTAAAATAATAATAATAAAAGTAAGTAAATAATTCTTAAAAAAAAAGACAAACTAGGCTAAGTTCTCATGCTAGGTAAGTTAGGAATATTACATGAATTTTTGCCTTATGATGTCTTCAACCTGTGATGGGTTTATTGGGTTATAACTTGATCATGACTCAAGGAGCACGGATATCTGGTCCATGAAATAAGCACAGCCAAGGGAGACAGAATAATTATTTTGTTCCCCATGGTCCCTTAACACCGTGTTCTATGCGGCTAGTTTTTTCTCTGCTCTAGATGAAAAGCTCGGCAGTCCATTGACCTTTCTAACTCATCTTAGGTAATATGAGGTCTAAAGGTCATCAAATACAAAATTGTGAAAGAATTACCCTAGACAGAACCCCAGCATGACACTCAAGACCCTTCTTCCTTACGCCCACCTATATAAAAGACTTCTGTTAAACGCTGTCAAATATGTCTCTTAGCATCACTTAGATTTGCCTAGTTGTATATTACAGATATAGTTTCCAACTTCTTTTAAATTATAGTCATTCCCCATTCCCTAGCTCAGGCCACTGGTAGGAAGCTTGCAGTTAGGGAAGTGTATATGGTGAGCTTTTTCATTCTGCAGCAGCTGTTTTTCCTTCAACTTGGTGGTTTCTAATCCTCTTAACTGTAGTGAAGGAGGAGGTATGTGGGCTGGGATTATCTTATCTGACTGGCACACTTAAAAGTTGATTTCATACTCTTAGGATCTGATTGAAGTTAAAAGCCTCCTTCTTCTTGGGTGGTAGAATTGTGTATCTCCTTGGAAACCTCAACATTGGGTAGCTTTCACCTGGATTCAGGTAATACACCTCACTGTGACTATGTACTGTTTGAAAGCATCACTGCCCTGAGGCCTGTTGGCCTCTGTGGGTGACCTTATGATAAAGGAGCTTACATGTGGCTAATGTCTAATCATGGAAAACACTCTTGCATGCTTTGTGCCAGCACATTTGGGAGTCAGGCAGCTGTAACTTGTTGCCTGTCCTTCCTTTCTCCTGCCAGGAACAGCTAGTCAGCTCCATTCTGCATCTTGAATTCTTTTAGGTGGGAGTCAGACTCTGAGGCACTGCCTCACCCGTACTCCCAAGCAAGGATACCTGTCAGGATCTCCACTGAAGCTCTCTATACAGGCTCAGGTGAGGGGGCAAATGAATCCTTCCTCTGGGCACTAGTGCTTTTCATAGAAGATTGATCTCTATGACACTTTCTCCAGAGCCCCCATAATTCTCTCCAAATTTCTTTCATGTGGGCAAAAAGTTTAAAAGCTTCTAATAAGTAGTCTTTAGTGTTTATTTTGTGTGTTGGTTCATTTTATGGGTTAACTTGATGGGGCCACGGGTGCCCAGATATTTGGTCAAACATTATTCTGGGAGTTCTCTGGGAGGCTGATTTTAGATGAGATTAAAGCTATATTGATAGACTGAATAAAATACGTTGCCCTCTCTAACGTGGGTGGGCTTCATCCAATCAGTTCAAAGTTCGAATAAAATGTAAAGTCTGGGCCTTCCCCAAGTAAGAGAGAAATCCTTCTGCCTGACTGCCTTTTGTAACTGGGGCATTCACATTTTCCTGCCCCTAGACACAAGCTAAACCATCAGTTCTACCTAGGTTCTGAACCTGCCAACTTTCAGGCAAGAATCACACTATCACCTTTCCTGTATCTTCAGTCTGCTGGCTCAGATTTACATATGTACACACAACCTATTGGCTCTGTATTTTCGGCGGTCCCTGATTAATAGACTTGGTGACCTATCTCACAACTCATTTTGTAATACTTGTTGCCTTATATTCTCAGCCAAATTTCCATTAAAGATCCTACAACATGGGTTGCCCATAGCCTAGAGGTTAAGGGACCTAGATACCACATGGACAACTGCGTGGTTTGAATCTTGGTGCCAACAACTTCAAAACACAGTGTGTGTGTATGTGCATAACCCAAATCCTGACAAGGACTGCAGCCTGACCATACCACATTGAATAGTGTCTTCTCCTTTCTCTCATTCTCTGTCTCTCTCTCTCTCTCTGACACACACATGTGCTCTCTGGCAATCAGAAAGAAAGCTCCCACCCATGTCTCATATGTAATGAGAAATGCCATGTGATAGGCGTGTGCTGTGCGTGTGGGGTGCAGAGATGGAAAAAAGATGAAAAGTCCTTCTCAATTGGAGCTGTTAAATACAGTAGTTACTAATCACGTGTGGCTATTTTACTTTGAAGCAATTAAAATAAAATAAAAATTTTTAATTGAGTTACCCAGTGGCACTAGACACATTTCTTTTTTCTTTTCTTTCTTCTTCTTTTTTTTTGTAGAGGTTTTTGCTATAAGGCGTGTGCACTTGCCAGACAGACAGAGAGAGAGAGAAAGAAAGCAAGATATCCTCCCCACCCCCCACCCCCCCCGTCCCCTGGGGATGGCCATGCCACAATCCCTTCTCCATTCTCCTCTCGGGATCTTGGGCACGCACACACACGTGCTCAGCGTGAGTTTAAGCCACCAGGTCTGGGACTCAAACTGAAGTTGACTACATGGGAGTTCAGCAACATAGCCATTACGCTAACTGCTGGTCCCTCTTTTCTTTTCTTTTTTTTTTTTTTTTTTTTTTTTAGAGAGAGATTTTTGCTATTGGGCACTTGTGATTGCTAGAGATATAAAGAAAGTGAGAAATCATCCTCTAGCAGGGGCAGTCATACTGTAATCCATTCTCCTCCATTCTCCTCTTGGGATTTTGGGCATGCATGCACACATGCCTGGCATGAGTTTCACGTCTCTAGGTCAGGAACTCCAATCGCAGTCAGCCATGTGAGAGTCCATGCCTCAGCTGGCCCCAGCACTAGGCACCTTCAACTGCTCACAAGCCACTGTGATGAGTGGCTGCTGTATTATACAGCATGGATATGGACCATATCCCTCATTCCAGAAAGCCCTATTGGGCAGTGTTACTCTAGGCAAGTCCAAGTGCATTAGGGGGAACACCAGACCCTTCCTTCTGACCAAAGTATCACACGCTCTGGTTTATATCCTAATCCAGGCATGAGGAACATTTGCCCCTCTATGAATATCACTCAAATTGCTTCCTCTCTCTGGGAAGTTCTTTTTCTTTTCTTTTTTCTTCTTGCTCATCATCTCATTTCTCTGAAGTGGCCTTTGTACTATGGAATATCTCATCCAGGAAGGATGAGATATTTCTCTTTGTTTTCAAGATGCCCCATCTATGCTTCCACTGTAACATTTATTGGGCATTAAATTGTTAGTGTTTATGTCTTCTTCTGAGTGTTTACCAGGTTCTGAGTGTCTTAGAGACAGGAACCATTGTCTACAGCAACTAGCACAGTATCTGGTGTGAAGATATGCACACATTTCTAAATGACTTAGTCAGTGGCAAAGATCCTCACTAGATTAAAAACCAGTGGATGCATTCACTAATGGGTCCACCTAGAATCTAGTCTTAATGTGATTATTCCTAAGGTTTATGATTGTTCTATTATATTCTCTTATATAATTTTATTGACCTACTGTGATAGGCTGAACTGTGTACCCTCGAAGTTTTCATGTGGAAGCCTTAGCCACTAGCATCTCAGACTATAACTCTTGAAAATAGGGCCTTTAAAGAGATGATTAAGTTAAAAAGAGAATGAAAGAAAGAGAAGAAAACAAAAGTTAAAATGAGGTCTTGGGGACCAGCAGTCGGCGTAATGGCTATGTCGCTGGACTCCCATGTAGTAGACTGTGGTTTGAATCCCGGACCTGGTGGCTTAAACTCACTCACGCCAGGCATATGTGTGTGCGTGCCCAAGATCCCAAGAGGACAATGGAGGAGAAGGGATTGCGGCGTGGCCATCCCCCCGGGGGGGATTTCTCACTTTCTGTCTCTCAGTCTGTCTCTGTCTTTCTGGCAAGTGCACATGCCCTGTAGCAAAAACCTCTCTTAAAATAAATAAATAAATAAATAAATAAATAAATAAATAAATAAGGGGAAAAAAAAGAAAATTAAGTCTTTATGGTGGGCCCCCATACAATGTGACTAGTGTCTTTTTTTTTTTTTTTCTTTTTCTTTTTTTGCCTTATGACATGTGTACTCAACAGAGAGGCAGAGACAGTGAGAGGGAAAGTGAGAAATCACCCCCCGGGGGGGATGGTCACACTGCAATCCCTTCTCCTCCTTTCTCCTTCGAGAATCTTGGGCATGCACATATATGCTCCCAGCATAATTTTCAAGTCGCCCGGTCCAGGAAAGGAACCACGGTTAGCCATGTGGAAGTCCAGTGACATAACCACTGTATCATCTTGCTGGTTTTGACTAGTATCCTTTTAAGATGAGGTCATTTAGGTCCAGCCTGATGGCATAGCTGGTAGTGAACTGAACTGCAACACTGAAAACTACATGGCCCACCATGGATGGGTTCAGATCCCCAGGCTGGCTAAAAACATGTCAGGTCCAGGTGATGCCTAAGATCCTGATGAGCTGGGGGGCTAGAGAAGGGGGATTTTGGTGTGATGGGACCCTGTGGTCTGACTCTCGCATGCAAACACAATGCTATATATCGTGAATAACAGAAATCAACTTAAAAAAGAAGAGGTGATTTGGATATAAAGAGAGACAACAGGGATGCACCTGCATGGAGCAAAAGCCATGTGATGACACCGAGAGAAAGTGACCTGCAAGCCCAAGAGAGAGGCATCAGAGGAAACAACCCTGCTGCCACCTAATCTTAGCCTTCATGTCCACAGTGTGAGAAAGGCATTTATGTTGTTTAAACAAGGCTATGGTATTTTGCTATGGCATTCCAGCACACTATATACTTAGGAAGAGAATCGGTACATTCAAAACAATCTTCCAAAGTATTAGTATGTATATTAGGGTAATGTACTTTAAAAACAGAATTTTTAAAAAGTTTAATTCTTGAAAAAATTATATAGTAAAATTATTTACTTTTGTCAATTGTGATCTGATGTATACTTTGAATGACAAGCTCCTATATACACAGGAAGCCAAATTCAAATCCAGTTTAAAAAGTTAGTATTTGGCAGGATTTGCTGCTTGGCCTCAAGCTCCATTCTCATGTTTAGGGTACTTGACTTTTTTAGAGAAAGAGTTTTATTTTTTTATTTTTTTTGCTTTAGGGCATGTGTGCTTGCCAGAGAGAAAGCAAGAAATCAGGCCCCAAGGGGATGGCCATGCTGCAATCCCTCCTCTTCCATTCTCCTCTTGGGATTTTGGGCATGCATACACACACCTAGCATCAGTTTCAAACTGCTGGTCAGGGATTTGAACTGCAGTTGGCTATGTGGGAGTCTAGCGCCTCAGCCGTCACGCCACTTGCTGGCTGGCCCCTAGATATACTTGACTTTACTTACAGCTTTCTGATCTTGTTTCTCTTGATGGGCGACAGGCTTGGGATCTGTCATGATAGGCTCTTGTCATTTTCACAAGAGCCTTGGTTGATTTTCTATGCAAAGCAGGGTCTTCAAAAAGTCCATGAAAATGCAGATTATGAGAAAAGTTATGCATAGGTCTCAAATATTTTTGCACCAAAATAAATTCACATTTTAATTCCAGTTTACTATGTGCTTTAGGAGGCCTGCTTTTGCTGTCTCCAGCTTTCTATCGTCTCACATGATTATCTGGTATTATCATGGGACACCTGCCTCCTCTTCCAATCTCCCTCCATGCAGTACCAGGTGGGACACACTATGCTTTCAGGGAGCAGGGTATCGAGAGACCAGAGTCACAAATATATTTTCTGCTTGAATCCTCTCTTACAAACTAGACTTATGGGGCTTAAAGGGGCCTAAGATAACAAGTAAAGCAATAAAATATGGGGAATGATAAAACAGAAGATGAGGAAGGCTTTAACAAGAAATGTAGTCTGGACAAGATTGCAGAAAGACATTTGTATCTGAGGAATGAACAGTAGGAATTTATATTCTATCTTGACCTGGCATGCTCACTCAGTTCTTTTGGGTCCATAAAGAAGTTAAGTGATAGGACAAATTATGGCTCTAAATTTCTCTCTCTCTTAAACCAATATATCCAGATAGCTATAAGGCTTGAGCATTCAGTGTCCGAGCCTTGAATAGTTTGAGTCTTTCTGTGGGTACAGCTGATTTCATCCATGCTAGTCATGGTGAGTGTTTCCTAGTAAGAAAGCGTTAGCATCTTTTCTAAACTTATGACCTTCATTACTACTGCCTGATGGAGAAACCGCCACTGTTAGAAAGTACTCTTTGGCTGTCTAATTCTGCTGGGTGTGGAGAGACTTCAAAAAGTCCCAGAAAGCAGTCACAGTCGTTGTTTGTCTGGGAAAATATCCTCGCTATCTATTGTACAGAGGCCATGATGTTGGGATGCAAACCTCAGTTCCACAGCTCTGGGCTTTCAATAGAAAAAGCCATACATTAAGTTCACTCTGCAGGGTTGTCATTCTGTATTCTACATGACTGAACCTTCTGTTCTGTTGCCGCAGGGAAGAGGAATGCTGAGAGGGAGTCTGGCATGAGCACCAAGAGACTGTTATAAAACTCATGCTTTGTTGTTTTCTTTTTCTGTATCTGTAATCAAAGGGCCATCCATTTGTCGTACCTTAAATGCCATTTAAGTCAATATCCTTGAACCCATGTGACAAAGGAGGGATAATGCTATGCACTTAAGTTCATTATCTTATTTCATTCTCCCAGAAACCTTATGAAGTAGATGGTAATATCTTAGCTTTCTAGATCCAAGGTCACTGTAAAACAAGGCTGGCTGCTTTTTTTTTTTTTTTTTTTTTTTTTTTAAATAGAGATTTTTGCTATAGGGCCCACCTGCTCATCAGAGAGATAGAGAAATAGAAAGCAAGAAATCACCGCCCCCACCACCCCTACCCCAGGAGAATGCCATGCTACAATCACTTCTCCTTCATTCTCCTCTCGGGATTTTGGGTGTACACGCCCAAGCACCTGGCATGAGTTTCAAGCCACCAGGTCTAGGACTTGAACTACAGTCAGCCACGTGGGAGTCTATGACTCTTCTGACTGGCAGAGAGTCACCTGAAGCAAACATGAAATAACTACTCAAGACACAGAGATCTCAGTCAAGAGAGAAAGGCCATACCAGGTATGCGCCTGCTAAGCCTCTCTTGTCCTCTGTATTTATTAGGGCAAAGGAGGAAAGAAAGTTATTTTTTAGAGAAAGTTGTTTTTTAGAGAATCAGAAAAACAGGGGATTTTTTCAACAGATTGGTATCAGTATTGATTTAGGGGTTGTGGCTAAATGACACCAGAAGCTGGACAGAATATCTTGGAATCTGGAAAAATACATTTACCAGATCACACACTCATCTAATGGCCTCCTGTTGTTTGAAAGCAGGAAGACCACATTCCCTGAGCATGCATTCACTAAGAATTCATAGATCCATGGTGTTCTAGCAGTATGACGTTTCTGTTGTTCTCTAACAGGAGTCCAGCTCCTTAATCCTACACCACCTGGGTCCCATGGACTGGCTGCTAGCAAAGCAATTCTCTCTGGCTTCACCTAAGGAAAATTCATTTTCACCTACATGATACAGAGGTTCCTAGTTGGGTGACTTTACTCCAGATGGCTACTGGAGATCTGGAACTCTTCCATTATGTGGCATCACCATTTCTGAGACTTTCTAGATCCACAGACTAGAGAGAATGGGTTTGGAAAATTACTTGAAATATTTTAGGAACCTGTCCTGAAAGAAGCTGACATCATTTCTGTCCATGTACTATTGCCTGACTTCAATCATGTAGCCAACCTAACTGCAAGGGATGCTGGGAAATGGGTGCACATCAATATGGACAAGCTCTACTAGTTCTTGACCCTCTTGCAGTTAGATGTTTGGTAATAGATACCAAAATCTACATTAGAGACTCCAAAATCTATATTAGAAAAACACATTTGGCAAAATCATTTTGAAATCCTGTAGATGCCTAAGGACAGTACTGAGGGACTTCAAAGAGTCCATGGAAAAATGGAATTAAAGTACAAGTTTATTGTGGTGTAAAAACATTTTTTTAAATCCATGCATAGTTTTTTTTTTTTTTTTTTTTTTTTTTTGGAGAGGTTTTCACTATAGGGCTCGTGCGCTCGCCAGACAGACAGAGAGAGACATAGAGACAGAAAGCGAGAAATCACCCCCCAGGGGGAATGTTCACGCCGTAATCCCTTCTCCTCCATTCTCCTCTCGGGATCTTGGGCATGCACGCACACGCGCCCGGCGTGAGTTTTAAGCCACCGGATCCGGGGCGTGAACTGCGGTCGACTACATGGGAGTCCAGCGACATAGCCATTACGCTAACTGCTGGTTCCTAATCCATGCATAGTTTTTTCATAATCTGCATTTTTCATGTTTTTTTGAAGACTCCTCATATGAGAATATTTTCAAACTTCTTCGCAGGACATTTTGTTGATCAATGTATAGATGTTATGATAGTTCATAATTTTGTAGGGACAATAACAAGCAAAAGACAAGTGTGACCTCCGCTGATAAAATCTTCAACAATCTCTACTCTGCAAATTAAAAATAGCTTTCAATAATTGTCAGTAATTAGTTGTGCAGGCAGGCTAAATGATGAAGAGAAACAAGTTAAGAATGTATTTATTGGTGCTCAAAGTCATGTTTATATCATAATGAGATTTCTTGGTGAGAAGTTCAGGGAAGTTGTATGCATAAAGCTACTTATTTATTATATTTATGTAGGCATGAACAACTGTAAAATTCTCCCCCAACTACACTACTGACTAGACTCCAAATACCTGACACTAAATTTTATGCTCTAAATATTGCCTTTATTTTCCAGTAAATACTATAAATGTTCAATTATTGCAATGGTTAGTGGTAGTTTAAAAAGGTCTACTATAGTTTACATAACAGCAACTTACAAAATGCTTGGATTTATAGCAAGCAAAGCATATCACATCTGCCTCACTAGGGGTTATGGCCTAGTAAAAGTGATTGGAGTTTTGGTCTTGTTGGCCTTATCATTTTGCTATGTGATCTTGGGCACGTTATTCCAACTCTTTAAGCCCCAGTTTCTTTATCTCTAAATGATGATTAAAATATCTGCCTTTTAGGGAGAAGCTTATATGAGATAATACATTTAAAGCACTTAATATAGGAACTGACATATTATTACCCCAAATGTTAACCACAGTAGTAATAAAAACACTCACTACAGACATTATTCCTACTATCTGAGACTCAATTTCTTTTTTGTACATTGATGATAATGTCTGCACTGCAGTGAGAAGGAAATGAGCTATATACAAAATATCTCATTGGCAATAGCCCTCAGTTGAAATTATACCTTCTAGCCAAAAACAGAACCCAGGTCTAACTCTTCATTCAGTTGTAGGACTTTAGACACTGTTCTGGGTAAGTCCTTCAGATTCTGAATTTTAAAGAATATTTTTGTAATTTTCAGTGTTGAATGAGAGATAGTTGGTGTTTAATATTTCTTTGTTCAAAATTTTTTCCACAATTGCCTCCATGTGTGGGTTATTGAGTTGGTTGTACCAGTTAGAAAACATCAAATTCTGGGACCAGCAGTTGGCGTAATGGCTATGTCACTGGACTCCCATGGGGTCGATTGCAGTTCGAGTCCCAGATCTAGTGGCTTAAACTCATGCCAGGCACGTGTGTGTGCGTGCCCAAGGTCCTGAGAGGAGAATGGAGGAGAAGGGATTGCTTCTCCTCCATGGCCATCTCCCCCGGGGGGGGGGGGGTGATTTCTCACTTTCTGTCTCTCTGGCGAGCACACGTGTCCTATAGCAAAAACCTCTCGAAAAAAAAAAAAAAAAAGAAAGAAAGAAAGAAAGGGAAAAAGGAAACCATCAAATTCTAAACATTATGGGGTATCTGGAAGGCAGTGTTGTCTCTTCAGGTTACATGAAGTTAGATTTGTCTGGACTTAAAACCATGCTTTTCTATCTATTCCTAGAGAGATTTACTTCCTGCTTTTGATCAGTCATCTATAGAATATTATCTGTTATGGGAGCCATATCTACAATAGGTTCTGATTTGTTGATAATCCTGGATTATCTCTGTGCCATATTCAGATTTAGCACTCCTGTTATGCCACCCTGGATAATATCCTTTGCTGTTACCTAGGGTTATGATTAATAAGCACTCAATCATTTGACAAGACTGTTAGACATCCAAGCCAACAGAACAGGTATCAACTACACAGGTCACAGTACTGCAGGCATTGATATTTCCCACATCAACTCCAAGTCCTTAAGGGGCAGACTTTTTTAGCTGATGATGTGAAGTTTGGAAAAGAAGAAATGATGCCTAAGGGTGAAATCTTCAGACCTTCTGAATTCAGGTCTAGTTAATGCAATAGTAGGATGATTTTCCCTTCAGAATTCATGGTGTATTCTACTGAACTATTGGTTTTCCAGCACTAGATTAAATTGAAATCCTCAAGTGCACTGAAGAAAGGAGGAGTAGGAGATCTGAGTAAGTTAGCTGCATCTCTTCTTTAGTCTTAGAGTGGAGACTGCTCTTGAAAGCAATTCCTGCTGCCTTGACAATTTCCCTTTCTCTTTTGGATTATGGAAATAGCTACTACAGTAGAGTTGTTATGCTTCTTGTTCTATATTGCAGTCTTTCTTCCTGTCCATGTTTCTTTCTTAATTAGGATTATCTGCCAGCTCTCACTACTAAAAAAGTTAGGTAAAAAGCCATGATTCTCCAGGCTTCTAAGCTTCAACAAGATCGGTAAGACCAAAATCTGACAGGAAAATGAAATTATTTTTAATGTTAAACAAAGTAACTGCAGGATTCCACCTGCAGCCCAAGTCTGACTGGGAAATGATAAAAGATGAAGTCACGATGTTACTCTCTGATCAAATGGGTTGCCTTTAGACATAGCTTTTTTAAAAGAATGCCAACCTACAAGTCACACAGCTGCAAGCCCAAGATGTAGTAAAAATGAGCCACTTAGAGGAATAGAGGATTAGCAGAGCCTCATTAGAGAGACCCAGGCAGGGAAAGCCTTAGTAAGACAATTGGATTTTCCTGTGGATGGCTGTGAACCTTGGGATGGATTCATTTGGGGGGAAACATAATCTTTTATCTAAAAAAGAAAAGGTTCCAAGAGACCCCATCATGCCATTTCTAATGTACAATTCTGAATTTGCTAATTTATTGGGCAAGAGGTTCTGACACCTTCATATTTACTAAGCTATTCAGCTTTACCCCTCAGATGTTTCGAGGTGTTGATGTAGCGAATGGGCTGGGGTGTGGGAGCCTGGACAAAATGGAGGCAACCTGGGGAAGACTGCATTGTGATTCAGCCATCTTGTGTGAGGCTGACGCTTTCTCTCCTTAAATTGCTATAGTGCAGGAGTCAGCAGGGCTGTGTCTTTGCAACATGAATAAAGATACTGCGACCTATTAATCTTCAAAGGGCTTCTGTTCCTCGACATGAAGAGTAACTTTGCTGGGCCAAAATTATGGTCTCTGAACCATATGAAGACCCATGCTTTTCTAGTAAAGGTGGTATTTATGGAATGTAGATGAGGGTTCTTGAAATGTGCTTTTCTACATATTTATTTTGCAAGATGCCAATGTAAACCAACAGAGCAGTTATATCTATGCAAGGTACAACCGGCCCTCACAAATGTCATATTGCAACTCCTAGTGATATTCTTTCTATGGCCCAATGACACATTTTTAGAGAGATGATTTTGAGTCAAGTAAGTCCTTTGCTTTGGTTTGCTTTGGTTTAAAGGTATTGCAACAGTGTTGTAAATTACACACACACACACACACACACACACACACACACACACACATATACAGTCAATGAGGTGGTCTATAGGTTATCTTAACCTGTAGTACACTTCTTCCTTTCCCTGTAAAAGTTGCCAGGTGATAATACAGCAGAAAAACATTGGAATGTGTAAACTGTAGAGAAAAGCCACAGGGTAATCATTAATCTCAAGTGAGCAGCAGGCCTGTCCCTCACATCCTCAGTATGGAGTGTTGACAGTACAAGTGGTGGAATGCAGTTATTGCCATGTGGAAAGTGGGGAGCACCATCTTAAAAGAAACCATGATCTGTAATTATGTGGGGGCTGATGATGGCTGGACACCTTTTCTAATGACACCTGATGCATATTTAATGCTTGACTCAGGCAGAAAGTAAACTATTTTACAACCCCCTTAGGCAACGTAACTGACTGCCTGCTTCCTATTCCATCACTTCTGGAGTGGGGTGTGGGTGGAATGTGCCAGTATCCTGTATTTACAGTTAATCATTAATGAGGGAATTTGGAGTCTTGAAATAGGTCTTCATTTATAGGTACAATTACTACTTTTTGGATTATAGTATTTGGGGAAAGACATGCAGGAGGAGTCTTGGATCCTTATAAGAGTCCCGAGTTCCTCAGAAAACTGCCCTATAAATTCAAGTTATAATCATCCAGATCATTGTTGTCATTATTCCCATTTAAACAAGTTTCTAGATGTATGGTTAGTAATAAAAGTAATTTTGTGGAATGCAGATCTTGGAGCCTCAAGAAAGGTGGACTCTGGCAAAAAAAGGTATCCTGTTGGCCATGTCTTGGGGCTTGCTGACTCATGAACTGTCACTGCTTTGTCCTATATTGGTGTCATCTGATTGAATATGAATACTGTGACTACTGAGGAAAATAATATACAAGATTACCCATTCAACTTCAGTTGATGGACAAAGGAACAAATTCTAAAAATCTGCATTGGTCTAGCTAGCCACAGTGATGTGAACTGCTAAGATGCTTTGCTCTACAGGCCAAGTCTACACGGGAGGCCCATATTCAACTCCCAGTTCAACCTAAAGACCCAGTGTGGTGGCATGTGTCTGTAATCCCAGCAACTGGGGAGGCTGAGGCAGGAGGATCATGAGCTTGAAGCTGATCTGGGCACCATAGTGAGACCTTGTCTACAAAAGCAGGGCCCAGCCTAAGAGGAATAGTCTGTTGCATACTGGACTGCAGTGCTGGAAGCCACACGACTGACTGCAGGTTCAGATCCCTGGGTTGACCTGAAAACACATGGCATGTGAGATCCTGGACTGGGAGGTTGAAGAAAGGGGATTGCAGCATGACAAGACCATGTCAAGAGTGTTTCCTCTCTCTGTCATGCACATAAAGAAAGGAAAAGAAGGGTCAGTAGGTGGCATCGTGGTTGAGGTGCTGGACTCCCACATGGCCAACTGTGGTTCAATTCCCAGACATGGTGTCTTGAAAATCACACTGGGCACATGTGCCTTTGTGCCCAAAATGGAAGAGAGAATGGAGGAGAAGTGATTGCACCATAGACATCCCCCCAGGGATGACTTCTTGCTCTCCCTTTCATTATCTCTCTCTGGCAAGTGCAGGTACCCTATGGTAAAAACCTAAAAAAAAATTTTAAAAAAGAGAAAGAAGAAAGAAGAAAGAGCCAGATGTGGTGGTGTAATGATGCACACCTGTAGTCTCAGTTGGGAGGCTAAGGCAAGAGAACTGAGAGACAGCAAGACTTTGTCTTAACAGAAAAAGAATGAAAAAAAAAAGGAAAGGGGAAAAGTGGGAAATTGTGTTATTTCACTGAGATTACATAGGTCAGTAGTGGGACAATGTCTTATTCAGAAGAAAATCTGGATGAACCTTAGGAATGAGGAGGGTCAGCCATGATGAGATTGTTCTATAATTAAAGGCAGTAGTGTTCTATAATCAAATTTCTACAATGTGTTGTCAGAAAGGCAGGGATTTTTTATTTTATTTTATTTTGCCATGGGGCACGTGTGCTCACTGAAAAGCGGCAGAAAGAGGGAACATGAGCTATCACCCTCTAAAAGGAATGGCTATGCCATGGTCCCCTCTCTTCCATTCTCCTCTCAGGATTGTGGGTTTTTACATACACACATTTGGTGTTTATTTGTGAGCTGCCAGGTCTGGGACTCAAACCACATTGGCCACATGAGAATCCAGCACCTTAATCACCATACCATCTGCTGGCCCCAGGAAGGCAGAAGTTTTTAATGAGGTCCTTTTTGTTTGCTGAACACAACTGGTGTGTTAGACTATGCCAAATGTGCAGTAGACACTAGACAGCATGGATTTACCTCACATATAAAGGAAGACAAAGTAAGGGAACCATCAGTTAGCATAATGGCTATGTCGCTGGACTCCCACATAGTCGACTGCGGTTCGCGTCCTGGACCCGGTGACTTAAAACTCACGCCGGGCGTGTGTGCGTGCGTGCCCAAGATCCCGAGAGGAGAATGGAGGAGAAGGGATTGCGGCGTGACCAACCCCCTGGGGGGTGATTTCTCGCTTTCTGTCTCTATGTCTCTCTCTGTCTGTCTGGCGAGTGCACGCGCCCTCTAGTGAAAACCTCTCCAAAAATAAATAAATAAATAAATAAATAAATAAATAAATAAAAATAAAAAAATAAAAAAAAAAGGAAGACAAAGTAAGATGTTTCCACAGAAAATCTGAGAGAAGGAGAAAAGGGCTCCAAGTCAGATATTGCAGACAGAAAGGAAAAAAAATAATCAAAAGAAGAAAAAAATCTATGGAGGTTTAGCTGAAAGGGAATGTTAGAGGCAAAAATATCTGAGAAATTTTAAGTTGTTGGAAGTGGAGTATCAAATGCAAGATTTTAAAACATCTACATGGTTCATTTGTTGAATGTATATGTGTCCGTGTAAATTTCTGAGGACTTCTCAGAGAAGCAATGGATGATGTACCCTGGTTTTCTCAGAGAAAGCAAGAATGCATGTGCTGATAAACTTGGCATCAAGAGCACCAAGAAATAGCTAACCTAGATTCTTTCAGTTACTGAAAAGAAATCAAACCAAAGCAAGTTTTCGGGGGCAGGGGAGCCCCTCACTGTGTTCAATAATATCTGGCCTGAGAAAGAAAACAACTAAGTGCAATTAAAACGAAAGGGCCGGAAGGAAAGAAAGGACAGGATGAAATTATTTTAATTATAATTATTGTAATTATTCGTTATTTTTTAAAAATGGAATGACATTGAATATTTCTACAATACTCAACTGTTCCAATGTTGTTACAACTTTATTTTCCAAGCTTCTTTTGATTATCTGAATACTTGATATATTTCAACTCAGGACTCTCTTTTATCTCTCTAGGGATTTTATGTTAGAGTCAAAATAACAAGCCCAGTGCTATCATGATGGGCCAATTCAAACAAAATGAAGAGATTGAATAAATAACAGCCAAGTAGCATGTGTGGAGATGTTTATTGAGTCGCATCATACTCTGGTTTTCTGTTAATGTTTTTTTCCTCTGTCCTTGAAGATGAAGGGAACTTCACGGTTCATCTGACACAGAGGCAGCCTGTGGATCATTAAGCCTTAAGAGCTAAAAGGACCTTAGAGATGATCATCTTCCCAATCTATGCTGGGGCCTTACCTGCGCCCTGACAGTCTAGACTGGAGATCTATCCTCTGCTTGAACTCTTTAGGGGTCCATAAAGTTTGACGGTTACATTTTCTGAACTGCTCTGAATTACTGAAACATTTTCTGTAAGCCACAGGATATTCAGTTGATTTTTTCCTCTTCTCTCTAGAGGTCCAAAGTTGGGAACAAAATATTCTACATGGAGGAGCTTGATGTGCAAAGGCATGGTCCCAAATTGGGTCTGCTGCTCTAGCTATTGCCCACCACAGGCATGCATGAAAGGTCCAGGTTGAAAAGCTTCAGGGAGGACATTTCTTTGGGAAGTACCTCCTGTGTGTCTGTGGAAAGATAGAGAAGTAAGTACTCCCCTCCCAGCCTCTTAGTGAGAGGGCTCGACGAGGTGATCAGGCTAAAACCCTGACATATGTATTGGTTAAGCTCTTGATGTGTGAAGATGTGACCTGTGAGTTCTTGGTCTAATAATGAGAGGCTATGGCAGGAGCCATCTTTTCCTGGTAGCAGAGTGAAGAGAAGCTCTGGGAGTGAGCTGTACTTGCCCCAGCTATAGACAAACACATGCATACCCACATTTAGATGTGAATCTTCCTGAAGGGAACTGATTTGCAAGTCAACTCGAAAGGGATCCCACTCAAGAGGAGTGACAAAAGTGGCAAGGAGACCCCAGTTGAGGGGATGACCAGAAACCCAGTTTAGTCATTAGTAGCCAGCTAGAGAAGTGACCAGTCTTTGATAGTCTGCAAAAACCAGTGAGACAAAGTGTCAACCAAAGAACTGACAGTAGCTCTGCCAACATCTTACAACTGAGCCATGTCAGCCAAAGCTTCCCTCTGGCTGGGTCTGACCCTGGAGCCATCAAAGACTATCCAATGAATGAGTAAGAGAGAGAGCTAGGAAGAAGGAAGAGGCCAATCACTTGCGAACTTCAGATTTCAGCCAAGAAACAGGGAGAACTGAGAAGCTTTGAATAGTTTAAGGTTCAGAGTTTGTGTATTACTTGATAGGGCTTTTAAAATTATTAAAATACAACTGTGTTGTGACCAAAACAAGTAGATAGGCTTATTCTAGATGCCATCAATGATGGGGAAAGGGGAACATGCTAAGATTATATCAATGGTCAGAGGGCAAAATTCTCTTTCTCCCTTTTCCTCTCTCTACACCCAGCTGAGTCCAGATGATTCGATAAATCAATTATACTTAAACTGACAGTAAGCAGATTCCTTTTACTTCAGCTTTGGTTTTATTCCTGTCTCTGAAGACACACACAAAATACAGTCACTCACATCTAAGGACATTTCTGTCAATGATGGACTACATATATGACAGTGGTCCCCCAGGTTTACAAAGGAGCTGAAAAATTCCCATCACTTAGTGGTGTTGTAGCACAATGCATTCCTCATGTGATTGTGGTGATGCTGGTATAAACAAACCTATTGTTCTGCCATTTGTATAAAAGTATAGCAATTATGTGCAGTACAAAATACTTGATAATGTCACCATGAACTTGCAGAAAAACCCACTTAGAAACTCCCGCAGTGCAGCAGGAAATAACTGTCCTTTGTAGTTGGGATTGCTTGAAGGAACCAAGAGTTCAAAAAGCCAAACTACAACTGACTCAAACCACATGTTAGAGGGGTATCATGTGCAAATGGGGAAGTGTGCAAAAGGTGTCAGCTGTAAAAAGAAAGTGCTAGGTGCAAAGGAAGAGGGGCCACACATGCTCGAACAGTCCTGCCTCCTTTTTCTATAGCTACACAATATGTTGTGTATGTAAGTGTTATGACAAGAGTGTAAAAAGTTTTAAAATTTACAAAGTAAAATTTGCAGTAAACTAAGGTTAATTTAAGAAATATATATATTTTTAACTTGTAGGGGTTCATAAGGCTGATGGTCACATTTTCTGAACTGCCCTGAATTACTGAAACATTTTATGTCACCCACAAGATATTCAGCTGAATTTTTTTCTGCAAGTTCTATTCATGGTAAGTGCCCTATATGGTGGTATCAATTTTTATGACTTATATTGTATTTTTACTCTATTTTTTTTTATTATTTTCATTTTATACATTGAATCACTGTACATCACTTTGCTTATAAGTTGAATTTATCCAACAGGAATACACTTCACACCAGTCCAGTTGAGGATACAAAACACATTATCATCAACAGAAAATCCACTTCTGTGTCCCATAAATGTCCTGCCTCTCTATTTTCCTCCTTAATTTCCTTCCTTACACTCTCCCTCTTCTCCCATCCTCCTCCCATATAGTCTCTAGAATCTATAACCATTTTCAATGCTTCTGTATCCTCCAATATCTTTGAGTTTCCACCGTAGGGTGTGTACAGTTGGTATATGTTAAGTGGAGGCACACAATATCTCTCTTCCACAGCTTGACTCACTTCCTTTTCTTTGTTCAGATATGCTTACTTACATGAGTATGATTGTATTACAGTTGCCTATGGTATTTAGTGCATGCTATACAGGTTTGTAGCCTACATGTCTTAGCTGTATCACATGGCCAGGTGTGTAGTAGGCTATACCAATGTACTTTGTGTAAGTACATTCCATGATGTTCATTCAATGACAAAAATGCCTTAAAATGTGCTTCTCAGAACCTATTCCTGTTAAGCAATGCATAACCATGATTTATTTATTTTACCATAATCAGTCTCTTCAAAGACTTGAAAATTACACTTAGGGGTTTCCTAAAATCCTTTATCTTCAAGATTTAAAGACCTCTAACTCTCTAGCCATTTTTCATATAAATGCGCTTTTAGTCTCTGTCAACCTGGTCATCCTCTTCCCTTGGTATTCTTGGTTTATCCAATTCCTCTCAAAACTGAAGCTTGTCTTAGACGTGTACTCTGAATAGAGTGAGGCTCTTCCTGACTCTGATCCTACAATATCACACTGCATGGTTATCATAAAACTCTATAGTACATCAGAACCAGAAATAGTTTAATAATCATGGAAATGCACATTTAAAATAAAAATAGAAATTTCTCCAAGAAATTGGTGGGCAAGATTCAAATTTGACTCAGATCTGCTTTAAAAAATAAGGCTATCTGTGCCACTTCTCAGTCTTTTGGCTATGAGCAAGTGTAAAATATTGGGTAATTTTTTCATTTACTTGGGGCATTGGTATGCTGTGATTTGAAGGTTAACATGCAAAAGTGTTTTTCCACACTGATGTCTAAATGTTTGTGACTCATGTGGTGTTTTCCACCGACCAGATGTATGACATCGGGGAAATCCATTAGCATTCCAGAGTACTTTTTCTCTTTATTATAAAATTAGGAGCTGGATAGGACTAATTACGTTGTGAAAACATTTACTGAGTACTAAATAAACCACTATAGTAGTGTTAAGGTACATAGATACACATAAATGGGAAGGGGAGACTCTGTCTACTGGCACCACTCATGGGAAACTCAACGAACTATACTTTTGCAATTTTGCACTGGGAACATCTTGCTACTCAAGATAAGGGATAAGACAGGAATGCTTATGTAACTCGGAACATGCTCAGTATTGAAGCAAGAGAGCCTCCATAACTTGAAAGGACGTTATATAAATGGCAGCATGCTCAGGGTTGAGCTCCGTTGCCCTCCAGCAACTTTTAGCTCTTTAGCATATCATTTGCATTGACTCATGTGAAATTATAATATAACAAGGCCCAACTGAGCGTCTACTGAAGTGAAAGGAGAGGAGTCAGAATATAGAAACACATCATCAGAAACCTCCACGCTGGTATCCACTCTCCGAGTTAGCCTGCTCCTGTTTCTCAGGAGTGTACTTTCATTTCCCCTCCTACAAAGCGTTGTTATTCCACTGTAATTATGTCTCTTGGCTAAATTCTCTCCTGCAAGAAGACAAGAACAGAGGTATTTGTCTCTACATAAACAGCAGCATATCAAAAGCTATAATTCCTTCCCACGAGAAAGAAAGGTAAATGAATGTCCAATTAATATCAATATAGAACAAAGTAAGATACAAGAATATAAAGTACCACGAGGTTACATATTGGTGCTCAAAAAATATTTGTTGAACAATTGAATGAATAAGCCAAATGCATTAAGAGTCAAGGAAAAATAATTTATGTCCTTTCCAGTTCTGTAATTCAATAATTTTTGGTCCTGCTTCCCCTTTTCAAAGAGTATCTTCCCTTTGTGTACTATTATTTAGAAATGTAAATATTTATTAAGTGAAACAGTTTTTTGTAAATGAACTTATCATGTTCACATCAACAGTCATGACAGTCCCAGAGAGCTGGAGAATAAAAGACATCTATCTTGCTGTCAAGGACAGGCAAGAGGGAGAAAATGATGTTTAGAAAAGATGAATATAAACAGACAGGAGTGAAAATTGTATTTACGTCCCTAATTTCCTGAAGTCATACATTTAGTCCAATATAACTGAACTTCAAATTGTTTGGAATGTTTGTTCCTGAAACATTGCATGTGGTTTGAAATTCCATTCACATGACAGAAAGTTTGAGATAATGGAGCTGGAGGTGATACCAAGTTTTGATAACTTTCACTCCCCAAATTGGAACTGAACAGAGCAGCTGGTAACAAATTCCATGGCAGAATGCAGGAACTTAAAGAGCCGGAACTTGAAGGAAAGAGCAGGTCACAGCTAGGTTTCTGAGAACACTGTGTAATTCTAACCACGTATATGTTACAGGAAGTCAGTGGCTTGACTTGCACGTAAGTACTAAGCAGGGACTAATGTCAGTTGATATGGTTGCATAAAGCATACATTACAGAATCAGGTCAAGGCAGGGGTGTATAGTTAGAGGGGGTGAGATGGAGGTGGAATGCTACTTTATATGATGCAAAAGTTTTAATGTACAAAATAGACTTTTCGATTGGTCTAATTTGGACACGTGATTATGTTGTAAGCACAAATGGAGTTACATATTGTCAGGAATAACAAAAGATGTTATCTAATGGGATTTAAAAAGGATAAAGTTAACTATCATTCCCCACTCTCAAGTAGAGTTCATGTAACTCTTGACACTTAGTAGAAGGCAATAAAGACCAGTGGGGCCATGAATGATGCGGTGGGTGGCAGTGTAGATTACGTCTGTGATCATGAGCCGGTACATCTCAAGAATGATTGCAAATGCAGGCATTTAACCTTAGCTTTTATGTGCACAGCAATCATTTCTTGTAAGAAATGGGGCTTTCAGATTTAGCCATGGTGGTGTGTGCTGTTAAGACACTGTCCTTTGCAGGCTGGGATCATATGGGGAACTTGGGTTCAATTCCCAGTCCAATTTAAAAAAACCAGGAATGGTGGCACTGACTGGTATTGCCAACTGGGAGACGGAGGCAGGAGGGTCATGATAGAGAGCCCAACATTATAAAATGAGGAAAACAAAGAAAGGAAGAGAAATAAATCCTATAAAAGTTAGCTGTCTGCCTGAGTCATGTGCAGTAAGACCACATTCTTCTCTTTACTTTTTATGTTTTAAATGTATTCAAATTTTGAAGACAATTATTAAATGTCTTTATTATTTCCACCCTTCGAGAGTTTTTTTTTTTTTTTTTCTCTTTTATTGGCTCCTTCCCCCCACCCCTTAGGCTATTTTATCTTCTGAATTTTATCTACAGGTCAATTAGGTGAAAGATATAAAATTAAACGATTTTATAATTTATTTAACAAAAATCATTTGAAGAGATGTCTATTTAGACTGCAGGCTAATTTGAGTCTTCTGCACAATTTATTGATTTAGTTGTGCTTTGGAGCTTCTAGCTTATGATCACACTACATGTTTATGAACCCATAATACCACATACATTTGTAATAAAGATCATTTGACTCCCTTCCACCATGGAAACAGACAAGGCAGACACTTCTTTGGGCAAGATAATGATTTTTATTTTAATCTCTGAAAATGAAATTGCTGATCTCAGATGTGGCTGATATGCATCCGCTTTAACAGAAGTATTGTTACACCACTCTCACAACTATGTTTGAACTATGGTACTAGCACAGATTCGGTTTGGACCGAGGTCTTCATATAATAGATACTAACTGTACCTGTATCCAAAAGCAGATCTGAAAGACCAGCTTCATGGGCCAGTGGCAACAATGCACAGGAATAATATTTGATTGGTTAGCATGTATTTGAGTTGAATTGTGTCTCTCCTCAAAAGATATATTGAAGTTCCAACCCCTGGTATTTCTAAGAGTAACCATATTTGGTAAAGGATCTTTGCAGCTGTAATTAAGTTAAGGTGAGGTCGCACCAAGATGGACTTTAATTCAATGTAGCTGGCATCCTTACTAGAAGACAAGAGACAGATACACATAGGGAGAACATGAACATAAGATGACAGAAGCTAAGCTGGGGTTGAGACAGCTATAATACAAGAAATGCCAAAGATTATCTGCAAACATTAGAAACTTGGAGAGTCAATGAAAGATTCTCCCCTGTAGGTTTCAGAGGGAACATGGCCATGCCATCACCTTTGGACTTCTAGCCTTCAGAACTTTGAGACAATAAGTTTCTATTGTTGTAAACCACCAAGGTTGTGGTATTTTCTTACAGCAACCCCAGGAGACTAATACAGAATGGAGCTGCACCCCGAATGACAGCAACACTTAGGCAGTTTTCACGGACAGATTGTGAGCCATGGGAAAGAGAGAGACAGAGTGGTAGACAGTCATCTTAGATCTTGTTCAAATGAACTGTTTAAAAGGACGAGAACAACACAGCAGAAAGATGTTGGAAAAACATGAGATGCCCAAGGGCTTAGAGAAGAATCCTGAGTACTGGGGAGTGCCTACATTGAGAATGGCTAAACATTTTATATAAAGAGGTTTTCTCAAGAACCTCTGAATATTCCCACCAGGGAGAGATCTGCTTTAAACAGCAGCAGAGCTGTTATCAGGGCCTAAGTAAGAACTCTCCTGCCCTTTTTCCTATTCTACCTCCTCTGTGTAGCTCCTGGAGAAGTAGTAAGTCTACAGTAGCAAGCTGAGGGAAAGGATTCTGAAGCACAAAGAGGATAAAAAAGGAAGACAATAATTCGTTATGTCTTCTTCCACTGTAGGTGGTCAGTATGAATCAGGGGGGAAGCTTTAACACTGAATTAAATCCAGAGTTGATATTACATTGGACAGAATGTACTTATTAATGTCCCAGGAATGTTTGGAAGATTAAATAAAGACTTCTTAATTATCTGATCTTGATCAGAAAAAAAAATCATGAGGCCTTCCCTGGATTCCATAGAAGCTGAGGTGTTAAAGGGGAGTGGAGGCTGTGTAATCACCTGCAAATGGATGAGTATAGGCAGGCAGGAGAAAGGAATTATATTGTTTTAGATTTCACCCCATGGGTATTGTTTATTTAGTGTATTAGAAACATTAAGCACTTCAGAGGAAAGACTTGTTTCAGACACATTATTTTATTTTATTTTCATGAGAGGCCTATAAAGGAGGTAGGGCAATTAACTAGTGACGAATAACAGAGAGGTGCGAAGAGACTTGTCCACACCTACATGAAAGTATTATTTATTTCAGATATCAGTGATAGTTATGATTTACAAATTTTCTCCTATTAGTAAACACATTTTGGTAAATGTTAAATTTTTAAATTACAAATTCTAATAATCACATTTGACCCAAAGAAGGAAAAGAACACTTCTAGAGGATGTATAAAGGCATCAAACTTGTGGAATTTTCACTGTATGGTTGAAGATTCTGTTTTTGACTATTTTTCAAGGTTGGAGTTGTATATTTCTGACTATTAATTCTTTTAAATAATTATTTTGTTTAACTTTATTTATTTGTTTATTTAAGTTTGACCAGGGAGGGACAGAATGAGGGAGGGAGGGAGGGAGAGAGAAAGAGAGAGAGAGAGAGAGAGAGAGAGAGAGAGAGAGAGAGAGAGAGAGAGTGAGAAAGCAAGTCACCAGGTCTGAGACTCAAATCATGGTCAGCCATGTGGGAGTCCAGCGTGCCACCTGCTGGCCCCCAGTGACTGACTATTAGTTTTTTATGTCCTTTTGAATGAATATAAGTTACTAACTATCCAGCCTTACTAAATGCAGTAAGTATTTTTTATATCACATTTTATCAGTATTACTGACATGCAATAACTGCACATATTTAAAATGTACAACTTGCTAACTCTTGATGTATGCATATATCTTTGAAACCATTCCAATAATAAAGATCATGAATACAAATGCAAAAAGCCTCAACAGAATACCAGCAAATCAGATCTAATAACATATAATAAAGATTATACCTAATGACCAAATAGGATATATCTCGGGGATGCAAGATGACTCAACATAGGTAAAACAATAAATATAATGCATCACAGTAACAGAAGGAAAAATGAAAATCATATGATCATATAAATTGATGCAGAAAAAATTTTTGATAAAACACAATATCCCTTCATATTTAAGACTCAATAAAATATGTATAGAAGGTATATTTCTTAAAACAACGAAGGCCATGTATGACAAATCCACAGCTAACATTATGCTCAATAAGGAAAAGTTGGAAGTCTTTCTGCTTAAACTGGAACAAGGGGCAGCAGGTGGTGTGGAGGTTAAGATGCTAGATCTTACCCAGCCAGTTGTGCAGTTCAAGTCCAAGACTGGGTGGTTTGAGAATCATGTGGGGCGTGTGTGTGTGTGTGTGTGTGTGTGTGTGTGTATGTGTGTGCCTAAAATCTCAAGAGGAGAATGGAGGAGAAGAGATTATGGTGTGGTCATCTTCTCCGAGGGATGATTTCTCTCTCTCTCGCTCGCTCTTGCTCTTGCTCTCCCTCTCGCTCTCTGTCTCTCTATAACAAAAATTAAACAAACAAAAAACTGGGACAAGACAGGAATGCCTATGTTCTCCACTCCTATTCAACACAGTATTGGAAGTCCTAGCCAATTCAATCAGATAAAAAATAGAAATAAAAGTATTCAAACGGGAAAGGAAAAATTAAATTGCCCCTATTTGTGGGTGATGTGACTATATACACACAAAAACCTAAAAAATTCAGCAAAAAAACTCTTAAATGTGATAAACAGATTAAGGAACGTTGCAAGGCACAAAGTCAACATTAAAAATCTGAAACATTTTTATATACTAACAATGGACATACTGAGACAAAAATCAAGAGCAATTCTGTTTATAATAGCTGCATGAAAAAACTAAGAATAAACCTAACTAAAGAAGTGAAAGATCTCCACTATGAAAATTGTAAAAACCTGAATAAGGAAATTGAAAAGACAAAAAAAAAAAAAAAGGAAAGACATCACTTTTTCATGGACTAGAAAAATCTATATAGCTATATGTTAATTCCTTCCAACGTGATCTACAATTTTCTGTGACACTCTTCACAGAAATAGAAAAAAATCATAAACTTGATTTGTAATCACAACAGATTCCATATTGCCAAAGTAATATTATGCAATAAAAGTAAAGTTGGAGGCATCTCACTGCCTGATTTCAAAGTGTATTACAAAACTATAATAATCAAAAAGCATGATACCAGTTCAAAAACAGACACGTAGACCAATGGAACAGGATATAGAATTCAGACATTTATTTAACAACATAGAATCAACAAATTTTTGATGAATGACACAAGACAATACAGTGTTGAAATGACAGTGTTTTCAACAAATAGTGGATATCTAGCTAGATATCCACCTAAGAAAAATAAAACTAGATTCCTATCTTTCACCATTTATAAAAATTAGCTCAAAATGGATTAAAGACTTAAATAAAGCCCAAACCATAAGACTACTTTAGGAAAACACAGGGGAAATACTTCAAGACATCAAAGTAGGCAAAGATTTCTTGAATAAAACCGCTAAATCAAAGGGAATAACAACAAAAATAGGTTAAGTGGGATTACAGTAAGCTAAAAAGCTTTTGCACAGCAGAGGAAACAATAAATACACAACCCATAGACTAAGAGAAAATATTTGCAAGCTGTATTTTAGGTAAGGAATTGATAACTAAAATATATAAGAAAGTCAAACAGTTCACCGACAAAAATTAACCCTAATAGTTTAGTCAAAAATGTGCAATCAATCTAAACAGACAACTCTCAAAGGAAGATATATGAATGGCTACAAAACCTATGGAAAAAAGTTCAGTATCTCTTATGGGAAAATGCAAATCAGAGCCACAACGAAGTATAACATGATCCCAATAAGAATGGTTGTGATCAGAAAGGCAAAGAATAATCAGTCCTGGAGAGGTTATAGAGAAAAGAACACCCAATGAGAATGTAAATTAGTACAGCCTCTGTCGAAAACAATATGGAGTTTTCTAAAAAAACTAAAAATAGGATTACTGTTGACCTAGTAATTCCTCAATTGTGTATATTATACTCAAAGAGTAAGAAATCACTCAGAGAGACATTTGCACATCTGTTCTTTGAAGCATTACTCACAATAGCTAAAATATGCAATCAACCTAAGTACCTAACAACTGATGGACGATTTGGGAAAATGTGGCATATATACACAAATGAATACTACTCAGTCATAAAGCATAATACAATCCTTCCATGTGACACAAAGTGGACAAACCTAGAAGACATAATGATAAGTAAAGTAAGCTAGACTATGAGAGACCAACCTATATGTCTCTGCTTAATATATACTGAATTTCCACATTCAATGGTAGAAACTGAAAGACACCGAAGTGTAGAAATAGAGTAATGGTAATACCAGAAACCGCATGCAGTGTGTAGCATTCAGGAGAAAAAAATTTAGTGGATATAAGAATGCCTGTAAATAGAAAAAGAGATTACGGAACAGTGTAAAAAAATATGGACTATTCAATACATACTTTCAAAAATAAAAACAGAAAACTAGTAGAATTATCCAATGTACACAACATAATGTAATGTTCAATGTTGGCAAAAATGAGCATGTGTGGATGGTTAGTTTCTAAATATCTGAGGATTTTTTTCACAATCTTTCTGTTGTTGATATCTAGTTTAATTCCATGTGGCCAGAGAAAATACCTTTACTTGAACCCTTTTTTAGCTCTATCACAATTTTATCTCCCTACATCATAGCTTGGAAACTCTCTTTAGGGAATAAACTGGAAAACTGTAGGCACTATCTTGTTTTCATCTTTTGGGATCACTGTTCTTTGTTGCCTGATGTCCTATGTCTTAAGAACAGCTGTTTTATACATCATGTCCAGATTTTTAGTTATTTCAGACAGGAAGGTAAATCTGGTTGCTGTTATTCTATTCTATTTTGAAATACAAGTTTACATGTGAATTCAATATTCTTTTTCTGTGCTTTCATTAAAACTAATATATTTGGATTCTTGATTCAGCTCTCGGTCTCTAAACAAAGCAGTGACAAAATAATGGTAAGAATCTTCATAAAGTGAGCAAAACTTGAGTGCTTGGACATTGTCCTCCAGGAAGACCCTGGAGTTCGTATAAAAACATAGTGGATTTATCACATATATAGAATTGGATGACAAAATATTGATGATCATAATCACACTTCTTTTTTTTTTTTTTTTTTTTGGAGAGGTTTTCGCTATAGGGCGCGTGCGCTCGCCAGACAGACAGAGAGAAACATAGAGACAGAAAGCGAGAAATCAACCCCAGGGGGGATGGTCACGCCGCAATCCCTTCTCCTCCATTCTCCTCTCGGGATCTTGGGCACGCACGCACATGCGCCCGGCGTGAGTTTTAAGCCACCGGGTCCGGGACTTGAACCGCGGTCGACTACGTGGGAGTCCAGCGACATAGCCATTACGCTAACTGCTGGTTCCCAAGTCACACTTCTAAGAATATCATTTGTACAGCACCGCTAAATGTAAAATGTCAACCCTCACTCTAAACTTTTCCTGTTCAGAGCATCAGATGAAGACTTCATTGTGTTTATAGTAGCTTTCTGATTTTGGTAGTCCATTGAAGAAGGGAGTTTGAAAGTTGTTGTATATTGTTAACGATTGTCTGCCCGTTTCCTGCCTGAAATCCTATGATCATTTATGAAAAGTATCTTTGATAAAGTTGGATACAGCTTTTTTGGCTTGGAAAAAAAATATATATAGTAGTATAATAGGAAAAGCTATGCAAAGACATAGGAAGCCTGGGATCTTAGTTTTTGCTCTGTGGTTGTGCTATTGGCCAAGTGACTTAACCCATCTTAGTATCATTAATAAAAATAACATGGTGGATTAGAGCTCCATATGGTTACTCTGATGCAAAACTAGGAATCTACCAATGAGATGATCTCTTAAATCACTTTACAGCTCTAGTCTTGTTTATATTTAACTTTTAAAAAATAATAATAATAATAGCTACCATGTGTTAGGCACTGTTATTATCTCAGGCACCTTACAAACATATCCTTCAATCCAACCATTGTGTCTGATGGATCTTACTGTCCTCATTTCTGAAAGAATGTTGACATTGTTTCTTCGGAAGGCCTAGTATTTCACCTATGGCCACATGTAGTGTCCATCTAAAAGATGATGAACCTAGGTTTTAGCTGTGATCTGGAACCAAAGCTGTGATCTTTCTGTTTTATCATGGTACCAACTGAGAAACTATTCCATATATCTTTAATGTTTTAATATTATTGGTCGATTTCAGTCAAATTGTCAATGTAAAGAATTTATATATAAAAACGGGTTTAAAGGAGCCTGCAGGTAATGTAGTGCTAAGGCTCTGAACTCCCATATGACTGACCATGGTTCAAGTCCTAGACCTGGCAACTGGAAAATCTCACTAGGTGTGTATGCATGCATGCCCAAAATCCAGAGAGGAGAATGGAGGAGAAGGGATTGCTTTGTGGCCATCCCCTCTGTGGAATGATTTTCTCGCTTTCCCTCTCTCTGTCTCTCTCTGGGAAGTACATGCGCCCTATGGAATAAAAACTAAAAAAAAATAAGTCTTACAAATTCTACAAAAGAGAATATATTTTTAAAAATTCTATAAAAGAGAAACAGATGTGGTCTACAGTTAATAGGCAAGTTATTTTAATATAATTACGAGTACTTTATTAAATGCATATTTATACTATGGGTTGTAGTCCACTTTTTTCAGTGATTTTACATGTTCTAGGGTTTCTTAGGGAGAATGTGTTCATTGTCTATAGATACTATAAATTGAATTGACTTCAACTTTTTGAAATATCTTTAGAAATATGATACCTCATACCCGTAATAATTTATATGTACTTAGTATGTACTATGTATCTTGTCCTCCTAACTTTATTAATTTCTCATTCCTTTATTTTTCTATTAGTTTCATTCCCTTCTTTATGTTTTGTTTGTTTCCTTTTTATAATTTAAGGCAGTGCTTAAGAGAGGTTTGAACATTTGGGGGAATGCTTTGGATTGAGGTCACTAATTTAAATTCTATCCATACCTTCCCTTTCCTACCCAATTGCCTTTGTTTTCTCTCTCCCTCTATTTAATTGGAGATTTTTTTCCCCAAATTTGAGCTGATCTGAATGGAGTTACAAAGTAAAATTAACCAATTCCCTTGAAAGAAGCTGGGGTAGCAATACTTTAGAAAGCTTGTTAATTCCTCTTTCACTGTGCCTCCCTGCTTGCTCTCAGGCCTCACTTGGAACCCCTGGAGAAGGAAAATTAACAAGCCCCCTGAAGCTGAACCACTACAGCCTTTCAAGGGAATTGGTTAATTTCACTTTGCTGCTCGATTTGGAGCAGCTGGGGGTACTGGTCTTGAGGGAAATAATAGGACTGAGTGCTGGAAATCCTTTACATTTTAAATAAAATTATATTAAGTTTGCTTATCAAACTAAAAAATTGGTGTTTATCACATGCGCCTCACTGGCACAAACTATTCATATCAGTTCTTTAAAATATTGTTTTTAATTATGATAGAGTGAAAGATGAGAGAGAGAGAAAGGGAGAGAGAGACCCTCTGAGCTTGGTCACTAAACAGTCCCTTCCTCCAGTTCTCTAACCCAACAGGATCCTGACCACATGATAGTGCACACACCCAGTGTGTTTTGGCCAAATGGGCTGGGGACTCTAGCTGTAGTCGGTATGTGGCTTCCAGTTTCAGTCCAGTAAGCTGCCACTGGGCTGCAGAGGCTCAGCATCTTCCATTTTAACTTCTTAAACTAGTTTGAAGCTTCAAAATTCTTTTGGTATCCTAATTCTTACCAAATAGATTCTTTCCTCAATGTCCAGTGATTATGTAAGCAACAAATAGTTAAAACTTTCTTTTTCTATAGTACAGTTCTGATGGGAGTACTCTCTGCTCCCCTATCGCCTTTTTTACTCTTTCAGAATTCAAAACACCTTCTTCGGTTCTTGTTTAGGCAATCCAATTGTGGTCTCTTAATGCAGAAGTATGCTGCATTATGTCTGTTTCTAGGCTTTACCCAGAGGGCATCATAGAAAGGAATCAGTAGTAGCTCTCAAAGTCCTCCTGTTCCTGAATTCTCTTAACACTTCTGTAACATTAGCACACTTTTAAATTCACAACCATTCTTTTTCCAGGTTAATAAATTCATTGAACATGAACAGTTTTAAACTATACTCTGGGGCATTCGACTATTAACCTCCTTACATTCTTAGCTTTAACCATTTAATTCTTCTCAGTTGCTCTCAAAGATGTTTTAATGAGGAGGCTTCATTTTTACCCTATGGTTACTAAACTTCCTTAGTTCCCACTTATGGAGAAGTTTCATAAAATTCCTTCCCAGAGTTTCAGATGAATTGCTTTCATTATAACCCTTCTTTCTATGTATGTACCTTCAGTTAGTTCTAGAATCATGAGAGAAAACTTCAGATGGTCTTGCAAAAGTTAACATTAAAAAAAAATAATAAGTATTTTGGACCAGCATGTGGCAGGAAGGTTAGAGATAGATCCCATCTAACTGACTGTGATTCTAGTCTTAGTCATGGGTTTGAAAATCATGCCGTGTGTGTGTGTGTGTGTGTGTGTGTGTGTCCAAAATCCTGAAAAGAGAATGGAAGAGAAGAGATTGTAGCATGGCCATCCCTCCCAGGGGTGATTTCTGACTTTCCCTCTCTCTATCTCCCTCTGTCTCTCTCCGGCAAGTGTACATACTCTATGGCAAAAACCTAAAAATGTAAAAAAAAAATCAGTATTTAAAGTAATTCTCATATTCCCCATAGGCATTCTCAACAATCAGAGATAGATGCTTCTGTTTGATATGCATTTACACATATTTCTGTGGATCATCAATTGTCATTGCGTGCTATTATGTTGTGAATGTATTAAAAAGTATTCTTTTTGCAAATCATGGAAAAATCTAGCTTTGACATCAGAACCCCTGACAAGTAAATCTGTTCTCATTATCTCAACATCTATCTTGGCTTGTAAAAATCCTGCAGGTTTATGATGCATCACGGTATCCTTCACTACCTCCTCTTGTTCTTCAACATAAAGCTGCCACTTACGTTAAAACAAGCTTGATAAGATTGTCTTATAGATCCAATTCATTTAGACAGAACATTGCTGCAGACACTAACGTTCTTTCGCTGCAGCTCTTCTCTGCCTGAGTTAGAATATTATGCTCGAGAGTTAGAAGAATGAGGTACAGATGTACTATACGCACAAAATTTCCCCTTACTCCTATAGGGTTAGAGGCTTAAATATCAAGATATTCATTCTACTATGAACAGATGAAAAGTGCTGTTTTCGCACTTCCTCAAATGAGGCCATGGACTCCAACTTCTGCTATACTATACTAATCTTTAGGAAGTGGACAGTAGAAGAATAATAAACCATGGTTCATTTTAGATGTTAACCCACAACCAAATACCTGAATGACCTTCTCTCAAAGCTGTTTTAAATAAATGGTGTATAAAATACACACCAAGAGAGTCATAAACGGCCAAGGTGATATTTGAGGCCTTATGGGAGGTACTCATTTCAAAAATTCCATGCTCTGTCACCTCTAATGATCTTTGGCTCTTCATTTAGCTGAGAGTTGGCTTTTTAATGAACAAATGCCCTAACCAGTCTAGATGGCATTCTTATTATGCTCATATATTCTGGAGGTATGATAGGGAAGAAATTGATATAAGAAGAAGATGTAAGAGAAGTAAAAGAATCCCTGGGAGATGGAGGGTGTCCGTGTACCCATCACAGGATGATAAATTTGGTAGAGTGGAGGTGACAGATGTAGTGACTGCCTCTTGATGAATAAAGCCACGTATTTTGTAACCCTATACCTTGAGGAAGATGACTGTATCAGAATATTTAATATGTCTGAGCTAATGGCCATGTAGACCAGCCCATAATCGGAATGTAGGTGTCCTTTCCTGTAAGGTACAGAAATCTGGATGTTTCCTGGGGTTCTAAAATCATGCTGGAGCATTGTGGGGTATCCCAGAAAGTGCTAGACCAACTGATACACTCCTAGACCTTTTGGAATGTCTTGAAGTCTTGTAGTTAGGGAAAGAAGGGGAAAGAATCTGTTGGGTTATCAGAAAAGTCAAGATGCATTTTTGATAGAAAAACATAGAAAAATTCGTCATGAGTATTCCAACAAGCCAATATAAATAACTTGTCAGGTTTCCACTGGCTACCTTGACCTGAAGACTGTCCCTGTCTCCAATCTTGACTCAACAGCCTTAGAAGCTCTGGACCATATTAGAGTCCTGTATGAGTTAAATGTAAGTCTTTCGGCAGAATCATGAGTCTCTATGTCAGGTAAAGGACTGTATCATTTATCTCTCCCTTGGGACATCTGATTCTCCTTGCTGATTGATTTTGTCTCTTAAATGCTCTATTCCAAATGAGAGGCCCTCTTCTTTGCATTTGAAATAACATGTTGAAAACTAAGGAACCTGGTTTATGTTAACTCTTTTAAGCATGGATTCATTATGTTAAATGAATCTCTGAGCTTTGAAGTACTATTTTGAAGTACACGGTGTCAAATGACATAGGTCCAGTTCCATCCAGAAGAATTACTGGCTTTTTATCACCCAACAGAGACATTTGCTTTTGTACTATACAGGAATTCCAGGCTAATCACAAAGCTCGAATAGCATGTGATAATTGTTTTAATAAAATTCCCTGTGCTTTACCTGTAATGTAGGTATAAAGTAGACATGTATGTATACGTTTAGCATATTAATGAAACCTGTTTCCAGTACCTTTTAGATTTATTCTTCTCAATTTGCATAATGTTTTTTATTTACTTAGATAATTGGAAACCGAAGAAAGATAGCTCCGAGGACTTTTTTTCACATGTGGGATGCCAAATGCAAATTGTATTTATCAAGCTAATGTTATATATCTGATTCAAAATCTCACATTTTGTTGATTTACAGTAAGGAGTATATAGATGGAAATAGTTTAGCCGTACATATACACTTTTTTTAAATTCTGATTTGTATTTGTAAGGTATGCTGTCAGGAAGATGAAATTAGGGGCCAGACAAAAGTATTGGCCAGGGTATCTGTAATTCACAAGAAATGAAGAAAAATAAAGAGGTAAAGGCATTTTCGAATATGCTGAATGGGGATTTTCTGTTGAGCAGCACTACATTGTCTGGGAGTATTAGCTGTTGAATATTAAACCATTGGATACAGAACCATTTTGTCTGGCCCTGTTACCACGGGAGCAAAGAAGATGATTTTGGAATCCAAACAAGAAAAGCCTTGAAGAAATCAGTTTTCAAGACAATTGGCCTGGTGGTATTCTTTCTTGCCTAAACTGTGTGTGTGTGTAGGAGAGCAGCAGGACAGATCCTCCTTCCATTGTTCTGAAGACAGATGAGAGCATTCGTTGTCTCCGAGACAGTGCAGACTGGGGTGGAGGGCGGCTGTAGCAGGTGACACTGTACGTCACTGAGGTACACATGGGTGTGTCTGCTCACCCAGTATTGGCAGGTGCACACACTATATACAGCGCCTTAGAGGGAGCACAGTCCTTTTTACATTTATGGGACTGTTTCTACCATTATTTTTGGCATAGGAAAGGACATTCACAAGCATTTTTATCTCATTGGTTTAGACCTTGTTATGCTAAATACTGTTAAAACCACAAACCCAAGATACAAGTGGTTTTACATTAACAATGTGTTTCTCCCTCTGTCAATGTAGGTTTTAGGACAGCTGTGTGGTATGCGACTGTGCGTCACTTCCCTTCGTTTGAGGAGCCAGACTAAAGGAAAAGGCCTTACCTCAGTCTAAGGACAGGAGGGAAGGGCAATGACAAAGCCCTGGACGACTGTCAAAGCAACTGCCCAGACGTTGCCGATAACACTTTTACTCCCTGGATTGCGCAGAGTGAATGGAGTGACGTGCATGAACTCATCAGGCTGCAGAGTGGGCCTGCCTCATAGGGAAGTCCTGCAAGTCACACGGCAAAAGATGAAGGGAGAGGAAAGACGGGAGGGGAAGGAAAAGGGAGACAAGTGTGAAGAGAACAAGAGGCCCCTTTCTTATTTGCAGTTCATCAAGGTTAACTTGTAATGTGCCGGGAATGCAAAACGTGGAGATAGGAGGGGAGGGCAAACATCAGTGCTAGCACTTCAGTTTAGAAATCATGACCAAGGGGCCAGCAAATGCTATAATGGACTCCCATGTAGTCGGCCACAATTTGAGTCCCAGACCCGGTGGCTTAAAACTCATGCTGGGCATGTGTGTATGTGTGCCCAAAATCCCAAGGCTAGAACGGAGGAGAAGGGACGGTGTGGCCATTGCTCCTGGGGGGTGATTTCTCACTTTCTGTCTCTCTGTTTCTGTCTCTCTGGCAAGTGCACTCACCCTATAGAAAAATTTCTCTCTCTAAAAAAAAAAAAAAAAAAAAAAAAAAGAGAAATTGAACTGACAGGTGGCATGGTAATTAATAGAGCTGGACTCCCAAGATGGCCTCTCATGGTTTGAATCCTGGACCTGGTGGCTTGCTTTCTCACTTTCTATCTCTCTCTCTCTCTCTCATTCACTCTGTTCCTCTCTGGTCAAATTAAAATAATAATAATAATAAAATAATTATTTTAAATAATTATTTATTTAATTTTATTTATTCATTCATTTATTTTAATTTGGCCAGAGAGAGACACAGAGAGAGAGAGGGAAAGTGAGAAGGTAAACCACCAGGTCTGGGACTTGAACTGTGGTCGGCCATGTGGGAGTGTTCAGCACCTTAACCACCATGTCACCTGCTGGTCCCCAAAAAATAATTCTTAAAAAGAGAAAGAAGAAAGACCAGCAGGTAGCATGGTGGTTAAAGATGTTGGATTCCCACATGGCTGACCACAATTGGAGTCCCAGACCTGGCGGCTTGCTTTCTCACTTTCTGTCTCTTTCTCTCTCCTCCTCTCACTCTCTCTCTCTCCCTCTCCCTCTTCCTTTCTCCTTCTCTGGTCAAATTTGAAATAAACAAATGAATAAGTAAATGAATAAAATTAAATGAAAACAATTTTTTTAAAAAAAGAATTTTTTACACAAATAACAGGTGTACATCGTGGTGAGGGACCATCACCTCAGTGTGGCCACTGCACCTCTTACTCAGCTCAGACAGCAGAGCATGAAATAGCGTCGCCTCCATGCCGCTTGGTGATGAACTCACGGACAGTTTATGAAATGGATGACTGGAAGAGGGAATTATGCAACAGAGGAGTGAGGCAGGGAAGTGAAACGCAATAGAACAGGGTGTGAAATTAGATGGGATGAGACGATGGTTCACCATGGGAATGCTGACATGGCTGTTGTTTGAGAGCCCAGAGAGACTTAATGAAAGAGAACATAAAGGAAATGAGAAAAGTAGCTGTGATGAACAAGATGAAGATATTTGAGAGGAAGTGATGCTAGCAAAAACAAAAACAAAATTTTCATTCAAAAATTCTTGGAGCTATTTCAAGACATTGAAAGTACAAAGAACAGGGCCAGCTCATTGTGTGGTGGTTAAGGCAGTTGGAACCCACATGACCTACTATATAGTTCAAGTCCTGGACCTGGCAATCTGAAGAACACACCAGGCATGTGTGCCTGTGTGCCCAATATCCCCAAAGCAGGGAGAGATGAAGAAGACAGGACTGTGGCATGACTGTCCCCATGGTGATGAACTCACGGACAGTTTATGAAATGGATGACTGGAAGAGGGAATTATGCAACAGAGGAGTGAGGCAGGGAAGTGAAACGCAATAGAACAGGGTGTGAAATTAGATGGGATGAGATGATGGTTCTCATTTTCTTTTTCTCTCTGTCTCTCTCTGGTGTGTACTCTGGCAAATTAAAAAAAAAAAAAAAGAGTACAAGTGATAAAATGTTAGAAGCTGGGGACTAATAGATGGCGTGGCAGTTAAGGCGCTGGACACTCCCACATGGCCAACCACGGTTCAAGTCCCAGACTTGGTGACTTGCTTTCTTGGTTTTTCTCTCTTTCTCTGGTCAAATTAAAATAAATAAATAAATTTAATTAATTAATATTTTTTAAATGGTAACATTTAAAATGTTAGAAGCTGATTCAAACCTAGAAAAGAGTATGGCAGTGCTCTGATGCATAAAATAGTTGCTTGCTCCATATTGTTACATATGCAAGCTCTATTTAAACTACTCTTGGTAAGTTTTTACAAAGACGTACAACTGTGATTATTCCATAGTACATGAAATTTGAGCCACGTTATTGAGGAACTAGGTTTTCTGTTTGTTTGCTTGTTTGTTTGTTTGTTTGCTTGCTTGTTTGTTTTAGAGAGGTTTTTGCTACAGGGTGCGTGTGCTCGCCAGACAGACAGAGAGAGACATAGAGACAGAAAGCGAGAAATCACCCCCCAGGGGGGATGGACATGCCACAGTCCCTTCTCCTCTCCTGAGATCTTGGGCACGCACACGCACACGCACCCGGCATGAGCTTTAAGCCACCGGGTCCAGGACTCGAACCGTGGTCGACTACATGGGAATCCAGCAACATAGCCATTATGCTAACTGCTGGTCCCTCGTTCGTTTGTTTTTTAACTAGACGGGTTAAATAACTAGGACACATAACTAAACCATTGTTTTACATATATGCAAATATGCAAAAGAAGAATTGTCAGTACTTTTCATTTCACCCTCCCTTAGGAGAAAAATTCTTCCTTTCTCTTTAACCAGTGAGACTTCATTCATATGAGCACCCTGGCCATGAGGATACCCAGATTTGATGGTTGAAATGAACTGGCCTTAGGACCTTTAGAATTGGAAGATAAATTATATAGTTTGAATTCACTAGGTTTGTGATAATATTTTGCCACAGCAAAAGAAGACCGATGCAGTCATCCTGAACCAGAAAAGCCTGAGAAACCGTCACAGCCAAGAGCAGTCTGAGGATATTTGGCAACTAAACGTAATGTAGTATCTTTGATGGGATCCTGGAACAGAGAAAAGGGCATTCTGTTTTTCTATTATTCAGGGCACAATGTTGTTTAAAAAACATCTCACTCCCCTTTTTCCAGGGAAACTGATTGTCATCCTTCCAAGGTCAGACTCTGCATTTCTAGGTGATAAAATGATTAGCAGTGATGTCCGGATGGAAGAAGTGGCCTGTGTTATAATCCCAAGGCTTAGTCCCAATGACATTTCTTCCTCAAGCATCAAGTGCATGCCTGCCGCTTCGCTCCTTAACATCTAGTGAACTTGTCTTTGCTCTCGGTCCCTATTTCTAGGTCTAAGTTCGAATGCTCATCACCTTTGCCCTTCTGCATTCATTTATGTTATAAACAGGGTAAACACTATGTTCCAGACATAGTACTTCACAAATATGAACAAACTTAAAACCTCTTAACAACTAACACTAGGAGACAGGTGTTCTTATTATCACTCCCCATTTTATAATTGACAAACTGACACAGAGACTCCAAGTACTTTCCCAAATTTACACACATGGTAAGTGATAGGGAAAGGATTTGAAACCAGACAATCTAACTGCAGAATCCATGCTTTAAAGCTTTGGGCTATCTTGTATCACATTCATTTATACATTCAAGGATTTGTTCATTTAGCAAATGTTCATTGAGTGCCTGTTATATCAAATACCATATTAAGGAATAAATAAATGCTTAAAAAAAAGCAGAGGTGTATGAAAGATTGCTTGACAGGTATCAGAATAAGGACACTAAGCAATGAATGGTTAAGTGTAAACAAGAACAATATAGGAGACATTTAAAAGAGATGACTTTTAAAATATGTGTGGGTGGTTACCTGGGAAATGGGCACTGCATCTCCAAGGCGAAAACGTTTTAAGACAGAGAGAGGGCTCATAAGAAAGGCATGGAGGCATGAAATACAAGATCTTCAAACAGTTCATGGGAAGAGGATTGTATAAAAACTATGTATGAATTTCAAAAATGTTTGCACCAAAACGATGTCCAACTTTAATTCCATTTTCTCACAAACTTTTGAAATCCTCTCAAAAACAGCTCTGTTTCAACCACTTCCATCTGGTTGTAGCAAGGAGTGAGAGAAGGTTGAAAGTGAGACAAACAGTTGGAGACACAGGGCCAGAACCTGGCCATGTCAAGGCAGCGTGGGTGTACATTGGGTTCCTGGGCTTCTGCCTGGAATAGTACTATCGGGTTATGTGGAGCTGAAATCAGGGAATGCTTCTTTCAGAAGACATGACCACATTTATTTTATATTAATGAGTTTGAGGATCTGCTGTAAATATGCCAGGCCTCCCAGATAGGGCTTCTGTCTGAATACTCTCCAGAGCACCGCGGAGATCATCCTCTTTCCTCTTAACAAGGCAATCCATTCTGATTTATTTCTCCATTGGAAAAACCGGTCCTGGTTAAGTGGCTCCACCCTAAATTCTTTCTTAAGGGAGAACTATCTCTTGAATGGATTCTACACAATTTTCAGATTGCTAGGCAATCTTCTTTACCCCTCCTTTTCACCTGTGAAATCCTACTAACTCTTTTTAAAAAAATTTTAAGAATTATTTTTATTTAACTTTATTTATTTATTTTAATTTGAACAGAGAGGGACAGAGTGAGAGAGAGAGAGAGGGAAAAGCAAGCCACTAGGTCCAGGACTCGAACTGCTGTTGGACATGTAGGAGTCCAGCACCCTTAACCACCATGCCACTGCCGGCTCCCCCTACTAACTCTTAAGGTCTGAGCTTAGAAAGCCTTTCTCTGCCAAGTCCTTCCTGACTATCAGTCAGAGTTGTGGTAAGTGCCCATCAGCTCTACCTGTCTGCATTTCATGTATCATAGCCCTCACAACTTAGTAAATGAATGTCTACCTGGATGTTTTCACCTCTAAACTCACCTAAAGAGAGCGAATACTTATTTTGTTACTTTTGTATGCCCATTGCTAGCAGCCTCTGAACACATAGCAGGATAGCTGAAGTATATATTTATGCTTAAGAATTAGTGAAGGGATGGATGATGTATTTCTTTATAATTCCTTGAATGAAAAAGAGGTTAATTTGTACTTACTCCAATAAGGTCACAGTGGACTTGTATTTAGAGGCATGTATTCAATTCCAAGGTACTGTATAAGAACATTCAGTGCTGCATTCTGTGATAATGTTTGATACTAGAGATTACATTAAAATTGATGTTGGTGGTACCAACAGTTGGTGTAATGGCTATGTTGCTGGACTCCCGTGTAGTCGACCACGGTTCAAGTCCCGTGGCTTAAGACTTGGTGGCTTAAACTCATGCCAGGCGTGTGTACATGCGTGCCCAAGATCCTGAGAGGAGAACGGAGGAGAAGGGATTGTGGTGTGGCCATTCCCCCTGGGGGGGTGATTTCTCGCTTTCTGTCTCTGTCTTTCTATGTCTTTCTGGTGAGTGCACATGCCCTATAGCAAAAACCTCTCCAAAAAAAAAAAAAAAAAAAAAAAAAAATTGATGTTGGTGTTTGTAAAGATATTTTTCAGCATTAATCAAACACACGACAGGGTAAACTATTGTTACAAGTTATGAAATTAAGTAATGAAAGAGTGACATAACCAAAGAAACCCACAGCAATTCTAGTTGTTGTTCAGAGGGGAAGATATAAAACCCGAACTACTGAATCTACTTCCAGCTTAACATCTACCTCTAGAACTGTAAAATACTGATTTATAAGTCACCTTAAAATTCTCTGTCTAACTTCCAAATACTCTAAGAATTCCTGGAATATATGAGAAAAGTGAGCCTCCAGCCACTATTTTGATTCTTTAGAATAATTCTATCACCTCTAATAATTAGAAAGCCCCAATGGTAATAATAATATTAATTACTAGCTTCCCAAAGTTCTAATCTGTGCTGAGCACAGTATTGGATGGTGAATATACAGCATCTAATTTAGCTCCCACGGCAACCATATTAAGCAGGTGTTACTACCTCCATTTTACTAAAGGGTAATAGCCAAGGCAGAGAGAAAGTGAAAAAACAAGTCCAAGGCCCATAGTTAACAGTGATTAGTGATAAAATGTCATATTATTGTCTCAGTGACTATAAAACCCAAAGACTTTCTTATAGGTTTATTATGACCAGTTCTCAAAAAATGGGTTTCCTTGTATTTAATAGAAATTTTTAACTTCCCTAACTTCATATACTCATTTTAGTTTATCTTTTAGAGCACCCCAGAAAAAACTCATTTCTCTTTTTCATCCCAATCCTTCAGAAATGTAAAAATAATTGCCATATCTCTGTTAGTATTTTATTACATGGATGGGATTAGTGCCCTACAAAAGAGGCCCCAGAGAGCTCCCTTCTCCATTCTACCATGAGACAACACAACTAAAGTATGGCCATCCATTAAGAGGACTCTCATCCAATGCTCAAACTATATTAGTGACTGATTTACCATTGATCCACATAGATCCACTGATCTACAATTGAGTCCATCGATCTTGGACTTCCAAAACTCCAGAACCACAAACATTAAATTTCTGTTGTTTATAAGCCATCCAATCTCTGATATTGTATTAGAGTAGCCCAAAAGGACTAAGATGATGTTACAGATTAAGTTATATCTCTCCTAAATTCATGTACGGAAGTCCTAACCCCTAATACCTAAGAATGTGACCTTATTTGGTAATAGGGTGTTTATAGAAGCAATCGAGTTAAAAAAAAGCCATTAAGGTAGAACCTAAACCAGCATGACTAGTATCATGATAAAAGGGGGGAACTTGGACACAGAAACCTGCACAGAGAGAAGGCGACGTGAAAATACAGGGAAAACACCATCTATAAGGTTGATGGATAAGTCATGAAGTATTTTTCTATGCAAAAATGCATCATGATTTTTCAGACAGCCCAATACTAACTTAGGAAAGAAGGACAGAACTGATCCTTTCCTCACAGCCCTCAGAAGGAACCAAACCTGCCGTCACATAGCCTTCGGATATCCAGCCTCCACAACTGTGACACAGTACCTTTCTGTCATTTAAGCCTCCCATTTTGTGCCCACATCTTGTTATGTCAGCCCTAGAAGACTAAGATCCAACATACACAGATTTCTCAACTGTCTTTTACAACACTCTGAACCCATGTGCATTTTGACCAGAGGCATTCTAATGTATCAATATCCCACTTGAAATTTGATTCCAAGGCTAAACAGATATGGTCTGATAAGTGAACAGAAGAAGAATGGTGGGTTTAATTTTTTTCTCTTTTTTTCCAGTCACTGTTCTTCAGTGAACACACTTAAGTTGTATTGACTGGTAACAGCAAAAACTACTGACTCAAAGGTAAGCTTCCCCTTTTTAGACTCACAAATGATGCTCTAAAACCCTTGTGGAAGGGAATCTTTCTCCACAAAGTCAGCAGCCAATTCATCATAGATACAAAGTCTGAAGGAAAGAAAATGAATTTCCTTTTTCTCCACCTTTTCTCTTTGATTCTGCATAAATAGAAATGTTTGTCTTGTGATATAGCTTACCTCAGATTACTCAACTGAAAGACAACCTAAATAGCCATATATTTAGAAAGAACAAGTAAGTATAGGGACCAGTAGATGGTGTGATGGTTATGTTGCTGGATTTTCATGTAGTCGACCATGGTTTGAGTCCTGGACCTAGCAACGTAAAACTCATGCTGGGTGTGTGTGCATATGTGCCCAAGATCCCAAGAAGAGAATGAAGGAGAAGGGATTATGGCATGGCCATCCCCCCCTGGGAGTGCTTTTATATTATCTTTAGTATTACGCTAATACTAAAGAATATTTATTTATTTTAGGTTTTTGCAATAGAAAGCCTGTACTCACTGGAGAGAGAGAGAGAGACAAAGAAAAACAGTGTGAGGAAAAGTAAGAAATCATCACCCAGGGGGATGGCCGTGCCACAATCCCTTCTCCACTGTGCTCCTTCTGGGATTTGGGGCACACGTGCACATGTATCTGGTGTGACTTTCAAGCCTCCAGGTCTGGACTTGAACAGTGGTCAGTCATGTGGGAGTCCAGCTCTTTAACCACCATACCACCTGCTGAGCCCAGGGAACATGAATCTTGACTCTAGTGAATCTGGACATATATGTGATTCTATAACACATCCCTCATTTGTTCTAAAAGCAACTTTATTTTTTTAAAAGAATTATTTTATTTAACTTTATTTTATTTATTTTTATTTGACCAGAGAGGGGCAGAATGAAAAAGATAGAGAGAGGGAAAGTGAAAAAGCAAGCCACCAGGTCTTGGACTTCAACCAGTCAGCCATGTCCAGTGCCCTTAACCACCATGCCATCTGCCAGCCCTGCAACTTGATTTTATATATTATAGGTAGATAGATAGATAGACACACACACAAACACATATATCCATAAATCTATAATATTTATTTCTTCTTTCTTTCTTGAACAAAAGAGACAGACAAAGAAAGAGAGAAAGACAGAACTCCCAACAGGGTCCTGATGCTATGATTCCCCCATCCTCTGCCAGTCCCACGTGCAAGCCTGGCATGCTCAGAGAGGTCTCCTGGTCAGGAACCAGTGGCCTTCCCATGTGGACCTGCCTTGCAGAGCATTGCATTCCTGCTGGGCCACCAACCAGTGGTTCTGATTCAGTATATTTTATTGTATTCCAAGATGACAGACTCTCATTTTATATAACTTAAAATGACACTTTTGTTAGAAATTTTAGGTGTCAAAAATTTTGCCCTTGGTGATTATAATATGAAACTTTTCCAACTAAACAGTAAATGTTTCTGTGTACTATTGGAATAATCAGCAAACATATTGATAGGCCTTCGTTTGTGAGGATAAGGAAGGTCAAACTCAAACAAACATTGTCTTTCACAGAGAGAAAAAGGACCAGCCAGTTAGATTAGTTTGGGATGAAATCCATGCCATTTTGTTTTTGTTTTGTTTCCAGACTCATGTTTCTTACGTTGGTGAGTTTAACTTCTTTTTGAAGCTGTACGTACCCATACTTTCATGCTAGTTGAATACCAGAATCAGCCATGTTTTGCCCCTTTCGCTGTAAAAGTTCTTGTTAACTTGAGTTGAAGGAGTTCCTGTAACTGTGAGGAATGAGATGCTTCATTCTGCCTGTCCTTAAGATCAAGCCTGTCAGATGTTTAATTCATTCGCTAGCCTTCTGAGGTCAGGATTATTATCCCTATTTAGGGGATCTGGAAACCAAGGCAGAAAGGTTGAGTACATTATCCTGGGTCACAGGAGGGATCAGTGTCTGAGCTCGGATTACAGTTCAGCAAGCCTCGGATTCCAAGACCTGTGCTCAGACGGCACTTACTTCAAGCCGACTTGGCCTACTTAAAATCAGTCCTCCCTCATTCCCTCACTCATGCCCCCAGAGCCCTCCTCTGAGTATTTGAACTGCTGTCAGCAAATGCGAAGAGGTCTAGAGACACAGCCTAGAAAATATACCAGACATTGGCGGGTTGCAGTTGGACTTCATTACAGCTTAACAGGCAGATTTTCCTCCCGAAGTGGTTTTCATGTAGGGGTATTTTCTTTCTTTCTTTTGGTTTTGAGATTTTTTTCTCTTGTAGGGATATTAAAGCAATTTAGTCGTCCTTCATTAGTCTTCACTGTGTGCCTCAGAATCCTAACTATTTTGGAGTAGGAAACATCAGCAAAAGAAGTTGCATAAAAATAGATTTATTATCTGCATTATTATTATCTTATTGAAAGAAGTTGGCATAGCTTTGGCACTACATACTGGTACCATTCAGAATTTTTCCCAGCAAGGGCCTCTATATTTACCACCAACATCCATTTTTGTTTTCAAAGGGATTTTTAAAAAATATATACTTCACAAGAAGATATAATGAAACATATATGTGTGTGTGTAGACACGTGTATTTGCTGTGGGTATTAACATCAGTAAAAGCAATACAATTTCTGAGCAGGTATGGAGGAGAAAGAGACATTCAGGAGAAATATTGTTAGAGTAGTGTGCGCAAGGGCACAGTATCTGGGTTCTTTGCTTTTTGCCAGTTTTGTGACCTTAAGCAAATGACTTAACCTCTTAAAGGTACAAAGACAAACCGCAGAGGTCTTGCTTATTACAAGTGCATTGTGATAAGAAAGGTGGAGGGATACACCGCCAGCTATGAAAGAATGTAATTCGAGCTACATTAGCGTTACCATCAGGTGCACTAGGAGCACTGGCTGGTGGGGCGGTGCTAACACAAAGCGCTGTGACCATGGTGACTGTGGATCCACAGGGGTAGATTTGGGTGTCCTGAGGTCTCCTTTCCCTGTTGGGTGTACATGTGCATGTGCTTAGGGATGGTTTGTGTTGCAAAGACCTTGATGGTGGTGCCTGTTTCTCTCTCTCTCTCTCTCTTCAAAGAATGGTTTTATTTTAACATTTTAAAAATATTTATTTATTTATTTTAATTGGACCAGAGAGGGACAGAAAGAGAGGGAAAGTGAGTAAGTAAGGTCTGGGACTCAAACCATGGTCGGCCATGTGGCAGTCCAGTGCCCTTAACCACCATGCCACCTGCCAGCCCCACCTGTATCTCTCTTTTAACCTTTATTTTTTTACGGAAAAGAAAAACAATGTGCTCAGGGAGTTCAGAGATAGCAACATCGAAGCCCAACTTTGATTTTTCACTGCACAGAAAACATTAGACAGAGCAGTATGGATCACTGCTTAGCCTGTGTGAGAAAGGATAAGTCTAGTGTGACCGGACCACCTGAGCCACAAGATAATGTGAGAAAAGTTACAGGAGGTGAGATGAAAAGGAAGAACGGGGAAAATCTGGGAACAGGCTGCGAGATGTGGTCTATGTTGTGAGTTGCAAGGCATTGTTTGTTCATTCATTCAAATTTGCAATTCAGACATGATGATATGTGAAAGAAACAAGATAAGATCCAATATCATAGAGGGAACTCTGTGTGACTGACAGAACTGTTTGAAAGATAGACAGTCAACAGTTACAGGTGACAGTAGGTACCATGAAAGATCAATGCACAGGGCTTGGAGGCAGAGACACAGAATTCTTGATTTAACCATCGAGTGTCAGCAAAGACTTCCTGGAAAGGAGGGATTGTGCAGGTGAGTCGACGTGGAGAAGCAGGGAGAAGGGAAAGAGCAAGAAGACAGGGCAGGAGGAGAGACATAAAAAGACAGCAAGTGTAGAAACGAGACATCAAAATGAGATTCCCTTTTAGATGATTCCTACAGCTATGTGGAAATATCACTTACTTTTCTAACTTACCTGAGTGTGTAGAAAACAGCACTACCAGCCTGTGATGCACCAAAAGTATGCCAGTGTAGAAGATTCATATAGCGTGAAGGGAGAGGTGATCCTTACTGTGAGTTACAGAGAGACCCTATCACCATTCAGATGGCATGCAAGTATGTCCAGGTCTTTACATTGCTGAGGGTCAGCCCAGTTGAACATTCCTTTAACAGATTAAGATATGATGTTTGCCTCTTTCAGTGGTTTTACTGATCAGGAAATGATATATTTTTCTCATCAGATTCAATGTTAATTTGGGAAACTAAAAGATAAGAAGTTGAGGATGGAGTTTAATAGAGTGGATGCTGAAAAGAAGGGAAGACTGATACAAAAATGGGGTTTGAACAGGCAACTGGAAGGCAGGCGGATGTAAATCTACCTGTTATGACACAGTCTACAATGGTGTCTATCTAAAAGAGCACTGCTTTTCTAGACAAGACTTTCAGAACTCAAGACAAATACAATGAGTGTATCTGAGGAACAGAAGGAAATGATACATCATTTATGGATGAATGCTTTCTTATAATTCTCTCAATGTAATTAAATTTATCTAAAAATTTGGACTATAATGGGATAATAAACAAAAAAGTTTGTCATCTGGTTACTTGACTTAGAAAAGGGAATTATATGAGACTAGCAGATGGTGTAGCAGTTACGTCACTGGACTCCCACATGTCAACCATGGTTCAAGTCCCGAACCTAATGGCTTGAAAATTTCACTGGGCATGTGTGCATGTGTGCCCAAGATCCCAGTTGGAGAATGGAGAAGAAGGGATTGCAGCATGGCCATCCCTCTTGGGGGGTGATTTCTCACCTTCTCTTTCACTGTGTCTGTCTGTCTCTCTCTAGAGAGCACCATGTGCCCTAAGGCAAAAATCTCTTTAAAAGAAAGGAAAAAAAAAAGAAAAGGAAAATGAAGCTAAATAGGAATAATAATAAAAAAATAAGAATGAGACATTATTGAGAGAATTAGTAACTTTGAGGCCAGTAGGTTCTGGACTCTCACATGGCTGACCATTGTTCGAGTCCTGGACCTGGTACCTTGAACATCATGCCAGGTTTGTGTGTGTGTGCCCAAAATCCTGAAAGGAGAATGGAAGAGAAGGAGTTGCAGCATGGCCGCTCCCCCTTGGGGGTGAGTTCTCACTTTCCCTTTCACTCTGTCTCTCTCTTTCTCTCAGGTGAGTGAGTGCACCATATGGCAAAAAATAAAAGTAATTAATTAATTAATTAAAATCATGTATAGTTAATCTGGAAAGTGAAAAAAAAAAAATCAGGACCAGCAGATGGCATAATGGTTATGTCACTGAACTCCCATGTAGTCGATCGTGATTCTAGTTCTGGGTCCGGTGACTTAAAACTCATGCCAGGCAGATATGCATGCGTGCCCAAGATCCTAAGAGGATCTCTGTCTCTCTGGCAAGTGCATGTGCCCTATAACAAAAATCTCCTTAAAACCAAACAAACAAACAATTTTTGGAGAAAAAAATACAAGAATTTGTGATGAGTTCAACTAATTAACGCCTGAAGAGGCCATAAAATGTGGCAGTGTATCACTCAGATAACAAATCAATATTTCCTTAAATTTAACGTGTTTAATTTTGTGGCAAAGAAAGTAAAAGGCACACTTCAAAGAGTTTATTTTCTTGGGGAAATAGGATGTACAGTAGAAGGCACTAAAGAATTGTACTCAGTGATAATGCTGAAGAATATGGTAGCATCAGAGGGGCTTCTTAGAAGGGCGAGATTTCAAAATGGCTCTTAATGAAATGCAGCATTTGGGTTGATCAAGAGGAAAGAAAACATATATGCATGTCAGGATCAGAAAAATAAATCAGAAAATAAATCAAAAGGAAATAAAACACTTCTAAGAGAATAGCAAATGAACATGCTGAAAGTGAAACCTCCCTATAAAACCAGATGATCATTTAGTATTCACCCAGGACTCAGTCTACGGAAATTTATTTATTTATTTTTAAGTGTCTTTATTTATTCTTCTATGACTGAAAGAGAGAGAGAGAGAGAGAGAGAGAGAGAGAGAGAGAGAGGAGAGAGGAAGAGACAGAGAGGTGCAGATCCAGCCAGAGCCCACCCAGATTACAGGCACACGTGTGCATGCCCAGTGGGACAGGGAGACTCCAGACGTGACCTGGACTCTCCTCTATGGGTCCAGGATCTTGGAGCATTGTGTCACCGCTGCTGGCCGTGTGAGCATTCATTAAGTGTAATATGTGCCTGGCATCTTGCTACCTATAGTGCAGAAGTGTAGGAGATGTTTCTACATTTGAGAGGCAGTTTTCTTGTATAAGAGATGAGAATGGCACATGAGCGGCCAGCAGGTGGGTTAGTGGTTAAGGCCCCAGACTTCCACATGGCAGACAGTGGTTTGAATCCTGGACTTGGAGGCTTGGAAGTCGGTGGCTGTATGTGAGACCATACGGGCCCTATGAGAAAAACCTTCAAAAAAAATGACCAGCAGGTGGCGTGGTGGTTAAGGCGCTGGACACTCCCACGTGGCTGACCAGGGTTCGAGTCCTGAATCTGGTGGCTTGCTTTCTCACTTCCTCTCTCTCTCACTCTTACCCTCTGTCTCGCTCTGGTCAAATTAAAAAATAAGAGAATGAATAAATAAAAAATAAAATAAATAATTTTTTTTAAAATGTAGGTTCTTTATAAAAAAAATTAAAAAAAATGACACTAGAAACCATTTGCACTGTCTCGCAGTATAATATAAGCTTACGTCCTATGAGCATTTGTGTGGTTCAGCCCTACCTTTAATAGAGTTTAGGAAATGACAAAGAGGACAGAGTAAGAACCAGTGGCTTCAGGAAGGAAATGTGCTGACCTTAGCTTTGAAAGACGGCCAGAATTCAACCCGGTACCACAGAGCAGGGAGAGCATTTCCTGAAATGAGCTGAATGTGATATTTTGTGGCTATTCTTATGAGAGACTACACGTGTAGGGAATTCAAATTTAATTCTGTTTGAATAGATGATTTTTTTGATGAGTGTATGCCAACTTCACATTTCCCATGGTAATTTTGTTTCTCTTTCATTTTCCTTCTGATCATAGTAGATGATGCTAACAGCCTGTCTGACCCTTGAGGCAGGGAAATTTCTGAAATCTAAGCCTTCCTTGTATTGTTCAGCTCAGCTAGAAATCGTAGAAAATAATAAGCATCAGATCCTTTTTCCTAATATCTGTTTAAATATTGAAAATTGTTAAGTAATAGAACTTTAAGACTATTTACTCCATTATTTATTATTAATATTATTACCTTAAAAATGTGTTTTTTAGTAAAGTCTATAGGTAACATAAGGTGGTGTGAATAGAATTGATGAGTATTTTGACCAGAATCTGGAATAAAAATATAGACACATACGTTCAATTTATTTATTTTTGTTGAGAGATTTTTGCTATTGGGCATGTGCACATGCCAGAAAAAGAGAGAGACAGAGAGACAGAAAGTGAGAAATCACCCCTTCCTCCATGGGAATGGCCACACTGCAGTCCCTTCTCCTCTGCTCTCCTCTCAGGACTTTGGGCACGCATGCACATGCACCTGGCATGAGTTTAAGCCACCAGGAGGTCCAGGAATCAAATTGCAGTCAACCATCTGAGAGTCCAGGGACATAACTATTACACCATTTACTAGTCTCGATATGCATTCAATTTAAAAAGCGTGGAGTATCTTCTGAGTTCCCAGCACACTTAAAGATGTTTGATGGGAGAAAGTGGGGCCACTGAAAGCCCAGATGATAAAGGTGTGGATTCATGGCCAAATGAACATTCCATTCCTAAGAAAATTTCAGATGCTGGTAAGTGGTTGGTCCTGTAGCAGAAGATTGTGGAAAATGCAGACATTGCAGTAAGGAGCCCTAAAACTTATTCTGAGATACTTCTCTGCTTTTAAACTAAGCATACTTTATTATGGATGTTAGAATCACTCATGTGAGGCTGAAAGTGATGGAAAGCAACTGCACATCTGTCCTCCAACCTCTTGGTAGAACTAGGTGGCTGCTGTGGTGAGGACAGGCTGGAGAAATGGCCAGGTTCATAGGTGATGGTGAAAGCCCACCTCTCTCTCTCCATCACAGTTTGACTGTCCAGTAATGCAGGGCAATGGCTGGATTCTCTTCTGAATCAGCCACTCAGAAAGTGCTATTGTCTTTTGGTCTCCGCACTGTTGCAAAACTGCTACATATTATGCTTGATTGATTAAAGCATTCTATAGGTGGGGGCCAGCGGGTGGTGTGGTGGTTAAGGTGCTGAACTTCCACATGACCGACCACAGTTAGAGTCCCAAACCCAGAGGCATGAAAATCACGCTGGGCATGTGCACTTGCATGCCCAAAATCCCGAGAGGAGAATGGAGGAGAAGGGATTGCAGCGTGGTCATCCTCCTGGGGGACAATTTCTCACCTTCTTTCTCTCTGTCTCTCTCTTCAGTGAGCACACATACCCTATGACAAAAAAAGGGGGAGAGAAGGCTTTACAGATGAACATAGTTTTTACTTCCAATATGGTCATTTGCAAAACAAAAAAGAAGACTCTCATATTAACAGATATTTAGAAACCAGAAATGGAAAATGAAAAGCTTGAGGATCAGAAAAATCAGTAATGAAATTCCAAATTCAGTACTTTAGATCTCAGACAAGTGGCTTAGCCCCCTTTAGCCTGGACTGCCTGGAAGTTAATAGGCCTGAATGCATAAGCTTGCTAAGAGAATTACATAAGATAACCTAATCAATAAACTATCTACCTTGGTGAACACTCAATGAATATTAGTTCCCTTCCCTTTCTCAGCAAAATATAGATCATCAAAAAGTGGGATTATCTGGGATCAGTGGATGGTGTAGGTTATGTCGTTGTATACCCACATAGTTGACATGGTTCGAGTCCTGAACCTGGCGGCTTAATACTCATGCTGGGCACATGCGTGGGCATGTTCAAAATCCTGAGAGGAGAATGGAGGAGAAGGGATTGTGGTGTGGCCATCCTCCTTGGGAGATGATTTCTTGCTTTCTGTCTCTCTGTCTTTTTTCTGTCTCTCTGGCGAGCGCCTACGGCCTATAGCAAAAATCTCTCTTAAGAAAAAAAATGGGGAACCAGCAGTTAGCATAATGGCTATGTCGCTGAACTCCCATGTAGAAAACTGCGGTTCAAGTCCTGGACCCGGTGGCTTAAATTCACGCCAGGCGCGTGTGTGTGCGTGCCCAAGATCCTGAGAGGAGAATGGAGGAGAAGGGATTGCAGCGTGGCCATCCCCCCAGGGGGTGATTTCTCGCTTTCTGTCTCTCTGTCTCTCTCTGTCTTTCCAGAGAGCGCACGCACCCTATAGGAAAAACCTCTCAAAAAAAAAAAAAAAAAAAAAAAAAGTGGGATTATTGGTAGAAACTGGAAGTTACTGGCAACAAATTCTATTACAAGAATAGATAAAATTCCCAATGGAATGGCAGATGAAAGAAGCTCTATATCAACTACTTTTGCCACTCGTTTTTATTAGTCACATATTTGCACTCGAACCTCTTGATATTTCAATGAAAGATGAAAAGTTGTAATTAAATGGGAGGAATTGTACTTTTACACTCAAGTATGGGTAGATCTTGTAAGAGCGCATGGGTGAGTGTTAAGAATCCCATTTCCTACGTGGCTCACTCCTTGAGCTTTGGGGGAGGGCTCTTTCACATCATTTTAAACAGTTTGCGAATTCCGCTTCAAGACAGGATCTTCAAGGGGAACTGAGTATAACCTCTGTCTAATTCCACCCAGTATTTCATTTCTCTTTTGTTTGCGAGATATTAATTATTAAATGTGCTTCATATTGATAATTATACTGCATCTTATTTATTAATGACTCACTATTAAGCTTAAACTTAATATCTCCAGAGGTTCTCAGGTCTCTGTTTTTATAGGTCATTGCTCTTTTTCTCTTTGCAGGACTGAGAGCCGAGAAGGTTTCAAGCTTTGGGGTTTAAGGTAGATGGGTCTTGATGGTACGATTACCCATGACACAGTTCATTACCACTAATGGAGTCACCCATGCAGCCAAAGAGAGACAAGTGAGCCTGTGAAACAGTGAACTAATAGACAATCAATTATTACACCGGGGGAAGGCAATCATACATAAGAGCAGTGAATGGCCAGAGCCCAGTAGAAAGCTATATTCTTTTTTATTTTGCTTAAAGTATGTGTCTCTTTTGGTTCTTTTTTAGGAGGGATCTCATTTTCAAAGCAGAAAAACAAAACAAAAACAAAAACTTTTCACTTCTCTTGATCAGGGTAGAGATGGCAAGCGACACTAAATAATCAAGACAAAAATTCAATGGACTCTTTATAATGCTGCTTCTTATAGCATGCATTTCCTTGTCTGAGCCTCTCTCAAATTGAGCATTAGAGCTGAGTCCTTACATCCAGATTGCAGTGCCAAGGACTGCTAGTTTACATTATGGGAGGATAAACATTCACTGTCTTGTCCCACAAGGGGAGAAATACATTCTAACTGGTAAAAATTCTTAATATGGGTTTTAGAGAGAGAGAGAGATTTAATTAGCAATAAGGAAACTCCATAACCTGAGGTCTACGGCGACAGTAACTTCAGTGCTTTGATCTTTCCTACCCGTCCTCCCATCCCCTGAAACCAGGAATTGGTCCCTGGGATTACTCAATCACATTCCACTGAGCAGACAAGCTTCTCTGCTCCTGGACCCCAAAGGGGCCTGTGACAATTGTTTTCCTGCGGTGTACTCTTCACAAAGCTCCCTTACTTTACAATCTCCTCTCCTTGTCTCCAAAGGATCTCCTTCTGATTTTCACCTCAAGTAACAGACATCGTTAATGAGCCTTTTCTTATGCATAGCAGGAGAGAATCCCAGTTGCCCCAATGCTCCACAGAGATTTTGAAGCTCCCATCCATCCCTGAAATTAGAAAACCCGAAATCTTTCATCCAGGTAATTATATTCTCCAGTCTCTCGTATGCTTGGCCAATAGATTCATTCCCACTCACCCAAGGTAAACTACTGTCCTGCCTGGTGGCTCCAGTTTGAATATCTCGGGGTCCATTTTACATCATCTTTTGTTGGGGCATGGTAAATGTGTTTGGTTGGGAATGGGATGTGTACGTGTGTGTTAGAATGTTAATGTTAGAATGGCTTTGGAGTTACAGAAAAGTTGCAAAGTAGTGCAGAGCATCGCACATTCTCTGTTGCCCCTGTTGTTAATATCTGACATGATTATGGTGCTCTTGTCACTACTAAGGGTCAACATGAGTACCTTATTATTAACTCAACTCCACACTCGTATTTAGATTCCATTAATGGTCCCCTAATGTCCCTGTTCTGCTCCATCCAGGATTCCAAATTGCACTTCGTTGTCATGTCTCCTTAGTTTTCCTTGTTTTTGGTGACTGCGACAGTTTCAAGGAATACCGGTCAGCAATTTCGTATTTCAGTTTGGATTTACTTGCAGTTTTCTTTATTAGCCCGGGGCTGTGTTAGAAGTGCCATTCTTAGCACATCGGTGCGCATGCCAGCCACGTGAGTGAGCGTGGTTGAAGCTGGCCTTGGTAGCTTGTCTCAGGTAGTGTTGCCAGATATCTGCACCATGAAATTCCTCTTCCTCTTCTATCCCCTTTTCAGGCTCTCTTCCTTGGAAGCAAATCTATAAGCCAGTAAACTTGTCACATCAAGGAATAGGGAGTTAGGCTCCTTGTCCGTGAGAGGGAATATTTATACAAACTATTGGGTCATTGGAAAAGCCATGACACATTTTTGCATAGAAAAACATAGCAAAATACATCATGACTTTTCCAAAGACCCCATATTTAGAATAATTGTGTAAAGAAGATTTGTCACTTCTCCTCCCATGTATTCAATCATTTATTTGCATCAGAATCTTTGTTTTATTCGCCACTAAGCAATACCTGCATGTAGTGATAGCTCAGTTGATAAACCTTTATTTTTTGAAAGAATTACTTTATTTATTATTGTAATTTTTAATTTGACCCAGAGAAAGACAGAGAGAGAGGGAAAGTGAGAAAGCAAGCTTCCAGGTCTGGGAATTGAACCTCAGTTGGTTGTGTGGGCATCCCATGCCTTTAACCACTCTGCCACCTGCCAGTCCCTCAGTTGATGACTCTTAAGTGAATGAATGTAACCACAGGGTCAGAAGGAACCCACATGTTCTCTAATAGCATCAATCCAATATAAAAATCCCAGTATCTTCCTTGAATCTATAAAAGTGAAAGAGTAGTACCTAGCAGAATTATGGCGTACTGGCTAATGTAAGCACAGCTCCTGAAACAGAGAGAGTGCTCTAATAATACTGGTTACTCTTATCATCTAGAGATGTTTATTATTCACTTCAGAAGTTCACGTCTGTGAGTCGCACAAACCCTCAGCCATCACTGTGGACTGCATACATTATTCAGAGGACTTGCCTTCTAAATTACTGAGCATCAAACTATAGACCAATGGATAATTTCCACTTGTAAAATAATTTTTTCTTTAATGTAAAAATAAATTCAAAATGTAGAAGATTCTTTTGATGTCCCTATTTAATTTCCCACCTGTATAAAGTTCTGGCCCACAGTACTTTTTGATGTACAAGTTGGCTGCTAGAGGGAATAGCACTGTAAATAGCTTTCTTTGGGTGGTATGAAAACCCTTTTCTTTCTTTCATTGAAATGATAACATTGTAAAGCTTCAGTAAGAGAATTGCATAGGGATAGTGTTGATTAAGTTTAAATACAAGGATTTTATTTTGAGGGGCACAATGCCAGTTCTGGTTTTGCCCCAAATTAATACCGAAGCTATCAGTGGTCATTTGAATTCTTTGTGTCTCTGTTAAGATTGATCAATTGAACTGTCTCTATGTGTGGGTATTGCTTTAAGGGTTCAGGATTTGGCAGTGAGCAAAACAGATTAGGGGCCTGCTCTCGAGACCAGCAGTTAGCGTAATGGCTATGTCGCTGAACTCCCATGTAGCAGACTGCGGTTCAAGTCCTGGACCCGGTGGCTTAAACTTACACCAGGCATGTGTGCGTGTGTGCCCAAGATCCTGAGAGGAGAATGGAGGAGAAGGGATTGCAGCGTGGCCATCCCCTCTGGGGGGTGATTTCTTGCTTTCTGTCTCTCTGTCTCTCTCTGTCTTTCTGGCGAGCACATGAGCCCTATGGCAAAAGCCTCTTAAAAAAAAAAAAAAAAAAAAAAAAAAAAAACAGATTAGGGGTCTGCTCTCATGACAAAAAATAGACAACAAAAGTTCTAAAAGCATGTATACTCTATATTAGGTGGTGATAAATATTGTACAAAAATGGTTGGAGATAGGAAATTATCAGGGATGGCCATGCCGCAATCCTTTCTCCTCCATTCTCCTCTCGGGATATTGGGCGCACACACACACACACACACACACACACACACACACTGGCTTGAGTTTTAAGCTGTCAGGTCCAGAAATTGAACTGTGGCTGACTACATGTGAGTCCAGCAACGTAACCATTGTGTCATCTGCTGGTCCCAAGTTTTTTTCTATAGGACTCACTGACGGTGAAATTTAACTAAAGCCTGAAGGAAGTGAGGGACTGAGCTGTAATGATACTAAAGAGAAGAGTTTTCCAGACAGAGGAAACAGCACATTCAATGGGAAAATAATCCAAGTATTTATGCAATAGCAAAGGAAGCTGATAAACATTAGAACAGACATCATGGACATTCAATATTCATAACCAAATTAAAACTGAGTTAAATTAAATATACTCATGATTTTAAAATGTCATAATTAAAAAGAAAACTGACATAGAGATATATAGTCCACAGTAATGTTAATTCATTTCTGTAAATATACCTCTTTCCTCACAAAATAAGTATACTGAACTATTTCAGTTCTCAGCAAACTAGCATTCTCATTGCTCTTGCTTAGTAATAAAATTTGGTTTTGAGTTGCTACTATAATTTGATTACAGTCATAAGCTTTATAAAAGCTTTTTCTTCCCTAGAGAACATGTAGCAAATGCATATTCCATTTATATTGTATCACTGGCTATGGTCTTCTTCTCCCTGTGTGGTGCACAGGTTGTCTTGCTATGACCAGATTAACAGGTTGTGCTTGGTTCTGGTTTGTTTTGGCTTGGTTTTGCCATAGGATGTATGCTGGAGAAAGACAGAGAGAGGGAAAGGGAGAAATCACCTCCCAGGGAGGATTGGCCACACTGCAATCCCTTCCTTCCAGTCTCCTCTTGGGATGTTGGGCACACACATACATGAATCCTGTGTGATCTGTGTAATTATCAAGCCATTGGGTCCAGGGTATGAACCACAGTTGTCCGTGTGGGAGTCCAGCTCCGTAATCACCATGCCACCTGCTAGCCCCAAAAGGGTGTGATTTTTAACAGAAAACACAATTGTGTGAATACTGTTGTCCTCCAAAGAAATATCTTCTCCACTGTTTATAAACATTACACACTAGACTTTCATATTCATGACTCATTTAATTTCAAATTTAGGCTGAATTCCATGTTTTAAAATATTTGGATTTTTAAAACTCTTTTAATTTTTTTTCTCAAAGCATTTACATAGAAAAAGTACAAGCAACTTAAAGGGAGACATGCTATCCTTCATCCTCAGTTCAGGGCTCACAGGCCTGTGTTTTCATTGAGCAGGCAGTCAGATTTCAAGAGTGAAGGAGTATTATTTTGTACCCACCTTATCTACTGGAAGGCGTCTTCAGCTGGGTTATAACTGCAGGGAGCTTTGCTGTCTTCTCTGAATTTCAGACACTCTGCAGGGTGTCTTCTTTGTGGGTGATAATCACAGTATTTGTACGAGATCAAGATGGCGTCTGTTAGTGTGTGTGCACAGACGCATGTATATGTGCGTCATTTCACTTTAAATATAGGTCAGTAGTTTGGCTTAGGTTAAGAACACTCCATGTATGTGAAAATACTGAGAAGAAATTTTTCTTTCCTATTTTTTTTTTTAGATTTTTGCCTTAGAGTACACACATTCTCTGGAGAAACAGAGAAATCCTTCAACAATTTCCCCCTCTCTTTTTTCTCCTCTCAAGGATTTGCAGCATGCATGCACAACTGCCTGGCATGTTTTTCAAGCTGTCAGGTCCAGAACATGAACCTGAGTCAGCCATGTGGGATCGGGTGCCTTAACCACCACACCAACTGCTGGCCCTGAGAAGCAAATATTTTATAATGACATTGGGTTAATGGGGCTAGGTCAAAATGAGGTCAATTGCTCTACAATTTTGTTTTTAGAGGTAATTAATGCTGTCCCATGGGTAGAATTGAATGTATTTTCTAAAGAATTTCCAAAAATGGAAAGATAAAAAGCTTATAAATGTTGGAAAAGAGAAACAGTTGCCCAAAAATAAGTGTTTCTCAAGAAAAGTTATTTTTATCTTTTCTAAAATACAAACATCCTACTATACCATGTTTTTGTATGTACTGGGCAAAAAAATTGGCTGTGCAAGGGAACAAAAGGCCCTGACTTATAGCAGCTGCTGCTTTCCCTACTGTAAAGATTCTCGTTTTGGCCAATTTCAAACAACCAAGCAGTAGTGTTATTACTGAAATTTCACTGTCAGTTTCAGCTACTCTCTAAGAGTAGGTTCCAGCACAACTAGGAAGTACTTATCCCCTTTCTCTGTAAAAATGTGAATATGATTCCTACTTTGGTTGCTGCTATAGTTAAATTGTTTTCCCCAAAATGTATCTGTTGAAATTTGGTTGTGTTCTGATGGCATTAAGAAAGTGAAAACTCGATTTGACTATGGATTAGGAAGTGGAGCCTGGACCTGCCAATGGCATAGTGGTTAAGGCAGCTGAACACCTGACTGCTAGATCTGGTGACTTGAAAAACACACAGCGTGTGTGTGTGTGTGTGTGTGTGTGTGTGCATTCCCAAAATCCTGAAAGAAGAAGTGGAGGAGAAGGGATTGTGGCTTGACCATCCTCCATGGGGGGATGCTTTCTCACTTTCTCTGTCTGTCTCCCTTCAGCAAGCATATGTACCCTCCATCAAATTAAAGGGGGAAAAGAAGGAAAGAAGAAAGAAAGAAAGAAAGAAAGAAAGAAAGAAAGAAAGAAAGAGAGAAAGAGGGAGGGAAGGAGGGAGGGAGGGAGGGAGGGAGGGAAGGAAGGAAGAAAGAAAGAAAGAAAGAAAGAAAGAAAGAAAGAAAGAAAGAAAGAAAGAAAGAAAGGAAGAAAGAAGAAAGAAAGAAAGAAAGAAAGAAAGAAAGAAAGAAAGAAAGAAAGAAAGAAAGAAAGAGGGAGAGAGAGAGGGAGGGAAGAGGGAGGAAGGGAAAGGAAGGAAGAAAGGAAAGAAAGAAAGAAAGAAAGAAAGAAAGAAAGAAAGGAAGGAGGAAGGAAGGGAGGAAGGAAGGAAAGTAAAGAAAGAAAGAAAGAAAGAAAGAAAGAAAGAAAGAAAGAAAGAAAGAAAGAAAGAAAGAAAGAAGAGAGAGAGAGAGAAGGGGAAGGAAGGAAGGAAGGAAAGAAGGAAGGAAGGAAGGAAAGAAGGAAGGAAGAAAGAAAAAGAGGTGGACCCTTTGGGAAGGTGATTAGCATTAGATAAGGTCATGAGGGTGGAGCTGTCATGATTGAATTCTGTTGGCTTTGTAAGATGGACACACGAATGCACATGCTTTTGTCTCTGGCAGTGTGTTACGTTGTGTTGTGTCAGAACTCTGCAGAGTCCTTTCCCCTCCACTGCCCCCAGCAAGACTCTTACCAGATGTAGTCTCTGAACCTTGGACCCCCAAAACTGTGAGCTAAATAAACCTCTACTATTGACAAATTCCCCAGTCTGTGGTATTCAGTTTTTAAATGACAGAGACAGACTAAAATATTTTCAACATATTTATATTATTTTTCTCATCTTAGCTTTTTTTTTTTAATATAGTAAGGACAGGGCAGTATCTTTCTGACTATGAGAAGTGAAAGAAATAATGAAACAGCTGTGACCTTTGGATTGTCAAATAACTTATTAATTCATTGGCACCTGGTTTATGTGAACAGCACACATCATCCTGGTCTTACTCTTTCCCCTGATGCTTCTCTTGCCCTCTGCAGAGTTTTCTTTCTCGCCAGAGGTCGGTGCACAACATCAGTGTCGCACATTTCCTGTACACACGTTAACTAAAATTTAGGACTTGAATGCAGTATTTTCTCAGTTTTAATATACCATCAATCACAAAAAATACCTTGCATTTAATAACAATTTTCAGGGAAAACAAACTACATTAAGTATTCTCATCAATTGGGGCCAGCTCCATGGCCTGCTGGTTAAGGGATCCCATGTGGCCAAGTATATAGTTCAACTCCCAGCCCCGGGAGCCTGAAAAACATGCTAAGTGGGTGGGCATGCACATGCATGTCCTAAATCTCAACAGAATGGAGACATGGAAGAGAAGGGCGCATGATCATGCCCCATTAGTGGGTGCATTTTCCCTCTCTTACTCTCTCTTTCTCTTTCTCTCTAGTGAGTGCACACACCCTCTGGCAAATATACATAATTTATTTATTATATACACACTGTATAGTAAATTGTATTATATGCATACATATACATATGCTCATCAATCATAAAACATAGTCTCTTTCCCCAACTATTCATAGAAAATGTGCACGTGTGTATGCGTGTGTGTATGTGTGTGTGTGCTTATATACATCTTGGAATTAAGAGAACATGGTAAATATATACACAATATTCTGACAGCTTTGGCACAGAGTCAGTACATTTACCCCAGAATCGTGCCCTTTCAATGGAGGAGCAGGAGGGCTGGATGATTTTTCTCCTCCTTAATAGTTTCAAGTCACTGGAACCCCATGCCACAACACTGGTGGGTACTGTGTAGACTCCAAACTTTCACGCTACGTCATATTCAAAAATGAGCTTTGCGACAGTTGTCCTGGCCTCTTCATTTTCATTAAAAATATATTGTAACCCCCTCGGTTTGAAATGCTAAACAAAGTTGAGGCTGCAAATTAGAATCTCATGAACAGATGAGTAAAAGCACTGAATTCACCTCCTTAACTATGTCATCACGTGATTATGTGGCAGCACTTGACATTTTACCTTCAAGGTAAAAACAGCAAGTGGCTGGGGTCAGCAGGTGTGTGGTGGTTAAGGTGGTGGACTCACATGGCCAACCACAATTTGAATGCCAGACCTGGCACTTTTCTCACTTTCCCTCTCTCTCTCTCTCTATCTCTCTCTGTCTCTCTGCTGAGTGCCTGTATCAAACTAAAAATAATAACAATGATAAATTAATGAACAATTATGTATTTACTTTTTGGAGAGATTTTTCCTATAGGGCATGTGTGCTCACTGGAAAGAGAGAAAGAGACAGAAAACGAGAAATCACCATCCAGTAGGATGGCCACGGCACAATCCCTTCTCCTCCATTCTCCTCTTGGGATTTTGGGCATACATGCACATGTGCCCAGCATGAGATTTAAGCTGCCGGGTCTGGGATTCAGACTGTAGTTGACTACATGGGAGTCTACTGAAGTAACCATTACATCTTCTGCTGGTCCCAACAATTCTTTTTTAAAAAACCAGCAAGTGGAGAATTTACAGTAAGAAATATTTCCCTTTCTCTTTTGTAACTGATATGTTGTGTGCCATGTTTTAATTCTAATACTTCTTACATTTTTCTACCTCTGTCTCTATCCTTAGGTCAAGCTATCCGTCTATTTCTATGTTTATACATCTATCTATTTATCTTTCTATCTAGTCTAATCTCCTTACTTTAGTAATTAAAGTAAATATAAGAACACAGCTATAGCCTGAAAGTCTGAAGCATGAAAACAATATTTTCTGTTACTTGTGCTGTTAATAATATCATCTTGGCCATCAACATATTAATAACGTAATAAAAAGTTATTTATTCAGTTCCTTTTTTTTCCTTTCTTTGATGCTGCTTTTTTTCCTAGCCAAGAGCCTTATTCTAGCCAATCTCTAAGTTATCCACTTATTGGATAGGCTGGGAAGTGAATGAGGTATGTATGACACTGGTATTGTGAGAATTCATTTAAAACAAAAAACAAAAAACGAGAATTAGATAAGACTGAAATATTTTTATTGACAAATTTCTAACTTATGAAGGTAAGATAGAGATATTTCACAGTTAAGCATGCCAGACCAAAGGTTAAAAGATCAATAGGACGGAGCAGCAGATGGTATAATGGTTACATCACACCCGTATGACTCCCACATGGCTGACTACAGTTTGATTCCCGGGCCCAGTAGCTTGAAACTGACACTGAGCACATGTACGTGTGTGCCCAAGATCCTGAGAGGGGAATGGAGGAGAAGGGATTGTAGCATGGCCATTCCCCCCTGAGGGGCGTTTTATTGCTTTCTGTCTCTCTGTCTTTCTGGCAAGTGCCTGTGCCCTATAGCAAAAATCTCTCTTTAAAAAACAAAATCAATATAAGAAAAAACTTTCCTCTAGGATTTTAATGTATTGTGGAAAATAGAGCCATAACATGTGTTTTAGACTTCCACTCAGACCAAGAATATCAGAATTTTCAGAGGTTACACCTGAGCGTATGTTTTTAATAAACCCAAAAATCTATTTTTAGTGATTTTATTGTACCTCCCTATTTAGAAATTTCTTGCCCATATTGTATGTGATCCGTAGAATAAATCAAATTGGCATTAGGGACACTTATTTTCTCTTAACCCAACAGGCAGTTATATTTCTGCCCTTAAAAACATTTGTTTTACAGAGTAAGATTTATTTTGTTTGTTTTAGTTTTTCACCATAGAGGCATGTGTCACCAGGGAGGAGAGAATCAGAGCAGACGGACATGCTGCAATCCTTTCTACTCCATTCTCCTCTCAGGATTCTGGGCAAGCAGATGCATGTGCCTGGTGTGATTTTCAAGCCACCAAATCTGGGACTTGAACTTTGGTTGGCCATGTAGGAGTCCAGCGCCTTAAACACAGTGCCACCTGCTGGACTCTCGGCATGAGATTTTCCCACAGAGAAAGATCTACCTGAACATCCCCTCGTTGGTTGTGACACTTCCCACGCTCCAGTCTTAACTAGAGAGAGACTATTTTCAGTTGGGAACACTGGAGCAGACAAAAGTCTTTTTTTTTTTTTTTTTTTTTTTTGCCCTCAGTCAATTCTATATTGATTCTTATGGTGAAGCAAAGCCATGTCTTCCTGCTGCCTTTTAAATTCCTTTCCTTTCTAATTTAATGAGCTCCTCTCTATAATACATTGTCTGGTACAGGAATAACGTAAAGATACATGTGACATGTGTTTCCATTCCACTGAGGGAAGAGCCATGTGATCTAAATAAATATATTAATAACATGAAGCAAAAATCACATTTGTGATAATATGCTGAAGGTTCCCAATCCCTAAGGCTTCTTATAACGTCCAAAGAAAACAACTGAAGACCAGATCCCACCCACGGTGAGGAGCCCAGTGTCATTCCCCGTGCTTCGGATTCGTCTTGGCTGCCTTGCTCAGTCTCCTCAGGGGGACTCGCTTGCTGCTCTCACTCCGATCTCAATTCTGGATCACTTACCATCACTCATCCCCAGTCACCAGGTGGAATCAAAAATTGATGATGCAGAGAGATGCAGAAGGAATGGTTTCCTTTTCATTTCGACTTCCGTCTACGCTGTCCCAGGCATAAGTAGTCTAGGTACGTGAATAGGCCCGACAAATGTTTTCACAAACCAAACAATGCTCTCTCCTTCTTAATTGTGATAGTAGTCATTTTTAGTTATTTGATTATTCCATAGAGGTATGAATAAAATATCATGAGAATGTGTTTGCAACAAGTCCTACCTAAAACATACAATGTGAGAGAGGAAGGAGAGACAGAGGCCCTGACACCAGAGGGTTTTGAGATCAGGGACCATCTTTTTCCTAATATTCCTGAATGCTAGCACAGTTCTTGGCACAAAATTGTCATTTGTTATATGCTTATAGAGTGAATAATTAAATATTAACCAATGTGCCAGGCCAGTGAGGTGATGTGGTTAAGACAGCTGGAACAGTTAGCTGACTGTATAGTTTAAGTCCCAGACCTGGAGGCTTGAAACATATGCCGGGTGCGTGTGTGCACGTGACCTAAATTCCAAGAAGCAAATGGAGGAGAAGAGATTGTGGTATGGCCTTCTCCCCCGGAGGGGAGGGTGGTGCTTTCTCACTTTCTCTTTCTCTGGACAGCACACATACCCTATAGTAAATTAAAAAAGAAAAAAAGGTGGTCCAGCAGGTGTCATAGTGGTTAAGGCACTGGATTCCCACATGCCCAACTAAGGTTCGAGTCCCAGACACGGTAGCTTAAAACTCATGCTGGGCACATTTGTGTGCATTCCCAAAATCCTGAGAAGAGAATGGAGGAGAAAATACTATGGTGTGGCCATCCCCCTGGTGGGGTGATTTCTCCCTTTTTGTCTCTCTGTCTCTCCAGTGAGTACATGTGCCCTATAGCAAAAATCTCTAAAACAAAACAAAACAAACAAACAAAAAACAGAAAAAGAAAAAAAATGTGTCTGGCTGTTTCAGCCTTAAAATCCCATTACCAAATCATTTGACAGGTTTGGGAGACAAAAAACACCTGTGTGGGCTGAGAGAGGCTAGGTGGTGGGGTGTGGTCATTAGTTAGGAAGGCGATTAATTGTTCAACATAATTAGCTATTTAATTGACCATTCATATAATGCTAATGCGTTTGAATTTGTAATTAATCTCCATTTTATTTAAAGCCTTTTATTTCTAAACCCCTAATTCTAATTTAACAGTAAGTGGCCTTGACATTTTAAATGGATTTACCACGAAGCACATGTGTACACACACACACACACACACACACACACACATACACACAGACACACACCCACATTTACACAAAGGAATTCGGGAAAATGGAGAGGTAAAGTCGGCCACACTGGCTTTTCAGAAGATTTCTTTTTTTAATGATTAGTTAGGTCTCAAATGAGAGAATATAGATTATTTAAAATAATAATTTCTTTGTCTAGAACAAGTGCTGCCAGCCTTTTTCTGTAAAAAGCCGGATAGTAGATATTTTAGGCTTTGGGATCCAGGTAGTGTTTGTCCCAACTGCTCAGTACAAAGGGTGGTGGACATTGCTGGGTTCCACTAAAGCTTTATTTACAAAAATAGGCAGTGGGATGGATTTACTCCACGGGCCATGATTTGCCAACCTCTAGACCCCTTTAAGTGATTCAGGTTAATCTCTTGCCGTGTCAGGGGGGCTCTTGCTTTTAATTTTATCTTTGTCCATGAACAAGTTCCTCCTTTTCTTTAAATACACCTGGTCTCTCAATCTCAAAAAAATATTTTTAACTAAGAAAATGCAATTCTGGTCTAGCGGGTGGTGTAGTGTTTATGGCGCTGGATCCTACATGGCTGACTACACAGTTCAAGTCTCAGACTTGGGGGCTTAAAAACATACCAGGCTCCTATGGATGTGTGCCCAAAAATCCCAAGAGGAGAATGGAAGAGAAGAGATTACAGAATGGCCATTCCCTTTGGGGTTTGATAGGATGATTTCTCCCTCTCCCTCTCTCTCTGGCAAGCATACATGCCCTATAGCAAAACCAAAACCAAACAAACCCCAAACAAAACAAAACAAAAAAAGAAAATATTCTGGGGCCAGTCCATGGCACAGTGGTTAAGGTGGCAGGATCCCAGATGGCCAGCTGTTCAGTCTGAATTCCAGACTCGTCAGCTTGAAAAACATACCAGGCATGTATACAAGTGCCCCCAGAGTCCAAAAATGATGGAAATGAAGAAAGCATTTAGTGTGTATTTCTTATAGGCAAGTGTTTTTTCATGATCACTATCTATTTCTTTCTCTCTGTTTCTCTCTGGCAAGTGCATATACTCTCTGACAAAATATTTTTAAAATGCTATTCTTTTTTTTTAAAGAATTATTTATTTTATTTTACTTGTTACTATTATTTTAAAAATTTGATTGGAGAGAGACAAAGAGAAAGGTAAAGTGAGAAAGCAAGTCACCAGGTTCAGGTCTTGAACTGCTGTCGACCACATGCGAGTCTAGCACCTTAAATACCATACCACTTGTTGGCCTCTTACAATGCTATTCTGACTTAGCTATCATCTCACTTACCTTCTTTCCTCTCTGTGATCTTCTTGCACCCTAAGTATATGCCAGTGAGTTCCCAGTGGAACATCTAGGGTAGTTTTTTTAAGGTCTGGGAGGGATAACCTTGGAAGCCAAACTATCAATTAGTAAGAGTAACACAACGTGACACCCTAGATCATGCCTGGACCTAGGGGAATAGTCTTCATTTGCCACTTTTGTGGGTTCCGATGACACGTTTAAGTCTCAACTCCTGATTCATCAGTCATGCTTTTCCTCTCTGGCTTCTACTTCTGTGGACCGACTGTGAAGACCTGCTCTTAGCCTTCATTTTTTTGTCTTTTTCTTGTCGATTCCTACATGTACCCAATTCTGCAAAAAAAAAAAAAAGCCTTTCTTTTAAATTCTAGTTTATTTTTATATATTTTTTCAAAAACTATATATTGGGTTGCTGGGAAAGTCATGATGCATTTTTGCATAGAAAATCATAGCAAAATACATCATGACTTCCCCAACGACTAATGATAATTGTTTGACTTGTTCATGCTAGTCTACGCTGGGACCTCATAGAGATATTTTTCTGTACCTGTCCCAATAACCTTATCCTTTGCAATTCTACATTCTTCGAATCTCTGTCTTAAATAAAAACACTTGCCAATAGATACTAACTACCTTGACTTCAGCCTTATATCATTCGCTTGGTGTGATGAGCGACAAGGCTAGGGAATTAATTAGAGAATAAAGGAGAGAAGAGGAAAAAAAATTGTTACTTGGGAAATGAACTATAAATAAAGTGTGGGGATCTGATGGACCCAATGATACACAATAATAGACCCTATTTCTGAGTTACTTCTTGGTATTCTGTGCAAAGCAGGTTGGGTCTCCATTAATCAGGGGTCTATGTTCTGTTAAGACATATTGATTCAGGGGCCAGCAGGTGGCATAGTGATTAAAGTGCTGGACTCCCACGTGGCTGATTGCAGGGTTTGAGTCCCAGACGTGATGGCTTAAAACTCACACTGGGCATGTGTGCATGTGTGCCCCAAATCCTGAGAAAAATGGAGGAGAAGGGATTGCAGTGTGGCCTTCTTCCCGTGGGGGGAGGTTGTCACTTTCAAATCCCAGCTGCAGTAGCTTGAAAACCACAGCAGGCCTGTTTGCATGCATACTGAAATTCTTTTGGGATGGAGAAATGGAGGAGGAAGGATTGTGTTATGAACATGCTCTGTTGGGAGGTGGTTTCTCTCTATCCCTGGAGATTGCAAAACACCCTCCAGCAACCAGAAAAAAAAAAAAATGTATATATATATATATATATATATATACACACACATACACACACACACACACACACACACACACACACACGTATATATATGAAAAAGAAATACTGATGCAATTCCAGGCACACATGTATTGTTTATGGGAGTGAAATTTCCAGCTCTATGGCATGGTGATGGATTATACATGGTGACTAGATGCAATGTGACTGATTTACTGTTATCTAAACAAACTCAATTTGTACTTAGTAAGCCACCTTTTGTACCTTTTATTAAATATTATGGCTCTAGAATGTAGATATCCAGCAATACATACTAGTTTTGGCCTAAGACGTTGCTTTCCCTGTATAGTGTGCCCTGTATAGTTTGAATTATGTCAGTTTAAAATGATAGAAACAAGACAAAATAACAATAGCCTCTATACCAGATATATAATTATCTCTTACCTATGCATACTAGAGATATTTATTCTAGATCTTGTACAGCAACATCATCAAGAACACGAACTCCTTTCTTTCTGTTCTATAAACTGCATGTGGTTTCTACCATGACCAGCATAGATGCTAGTGTTCCAGCCATGATGTGCATATCCCAGCATAAGAGCAAGAGGCAGCAATGAAGGGCAAGAAACATTTGTCCCTTTGTCCCTTTGTCCCTCTTTTTGTAGGAATTCAATGACAGGGTGCCCATACTGATGTGACCCTACTAAGCTGCAAGGGAGGTAGGGAAAAGAAATTGTTTTGTTGGGTGGCATGTGCACAGCTAAAAATTGGAGTTCTGCTAGGAAGTTACAAGAACAGAATGGACTTCTTTCCTTGATTTGCCAGAGGGTGCGTGCACTCGCCAGAGAGAGACACAGAGAGATGGGGAGAGCACCCTATAGGGGGAATGATCATGCTACAATTCCTTCTCTTCCATCTCTCCTTCATTTGGGGATTTGGGCACACACACACACACACACACACACACACACACACTCTGGACATTTTTTCAAGCAACTACCTCACAGCTGGCCATGCAGGATGCAGCCCCCTCAACCACCACACCACCAGCTGGCCTGGGTTTTTAGAGGCAAAAGAAATCTCTTCATAGGCCTCATCGCACGGCTTTTCATTTGAAATAACACCTGTTGGGAGCCTGTATTACAATGTCTTGTTATAACTTATTTTGGGGGGAGTTGCAGGAATAAGGCTACTTTTTAGGCTCAGTTTAGTTCAGCAAGTCTTGTTAAACACCATATAGGAGAAGTCCTGGGATATAAATAAGATATTGTTCCTGTCTGTGGAGTGTTTACAGTATGGTGGGAGAATAAAGAAATAAAAGTTTTAGGGCGATATGATAAACCCAATGACAGATGTACAAATGGACTCCTAAGTACTTGAAAATTTAGAGATACGTGGAAAAATCTTACAGTTATGTGCATTTCAACTTTTGTCATTTTCTTGCAAGTCGTTCTCCTTTGAAAAGATAAAACTACATGAAAAGAAAATGTTTAAAGAAATCATAGGTATATAGATCAGTTTTTATAACTTTTCTCTTGGCATTTTCAACGTTCATGTATTATTGCAGATAGTAAGTATTGTTTTCCTTATACTCGATTGACGCTATGCCTTTCCAAACATGTCTGGGCAAATCTCAGAGTAATTCATATCTTAAATTATCAACAGTCATTTACAGTTTTAATGATAAATGATTAGTTTCCTATCCCCAGGAGTTTGCTAAGCAATAAAAGGACTTCTCGATTTTAGCATTCACACGTAATAATGAAAAGATAATTTCACGCATTTGGTTTATGTTAGGAAGGCTGATGTTTTCTTTTTTCTCTCTTTTTTTTTAACTTAGTTTTTGCTATAGGTTATGTGTGCTTGCTGGAGAGAGACATGGAGAGAAAGGAAAAGTGAGAAATCAGCCCCCCAGGGGGTATGGCTATGCCACAATCTTTTCTCCTTCAATCTCCTCTTGGGATTTTGGGCACACATGCACACACACCCAGCATGATTTTCAAACCACTGTGTCTAGGACTTGAAACATGGAATCAGTCGTGTGGGATCCATCTTCTTTAACCTCCACACTACCTGCTGACCTACTGATGTTTCCTTATCATAATCACTGAATAGATTCTTATAGTTTCAGCTATTTAGTGATTATATACTTTCTCCAATTACCATTAAAAAATGATTTAAGGTCATAGAGTCATCATAAAAATGATGATTACATTGTCAGAAAACTCATGGTGTATTTTTCTATGTAAAAGTTGACCCAATATTTGACAGTGACTCCATGTTAAGTAAGCAATCAAAATTCAACTTAATAATTGGTTGGGGACATCTCTTGTTACTTGCTGCCTTAAACCCAAACCAAAATATACCATGAGAAACCATTTTCTCCTCTATTTATTAATGTTTACAAGAAAGTTAGGATTCTAAAAAGGAATGACATTCACATGTAGCTCTCATCACTCGTGTATTTCACTTGATCATTTTGCCAATAAGAAGATGGAAAATAGAAAAAAAGCTATCCATGAATCATCACAAAGTTTTGTCACTAAGTAAGAAAAATCCTTTGCCAATGTGCGCAGAAGCCAGTCACTACTCTCAATATGTTGGGTCTTAAAGCAAGAGCATTTCATTTCATACCCAGCCAACATCCCAGAAGGGGTTTTTCATGATCAATAAACAGGGAAGTGTGTGGGGTGATGTTTCTCAGGCCACACACAATTGGTTGGTGCTAGGGGCTTTGTAGTGTGGTAGGGTTTCTCGTCTAGACCGCAACAATTTAGGGCACTCTCCACTTCTGGTCTCATTCCCTGGGACCCAGATCCTGTTCTTTTTGCTCTGTCTCAACCAGCATATATATATATTTTTTCTTTTTAATCTTTTCTGAGAGGTTTTTGCTCTAGGGCGTGCACGTGCCTGGCGTGAGTTTAAGCCACCAGGTCTGGGACTCAAACCGCGGTCAACTATATGGGAGTCCAGCAACACAGCCATTACGCCAACTGCTGGTCCCTGCAACAAGCGTTTTCACTCCCTCCAACAGCTGGGATTAATTTTAGGACACTCAGTCACTTTAGCCCATGCATTCTGAGACTAAGCTTAGATAGACAGTACTGGGTTTTCCTCCTCAGTGCAGTTCTATCCAGTTTCAATTTCTTTTTGCTAAAGTAAGGTATATTAGACCATTAAAAAAAAATCATCAGGGGCCAGCAGGTTGCATAGTGGTTATGGCAGCTGGACACTCACATGGCTGATCACGGTTCGAGTCCTGGACCTGGCAGCTTGCTTTCTCACTTTCCTTCTCTCTCTCTCTTTCTCGTCAACTTTTAAAAGATAAAATAAAACTAGTGATAATGAATAAAATGAAATAAAATAATTCTATAAAAAGAGATCAAAGTCCTACATTACAGAAAATATGAAGAGAAAATTGTAATGACTTATAGTCATATTAGCTGCATACGTAAAAGATAAATCTTCACATGCAATTCTTAATTTAAGAACCATATTCAAATCATCAATTTGTATTGTTTCTGAAATGAATATTCTTCTTTCTCATAACACATTGCCATGGGGTATGGTCACACTGCAATCCTTTCTCTTCCATTTTTAACTCCTTTCAGGATTCTTGGCATGCATGCACACACTCTCCAAGCTGCTGGTTCCTGAACTCAACCCTTGCAGTCGGTCTTCTGGGATCCAGCCTCCTAAGCACCAAGTTGTGGGCTGGTCCAATCCACCACATCATTTTGACACTTATTCTTCGACCTCCCTCTTCCATATGTAAGGGCCCTTGTGATTAATTGGGCCAGGATAATCTGGATAATCCAGGATGATCTCCATATTTAAGGTCAGCTGATTATCTGATTAGGACTTTAGTTCTATCTGCACTAAATTCTCCGTAGCCATGGGATCTAACATGCTCACAAATTCTGAGAATTAGGATGTAGATATTTCTTTAGCACCATTATTCTACTAGATTATTTTGTTACATAAGGATGAAATGAGGGGTGGGTGGGTAGCATGGTGGTTAAAGGTGCTGGACTCCCTTATGGTTGACTGTGGTTTGGGTTCTGGACCTGGTAGCTTGGTTTCTTACTTTCTCTCTCTCTCTCTCTCTCTCTCTCTCTCTCTCTCTCTCTCTGTCTCTCTCCTCCTCTCTGGTCAAGTTAAAATAAATAAAGAGATAAATAATGTTGAATAAAAATGATTCTTTAAAAAGGGAAAGGAGAATGAAATAAACTTGAAGAATTAGAGAGATGATAAATCTTTTAAGGAAAATCACTTTCTAAATCAGAAAATTGTATATTATTGTTTTTAATCTTACTTTCAAGGAGGAAAATTGTGTAATATACTTTTGAGGTACAGGATTTTAAAAATTTGCATTGAGAATTGGGTATCTAAAAGTTTCCAAATTCTGAATGTATTCCTTTTAGTAAATCATTCCGAATTATAGACCCTTTAAAGAATAACTTATAAAAATAATATCCTTAATTTTACTGCTTATAATGTAAAAAGTAGGTAATTTGTCTTTTAAATAGGAAGGTAATTTAATTCAAAATTGATAGCTACTTTGAAATACAAAAATTTTGATGGAGAAGAATGTTATGTGTCTATGTCTCTGAGTCCAGATTATTGCTTATTTCCTCACCTGATCATTGGTTACTTCTAGAGCAAGTTCCCTGAGCTAGCTATCACATGGCTCCTCAGGCAACATCAGAAGCACGATTTAGAGGTCAACACCTCTACAGATGATTCTCCACTCTCAAAGAAGGAGATATCCTTCCCCCTCACCCCCCAATTTCTCTCTTGCAAGAAAATACATGAAAGCTTTCACTCTATTCTATTTATTGAGTTAAAAACTGGAAACCACTGGACACCACTTCTTCAGACGAGAAGACTTAGGAGGAGGCTTATTTATATTAACCTTGAACAAAGAAGAAAGTGCACTAAACTAGCAAGCATTGAATGTGCTAAGGCCGTCCTTCACTCGCTTTATCTTTCTTTGTTTCCCTTTCCTAATTTACGAAATGGAGAGATTAATGATGTGTACTTCGACTTAGCCTCTAGTTTCAAAATGCTCTTTTTTAAAAACAGAAATATATATTCCATTTGTAGTTATTATTATTTTTTTTTTTCAGATCAGAGAGAGATAGACAGGGAGAGAGAGGAGCATGAGAAAGCAAACCATCAGATCTAGGACTCGAACTGTAGATGGCCATGTGGGAATCCAGCACCTTTACCACCATGCCACCTGCCAACATGGTGGTTTCTGATTTAAAGATAGCTTTTCTTGAAGACTACATACTATTAGTCTCGAAATATGGATAGTTATCTATAATCGATACTTCTCACTATTGACTGCATCATATTTACTATTAGTGGGAATAACTCCCATCTACTCAAAAATGAGATATCCAGGAGCTGTTTTGGGCCAGGTAGGAAAATCCCAAGCACATAGGATATCCTCTAACACCCATTTTGAGGGTGTCATCTTGTAGTTTCCTGGCAAGAGGAAGGGTTCTTTTGTTCACACTGGTGCTTTTCAAATGCGGAGACATGAATGGTGCTCTCTGCCTCATCAGCCTCTTGGAGCCAAGAGAAACATGTATCTTTTACTACACGTAACTTCACGGGCCTATATATGTTCTTATGGACATGTTGTTTTTCCCCAAGACTTTTTCTTTCAATACTTTTGCTCTAGGGCATGTGTGCTCACTGGAGAGACAGAGAGACAGGAAGTGAGAAATCACTCCCCCAGGGGAAATGGCCATACCTCAATCCCTTCTCCTCCGTTCTTCTCTCAGGATTTGGGACATGCATGCACACACACCCAGCATGAGTTTTAAGCTGCTGGGTCTGGGACTCAAACCACAGTTGACTATGCGGGAGTCCAGTGAGGTAACTGGTAGGCTATCTCCTGATCCCTTTCCCCAAGATTTAAAATTATATTCTTGTTATAATATAACAAGGGATTCATTATCATATAACCTAGGGATTCATTTTGCTTTCTTTCCTCTGCAAACCTGTCAATGCTCACTGTGCACTTAGAGGGTCTTTCCTTCACTAATACGGCTAGTAAGTGAAATGCACTCATTCTTCATAGTCATCACACATTAATTTACCTATTTATTCCTCTTCCTTAACTTACAACTTACCTCTTTAACTTCTTTTGAGCAACTTGCTCTCTCTCTCTGTGCTCCAGCTAAACAGTCTTTTACTCAGCTCTTCTGACACACTGAGTTCCTTTTTTACCTCTAAGACATCACATGCACTGGTCCATCAGTTTGGTTTGCTTGTCCATTGTCTTTACAAAGCCAACTCTTTCTCATCTTCAATGCTGCATTCTCAGAGCTTCTCTTGCTATCATAAATAGGTTAGTTTATTATATTCCTACAATGAGTTAGGTCTTCTATGTCCTTTTTACTTTCTGGTAGAATATTATAGGTTCACGAGCAGAAGACTTACCAAGTTAGTATCAGATACTTAAGCACTCACTCAATGAAGCAGGGTCAGCCTGTCTGATTTGCTCATCCTAACTTTGAAGTCATACAATGAACAATATTCCAGGGAATAGTCATGTTAAAGCCCTGCCTGGGATCTTCATCACTGTAATAAGTTTGGCCTTTTTGTTATTTCTTTATTCAATGACTTTGACCTCCCGCTCTTCCTTTTTTCCAATTAACTTCATTAACTTTAGAATATTAGGTGTCTTAATTTGCTTGGACTTCCAAAACAAAGCACCACAGATTGGGTAGCTTAAACAACAGACATCTATTTCTCACAGGTCTGGAGGCTGGAAAGTCCAAGATAGAGGTGCTATCAGATTTTACTCTTATTGAGGGCCCGCTTTCTGACTTGTAGATGGAGACTTCTTGCTGTGAAGACATGAAGCTCTGGTGTCTCTTTCTTTGTTTTAGGAGGGCACTAATGTCATTATGTAGCCTCACTCTCATGACTTCATTTAAACCTGATTAGCTCCCAAAAGCTCCATCTCCTAATACCATCACATAGAGCTTAGGGTTTCAACATACACATTTGAAGGAGACATAAACTGTCTTAGTCGATTTTATGCTTCTATAACAGAATATCAGAATGGGTAATTTATAAAGAACTGTATTAGCTCAGAGTTTTGGAGGCTGGGAAGTACAAGATCAAGGATCAAGGGACTTCTTATTGTGTCATCTTACAGCAGAAGATGAGAGGGTGAAAGATGATGAGAGAACGTGAGAGAGAAAGAAACGGAGACCAAATTCCTCCTTTTATAACAAGCCCACTTCCTTGGTAATACATTAATCCATTTATAATACAAAGCTTTCATGGCCTAACCATCTCACATTAGATCCCACCTCCCAACACTGGTACAATGGGGATTAAGTTTCCAACACATGCTTTGTTTGGGGAACACATCACAAAGGCTCAGCCCACAGCTGTAGGTCTGACATGTTCTTGCAGATTGTGCCTCCCTTGGAAAACATGAACTATGGCCACAGTCAGGACTTTTGCCAATAAAACCTGACAGCCATTTTTACTACCTTTGACCATTTCCTGAACATTCTTTTGGCATGTGCTTTTTAACTGTGATGTACATGTGGAGAATTGATTTTTGTCTTCTGATAGATGTTTTATTACTACAGCCCTCTCCTGATCTTTCTTATACGTTTCCACAAAAGTACTTGCAGTCAGGCAGAGGGGCAGAGAGACTCTCTTTTCCATATCAGGTACCAATCCCTTAAGCATCTCAAAGACCTAGTCAAACCCGGTTCCAAAGTTTCTTCCCCTCGGACTGATCCAGAATTCCCTGCATTTTGTGGTTTCCACAGAAGACTGGACAGCATATGCTGTTCTATCCATTTCTTTAGATGAGCCTGTTTCTCTGGTGGCATACCCAGACACTTAGGGGGGGATGTCAGGTTGTAATAGGCCACTCTCATATAGTTCTTTCTTTCTTTTTTTTTTTTCTTTAGAAAGAGGTTCTGGCTTTTTTTTTTTTTTTTTTTTTTTTTTCCTTTCCCAGTATCTGAGCTGAAAAAAAAAAGTTAAATATCACTTTCTAGATATTTCTCTTTTATAAGAACTCCTTGGAGACCTATACAGGAATCAATATCCTCAGCAAGCTTCCTTGAGGTGGCGGTCATGAATTTCCACTTGAACATCTAGCCAGGCACTTTCTGTCTGCACAGGACCTTTCCAGAAGAGGCTGGAGAGTCCTCATTTTCACCACCGTCTTAGTTCTCTGGTATTTCCCAAACCTGCACTGATCTCTGAGAAGCCACATGCAAACTTTTGCATCTGTCTTCAAAAAATATCATGACCATTATTTCCCAAAAGTCATCTCCTTTATGCCTAGGACTGGTACTATCAGTCTGTGTGTAGGTAGATACATGTCACATTAAAGTTAGTGACAATCTTGAAATGGATGTGGTTATCATGCTCTGGATATTTAATTGTCTTACTGAGAGAATTTGGAACTGATAGGGCACAAAACATGAAATTGTTTTACTTTGTTGTCTCTGTCACCCTTAAACAAGCCTTATGGCAGACCATGAATGTTCTTGTCATTTCTTTTTCTTTCTTTCTTTTTTTTTGAGAGATTTTTGCTATAGGGTGTGTGCGCTAACCAGAGACAGAGATACAGAAAGCGAGACATCACCCCCCAACCCAGGAGGGATGGCCATACTACAATCCCTTCTTCATTCTCCTCTTGGGATCTTAGGCACACATGCCCATCTAACATGAGTTTTAAGTTGCTAGGTCCAGGACTGGAACCACAGTCGACTACGTGGGAGTCCAGCAACATAACCATTAAGCCATCTGCTGGTCCCAGGAATCAATTTTTTTACTAGATGTTAATGAGAATCAAGATCTCTGTTTATGATATTAACTTGTGGATGATGAGAAAAATTTCCCACCATCTAACTTTTGGCTCTGCATATTTTATCTCTTGCTTCTTCTCCAGGCGTGCTCCTGGTTCCAGGTGCTGTAGAATCTCTTTGCATTGTGATCTGACCTCTGGACCCCTGTTTGTGTCATGATGTATGTGTGTGCAGGCTGTAGTTTATTCCTGGAAGCCTATCCAAGCTAGCAACACTCTAGTTATACAGCAATGACTAAAAACCACATAAATGTATCTTATTAAACTTAATATATAAATTGACTTCCACTTTACTGGATCCCTAACTTGCCTACAATTGTCAATGCCAGAGCAGAGATTAGGTTGGAACCATTTGGTAGACTTTAATAGCTGACACTAAAATATCTCATCTGCTAAATTTCCAAAAAATCATGACCACGTGAACACTTCTTTAGATCTTCTTAGCACAGTTAAGGTCCCTGACACGTAAGCTTCCTTAATCTCATGATTATCCCGCCCCTTCCCGACACTTTTTATCCTGGAACATACTAGATGCTTCCTGTGGGGCTGGATATGGGTGCCTTCTCCTTTGAGACTCAAGTCTTTGTGAAATTCAGCATCCTATGTTGTCTCTTTCAGCATTCATAAAATGTGCTTTTTTAGGGCTTTAGGACCTGTGAGTACTGGGTCTTTTCGCTTTCTCTCCCCCAGCTGTAGAGACTGAAGGAAATATTTAGAAAGATGAAGTTGTAAATTTGATTTTTCCTTCAGGAGACACCTCAGTCCTTGAGTAAATCAGCAGGTGCTAAATAATTTGAGAGTGCGGTCAGCCCGATGTTACAAATATGTGAGCACCAGCCTCTGCTGGTCAGAAAACCAGATCTGTGATGAATCAGAGGAAACTTTAGGATGACTGGAACCAGAATACCTGGGACAGTCTCTTCACTAATTTGAAAATCTGCAAAAATGTCCTTTAAAATAATGTCGGCCTAAGGGTCTGGTGGTGGTGCAGTGGTGCAACTGGACTCCCGTAGAAAAAGTCCTGGGTTCACCTCTCAGGACCTCCATGAGCACAGCAGGCACATACATGTGCATGCCCATGTTCAAGCTACTGAGACTGGAGGAGGACTGTGGTGGGTGAATTATAGTGTAGGGATCTTGTTGGGGATTCTCCTCTCTCTTTATTTCTCTGTCATGGAAAAAATGAACAAATACACTTAAAAAAGGATAAGAATATTGGACTATGTGTTCAGAAAACTATGCATGTACACGTTAGTGTGTATTTTGTTTTTAATCCTCTAGACAGAGAATTAAATACCAAAATCACTTGGACTACCGGAAATTTTATTGTCCAAGCACTTGAATAAACTGATAATGGTTCTAATTGTCAATGAAGCCAGGATCTGAAGAGATTTCAATTTAAAAAAAATTTTTTTTAAGTCTAGCTAATTATGGGTAGAATATCAATGTCAAAATGACATCTCTCGGTGGGACCAGTGGATAACATAATGGTTGCTGGACTCCCACGAAGTCATCCTCAGTAAGAGTCCTGGACCCGGTGACTTAAACTCAGGCTGGGCACATATGTGTGTGCACCCAAAACCCTGAGAGGCCAATGGAGGAGAAGGGATTGCAGAGTGGCCATCCCCTGGGGAGTGATTTCTTGCTTTCTGTCTCTCTGTCTCCCTCTGTCTTTTTGGTGAGTGCATGCTCCCTATAGCAAAAATCTCTCTTAAAAAAAAAAAGAGAGAGAGACACCTCTGAGTATGGGAATTTGGTATTTCTCATCATATGGAATTCTAGTGCTGCTTATTTTGCACTTCTGAATGTGTAAGTTAAGTAGCAACCACATGTACATGTATGTACAGATGTGTGCTGTATATATCTGGTTATCTGAAAAGTCAGGACACATTTTTTACATGGAGAAACATAGAAAAATGTCATGACTTACCCTACAACTAAACAAAACTGTATATAAGCTTTTATTATCCTGTGAGGCATTTTACCGAAGACAATGTCATGTCTCTACCACAGCGAATGGTCTTCCACTATAACTATATCTACTAGTTTCATATTTATTTATTTTAAAATTGTATTTATTATTATTTTTTTAAATTTGCTACAGTGCATGCATACTCACCAGAAAGAGAGACAGAGAGACAGAGAGAGAGAGAGAGAGAAAGTGAGAAAGCAAGCTGCCAGGTCCAGGACTCCAACTGCCATAGGCCATAAGAGAGTCCAGGCCTTAATCGCCACACCACCTGCTGGCCCCTACTGTTCATATTTAAAACAGGGATCATTGCTAGAGGCTGTTAACTTCAGCTATGATTTGGGACAAAGATGCATATCAAATGAATTCTTTGTGACCTATCTACCAGGTTAAGTTCAAGTGATTTTATTGTTGTCATCAGAAAAGTAGAAGACATTGTTAGGATGAAAACAAGGAAAAAAATAAACAGAGAATGCTAAACATGTATGATAATAACTAAGTTATCTATGATGTAGGATTGTTGTGACAGCCAAGTAAAACACTTTACAGAATGTAGAATGCTAGAGCAAAGCATGATTATGTTATGTTTTACAGTTCTATTTCTCTCTACTTAAATAGAAATATTGACTCAATAATCTGTACATGGCAGAAATTCTTATTTTAAAAGTTCGCAAAGATTTAGAGGATTAAAAAGAAATTCTTGGGAGCCTTATGGTTCTAATTATGTCCATCAAGTAAAATACATTGGGTCGTTAGGAAAGTTATGATGCTTTTTTGCATAGAAAAACATAGAAAAATACATCATGACTTTTCTGGTGACCTAATTGTTTTCCAAAAATAGTTTTATTTGGAGTATGCCTATTTAGCAATAGGTATGTTCAAAGACATTTTAAAATTGAGATTACAAATTATGAAGGCAAAACTAGACATATTCCTGGGCAGCCTTGAATAAAGCCAATGCAATAAAATTGAAGATAAACATTTGCTTAGGGCTGGCCCTTTGGCCTGGTGGTTAAAGGAGCTGTATCTCACATTGCTGACCATGGTTTGAATGCTGGCCTAGCAGTTTGAAAAATATGCCAGGTACGTGAGCATGAATGCCCCAAATCCTGCAGGATGGAGAAATGGAGAGTGACTATGTCCCATTGAGGAGTGTTCTATGCCTCTCTTTTGCTCTTTCTGTCTCTCTTTGGTGAGTGCATGCACCCTCTGGCAAATTAAAAAAAAAAAAAATCTGGCACAGAAGATAAGGTACTGGATTCCATGTGGCTGGCTGTGTTGTTTGAGTCCCAGACTCATGGGCTTGAAAATCAGTCTGGGAATGCATGCATGCATGCCCAAAATCTCAAGAGGAGAAGGGATTGTGGCATAGCTAGAACCCCCTGGGGGGTGATTTTTTATTTTCTCTCTTTCTCTCCTTCTGTCTCTCTCTCTCTCTGGTGAGGGTATGCACCCTATAGAAATAAAACTAAACTAAGCTAAAAACTACTTAAGCATGGTGCTAACATAAGTTTTATCTTTCTTCACAGTATTCATTTCTTTTGGATTGTGATATTGACAATGATATTTTCTATAAATTTCTATTAAAACTTTTGTCCCCTACAGTGGAGACAATGGTCACAGATGCTATTAACTCCTGGCTCTTTTATCTCTCCAGACTGTATTTTGATATTCTGAATGAAATCCATGGAATGAATATCCGGAAAAAAGGGGGGAGGTAATCTTAATTTTTGGTTATCATATGTGCTGCTTGTGGTTTGTAACCCCATGTTAGTTGTCAAATTTAGGTTCAGTTTACAGACTTTGAATAAAACTTAAAATTACACGCCATGTGTTAAATTTTAGTTCTATGACTTATAATTAATCTACTTTCAAATGTGGGTGGATATATATATGCATATGATAATTAAATAAGAAGGGTCTTCAATAAGTTCACAGAAGATACGTTCTACAAAAAAGCTATGACTGAATTTCCAATTTTTTGCCAAACAATAAATTTGTACTTTAATTCTATTTTTTCTATGATCATTTTGAAGACTGTGTATGTACCTACATGCATACATTTTTATCATATGTTCATAAAAGACTAGATTAGTATTTAGCTATGTTATGACACAATATACCAAAGGTAACAATAAACTGTAGTTGACGTACAAAGTATTTTATTTAATAGGCTATTTGAATTGTGAAGAAATAATCCCTTTGCTTAAAAATACTGGGTTTTCACACCTGTAAATACTTTTTGAACCATAAAATACTCATAACACCCAAAGTCGATCTGATGGCTGACGATCAAGGGTACATACCAAGCTAAAAAACAGACGTAACATCTGATTTTTCATTCTAGCAAGACACAGCCCATATTTCAATTTACGTCCTTTCTAATTGATTCAGCAGCGTTGACATTGTGCAGCATGTAACATAACCGGTTTGATGAGGTGTGACTTGTCCTAAGATCACTGGGTAAGTTAAAAAAGAGTAACTGCCCATATGTTCCTAAATCCAGGGCTTCAAAGTCAGACAGTGTTCATTGTGAATATATGTGAAAAATAAAGCTTCTGATTCGTACGCGATGTTAAGGTTTACTTTGCTGAAAAGGATGTCCTTTGGAATAAATAGCAATATCAGAGACAGAGAGTAGACATTCATAACGGGAGATATTGTATTCTTTCAGTGATTTTTGCATTTCATTAACGAAACAAAAATGTCTTTCCTTTGAAATGGGGAGGCAAGCTAGGTAACTGTGTCATTTCCTTTCTAGCTTTAATGGTCTATGAGTAAACGGTAAGAAGGAGTGATATCTTAAAAAGAAAAGTAGTATGCAAAGTGGAGGTAGTTTTCTTATACACTGTTTCTTGAATCTCTGTTCTGGCTTTCCCTTTTAAATGATGTTTTTCTTAAATATATCCTAATAGAAATCAGCAGGCTCACTTCAAGCAAAAAACTAAGTGATGAGATAAATCAGGGTAAATCCAGAGGGGTAGCTGATGTGTTTATAGTCAGACCATCCTCATTCATTTTACTTTGAAAACAGAGTTATTTGTATGTTGCTAGCAAATTCCTTAGCAAGGCAGCCTCTGCATCTGTTTTAAAGTGGTTGGAAGGGAGGAGCAAACAATAATTTGATTTCCACTCTCGCTGATATTTTTCCATTCCATTTCAAAAAGCCATTTGAAAAAAAAAAAAAAATGTGTCAAAGCTCTTACTTTTGACAACCACTGCAGAAATGGCCACCATTTCTGCTCCTTACACAGCTGTCAGATATCCGAACCCCGGAGCATCTACTCAAATAAATCTCTGGTATTATCCAAAATGCATTATTTGTAATAAGTCAGTATTCGCCCTGGTGTCCTCGTCATCACTATTGAATGTCCCCCCTGTCTGAATATGCTTTCTACAACCATGAATGAGAAGAGTTGACATGGACAGAGATCATTATAGAGAAACATAACTTGTATAACAATGGTGCCCCTGACCATGCTTGGAAAATGGATATGATTTACTAAGATGATATATTTGTGTTTCCTTTCTGATATGTCTCCAAGTTCACTTAGTGTTTCTAAGTTGAGAGTAGAAATACAGGTTTAGAAGCAAGGGGGAGAGGGAGAGCATACATTGTAATAATGGAAAAAGCCATCCTAACATACCACCCTTTTTACTCTTGCCTCCCTGAAATATATTTAATTTTTTGTAATTAAAAAACTAGTTAATTTTTAAAGAGCATCCAATTGGTAAGTTACATGTAACGCATATACATCAGTTTTCCTCCCTTGTGTTTAATAGAGATTGCTTTTCCATAAAGATCAAGGAAATATATTATAGAAACTTTCTAAGGATGAATTAGGAAAGTGCTCAGGGTAGCAGAGCTTATAATTCTAAAAGCAGTGTACGGGACCAGCAGTTGGCATAATGGCTATGTCGCTGGACTCCCATGTAGCCAACTGCGGTTCCAGCCCCGGATGCGTGGGCGTGGCGTGCGTGCCCAAGATCCTGAGAGGAGAATGGAGGAGAAGGGATTGTGGCATGGCCATCTCCCCTAGGGGGTTATTTCTCACTTTCTATCTCTCTGTCTCTCTGTCTTTCTGGCGAGCACACGCACCCTATAGCAAAAACCTCTAAAAAAAAAAAAAGCAAAAACAAAGCAGTGTACCACTGTAGCATTAATTTCCAGTTGTGAACTATGAGTGCTATAGATAGTGGATATATAATACAGTGACTAAATTAAATAATTATTACAAACAATATTTTCCCAGCCTTTTAAAAAATCATATGGACTATTTAGGAATCTCTGATAGAATTTATAAACAAGTCAGGATTGTGTTAACTCATCCATTTCACTGATAAAAAAAAATTGAGAACTAGACCAGATATATAATTTGCCTAATATTCCATTAATATTTGGTCCAGAATGGACATGGAGGGCTATTCTATTATACTCTTTAGTATAGGAATTTTTCTAGATTATTAAACTATCAAATTAATATGTACCAAATATAAATCTAATATCAGGAAAACTTCACATAACTTTGTACTGAAAACCTACATAACATTTCACAATCACTCTGATTTAACATAAGTGAAATATCTTATAATTCTAATAACAATTTTGATGCATGGCACAATACTTTTATTTTTTTGCTATTGGGTGCATGCACTTGCCAAAGAACCAGAGAGAGACATATGGAAAGCAAAAAATCACTCCCCCAGGGGGAATCACCATGCCGCAATCCATTCCCTTCCATTCTCCTCTTGGGAATTTTGGCACACTCGTACATGCACCCAGTGTGAGTTTTAAACCATCAGGTCCAGGACTTGAACCATGATCAACTACATGGGAGACCAGCAACATAACCATTATGCCATCTTCTGATGCCAGCACTATACTTTGTAAATACTAAGGTGATTTAATATTTGGATACTGTGGGCTTTGTGTAGTTGAGCACTTTACTTCAGGTATTAGACACTCTACATATAGTTTCCCAATATTAGAAGAGATGTTTTTGGTTTTGAACCTCAGACTTGTTAAATGAAAAGTCATTTGAATCCGAGAAACATGCTTTACACTTGTGAAACGGTATATTTAGAACTTTGATTTCTAAACATATTTTTAATAGTTTTGTTTGCTAAGACTCATTCTTTGGAACACGGCAAAAATGTAATCTTCTTGGTGCAAGCACCCTTAGAAGCTTACGGTTTATAATAAATTGGGGCTTTGTACAGAACAACTGAGACCTCAGATAAACTTGCTGCTTCCCAAGAATCCAATAGAGAGAACGACAGATGCATTCCTAAGCATACTTCTCAATACGAAGAAAAGAATGAAGAATATTAAGAGGTCAGGGATTAGATAGGTAGGTTAGAGATTGAAAAGAGATGGAGTAAACCCGAGAAAGCTTCAGAAAATAGGCTGACCTTGAAACAAACAATTAGACATAGGATGCAATATGCTTTCCGGGAAGTTGTTCCAGAAGTAAGAAATAGCTTGCACGGGGACTCAAAGGTCACTCCAAAGCAAGAAAGCAAACTATCAGAGAGGGTATGAGATGGAGGTTAGTGAGAAATGAGATCAAGGGAGTAGAACTGTAAGGGAAGAGGCTTCACCTTAAAGGGATGTGTATCTGCTCTCTAATGCGCTTGATTTCTTATTTCACACAGTTCATACTAAACTCAGAATTGCAGACAAGAGCATCATTCTAGAAGCTCTATAATTTAAATGTACTCTCTAGCCGTAAAACATAGATAACAATTATACTTGCCAAATGTTCAGCACTTACTAAATCCTTATTATGTGCCAGGAACTAAGCACTTTACATATATAAACTCATCAGACATCAGCACAAGCCATTGGGAGAAGTTCTAATGGTCTTGTTATGAGGATTAAATGGACAAATAAGTGCCAAGCACTTAAGTGAACATAGCAAGCACACCAAAAAGTTAACAATTAGGATCACCTTAATGAGACACTCTTCAATGAAAATGAACAGAAGTTCAATCAAGATCTAGTTACACCACTGGTGGTGCTAGCACCACTGTCAAGAAAGTAAAATTAACAGTTAAGGCTGGAGTTGTTTGTGAATGCCAGCCTCATTTTAGAAGCTGAAGATCAGAATAAATCATCCTGTAACTGTCATGATGCTTCACATTTGTAGGCCAGCTATTTTTATTTGTTCATTGTCCTTCAGCAGGTGCCTATTTTTATAGCACATCGATACGCCTTGAGAATGGGTTTCTAAATGAATATATTTTTGGTTTTGGTCATCTAATCTGTTTCAAATAAATGTAATAGAACACAGTTTATTGAGTATACAAAAATTTCACTTCTGGTTAATTTTTTTTTTTACCTTTTAAGAACCTCCATCTCTTTCGGGGCTGGCAGGTAGCGTGGTAGTTCGGGACACTGGACTCCCACATGGGTGACCACGGTTCAAGTCCCGGACCTGGCAGCTTGCTTTCTCTCTTTCCATCTCTCTCTGGTAAGATTAAAATAAATAGATAAACAAGTAAATAGGTAAAGTTAATAAAACAATTCTTAAAAAAAAAAACCCTCCACCTCTTTCATAATAGTTTAGAATGTTTTTCTCATTGTGTAAGGGCTACCCCAAATCCCATCTTTTCTAATATTAGAGCTTTGCACACATAGTTGGACCCAAGGCTCTCCAATATGTTGAAGCAGGAGGTGAGCCTAAGGGATTGGATGTTGAAGACTTTAGCTAAAGCTGGCACTTGCTTCCACGTCTCCCTGGTCTGCCTCCACGTTTCCCTGGCCTGTGACACAGAGCAGTTGGAGTTAAGGATGATTGGTACACTGACTGCTAGAACATGCATTCACTGGTGCCGTGTCAATTGCAAATGAAGAAAAGGGCAAAAGATCAATGTGTCCTGAATACGTACCCTATGTAATGAGGAAATCAAATTTTAAAATTATGTTTTTATAGGTTTTGATTAAAGTATAATTGTTAGCTTAAAAAGCTTTAGCTTTTCCTAGCTCTTGAGTATATTTGCACATTGCAACTTAGTAAAAAGAGTTATTCATCAAAACGAGCAACATGAAGGACATGATGAAGTGATTTGCCAATTAGGCACATAATTACTATTCTCGAGAAACGTATAATTGGGCAAATATTAGGGCTCTACTTCAGAATTTTTTAAAAAATTTGTTTTTTAATAGGAGAAAGACACAAGACCCCAGCTACAAAATATCTCTGGAGATCAGTGGAAGTTATTTACGCAGTACATTCTGCTGGACATGGTAGTGTTTTCCTGCTATTATTAGGGTTCCAGCCTTTTAGACATAATGGTTAAAGATAATATGCTGAACTGAAGAGCATAGTGTGAGAGTGGAGGAGTTGATCCCTGATCCTTTTCAGATAGCCCTAACAGGAAGTGTTGGGAATAGGTTTTGAAAAGATTCTGTTCTTGAGGGTAAAATAATGATCCCAATAAAAGTGCAGGAATAAAATACAGGTTGTGTTCCGGTGGGCTGGCAGGCCTTCTTGGCTGGGCTCCAAGTCTCCTCTTTCTGTGTGAGCATTCGTTGTGTGGGAAGATACAGTATGCACATTGGGATGTCAGGAAAATGAGCCCCTCTAGGATCTGGTGGCAACTGGACTCCACCCTTGAGGGCATTACATGTGATCTGCTATGACTTCTCCAGAAGACTATTTTTTTCTTATATGCAGGATGTTTTCTCCATTTTATTTTAACTTCTTCCTTTGTGCAGAGCACCTATGCTGACTCCAGTATTTTTGATTCTCTTGAATTCTTCTTTCTTCTGTTTTATTTATTTCTATTTTTCATCCCCACTGTTTATATTCTTTAGCAGTGGCTCTTTGTTCTGCTATTTTATCAACTTTATAAATCAGTTTCTTCTCGGTCCGACTTCAATCTTGAGTATCCTGATTATTCTTACACCATCCCTTTATGAGCAAAAGTGATGACAGCCTTCTACCACAACCCAGAGGATGCTGGTGCTATATTTAAAGTTTGCACATATGATAAGAAGCAGAAAAAGAAAACATTTGCCTTTACTGAAATTTGTACACAGTAGAGATACTTTCATGTACACTTCCAGTACCAATTTTTCTCTAGAGATCCGAGAAGAGAACGTGGTTTTCGACTTCAAGACACTGAAAAGCATGTCGGATTTTCCACAACTGAAGAGGCAATACAGCAGAGCGCCAAGAACTCAGACTTTGGAGAGAGACATCTCTAAGTTCAAATCACTCTTCTTGAGACGTACTAACCATCTTTCAGTTTCCTTAAGCTCATTGAACTCTGTTCCCTCATCTGTGAAATAGGGATTATAGTAGATACTCCAAAACATCATCACTATCACATGCGTTAAGTGGGAAAATGTGTGATTAACTGTATAACATCAATAGGTAGGAAGAGATGACTATTATAAGGAGAGAATTTTTTTTTCAATTTCCAATAAAGAGTTCCATTGGAACTGTTCCATTATAGCAGCTGTTCCAGTGATAGATATTTGCTCTTTTTCTTTTTTAAGATTTATTTATTCAATTCAAAAGGGAGAGGGAGGGAGAGCACCCCCAATAGGGTCCAAACGCCATGATCCCCGCCCCCCAGCTGACCCAGCTCATGAACATCTGTGTGTTTGACATACTCAGAGACAGCTCCAGGTATGAACCTGGAACCTTGCCAAGTAGGTCAGACTCACGGCGCTTCAGGTTTTACTACTGCACCACTCTCTGGCCCCCATATTTTGTCTTACCCTGTGAAAATTTGGAGAGAAAGCATACGAACAAGGGATGTGTGAAAATTATTATAAGAGAAGCCCTATAAACCATTTATGACAATGGAAAATAGAAAAACAGAGGATGCTTTTCAAAGGATGGTGGGGAAGTTTTGCAATGACTGGTGGTTCTGGATCTCCCTCAGTGAAGCAAAGTGAAAGCAGTGCTTGCTCTCTTTCTCTCCTGTGAGCACACACACCCTCTGGCAAAACTAAAATGGAAAAAGAAAAGAAAAATGAAAGCATCCGTTTGAACAAGGGCACAAGAATACCTCACATCTGTGTGGCATTGTTCTAGGCAAAGGGGATAGAGGGAAGAGAACAAAGAGAAGAAAACTCCTGGATTTCTTAGAGCTTATACACTGATGTGAAAGACAGAAAATAGATAAGCTAAATAGGTGATTTATAACATCACAGAAAGGGGATGAGGGCTTTGGCAAAAATGTCAAGTAGAAAGTGTCAGGAATGTTGTGTAGGGTAACGGGCTGATTTATCCAGGGTGCTCAGGAAGGCCTTGTTGCTCAGGACTTGAAAGGGGTGTTGCGTCAGCGGATTTCCAAGGTAAGATGTTCCAGCTGGAGAAAGGAGCAGGGATAAAGGCCCCTGTAGGCCGAAACAAAGATGGCGGCCCCAGAAACAGCAAGAACGGCAATGTGGGAGTGGCTGATTTGGAGAGAAGGGGCAAATGTCCTCAGGGGAGGACTGAGGAACCTTCTGGGCCATTGTAGGGACTTCTGCTTCCACTTAGCTTAAGTTGGTAAGTCCAAAGAGTCACCTGATGGACCTAACGCTTTAGAGCAGCAGCCACCCCAGCTTCTGTGTTTGTTTCGAGTTCTCAGTGACCTGTGAGAGAGATAGGGAAGATGATTTGTTCAAAATCTTAAACTGTAAAATTTAAGAGTAAATGATAAGCATGGTAACAAATTTATTGAAAGTTTTGTGATATGCTAAACCCTATATAGATCTGACTTTAGACCATCTAATCCTCACAAATAATGTAACAGGTAGTACCTATATCACTCTCATCTATAGATAGGAAAATGAATTTACAGAATTCGAGTAACTTGTCTAAGAATGCGGGGCTAGTGAATCATATTGAGAAGATCTAATTCTGGAGCATAGACTTTATTTAATATGTCCTGCCCTCAGGACATTAGATTACATTTTAAATTTAAAAAAGAAAAAAATTGCTAGAGTGTGTGTACATTTGCTGGAGAGAGAGAAGGAAAGTGAGACAGAACGCCCCCCTCCCCATGGGGAATGGTCGCATTGTAATCTGTTCTCCTCCATTTCTCCTTCCTTTCAGGATTTTGGGCATGCACACATGCACCCAGCATGTTTTTCAAGCCATGGGTCTAGAACTTGAACTGTGTGGCTGGCCATGTGGGATCCAGCTACCTCCCCGACTCCACCATTGGCTGGTCTGAAATTAAAAAAAAAATATGTATGTATATTTAAAATTATTTATTTTTTTTTCCACTATGTAGCCTAGTTATTTTTTTTTTATTTTACTAAATGTTTATTTCTTTATTTTTCTTTCTTGATAGAGAGAAAGCCAGGGACCCTTCACAGGATCTCATGCTAGATTTTCTTTCCCAGCATCCCCCAGCAAGCCAGGATGTGGGTACAAGCATGCATACATGGCATGGGCAGGTTGACCTAGGAACCAAACCTCAGTCTTTCACATGGCGTGTAGCATTGCTGAGCATGGTACTTCCACAGCTGGGCCTTGTTTTTTAATAAAAAATACCATGCCTTTTGTAGTAATGATCATGACTGAATGAAAATATCTTCACATATCCACCCGCTGAGCTTTGTAACAGAGGTCAAATGTCATCAAACAATTTTTTAATAAATCATATATCAAATACTACTTGAATTCACAAATGAGTGGTTAGGAATGGGAGAGCTTTGAAAACATTGATTCATCATGTATGTTCAGTATGTCTTTTTTTGTTTTTTTTTTTTTTTTTTTGGACAGATTTTCGCTATAGGGCGCATGCGCTTGCCAGACAGAGAGAGACATAGAGACAGAAAGCAAGAAATCACCCCCCAGGGGGATGGTCATGCCACAATCCCTTCTCCTCCATTCTCCTCTCGGGATCTTGGGCACGCACGCACACATGCCTGGCGTGAGTTTTAAGCCACCGGGTCTGGGACGTGAACCGCGGTCGACTACGTGGGAGTCCAGCGACATAGCCATTACGCTAACTGCTGGTTCCCTGTTCAGTATGTCTTAACAGTGACAATTTTTAACTGATACAGATGAAAAGTAAACATGCTTTTTCTTCTTTTTTTGTTTATGTAAAGTATATTCATTTTTAAATTTTTACCCATGGTTTGGCATCTTGATTAAGCCTTTCCAGGAAAATATCAGAATTTAAAGTGAATTGATGTAAATAGAGATTTACCTTAAATCTAAACCCTCTCCCTCGTCTTCAAAATGTCTTCTGTCCATGTTCTAATGACATGCTTAAAGCTCAAAGTACAGAGATTGTTTTCAAAACTCAACATTTTAAAAAAGCCCAGAGGAACCAGTTTAGGTTTTAATTCTAGTGGAACTGCAAGCACAAGAGCCAACCAGAGCTTTAAGAAAGAAGAAAATACGACTTTGCATTTTATATAGAGAAGCTCATCTTGGCTTGTTCCCTGAAGAAGGCTGAATAGACCCCCAAAGATGTCCATATCCCAATCCCTGAAACCTGTGACTATTATATTGCAGAGGGGACTTTACAGATGTGGTCGAACTGAGGATCTTGGGATGAGGAGATTATTCTGAATTATCTTTGTGGTCTCAATGTGATCACAAGAGGGAGGTAAGAGATGAAAGAGGAAGGAATAGGAGATCCATGCTTGTCTTGTCTCTTCTTGGGACAGTAATCAAAGCTGTTTTACTTACTATGTGTTAGACCCTTGTGATAATTTATGTCCTTTGTGTCATGCACCACTGAGTGCCTCATGAAGATGTGGTAATAAGAACTGGTCTGGCTAAGTGTGTTTGGTTAATTTAGGGAGGTGGAGTGGGATATGTATAGAATCCTGGCTCCTGAGAGGGATGAAGGGGCAATGTATCAGAAGAGAGATCCAGTCAAGGTAGGGCTCCTATCTCAACAGGAGAGATTGTGTAGAGAAACTGAGGTAGAAATGTATACATGTGAACTGGGTTAAAACTTTGTAATCCTAACTCCTGATTGAGGCTGATAATCCCCTAACTGCCCTCAGTAGTACTCTGGCTGAGGACTTGAGAAGAATGAATCATTTGATAATAGTGAATCTAGAATGATGGGGAAGTGTGTTCTGCAGGCAAGAAGATGCCACTTTGCTACAAATAGAAGGATGAGTGCGCAATTTTTAACAAGTGTCAGAAACATATTAGAAAGTCTACTGAATTGTCAAATAATTATTCTAAGAGCACATGGAACAAAAGACTACCAGAACAAAAGACATGAACAAGGTATGCTTTGGATACCAAAGGGGAAAAAAAACCAAAAACTAAGAAACAAAACTTTTCTACACGTACCACCAGTTGACTTTAATAAGAAAGTACTCTGTTGATCTTAGGGCTTACGCTGGTTAATTACACTTTCTATGAATTTCTGTAATAAATTTTTTATTGTTATAAGTAAAAGAAAAGATGTTTTCATTGAGAAAAAGGATTATTTTGTGTTATGGGGCACTTAGTAAAAAGTAAATTCAGATGGACAGGTTGAATAGGCCAAAACATAATAAAAATATGGGGTTGTCAGAAAAATCACGATGCATTTTTGCATAGAAAAAAAGAAAAAAAATATTTTTCACGACTTTTCCGACAACCCAATATTTAGGTAAAAGGGATGAGAGACACGATCAAAAGATGCCAACAGTGATTTTTCCGAATTCGCCATTTTCCCTAAGTGCGCCAGTGAATATTTTCTTTTTTTGGAAGACTGTATGCCACAGATTGTGCATAACTTCATCTTTTAAAACAGCAAAGATGTTTTGGTTCTGTCAAACCCACAAAAATGATTGGCTCCCATTTCTTTCTCTCTTATATTTAAAAATGTGTAGTAGAAACATGAGTTATTGTAATTGGATGATTTTCTTACGGCATTTTTGTCTTAATCTATATGGGCTACTGTAACAAATGCCACAGATTTGACTTACACACAGCAAAAATTTATTTCTCACAGTTCTGGAGTCTGGGAAGTCCAAGCTCAAAGTGCAGACAAACTTTTGTCTGGTGAGTTCCTATTTCCTGTTTCATAGATGGCACTTTCTTGCTGCATCTTTACATGGTGGAAAGGGCAGGGCAGCTCTCTCTGGCCTCTTTTATAAGGTCATTAATTCCATTTAGGAGGGCTTTGCTCTCTTGACCTATTAGATTGTCAGGAAAGTCACGACATATTTTTCTATGCAAAAATGTGCCATGACTTTTACAATGACCCAATAATTACCTCTTGAAGGCCCCACCTCCTAATACCATCACATTGTGATTAGGTTTTCAACAAAGAAATTTTAGGGTGATACAAACATTCAGACCATATAGCACACTCTCAATTAAAATGACCACAAAATACACAGCTGTGTGTGTGTGTGTGTGTGTGTGTGTGTGTGTGTGTAATTTTTAATTTGATAGAGGGCATGTGTACTTGTCAGAGACAGAAAGTCAGAGAGAGGGAGATGGAGAAAGCAGCCCTATAGGGCATGATTATGCCGCAAATTCTTTCTTCTCCATCCCTGTTCTTGGAACTCTGGACAAGCATGCACATGTACTCACATGTTTTTCAAACCTGGTCTGGGACCTGAACTGTGCAGTTGGCAATGTGGATTTCAGCTTCCTTAACCACCAGGCCATGCTCCTGCCTCCATGTATATATATATATTTTTTTTAATTTTATTTATTCATTCATTCATTTATTTTTAATTTGACAGAGGGAGACACAGAGACAAAGAGAGAAAGAGGGGAAGTGAGAAAGCAAGCCACCAGGTCCAGGACTTGAACCGTAGTCAGCCATGTGGGAGTGTCCGGCACCTTAATCACCATGCCACCTGCTGGTCCCTCCATGTATATATTTTTTAAAGAATGCTCTTTTTCTTCCTTTCCTCTTTCTTTCCTTTCTTCTCTTTTTCCTTCCTTTCCTCCTTTCTTTCTTTCCTTTTCTTAAAACATAATCAAGAGTGGACTTAGTTTTATAGGAAAAAATATGTGACATTAATAGGAACAGTAAAGAGACCTTATTTGATTGGCATATTGACTGCCATGATTTCAAAGCTAAACTGGTCCTATTTCCTACCATTTGTATAAAAAAATCTAAGCCATAGGAGCCAGCAGGTGGTGTGGTGGCTAAGGTGCTGGACTTCTACATGGCTGAGCATGATTTGAGCCCCAGATCCAATGACGTGAAAATCATTACAGGCACCTGTGTGTGCATATCCAAAATCTGAGAGGAGAATGGGAGAAAAGGGATTGCAGTGTGGCCATCTCCCCCATATGTTGCTTTCTCATTTTCCTCCTCTCTATCTCTCTCTCTGGTGAGTGCATGCACCTTATGACAAAAACCTAAAAACAAAAACACAAAACTGAGCCATGAAGCTGATGAAATAATTAGCCATTACAGATGCCTGCACATTGCAGCTGGATAGGATATTTGGTGGACATGGCTGCGTTCTGACTTGATGTTAGTGGAAAGAAAAGGCCTTTCTGTCAAATTAAAAGCTCACTTCTAACTCTGAGGTTTGCAAAATTTAAGCTTTATTCAATTCTGCTGTGGTTGAGTCTGTAACTTCAAAGCATAGCGCAACTACCTGCCTCCTTGGAAATCCGCACCATGTACTTCCTGAGTCAGCTCCTTCTCAGCTTTCTCATGAACAACTGTTGGGTCCTTTTTCCTTTAAAAAAAAGTGTTCCTTCCACAGTCACTGACACTTTCCCAGCACATGATATGTTGTTGGTGAGCTCCAGACTGGCTTTCCCTCTTTGGTTCTTTCACAAGCTGTTGTGCGTTTGATCACTGGAGGGCTGGCTGGGACAGACTGCTAGGTTTCCGTTTGCTCATTTATTTGGCAGATTGATCAATTCAGAGTTTTAGCAGAAGGCAGAATAAATGTACGACATTGACCTGTTTTGTCATGTGAGCGGCTACCTTAGTGGTTTTCATCTTTCCCGATTACACACATTGTCCTCCCATTATCAACCAGTGCCCCAGCCCCACCATATTCTCCTCCCACCCCCACACACAGGCAGGCAAAATCGATTTGACTTTCAAGGGTCATAACTGTGCCTGTGTTTTTGAGGTTTCTGCTATTGTTTAGCTATAGCCAAAGAACTAACATTCTATTTTGCCTTCACATTGTATGTGGGCGGGGGGGGGAACTTCACAAAGTTAATGAAAAGTGTGTTCCATGAACAAAATTGTACATGGATTTCAGAATTTCTAGGCACCAAAATAAACTCGTACTTTGATTCCAGTTTTCTACCAACTTTTTGAAGTCCCCCCCATATTATACCATGTATTATTATATTTTAAAAAATTTATATAAGTTTATTGATTTACTGATTTATTTGATTTTGACCTGGGGGCGGGGGGACAGGAGACAGAGAAAGCAAACCAGCAGGTCTGGGACTCGAACCACAGTCAGTAATGTGTAATCGCTATGTCACCTGCTGGGCCTGTGAGTTGGTCAATAGATATGGTTTTAGTGAAATCTGGCCCTGAATTTCACATTGAAATTTTTGTGTAATTGATGACTGAATTTAACTGGGTTTGAACTCACAGTTTATTACTTGTTTTGATTAAGCTACAAACGAATGCATTTGTTTAGGTTGGAGAATAGGATTTGTCAGCCCACCAGCCTTTTGGTAATGTTCTAATTTGAATTAAAACTATTTGCTCTGGCCAATGACTTTTATAAGCATTTTCCTCTCAGTACAAAACATGAAGTACAAAGCCTCTGAAAATTATTTTGATAAATGTTAACATAAATCATATTGTAGATAAGTCATTAGTGATGAAGGGTATTTTTTAATGGAGATTATGAGATTTCCTGCTTCTTAAAAGAACAAGGGGTGGAAATCCAAGTTGATACCTGCTAGTACTGTGATGACTCAATTTGTGATTGAAGTCAAGGCTCATGTTTCTTTGATAGTTTGGATTAAAATGGAAACGTCACAAGAATTTCAATATTTCAGATGCTCTTATGACCCACCTTGATGGATCTATTTGTAATTTTCTGGTTTTTCTTTTATATTGACATGTAATAATTTTTACATAATTATGGGGTACAACATGATATTTCAATACCTGTATATGATGTGCAGTGATCAAAATAGAATAATTAGCATATCTATCACATCTAACATTTATCTTTTTTTGTGTTGGGAACATTCAAAAATCCCTTTGTTCAGCTGTGTGGGAATATATAATAAATTGATGTCAACTATGGTCACTCTACTGCATATAGGATACTAGAACTTATTCTTCCTAGCTGGTTAATTTTATAACCATCAACCGATCTACCTTTATTTTTCTCTTTCCCTACCCTTCCCAGTTTCTGGTAAGCAGTATTCTACTCTGCTTTCATGTGATCGACTTTTTAGTGTCCCTCTGAGTGAGGACATGATTTGTCTTTATGTGTCTGGCTTATTTTATGTAACATAATGATCTCTAAGCTCACCCATGATGCTACCCATTTTTCTTACACTGTGTCTATATATTTTCTCTAGACTTCACACATTTCCTTTTTTCTTTTCTTTTTTTTTTTTTTTTTTTTTTGAGAGAGATTTTTGCTATAGGGTGTGTATGCTTACAGGAGACACAGAGATACAGAGAGACAGAACGTGAGGAAATCATCCCCCAGGGGAGATGGCCCTGCCACAATCCCTTCTCCATTCTTCTCGCAGGATTTTGGGCGTGCACACACCAGGCGTGAGTTTAAGCCGCAGGGTCTGCTACTCGAATGCAGCCAACTACATGGGAGTCCAGTGACGTAAAATTCACGCCATCTGCTGGTCCCAAGTTTATACATTTCTTAATGGGAAGCTTACAAAAAAATTGAAGATTTTAATTACTCATTTTATTCTAGGTGCTTTAAATTTACTCATTTATTGGGACCAGCAGGTGGCATGATGGTTAAGGCTCTGGACATTCCCACGTGGCCAACCACAGTTTGAGTCCCAGACTTTGTGGCTTGCTTTCTCACTTTCTGTCTCTCTCTGGTCAAATTAAAAAAAAAAAAAAAAGAATAAATAAACACAATTAAATAAATAATTAAAAAATAAATAAAATTACTCATTTGTCAATAATTTTAGTTTGTTTAGGTTTGTTATAACCATAAAACTCTGTTACAAAGAGTACTCACAGACATTCGCTGATGCTTAACAAAAACTCGTAGTATAGGAGGTGAAGTACTCCTCCTCTATTTCTATTGACCAGTTTGTAAATTTGTTTGTAAATAATGTCACAGATGCCGTGAACTTTCAAACTCTCTCCTCTTGCATCCTATAACACCGAATTTTAAAGTGTTGATTAATTCCTTGTCTTTCAGGAATTGTGTGTGTGTGTGTGTGTGTGTGTGTGTGTGTACATGCACCTGTTTGTGTGGTTTACCTTTGCTTGGTTTTGAGCTTCACAAAGAGAGTATCATATTGAATGGTTTTGGGGACTTTATTCAACTTAACATTATGCTATGATTCACCCATGTTTTTACAAGTAGCTAATTTCTTTTTCACTCTCTATTGTATGAATAAAATACAATATGTAGAGTGTTCTCTGATCTGAAGGAATATGTGTTTATAACTTTTAGAATTTTTTTTAAGGATTTTGCTATAGGGCACATTCACTTGCAGGAAAAGGAGAGACAGAGAGAGGGAAAGTGAGGAGAAATTCCCCCTGCTCCCCCGCAGGGAGGATGGCCATGCTCCAATCCCTACTCTATTCTCTCAGTATTTGGGCATGCACACATGCACACCTGGTGAGATTTTTTTTTTTTTTTTTGGAGAGGTTTTTTTGCTATAGGGCATGTGCACTTGCCAGACAGAGAGACAGAGAGACAGAAAGCGAGAAATCACCCCCCCCCCCCCAGAGGGGATGGCCACGCCGCAATCCCTTCTCCTCCATTCTCCTCTTGGGATCTTGGGCACGCACGCACATGTGCCCGGCGTGAGTTTTAAGCCACCGGGTCCGGGACACGAACCACGGTCAACTACATGGGAGTCCAGTGACATAGCCATTATGCTAACTGCTGGTCCCTACCTGGTGAGATTTTGAAGCCACCAGGTCTGGGACTTGAACAGTGGTTGACCATGTGGGAATCCAGCACCTTAAGCAATACGCTACCTGCTGGTCCCAGTTTTCTGCTTTTTGATTATTCACTTTGTACTATCTCCTACTGGATCATAGATAAGACTTTCACTTAAGGTGATGTAACAATGCATTTCATGAGAACTGTCACTTTAAAGAATTTTGTCATTCATGAAAAGGGTGTATGTCTCTATTAACGTGTGTAAATGTGTAACTTTACATTTTATTATATATGTACATATAAAAGAAACATGTATAAAGCCATGGAACTTATAATTTCAACATCCTTTAATTACATGATTGGAAGAGTCTAAAATGATAAATTTCATATCTCGTAATTCTATTATACAAATGATAAATTCCATGTCATGTACATTCTAATGTACAAATTGCAGATTCTATATTTATATAGGTCAATTGCATACACATACTACACAATTAAAAGATTATACTGATTTTTCTATCATTAAATTTTCTTGCTATTCTGATATAAACCTGATTAGATTATTATGAATTATCTGATACGTTATTTAATACAGATTGCTGCTTTTTTATGATTTTTGTTAACACTTTAGAATATACTTATCTATGTTTTAAGTAAAACTGAACTCCAATTTTCCTCAGTTTTACAGTCTTAGTTTATCTATTTTTTCATATCCAAGTTACAGTAACTTAACAAAAAGAGTTGTGAGTGATTCTTATTGTACTAATTTGGGTTACAGAATGAATAAATCGGGACCAACAGTTGGCATAATGGCTATGTGGCTGGATTCCCACGTAGTCTACTGTGGTTTCAGTCCTGGACCCAGTGGCTTAAACTCACGCGGGGTGCGTGTGTGTGCATGCCCTTAGATCCTGAGAGGAGAATGGAAAAGAAGGGATTGTGGCATGGCCCTCTCCCCTGGGGGTGATTTCTCTCTTTCTGTCTGTCTCTCTCTGTCTTTATGGCAAGTGCACGTGCCCTACAGAAAAAAACCTCTCACGCCCACCCAAAAAAGACAAAGAAAACAAAATGCATAAATCGATAATTACGTGTCCTCAGAAATGGTTTATTACCTGTTGATGATAACGTGTATAGTATTCTCAACTGGACTGGTCTGAGAATTATTTCATGTTGGATAAATTCTCTTTACAAACCAAATGATATAAATGATTGAATGTTTAAAAAAATAATGAGAATAATAATCTGAAAAAAATGATAAAATGCTATTTGATGATGATGAGGTGGATAGTAATGTCTTTGACTTGACTGATATGCATGGTAATCATGCTGGAAAAATAAATGTAATATACTGTAAAGATATATGTGATTAAATGTAATATAAAATTATGATAATAAATAAAATTAAATCAAAAATTCAAAAAAAAAATACGTGTCCTTTCAATGTTGGTGGTGTCTCCTATAAAGTGACTTGTATTGTTTTTATTCATTTGTTAAATATTATTTTACTGTTGATTAATTTATTTTTAATAATTATTTAATTTTATTCATAATTATTATTTTTTTGGTTTGACCAGAGAGAGAGACAGAAAGAGGGAAAGTGGGAAAGCAAGCCACCAGGTCCAGGGCTTGAACAGCAGTGGGCCAGGTGGGAGTCTAATGCCTCAGTCACCACACTATCTGCCAGCCCTCAATTGTTAATTAATTTCTAAATAATAATGAAATTCATCAAATTTTTTATTTATCCCTGAAACATTAAGGTAATATAGACATTTTTCTAAAAATCGTTCAATTAATCTGGTTTTCAAATAAACTGACTTGAATTTGTATCACTTATTACAGTTTTTAAACCTATATTTTGTTGCTATTTATTATTCCTAATTTTCTTAAGAAGATTGATGTCTTTTCCCTTTTTATCTTGGTCACCCTGACAAAAGTATGCATAATTGGTTCACTTTTCAGAAAACTGGATGTTGTTTTTGGTGTTTCTTGGCAACATATTTATATTCATTTCTGTTTTTACTTTGTTATGCCCTTTTTCTCTACATTCCTTGGGCTTCTTCCATAGTTGTTTATTACATTTTCTTTTTTTTTGGAAAGGTTTTTGCTATAGGGCGTGTGCACTTGCCAGAAAACAAGAGAGAGAGACAGAAAGCGAGAAATCCCCCCCCGGGGGAATGGCCGCATTGCAATCCCTTCTCCTCCATTCTGCTCTGGGGATCTTGGGTACGCACGCATATGCGCCCAGGGTGAGTTTAAGCCACCAGGTCCAGGACTCGAACTGTGGTTGACTACATGGTAGTCCAGTGACATAGCCATTATGCCATCTGCTGATCCGTGTTTGTTACATTTTTAGTTGTTGTCAAAATAGGTATTCATTCACAGTGATTAAATATCAACCAGCACAAAAAGTATGAAGTGAAAAGTTCTCTTGTACTCTTATTCTCAATTTGCTCAGTTCCTAAGCTGAGAATATATTTCACATTCTTGGGCATCTGCACAATTATGACATCCTTTTATTACTTAGTATTTTATAAACTATTTTAGAAATCTACCTATATCGAGACATTAGGAGATTTTAAAGGTTTTTTTTAAAGCTAGTTAGTATTCCATGATGTATTTGGACAATTATGTAATCATTCCATTTTTGATGGGCATTGATCTTATTTCTAAAATTTTGCTGTTGCAAGCTACAATGCAACATAGCTTCTCACATTTGACTTATCTTTCTTTACATGTAATTATACTGAGTAATTTAATAATAAATTGCATGCATCATGATATGTATATATTTTTATATTTTCCTATGTTATCAAAATTTTATCACATTATAAAATTAATAATTTTACATAATGCAATTTGTATTTATATTTTTTGAATTTTCCCCACATATATCTTCTTCTTCTTCTTCTTCTTTTTTTTTTGTAGGTTTTTGCCACAGGGAGTATGTGCTCACCACAGAGAGAAACAGACAGAGACAGAGAGAGAAAAAGAGAGAAATCACCCCCAGGGGATAGGGCCACACTGTAATCCTCTCTCTTCCATTCTCCTCTTGGTATTTTCTCCTCTCCACATGTGCACAGCATGAGTTCCAAGCCTTCAGGTCTGGGACTTGAACCACTGTTGACCACTATGGGAATCCAGCACCTTAGCTACCATGCCACCAGCTAACGCTTCTGCATCTTTTTAAAAAGTTTATTGCTTTAGAGATCAAGAGACCCCTGACAGGGACTTGCCGTGCCATGATCCCTCCCCACAATCTTCTTGTCAACCAGGATCACAGATAAGCCCACAGCTACACCCAGTATGTTCAAGTCGAGGGAGGATTCAAACCCTTGACTTTCTCATTTAAGCTTCCATACAGTGCAGTGGTACCCTACTGCCTGCACCATCTCATCTGGGCCTCATTTATATCTTTAAAAATCTGGGGTTCAGTCAAGTTCACGAACTGTCTTTAAGTGTCTCTAGTTTCTTTTGATCTAGAGTAATTTCCTTTCCTTTTTTGTATTGCATTGAGTTTTTTTTTTTTTTTTTTTTTTTTTTTTTTTTTAAATTCCAGGCCAGTTATTGAATAGATTCTCTCATATTCTACATTTTTCTAATTGTTTCCTCATCAATGGATTAATGTAAAACATTTTTCCTAAGAATTCTTCCCATGTGATATTCTCTTCCCAACCAAGTTGCATCCAGTGGTTTCCACACTGATTATGATCCTTTTTCACTTAATTATTGCAATAAATTGACCAACTCTTGACTTCATAATTCTTTCATTCTTTTTTACATCTATTAGCTATGATTCTTCAAAGAAATTTTCTTTTCTTCTTCTCTTTCTGTCCCTCTAAGTGCATTATACACATATTTTTAAGATGTTTTATAATCCATTGCCATCATTATCTTAAAATTATTTTATTTAATTTTATTCATTCATTCATTTATTTTAATTTGACCAGAGACAGACAGAGAGAGAGAGAGAGGCAAAGTGAGAAAGCAAGCTACCAGGTCTGGACTCAAACCATGGTTGGCCATGTGGGAGTGTCCAGCGCCTTAACCACCATGCCACCTGCTGGTCCCCAGCCATCATTATCTTTTTATGCTAAGTGTGCCCAATAAATGCCTCTTCAAGAAAGTTTTTGTTTCTGAACACCTCCATTTGTTGAACCAATCCTTGATTTATGGAATCGCATTTCTCTCATTAGGAATAAGGCTGAGATCTTTCCATCTTATGAAAGCATTTGTATTTTCTTTATTTTGAAGGATTTATTAATATGCCTCACTCATTTTCTGTTAGGTTGTCTTTTTCTGATTGATTTGTATAGAACTGTGATATCTAAAAAGACTAGAACTTTGGCTGTGATAGTGAATATATCATTCCTATCTAGTATTTTGGCTTTATGCCTTTTTTTTTTTTTTTTTTTTTTGCTACACAGATTTTGAAAAACCTTTATCTTATGAAAGTTATCATTTTTCAGGGCTTCAGAAGTTTGTGTCAGTTAGATAAACCTTCTGTACTCTAGATTCTAAAGAACTTCTTACCATGTTGCATTATAGGATTTTTATTATTTCAATTTACATTTACACCTTTGATCTACCATGATTTTATTTCTTTTGAATAATGTGTACAATTGATTCAACTGTATGTTTTTCTGAAAGTTTACTCAGATTTCTACACATCACTATTGAATAGTTTATGTTTTGATAAAGTCTTGAATTTATTTGGGCCTATTTCTGGACCTTGCATTCCATTCTTTTACTCTTTTTTAAAATTATTTTATTTAACTTTATTTACTTATTCATTTACCTTTTAATTTGACCAGAGGGGGACAGAGTGAGAGAGAGAGGGAAAATGAGAAAGTAAGCCGCCAGGTCCAGGACCTGAACTGTGGTCAGCCATGTGGGAGTCTAGCGCCCCAACCACCACACCACCTGCCAGCCCCTTTACTCTGTTTTTAAAGTAGCTACACCACGAAGTTTTTATTACTGAAAAATTGTGGTATATTTTGATAACCTAATATTCCCTCAATACTTAGTTCTTTAGACTAAAAAAATAATATTTGTATATAACTATTGTTACTTTTACTAGTTAGGAAAAATATTCTTGGCATTTTCATTTGTATAATGTTCCATTTATAAACTAACTTAGGAAATAGGCCAGCTGGTGGTGTGCTGGTTAAGGCCACTGGCTGCCATATGGCCAACTGAGTGGTGAGGGTCTGGCACCAGGCAACTTGAAAAATATGCTGAGCGGGTCAGCAGGTGGTGAGGTGGTTGAGATGCTGAACTCCCACATGATTGACTGTGGTTCGAGTCCTGGATCTGGCAGCTTAAAAATCACAACAGGCATGTGTTCATGTGCGCCCAAAATCCCAAGAGGAGACTAGAGGAGAAGGGGTTGCAGTATGGCCACCTTCCTGGGGGATGCTTTCTCACTTTCTCTCTCTCTCATTTCTCTCCAGTGAGCTCATATGCCCTATTACAAACTATGGAAAAAGAAAAGGAAATTGACAGTTTATTTTAGTATTTCTTTTCAGAAGCATGATATACTTACTTGCTCTAGAAGACTTTTTTTTGAATTTTGCTGAAATGTGCATGAGAGAGAGAGTGAGAAAGCCCTCCCTATGAAGAATGTTCACACCTCAATTCCTTCTCCTCCATTTCTCCTTCCTTTCAGGGTTTTAGGCACATACATACACTCAGCACGTTTTTCAAACCACAGGGTCTGGGACCCCAGTCATGAAGGTGGCCATGTGGGATCCAGCTGCCTTAACCTCCATGCCATTGGCTGGCTTTGGTCTAGCTGAACTTTAAAAATATACATTTTATAAATTTCTTGTTATTCTTAAGTTTTAAATTCTTTGTTGCTATTGTGCATGGTATGATGTCTTTCATTATTTCATTTGCCATTGAACATATGAAATCTGCTGAGTTTATTTTTAACTAATACCTTATAAATGTGATTCATTGCAAAAGGGGTTTTGTTATTGCTGAATGTTTTGTTTTGTCGCAGGTAATTAATCATAATGGGAATTTTCTTCTGTATTGTTTTTTCATACTCAAGTTCTTCTTCTTGTCTAATTGCAGTAGGTAGTTAATACAGGGAAAAAGTTAAAACTTGTTCTTTTTATTGCCAGAGGGCACATGTGCTCTCCGGAGACAGAGAAACAGGGAGCTGGGGAGAGAGAGAAAGCACCCCCTCCAGTGGGTGTAGTCACTCTTCACGTACATTCCTCCACTCTCAGGATTTGGAGTACCACGCATTAGTGCTTAATGTGTTTTTCCAGCCACTGAGCTGGAATTCAAAGTGGGATTGGCCATATGGGATCTGGGTCTCTTAACCACTAGGCTACAGGGCTGTCCCCAAACTTTTTTTTAAGTTTCTTTCTTTCTTGAGAGAGACAACATGGGACCAGCAGTTAACGTAACGGCTATATCGCTGGACTCCCATGTAGTCGACCACAGCTCGAGTTCCAGACCCAGTGGCTTAGACTCATGCTGGGCACACATACGTGCATGTCCAAAATCCCGAGAGGAGAACGGAGCAGAAGGGATTGTGGCGTGGCCATCCCCCTTTATTTATTATTATTATTTTCCAGTTTTATCAGACAGAGAGAGAGGGAAAGTGAGAAAGCAAGCCACCAGGTCCCGGACTTGAACTGCAGTTGGCGATGTGGGTGTCCAGCGCCCCTAACCACCATAATAGCTGCTGGCCCCTTGGGCTATGTTCTTAGATGCATAAAGATGTTTTATCTGTACCATAACTCTTTTCATACAAAATAATTTTTTTGGCCTTAAAGTTATTTTGTTTTAACTTCAGATGCTTTTTGTAAATGGAACCTAGGTTGGTGCTGATTTTTAACAAACCAATCTAAATTTATGTCCTTTTACTAGTAATCTTGAAATGTATTGATATCATTGATATATTTATATATAGGCTTATTTTATACAATTTTTTTAAACTTGTCTTTACTTTGTCCTTTTTCTTCTTTTCTGATTCCAGTTGGAAGAACTGAGGTCTTCCATTTTATTTTTCTGAAAAAAGACATTATTTCTTTCATTCAATTCTTAACCTTGTTTTAATTTTTTTTCTTCCTTCTTTCTCCCTTTCTTTCTCTTTCCCTCTTCTCTCTCCCTCTTTTCTTTCCTTCCTTTTTTTGGATTATCTCAAGTTACTAACATGAATAAATAACTTTTCATAATTGCAATGAATTTATATTTCCACCTCCCCAAATAAAAGTTTAAAAATCTGACTTTAATTATCATTTACTTTTTATGTTACTTCATCTCAATTTAGCTATACTTTGCTTAACTTGATTATTATCAGAGAACAAGAATCTAGTTTAAATATTCAAGCTATCTACAAGGCTTATCCCATGAACAAGTGTCCTTGCATTTTAATATCCCTCTCTGCTTCTTTGGGACTTTCTTTTCTTATTCCCCAGAGGTAACACTCCCCTTTAGACCAGGTTTTTCTCCTGCTCTTTTCCTCATCGCTAAATAATAAGCCTATATTGTTATTTTGTAGTTGTGGTTTTGTGTATTTTATATCAACTTTCTACCATAAAAGATGATGCCTTCCCTCTGTTACTGCTCCTCTCTGTCTCCAGCTCACTTCCTCAGTAGAGCTATATAACTGTTATTTATATTTTGGGGAGTTAATGATTACAAAATATATTCAGTGCTCACTACTCTGTAACAGATAATGGGTCAGGCATTTCAGGATACCAGAATAAAAATGCAATGCAAGATCAGGGAACTTACAGTCTAATGACAGAGAAAATTAATAGATAGTAACTCTTTAATGTGGTCATTATTGTAATAGAAGCTAGTACAGCAGGTGAGAAAATGAAGCATGTACATGTTAAGGAAACAGAATTTCAGGCAGAGGGAGCAGTGGGTTAAAATGCTCAGACTGGAGTGTGGCTGTCTTGTAGCAATGAGTATGCAAGCAGAGTTACTATCCACAGTAAGAAAATCTAAGTGGAAAGGGGCTGTCAGTTCCTGCATGTTCTTACGTTAAGGTCAGCAAACTTTTTGTGTAAAGAGGCAGATAGTAAACATTTGCCACCTTGCAGAGCTTTCAGTCTCTTTTGTAACTACCCAGTTCTGCTGTTGTAGTGTGAAAATGGCAGTAGACACCACTCTGAGTAAGAATTGAAATCCTACTGTGATTTTAGTTTTCCTCGTTGCCCCAATGATACCACCATTGAGCAGTTTTTTACTAAGTGGTTGGGCATTTAACTAAGTAGCTCTTTAAATTTCTTGGCCATTTTTTATTGCATTGTGTTTTCCTAATGATTTATAGGAATTCATTATTTATTCCAGATAAATAAATATTGTTTGCTAAGTTACAAAATGTCTTATTTTATGATCCCTTGTAAAATCTCTTAATCATGTATTTTGATTCAGTTCTTAATGTGAATGTATTCCTTTGTGTCTTTCCTTCTTTTAGGTTAGTGTTTTGAGTGTTTTTTAAGAAATCCTTGCTTACACCACGTTCAGAAATATATTCTGTTTTCTCTTAGACAAGCCCCACCCACTAGAAATATATTGAAAACCACAAATTTGAGCCACATGATTTAAATTTTTCAGTAGTGACCTTAAAAATAAAATGGAAGAGTTAAGAGTCACATGAATAGTAACAATTATTAAATACACTTTCTTAATCTTTTATGAAAAAAAAAACCACTAAGATTTCAAATTCTAGCCATGTTTCAAATGCTGATTGATCACAAGTGGCTAATGGCTATCCTATGGACATCCCAGTTCTGGAAGCTTTAATGATGTGCCATTCACTTTTTCCTGTTTTAATTTGCTAGAAAGTGTGTGCACTTGCTGGAGAGAGACAGAAAGAGAAAGTGAGAAAACACTCCCTGTGAGGGATGGTCACATCACAGTCTCTTCTCTTTCCCCTTTCAGGACTTGGGGCATGCATGCACATAGGCCTGGTGTACTTTGTCAAGCTGCCAGGTCCAGAACTCAGACTATACAATTGGCCATGATGGGATCCATGCCACCAGGTGGCTCATTTTTCACTTTTACCTAGACTATCCATGTGTGATTGATTTTTGCATGTAGTATGAGGTAGAACACCCAACAAGGAAACTAGGTAGTTTATAGAATCCAATGGAAAGCTTCAGGATCCAGAGCCAATCTGGGACCCTTAGAAACTGAAACAGAGCTTGATGATATAGGGCTGCCTAAATACCTCTCATCGCTGCAGTCTTTCTTGCTCCGTGAGGATTTTCTCAACCGGGCAAGCAACATGGCCACCAGTTGTTCTGGGGTCATATCTTTACAACTTCCAACAGATGAGAAAGATAATTTTAATTCTGTTTAGAAATGTGCCAGCTCAGGTCACATTCTGATACTCTGTTGTCAGTGGGATGAATATTTCTGGCTCGGCCTGGATTATGTACCCATATTTATGATCCTGAGACAAAAATTGTTACTGAAAAACTAGCTACCACAATATATCATGTCTATTTCTCCATGAGAGCTGGAGTGCTGGAAGCTGGAACTATTCTTTGAGCACAGTAAATACTGAATATATATATATATATATATATGTATATATGTGTGTGTGTGTGTATATATATAATATAATATATATACACACACACACACATATTATATATATTATTATTTAGAGATTTTTGCTATAGGGTGTGTGTGCTAGCTGGAGGACAGAGAGACAGGAAGTGAGAAATCACTCCCCATGGGGGATGGCCACTCCATAATCTCTTCTCCTCCATTCTCCTCTTGGGATTTTGGGTATGCATGCACACACGCCTGGTGTGTTTTAAGCTGTCAGGTCCAGGACTTGAACCTCAGTGGACTATGTGGAAGTCCAGTGAGGTAACCACACACCATCTGCTAGTCCCTTGAATAGTCTCTTAATTTGACAAAAACAGTTAAAATAAGGCCTAAAGCAGGAGGAAGACTATAATTCATTTACTTTGAACTCATTTTTATGATACATACATACTTGAAGGCCATCCAAATTCTTGGTTTATAAGTTTAGGACCAGTGATTATAAGGGTTTCTGCTGATTACAAGGTAATTCAACATTTTTCTTTGTAACTTGCATTTTTCGAAAATTTCTCGATGGTTAGAAGAGGCAGAATGCGATTTTGACTCTATCGTATATGTGATAGTACATTGCTTCTGAATATTAGTTTAACTACAGCAATTTTTCCTCATACATCAGAGGAGGCTACAAAAAGCTTGTGGAAGAAGGCATTAAAGTATGAGTTTATTTTGGTGTGAACAATCCCTATGTAAATGTTTCACGATATGTATTTTCCATGAAGTTTTTGAAGGTATCGCTCTGTTTCATTCTTATTTTTTTTATTATCATCATAATCTTCTTTATATTACATTGGATTACATACAACTTTACAGCATATTACATTGCTTTTTCAAAAGGGAATGCCATGCACGTCAGTCAATACAGAGACATTAATCTCCCCGCTTCAACATTCAACATCTTTTCTATGTTTTTCTCAATCATTATTATTATTATTCTAATTATTTTTTAAAACAGTCAATCACTATTTCTCCTTTTGCTTGTAAAAAGACTTTACACATCATGAAATACTTCTCAGACCAATCCAGTTGAGAATACTATACATGTCCTCATCAACAGGTAATAAGCCATATCTGTTGTTTCAGTCTTTTTAATGCTGCAAAGAAGAATATTATTTGATATTAAAAGAGCATATTTTCTCCTTTACAATTGATCTAACTCCTTCCTGAATGGAGTCTTAGTCTCAACTTATTAGTTCAGTCATTTATAACACAGTTTATAATGAAAGTGTGGCACTGTGTTAGTGAGACAAAGAGTTCCCTGAGGTTCCTAGTGTTGTAAGTTTAACTCACATTTCTTCAGAGCTAATATGTTCCTCTTTCTGAAAACAAAAGCCTCTCCCTCCAGCCCATTAATCAGTAGAATTACGTGAGTGGAAGGGCATGTAGGAGGAGGAGAATTGGAGAAGAGGAACCTGTCTTTAACTTCCCTTCATAGGAGTTTGAACAAGATTGAACGAGGACAACTACCCATTATTACGTTTTGAAACAGCTGAGAAAAGTATTTATTTTGGCCTTATAGCACCCTGACTTAGTATACCCACAGCAAATTAGGCCAACTTGAGAATAAAGATTTTTTTAACTGTGAGAGTACATGTGTGCATGCCAAAGAGAGACAGAGAGGGAGGGAGAGGAGAAAACACCCCCTAACGGAGTGTGGTCACACCTGAATCCCTTCTCCTCCATTTCTCCATTCTGTCAGCATTTTGGCCATGTGCATACATGTATTCAGTGTGTTTTCCAAGCTGCTGGGGTTGATTTTCCAATTATGGTTGGCTACTTGAGATCTAGTTCCCTTAAACATGGGACCATCCCAAATGTAGATAATTTAAAAAGGATATAATGGGGACCAGCAGGTAGTGGAGTGGTTAGAGTGCTGGACTCCCATATGGTTGACCACAGTTGAAGTCGCAGACCTGACAGCCATCACCCCTGGAGGAGGAGGCAATTTTTCACTTTCTCTCTCTCCATCCCTGTCTCTCTAGTGGGCACATGTGTCCTATAGCAAAAATCTCTCAAATAAATACATAAATAAATTAGATAAAATGTAGCCTTGACTGTTTGGATGGCAAAGTATTGGTATAGTACAATTTTCTCAGGTGCCAACATTACAGAGACTGGTTCTGACTACTTTCCTAATGGCCACTTTTTTCTTTTTTTTTTTTTAAAAATTATTCATCTACTTTTATTCATTCATTCATTTTATTTTAATTTGACCAGAGAGATACACAGAGAGAGAGTGAAAGAGGGAAAGTGAGAAAGCAAGCCACCAGGTCCAGGACTCGAACCCTGGTCAGCCATGTGGGAGTGTCCAGTCCTTTAACCACCACATCACCTGCTGGTCCCAGCCAGTTCTTTCTTGAATCATCCAGAATCCATCTCCAATACCCCCTTTCCTCCTGCCCTGGCCCACTTCTCACACACAGATTGTTTTGTGGCTTTTGTTCAGAGGTTCAGGTTGTGTAAATGTAGCTCCAGGGTATCGATAATGTCCAATTCTTCTTAATGAATATAAAACTGCCTATAACCGTAGCCCAAAATGTTATCTAAGGGTTTCTTTTCTTTTGGTATTCGTATTTTAGACACTTGGTTGAGAAAGTTAGAAGGGCTTAAAATGCTTTGTCTCTTTTACTGTTTCCGAGTTGTGGACAGAAGTCTAATTGCTTTTTCCTATTTTTCCAAGGCCCTTTCCTGAGGGCCCAGGGGCAGTCATGCCCACAGATGTTGAGAGACCATTTTGGCCCGTTGGTAACAGGATTCTTCCTACATCCTGCCCTTGGCATAGTATTGGAGTATCTTTGTGATGTCTATTAAGCCTTCTTATCACTGTTAAAGTACATTCCTTTCTGATCTCAGCAACCTTCCTTGTCTAATCACCACCCTAAAAACTGTAAAACCCACCCATAACCTACAAGAGCCTGCCCTCCCCTCCCCTCCCGCTTCCATATGTCCCACCTTTTGGGGTCAGGTCAATGGAAAAAAATTTTCACTAAATTCCAAACTCCCATCTTTTGCTCTCAAAATCAAATAAAAGGAACCCCTGTACTTGATCACCCCAAGAGAAAGGCATGTTTTGCCTCCTCTCTGTCCTAGGTCACTCATTCTGCTTAGAAATAAACTGCATTAATTATTATTTTTAGAACTGGTTGTTTTTCGTTGACAGAGTGAATATTTTAATCCTAGTGAACATCTTAATGCATTTTAAGTTTATAATCATAGTATATCGATAGTTCATGCAATTCAGAAAACAAACTGTACATAATATCAATACTTTTTACAACTACTATTCTGTGTGTTTCTTTTCAGATTTTGTCATATGTCCTTGTAATGATAGATTAACTTTGAAATGAGATTTTCTATTTTAACTTTTTTGGTAATTCAATAGAACAACCTGCAAAAGTCTATTTTTGACTTTAGGAAATCATTTAGTGTTGATGAGAAATAGAAAATGACTCTTTCCTTGGATTATTGTGATTTTTTTAATTTGTCACACTCAGATGGTGATTTTAAATACTTGCTTACTACGGGCAGTAAGAAATAGTTTCACCTTTTGATGCTGAGTAAGGGTTACGGTTGTGTTGTTTGAGGCAGCAGCTCTACGACCTAGAATCTTTCTAGCTTTGTAAATACCAGATTAGACACTGTTGCTAGGAAACTCAAAATAAGAAAAAAATCAAAATAAGCATGAAACACATTACAAAAATCTAAATTTTGCTCCTTATAAACAATGCAGCTTTGGGATACTTTCTGTTATCAAAGCAGTTGCGTGCGAAACGTTTTTATACACAAGCTGCAGGAAAAAAAAAAAAGAAACTCCGTAAAGCGAAGTAACTATTTCCTGTTTTCATTTTCTTTTCACTTCAAGAGCTTTTGTCCCTCGCTAGAAGTTGCTTTAAATCTCTGGGAAGGTCTGTTCCGAATTTACTACTTCAGGATTGGTCAAGATCCCTTTTAAGTGTGCGCTTTGTTCTCTGAAAAAGCTTAGGTCAGTTGAGCTAACTTGCTGCTACCGTTTAAGAGAAGAAAAAAAAAAAGGGCTGAGTAATGCTGGAGCCTTCTCATGTGGCTGATGCAAACCTGGAGAATTTGCATCATCATTTAGCCTGAGTAAGTTGGTGTGACAGGCAGGCGCTTAAATACAAGCCCACGAGGAAGCTGAGCTGGTTTGTAATGATAGGGCAGCCGCAGCCGCGGCAGCAACAGGAGTAGCTGAGTAGCCGAGTGGAGGGCTGGGAGCACCATGAACACACAGGTGTTCCCGAGTAGTAATTAGAGCGCGCTGAAGGCTGAACGACACCTTTGAGTTTTTACCTGTGAACATAATAGCGCTGAGAGACCATCTGAAAGCAAAGAGGAAGAACTCGATCCGTCCCTAAGAGACACCAAAGTTGAAAGTTAGAGGACTTTTTATTTCTCTGTTTGATTTTTCTCCAGTGTGTCATTACTATGGTCAGAAAGCCTGTAGTGTCCACCATCTCCAAAGGAAGTTACCTGCAGGGAAGTGTGAACGGGAAGCTGCCTTCCATGGGTAGCAAGGAGCCACCTGGGCAGGAGAAGGTGGTCCTGAAGAAGAAGATCACTTTACTGAGGGGCATCTCCATTATCATTGGCACCATCATCGGAGCAGGGATCTTCATTTCTCCCAAAGGTGTGCTCCAGAACACGGGCAGCGTGGGCATGTCTCTGACCGTCTGGACGGTCTGTGGGGTCCTGTCACTGTTTGGTGAGTGCGACTTCCTTCTTTGGGGGGTGTGGCCGTGGGGCTGGGAAGTTTGCTCTCTGGGGAAGTGAAAGGAACCTTCCCAGGCGTGAATGAATGGCGCAGGCTACACCAAGTGTTCAGACTTTTTGTTTAGGAATGTGAATTACCGGTACATCGTGTGTAGTGTTGGTGTGATCCTGACTTCACTGAAATTGTGTCCCGCAGGCTGTATTCTCTTTTCCTGCCTAAGACAGACCGTTTTCTGACTTTGTCCTGTGGGGAGGAGAGCAAAGGCTGAGTTTGATGACCCAGTAAAATCCATGGGAGCTTTTTGTACTGGCCAGTTGGGCTTTTACTTGAGTTTGGGGCATTCTGGCAGCTGGCACGCTGCATAAAACACCTGTGAAGTGAAGCCTGGCCTGGCCTGTTTAGGCACAGAGCTTGCTGCTGGGCAGAAGTCCTACTGCCTTTATATTAGCAAAACGAATGGGTGGCAGTCTTTTCCCTTTCCAAGGCTTAAGCTCATGTGCTTGCCATTCCTAACCTTCTTTTCTACGTCCTTGACATGGAAAGATGTATTTGGCACATAGCTCAACCCCTGTTGTAAGAGGGGATAGCACAGCATCCTGTGAATAGTTCACATTGTTCCAACTTTATCCTCAATACCGATAAACTTTTGCAGTGGAGGTTTTAAAACTTCACCTGAGTGGCAGTTTGCTGTGTGTGTTCAGATCTGTGCCCTTCATCTGCATTTCCCTTGGTCTCTAGGGACACAGATGGCTTGTCCTGTTCACTAAGTTACTTGGAAGAGGACTGTTAGAAGATGTGTGATTATTTTTTAAAAGAATTATTTAGCTTTATTTATTTATTTTAATTTGACAAGAGGGACAGAGAGAGAGAAAAAGTGAGAAAGCAAGCCGCCGGGTCCAGGACTGGAACTGTGGTCGGCCATGTGGGAGTCTAGCACCCTTCACCACCACACCACCTGCTGGGCCCTGAAGAAGTGCAATTATTAATTTTTCTCCAACATTTATATCTCTTCTTTTGATTTGAGAATGAATAGTGAAGAGGTAATAAAATCCACCCCCACCATGAAGTAGGCAAATTACTAGAAAGCTACCTGAATTAGTTATAAACATGACAAAATTTGGTAAATTATCAGAAAAAGAATTCTTATTAATATTATGAACTAAATGTCCAAGATATATATGCTCTTCTCTGGAAAATAGAGTGTGTTAGTGCCCAAAGATACAAAACTCTAAAGTTAGTAGCTGTTTGTCCTAGCTCCAGGGTTAAGTACCACTTCTTAGTCCTGTGTAAACCAACCCATTCATTCTTTCTACTTAGGCCTTGGGATGTTTTAACCTGCTTGTATAGGCAGTCAGGTAGAGAACTCAGTTTTCCATTTTTAGGGAGCAGATATTTAAATAAAACTTCTTAAGACACTCTTGGTATAGAAAGATCTAAAGAGAAATTATTATTATTATTTTTTAGAATGAGTTCGTGGTATTGTTTATGTCCCCAGCTTATGCTTTATAAATTATTTAGTAATGCTTGTGTCATTATGTTCCCAGTGTACTCTTCATTCTTACAAGATACTTTGGAGTAAGTCATTTCTACCAGAATGAGAAAAACTCTGGTAGAACTCTTAGCCACTGGGAATATTAAAATGGTTGTGGCCTATGCATTTATAGGTAAACAAAGAGAAACCTGATTGTTAATCTTCTTAAATAACTTTATGTCTCCTCTGTCTTTAATCTTCTTCTAGCACTTGGCTCTTCAGAATAAGTCAGGATCTAATCAGAAAAACCACCAACTGGTTTCCTGGATTTTACATACTTCTATGCATGAAGTTCCCACTATGTAATTCAAATTTTGCACACAATGTAAGATTATTCAGGTGTGGTAAAAGGGAGGACTTTGAGTATTGAACTAGTTAAAGTGATTTTGACTTGTACTATGAAAATACACTTATGCTAAATATAAAGGAAAAAAGCTCCCCCAAATAAAAACAAAACAGCTAAGTAAACTAGCTAGGTTCCACCCAAGTAGGTGTCCTGTGATTACTAATTGCAGGGAGTGTGTTCTTGCAATCATCTACTTATCTATATTTGCATTTTTCATTTGTCACCTAAGTTACTAGGAGTTTTTGGACAGGAGTGCCTTCATAACAGTAAACAAAGTAAAATGTAAAAAAAGAAATCCTTTTTCTTAAGATTCTAGAACTCTATGTAAGAGTAAAGCATCTGTACATTTGGTTTACATTTTTTTTTAAAGCCAGGGTCAATATATGGATTTTTACATCCTATTTTGAACTTTTTTTCATCTGGGCAAGATGGTTATGGAGCTTGAGACCTTTAAATAAAAATTTCATTCCCCTAGAACTCAATTTAAACCTAGGGCAACCATCCTGGAATTTCAGCAACACATACACTGGTCTAGGTATTGATTCTCTGACAATAAATTCTGAGGTACTTAAGACTCTTTCCAATAACATTTTATATTGGATGCTTTTTCTGGCCAGTCTACCAACCTAGTGACTGTTTCCCAACAAAGGTGAATTTCTGCTAGTTATAATTAAAAATAGGTGAACTCTATCAGTGGTACCCAAATATCAGTGTGGAGACTCTTTATCTTGGAATAATCTGTGGGGATTTAAAAATAATAGACATTCTTAGATCTCTCTTTTTTAAGAGTTTGTACTGTCTTAGAGAATGGAATTGGGAGTCCGTTTTTCATTTTATTGTTTTCTAATTAAAAATTCTTCTCAGGTGATTCTAATGTGCTGTTAGGTTCAGAAATCAGGTAAGTGGCAATAAGATGGCATAAAATATCCGAAATGAAACACACATTGGACAGTTTTATCTGCTACATTACTGGGTAGTAATCATTCCCTACACTTCTAGTTTCTGAAGTAAGTAGCTGAGGCAAAAATTGTGTGTTACATTTGAGCACTTACAGTATAGATCAAACTTCTCACATGGTATCAACATGTATTTTATTTTTGTTTTCTTCGTAATTAATTGCTTAAATTAAAAAAATACAGCTGGGGCCAGCCAGTGATGTGGTGATTGAAGGTGGCTGAATTCCACATGGCCAACTGTGTGGTGTGAGATTGACATTTTGAGAAATATGCCAAGCATATGCATGTCTATGCCCAAGGTCCTGAAAGAGATGGGGGAGAAGGGACTGTGGCATGACCATTCCCCCACAGGGGATACTTTCTTGATTTCCTCTCTCTCTTTTTTGCTCTGGTGAGTGTGTGTGCCCTCTGGCAAATTGAAATAAATAAATAAATAAAAACACCTGAATTTCATGTGGTGTTTGCCATGTGTCAGGCCTGGTTCTATCCTTCTTACCCATGGATGCACTTATGCACACAACTTCCTTACGAGATAAAAAATGACATCTCATTATTCTAGGGGATAAAATAGGTTTGAGAGGTTACATAATGTTCCCAATTTCATATAAATAGTATTGCTAAATATTAAAATTTTGATTTATGATTAATTTTCCTAACATACATAAAAATAAGTTATAGCATTTCTTTCTTTAAAACAAACATTCTTTCAAACACCCAGAAAATACTCTTCGAATTCATCATTTTTCTAGAGATCGAATATCTGAGTTACAATTCACACTTGTTGACAAATGCATCTTATAAATTGAGTCCTTGCAAAGCCTAGAATCCTTACTTTCTTGAAGAGCTGATACATTTTATACATTTGATTTGCCTTGTTAAATAGATTCTCTATTTAACAAGGTTAGTTTGGGATAATCCTTTGCCTTGTTGGAGTTCTTCTAAAAATAGGTCGGTATTGTGGGCATGTATTTATAGTTTATCTTTTTCCCTTGTGCCCAGGTTTTTAAACCCAAGTTCTGAAACATATGATACTGTTTCAGAAAGTTGTCTTTATCCTTTCAAGTAAAATTCCATTGTATATATAAAATGAACTAGAACTCAAATGAGAGGAAGTTAGAAGAGAAACTTTGTGGGTCTTAGACATTAGGTCACCATTACTTGTCTTGATATAAGGATTCAAGGATGCTATTCCTATCAAAGGAAGTAGTTCCATCTCAGGAAACATGAATGCTGACACATGAATTCTACTGCTGGGTGGCAAGATAATATATTGAATTTTTACCTTTTTATTGTAATTATTTCACAGGAGCCTTGTCCTATGCTGAACTGGGAACAAGTATAAAGAAATCTGGTGGTCATTACACATACATTCTGGAAGTATTTGGCCCGTTACCAGCTTTCGTACGAGTCTGGGTAGAACTACTCATCATACGGTAAGAGCACAGATAGGACAAATTAAAGAAAAATAAGCCCGTTCGTTACAGCACTCTTCTGAATCACCTCGGTTACTTTTAATTAACCAGAACTATTCAATGTCATAGGAGTGTGTTATAAACATGTCTACTTTGGGACATAAAGTCTGGGATAAAATACCATTTTGAGTTAATACAGTGCATACAGCTTTGTGATAGGCAGTGTTGTATCCAACAATAATACCGAACTTTTTAAGGGCCTACTTTGCTTCTTTTTCTTTAAGTTAATTTGTATATTTTTCCCTTGAGTGAGAGACATGGAGACAGAAACACAGAGAGAGAGCACTCTTAATGGGAACCTGATGCTAAGGTCTACCCCAGCCCCAGAGCATGGGCACATGTGTACCTGGCATACTCAGGGATGTCTCAGAACATTAAACCCAGAACCTTCCCATATGGGTCAGCCTTGCAGTGTTGCAGTTTATCATTGTGCCACTGAATGGCCCTCATTTTTCTTTTCTTTCTCCTTTCTTTTTTTCTTCCCTTCCTTCCTTCCTTCCTTCCTTCCTTCCTTCCTTCCTTCCTTTCCTCCTTTCCTCTTTCTTCTTTCCTCTTTTTTCTTTCTTTCTCTTTCTCTCTTTCTTTCTCTTTCTCTCTTTCTTCTTTTTTGATTTGCCAGAGGGTGCACATCTCTCTGGAGAGAGAGAGAGAGGGAACCACCAATGGGGATAGCCATACTACAATCCCTTCTCTAATATCTCTCCCTACTGTCTTGATTTGGGCATGCCTGCACATGCCCCTGGTGCGTTTCTCAAGTTGTAGGCATGGGACTTGAACCATGCAGTCAGCCTTGTGAGATACAGCCACCTTAACCACCATGCCACAGGCTAGCCCCACTACCTATTTTTCTTTAATCTTCCGTTATCCTCTTTGACATTTCTAGAAAAAGATACTTACTTGAAAGGATAGGAAACATCAAAATCTACCTTGAGAAATCAGATCTTTCGAAAAACCAGACCAAATAACTGTTATGCTAGAATTGGAGTTTTCCCTTGTAGATTGTACCATGAAGCCATTTACTTTTCCTCAGTTCTTATGACTAAGACACTTCCAGGCCGAACAACTTTGTGTGTCACCAAGGCTTACACTTACAAGAAATCAAGTTTACACGACATAGGTGACTCATTTCCTCACATTAAGCAGATCAGGGAACTACAGTTGCATAAACCTTTCTGATTTTATTGTTGTAAGCCCTGTTCCCCTTCCTGATTGCCTGGGTTTGAAATCAAACCGAATAGTGCTAAGTCACTCTGAATAGCAAATTTCCTCCAACTTGGTGGGAAACTTGTGATGTCACATGAGTGGTTGAGAGTATCCCAGCCTAACTGCTGCCATGAAATGTGACTTGCACATTCTGACTGGAGTTCAATAGGGAAACCTGCTCTGACTGTAAACTTATCAGACATACATGCCCGAGTGCTCACGCGGGCTTTTACCCTGTCATTTGTGACTAAGAGGCAGATGCAGAACTGAGACATATTGACTTAGCACAAACTGTAACTTGTATTCTGGTGTTTCTTTTTTTAACAAAGAGCTTCAGAATAGCACATACTTCACTTGTATGTCTGTTTTCACTTTACACAATTCTGCATCATTTACAACATGTTAAAAGGAAATAACATTAAAGCAGTGTTTTGCTTCTTTTCTAAAATCCCTTTACCCGGGACGTACCTTTGGCTACTCTTTGATTATCGGAATCTTTTACGTACTCTTTAAAAGTCAACTTACATCCTATCTTTTCCACAGTAAATTTCCTGCTTATTCTAGTTGATATTATGTCTTTTCATTCTTCTGAGAAATGCACTGTCTGTTTCTCATTAGATATTGAACATGCTACCCTGTATTCTCAGTACTGTTAAGTGTCTGTGTTCTGTTTTCCTGTTAAAACTGCGGCATTTTAATCATGTAAGACCAAGTCTTAGATTTTTTTGTAACCTTTAGCCAAAATGTCAGTGTATTGTAGATACTTATTTATTTTTGAATGAGTGATTGACAGTTGAAGGTTATAGTGTTTTGAATACAACCTACTCGGCGTTTAAATGAATGCACTGCTTATTTAGCGAGCTGGCCTCCAGGCTGGTGGGCTTTGGAGCCTGATATGGTTGATCTTGGATCTGTTTTCAGCCAGATATTACTTGATTGACATCGGCTAACAGCCTGCCGTTAAGATGAGTGATCAGGACCGGCAGGTGGTGTGATGGTTAAGAGCACCGGACTCCCACATGGCTGACCACGGTTCAAGTTCTGGACCTGGCAGCTTGCTTTCTCAATTTCTCTCTCTCTCTCTCACTCTCTCACTTTGTCCCTCTCTGGTGAAAATTAAAATGGAAATAAATAAATAAATATGATATAAAGTAATTAAAAAAAGAAAAAAAAAAGATGAGCATGATCATCCATTATAGTGCTCGTTCAATAATCGATACACTCCACAAACTGCCCCAGAATGGGGCATGGGCAGGCTAAGGAGATCTGAAGTGGAATGATCCACAATTCCAGCTCCAAGCAACTGATAATCAAATGTTGCTTTACTTTTTATAGAAGTGCTTTGTGGTTTGTGTGTGTGTGTGTGTGTGTGTGTGTGTGTGTGTGTGTTGTGTTGACAGAGGGAATGATCTAGTTATGTTCTAAAAGCTTTTTTAATGTGTTTATACATTCTTTTGTCCTCCTACGTGTTCTATGTATTGTCATATTGCAATGACTTGAGGGTGGAGGGACAAGATACCCAAGTACTTTAACATTTCTCTTGTTTTGCCTAAATCCATGGTACTAAAATACTTCCCGTTAGAGTTATACTTTCATGGGTCCAGGCAGAAGTGCAGCAGTACAACTCAGTGCTCTGTGAGGCTGACCGATGTGGGCCCATTCCAGCTTTGTATGTGGAGACCTTCCCGGCGTAAGGGTGCCTGACTGAGTGCTGGCTGGGCCTGGAGTGGGATTGCTGCATTGGGACTTGTTGGGCATGTCTCCTCTCTGTCCCTTTCCTTCTCTTCCTGTCTCTATTGCTCATAAAAACACAAAACTTTAAGAAAAAAAAATTATACCTGTAGATTAAGTAGCTATTGCTAATAGGAATAATCTCTAAATACAGATTTCAAGGATAAAATATCACTCATCAGTACCTAACAGGGTCATTACATTAAATTCAGCCATTCACTATGTGTATTAGGTCTGTGCTATGACAACCACTCTACGTATCACTGGGGATAAAATCGTGATTCACATGGACATAGTCTTATAGCCATGGACTTCAAGGTCCAATGGGGGGACATAGTTCAATCAAGAAATCATGTAAATGAATAAAAAATAGCTATTATGATAAGCGCTGTAAAAGGGAACCCAGACATGGGGTTCAGTGAAAGTTTACTCGGGATGATCTCACCCAGTCGGAGGGTTGGAGAGGCTGCCCTAGGGAAAGGAGGATTGAACAAAGATCTGAAGTATAAAACAGTCCACGAGTTGAAGAGCCTCTGGGCAGAGGAAATTCACACCTTCTCATGGGAAGATGACTGACATAGGAGAGTTTAGGCCAGATGGAGCCTGCAGTCCAATATGAAAGACATTCACGTATCTTGAACATGTTTTGAAAACACTAAAATGGTAAGATTAGATTTTAATTTGCACATCAAAAACTTTTATAGATGATGGAGAAGAGGAAAAATATTTTTATTTGGGGAGAAGATGAGAAGGTCTCTAAGAACAGAAGAAAATCAATAAATACAGGATGGTGTCTAGTCCTAACAGGCCAAGGTTGGGGACATACATGGTGGTTGCTTGTCTGATAATCTAGGAATCAGGTATGGTTGTTGGATAACCACAAGAAGGAAGAAAAGCTGAAAGAGAAGTTTGGCAGAGAAATTAGATAATTCTAGGGACTTGCTTGTATGTGGAAAGAATATGCATTTATTTATACATATATTTAAAATGAAAAGGTATGTGCAATTTTTCATATGAATACTTAAGGAAGTAGGATGGTTTATTCCTCATGTTGCTATCGAGTTCAACTTAGATACCTGACTTTCTTGTCTCATGGATGCTTTCATCATTGTATAAAATTAGGAATACTTTTACTTTTTAATGTGTACTTTGCATCTAAATATCTCTGTGGAATTAAGAATAGTCACTTTGAGTTTTTGTCTATACAGAAAAGAGAATAAAACCATGTCAAGTACTTAGGCAGGTGTTTACAATGAATACTTACTAAGACTTTTTTTGGGGTGGTGGTGGTGAGTTTTGTGTTTATTTTCCTGACCCCGCCTTGACCCATTGGGTCTGTACTGTTAACACATTCCTACTATGGCTAGAGTTGAATTATTGACTTACTGAGAAAGAAGACTGCTTCTTGTAATGCTCAGCTCTGTCAAGATCTCATGTAAGAAAATAGGTTTTAAGGGGGGAGGGAGGGCATCAAATATGAAATATGAGGAAACAATGGCAAAGTTGATAGCCCGAGCCTCGCCCTCAAGTACATGTGAAGTTCAAAACTGGCTACCAGTACTGTTTGCAATATTTCATTTGCTAGGTCTATGGCAGTGTAATCAAAATATATAGCTCTGAAAAGTATTGACTTCATATTTAACATGTTTCATATGCTAAATAACAATAGCTCAGGGTAGAACACGTTCAGCAAAAATAGCTATTTTTTTCCTGTAGTTAACCTAAATATCTATTTTCTCAGCCCTGCAGCTACAGCTGTGATATCCCTGGCATTTGGACGGTACATTCTGGAACCATTTTTTATTCAATGTGAAATTCCTGAACTTGCAATCAAGCTCATTACAGCTGTGGGCATCAGTGAGTATTTTAAGCATAAAACAAATACACACAGCACCGACAAAAAAGAGTCAGAGACAAAGTTCCTTTAGACTTCTTGCACGGTAGGGCTACTCCCCACATTGGGTTCTTTTTGCTTACGGTTCCAAATTTGTGTTGGAAAATAAAAGAATACATATCTGGAGTGGTCTCTGATATTTCATGCCAGTTTTGCATTGAGTTAATAGATGGGGTGACTACCTTTTAAAACAGGCAAGCAAAAACCACCTTGTTCTTAAGATTTGATTATTAGACTGGCCCCAGAGCACAGTGGTTAAGGGAGCTGGATCCTACATGGATGAACACAGTTTGAATCCTGATGTCAGCAGCTTAAAACACATGCTGGAAGCATGTGTATAGTGTCTCCAAAATCCTGTGAGTAAGAAGAAATGGAAAAAAAAAAGGATTGCAGTGAGACCTTGCCCCATGAGGTGGTGGTGGCAGGAGAAGGGTTGTGCATTCTCTGTCTCTCTCTGGCTGGTCCACACTTTCTGGTAATTAGCAACAGAAAAAAAAAGATTTGATTAGCAACATTTTCCACTGGGAGATTTCTTTATGGTCTCCAAAGTTAGGGAGTTGTGCATATTCTTGCCAATGGGCATAAACATTAGAAATTGGGAAGAAAAATAGGAACTAGAAAAAGATGAAGATGCACAAAATTACAAAAGTGACATGAAGCCTCACTCCCTATAAGACTCTTGCTACCAAATCCTTGTATGCTGTGGGAAGGATAACTTAATTCTGTATTCTAGTTGAATCACTGTTTTAAGAATTGATATAATTACATTAGTTTAAGTTTTAACTACTCAGAAATAGAAAGTTACACAGACATAACTGAATTGCAAGTTCACGAAAGGATTTTTAGTTACGAATGAATAAGGCGTTTCAATAGAAGAGTGAGGAGAACAGTACACATTTGACCATAGCGAGATGAATGGTTAGTTCTCACGAAAGCATCAGGAACTGTGCATGGATAGATGGGGAACAACTGTGGGTACGAGAGGCAGTGTGGGAGGGGGGTGAGAAATGGAGGAAGATGAGAGGGAGGGAATCAAGTGGAAAAAGAAAGAAGCAAAACATTTAAGGGACACGAAAATAGGAAACTACCTGCTAATGATGGTAATAACTTTAACTGAACAGTGTATTTGTGCTGGGAAAATTCATTTTGTATTCCATAATGTTATACAGTGATTCAGTGTAAAAAAATAATCTCTCTACTCTTAGGTACATATATTTCTAAACTTAAATAGGGTCATCCTGTATTTACCACTTTATCTACCAAACATCTACTCATAGCTGTTCCTTTGTGAAATCTCCGAAAAGACAAAAACACTTGGAGTAGATATTTCTGAGTTCGAAAGAGCTAATGGTGTACTTGAGTCATCCTGCCCTTAACACACACTGGGGTGTGAGACTTGGGGCTAAATCATTTAACCTTCCTGCACCTCAGTATTCCCATCTGTAAAACTTGCCAGTGTTACAGGATATTGTGAGGGTTAAATGATACTAAATGAGACAGTATATGTAAAGTGTTTGAGGTAATTCTGCAATTTATTGAGAACACAATACAAATGGTAGTTATGCTTTTGTGGGGAAGCACAAAACACTGGAGGTTTCATGAGACCAGGGATCTATAAGACATTTTCAGAAAGTTTATAGAAAATGTGAATAAGGAGAAACTATGCATGGATTAAAAAAAATTCTTTTGACACAAAGTAAACCCCTACTTTAGTTTCATTTTCCATGAGCTTTTTGAAATCTCCTTGTATTCACGACAGTGTTTTCAGGCCTTCACAGAGCTCCTAGCATGCCATTTGTACTCTATAAATATTTGTTGACTGACTGATTTTATAGAGGTTAAGAATTTTTTCTCTAGCAGGGAAGTCTATAATCTGTTTACTTACTAAACTTGGAGAATTAGATAGCTTCAATTTCCTCTGGCATCAGGAAAGTAATGGTAAAAGATGAAATTGTTTGCTTGATAGGATGTTCAGATCCAGCATCATGAAATTTTGTGGAATGAACTGTCTTACGTTGTGGTTGTAGCTCATGTGCTGGAGGCAAAACACCTGAATGAAACTTAGTGTCATAATTTCTTAGTTATGTGATCTTGGGCTAATTATGAAACCTCTTCAAGGCTCAGTTGTATTTATCGGTAAAGTGCTATGAAAGATCATCTGTTTTGAGTGACTATAGAAATCTGAAAATTAGTCAGATTTTTAAGATTTTTTTTGAGAGATTTTTGCTATAGGGCACATGGACTCACCAGAAAGAGAGAAAGAGACAGAGAGACAGAAAGCAAGAAATCACCCTCCCCCCCCCCGGGGGGTATGGCCACACTGCAATCCCCTCTCCTCCATTCTCCTCTTGGGATCTTAGGCACGCACGCACACGCGCCTTGCATGAGTTTAAGCCACCGGGTCCAGGGCTTGAACCACAGTCAACTACATGGGAGTCCAGCGACACAGCCATTATCCCAACTGCTGGTACCAGATTTTTAAGATCTTTAACAGAATGCTTAATCCAAAGAAAGTTCTAATCTGGCATTGTTCTTAGGGGTTAGGCTAACAGTCATTGTTAGATCTATAGTTTTGTCTCTTGAGTGACTGAAGCACAATCATACCACAATTATTATGTGAAAACAGAGAAGGAGAGGAGTAGTATTTTTGTGAACATATGTGAATATTTATGTTTACATAAACATAAATGTAAACATTTATCAGTCTACAAATTTTGCCTACTTTGGACTGGAAATGAGATCGATAATGATATATTTTTATATTTGGAAGTCTAAATGACTCTCTTTTTTATCTTAATTTTATTAAACTTTTCAAAAAGAAAACTTATATTTTTAAAGGACCTAATAAAATATGTTCAAATCAAAATTTTGAAAGTAGGTGAAAAAATTGATAGGAAAAACGGTAACTAAATCTATTGGTGTTTATAAAATGTCTGTAGAGAGATTGTAGTAGAGATGGAATAGTTAACATGGAGCTTGCGAAAGTCTTGAATGAACCTAGACATTTCCTCTATTTTTGCCAAGAGTTATAACACTAGTTTCTAAATTTTGATGCTCCTTTTGCAAGCTTGGGAGTCTGAGAAGGAAATGTCTTCCTCTAGTCAGAAATACTGAAAAAAGAAACTGGGTGTTCTTAGGGCTCAGTGGTAGGTAACATCAATGAATGGACTAATTGGGAAAGTCAAACTGTCTTTAAGAAGAATTTAGCTTAAAGGGAACAACAAGGGGTGGAGATGGAGATAGAGAAGGAGAGATTTACCTGGGGGCAATTTTCTCACCTTCGGCAATCTTCAAAGTGAGTACAGGTCATTCTCTGTGTGTTAGGGGTGGAAGGTTACTGAGATATAGAAAATAGAGTTTAATTGCATGAATTGCTTCTCTATGTTCCTTGGGGAAGGGAACAGTTTGTGGTAGTTTGAAATCTCTAGTTCGGTGTGGAAAAAGCAAAACTGAAGGGGCTTGTAATATCATAAAAAAAGGAATTTAAAATCTTATGACATGTTAACCAACCATCTGAGAAATGATCATGGGAAAAGGGTAGGGAGTTACCACATACTAGTTTATCCCCATTTAAAAAAGTATTCTCCTTCATTTCTGTCAAATTAGCAAATCGTAAAGATGACAAGTTTTTTTTTAAAGAATTATTTATTTAATTTTATTTTTTCATTCGTTTATTTTAATTTGACCAGAGAGAGACAGAGAAAGACAGAGAGAGAGACAGAGAGAGAAAGCAAGCCACCAGGTCCGGGACTCGAACTGTGGATAGCCATGTGGGAGTGTCCAACACCATGCCACCTGCTGGTCCCAAGATGACAAGTTTCTATTATCTAAAATCCTGTCTATTCTGGTGGTCATGTCAGGCCCATAGACGTGTAACTGGAACATTTTATATATTCACATTTGGCTGCTAAGAACCCAATCCTGACATGCCTCTCTATTGTCTATGGAAGTCCATGAATTTTCGGTGCTCTTTCAGCTTTAATTAGCATTGAACTACGTTCAATACTTAAAATATTTAATCTATTGTTTTGTTCTCCTGAAACTAGATCCTCTGTAAGTATACAGTTGAATGGCAGAGTGTTATAGTACAGATACTTTCCTTCATACATGAGATCTCCAGATCCATCCCCAACAACCTCTCTGGGTCCCAATTTTCCTACCAGTTTACCTAAAAATAGATGAATTAAAAGCTTGTCTTGTTCCTCAAATCCCATGGGAGTAATTGAAAGGAATCAGTAAACAAAATAACATTTGTGATTGCACCGTGATAAAAAATTTAGCCAGCTCTTAGGCATGTATTGCCGCATTTTCTTTTTCAAAACCATATTTTTCTGGCATTATTAAACTACATGAGAGCAAATCTAGGACTAGTTCTGTGTTCACATTTTAAATATAGTGTCCAGGATGATTCTGTTTAAATCTTCTGAGGTCTGGTTCTACCTGCTTTTTTTCCACTGTAATTAAATCACCAAGACAATTAATTCTTAGGTAGATATGCACCGTAGGAAAATTCACGGGTACTGCATGACAGTAGTCATATCCTCTAGGAGAATGGCAAATAAGACATGGAATAAAACTGTTCTGAAATCCCAGCCAAGATAAATATGAACCTTGGCAGAGAGGAAGAGCCATCCAAGTTTGCAAGAACTGGGTATAAAATGGTGAGATCATATGTATATGCCTTTTGAACCACTTCCTCATTCTTACCCATGAGTTCATGGTAAAAGTGTGGGCTATTTGGGCACCCGTCCCATCTTTGCCTTTACTACCTATGTGAACACAGGCAAGTTAAATATTGTCTTGAGACTTAGATACCTATCTGTAAAATAATAATCATGCATATAGATATGAGGATTAAAACCCCTGTAGTGTTTGCACAATGTCTGCCATGTAATAATAGTTAATCTTTTTCAGTGCTTACATTTTTCTTTTCTTTTCTTTTCTTTTCTTTTCTTTTCTTTTCTTTTCTTTTCTTTTCTTTTCTCTTCTCTTCTCTTCTCTTTTCTTCTCTTCTCTTCTTTTCTTTTCTTTTTTTCTTTTTGGAGAGGTTTTTGCTATAGGGTGTGTGCGCTTGCCAGAAAGACAGAGAGAGACAGAGAGACAGAAAGCAAGAAATCACCTCCCAGGGGGATGGCTATGCAGCAATCCCTTCTCCTCCATTCTCCTCTCAGGATCTTGGGCACGCACGCACATGTGCCCAGCGGGAGTTTAAGCCACTCAGTCTGGGACTTGAACCACGGTAGACTACATGGGAGTCCAGCGACATAGCCATTACACCAACTGCTGGTACCCCCCAGTTTTCTTTTTGATAATGAGATCTTAGATATAGATAGTCTCCTTGCTCTTCAAGGGTGTCTATTTCTATACACCGTCTGCGATAGTAATGCCTCCAGGAAATGAGTGCTAACAAAGAAATAGAGGCAACGCAGGCAGCAATTACCAAAAACAGAGGAGCAGTTCACCAAGTAGCATACATACACAACACCCACCACGCAGCTTCTCAGCTGAGCATGAAGAATGAGAAGTCAGAAGCCAAGAAGAACCCCAAGCTGGGAGAAAACCCCAGATATCCAGACTGTAAACTTACTCTTGGAAATCAAAGGCAGATTTGCATTATGGAGAGGGCAGAAAGAAGTACTTCCCTATCCTCAAATCCCAGCACTAGCCCTTCACATTCTCCTAAACATCCTCTTCAAATTCTGCTTCCTTCTAATATATATTTTTTTATTTCCAGGATTTACAGATAGAGCTTTTGTTGCTACCTTTCAGTTCCTAGGAAGCTGCTTCATAAATAAGTAAATAAAAACTATATGCCTTTGTATTTTCTTATTGGTAAGATTCTAAGTGAGGGAAAAGGAAAAAAAAAAAAAAAAAAAACAGATGAATGTAATTATTTACTCAGGTGTGAAATTAGCAATCGTTAACCAGAGGCTGCAGAGGTAGGAGCAGAGATCTGGCTGGACTTCTTTGGTGACTACAATGTGGATAGATGGTTGTGTATACAAAGCAGATATTACTTGTTACAGAAACTCAAGGAGGCTCTTGCATTTAGTGAAGCCCAAATCCCAATCCCTTTTCAATACAGTTGGATAAACAAGATGCTTAGACTTAAATTCGGCTAGAAAGGCCCGTAATGAAACAGCCTCTGTAGCCACTTGAGAACCTGCACTGTCCTCTCTGCTGGTTGCCTTGTAAGCTGCATCCTTCAGAGCCCTGGAAGCACATGGCAACCGAGCGTGCTATACTACACAACAATGGCACCTTCCTGCCGCTCAGGGAAAACAGGGTTTGGAGGAACCTTTGCAAGAAATCCCCACCCCATTTAAGAATGTGGGACATGCACTCTTTAGGAAAGTAACAATCCTTCTTTCCACTTTTCAAATATATAGATGCATTAGATGTTCCAGAAGTAAGGGTGTCTCCTTTCTGTCTTTCTGTCCTTCCTTTTTTCTCCCTCCCTTTTCATTTGTCTTCCTTCCCTCTTCCCTTCTCTTTTCCCTTTCCCTTGCTCCTCTCCCCTCCCCTCCCCGCCCCTCCTCCTCCTTCTCTTCCCTTTTCTTCCCTTTTTCCCATTCCCTCCTTCTTTATTCTTCCTTCTTTTTCTCCCTTCTCCTCTGTACAACAGCTCTTTTTTATTGTGGAGAACTTTCATAAAACAAGTGATCTGGGTTTTAGGAGCTCTATTTAAAAGAACACAGTGCTCTTTTGTTGCTGCTGGGAACATGAGACCATTTTTTTTTTCTCACTTTCATGCCAATGTCGAACTGCCTTAATTAAAAATAATCATTCTCATATGATGGTTTATTTATCACATGGCCATTTGCATAGAAAAAGGAAAGAAATCAAGGGAGGAGGAGGAGGAGAGCAGCGCTGCACTAAGCTACGTCTAATACATGAGGGCATTCTAGGGAAATAAGATCAATAATTTAAATCTTCGTCATTCCTCAGATAAAACAATACACTTTGTCAGTGACAATGGACCTGTTTCTCCATCATGTTTTCAGTTTCTGACATGACAAAATATCTCCTCTTAACTTCCTCTGTAACTTGTTCAGGGCTTTGGTCATTTTACTCATTCTCATCATTACTCTTTGAGACATTTCTTCATTAGTGACCCCTATTTTACTTCGAATGGGCCCTCCTCATCCCTTATTTTGCCTATCTTAGAAAGTTTTTCCAAAATAAAATTTGCTCTGGTGCTTTATTTTTCCCCCAAATTTATTGAGGTATATTTAACAAATTATGATCTTAAGGCATATAACGTGATGGTTCGATATACATTAATTTGGTAAAATAATTACAATACAGTTAGTTAACACCTTTATCACCTCATCTGGATATCCCTTGGTTTTGGTTTTGTTTCACATTGTGGTGATAACATTGAACACATTTCAGGCATACAGTTTAGAGCTATTAACTGTAGACAGCAAAAATGTTACCTTTTCATTATAAATTTTATGGAAATAATGAAGAAAATTAATGTGAAAAATTGAATATTATTTAGTATTTTATCATCTGTATGTACCCGCTCTTAAGCTTTGGTAAACACTCAGGTCTTCTCATTTCGATCTTTGTCTGGCTGTCTATCTAGCATCTCTCTCTCTGTTAGTAATATATCATGAACACTTTTTTGTGATAAATATTTAACTGCCCCCCCCCCCCCTTTTTTTTGCTAGAAGGCATGTGCACTCACTGGAGAGAGAAACAGGGAAAGTGAGAAAGTACCCCCCCCCAACACACTCCAAAAGGGGATGGTTACCCTGTAATCCTTTCTCCATTTCTCCTTTTGGAATTTTGGGCACACAGGTACATGAACCTGGTGTGTTTCTCAAGATTCCGGGTTTGGGATTTGCAGTTTTTGTCATATAAGAACCAACTGCCTTAACCACTATGCCACTGGCTGCCACTAACTGCTTGATTTTAAGTGGCTGCACATAAACTTTATAAAGATATATCTTAATTAGGGGTCTAGGTTGCTTAAAAATTTTTGCCAGGGCATATTGGGTCATCAGAAAAGTCATGACATATTTTTCTGTGTCATGACATTTCCAACAACTCAATATTTTGTGTTGGTAACGTTGGCATCGATTCTTAAATTTGGAAACAAGCTAGTAATTCCAAGCTAGTAATTCCAGCAGGCAATGAAAACTAAGTAGATAACTCTTACTATTGTACATAAGGAGAACTTTCGATTGCATCATGAATTACAGGAATTCTGTAAAAATTTTGTTTTATCTCCTGAGAAATGTATTCGTACAGTTTTGATATTTGCTTAGAGGGAAATACATCTTTCTAAAAACACTACTTACAGATAATAATTGCAAACATGAGGGATGAAGTAGTTTTGTTGTTGTTGCTAATCAAGCATAAGGTTTTGGAAAGGGTGCAGAGTTTAGTTCATAGTCAAGTGTAACAGGAGTCATTCCCTCAAGTGTCAGAAGGAAGGTCTTAGAGCATTAGTTATTCAGCTTGTATTTCCCTGGTTGAAGGTAGTTGTTTAAACTGAGGGTCTAATTCATTTATTCAACAAATAACGTGTCAATGATCTACCTGTGCCAGGTATGAATAACCTTTGTAATTTATCTTCAAAGTTCTTGTGGTCTTTGAGGAAAGTGGATAGTGGGGAGAGTAGTTAGTGATTGCTGCTTAGAAAACTGTAGGGTAGCATCATTCAGAATGGGAGACTATGGGCCAGCAAGTGGCATGAAGGTGAGGTGCTAGATCACACACAGCCAACTGTGTGGTTCTAGTCCTGGACCTGGTGATGTGAAGATCTTGCCAGGCATGTGTGTGTACATGCCCTAAATCCTGAGAGATTAGAAGAGAAGGGATTGCAGCATGTCCATTACCCTTTTCTGGGTGCTTTTTCACCTTCTCTGTTTCTCTCTCTCTCTGACAAGTATAGAGTATACACCCTGTAGCAAAAAAAAAAAAAAAAAAGAAAAGAAAAGAAAAAAAGGAAGAAGAAGAAAAATAATAATAATAATAGAAAGTTCTGCTGGCTTTGAGCATGTGCATTCTAGTCTGGGAACTCTTTTTGGCTCCTCACTTAGGACGTTTTGCTCAAGTTCCAAAACATATCATGGAAATCTGTATTTTTAGGAGAGGTTGAAAGTCACCCTTTGATGTGCTAATTGGAAATGGACAGGAAAACCGAAAAGAGAAGGGCTGGCAAAGCCTAGTCCTGAGGGGAAAGAATAAGATCCCAGCCAACTTCTCTACTTCTCGCCCCTCTGGAGTATGATCCACACTGGCAGACATGCCATCATGGAGGTGGGACGTGTCATATCAAGCTAGTGTCAAATGCAGCAATCCGATCGCATGCTGTGATGACTCCACACTTCGGTCAGAAGATATTTTTACGTAATTGTTACCGCACTATAGTGTATGTCCATTTTTACTGACATGAAGAAAGAACAGGAGCGAGATTCTTACTGTCCAGTGGTCTTATCCAAGCTTCTTGAACTTTCACGTGCCTTAAAATCACCCGGAGATCTTGTCGAAATGTAGACTTATATTTATTATGTCTGGGGCAGGGCCTGAGATTCTGCATTTCTGAAAGACTTGTTGGTTGCTAGTTCATAGCGTGCGCTTTCGGGAACAAGGATCTAAGATGTCTTCATGCCAATGAGAATTTGCCTTTTGTAACTTTGTCTATTTGTTTGCAGCTATAGTGATGGTTCTAAATAGCATGAGTGTCAGCTGGAGTGCCCGGATCCAGATTTTCCTAACCTTTTGCAAGCTCACAGCAATTCTGATAATTATAGTCCCTGGAGTTATGCAGCTAATTAAAGGTATGGACTGAAAAGTAAATGCTTTTTAAACTACGTATCTGCTTTTGGTGTCCTCTAGCACTAACTTTCGCTTGTCCTAGCAGAATCCTTAATTAGTCTCTGCTAGTGGAACTTAAACTCTATACTGTCATCTAATTGATTTGAAAGCTGCTACTTTGGGGATAAGTACATATTTACAGTTGAATGGCAGCGAAAGGATTAAGACTGGCCAAGCAACAAAATAAGGTGTAAGTGAAATCTCTTAGTATAAAGTGGAGTAAAAACTCAAAGTTTTTTTTTTTTTTTTTAAAAACTGCCATTTAGTTTTAACTAGAAATAAATATATCCTTTTACTGTTATTTGAAATTGTTCAATAATAATAATAATAAAGATGAAAAAGAAATCTAGAAAATAATGAAAGGTATCAATAGTTCTTTTACTTTCCATTTATTATTTCTTTTTCTTTGAGAGTGGTATCTTCAAAAGCGGAGTCAGAGATGGGAATAACATTTTTGAAAACCACATATTCTATGATAAAAAAAGTAGCTGTAGGGCCAGCTGTTTGCATTGTGGGTAAGGCGCTGAGTCCTATATATCCAACTGTGTGGTTTGAGTCCTGTAGCCTGTGGCTTGAAAAAACACACCGTGTGTTTTTCAACCCCAAGAGGAGAATTGGAGAGGGATTATTGCATGGTCACCTGATGCGGAGGGGGGTATTTCTCACGTTCCCCCTCTTCTCCCATCTCTTTCTCTCTCTGGTGAGTGCACATGCACAATAGCCACTTTATTTATTTATTTATTTTAAGTAAAAGTTTCATTTTATTGTTAGGTTAGTTTTCATGTACAATTTGGATTTCTGCAGACATGTAATATTTTCTAGGATTCTTTGCCTTATTGAGTTTACAATTCGAGAAAAGAAGTTGGAGGGGGATGTCACTTTAGTGTTTTGGTTGTTTTAGGGAAGAAGGCACATGCATTTGTTTGGATTCAGTGGAAATTTCTGGAAAAGGAAGGGATCCACATGAGTTATTTAATTAGAAACGAGCATTAGAGTAGGAAATAAATGGGAACGTGAAAAGAAATGATGAAGGATTGATATATAACTTGGGCATCTTAAATATGTAATGTTTACATTGAAATCGTCTGTTCCAAGCGAGGGAATTTATAGAGAAATTTAATGGCATTGGAGGAGAAGAATTACTCAAGGCAAAAGGAAATGCCAAAGTACAGCAAAATCATCACTGCTGGTGGAGGCATTAAACAATAACAAACACTGAAAGATCAGTGGCTCTGTAGCTGGGAAAGGGTGGCTGCTGTTGACCATTAAATAAGCCTAGTAGGGGATCTTAGAGCCCTGCTGGCAAACGCTTTCATCAAATCCAGCAACCTTGCCAACTCAGAATAAACACCAGGAAGATTTTGAACAGGAGAGCTTGCACTGAAGAGAAGACCGTGAGCTTGCTCCTCAGATAAATGTGAAATTCACCTTGGCCTCCACAGAGCTGGCCTTTTTCTGATCTAGCTTACTCATTAGAAATGGAGGCAAAGTACTCTGCTTTTGTGAGAGCTTCCTTTTCCAGCCTAACTCTTTAGTCTTCTGTAAGATGTCTCTTTAGCATTTAGGAAGTGCAGAGACCCTGAGTCATGGTCCCCTTTTCAGTCCTAGTTTAGATTCCAAAGATGATATGCTGCTACACTAGTCTTTGAAATTAAAACTTGTTTTCTGTTTTTTGTTCTTTTCATTGTTATGTAAGACTAGTCAGTCTTTTGTTTTATATATTCCTATGAAGTGATAGTCAGTTGACCAAAAGTTATTGTATTACAAATTCCTTGAGAGCAGAGGTCAGGATATAGCTCTTAGATCTTTTTCAGGAATTACAACAAAATGACTTTTGATCTCAGTGTTTGATATACCCAGGCTTCTTCATAGATTTTACCCAACAGAGACATTCCCTGAGACTATTACTAATGCTTAAGGTAAATTTCTAGTATCTTGAGAGCGTTCTTAAGTATTTTTACACTATTCACTATAAAGTTGTGATTTCCCTTATTTCTAAAACGATCGCATATTTTTCACATTTTTCTGAAATTCAAGGACGAGAAAGACTTTGCTAATGCAGACTGTTCATTTATCTCTAATCAGATATGGATATAGATGTATGTTATGTATTCATTCATGAGGATTTATTGAACTGTCCTTTGAACATACTGGCTTTCATCTTCCTGAGACCTCTGTTATACAGGCAAAATATTCCTGAAGTTCAGACATGAAATGCTTCTCTTTTGTAATGCTCTCCAAATGGCACTTACTTTTGAAGATCTGTGCTGGTGACCTAGTCTTTGCATAGTTGAGGTTTCTTTTATTGCCTATTCAGTGCTATACTCTTAGGAATAATCTCTCTCTCTCTTTTTAAAATAATTATTTATTTAATTTTATTTATCACTATTATTATTTTTTAATTTGCTGCAGGGCATGTGTGCTCATCAAAGAGAGACAGAAAGAGACAGAGAGTGAGAGAGAAGTTGAGAAACCAAGTTGCCAGGTCTGAGACTCGAACTGTGGTCGCCCATGTGGGAGTCCAGCATCTTAACCACCATGCCACCTGCTGGTCCCAGAATAAACACAATGAAGATTTTGAGCAATACAGCTTACACTGAAGAGAAGAAATGAGGTTGCTGTTCAGATAAATGTGACATTCATCTTGGCCTCCACAGAGCTGGTCTTCTCTGATTCTAGCTGATTCATTAGGAATGGAGGCAAAGTACTCTGTTTTGTTAGAGCTTCTTTTTCCAGCCTAACTCATTAGGCTTCTGTAAAATCTCTTTATGCTGAAGAGAGCATAGAATACTATGAAATAATATTTAACATGTTTTGAGCTAAAATCTAGTATTTATACTTCTCTTTTATAAGGACACAAATTTTTCAGTAAAATGGTGACTTCTGAATTCACAATATCATTTAAAAAATAAACTAAATTTCTTCATAATTGGCCTCTAATCTCAAATATATAAATACATATGCTATGTTTGGGCAATGTGAGCAAAAGTATGTCTTGACTTTGAGGAGAGGGTATCTTATATATGTCATCTACATCCATCCCTCTTTTGTTTATTTATATAAAGACCAATTTTGAAACAAAGTCACATTTCCCACCTGAGTAATCATTTTGTTATTATCTTTGTGAAACAGAGTCCTCCCCCACCCAAGTTTGACTATTGGATGAGTAACATCAATCTGAATTTCTAGTTTTTTAAACTATTCTAAAGCTATTCAAGAAAAAGGCCTATTGTAATTCATAAAATAGAAAAAAAATGTAATGACAGTATTCAATCTGCATATTGATGCAAAATTTATTGAAGACTATTTATTTTAGAGTTCAATATAATTTCTTTTCATTTCTAAAAGGAAACTGTGCCATTTGCTAGGAGAATGTCAGTGGACTTTCCCTGTTAGGAGATAGTAACTATTTTTCTTTTCATTTTTTTTTTTGGAGAGATTTTTTTCCACTATAGGGCGCGTGTGCTCGCCAGACAGACAGAGAGAGACATAGAGACAGAAAGCAAGAAATCACCCCCCAGGGGGGATGGTCACACCGCTATCCCTTCTCCTACGTTCTCCTCTTGGGATCTTGGGCACGCACGCACACGCGCCCAGCGTGAGTTTTAAGCCACCGGGTCTGGGACATGAACCGTGGTCAACTACGTCGGAGTCCAGCGACATAGCCATTACGCTAACTGCTGGTTCCCCATTTTTTTTCTTTTTTTAAAGAGATTTTTGCTATAAGCATTGCCAGAGAGACAGAAACAGAAAACGAGAAATCACCCCTTGGAAGGGGATGGCCACGACATAATCCCTTCTCCTTTATTCTCCTCTTGGAATTCTGGGTACACATATACACACATGTCTAGAGTGAGTTTTAAGCCACCAGGTCTGGGACTCGAACTGCGGTCCACTACGCAAGAGTTCAGCTATGTAACTGTTATACCATCTGCCGGTTCTGATAATAACTATTTTCAACGTTGAGGGTTGTGTGGTCCCTGTGGCAATGAATAAACTCAGAATGTAGTAAGGGTGAAATCAGGCATAGACAATACTGCACTGCAGGTGCAGCTGTGCTCAAAGAAAACTTTATTTACAAAAAGGGCCTGTTGGTCAGGATGGCAGATTTGTTCTGCAGGGTTTTCCAACCCTGTTCTAGGAGTTAGGTGTCTAATAAACTACAAAAGATAATCAGAAAGCAGGAAGTTAAGTGATGTGGGAAGGTGGTTATGGGGATTCTTGCTACTTCCTCATTGAAGATAGACCCTTGGATATTTCTTTGCATTTCTTGCCAAATAATATATTATCATCACCTTAAGAATTCTATCACACCGTTAAAATGATAGTTTACAGAAAAATACCATAGTCCTTTTTTCATGGTCAAGGTGGAGGCAAACTCAAATTAAGGATTATTCTTTAAATGTCATTTTCATCTTCTCTATAGATTTATTAAAAGAGAAATGTGAAATAGTATTAGTGGCAGTCAATATACTTTTTTTTTTTAAAGAGTTATTTTATTTAACTTTATTTATTTATTTATTTATTTATTTATTTATTTTAATTTGACCAGAGAGGGTCAGAGTGAGAGAGTAAGTGAGAAAACAAGATCTGGGACTCAAGCCGCCATCAGCCAGGTGGGAGTCCAGTGCCCTTAACCACCATGCCACCTACTGGCCCTGTCAGTATACTTTTCAAACACTCTCTAGAATGGGTATGATGATGTTACTAAAGCTGGCTATGAAGAGAGAATAAGAAATCTGGGCCTAAAACAGCATAGTTCTCCCTTTTCCCCCCACCCCCACCCCCACGTTTGAAGTTAGGGAGTAAATAATAACCAATTCTTTGAAAAGCTTAAAATCTTTCCATTCTAATCACAGGGCAAACACAACACTTTAAAGATGCCTTTTCTGGAAGAGATGCAAGTCTTATGGGGTTGCCACTGGCATTTTATTATGGAATGTATGCATATGCTGGCTGGTAAGTTGGTATCTCCAGAACTGGTGGTTTGTATCGTCTATTAACTCTCTTGAGCATTAATAATTAACTCACTTCGATTATGTGCCAAGCAAGGTGATAGGCAATTGTGAGTGGCCACGATCCCATGTAGTACGCTTTACTTGAAATGAGAAATATGACCGGGACCCCTCCACCAGGCCTATTGCTATGCACATGGCCATGCAAACATCCTCAGATTTCCAGTCAAGGTAAGCATTAGATTTAGCTCCTGTCATCACAAACAAACCCTACGTCTTAGATGTCCACTTACATGTACGTGTCTGTCAGGACACGTAGAGCAATAAAGTCCTAAAGATTAGTACCTTGTGGTTAGAAAGTCTTTCAGTTGAATTGTCAAGAGTATTTACATATAATGATTAATTGATTTGTTCCCTCTTCCCACAAGAAGAAATAGTTCAGATACAGACATAAGTAAGACATTCCCAGGTGGTAAAATGGTACTCTGAACTCAGGGAAGGGGAAAACAACATAATGAAATAAATCTGTCACATTGGAAAGGACCTCACAGGTTCCTTACATTTTCTCAAACATCTGGAAACAAATATATGCAGCAAAGATGACTAAAGGCATGGTGCCTCGGATACATTTCCTTTAACGCAGATCCATTTGGGATATCTACCAGCCTGGTGAAGGCATTGAGCACTTGTGTTTCTGGTGCTTCATTCAGGTACTTGAATAAGAATAGTCGTAGGTGACAGTGGGTCTTTTTCCTTGCTAAAATGTAGGGACCTAGTAAGATTCTATGGAAGTGCTATTGTAACAAAGCCCACTGCGTACAAAAGTATTATTTAAACATCAAAATCTGAAGTAACATAGGTATGAAGGTTGTCTGAACACTAACGTTCATGACTTTGGAGTAAATAATGGCAATATTTCTTTCTAATTACTTATAGAATTGACAGTTATATAGTTTGTGCTGTGAGAATATTCCGTGAGCCTAAAATACTATCAGGAAACTACACTAGCTCAAAATTATGTAAACGCATTTCTAACACAAAACAGTTTCTTTTAGTTTCTTTAGTTTTTTTGGATCTTACCATTGAATTAAACGAATGGAAGAGAAAGCTGTATTTCAAAATAAATGGAGTAGGTACCCTATTCACTTCATTGTATTATGAAAACATAGTATTAAAGGAGACATAGCAGTGTATAGGAACTTAACATCTTAACGTGGCTCTGAAGTAACGTAGCTATGAAGGTTGTCCGAAGATTGCCGCTCTAAGATCAGTGTAAAGTATGTGAACATTCCCAGAAGTTTTTATAGCCTTGTGTGTACGCGTTAGTTTTGAATCCCTCAGTATTTTTGAAGTCTTTTTATTTTTGTCCAAAGCACAATGAGGTGCTAGGCAGAGAAAAAGAACTGAGTGTGATCACAGGGTTAGAAGCAAAATCAACTATTCTAGGGTTATTCAGCCAGGATCAGAGCTCTATGCCCTGGGGCTACAGCCAAGCTGTGGGGAGGGTCACTGGAAGACGCCAGAGCAAAGTGGGGAGGTAGCAAACGCTTTCAGCTACAGCCAAGTGTGGGGAGCCCAGCGATACTCACCAGGAATGTGGAATGTGGAGATGGTCACAAGGGAGATTTGATTAATTCTGTTGAATGGAGTTTCTTTGGCCTGTGAGTACTGTGCATCTGTTCCCACGAAATCTTAAATTGCTCTACTCTCCCCACTCCTCCACTACCTAGCTGTGAATATTCAGGTCACCTGCTTCATGGAGAGCCAATTTTCTTCATTTCTGTGGGCTCTTGAAGGCCGATAGAGTTCTTGTACAAGGGACTGTGTTCAGGATTTTTATTTGCCAGAGGGCCCATGTGCTCACCAGAAAGGAAGAGAGACACAGAAAGGGGGAGGAAGAGGGAGAAAACACCCCCTAGCATGGCATGGTCACCCCACAAACCCTTCTCTACTCCGTTTTCTCAGGATTTGGGGCACACATGCACACGTATCCAGAGTGTTTTTCGAGCCAATGGGGTTGGGATTCAGATTGCAGTTGGTCATATGGGATCCAGCTTCTCTCAGCCACTAGGCTATGAGGCTGGCCCAAGTACTTTTTTTTTTTTGATTAATTAATATTTATTTTATTGATGCTGATTTGAAAATGTGACTCTGTTTACTGGGTAATAGGTATTTACACGAACCTTCTAGTTTTACCCATATAATCCTCACATCCATTTCCTGTTTTAAAGACCTAGAAACTGTTGATTTTCTTATATTCTGGTTTTTTTTTTTTTTAGCAATTACTTAATTTATTTAATTCCATTTGTTATTATTGCTTCTTTAATTTGACCAGAGAGAGAGAAAGGGAAAGTGAGAAAGTAAACTGCCAGGTCTGGGACTCAAACCACGGCCGACCAAGTGGGAATCCAGCGTCCTTAACCACTGCGCTACCTGTCGGCTCCAATTTCCTTATGTTCTTCAAAGGTCAATCACAGTATTGGAAAATAAATCTAGGGTTTTAAATGGAACATTGTCAGATAAAAGTGGCGTATGTAGGGGACAGATAAGTAATCGTGTTTCAGTGACATGTTGTGCTTGAATGCTGCTTTGTGAAGAGGTGGAAATAATCTGGTTGCTAGTCAGTGCCCAGCGGTCTTAGAAAAAGTGGGCTGTGTTGGTTTGGTGTTCCAGAGGAAAAGTTATTATCTAGATGTAAATGGAACAAGATGACGGCTAGAATTTCCAGAAGGGGGCCTTCATTCACTTTCCAAATGTGACCCCTACTTTTCTGACCTCTTTCATCTTTCATGATATAATTTTTTGGAGAGGTTTTTGCTATAGGGCATGTGCGCTCACCAGAAAGACAGAGAGAGACAGAGAGAAAGCGAGAAATCACCCCCCCGGGGGATGGCCATGCCATAATCCCTTCTCCTCCATTCTCCTCTCGGGATCTTGGGCGCGCACGCACGTGCACCTGGTGTGAGTTTAAGCCACTAGGTTGGGACTCAAACTGCGGTTGACTACATGGGAGTCCAGCAACATAGCCATTACGCTCACTGCTGGTCCCTCTTTCATGATATAATTACAAGACTGGCTCGTAGAATTATAAATGGGGGGCTGTAACTGAGCCACCACTCTCTATGCTGCTGTGACAATGCGAGACAAAAACATAACAAAACAAAAACATGGTAGGGGCATTGCAAGTGAGTGAGACAGCCTGGGAGAATGTAAGTCAACAGCAACAAGACCACTATTATCCTGGGATCTTACCATTGGCAGTTCAACTCCCGGGAGTGGCATAGGAAAAAGAGACCACCAAACCTTGAGGAATCTGAATAGAGTACACTTTGGCCCTGAGCATCCTTTCTAGAATGATGAAAACTCCTCACAGAATCAGAATCAAAGGAAATCATCAGAGCCAGGTCACTGAGTTTGGGTGAGAACCACTTCATGCCGACAACGTCTGTGTTCAGAGAACTACACCTGCCAGTCCTTCTTGTGGCCCTGGGGAACTCAACCAATTTCAGTACCATATCCTGATCTGAAGTTGGCTATTGCTTGATGGGATTTTTTTTAAACCGTGTGATAGAAAATTGTTTGCAGTGTCTTTTTTGCTCTCTCTTAAAATCTTATCCTCGATGGATTTCGTCTTTTGAAAGGACCTGCTGGGATTATTTTGTACCATTGTGTCAAATCTACTCTAAAGAATAAGCTTCTTTTTAACATAATTCACATAGTTGAGTATTGGAATAAATTGCTGGTGCTGCAGTGGCTGTTAGGCACAATCAGGAAAAAGCTGGGACAATAGATTCTGTGAATGTCTCCAGAGGCCTTGAGGAGATGTAAACCAAGGAGAATACTATGGACTCGTTGTTGGAGACTAGGAGAGCATGAAGGTGGATTTCCCTGAGGAAGCGAGTGTTTGGACTAAAATAAGCTTTCTCCTTCCTACTCCCCAGCCCTGCCCCAAGTCCTTGCCTTTTCTCTATTCTCTGGAGCTATGGCAAATATTTGAAACTGTATTCTTTGTTCATTAATATTTCCTTTCTTGCTTTAATATTGTTAGAGAAGATCAGTGTCTAAAACAACTAAGAAGGCACAGACTATTTTTGACATGAGGAGCCTAGAAATATTTATTAGTATGTTTTTTTTTAAGTTGTCTTTTTTTTTGCCCCCCCATTTTCTTCCCATATTTCCTTTTGCCTCAGGCTTCTAACAAACACGTCAAATTCCTCTTGGAGTGCGTATTCCAGATATAGTACTGATTGTGGGTTGCTTTCCTGGTATAACCACAATCTCTATTTTTAGACTTACTTTCTAGTTATTAAAAATAAAATCCTTGACTGCTGTCTTTTCAGATCACCTTTATTACCACTGTTCACTTCTCCTTTCAAATGTTGCTATGTAAAACATAGCCCTTAAAATAGACACCTGAGCCTTGAACACAACTGCCTACTTAGGAACTAAATGAGATTTTATAAAGATGAAGGAAGATTTTCTCATCTTTGTTTCAGGCTTGAGATACTTTAAACATATTAAAGTCTAATGGGCCAATTCATATTACAACTATTTGGTTTTATATTCTTTAGAGTTTATTTATTTCTTCCAAAAGGAAGAGAGAGAGAGAGAGAGAGAGAGAGAGAAAAGATATGCCCAATAGGATCGTTCCTGCCACCATCCAGGTACAGTAGCAGTCAGCTCGGAACCATGGGCGTGTTACTCAGGCCTGCAGTGCTCAGGAAGGTCTTAGAAGACGGACCCTAGACCTTTCCCAAGTGGGTCCAGTTGCATTTCCATCGTGCCACCACTTGGCGCAGTTTGGTTTTCCATCTTACAGAATTTGTTCTCGTAGACCCGTGCGTCTGTGTTCTTATGGAAAAGTTTAGTTTTGCCTTCTAGGGAGTAATAAAATAATGGGAGGGTTTAATGAACATATGACTTTTTATTCTGTGAAAATTTTTCTCAACGTACACAATAGAGAAATAGAAACGTCCTTGCTGTTGTATGTGCAGAGGATCCTTTAGCTCTCCCATTTCCATGATGCAGTTCTGTATGCAGTCCTTTGAGACGGAGTCCACCTCAGCCTTACACCATGGACCCTGAAGAGAGAACTAGCGAGGTGATGAAAGGGTCTCCTGCTGTCCCCTGGAGAAAGGTCAGGAAGGCCAGGTGGGAGGCATTCCTTGGTAGGCTTGGTAGTCACAAAGGAAAGAGAAAGAAAGAAAGAATGAATAAAAGAAAGAAAGAAAGAAAGAAAGAAAGAAAGAAAGGAAGGAAGGAAGGAAGGAAGGAAGGAAGGAAGGAAGGAAGGAAGGGAGAAAGGGAGAGAGAAAGAAAGAGAGAAAGAGAGAAAAAAATCTGAATTTCCCTAGCACCCTGACGTTTGAGATAATATTTGCAATCCCGGGACCAACAGATGGCATAATAGTTACGTTGCTGGATTCGCATGTATTTGACTGCAGTTCGAGTCTCAGACCTGGTGGCTTAAGACTCATGCCAAGTATGTACTTATGCATGCCCAAGAAATCAAGAGGAGAATGGAGAAGGGATTGTGGCATGGCCATCACCCCTGGGGATGATTTCTCACTTTCTGTCTCTCTGCCACTTTCTGTGTCTCTGGTGATTGCATATGCCCTATAGTAAAAATCTCTCTCTCAAAAAACAAAAACTTTGCAATCCTATGGACCTTGGAAGAGAAATATTATGTACTTAGAATGCTTCTTGTCAGATAAGTAATCCAGAGACATGTTCAGGACTTGGGAAATGTGCAAAATTTCCAGCTCTTTAGTTGTCAACATAAGATATAATGACTAACAATGTGTCAAAAATCAACTGCCTAAAATACAAAAAAGAGACATGGGGACTTCATAGTCTTGTGCTTGAGGTTTTGGCTGCTTGCTGGTAAAGAGTGAACTGAAAGGAAGAAGTGTGAATATCATCTTTTTTTTTTGGGGGGGGGGAGAGGTTTTTTCGCTATAGGGCGCGTGTGCTCGCCAGACAGACAGAGAGAGACATAGAGACAGAAAGCGAGAAATCACCCCCCAGGGGGGATGGTCATGCCGCAATCCCTTCTCCTCCATTCTCCTCTCGGGATCTTGGGCACGCACGCACACGCGCCCGGCGTGTGAATATCATCTTTTAAACAGCACCATTTTGGGTTCTGTCTTGTCTATTGTATTTATATCTAGGATGCCAATAACAGTTCCTTAAATCTGAGAAATGCTACTTTCGATGTGACAATGTGACTTGTCTCCATCACTAACATTTGGATGCCCAGAAGTCAAAGGCCATCTTGGGGGCTGGCAGGTGGTGTGGTGGTTGAGGTGTTGGACTCCCACATGGCTGACCATGGTTTGAGTCCTAGATCTGGTGGCTTTTCTCACTCTCCCTTTCTCTCTGTCTCTCTCTCTCTCTGGTCAAAATGGAAGAATAATGATAATAAATAAAACTAAAAATAAATAAGTCTTAAAAAAAAAGTCATCTTGTGCTTAAACTCTATTCGTGCTCCCTCTACCACACTTTTTTTTTCCTGTTTGTTGGTTTTGTCTTTTTTTCTTGTATTGCCAGAAGGCATTTGCCCTTGCCAGAGAGACAGAGAAGAAGAGGGAGAGAGTACCGCCTTCCTCCCAATGGGACATGGCCATGCTGTAATCCCTTCTTCTCCATTTCCCCATCCTGCTGGGATGTGAGGCGTACATGCAAATATGGACCTAATGTGTTTTTCAAGCCACTGGGCAGAATTTAAACTGTGGTTGGCCATGTGGCATTCAGCTCCTTTAACCACTAGGCCACGGGGCTGACCCCCTCTGCCACATTTTGTGTTGCAGAATACTAAATTGTTGCTCTTGTTTTTGTGCATAACCACTCCACCACGCTTCTGTGTTATTTTCAGTCTGAAACGTCCCCATATCACCTCTTCAGGGCTAAAGGTCAACCATACTTGAAGACTCAACTTGGGTGATCCCTTGTCTAGAAAAACCCTTCACCTACCAGGCTGTAGTAGAGCTCTCTTCTGGCTCTGGTGTTGCTCTGGCACTGCCTGGCCCGTGGTAGCACACCAGTCTCTGGGCCATTCTCTGAACTCTGAGCTCCTTGCAGAAAGTGATTATGAACTTTCCTCTTTCATTGCATCACTGTTTGACATATGGTAAGCACTCCACAGACATGGCTCAGTGGAAAAATGGCATGTGTGAGGTTTTGGTCATTGCATATTTCCATCTCAAAGTTTTCATAATTCTGAATTCAATTTTAAATATCTAAAGTTATATCTTGTACAGTAATTGTGGAATATATTCACACGGTGTAAATCTTTGCTGTATTTTCAGGTTTTACCTCAATTTTGTTACCGAAGAAGTAGAAAACCCTGAAAAGTAAGTAGCTGTGTTTACTCTGAAATGTTTATAGGGAATAAAACTTAAGATGATTTAGTTGAAGAAGTAGACCTGAAGAAAAATTCCAGATGGGTTAGTCAGCTTCATCCTCTTCCTCCTTTGAGGCAGAAAGTATTTATTTTATTTCGTCAGAACTTATATGTAAGTAACTCAATTGTATATATTTACTTGCAGTACTAAATCATGTTATAATTTAAATGCAGAGAAGGAGAAAGCAATACTGTAGGAAACCTGTCCTACATAAACCTATGCAGAGAATTCAGCATGGACTCTCAGTTTCCCTAAGTGTACCACATGTTGTGAACTCAAAAAGTTGACTATTTCTATAACTCATGTAAATTATCTTATAATCATGTAATTAAAGAAAGTAATTCAGGAGCCAGCAGGTGGTGTAGCGGCTTGTGTGCTGGACTGTCACACGGCGGACCACGATTTAAGCCCTGAACCTGGCGGCTTGAAAATTACACTGCTATGGTTTTGTGTGTGTGTCCAGACTCTTGGGAGGAGAAAGGAGGAGAAGGGATCATCCCCCAGGGGCTGATTTCTCACTTTTGCTCTCTGTATCTTTCCTATGAGTGCATGTGCGCTATGGCAAAAAAACTTTAAGAGAGAGAGAGAGAGAGAGAGAGAGAGAGAGATGCAAATAATGGATACTTATGAAATACCTGAAGAATGTTATAGGAACTTAAAAATTTTAGAAGCTAGATAATTGCTTTTAGTTTTTCTTCTTAGACAATACTTTTGATGAGTTGATTTGACAATGATTTATGTAATATTTCTATTTGTAAAGAATTATTTATTTAATTTTATTTATTTATTCATTCATTTAATTTGACTAGAGAGAGAGAGAGAGAGATACAGAGAAAGAGAGAGGAAAAGTGAGAAAGCAAGCCACCAGGTCTGGGACTCAAACCATGGTTGGTTATGTGGGAGTGGCCAGCACCTTAACCACCATGCCACCTGCTGATCCTCGATTTATGTAATATTTCTAAAGTGGACTTAGAAATATGACTTATTTAAAAATTTGTGTGTGCACATTTGACTTTGTATAAAAATTCATGGGCAAAAAGAGGGGAAAAGTTAAGAACTATGGTGTAAAATATAGACTCACCTTTGAAGTTATTTGATTCATCCGAATTTATTGAGGAGCCATGATGTTTAATCTGTTGTGATAGGTGCATCTTACATGATGAATAAGGCATGTCTTCGAGTACTTTATTGTCTAGTCAATGAGTCAAATGTGTAAACAAATAAAGGTAACAGTGTGAGTGATACAATAGTAAATTATTTACCCCGTTTGGCAAGGAGGAAAGGCAGGAATACTTTAAGGAGATTAGAAGGCATTGCTTATAGAGTCTGAAATGATGAGTAAGTGTTCCCTAGGTAAATATAGGACACACACACACACACACACACACACACACACACACACATCTTCCAGGAAAAGAACAAGCACAAAGGTGAGTCAGTGTGAAATACCCTGGACGTGAGAGAATTTGCCTAGGGGTTGACAGTTCAAATTGAGATAGACTAAGAAAATCTTGCACCAGGTATATTGGGAGATAGTAAGTCCATTATATCAAACTCCCATGGATGTCAGAGTAAAACACACAAGCTAACAATTGAGATTACAGCGATGTTTCATAGTATTTGATTCAACTCTTATGCAAATCAATATGTAATTTAAAGATGGGGAAAGCTATTTTATTAAGAAATATGAGCAAATCATGTCAGTATTGTCATATTTATAACTGGAATTACAGGTAGAGGACATGTAATTACCCAGAACTTGTTCTTTCTAGCATTACTTAGAAATCATAGCTACCTTCTGACTCTAAAGTCATTGATTATAGAGATAAATAAATTGTCCTGTCCTTTTAGTTTTTGAAATAATTAGTGTATAATTAGCAAGGTAGAGAAAAAAGACAGCTCTTACTACACTTAATATGAAATATTTACTGAATTTCCATTATGTGAAAGAAATTACGGTGGTTTATGAGTGTGTTTTTTAAGTCTCAAAAATTTTACAGAGACCAATTACTAAAATTTAATATCAAAGAATATTTCTTATAAAAAATGGCAAATGGTAGGTGTGTGGACATGACCTATAACATTTTACTATATAGTAAATTGCTGGTGTGTAGTTCATATTCTCTCATGATGGTATTGAGCAGTTTAAGAATAGATTTTATTTGCCATAGATACAGTAGTGCCATTGTATATTTAGTATATGTATAAATGATTTATACTATTATTATCTCAACTTGAATTTCTGATGCAGCTCACTGGAGTGCTGTGCCAGTCAAAGATTGTCTCTTTTCTTTAATGGCCTTAGTTTCACACACTGATAATGTCTATGATTCAGTGTTTATAAATATTAAGGAACAGCAATGATAGTGTATTGATTCAGTAAGTTTCTTTTTTCTGTTGCAAAGAAATTTCTTTATCTCAAAAATAGGTGTAATAATAGCACATACTGTTGAATTTATATAAATGTATATATATATGTATTACACACACACACACACACATAATGCTTAGATTAGTGACTCTCCCTTTTTTATCTCTACATAATTGGTTGTCATTACTATCACTGCTCTATTCTTATTTTAGAGAAGGTACAATGTTATTCACAGAATAATGTTTTCTAAGTTTCAATATCCTAAACATTTTTTTAAAAAATTTATTTATTTACTTTTAATTGGACCAGAGAGAGAGAGAGAGAGAGAGAGGGAAAGTAAGAAAGTTTGCTACTGGGTCCAGGACTTTAACTGTGGACTGTATGTGGGACTCCAGCGCCCTAACCAGTATGCCAGCCCCAAACAAGTCTCTTTTCTCAGTGTTTTTGGGAGAAAGAAGGAAAACTATATATTTCATACCTTATTGAAGCTTACTTTAAACTTTTGGTACTGAAGTTGATATGCATTTTTTTTTTTTTTTTTTTGAGAGGATTTTGCTATAGGACACATATGCTCGCCAGAAAGACAGAGAGCCAGAAAGTGAGAAATCACCCCCCAGGGGGGATGGCCATGCCGCTATCCCTTCTCCTCCATTCTCCTCTCGGGATCTTGGGCATGTACATGTGCCTGGTGTGATTGTAAGCCATAGGGTCTGGGACTCGAACTGTGGTCTACTACATGGGAGTCCAGCGACATAGCCATTACACCAACTGTTGGTCCCAATATGCATTTATTATCTTTCTTATTCTTGTGTTCAGATTTCATTGAATCTTCATATTAAAAAACTGTAAGATGTAAGAATTTTACAATAATTTAAAAGTAACTATCAAAACTAATTTACTTTAAGATTTTTATTAGTTATACTGATGTAAATATTTTTAGCTTCTGGAAATCATAACTCTGCATAGTTTATTAAATATTTCTAGAATACTTTTGTGTATTATTTTAAAGTCTTAAATTAAGGAACTTCTGAGGAGAGATTAAGAATTTCTCAAATTTTGAAGTCAATGTGAAACTGTTAGGATGTAAATTGAAGAACGGGGGGGCCAGCAGGTGGCCTGGTAGTTAAGGTGCTGGACTCCCACATAGCTAACTGCAGTTCGAGTCCTGGACCTGGTGGCTTGAAAAATCACACTGAGTGTGTGTGCGTGCATGCTCAAAATCCTGAGAGGAGAATGGAGGAGAAGGGGTTGCTGCATGGTCATCCGTCCTGGGGGGGGTGCATTCTCACTTTTTTTTTTTGGAGAGGTTTTCTCTATAGGGCGCATGCGCTCGCCAGACAGACAGAGAGAGACAGAGAGACAGAAAGCGAGAAATCACCCCCCCAGGGGGGATGGCCACGCCGCAATACCTTCTCCTCCGTTCTCCTCTCGGGATCTTGGGCACGCACGCACACGTGCCCGGCGTGAGTTTTAAGCCACCGGGTCCAGGACGCGAACCACGGTCGACTATGTGGGAGTCCAGCGACATAGCCATTACGCTAACTGCTGGTTCCCCTTCTCACTTTCCATCTCACTGTCTCTCTGTCCCTCTCTGGCAAGTGCCCACACGCTATGGCCAAAACCAAAACCAAAACCAAACAAACAAAAAAAAAATTGAAGAAAGAAACCTCTGGAATCTTTTTTTTTTTTTTTTTCACATTAGGTCCTCAGATATTTGATTTTTACATAGAAGTTTCTAGGCAAAACTTAGCCAATACATTTATTTTCTCAAAATTAATCTGAGAAATTCACAAAATCCTCTGAATATACAGTAACGGTTACTATTATATATTTAACAACCAAAGAAACTTGAGGTTTTGGGCAAGTTAGTCAATGTCTTGTTTTAAAAATAGCATCCCTGAAATGTTGATAATCAGTCCATACCTTTTAAAACTAAATGTTATTTTTGAGACACAGAGATTACTTTGGGAAACATTTATCGTTGCACACCGGAACAGATGGTAAAATTATGTGGACCTAGTCCAGATGTGTAATTTGTATTATTTTGTAGGTAAATACAGCTCCCAAATACTTTCGGTTACAAGGAAGAATAATTAGGATTCCACCTCCTCTGTGACGTGCCAAGATAAATGTGTTTCCCAGTCAGTCACGGTGCCTGTGCCCAGGTGTGCTGCAACACGCACCTTTCTGGCAGCTGGTGAAATTAATCATCAGCCCAAGATACAACACCTTTTACTACCCTCCTCTGCCTAGGCAATAAAATTTTCATAAACTTGTGACCTAATGGAAAAGGTGATAATTAATTTAGATCAGCGAAAATGGTAATGCGATTTAAAACACATAGAATGCAGAGTAAGGTTTTATGATCTCAATGGCCTATCCTTTACATGCCAATTTTTTCCCGTGGAAATCTTTCCAATGATCTAACATCACTGTATAAAGTAATTTCTAAAATGGTATGGTAAGCATGCTTTCTAGAACAGTTCCTTAAGTTTTGCAACAAGTGGGCACGGTTCCTGTGATTGTATTGATACAGTTAAAAAAATTTGCCTGTGGTCTTTATTATGATATTTTCTTCTCCAAGAATAGCTTTAGATTTATGGGAGTGGAAATCTTTCAAATACAATAACTGCTATTGCACTTGTCTTTAAAAAATTTTTTTACAAGGGGGTTTTGCCTTAGGATGTTTGCAATTGTCCAGGGGAAGAGAGAGAGAGAGAGAGAGAGAGAGAGAGAGAGAGAAACAGAGACAGTGAGAGGGAAAAATGAGAAATCAGCCCCCTGGGGAGATGGCCATGAAGCAGTCCATTCTCCTCCATTCTCCTCTTGGGATCTTGGGCATGCACACACACATGCCTGGCATGTTTTAAGTTACCAGGTCCAGGAATTGAACATGGTTGGCTATGTGGGAGTCTAGTGATGTAACCACTACACTCTCTACTGGCCCAGAACTTGTCTTTGATAATTTTTTATAGCATGGCGGCTAGCTCTGCACATGAGCACATTAGAGTGCAAGTAGTATTTTCAGGAGTATGAATGTCCCATAAAAGGTTATAGAAACCCCAGAAATGCCTGGAATGTGAAGTAATAATGACTCCTAATATATACATTTGTTTCTAAAAATCGAAGTGTTTCTATTTGCCAATATAATGAGTTTTGTCTTATGACATTACTTTTGTGGGGATATGCAATTTATCATTGTTCAAAAAGTTACACAGTGCAAAGAACATATCATTGAGATGTATAATGTTTGTAATCTTGCTCTCAGATTGATAAATCATGTCTTGTGTTGATGAAAGCCCAGAAATGAATTGCTTTGCTTTGACCTTGAGGGTCTGAGATTAGTCAGTTTGTCTATTAGGATTGTTCCAGTGTTCTTCTCACTTCATTTATTCCTTCTGTTCGGAAGAGTTAGGAAGAGTCGACTGAGAGGAAGTCAGTAAAGCTTGGTATCATCAGTCATTTTTGAAGAACAGGTTATCAACATGCTCTGAATAATCAACTTGAATAGAAGGTTTAAATAATCAGAGTGTCATGTTTAATTAATACTTTGCCTGCTTCCAATTTATATTAATTGATGCCTCAAAGTCATCACACCTTATACCAATGATAACTTAGAAGAAAAGAAACTTGGTTTGGAAAAAATGCCCAAAGAGTTTTAAGGCGGTGTGATCCATCAGATGGGTCCAGGAACGGTCCGCAAATAATCATGTTGTTTGCATTCAGTTCAGATGTCGCCATCTTAAATTCTTTACAAATGTGTTTTAATTCCTTATTTGCTGTTTAATTTTTTTTGTTTGTTTGTTTAGAGATTTTTGCTATAGGGCATGTGTACTCGCCAAAAAGAGAGCGAGAGAGAGAGACAGAAAGCAAGAAATCACCCCCCGAAGGGGTGGTCATGCCGCAATCCCTTCTCCTCCATTCTCCTCTTGGGATCCTGGGCATGTATGCACACATGCCCAGCGTGAGTTTAATCCACCAGGTCCAGGACTCAAACCATGGTCGACTACATGGGAGTCCAGCGACATAGCCATTACGTCAACTGCTGGTTCTGCAGTTTAATTTTTTATTATACTGTCTTATAAGGCTCAATGCATATAACACTATTAACCTGATCAAAAACACAGGGAAACTAAACAAAAAAATCTTGTCCATATTAATCATAGCAAAGTTGCATGACAAAAGACTGAAGTTTGATTTGAAGTCTTTTATATTCTGGTATTTTTAAAAGAATTATGTATTTAATTTAATTTATTATTATTGTTACTAGTATTTAATTTGATGAGAGAGAGAGAGAGAGAGAGAGAGAGAGAGAGAGAGAGAGAGAGAGAGAAACTGAGAAAGCAAGCCACCAGATCCAGGACTTGAACTATGGTTGAATATGTGGGAGTCCAGGGTTCCAATCACCATGCCACCTGCTGGCCTCACATTTTTGTGTTTTCTATGAAAACAAAGTTTTCTCCCTTTTAAAATTTATAACCTTTTAATTTAATAGCTGCCAAAAAGAGCAGATGAGGTCTTGACTATGTCTGTGCAGTTTATATCAATATTATGTGCTTTTTAAATGTTGAGGTAATGTCTGTGTTCTTAGACTATTTTCAAAGTTTCTATTATAAATACTAAAGTTATATATGTCTTAAATTGATGTAAACTAATTGTCATAGAAAGTGACTTCACCTTAAGTGAACATATGTAGAAAAATTCGACTTGGTTGGCCTGCCGGAGCTGTAGCAATGCCAGATCATGGGTCTGGGTCTCCAGGTGACCTGTAAACACCAGGGATGTGTGTGCCTGATCCTGGCTACCTGGGTCGGCTGGGAGGGGGCATTGCTGCCTAAGACCCCATGGAGTGTACTTGTATTTTTCTCCTTTTGTCTCTCTCATGGAAGAAATAAGAAAACTTTTTAAGTATCAGTGAACAACAACAACAAAAAATTTTAAAAAGGCAAATTATTAAATAGATCTAATTTGTAAAATTATTTGCCAAGAGAATATCTTAAAAAAAAAAAAATAGAGAGGCTCCCTCCAGAATCCACATGGCCAACCACACATGGTTTGAACCCTGGCCCCAGTGGCTTAAAAACACCCTGGGTGCATGGAGGTATGTGCCTCAAATCCAAACAGGAGAACAGACAGGACTGCACTGGAGGATGCTTTCTTCCGCTCCTCTGTCTCTCTGTCTTTCTTTGGCCAGCGCGAGTGCCCTCTGGTAATTAAAAAAAAATAAAATACAATGAAAAAAATTGAGATCTCCTAAAAGAGTTACTTTGTAAAATTAAATTCATATCCAAGTTTAAAAAGGCTTTCTATTTGCAAAATGAGGCCTTTCTCTATTGACAGTAGGACATCATTCGAATTATCTTAAAATGTAACATTGCTTCTCTTCAACTATTGAAGTTATAGGTACCTACATTAAAATTATGCTATTATGTGCTTCTCTTTTGTAAATACATATGAGGGGTAAGAAATTATTTCAAGTATGTCTTACAATAGTAGTGTACTGGTTGAGATACTCTGAAGGTCAGTGTTTGTCCAGATGTCACAGAGAAGAGATGGTTCTTTGTCACAGAGCAAGGTCACCAAGTTGCCCTTCCTTGCTTTTGCTCACTCTAAAAATTTCTCACTAATGGAACATGTGGTCGATGTACCTTGGGATCAAAATTCTTGCATTTCTCAGCTTCACATATGCATAAAAAATACATTTGGCTCAAAGACAGTTTGTTCATATAAGGCTGAAGTGTCAAATAAGTGGTGCAGAAATTACAGGATTATATTATAATATTTTATCATGGGGTAATCAAAGAAGACAGATATTAATCCTTCAAATGCTTTCTGGAAGTCATTTAGCTTTTTTTTTTTTAAATTTAAAAAATTCCAACCCCATTATGGGACAAAGTTTGAAGGGCAATGATTTTAAATGTTTTACTTCTTTTTATATTGGTTGTTTCTAATTTCTAATTTTAATTTTATTGATGTTCTTATGTTAAAATTTATATTTTAGGAGCAGTAACAGCATCAGGTTTGATTTTATGCTATGTTCCTAATTCTTTTAACTAGCCCAAACCAGGAGACCACAAGTGGTAAACTTGTGGTCTATAGGATGATTCTATAGGATGATAGAACCACAGAATTTCAGAATTATAGTTGACCGTCTAATTTAGTTTTTCACCAGTTGCACAAATCTCCTCTATAATCTCTTTGAACAGTACTAACTCGTACAAAATAAGTTAAGAAACTGGTTGTAACTTCCTTGAATGGGGCCTCTAGTATTTTTCACTTGCTCATGTGGATTAGCAACTTGCTAATGGCTATGACCATTTCGTGCTCTGATAAACTGTTGGTTAGGTGACATTACTAGAGAGGGTCAAATGTCTTGATTGCAACAGGTACACTCACATAAGGAACAAATAGACATGCACCAAAGAGTCCAGTGTTAGAATCCCCTTATCTGGAAGGAAATACCTTCCATAATCAGTAGTATTAAGCCAGGACTAGATAGTCTTTGTCTTTTTTTTTTTTTTTTTTCTTTTAAGTTCCTTCCATCTTCCCTCCTCTCCTTCCTTCTTTTTTTTTTCTCTTCTATTGCCAGACTGTGCATGAGCTCATCAGAAAGAGAGAGGGGATCATCACTCCCCATGGCTCACGGTCACACCACATTACTTTTTCTTCCGTTTCTTCATCCCATCAAGATGGAGGGCATGCATATACATGCACACAGTGTGTTTTTCAAGTTGCTGAGGTCAGGGTTCAAACTCTAGTCAGCCACACTGGGATCCAGTTCCCCACGCACAGGGCTTAACCACTATGCGATGGAGCAGGCCCAACTTATTTCTTGAGAGAGAGTAGGGGGAAAGGTTCCCTTGACAAGGTCTCACCACACTTTGAGCCTCCCAACCTCTTGCCTTCAAGTCAACCTAGAATACAAATCTGGGTCCTCTCATATGGCTTTAGGGTCAAGCAGGAGTGGCCACCACAGCTGGGCCAGTTGCCTCACAAGTAACCTTGTGTAACTTGTAACTTCTTCATATAGATTCTCATTTATGTAGATCAGCTACTCTCTTTTCTCTATGTCTGAATTTGAAAGTTAGGTGGCTGTGCCCAAAATATGGCTTACAAGTCAATTTTACATTCTGGGTCATATTTTGTGAAAAACTAGGCTTTCTGCTTCTTAGGCATTTGTGCAGATTCAATGTTGTTTAAGATTCTCTCTGAAATCGGATAATGTCACATGTCGGTCATTGGGGGCAGACGCAAGACACATCCACATCATTATATTCATACCTGCCGTGCCCCCAAATCAGCCTGATAACTGCGTTCTAGTCACATTCAAACATTGACTCAGTTTATTGATCTACTCGGCGAAAATGAACAGCTTTTGAATTTGTATAGACACAGGCTAAAACTGTATTACCAATATAAACATCTAAAATGAACCAAAGAAAGTTGATACTTTCCAGTGAAGAAAAGACTTGCTTCACTTGTATAAACTATAAGAATGTCTACTTATTGAGGTTTTGAAAATAGCACTGGTTCGGGAAATCAGAATTCTAAGCCTGTTTCTTCTTAACTAGCTATTTGACCTTGAACAGACCTCAAAATTGCTTTGGAATCTTTGTTTACCACTTTTAAATGGAAGGTAATAATCCCTATATTATAGTTCTCATGAGGTTGTGAGGATAAAATAGGTGAAATTCAAAAATATTAATGAGCTCGACAAATAATATGCAAACACCATCTGCAACTCAAACCTATATTCTTCTAAGATTAGAATATTTCGTAATCTTTGAAAAATATTAGAGGATTAGCATAATTGTTTTATGAACAGGGGGTGCCTTTTCTACACACATGACCTATTAATCAGCTTCAAAAGTTGTTCTGCATCATCAGCAAAGTACCCAATTATTAGTAGTTAAAAGGTTCAGAAGACGATGAGAATTGCTCTTTATTTTATAGTCTCTAACCCCTTTCGGGTGACAATATGCTCACGCATCATAATCAAAAAAATAAAAAATTCTTGGCTGATTTTTTTTTTCCCTTCTGAACCAAAATCTGTACACTCACACTCATATTGTCATTGTCACAGTGTTGGCTAGTGGTGGTTGATTGTACTTGTACCATTTCTAAAGTCATACTGTACTTTAACTGAAGTCATATACATAATATATATATATATATATATATATATATATATCCTCAGATCTGTGTGTGTATGTGTGTGTGTATATATATATATATATATATATACACATATATATATATAAAATTGTCTCTCTCTCTCTCTCTCTATATATATATATATATGCCTCCAATATTATATATATATTCTTTCTTTGTCCTAATTTAAAAATATAAACTATATTAGGTTTTTTGCCATGGAACATGTGTGCTAGCTAGAGAGAGACAGAGAGAGGGGAAGAGTGAGAAATCATCATTCCTCTCTCTAAGGGGATGACTAAACACTGAAGTCCCTTCTCCTCTCAGGATTCTGAGCATGCACACACATGCACCTGGCATGACTTTCAAGCCACCAGGTCCAGGACTCGAACTGAGGTCAGCCATGTGAGAATCCAGTACTTTACCCTCCATGCCACCCACTGGCCCCAGGAATCTCCTATTTTCAGGTTTACTATCTCATTAAGAAACTCTTTTATGAAATTTAAGAAATAAGATGTTGAGTAGCTGTCATTATTTAACTTTAGCATTTTATTTTAATTTGTTTTAGAAAAAAAAGCTATTGAGTTTATACAAAACAGGAGAATTCAAGAATAAGTTGCCTTAGATAGTTTATATGAATTCTTTCTTTTCCTAATTAAAAAATATAAAGCCTTGCACCAGCCTTGTGGCTTAGTGATTAAGGGAGCTGGATTCCATGGGGCCAATGACCATTTGGATCCTTGGCCTGGTGGCTTGAAAAGCATACTGGGTATGTTCTCATGCATACTCAAAAATCCTGACAGATTCATGGAAACCAGCAGTTAGCGTAATGGCTGTGTTGCTGGGCTCCCACGTAGTTGACCGTGGTTCACATCCTGGACCCGGTGGCTTAAAACTCACGCCGGGCACGTGTGCGTGCGAGCCCAAGATCCCGAGAGGAGAATGGAGGAGAAGGGATTGAGGCATGACCATCCCCCCTGAGGGGTGATTTCTCGCTTTCTGTCTCTCTGTCTCTCTCTGTCTGTCTGGCGAGTGCACGCGCCCTATAGCTAAAACCTCTCAAAAAAAAAAAAATTAAAAAAAAAATCCTGACAGATTCAAAAAATGGTGGTGGAGGGGAAATTGCATCATGTTCAAACCCCATTGGGTAGTGGTTTCTCCCCTCCCTCCTCTCTTTGTGTCTCTCTTTCTCTCTGATGAGCACATGTACCCTCTGGCAATTAAAAAAATATAAAACCTTTATTAAAAAACAAACAGTATTTCTTTTTATCTGACTAGTAGATTGATTACTACTAGGGTGTAGATAGAACTTCAGGTAACTTTTAGTAACCTGATGGGTTAATAGAATGACAGTCCATATCTGTCTAGCCCAGACATACTCTTTCTAACATGCCAACTGCTGTTTTTGAGAAATAAAGCAAACATGATCCATGGGTGTGTCTGTGGTGGTGTAATGGCCAACTAAGGAAGGAAGTTTGCTCTGAAAGAGGAAGTTAGGGGAGGGTTAGAACCTAGAAAAGTAGAACGGAGAAATGAAAAGTGTCTCAGGTAGGGGCGTGTAGACTCAAAACTGCAGAAGCATTTGTTGGTTTCAAGCATTAACATGTAGGTTCTCTGGCTAAAGTGAAGGGTTGTGAGGAGGAGTTACAGATAAGCTGGCAGTCGAATGTGGATGATGGGATATGGCAAGCCTTAGCTTCTGTTACAAGAAGGCATCTCCTAGGTTCTAGCTAATGGAGTAGTGTGAGTGGGAGGCTGTTGCAAGTTTTTGTGGATGGAAAGCAATGCTTGGATGAATGAACAAATTCAGTGCATTTTCGTTTTGTAATACACGCACAATTTAAAGACAATTGTAGTCTGTAAGATAACTTTCATCCTTCTTTTTTGTTTTATTAAAGTTTCTTTCTTTCATGAGAGAAAGAAAAGCATCCTCAATAGGGTCTCACACTCCTGTCCTTCCTTCAGTCTCTCCTAGACAGCCAGGATGGTGGGCACACACATGGGACTGGCATGTAGAGGCCAACCTGGGAATGGAACCCTGGTCTTCCACGTGGCTCCCAGCATGGTAGAGCACTGCGTTATCACTGCCCCACCATGACTGGGCTGGCATATTTATTTTTAATAAAAACAAATATCTTTAAAAAGTTAGTTGTGTCTATACCTACACCATTGCTAAAGTCAGGCAAGGTGGCAAATCATGTAGCAGAAATTCTGGCAAATTATTCCATAATCTCCACAATGCTCCAGCCCAAAGATACAGATTACCTAGAAAACAGGATGAATCAATATAGTGTTTACATACTCCCCTCAAAAACATAGGGTCATCTTGTTTTTAAGCAAAAAAAAGATGCTGTCATGTATTCTTCATGACAGTGAATGACGAAGTGGGATTAAATTAAATGAAGAACTAAAATTAGAGAATTAGAAGGAATGTGCTAATGTGTTTGACAATACTTTGCTCATAGTAGACACTCACTAAGTGGTAGACCATATATATGTGTGTGTGTGTGTGTGTGTGTGTGTGTGTGTATGTATTTTTTTTTTTTTTTTTAACCAGAGAGGGGACAAAGTAAGAGAGAGCAAGAGAGAGAGAAAGTGAGAAAGGAATCTGCCAGATCCAAGACTCAAACTGCTGTCAGCCATGTGGGAGTCCAGCACCCTTTGCGGCCATGCCACCTGTTGGCATAGGCCATTTGCTTTTATTGTTGTTATTAAACACATGTCATTAGCTCATTTGTAACTTTATAGGGACACTCAGAAGAGGTCTGTGAACCTGGGTAAATTGTTTTGCCTGGCTGAGTGTCGGCTGTGATGTCCCATTATCTCAAGGTCAGAGATGCCCTTGTTTGACAGACCTTGCTGTGGGAACTAGAAGTAGAACTCTCAGTCTGAGAGTTAGACATTCCTCATCTCAGATACTGGAAGCTGTTTTCAAAACATTTAGTATTTCTGTATTTGGTGTTCTAAGGGGACAGGCTGATACTTTTTATAAACCAGGTTGTTTTTTCTGGCTTTCTCCTGTGCCATATTCTCTTTCTTTCCTTTTCCTTTCCCGTGTTTTTTCTTGTTTCTTTTTCTTTTCTTAAACTTATGATAGAGTATGTGTGCATGCATATGAAAGCGAATGAGAGAGAAAAGCAGCCTCCCTAGGGTATGTCCCCCACCCTCCATTCCTCTAGCCCGTCAGATCTTGGGCACTTGTGTGTGTGCCCAGGGTGTTTTCAGGCTGACCAGTCTGGGGATTTAAACCAAGAACACTATGTGGGCTACAGATTTTCTTGAGTAACATTACCGCTGTGCCATGGAGAGCCAGACCTTTTTAATATTCCCTCTCTTAAAATGATAGAAGTAGAATAGACAGATCTTTCTGTGACATCTTTTTTTTAAATAATTATTTATTAAAATTTATTTATTCATTCATTTATTTTAATTTGACCAGAGAGAGACAGAGAGAGAGAGAGAAAGAGAGAGAGAGAAGGGAAAGTGGTTAAGCAAGCCACCAGATCCAGGACTTGAAATGTGGTCGGCCATGTGCGAGTATCCAGTGCCTTAACAACCATGCCACCTGCTGGTCCCAACAACATCTTAGGGAGTTGAGAGTACGCTGATGAAATACAAGGGTCACTGCTTTACCAGGTAAGCAATACAGTACTGTAGAGAAAATAGTTTATGAAACTAAGCTAATGATATAGCTTCAGACATGCCAAAATATGTGAAAAAAATCAAAGTGTAAAATATATAGTTAGAGGGGCCAGTGGGTGGTTTAGTGGTTAAAGCACTGCATTCCCACACGGTCAACTATAATTCTAGTCCTGGTGGCTTGAAACTCACACCAGGGATGTGTGCATGGGTGCCCAGAATCCTGAGAGGAGAATGGAGAAGAAGGAATTGTGGCATGGCCATCCCCGCTGGGGGATGGTTTCTCACTTTTTCTCCCTCTCTGTCTTTCTCTGTGTCTTCAGAGAATGCACATGCCCCATAGCAAAAATCTAACTTAAAATATCTATCTATCCATCTATTCTATGTATCTAACCTCTCCCCCCCAAAAAACTGTATTACTTATGTGTTCAGATACTTTCTTCCTATTTAGCTTCTTCAGTTCATACCTTGGCATGGCTTAGTTTATTATAATAATGTACTGCCAAAATTAAAAGCACAATAAACTTAACCTGGAGAGAATAAATCCTAAAGGTCTGAGACATTAGATCTAGAGAAATAGCCATAAAGATACCTGGAATGTGGGATCAGCAGATGGCATAATGGTTATGTTGCTGGACTCCCACGTAGCTGACTGCGGTTCAAGTCCTTGTCCTGGCAGCTTAAAACTCATGCTGGGTGCTTGTGCACACATACCCCAAATTCCAAGATGAGACTGTAGGAGAAGGGATTGCGGTGTGGCCGTCCCGGGGCAGATGGTTGGTAGGGGCAAGGGGATGATTTCTTGCTTCCTGTCTCTCCAGAGAGTATGCCTTATAGCAAAACAAACAAACAAACAAACAGAAACAGAACAAAGATACCTGAAAAGATAAACAAGTTGGAGCCATAGAGATGATTAATTTGTTTATATTGATAAATGAAAATCCTGATCCTTGGCTATTCCTCTTTCTAAACAGTGTTGTTGAATGCAAATCTGAGAGAGATAGTTATGGCAAGGTTTTAGCCTTGAAGTTAGCTGGGGGGAAATGTAATCATTAGGAGTGACCTGTATGTCACTTGAGAATAGAACAACTGCTTTTAAAACGTGTAAAAGCATTAACATTTGTCTGCATTCGACTTTCTAATGCTGTTATTCTAACAGATAATGAAAGAGGGTCCTAGGCTAGTTTAAGTCAGTAATCTATTCCAGGTCATTTATTGAAGGTCATTTGGTTACAAGATTCCAAAAGAAACTTTATGATTAGGAACTGCTGAAATGTTAGAATAATCTAAGAAAATAGCTGCTTTTTTGTGGTCTCTAACATCTTTACAGATATGCAGTCCCTTCAGATATATTTGATATCTCTTTGGGGGACAGTATTTAATTTTTCTGTTATTGATACTGTCAAACAATCAAAATCTCGCTTCCTTTATTCTGGCCTGAGGCAAGAAAAAGAGAAATTGGTGTAGAAAACATGATGAGCTTTTGTTTTGAGCCAGAAAATGACAAATGAAATGAGTGAAACGGATAGCAAGTGGAGGTCATGTTTCTGAGATCTACTGTATTGTAGCGGCTCGGGGTCTGGTGGAAGAAAGGCTAAATGCATTTTAAGCGTGTGTAAGTGGTCACTGTTTGAAACTCACGGTGCAATCTCTTGCCTAAAAGAGGTGATCAAGTGGAAAAGGTTGAAGAAGGCAGCAACAACTCGAGCTCAGTGATGTCTCTCGGAGCCAGCGGGCTGTTTATGCCAAGTCACAACTGAACTCTGAATCGCAGTAAGGGAGAAAGGTTCAGTCTGGATATGAAGGTGCTTTGCAAACCGCCTTTTATGAGACATGGCTGTGACTCAGCGGAGCAGGTATTTCCTGTTCTCTAAAAGATGGTGTTAACTCGGCTTCTGTTGTTGCCATTTCTATAGCAACTCCAGGGGAACTTCCCTCAACTCCTAATCCTGTGTTCCCTACGCCACGCCTCTGAGCCAGGGGCACCTAGGAGCACAGGATATCTTGATTAGCTTCTTGCTGTATATCTCCCAACGCACTCATCTTGTTTATTCTATTTTTCAAGGCCTGGACACAAATCTCCCCCCAGTAGTTGTGGTCTAATGAGCCATTTACTCGAGTGACACAAGAAAACTTTTTTCTTTGTATTTGATATTACAAAAAGTCACTACATAATTTTCATGGTATTTTCAGTAACAATATACAGTCTTTCCTATTGTCTTTTAGCAATAGATGGCTAAATTTTAAAATGCCAAAAACCTATGCAGGCAATAATTTAAAATCAGGGCCAGCAGATGGCATATTAGTTAAGATCCTGGACTCTTTACATGGCTGACAGTAGTTTGAATCTTGGACCTGGTGGCTTGTTTTCTTATTTTCTCTCTCTGTGTCTCTCTCTGGTGAGTGCATGTGCCCTTATAGCAAATTTTAAAAAATGATAAATAAAATTAAATACATTTTTGAGAGGTTTTTTTGTTGTTTGTTTTTTTGCTATAGGGCATATGTGTTTGCTGGAGAGACAGAGAGAGGGTCAGAGAGACAGAAAATGGGAAAGCACCCCCTAGAGGGTGATGGTGATACTGCAATGCATGCACATGTACCCAGCCTGAGTTTCAAGTCACCAACAGAGAAGTAGAGGGAGACAGCACCTTCCTTTGGGGGACCGATCATGTCACAATCTTTCTCCTCTATTTCTCCATTCTGTCTGAATATGGGGCATGAATGTACACGTCTGGTATGCTTTTCAAGCTGTTAGGTCTGGGATTCAAACTGTGGAGTTGGCCATGTGGAATCTGGTTTCCTTAATCCCTTGGCCTCAGGGCTGGCCCAATAGATGCCATTTAAAAATTATTGAAATTTTTTATTTTAATTTTAATTTGACCAGAGAGGGACAGAGTGAGTGAGAGAGAGAGAGAGGTTGGTCTGGGACTCGAACTGCAGTCAGCCATGTGGGAGCTCAGCATCCTTAACCACCCACCACACCACCTGTTAGCCCTGTAAACACCATTTTTAATGGTGGTATAATAAATATTTCTTTGGGTGGTTGTACTAATATTTGTTTACTCATTTTCCTGTTGGGAATTGTAAACATTTCTCATTTTTCTTAACATAAAAATACTGTATTAATCACTATATAGGTAAGTCTGGTGCATATCCAATTATTTTCTTAGGATAGCTTACTATAAGAAAATAACTGCCAAGGGTATTGCACTTTTAAAAAGCCTCTTTTTGCATTGCCAGGTTGCTTTCCAAAGTGGGTATATTAATTCCTTTCTCAATAGCAATGATTAAGAAGACTTGTCAGGAGTGAGTGTCATTATTTACAAAAATCTTTGCTAATTGAAAAGCAATAATTACACCTCATTGTTCTAAATTGCATTTATTTGATTGCTGCTGAGGTCAATTCTTCCTCCATGTTTAATGTACATGCTGGGACCATTTTCGAGCATGACTATTGGTGATTCAGCAGAATTCCTCTCATACTCTGGATATTAATTCTTTATTATATTGTTTGCAAAATGTTTGTCCCAATTTTATGTCACTCAGATTTTTTTGTGATTTCAGTTTATATAACTTTGAATTTACAGTGAAACATAGTAACTTTTAAAATTTCTGAATATTGTCTTTATTTACTTTTAAGGTTATTTGATACATTCAATCACTGTACATCACTTGGCTTGTAAAGTGAATTTACCCAACACAAATACACTTTGTACCAGTCCAGCTGAGGATACGATACACATTATCAGCAACAGACAAGAATCCATTTCTGTGTCCCATAAATGTCTGCCTCTCTATTTTTCTTCTTAATTTCTTTCATCACACTCTCCACCTTCTCTCACCCTCTTCCCACAGTGTCTCCAGTATCGGCAATAATTTTCCATGCTTCTATATCCTTTAATCTTTCAGTTTCTGCCATAGAGGGCAGGATAGTCTGTACATATTAAGTGGAGACATTCAGTCATTTCAGACCCTTGCTTGCTTCACTCAGCAGTAAATTTTCCCTATCTGTCCACTTTCTATCAAATGTCAGGATCTTGTTATTCATTTATGGTTGAGTAGAACTCCATAGAGTATATGTGCCACACTTTTTCAGTCCATTCATCTGTTCATGGACATTCAGGTTGGTTTCATGTCTTAGCAATTGTGAATAATGCCACAATAAGCATAGATGTGCTAGCGCTTTTCTGACTGAGTATTCTACTCTTTGGGTAGACACCCAGGAGTGGAATTGCTGGGTCATATGATAGTTTCATTTGTTGATTTTTGAGGAACCTTCATATTGTTCTCCACAGTGACTAGACCAATTTACATTCCCATGAATAGTGTAGGAGAGTTCCCCTTTCACCACAGCCCCACCAGCAGTTATCATTTTTTTTTGTTTGTTTTTAAATCTTTGCCATTCTGACTGGGGTTAGGTGGTATCTCATTGTGATTTTGATCTGCATCTCCCTTGTGATGAGGGTTGTTGAACATTTTTCATATGCTTTTTGACTGTTCATATGTCTTCCTTAGAGAGTTGTTTGTTCAGCTCATTTTCCCATCTTTTAATTCAGTTGATCTTTTTTTTTTATTTGGGTAAGCCACTTGAGTTCCCTGTATATTCTGGTTATCAGTCCCTTATCTGAGACATAGCATACAAAAATATTCTCCCATTCCTGGGGTTGTTGATTCACACTAATTATTATGTTTTTTGTTGTGCAGAAATTTCTTAATCTAGTTTAACCCCTCTTACCTATTTTTAGGATTATTACTTGTGCATTGGGGCTCTTGTTTAAGAAGTCTTTGCCTATCCCAATGTCTCCCAGAGTTTCCCCAGTGTTTTCCACCAGTAGTTTTACAGTTTGAGCTCTCAGGTTTAGATCTTTGATACACTTTCAGTTGGTTTTTGTTAACAGTGAGAGATAGGGGTCCAGGTTCATCTTTCTGCAGATGGATACCCAATTTTTCCAGCACTGTCTGCGAAAGAGGTTTTTCTTTTCCTATTGGATCGACTGGTACCCTTTGTCAAAAATCAATTGGCTGTATGCTTGGGGGTTTATTTCTGGGGTCTGTATTCTATTCCATTGGTCCACTTCTCTGTTTTTGTGCCAATACCATGCTGTTTTGATTATCACAGTTTTGTAATATATTTTGGGGTCAGGGAGTGAAAAGCCTTCTACTCCATTCTTCTTGTGCAGGACTGCTTTGGCAATATGTGGCCTTTTATGATTCCAGGCAAATTTTATGATTGAAGATTTAGAAAAGTAAATCAAATCAAATCTCTGATAATTTGATTGAGATTGCATTAAATATGTAGATTAATTTGGGTAGAATTGCCATTTGATTATGTTAATTCTTCCAATCTAGGAACATGGGACGTCCTTCTACTTTCTTGTGTCATTTTCAATTTCTTTTTTTTTTTTTTAGATTTTTATAGCTTTCCTTGTAGAGGTCTTTGATTCCTTTGATTCAATTTATTCCTACGTACTTTTTGTGGTTTTGGTAAATGGGATTACTTTCTTCAGTTCTATTTCAGTATGCTTGTTGTTAGTATATAGAAATGCTATAGATTTTTGTATGTTGATTTCATATCTTGCTACTTTACTGTATTCATTTATTACTTCCAGGAGTCTTTTTGTGGATACCCTTAGGTCTTCTATGTATATAATCATGTCATCTATAAATAGAGATAATTTCACCTCTTCTTTCCCTATTTGAAAGTGTTTTATGTTATTTTCCTTTCTGATTGCATTGGCTAGGACTTCCAGTACCATATTGAAAGCACTGGAGAAAGTGGGCAGCCTTATCTAGTACCATTTCTAGTGCAAAAGTTTTCAGCCTTTCCCCATTCACATGATATTAGCTATGGCTTTTTCTTTTTTTAAAATTTTTTTGAAGAAGATTTTTTTTTTTTTCTTTTTGCTATAGGGTGTGTGCACTCACCAGAAAGACAGAGAGAGACAGAGAGACAGAAAGTGAGAAATCCCCCAAGGGGGAATAGCCACATCACAATCCCTTCTCCTCTGTTCTCCTCTCAGGATCTTGGGCACACATGCACATGTGCCTGGAGTGAGTTTAAGCCACCGGGTCTGGGACTCAAACCATGGTTGACTACATGGGAGTCCGATGACATAGCCATTATGCCAACTGCTGGTCTCAAGCTATGGTTTTTTCATAAATAGTTTTTATTATGTTGAGAAATGAGCCTTGTATGTTAATTTTGCTGAGATTCTTAATCACGAAGGGAGGTGTATTTTATCAAATCTTTTTTCTGCACCAATTGATATGATTATATTTTTTTTTCTTTCTTCTTGTTAATATGGTGTATTATGTTTACAGTTTTGCATACGTTGAACCACCCTTGTAACCCTGGAATAAAGCCTAGCTGGTCATGATGTATAATCTTTTTTATATACTGTTGGATATGATTTGCTAGTATCTTGTTAAGAATTTTTGCTTCTAGATTTATCAGAGATATTGGTCTGTAGTTTTCTTTCTTTGTCATGTCCTTGTCTGTTTTGGGAATGAGGGTAATGGAGACTTCATAAAATGAATTTTAGAGTGAATATTGCCTTTATAATCATAAAATGTTCTACATCACTAGTTTATTTAAATCTCACCATATTTTCTGTTCATTTTCCCTAGTTTCTGTTTTACATTCAACCCTTTACCTCATCTGGAATAGATTATTTTTTTAGCAAAACATATTTTTTCCAAATTTCCCAATTTCCCAGAATTATTGAACATTCATATAAACATTCATAAACATTCAGTTTACAATACTTATTTACTTAGTTTATGATTACGTTGTAATTATGATACTTATCACAGATAAAATGTATTAAATTTTTCTATTATATAAGTTTTATTTCAAGGTAATCTATTTTGTTCCATTTATCCTTTGTATCACTTTCAGTCAATTACTACATAATTTTTATTATTAGAAGTTTATAATGCTGTTTTTCTTATCTGGATGGAAAGGCTGCCCCAGTTATTACTTTTTCTCTAAACAAATTGATACTGAATATGACATATTTTTATTAAGTCAGTTCCTATTCTTAGCTTTTCATATATATTAAGAGAATCTATATAGTGCTTTGAAATTTAAATCTCATGATTTTTCACATTATCTCTCATAATAAAAATCTGTACTGTATAAAGATAGTGCAGTACTGGGGGCTGGCAGGTGTGTGGTGGATAGCTGTGCTCGATTCCCACATGGTCAACCAAGGTTTGCATCCCAGACGTGGTGGCTCTTTCTCATTTTCCCTTTCTCTCTCTCTCTGTCTCTCTCTGCTCAAATTTTAAAAATATTAATAACAAATGGGATTAAATTTTAAAAATTCTTAATTCAAATAGTTAAAAAAAAGATAGTGCGGTACTATATGTGTGTGACTGAGTCCTTTATAGTCCAGAAATTTATTTTTCTGTGTATTATGATTAATTAAGAACTTGCCTTTTGTTTCCATTCAGATTTAAGTGTTAACTAATTAGAGTACTTTCCAAAGCACTTCCCAATGTCATAAGTCTTTCTTTTTTCCTGATGGCCTTTTCTTGCCCCTTGGATCCTATTAATCAAGTATTTTTTAAAAAGCATTTTTCCTTTTGTTAGATTATTTATAACAAAATAACAAAGTCAAAATATTAATGAAAGCATTATTGGAAATATGCTAAAATGTTTATTTGTACTCCTCATAATTATTGAAACTTTGCTGTAAGCAATTAAATTTAAATAAACGTAATTATTATACATTGTCCAACTAGTTGAATTTATAATCCTGAGAAATAATCCTTTACCACATATGTTATAAAAATGGTAACATAGTTCCTACACAATGTACATTAAAACGAATAAGACAATCTTGTCTACTTTGACATGTTTCTTCTCTTTGAACCAAAAAGCTATAGGAAAGGATTTGAATTTTATATATATATATATACATATATATATATAAATATATAAATATATATATTTTATATTTTATTATATATATAAATATATATTTATAATATATATAATATAATATATAATATATATAAATATATATAAATATATATATTTATAATATATAATAATTTATATATATATATAAATTTATTTATTTATTATTGATTTGACCAGAGAGGAACAGAGTGAGAGAGAGCAAGAGAGATGGAAAGTGAAAAAGCAAGCCATCAGGTCCAGGACTTGAACCATTGTTGGCCATGTGGGAGTCCAGCACCCTTAACCACTATGCTACCTGCCGGCCCCTTGAACCATATTTTTACAAATTTCTTAGCTATTTGCTGCTTTTCTTATGAAATGAGAATGACAATGTTAGCTTATTTCACTGCTAACCTTTGCTTTCCCATAGACCATATTACTTGGTATATTCTAAATTATACAGAAAATTTCAACACAAAACATAGCTATATTGTCGTTTCAAACCCAGTAAGTCACTACTGACACTCAGCCTTTAAACTGGGAGTGTGAACAGGTTGCTAGAAGGTGTTAGCGAGTCTTGTTCCCCTTCCTCTGTGACTGTCGACATCATTTCAGTCTGTGAATCATCTTTATTGGCTGATTCTGGTAGACCTGTGAGGCCTGGTCCCTTCCTTGGTCCTGATACCCTGTTCATTTGCAGTCCCGACTCCCCACCGATGGCTGCCAGCTGATTACACCATGCAGTTTTGTGTTTTATGGAGAAATGTTCGTGTGTGGCTGCTGTGTTTGATATTAAATCTGAGATGAACTTCAGGAGGTTTCCTGCTTTTTATTAAAAATGATTTTGGCTGGGGGCGGTGTTATTCTGTTCATAAATCAGGTGTTCTCCGAGATTTAATAATTTAGAATTCACATGAGGATCTGGTAGAATAAACATTTCCTATCTCTGTTAAATCTGCCTTTTAACTTTCCTTTTTACTTTTTTTCCTCCTCTTTTCTGCTGTTCCCATTAATTTATTTATTTTTCTTCTTTTGAGAGGTTTGTATGGATTTTTCTCATGGCTATGAAAATAATGTCAAAGGAAGAGTGAAAATGATAGGTTACTTTGGTTGAAATAATTAAAAGTTGGTAAATTTTATGTCTTCTCCTAATTATTAGAAGCATGCTGTTAGTATGTTTAATTTTGTATTTATTCATTTCTTTCTTCCATGAGGTAGAGAGACAAAGTAAAAGAAAGGAAGAAACACCATTTCCAACGAGGTCCACATGCTGTAATCCACTCCCTAGCCGCAGACAACCCTGGATAACATACATACATACATCTGGCACGTTCAGGGAAGTCTCCAGATAGGAACCTGGAAACTTTCCATGTGTGTTAGCCTAGCAGAGTGTTGTGTTACCACTGTACCACCATTTAGCCCCACGTGTTTTGATTTTTAAGTTCCAAGTTATATGGTCTAAAATTGTTATCATTTCTTCTTTTTAGTACATCATTTCTTTGAGGTGATGTCCTGGAAAGAAAATGTTAATACAAAGCCAAACAAACAACAGAGGCTATAAAGGTCAGGAACTCTTTCCACAAGTGATTACAGGCTACATAAAAAGCATAGTTATCCTGGAAGGTGATAAAGAGTCTGAATGATTCCTCTCAAAAATGTCTACACTATAAGATTTAGAGGAAATGTTTTTGGGACCCTTTATAATGCTCAGTGAACTGTCTTTATTTCTTTGTAGAATTTAATGAGTAAGAATAGTAAGAATACAAACATAAAGATATTTGAAAAGAGTTGGCCACATGGGATCCAGATTCGGCACAGCACGTAGCCACTGTGCCATGGGGCTGACTCTGTTTTAATTCTTCTTAAAAATAATATGAAATCAAGATTACTGGGATGAGGGTGTGCTACTTAGAAAAAGGCTGATTTCTGTGAGGAGGAGGAAGACTTTGATCTGAGAATCACTGTCAAGAATGAGCAACCTTATGAAGACCTGGAGGGAGCAGTGTTTTAGAGAGACAGACCCTTCTTGGGTTGTCTATTACAATAGAGGTAGATGTCTTTTTACTTTACTTATAATAATGTCTAGCATTAGAAATATTTGCTAAACATTGATTAAATGAATGAACTCTCTATAAAAGATGTTGACAGATGCATTTGACAATATCCCTAATAATATTACTACAAATGTTCCCCTGACATTCAGATTATTTTTAAGAATTTGCTTCCAATGAAGTTTTGACACAAGCTAAAGGTATACAACATAGTGTCTTATGAAGACATCCGGCGGGCATCGGTAATAATATGACCAATGTGTGTGACTATCCTGATGTCGGACCTGATCCACAGACAGCCTGTTTAGAATGCAGAAGAGTGGACAGGCCACTTATCCTTTAAATGATCTTTTGTAATGATCAATTTTTTTCAGCCAGGCTGACACTTTGAAGTTGTAATGATGGAAGGTGCTTTGATGTGCTATGCTCCTGGTTGAGCACAGATCACATCTTCAGAAGACGGGAGAAGAGATTGTAAAGTTGTCATCCTATTGTCTCTCCTGAAAGACAGAACAAAGTGAAGCAGAAATGGCCTCAGGATGCTTTGGCAAATGAGCAAGGGCTTCACTGAGCTCTCAAAGGTTTCTGTTCCACGGTCTTTCCGGATTAGCTTTATTTGCAAAAAATATGGAATAATAAACTAGCGAGTGGAATGGTATTTAGATTTTATTAATCCAATGCCCTTTTCAGGTGGTGAGGGTGTGTAAGCCTATAGAGACCCACTGATCTTCGGTGTTTATTATGTGATAAGAGCATGACTAGACCCAGACTTCAGACTGAAGTTCAGAGACTTTTTCATCATTCTGTGAACTCAAGTTAAAATAATTATCCAAGACAAACTCCAGACAAAAGATGTCACCAAGAGACAATTTGTATTGGGGATGACATATATAGAAATACGAGTGTAGGAATTTGTGGGGTGGGGCTGAGGTGAACTCTGGAAGAGAGAGAAATGACAAAATGGATGTACGTATGCACCGCCCTGTTCTTTGGGGTGGATAGTCCCTGAGCCCCTGATCACATGCTTACCTTGAGAAAATTGTCCCTAGAGAGAGTTTTGCCTACGAACCTTTGTCATCTAAGAAAAGGCATCGGTAAATATAAAATGAATGCACACAAGCTTATTTTTCAAAAGGCTTGACTTTTGAGCAGAAAGATAAAAGATCACAGCATTTCCATTTCTGCTGGGAATATGAATCTTCATAAATGGGCAGCCCGAGGAGAGGGACGGGAGGGCTGGCAGGAGGTACCGCCATCCTGCAGCCTTTGTGACCTTTTCAGGGAGCCGTCAACTGTTCCAACCGGGAGGCTTCATCATCACTTTCTTGACATGACATAGCATCTCTCTAAACTGGCAGGGTGCTTAGCCTCTCAACCCTTTTTACTCTTCCCACCTTTTCCTGCTGCTCCATTAAGCTGCTATGTCATGTCCTCTGTGATTCCACCATGTGGATTTAGCTCTTTGACTAAAGCCAGCACATGGCCGTTGGCTCCCCATCCACTTGATGCGTTTCCTAAGATCAGCTGTACTCGTTCAGATGAGTTTTCCCTTTACCCTAGGACTATGAATAGGGATTTGTGGCAGTGAAAAGTATTGTCTACTTTATAAGGTTGAATATGTCCTATGTACCTATATAACATACAGGTACTTTATAAAACTAATTCATATATCTTTGCTTTTACTTTTTTCTTTTTTTTTTTTTTTTTTTTGGAGAGGTTTTTGTTATAGGGCACATGCGTTTGCCAGAAAGACAGAGAGAGACAGAAAGATAGAAAGCAAGAAACCACTCCCCCCCCCCTCCCGCCAAGGGGGGAGTTGGCCATGCCACAAGCCCTTCTCCACTCTCCTCTTGGGATCTTGGGCATGCACGCACACGCTCCCGGCATGAGTTTAAGCCACCGGTTCCAGGACTTGAACCACGGTTGACTACATGGGAGTCCAGCAACATAGCATTATGCCAACTGCTGGTCCCTTAATTCATATCTCTCTCTCTCTCTTTTTTTTTTTTTGTATAGGTGTTTGCTATAGAGTGTATGCGCTCGCCAGAAAGACAGAGACAGAGAGACAGAAAGCAAGAAATCATTCCCCCGCCCCGGGGGAGGGGGGTTGGCCATGCCACAATCCCTTCTCCTCTACTCTCCTTTTGGGATCTTGGGCACGCACGCACACACTCCCGGCATGAGTTTAAGCCACCGGGTCTGGAGCTCAAACCACGGTCGACTACATGTGAGTTCAGCCACATAGCCATTACGCTACCTGCTGGTCCCTCATCTATCTTTTTAAAAAATATTTTTAGAGAGATTTTTGCTATAGGGCACATGTGCTCACTGGAGAGACAGAGAGACAGAAGGTGAGAAATCACCCCCCAGGAGGGATAGGCCACACTGCAATCCCTTCTCTTCCATTCTCCTCTCAGGATTTTGGGCACACACACATGTGCCTGGCACAAGTTTTAAGCCACTAGATTCCAGGTTTGAACTGTGGCCAACTATGTGGGTGTCATCAATGTAACCATTACACCATCTGCTGGTCCCAGCTCATATATCTTTTTTTGTTGGAGAGGTTTTTCGCTATAGGGAGCTCATATATCTTTTAAACTCTGCTTCTGGAAGCCAGTACTGGGGCCAGGATGTGATCGAAAGGCATGACTTGACTTGTAGCCTCTAGAACCATGACTTTAACACTATCTTAAAGACATGGAATGCTTCATTTGTTTGCTAGAGCATTAATACATAACACCTGTAGAAGGAGACTTCTTTGGTTCAAGTGAGTGAGAAAGATGTAGTCTGTAATCTTATACAATTCCTTTCCTTTCTTTTTTTTCTTTCTTTTTTTTTTTTTAGGTTTTTGTCATAGAGCATGTGTACTTGCCAAAGAGGGACAGTAAGAGATAAAGTGAGAAATTGCCCCCGAGGGGGATGGCTATGCCAAAATCCCTTCTCCTCCACTCTCCTCCTGGGATTTTGGGCACACATTCACACATGCCTGGTATGATTTTCAAGCTGTGGGATTCAGGACTTGAACCGTGGTTGACCATGTGGGAATCCAGTGCCTTAACCACCACACCACCTGCTGGCCCCAATTCTATCCATTTTTTACCTTCTATTTCAATTCCCAGAGGTCCCAATTTTTAAGCCAGTTGTCCACTTGATCTCTAGATATTAAACTAAAATGATTACTATTAATTAGACTTGCCAATGTTGGTTGGAAATGTTGGAGGAAAGCTTTGGTGGTGAAAGCAGTAGTTTGTCATGATTACCTATCTCCACGTTCACCTGTTCCATTTTTTATCATGCAGCTGTCAGAAATGTGATCAGACCTGGTTTATGTGTAAATAAAGTGTTATCAGTTCCCTTTAAGACATGTGTTTACAACCTGAGGGAATTTCAACCCTAGTTCCCATTTACCATGTCAAAGTGGTATATTTATTTTCTGTTGCCTTGTTCTTTGTATAAGAGTGAATTTATTTAACATTGCATGTCTTATTATGTGTCCTTAGGCAACACAAGGGGCAATTATGCTTTGATCTTTGTTAGACTGGTGGCAATTTTTAGAAGTGCAGGAGATTCGATGTTTTAAAATAGTGAACAGTGGGGTCTTTGTTCTGTTTCTGGCAAGTTTGAATAATAATGAATTTTTCTTTTCCTGGCTTTTTCAGATGAAAATCAATTTTACTTGATATTATCATTTGGGATATTACTTTAAGAATTTTATGTTGTAGGGGCTGGCAGGAAGTGTGGTGGTTAAGGATGCTGGACTTCCACGTGGCTGACTGCAATTTGAGTCCTGGACCTCATAGCTTGCTTTCTTGTTTTCTCTCTTGCTCTCTCTCTCTCTCTCTGTCCCTCTCTAGTCAAATAAATAAATAAAATATAGTCGGATGAAAATAATTCTTTTAAAAAATAATTATTGTTAATTAATTAATTAATTAATTTTAACTTGACCAGTGAGGGACAGAGAGAGAGAAAGCAAGCCGCCAGGTCCAGGACTCGAACCGCGGTCAGCCATGTGGGAGTCCAGCACCCCTAACCACCACGCCACCTGCCAGCCCCTAAATGAAATAATGCTTTTAAGAAAATCTGATATGTTATGTACTAGACTCTTACAAAGCAAATAATATACCACAGGACACAATTTAATGAGGATTCATTTTAAGTTTTATGTAGACTACAAAAAAAAAAAAAGGTTGATATGATAGGGTTCTTTATTCTTTTATTAACTGTGGTAATGCTAACTACTACAACAAACCAACCACAACATTTTAATGACTTTAAATAACCAGAAGTTTATTTTTCAAATCGTATTCATTGTTGGAGTCGCTTGCTGGCTGGAAGAAATAGACTTGCTTCTACATGTTGATCTTGTGCCTTGGTTCCTTCTATGTTCCTTCTATGTGGCTTTGTCATGCTGTAGGATCTTGGCAACTAGTTCCCAGGTCAGGCAATGGGATGACAAGACAACCCACGTCTTAACAACCTTGGCTCTCCGTTGACATGTCTACACACATTCTATGGGCAAGAATGAGTCATGTTCCCACCTTGACTTGAAGAGAGTCTGGACTTTGTGGTCTCTCTGTGCGCAACTGCTTCCCAAGAAGAACTTATACTTTGGAAAGAGGAGCACACAATTTTGGTGGGCAGTTAGTTGTCTCAGTCATGAATCTGAATTTTCAGGGCACTGTTTTTTTTTTTTTTTGGAGAGGTTTTTCACTATAGGGCGCGTGCGCTCGCCAGACAGACAGAGAGAGACATAGAGACAGAAAGTGAGAAATCACCCCCCAGGGGGGATGGTCACGCCGCAATCCCTTCTCCTCCATTCTCCTCTCGGGATCTTGGGCACGCACGCACACGCGCCCGGCGTGAGTTGTAAGCCACCGGGTCCGAGACGCGAACCGCGGTCGACTACGTGGGAGTCCAGCGACATAGCCATTACGCTAACTGCTGGTTCCCGACACTGTTATTAAAAAGGGTTCATTGAGATGTTGCATTATCTGAGTGAACTTTTGACCAAATTCTTTTAAAAATGTGACAAGAATAAGAATAGCACATGAGCATGAAATTTAATTTATTACTGTTACAATATTTTGTCTTCTAAGTTGTTTTAATGGCTACCATTGTATTTGGAGTCAATTCTGGTTTTGCATACTACAAATATATGTGTGTTTATCCATGATAAATATGGATAACAGTAATATATCTGGAAGACACCCTCTACATCTTTAGAAAATGAGAAAAAATGAGATGCAGACAATGCAAATTTTTTGAGTTTGTATGGAATGCAAGCAAATGAAAATTTACTCTCAGGCTACATTTTGCTGAATAATTTTATTTAGTCATGAATTTATTCTAATAGTAGGATAAAAAAATTAAGTATTTAGGGATAAAAATGCTTATACCTGTGCTTCTGATTGCTTATTACACCATTTCTGAGTCGTCAGCTTCCGTTTTATTTCGTTTTTTCTATGTGGTTTTAGCTAAAGTGACCTGTTTAGCCATTTTTCTTCATGACTTTGCTGTCCTTTTCTCCTTCTTTTATGCATTCCTGTACAGTTTTCCACGAAGCTCCTTCAGCTCTGCAGTCTTTTAATCTAGTCTGTTCATTTCTTACATTCCCCTACAGGTCTGTCTGTCTTCTCTCTTTGTTTATGGAGTTCTTCATCTGTGGACAAAGAAGAATGGTGAGATTTAGATTAGACATCCGTCGTATTGAAATTTAAAATGTCTCAGTAAAAACACCCGTAGACTCGCTATGGTTCAGTAAAAAGTGGAGGGCAGGTGTTTAATGCTAGAAATCAGGTTCACTGTGTTCATTTATGTGACAATATGTTCAGCCCATCATTGTGTTCAGCCTTGACCCAGAATCGTCATTAAAGAAGAACATGAACCATGACCCTTTAGGAATGTTCATAAATAGGTTTATTGAATGTTTTCTTCCTCTTGCTACATTTTTTTCTCTACAGTGACAACTTAGGCTTCCCCCTGCCCCCAACAACTTGCTATACTGCCTCAATGCATTTCAATAACCCGATTCCCACTCACAGTGAATAACTAGAGAGACAGCCATGGCATTACATGACAGTGAGCCAAAGTCACAGAAATGCACAAAGAAAATTTTGTAATTCCAGTCATTTGATACCTGTTTTTTTTTTTTTTTCCAAGTCTGGAAAACTCTCAAGAACACTTATTTTGTAATTCAATCCCTAATAGAAATGTCAGAAACCACATAGCTAGATAGGATAGGTCTGTGTCTAGGAGTCTCTGGGGAGTTTGATATAAGTAAGAGTCAGGGAAAGTATGTGAAAATATATCGGAGAAAAATGTGATGCATTAAAAAATATAGGTAGCTTTTCTTTGAGATACGTGCTTTTTCTTTTTTTTTTTTTGTCTGCAGTGCATGACTAAAGTTTGAAGGGTAGGATAAAATTAACAGCAGTGGTCATAACATAAGCAGGAATTTTATAGAAAGTCAACTGGTGGGTTAAGAAGAGAGAAGTAAAAGATGTTTGAGTCATTTCTGGGTCAGAGCTATGGAAGGCTTTCAAGGTCTCTCCAAGGTCACTATAAAGAAAAGGTGAAACAAGTATGATTCTAAAATCAATACTTGAAATCAAAAGGTGTATAAATATAAATACTTCACGTTGAGACGAGTCACAGATACATTTTGGTTTTGTGTAAACAAATAGTCTCCAGTTTACCAACAGGATTTTAAAAATCTTTGAAAAACACCTGTTTTATCTTTTATACTTTGTACCTCATATATTAATCAGTTTGGAGGTATTTTTTTTCTTTTCCTTTTCTTTCTTTTTTTTTTTTTTTTGCTTTGAATCCTTCCTTGTTTTCCTTTCTCCCTTTTCCTGAATTCCAATTATGTATGTTAAAGCATTAATGATTGTTAAATAGAAAATTCAAATCATCAACCTTAGAAGGTTCCAGAACACACACATGGGTAGGGATTTTTGACTTCTTAGTTGTTGTATTGCTAGAGTGCATGTGTGCTTGTCAGATTGGAGGCAGGGGTAGGAGAGAAAAATCACTCTTCAATGGGATATGATCAGCATGGCAATAATTTTTACTCCATTTTTCCATCCTGTCAGGATTTGGGACGCACATACACATGTACCTGGCATGATTTTCAGTCCACTAGGGCAGGAATTCCAACCACCGTCAGCCATGTGGGGTCTGGCTCCCCACGCATGGGGCTTAACCGCTACATTATGGAGCCCACCCAAGAGCAGGTCTTAGTAGAACTGACTGAGCCTGCCCAGCCCCATGGCACAAAGGGACATTGAGATTCCCCAGGACCCACAAGTTCCGCAGTCCCTCTGCATAGTGTCTATCCAACACGGGGGATTGTACGAGACCTATTTTGGTTCACGTGTATCTCAGAAGATTTCGTTCAAGTTATAAAGCATCAAGTTTGGAATGTTCTAGATTCCACTGATTAGAGAATTCCACATGTAGTCTGAATGTCTGAAATTTGTTAAACCTTCAGCTGTCCTTGATGCTGGAGAATTGAGCTAGATTTACTCATTCAGTTGTCATAGCAGGGGTCACTTATAGCAAAGTGAAGCACTGGAAACAGTAATTTCCAATGCTCTATCATAGGTTGCAGAGAATATTTTTTAAAAAGGCATCTCATGCTGTATCACTTGTGAAATTTTTGTAGTGATTATTAGGTGTGTAAAGGAATATACTTGGCTTAAAATGTGTCCCACTGTTAACCATCAGCTTTCTTACATTTGTATCATTTGCACAAGATGCGATATATGTTTGACGCTATGTAAGAATCCCACAGACCCTGTACCTAGGATTAAAGTAGACACAAAGTAGCCATGATATTGTGACAAGATAAAGGTAGAGCTGGAAGATCTAGGTTGGAGTTCCAGTCCATGTCACTTAACCTCTCTAAGCCTTGGTTTTTTTGGTTTAAAATTGAGGATTTGGGGCTGACTCCATGGTCTGGTTGTTAAAGCAGCTGGATCCCACATGACTGACACTGTGGTTCGAGTCCTGAACTGGTGTTTGAGAAATACACCAGGTGAATGCACATGTTTTCCCAAAAATTCCAAGGGGAAGGAGAGAGGGAAAAGGATTGCAATGTGACCATTCCACATGGGGGGTGCTCCCTCCCCCTTTTCTCTCTGACTTTTTGTCTTTCTCTGGCAGGTGCACAGGCCCTCTGACAAATGAATTTTTAAACAGGTGCTTATAGGCAAATATTTCAGAGAATTTCAATGAATAATTTCAAATAAAAAATATTTATCCATGTGAGATAGGCTGGTTATAGGTACCAATCTAAAATAAACCTATGGGAAAAAAAACTAAGATTTTTCTGGATTGACCCATGTGAAGCCCACAAAATATCAAACCCTCAAACCCTTAGTGCCTAATGATTGAAAAGAACATAGATAATGACTAAAATCTCATCAGGATTAAGTAATTCTTTGCAATAAGTTTGTATTTTGTTAATCATACCGAACCTGTGCATTTGAGAGGGACTAGCCCTCAAAAGTGTGAGTCATTCTTGTTCAATTTAAAGACAATGCTTTTGTTGCATTAGGGCTTGGTGGGCACCTCCTAGTAACAGAGATGCTCTGAGATTTTGGTGCCTATGGTGCTTTCCTCTCATTCCTCTCATTATCATGGACCATTTGCCTTGATCCTGGGTTACTAACCACGCTTCTCTGTCTTCTGCATCGGAAGTGTCCAAAAAGATTGCTCTGGTGTGGCCTAATAGCTTTTATTAAAAATATATATATATTCATTAATTTATTTTAATTTGAGCAGAGAGACACAGAGAGAGAGAAAGAGAAAGAGAGAATGTGAGAAATCAAGCCACCAGGTCTGGAACTCAAACTCTGGTTGGCCATGTGGGAATGTCCAGCGTCTTAACCACCATACCACCTGCTGGTCCCCATGGCCTAATAGCTTTTATCTACTCACCCAGTGGCTCAAATGCTTTGATGCTTGAAACCCACGACTTAACCACGCTGTGCCCAGTCCTGTTGAACAAGTCAACCACTCTCTTCTGTAAGTGGTGACTTCATGCCAAGGGAGCCACGAGTCTCCCACTCTCCTCCCCTTGTTGAAGTGAAGTGGGGCTTTGCCGTATTACCTCCAATTCCCATGGCTTAACTTGATCTCACTAAAGAGGAATCACTGTCTGTTGTATATTGCTACCGAAGCAGGGCATCTCTCTCTTTTGTCCTGTATTTTAAGTTTCTGTGATTCGTTTTCCCCTCCTGGTACCTGTATATACTTTATTTGGAAGATAACGAAATTATTCCCCCATTTCAGCTTACTTCCTCTCCTTTTATATAAACCGCTGTCTAGAGAAATGTATTCAGTGAGCCTCTGTATTCTTTGAATTAATAAGAGTAAAATACCTATTTTCTAAACAATGCCATTGCTCAAAAATGTTCACCTGACATGATAGCTCATTTACACAGAAAATATGATTAAAAATATGGAAAAAGTTTTTCCCTTCCTTTTCTTCTTTAAGTTGACATAGACACAGACGGAGTGCACTTACCAGAGAGAGGGGGGCAGGGAAAGGGGATGGACTCCCAGTGGGTGCTTCTCCCTTTCCTGCATATCTCCACCCTGTTAGAATTTTAGGTATACATGCGCATGTGTCCGGGATGTTTTTCAAGCCATCAGGGCCAGAATCTAAACTGTGGCCACCCATGCGAGACCTAGCTGTTTAATCACTAGGCCATGGGGCGGACCTATTCCCTCCTTTAAGTAGGAAAAACTTCATCGCCAGTGAATACAAGAGAAATACAGTCTGAAAAGAACTTTTCAGTAAGCTTTAACTTCAACCACTGTGATTTCTGTGAAAATGAACACAGCCTAGGGACTCCCATGAGAAAGAGAAGACATACTTTAGTGGGTAAATCCCAGATTCAAGGTAGCATGTATGCATGGCTGCATTCTGGTATCCTTAAGCAATTATTTAAGCTCTTGAAGCTGTCATTTCCTCACAGATAAAACAGGGCTGACATTTTGAACGTACAGGATTCTCCAAGGATAAAATGGGGCCAATCTATTAAGGGGCCTAATTAATGTTGAGCACATTTGCAGCCTGGTGGCAGTTGTCTGTGTTATCAGCAAACAGAGAAGGAAGGGAAACTAACAGAGAAAGCTGAATTTTCTAGGACCCTCTTCGGCTAAGATCAATTTTGAAAACCACCCTCAGAGACACCATGAGAGCCAGGCAGGGTGGATGGACTTGGAAGAGCTGGGCTGGGAAAGTAAATCGACGCTGGGAAGCCCAAACTCCCACGTTTCAGACTTTTATCTCTTCTTTTTAGCAGCATAATTCAATGTGACAATATTACCTGTCCGGACAGGTGTGGTGCCTTCACTGCTCTGAGCAGTAAGCCATCTCACTTTTCGTTCACGGAACCTTTACATATCTTAATTGTACTCTCTCAAGGAACAGAGAATCTTTTTATCTCCCTCTCTCCCTCTCTGTCTCTCTCCTCCATAGGAAGCACCGACTCCCCACTTGGGGATATTATAAAAGCTGGAAGGATTCGAATGTAAAATAATACAGCGAGTGCTTGAAAAGCTGCGTATACACCTTTGTGTTCTCCTTCTTACCCTTCTCCATTGACATAGACCCTTTCTTTCAAAAAGAATTCATCTTTCATTTGCTTCCTGCCATTCACCCTTAGATTTAATTGGCCTGGCGATTTCCTCTGCTTAAATGTAGCATTTATCAATCACAACCAGCAATGCACAGGATGGTGTTAGCAGAAAATTCCACAGGACCCTCCTCACACTGGGGAAGGGGAACATCTGCTACTTTCATACGAGTATGCCAGGATTTAGAGGTCAATGTGATTCCCCATCAAGGCTTAAGGCTTTGGGGATCAGGGGAAGTGTCAGACTCCGAGCAGCATAATGAATGACAGTTGCTGACTGGCTGGGTTTGCCTGTTCTCAGCAGGGGATTTTGCTGTTCGGCATAATGAGCTGGGACTTAGTGTGCTACACACACCCGGCTTGGGTAGGGAGGCAGACTGTGCCTTTTCTTTTTTTTTTAACTTTTTTTTTTCTTTTATACTTTTTTTTTTTTTTCCACGTTGGTTCTGAACTGCATTCTCGTCTTGGAAGAAATTATATTGAGGTCTTCATTAGTGGTAGCCAGCAGGGTGAAGGCTCCATGAGGGCTGATAAGCACTATAGCTAAAAAAAAAAAAAAAAAAAAAAAAAAAAAAGGATCAGCCTTTGTGCAGGGAGTTGAAGGTTTAAGTTGCCTGAACTGCTGGAAAGAGTCAGAAGAGGCGATTATGTTAAGCAAGTAATGTGTATCGGTAACATGGAATCAAATTATTAGGGTCAGTAACTTCCCGGCTTTCCCAGGGCAGTAAATGAAGACATAATATTGCATTTGTGCCAGGTACTTCTGGATGCCACATAGTGTCAGCCCTGTCCGGTCGTCTGTGTGTCCCAGCGTGTCACCTCTAATGTCACGGGATTATCTGCCGCGTTGCTTTATGAGATGCTCATGATCTTGAGCTTCCTTTGAACTCACAGCAGGCAGTGCAATGTTGTTATGTGTTGCTCGTGTTAGGTACAAATTTAGTGTTGCTATCGTTTAGAAAGGTAGATACGTGTCCCACTATCACGTGTCCAAACATCGGGACTGATTTGTAGTACGTTTCTGCGGAGTAAGCCCTGCAGGTGAAACGCGTTTTGGAAGACCAGTGTGAGACCGGTGTCAGGGTAGTGAATGAGTGTTAGATAGGTCTGTAGGGCAGAAGCTCTCCAAGTCTGATTGCCTGGTCAGCAGCCTCAGAACTTTCTAGGGACTTTGAGAAGTGCAAATCCTACTGAATCAGAAACTCAGGGTTGAGGCTCAGTGGTAGCCTTCCAGGCGACACTGATGCACGCATCAGTTTGAGAAACACTGCTGTCGTAGCAGTCAGGGGATACAAAAATGGGATAGAAACACGTGTTCTGGGGGGTATAGCAGGAGTCAAAACTGAGAGTATCCCCCCATGGACCTTATTAAATTATAAAGGTACTTCTCCCCCATGAAATGTTTAGACCCAGCTTCCAGAGCACAGAGCCCTTGTAGGTACCATTAGAGTCTACATTGGAATTAACTTGTTAACTTCTTTGGCATCAGAGAATAACAAAAGCTAACTAAGAATTGATTCCTTTGTGTATTTCAGAAACATCCCCCTTGCAATATGTATATCCATGGCCATTGTCACCATTGGTTACGTGCTAACAAACGTGGCCTACTTTACAACCATTAGTGCAGAAGAATTGCTGCTTTCAAACGCCGTGGCTGTGGTAAGTCCAAGTTGGGAAAATGCCAATTTGAATTTAGGTTAATGAGTTGATGGTAATTTTATAGTAGTTCCCTCCAGCAGAATGTGTTTTGAAATGCAGTAATCTTTTTTTGACCTGAATGATAATGAACATTTAAAAAATTTAGAGCACACCTTACTGTAGTCCATTCAGCAGATACAGCTAAACTTCTATATGATTTCTCTTTGTTTCCCACTTCTTGTGAAACATTGCCACATATACATGCTTGAAAACCTGTCAGGCCTTGTAGAGAAGAAGGCATTATTCTTCTAACATAATATTAAGGACAGGTGGACAGTTACTGAATCTAGATAAATGCATGTTTAACATGCAAATTGAAATTTATTTTGTGCTCTTTTGTGGTCGCAAACTTTTCAGATACTAATTTAAAATATTTTTCCCAGAGCACCACTTAAGAATTTTCAGGTAGGGGCCAGCAGATGGCATAGTGGTTATGTCACTGGACTCCCATGTAGTTGGCCGCTTCAAGTCCCAGACCTGTGGGCTAAAAAACTCAAACTGGGCATGTGTGCTTGCATGCCCAAAATCTCAAGAGGAGAATGGAGGAGAAGGGATTCAGGCATGGCCATCCCTGTTTGGAGTGATTTTTCAATTTTTGTCTCTCTGTCTCTCTCTGTCTTTCTGGCAAACACGTGTGCCCAATAACAGAAATCTCTCTTATAAAAGGAAAAGAAAATAAGAATTTTCAGGTGGATCTCCTTTTAAATACAGTCTTGGGATAGTAATATATTCGGGAAATACTGGGTTATTCATAGTTAAACAGACGGTGTTCTAGTACTTTTCAGAATATTAAAGATGATAGTGTTGCATTTTAAGTCCCTAACAAGTAAATACTCACGATTTCACAACAAACTTTCTAAAATGTATTTGATACCAGGGCCATCTTGGTCCTCAAAGATCAGGTTGTAGGACTGTTATTTTGTGGCACATACTTTTATTTTGCATAAAAACGTAGCCAGTAAGAGAGCATTCACTCATGACCTTGTAACAATGAGGGTGAAGCATTAGCCTCCCATCCCTGGCTGTCACTTGCATTGAAAATAGCCAGTATCCCCTCCTCTCAGCAACATCCACAGGGAATAATTTATCTCATTTTGCATGAACCTATATATGAGTTTGCTGTATTAAAAGACTTTGCCCACTGCTGTAAGTCCCAATAGACAGTCAAACCTACAAAGCTTATTGATGTCGGGTCAGTCATCTCATCCGTCTAGACAAAGGGCAGCACTTCTTCTGTGGGCGTAATGGGGTCCGTTAATTATATAGCACCAGTGACATCAAGGACAACTAAAGAATCCCATGTTTTTTTTTTTTTTTTCTTTTTGGGAGGAAGAAGAGGGGAGGAATACATCCTTCATGGAAATTTGCAATATTGCACATGGCATCAAAGAAAATTTCAAATGTCTTATCATTCATATTCATAGTCTCTGTACCTTGACTTCTTCCGATATGTACTTTCACCCTAGCTTAATTATTGGAGAACAGGAAGGAATTGGCCGACCCCTGAGATGGAGGGAATGACTCTCTGAACAGAGGATTAGCTAGTGTGATGTTTTTCTGGGCCAAAAAATAAAAATAAAAAATTTTTTTTCAGAGCTCCTCAACTATATCATTAAAATGAATAAGTCACGGGACCAGCAGATGATGTAGTAGTTACATCGCTGGGTTCCCACATAGCAGACCACAGTTTGAGTCCCGGACCCGGTCACTTGAAACTCACGCTGGGCACATGTGCATGCATGCCCCAAATCCCAAGAGGAGGATGGAGAAGGGATTGTGGTCAACCACCCTGTGGGGTGATTTCTCACTTTCTGTCTCTCTGTTTCTCTCTCTCTTCCCGTGAGTGCATGCACCCTATAGCACAAAAGAATAAGTCATCCATTAGTTTATTTATCACTTCACAGTGTGATTGGCGCATGAAACAAGTATCTGTAAAATCCCTAGTGTACATTTGTACTTGACTATAAAAAATGTGCAGAAGGATTTCTATCTCCTAAAGTAGAACTTTTAAATTGAGCTTTTTTTCCCCTCTGATACACATCATAGTTGATAAAGGTTTGGTAAATGGATCATTGCTTTTGAAAGTAGAGAGAAGGTGCTTGTTTAGACCTCTGCTCGCGGTTTTGCAGCCAGCAATGCCATGGTCCCTGCTTTTGATCATTGTCTGCAGAGTTCGCCTGACCCGAACCAAAGAGAAGGATTATAAAACATACACGTATCGCCGGGCTAATAGAAAGTCATAGAGCAAGTTTGGCCTAAATTGTTTCATTTTATTCCCCTTTCTGGCAAAGCATTAATTTGCTTCGTTCTCTCTTTCCCTAGACCTTTTCTGAGCGGCTACTGGGAAATTTCTCATTAGCGGTTCCGATCTTTGTTGCCCTCTCCTGCTTCGGTTCCATGAATGGTGGTGTGTTTGCTGTCTCCAGGTGAGTGAGTTCATGTATTTCCAGAAACACATTTCTGTTTTTGAGATTGGATGTGATAAGGATAACTTTAAAAAGCAAAAAAGAAATAGTGCCTCCAAACCTGTTGTTTTTAAAGAGACGTGAGACTGAAAAGTTGGTCCCAGAATCTACGCCATGTCGTATTGTGTCCAGTAGAGGGCACTGTGTGTCTACGCTTAGCCTGCTCGAACCGGACATGGCATTTTTTATAGTGTGTCCGCAGAGTCTAACAGCAGCATTTTATTTCTGGTGATAAAATCTTTTGTTTCTCTAAAGATGGCAAGAGAAAAGTAAAATAAGAGACACCAGAAATCACCACCCCACCATCTGTGTTCCCTTCGTTTTGTTTCAATGCAAAAGCCCCTTTTTTTCCATAGAAGATGAAGACACAGTTACATATATGAATCTGTATGTGTGTGTGGGCACATGTGTTTGTGTGTCTGTGTTTATTGGATTGGATTGACAGAATACACACAATATTAGGAATCTAGACCTAAATTCACCACCAAGTATTTATCGGCCGGCAGAACTATGCTATTGTTTCTCCTCCTAGAAAAATATAAGATGTGGGCAGATTTTGTAAAATTCGAAATCAGATTTCTTAGATCGTTCTCTACCTTATCTAGGAAGTGAAATCTAACTAATCACCTAAGAAATACCAAATCATTTGGTATCACAAAAGACGTTAAGTGTTCGCTGGGACTTCTGGATTTTCCCCTTTGAAATGATCATTTATACAGTGAACTCCACCCACATTTTTCTCCCATCAGGTTATTCTATGTTGCGTCTCGAGAGGGTCACCTTCCAGAAATCCTCTCCATGATTCATGTCCGCAAGCACACTCCTCTGCCAGCTGTTATTGTTTTGGTAATGCATATTAACAAGTATATCTAGATACAACCTCAAACGACAGGTTACATAGAGGAATAGGAGCCAGATTTTAGGCGGTGCCTTCCCCTCTCATCCATTGCTAAGTCAGTTCTATGTGCAGATGTCACCGCGGAGTTTGGGAGCCAGGCTATTGGCCATTGCTTCCTTTTACTCAATATTCCTGATACCTATCTGATGCTTTGGGGTCAAGAGTCACATCACTTCTTTTATACCTTTGTGGAAATGTGTAAGGTCTAAGGGAAATGAATAGTGAGGTTGCCTCAGGAGAAGGACGTAGAGTGAAGGTAGTGTTAAAAGCTACAGTCAGAATACCCAGAGGTTCCATCCTAGGCCCTGACAATGACATGCACACAAAATCATTCAAAGACTCAGGGAAATTCTAGACAGTGCAATGATTCTGTGATTAAAAGGGAAACATTTGAGAGCAACCCCACAGGAAAGACAGAAACGCACCAAAACTTCAATTAGAGTTGTAGAATCTGTTATGCAAAGAAAAGGGTTTGTGAAACGGGATATATAAAAGACTGTAGAAGGTGTAAGAGTCCTCAGATACCCACCGGCAATGTTATGTGCATTTTTGTTAGCATTTTTGTAACATTTTTCTCCACTGGAATCAGCTGTCAGAGACACCCTGGAATGCACTGAACGTTTTTCCCCCATGCATTTAATTTGTTTCAGAATGTTTCCTTGAAAGTTTTTTTTTTTTTTTTTTTTTTTTAAGTTCTGGTACTCCGTGTGAGGAATCTGGGAGTTCATGTCACTTGTGGGAACAGAACATATTATTCCTTGAAGAGGGTTTTCCTTTTAAGCCTTGGCTATCAGTCATGCCGGCCTTGGCATGAGCAGCTGCAGAGACTTGCCCTGCTCACCTTGGCGCTCCATTCGTTCCACAGTCCGGAGGGTCACCCATGGCGAGCGCACAGGGAGAGTGAACGGGGAGGGAGGACAGGTCAGCGCTTTACATTCGAGAGCCAACAGAATCACCTAGAACATGCGTTTCATGTGCCTGGATAGCTTAGAGCTTCTCAGAAGGCGTCCCCAGAGCTTTGTCTGGATTTCTAATGGGGTGCACGTCAGTATGTCTTATTAGCTATTTATGAATCGTCTCAGTCTCTTGAGTCTTTAAATGTTGAGTCATTGAGTATCATCATTGTTTTACTCTTTGAGAACACACTCACTTCTCTCAAATGCAGAAGCAGCTAAGACCCAAGCATACATATGCAATTCCACTACCCAGGCTCACGGGGGCATTCTTACTGGGTCAAAGGATGATAAGAACAGAATGTAGGAAAGAGCCTAGTTGCATGGAGGTTTTAATCATGATAGTAGTTTCTCAGGATAAATAACCAATTGAAAAAGATAACAATAACGGGCAGCGATGTGCTGTCGCCTGTGTTCTCATTGAACTTACCAAGCGTTTCTCCCTCTTCCCCCAGCACCCTCTGACCATGATAATGCTCTTCTCTGGAGACCTCTACGGTCTTTTGAATTTCCTCAGTTTTGCCAGGTGGCTTTTTATTGGGCTGGCTGTTGCTGGGCTGATTTATCTGCGATACAAACGCCCAGATATGCATCGTCCTTTCAAGGTAACCTCAGCCATCTTGATGGGTTTACATAAATCTTTCTCCTAATACCTAGCCCTCCCTGTGTCATAACTTGATGATGAGGAGCTTGGGCGGGGGGGCAGCTTCCTGTGGAATAAAAGGTTTAACTCTTGCCAGTAGTGCCTTCAGGCTGAGTTTATTTCGACTTGGAAATAATAAGTTTGTCAACATTTTTAGGTGATGTACCGTACTTTGGATGTCACATTTTTGGAAAAAGAGAGGGTGTTAATGGATGTTTGTCATGTTGATTTTTCATAAATGTGTCAATGGCCGGATACGTTGAAAGGATAGGCTATTTCTGTCTGTTTTCATGCTGACTATTTATGGACAGCCATGCTGACAGAGAGGCAGATACTTCATTAATGACAGCTCTTAAAAAGAATGCTGCTTGGGGCCAGCAGGTGGCATAGAGGTTAAGCCATCTGGATCCCACCTGGCCAACACAAGTAGAGTATTGAACCCTGTAATTCGAATATCTCCTTGGGAGTGTGTGCATGTGTGCCCAAAATCCAGAAAGGAGAAAATGGAGGAGGAGGGATTGCAACTTGGCCATCACTCCTGGGGGGGGAAGGTGATTTCTTACTTTCTCTCTTGCAAGCATATGCACTCTAGGCCCAAAACCTAAAAATAAAAAAGAAAGCTGCTTTATGAAATAGGCATTTTAGGGACCAGCAGTTAGCATGATGGCTATGTCACTGGACTCCCACATAGCCAACCGTGGTTTGAGTACCAGACCCAGTGGCTTAAACTTGTGCCAGGATTGTGTGCATTCGTGCCCAAGATCCCGAGAGGAGAATGGAGGAGAAGGGATTGCGGCCTTGCCATCCCCTCCCCCAGGGGTGATTTCTCGCTTTCTGTCTCTCTGTCTCTCTCTGTTTTTCTAGCAAGCACACACGCCCTATAGCAAAAACCTCTCCGAAAAAAAAATTTTTTTTAAACAAGTAAAATAGGCATCTTAAGTACTTAAATGTTATGACTCGTTACATTGCTCTTTCTCTTTATTATATAGTCTGAAAGGAATGGAAATGCAAAATATACAGGGAAAGAGAAGGTCTCTGAATGCACCACTTAATAGAATTCCATTTACTGTATCTAAGTGTTTCCGTTCAGGAGGGCTGAAGAATATGCTTGTCATCTCCTTCAGCCTTGAAGTTCATGGATTGATTTGACCTCACTATTTGCTCTTAAGAAATAGCACAGATAATGTTGTCAGTCATGTTGTCAGAATTTGTTTTTAATTATATTCATTGCTAATGCTGGCAGCATCTTTATTAGTGGTTGAATAGGAGTTGGCCTGTTTTATCCTCGTCAGTTCTTATTGTAAATCTCAACAGAAAATCAATACGCGCTGAAAGGCTTTAACATATAACAAGCAGCCGGGGCTCTTGACTACACATTAAAGTGGATTCTAATCATAATTATCAAAGAGCCCATCTTTTAAAATCAAAAACATAAAACATAATGGTACTTCACCAGTAAAGTAATTCAAACAGAACGTTTCTCATGTAACACCCTCTCTTAGCCTCAGAATGTGTCCTATCCAAGGCTTTTTAAACAATTTAAATTAAGTTACATTTAAGGGAGTAGGCCTAATGTATTCTCTGTGTCCCATGAAAGAGATTTTGCTCCTAAGGTAAGTTGGGGGCTGCCACCAGGTCACGTGGTGAAAACGTGTTACTCAAGTGCATCTCATGACTAACCTGCTCGTCTTGAACTCACCTTCTGGTTTTTGTTTTGTTTATTTTTTCTTTGAGAGGTTTCTGCTATAGGGTGCGTGTGCTTGCCAGACAGACAGAGAAAGACAGAAAGCAAGAAATCACCCCCGAGGGCGAATGGCCACACCGCAATCCCTTCTCCTTCATTCTCCTCTCTGGATCTTGGGCACGCACGCACATGCACCTGGCGTGAGTTTAAGCCACCGGGTCCAGGACTTGAACTGCAGTCGACTACATGGGAGTCCAGCAATATAGCCATTATGCTAACTGCTGGTCCCTCACCTTCTATCTTGAACTGTGTTTGAGGTGATTTTTTTCCTGTGCTGTATTCCAGGTCCCATTGTTCATCCCAGCTTTGTTTTCCTTCACGTGCCTCTTCATGGTTGCCCTTTCCCTGTACTCGGATCCATTCAGTACTGGGGTTGGTTTCGTCATCACGCTGACTGGGGTCCCTGCCTACTATCTCTTCATTATATGGGACAAGAAACCCAAGTGGTTTAGAAGACTGTCAGGTAAGACTTTTAAGCAGTTTCAGGGCCTTGTGAGTTTGTCATAGAAAACCCATCAAAATGTACATAACATCTATATCTTATAATTGAAACATGGAAGTGGCATCACTGCTATTGGATGGTTGTAAAAATCATGATAAATTTTTTTTTTTTTTTTGCGTAGAAAAACAGAAAAATACATCATGACTTTTCTGACAACCCAATTATTTGAGTACTTTTTGTGTTTTTGCTATGGGGCACACAGGCTCACCAGAGACAAAGAAGGAAGGAAAGTAAGAAAGTAACCCCCCCTGCCCCCACCAGACTATGCCACAGTTCTTTCTCTTCCAGCTCCTCTCGGGATTTGGGGCATACACACACACACACACACACACACGTGTCTGCTGTGTTTTTTAAGCTACTGGGTCTAGGACTTCCAGTATAGTAGGCCATGTGAGATCCAGTCGCCTTGTCTCCCATGCCACCTGGCTAGCTCACTAGTTTGAGTAAATTGCTGCTTTTTTTTTTTTTTTTTCTTTTTAACAAATATATTAAAAAAAAAATTTATGCCAGGGGACACATGTGTACACATGAGGGAGGGAAAGAGGGAAAGAAACCACGCCTTACCCCAGTGAAGCTTGGTAATGCCATATTTATTTTTTTCTTCTATTCTCCATCCCATGAGGGTCCTGGGCACGCATGTCTGATGTGTTTTTTTCAAGCTTCCTAGCCTGAGGCTTGAACCCTGGGCAGTTATGTGGGATCCAGCTTTCTCTGCACAGTGCTTAACTGCTATGCTACTGGCTGGCCTTGATAGTGCATTTTAATTGAAACTGAAAGAAGAAAAAGCAGAAAGAACATGTAGTTACAGCCACTGAATCTTTTCAAGATCATTTAGTTTGGGTAACCCTAATCCCTTCTTAAGAGAATAACTCTTTTAGATAGAATTTGATCAGCAGTTATGTAAACAACCTAATTGTTCTTTTGAATCCCTTACTAACCTGATTAGCTTTCTTCTGGGTTGAAGGCAGTTGGACGATTCTTCTTTTTTTTTTAGAGGATTTTGCATTTGGACACGTGCACTCCCTGGAGAGAGAGAGACAGAAACAGTGAGAAGGAAAGTGAGAAATCACCCCTGGGGGGGGAGGGGGGATGTCTATACCACAGTTCCATCTCTTCCATTCTCCTCTTGGGATCTTGGGCATACATGCAAAGGTATCTGGTATGATTTTGAAGCCACCAGGCCCAGGACCTGAACTGTGGTTGGCCATGTGGGAGTCCAGTGACTAAACTGCTAGGCCATTTGCTGGTCCTGGCGGTTTGGTGATTCCACATCCTAACATTTGCCTTGAGTGGTATGAGATTTGTTGGGGAATTAGGCAAGGCCTACAACTGTCTGGAATATGATGATTATAACACTACTTTAATGGAGATGACAGATCACATAAGGGCCGCAGTAAGAGCAAGAACAATAGAGACAAGAATATAAACTTCCGTTTTGGGGTGTGACTTCTATGTGTTTATACATAGTTAATTCCATAGCAGCCTTCTGAAGTAGGAAAATTAATATTCTCAATGTACAGATTTTGAATTTTGGCATAGGGAAATTTATGTCACGTGTTCTCAGTCATACAGATGTGACAGAGGAGAGCTGGCATTTAAACTCAGGCAGTTTTATATTCTAGAAAAATCATCCTGGAGGCAGTGAGGATGGATTAGAGTGGATTTGGGATTGAAGATAGAAAGTCCAGTTTGGTGGTTACTGCAGGAATCCTGATTAGAATTAGGAAGAGTCTGAACACTGGCAGTCCCAGCTGGTTCTGAATGAAAAATGAAAGATATGGAAGAGGAAAACCCAGCTAGACTTGGTGACCAGTTAAGTAAGAGGAGGATAAAATATAGTTGATCAGTAGATCGGAAGAGTGTATATGAGTAACCTGTGTTGAAAGCCTGTCTCTGTGTCAGGGGATGTCTTAAGACCTTTTCCTATATTATTGTCTCATTCAATACTCAACAAGATCGATGTGGGAAGTAGTGTTATTCTTGTACTCTGATAAGGAAACCTGGACTTGGGGAGATGGGTAATTTCCTTTTGTTGGTATAGATTTTACACCATACAGTTAAAATTTGAACTTTTGGACTTTGAAGTCCATTCCCCTTTTAGATTGGTTATCTATAGGAGAGAGAGAGAGAGAAAAAGAGAGAACGGTTAAGAATACAGTCAGATGGGGCTAGCAGGTGAAGTGGTGGTTGACTCTGGACTCCTGCTTGGCTGACCATGGTCGAGTTCCAACCTGGCATCTTGGAAATCAGTCTGGGCACGTGTGTGTGTGTGTGTGTGTGTGTGTGTGTGCCCAGAATTCCAGGAGGAGAATGGAGGAGAAGGGATTGCTGCATGGCCATGCCCCCTCAGGGGTGATTTCTCATGTCCTTTCTCTTTGTCTCTTTCTGTCCTTCTCTTGCAAGTTCACTTGCCCTATGGCAAAAAACTAAAATTAAAAAAAAAAAATACAGCCAATATGTTCTTACTGGTAAGTTTAGTGAATTTAGAATATAACTTTTGTACTTATCTTTTTGTTTTCATGACCTATTTTGCCATAATTTTCAAACTTCCAGTTAAAAGTTAAAGGACATTTTGGTAAAATTATTATTATTATTTTTTTTTGAGAGGGTTTTGCTATAGGGCACATGAACTTGCAAGAGAAGGACAGAAAGAGACAAAGAGAAAGGACATGAGAAATCACCCCCCAGAGGGGATGGCCACGCTGCAATCCCTTCTCCTCCATTCTCCTCTCGGGATCTTGGGCATGCACACACACGCGCCCGGCGTGAGTTTAAGCCACTGGGTCTGGGACGTGAACCGCGGTTGACTACATGGGAGTCCAGTGACATAGCCATTACGCTAACTGCTGGTCCCGGTAAAATTATTAATAATGTTAGTGTCACTAAAAACGAAAGAAAAATAAATGACTTGACTTATACACTGACTCTGTGGTGGCTGTATAAACTCATTTAGAAACCAGTCATCTAAAGCAGAATTTTTCCACTACTTTTTTTGAGGGGAGAGGTTTTATTTTGTTTTGTTTTTTGCTATAGGATGTGTGTGGTCGCCAGAAAGATAGAGAGACAGAGAGCGAGAAATCACCCCCCAGGGAAGATGGCCATGCCGAAATCCCTTCTCCTCCATCCTCCATTCTCCTCTCAGGATCTTGGGCACACATGCACATGTACCCGGCATGAGTTTAAGCTACCGGGTCCGGAACTCGAACTGTGGTTGACTACATGAGAGTCCAGCGACATAGCCATTACACTAACTGCTAGTCCCTTGCCAGTACTTTTTATTAGCATCTAGTTGATATTTACTATCTTTAGATCTTATACTACTGTTTATACCTGGAATTTCATAAAGAAGTGTTATTGTACAAATTCAGTTCCTTAAGACCTATCCAGGCGCACTGGTTTGTGTTAACAGAATTTTTAATCTCTGTTTCTTCTTAGACCACATTAGTTTTTGGTAGAATATTTTTAGTTAGGTTTTCTCTGTTGTAGATACTAAATAACCTATTATGAAGAATTAAAATCAAAACTTTTAATATTTACCATTAGGGGCCAGTAGGTGGCGCTGTGGTTAAGGGCGCTGGATTCCCACATGACTGGTTGTGGTTCAAGTGCCAGACCTGGTGGCTTGTTTTCTCACTTTCCCTTTCTCTCTCTTGCTCTGTCCCTCTCTGTTCAGGTTAAAATAAATGAATAAATAAATAAAGTTTAATAAAATAATTCTTAAAAAATATATTTACCATTGTTGTTGTTTTTCTCATTATCTTGGTTTAGGGTAGGTTAGTGCTTATCACTGAGAGGATTGTGTTTATCACCAGCCCTATCTAGAGCCAGTTAAGACCCTGAGCACCAAGGGAAACCTAGACAATTAAGGAGGAAAGAAATGGTAGTCCCACAGGTGGACTAGAACAAGAGGAAGCGTGAGGACGAGTAAATGTATTGTTCTACCCCACTTCATAGGTGTTCTGTTACTTCTGTTTATAGTTAGCTGACCACAATGACATTTTTCTTTTGCAAACAGCTATGTATTCTGTACCATATCTTTGTCAGTTCATACCAATAAGCAGTTTTTATGCTTGATCTTTCTTTGATGTCTTTCAGTACTCTGATATTTGGAAGGGTTTTTGTTGTTGTTGTTGTTGTTGCCATTTTTCTGTCTCTAATGACATTTTGAACACCTCCAAAACCTCCAAATTTAGTGTTAGCCATTTGTGAAACTAGCAGCAATGGAGTAGTCCCATAATGGTGATTTGGTTCTCAAAAATGCCATTAAGTCTTACCAGGGAGCATGGCAATTCTGCCTTTAAACTGAAATCATTGTAAGTCTTTATCTTTATAGCCGCCTTGAAAGTGAGTAGCGAAAAGCAACAATCCTCCGTAATTTTGTTTGATTTTCCTCTTAGGCAGCATTCTCGTAGTAAAATAAAGAAAATTCATAATATTTATTGCTGCAATAGCAAGTATTTTCTTAGCCTTTGGCCAAAACAAAATGCTCACGCACAGACGTGCAGGGTGATGGATTCCTGAACTGCCATTCCAGCCTTTCCCCAGTCTACGTCCATCTAGGACCAACTGGGGGGTCAGGATAGACTTTGCTTGGAGCAGTTGTTTTTGTGGCTTAATATCATCTTGTCCTGTCTGGTTACATTCTTCAGCCTTTATATTAGCATCCACTTTTACTCTAATATACACGAGTAGGTTAGCCTTGTGAACACAAGGCTATGAAAATACACCTTACCTAGACTGTGCCTATAAAAATGAGAGGTAACTGAACAGCATTCGGGAACTGGTGACACGCTGCTTAGTCCAGACAGCAAGGGAATGCTCAGAACCCAAGGAGCCAGGATTTTCAGAGATTTGATGAATTTCTCTGGCCACAGGATGCCAGTGTTGAACCACTTTTCGTTTGATTGCACTGCTAGGGTGAAAAGAAAACATGCTCTTAAGGGAATAGTCCGATACACAGAAAGCTTTTTGCCGGCCATCTGTGACAGAGTGGTTAATTCTTCTCATTGGTTCTTTATATTATTCATCTATTTATGGAAACACAAGGTTCTTGCACAAGGAAAAAGGGGCAGCTACCCCACCAACCTATGCAAATATATGGAAATATCAAGACCTGCCAAACAGGACCAAGGCCTGCAGCCCTTTTAGTTTTCTGCCTCTATTTATCAGCCAAACCCTGTCAAGGTGAGAGTGAGAGGGGTGACTGGAAGTTGGTCCCGCTGGCTCAGGGAGAGATATGGAGGACAGCCTTCTTTAAACCAAACTTTGATTATAAGAAATCACCCTGAGTGCCACTCGCAAAATGACTGTAATTCATCTTTGTGGACAGTGACTTTGCAACTTCAGAGTCTTGAAAGCACATAGTGTGTACTGGGTTCAGTCAAGATAACTTCATTTAGGTTATGTTACAGAAAGTTGGTGAAGGCATTTGACAAGACTTTTTTGCCAAGACTGCAATGCAACCTTTTAAATTAATTAAGCATGCCTGAAATGCATAGGGGCCCACGCTGTCTCTGCTGTAGGGTAGAATGAGATCATGCCCATGGAATGCTTTGGAAGTCTGTGTGATAATTGCATACTGTGATTCTTATGATGACATCCGGGGAAGATTGGCTTTGTGCTACTTCACAAACTTACCCCAATTTGACTGTAATGCCCATGCGGATCCCAACTCTGGCTGGGTAAATCAGTCCTTTCCAGGTCAGTTGTCATTTCAACTTATTTCAAGAATAACTGCTGGGGCCAGCAGTTAGTGTAATGGGTATGTTGCTGGACTCCCATGTAGTCGACTGCAGTTCGAGTCCTGGACCCGATGGCTTAAACTCATGCTGGGCACGTGTGTGTGCGTGCCCAAGATCCTGAGAGGAGAATGGAGGAGGAGGGATTACAGCGTGGTCATCCCCCCCTGGGGGGTGATTTCTCGCTTCTACCTCTCTGTCTATCTCTGTCTTTCTGGCGAGCGCATGGGCCGTATAACAAAAACGTCTCCAAAAAAAAAAAAAGAATAACTGCTGAACTGGGACCAGCAGGTGGCGTGGTGGTTAAGGTGCTGGACACTCCCACATGGCCGACCATGGTTCAAATCCTGGACCTGGTGGCTTGCTTTCTCACTTTTCCTCTCTCTCTCTCTGCCTTTCTCAGGTCAAATTAATTAATTAATTAATTAAATTAAATAATTATTTTATTTTTAAAAAAGAATAACTACCAAACATGAAAGGTAAAGCTAAAATACTCTAATTGCTATTTGATCTGATAGCTGGCAGTTATTGAAAACACCAAGTGCAGACTCATTGTCTCACCCTGGTTTAAAGGAGCACCGTAAGGCTGAATGTCTCTGAAGCAGAAGCCTTACTGTGACACGCTCCGCACCTTTCCCAGCAAGCAGGAAACCTTGGCAGTTTCCTTGGTTCCCTAGAGCAGCTCTGTCTGACCCCACGGCTGACAGAGAACCTAGAAAGAAAAGCTGGTGTGACTCCAACAGATATTCATGATCAAATCTATTACAGTGTGGAAACCTCTTGTAACAAAAATTATTCAGATCTTGAGATCCCAAGAGAGAGCATAAGGAAGTACAGGGGAGATTGTCCAGAGGGCTGGCTGAACACAGAAGAAGAGACATGACTGGGTGTGCAAACCAGAGAGAGATTCTTTAACTCCATGTGCTGGTGAATAGAGGATCCACACTGAGCTTCCCAGTGGGAGACTGGCGTAGGAAGAAGGCAGCAGGGCCTAACTTGTCCCTCATTTTATCTGGAACATACAGAAGCAAGATGTCCAAGAAAGCAAAGGGTTGGGGGGGTGGGGCCAGAATTTAAAAAAAAAAAAAAAAAAGGAAAGAAAGAAAAAGAAAGGAAGAAAAAAGAAAGAAAGAAAGAGAGAAAGAAAGAAAGGGAAAGAAAAAGAGGAGAAAACACTTTTGAAAAAGCTTTGGTGCTTGGTGCAGAGGAGCAGGTGCTGAGTAAGAAAGGAGGTGGTTGGAGACTAGTTCAGGAGGCTGCAGCTGGAGCTCTCCAAGGAGGAAGAACTGAGGGGGGGTGGGCAGTTGTCTCTTCAATCTTCTGTTCTGTTCTATTCTTTTTTTTTTTTTTTTTTAAGATTTTTTTCCATTGGGTGCATGTGTGCACTCACTGGAGAGACAGAGAGACAGAAAGTGAGAAATCACCCACCCCCCCCCCCCAAGGGAGAATGGCTATTGCCATGCTGCAATTCCTTCTCCTCCATTCTCCTCTAAGGATTTTGGGCATGCCTATACCCGTGCCTGTATGAGTTTTAAGCTGCCAAGTCTGAGACTTGAACCATGGTCGGCCATGTGGGAGTCCAGTGCCCCAAGCACTACACCACCTGCTGGCTCCAACCCACCATTCTTCATTTGCCCATTAGAGATGCCTAAAGACCATTTCTTTCTTTCCACCTACTATCAGATTGCATAGCCCCTTTTCTCCCTATAAAACCTACGTCTCTTTACTACTGATTAATATTATTAATACTGTCCCACCAAAGTCTGTTTTTGTGGAATCGTTCTACCATTCCCCCTTCCCATAAATATTGACTTTGATTGGTTTGAGTGCTTCCTTAGGTTCTGTTTACATCTCAGTGTAGAGTGTGGGCTGTGACAAAGCACAATTTGTTTAGAAAACATTCACACGGAGTTTAGCACTATGCTGGGCCTTTTATAACTACTGTTGATAAAAACTAGTGTGCTGATGGGAACCAGCAGTTAGCGTAATGGCTATGTCGCTGGACTCCCACATAGTCGACCGTGGTTCGCGTCCCAGACCCGGTGGCTTAAAACTCACGCGGGGCGCGTGTGCGTGCAGGCCCAAGATCCTGAGAGGAGAATGGAGGAGAAGGGATTGCGGTGTGACCATCCCCCCTGGGGGGTGATTTCTCGCTTTCTGTCTCTATGTCTCTCTCTGTCTGTCTGGCGAGCGCAGGCGCCCTATAGCGAAAAACCTCTCCAAAAAAAAAAAAAAAACCAAAATACTAGTGTGCTGAGAAAAACAACTTTAGTAAACATGACTACAAGGCAGGCAATTAAAAAAATAGTTTATTGTCATCCTGTATTGTTCAGAAAGGGCTATTTGAGGTGACAAATCATAAATGAGAAGAAAGGATGTATGTCTGAATGAGAGAAGGCCTGGATCTGAGGATGGGCTCTAGTTGGCTCCAGGACCCGTGGAAATCTGAAGAAAATTTGTAAGGACTGATTATTACAAAAATAAGAGGCATACAAGAACTATTGTGTCATCAGAAAAATACATCATGACTTTTCTAATGACTCCAGTAGTTTCTCTGGAAACCAGGATCACAAAGTTTTTTTTTGTTGTTGTTGTTGTTTTGTTTTGTTTTTTTCAAGGGCTTTTAATTTTTTAAAATAATTTTTTTATTTTGTTTATTCATTCATTTATTTTAATTTGACCAGAGAGAGACAGAGAAAGAGAGGGAAAGTGAGAAAGCAAGCCTCAGGTCTGGGACTCGAACCTTGGTTGGCCAAGTGGGAGTGTCCAGCACCTTAACCACCACACCACTTGCTGGTCCCCAGGGTCACAAAGTTTTAAGACTGCTAAGATAAAATGACTTTAGAAACTCGGGCCAGCAGACAGTGTGGTAGTTAGGGCACTGTACACTCCCACATGGCCAACCACAGTTTGGGTCCCGGACCTGGTGGCTTGCTTTCTCACTTTCTCTCTCTCTCTCTGTCTGTCTCTTACTTTGTCCCTCTCTGATCAAAATAAAATAAATATAAACTAATTCTTTTTTTTTTTTTTAAAAAAAAAAGAATTGTCTATATCCTGCCCTCTGGTTAAATTAAAAATAAAATGAATGAAAAAATGAAATTAAATAAATAATTCTTTTTTTTTTTTTTTGAGAGGTTTTCGCTATAGGGCGCGTGCGCTCGCCAGACAGAGAGAGACAGAGAGACAGAAAGCGAGAAATCACCCCCCAGGGGGGATGGTCACGCCGCAATCCCTTCTCCTCCATTCTCCTCTTGGGATCTTGGGCACGCATGCACACGCGGCCGGCGTGAGTTTTAAGCCACCAGGTCCAGGACGCGAACCGCGGTCGACTACATGGGAGTCCAGCGACATAGCCATTACGCTAACTGCTGGTTCCCAATAAATAATTCTTAAAAAAAAAAAAAAGAAAAGAAAAGAAAGAAAGAGAAACCATCTAGTCCAAGGCCAATCTTTGGTACAGGGATAAAGCATGATGCTCTGTGAGGCTGACCTACGTGGGAAGATTTCAGGTTCACCTCCGAAGACTCCGCTGAGAATGCCCATGGTCTGCATGTCTGAGAGTAGGCGTGATCATGGCATCAAGAGCCTATTTGTGGGTGTTGTCTCTCTGTCTGTTTTTCTCTCTCTGTGTCTCTCGCTCATGGAAGAAATAAATACTAAACTTGAAAAAAAAAATGATCTAGCCAGTGGTTCTTATGTCTTAATGTCTATCCGAATCAGACTGCTAGATCCACCTTCATTTTCCAGTCTAGTAGGTCTAGGATTGATCTTGAAAAGATACAGTTCTAATAGTTTAGGTGATGTTAATACTGCCAGGCCAGGGACCACACTTTGAAAACCACTGATTTTCATCCAAGTCTGATTCTGCCAATGAGAAAAATGAGGCCCTAGGAAATAAGATGATGTGCTCAATAAGACACTATAAATTCGAAACTGAAAATTATATCCTGATTTTTTTCCTGTCTCCTCTGGGGAATGGTTGTGGTCTCCCAGGTGCAAAAAGAACAAACCAATTTTAAACTGAATGTAAAGTGTATTTTTAAACATTTATTTTTATCTTGGTCCTATTGCCTCAAAATATTTTCAGCTTCCTGGTTCATGAATAAAAGTCCTTATCTGAATACAAAATATTAATGTACTGTTGCTGAGAAGCCATCGTGAGAAGTTACAGAAGTGACAAATAAATTAATTGAGCATGATAGAATTCTAATGAAGTAAATAATTCTTGAAAGTGCTCTATGAAATAGGCAGTTGTGTTTTTTCAGTATTCAACTCAAAATAATTTGTATTTTGCTGTTCCTATGCATTTCTGATTTCTATGCATTTTTAATTTCTCTTCTTTATTTCTTTGTAGACAAAATAACCAGAACATTACAAATAATACTGGAGGTTGTTCCAGAAGAAGATTGTCATAAATTATGAATTCATGCATTTGTAATCTCAGCAATCAACAGCCAAAACCACAATATGGATCTTTATTATATTCATTGAAAATCCAGAGAATTACAACTTTGGTGATGGACTAAAGGAATCAGTTATTTCTATTCATATTTTTCAGTATATTTACACTAATTTCTGAGAAATGTAGCTATAACTCTGTAGGAAACTAATACGCAATTGTACCATGAGTTCATGGATTCTAGAGTCTCTGCTACCTGCCTGTTAGGGTTAGGAAGAAAGACTAAGGGGTGGACAGTTACTTTAGTCATCACTCTCTACCGTATATTGTGGTTAAGAACCTTTAAACATCTCAGTCTTCAAATTGAAAATTAAGATGTTTCCTGTAGACATGGGTTTTGTAAACGTAGCTTTACATACTGTAAGTGTATATACTGTGAAAAAGTTTCTATTCTAAAAAAAAAAGAGAGACATAATTATTATGGTAAAGAGGAAAAATAATGATTTGACATTGACATTGCATTCTTCTCCTTAAATAACAGTGTACATAGCATTCATCTTCTAATGGATTATGTAGCATGAGCATTTTGAACAAAAACGGGAGATATATCTAATTTTCTTGAATATATTCCTCCTAGAGGAACTTCTAAGAGCTATGAATGAGACAAACTCAAGCGTTATATTGAGTAAAATCCTTGAGAATGTATTATATGAGTTTTTCACTCATTATCAGGAAGTTTCACAGTTATGTGTCATTTTGTTTTCACATCAGCCTGTTCGATAAGAAAGGTGAGTAACACTTTGAACAAGAGTCAGTATGGTAGTGAATCCATTTAGAAATAGGCACTTGTTTCACTAGCAGTTTATCCCTTGATGAGTATATTTAAATATATGCATTGGAAACCAGCAGTTAGCGTAATGGCTATGTCGCTGGACTCCCACGTAGTCGACCGCGGTTCGCGTCTCGGACCCGGTGGCTTACAACTCACGCCGGGCGCGTGTGTGTGCGTGCCCAAGATCCCGAGAGGAGAATGGAGGAGAAGGGATTGCGGCGTGACCATCCCCCCTGGGGGGTGATTTCTCGCTTTATGTCTCTCTGTCTCTCTCTGTCTGTCTGGCGAGCGCACGCGCCCTATAGTGAAAAACCTCTCAAAAAAAAAAAAAAAAAAGAGTCAGTATGGTAGTGAATCCATTTAGAAATAGGCACTTGTTTCACTAGCAGTTTATCCCTTGATGAGTATATTTAAATATATGCATTGGAAACCAGCAGTTAGCGTAATGGCTATGTCGCTGGACTCCCACGTAGTCGACCGTGGTTCGCATCCCGGACCCGGTGGCTTAAAACTCACGCCGGGCACGTGTGCGTGCGTGCCCAGGACCACGAGAGGAGAATGGAGGAGAAGGGATTGCGGCGTGACCATCCCCCCTGGGGGGTGATTTCTTGCTTTCTGTCTCTCTGTCTCTCTCTGTCTGGCGAGCGCACGCGCCCTATAGCGAAAACCTCTCCAAAGAAAAAAAGAAAAAAATATATATGCATTTAACATGTTCAAATTACGATATCACCATGAGAGAAACCACCAATAAAGAAAATGTCCAAAATATTAGGCCTACCTTTATTATCATATCTATATGAAATGTAACATTTCTAAGCATTTTTTAAATTTCATGGTTATTTTTACATGGTGATGACTTTTGACAGTTTGTGCATTTCCTCTGCACATTTTATATTCAGTTAAAATATCTCTTCAGATAAAACTGTCCAGATCAATTAGGAAAAGGCATATATTTACATAAAAATTGAGGAAGAAATGTCGCTGCTAAGTAAGATTTACAAGTGATGTTTCTAAAAGAATTCCACTTCTATAGCTGGACTTCGTCAGTAATGTACTCACCTTCATTATTATTCATCTTGCAAAGAGATAACTGCTATGTTCAGTGCAGGAAGGAGAAAGTGCACCTGAAAGTGAGTGTTCAGGCAGATGTTGCTATGCCAGCCATGGAAAACACTGGATTTTCAAATGAGATTAATCTAATGATGAAACTTTAAAATAGGATTTAAATACATCTCAGATCACATGGTTAGTCATGGCCAGGGTATGTTTCATTCTCTAATTCATGTCCATTTGAAAATAAGAAATTTTAAAAGCACTACAGTGATTAAAGACATTTAGGACAGACATGGCATTCATAGATAATTGCCCAATGGAAAAGTGATTTATAATTCGGAGCCATTCCAATTCACTAATTGCAATTTTTGATTTTGATAGTGTTCTTTTTCTCTCTCTACCTGTATGTGTATATATATCCAAAATTGGTATTCTTTTCAGTCAAATTGAATATTTGGGTCTCTAAGTGAATGCATAACAATTCCTTCGTTTTACTCTTAGCATGGGGTTTTCATTATTCTTTCTGTAGTTCCTTTTTCCAGTATATATTGTTCATTACTTCACATCTCTCCCTACTATATGTAGCTAGAGGTAAAAGTTTTTTTTGTTTTTTTTTGTTTTTTGTTTTTTGTTTTTTTTTGAAATCTAGGCTCGTAGTATGTAAGAAGCAAACTTTTTTTGAGGTTTTCCTTGCCTAATGAAATTACAATGTCTCAAGGAGGGCTTGGTGTAGTTCTTGGTTTTTCTTGACGTTAATGTGCTGATATTGACAGTAGCAGATTGGTCTCATCATTTTACTTATTTATTTTTGCTTCTAATGTCTCTTTAAATGTATCATTGTATAAGCTAACTAGAATACTTGGCCATTATTCTTCCTTTTATTTTTCAAAAGTGATTTTTATATTGTTAATTCCCTACTGCCATCATAATACCATTTAAACCACATGGATAGTCAGTCAGTAATTGAAAAATAAAAAAGATAGAGGTTTTAAGTTATTTGGCTTAATTTTTAGGACATATTATGAGAAGACACAGGGTTTCCATAATCAGAGGATCAATATTTATGATTTTTAATAAAAATGTTAGCATGTGAAGATTCTAGATCAAAAACTCTACTGCATATATATATATATATATATATATATATGTGTGTGTGTGTGTGTGTGTGTGTGTGTGTGTGTATGTGTGTGTGTGTGTATATATATACACATATATATATCTTATACAAAGGAAATTTTTTCATATATTCAGAACAGCATTTTTTTATGAGAGGGCTTTAAAAAGTTTATGGAAAATACATATTATGAACAAACTATGTATGGTCTTCAGTTTTTTTTGCATGAAAAAAACTCATCCCTTCAATCCATTTTCCATTAACTTTTTGAAAGTCTCCTTGTATTTACACACACACACACACACACACATGCACAATTATGTGTGCATACTTGCACATTCACATGTTTATACATGTATAATGAGTTTCTAGAACAAAAAGTAAAAATGGCCAGTACAGTTTACAATAAGTAATACATTGTTTAAAAATACTCTGCTTTTTTGAGTACCTAGAATGGCAGTATTTCATTTAAAAAGATTTTCGTAGGATTTCTAAAGCTAAAACATACCTTAGGTAAAAAAGACCTTTGACAGTCATGAATATATAAAGTAAATATTTTTCTAATAGTGCTATTTTGACCCCAGTTGTAAAGCATTAGTTTATTTTTCTTCAAGTAAATGAAGAAAACTGGACTATTATGAAAGGCCATTTGGTCAGTTGGAAGTAGAAACTATTCTTGTCTTTGTTTACAGGAAGTTAAAGATTTGTCCTAGAAAAGATGGCTGACTCAAGTAGCAAACCTAAAAGTCAGGTGGGCGCATGCATTCACCTGTGTATGCCCTTATGCCATGACTCCCCTGGTCCTGCTGCTATAAACTTAGTACAGCTTGTCAGGGTTCAGTAGCAATGCAGGACAGTTTCTCTAGCACTAAAATATGCACATTGAAACAAGTTTTTAGATTTCTTGTGCATCTGGTAAAATTGTTTCCCCAATTGCTGTCCACAGGTGGGTAACCTGAGTCTAATTACATAGCAGGATTCTTCGTGAACTGTCATCAGTCTTCAGGAAACTCATTATTTTGTCTCAATTTACAGAGGAACTGTCATGCTAAGAAAGAGACTAGCTTTGACCTTGGTTAAAGTTGGTCTCTTAAAATTCAGGTATAAGTTATGAAAAGATAGAAAACTGAAGGTCAGAGTAGCAGGATATAAAAGATGGTGTGTGATGAAAGGGAAGAGTATTTTGTTGTTATGCAATATATTATGCAGTGTAGGCAGAAAATGTTAAAAAGTGTCTGCTGTGTCTAGGTGGATATCCTGAAACACCAAGGAAACAGATGTTGATGCATTTCACTTCAATATGTGCTTTCCAAGGTCCTATCCCTAATACCACATTAGGAATTTTGCATTAAGTTTAGTGAAGAAGACTAGCAAAATTGTATTTCGTTCTGGCCCCACAAAATCTGCATCTGTCCCTGAGATTAAGGTAAAATAACTGCTTTTTTTCTTTCTACTGACAGCAAGCATGGGGTATTTGTAGGATTAAATTTTTAGTTGTTTTTTTTTTTTTTTTTTTTTTTTTTTTTGCCATAGGACACGAACACTTATCAGACAGAGACAGGAGCAATGAGAGATTATCCCCTAGGGGAGATGGCCGCACTGCAATGCCATTCTATTCTCCTCTCTGGATTTTGGGGCTGCATGCACACCCCTGGCATGATTTTTCAAGTCACCAGGTCTGAAACTCAAACTGTGGTTGGCCATGTGGGTATCCACCACCTTAACCACCAAGCCTTCTGCTTGCCCCTGTAGGATATATTTTTAAATGCTAATGTTATGAGCTAATTAAAATATGTCTATATAACTATGAATGGCTTTCTATCAGCACATATTATGTGATAGATAAGGTAGTTTTACCTTGTATTTTTTTGTGTTGATTTTGAATGACAGAAAAATAGCAAATGGCATTTTAATTATAGCTTTTAGTTTAGAAAGAAATAGACATTCTGGGGAGGAAGATGACTCAAAAAATTTGATTTTACTTGAATACAATCTTGTTCATTGTACCCTTCATGAGATGCAGTGTGTTGGTGCTGACAATGTTTACAGAGTTACATTTTTATTTCTCCAACCATTCAGGAGTTAGACTTGGCATGGGATGACTGGCAAGAAGCTCCTGGAAAATGTCACTAGAGTGCATGATGAGTCATCTTGGTAGCTTCTGTTTACATTATTTATATTATATACAGGTAGGATAATGATTACCTGTAAACATATTTTAGTTTCATTTTCCCATAAACAGTATTTTTAATCTATCTCGATATATTAATACTTAAAAGTGTGGCCTCTCCTTAGGCCATAATTTATTAGTACTGTACTTAGAAAAAGACATTTTAACAGCTTTAGTGGGATCCTTTTCTTCCTTTTGTTGAATTTTCAGATTAGTTAAACACTATGTCTATTTTTAGATGAGATACAGATGAACAAAAGCAAATCATGATCTCACAGCAAGTTCATTCATCTTCTCTATGTTGTGAGATACTGTCCTTTCTTACAACCTAATCACTATATTCACCTGATGTTTTTGAACCATTTCTCTATTTTCTATGAATGAATTAATGCCTCCATTCATATTCTGTTGACATAATATCCTGAAGATAGGAAGTGAATCTTAACTTGAATTTATACAGTTACCTAGATTTTTTTTTTCTTCTCATAGGCTATGTGTAATTGCTAGAAAAAGACACAGAGAGACGGTGAGAGGGAAGGTGAGAAATCACCTCCCCAAGGGGGATGGCCATGCTGCCATCCTTTGTCCATTCTCCTCTTGGAATTTTGGACACACACACACACACATGCGCCTGGTGTGATTTCCAAGTTCCCAGGTCTGGGACTCCAACTGTGGTCAGCCACATGAGTGTCAAATTCTTTAATCACTACAACACCTGCTGACCCCCCCTAGATTTTCTTAAAGTGAATCTACCATTTTGATTTACTTCCTTGGGAATATCCTCTTCTGTTTGTTACCATTGGCTGTAAATGCACAGAGGGTGGTTACAGTCTATGTATAGCTGTCTGTTACACTTGTGTATTCAGTGTACTTGGATCAAGGTTCTGTTTATAGCATAGTAACTGACTTTACAATTTTATAGATAACAATTATTTCAAGAAACTATGGCGCATTAGGCATCTGAGACCCATATAGATGGACGCACTAGTTTGAAAGTAAACATACTTTTTTCCCTCAACATATACACTACTGATTTTTTTTTTTAAAGTATGACTTTCAAATGAATTAATTTATTAGTTAGAAGGCCTGCTTGCTCAGTCATTATTACCTCTTGTTGAAACCTCTAACGGCCATGCTGAAAGCCAGACAGGAAAATTACTAATACGCAGTTCTTTCTCGCAGTGGTGGCTGTATTTTGGGCACCTTGTATAACAGGGTGTTTTGCATAGAATCATGTGGGAAAACAGACGAGGCCTTTGGATGTTACAGCTGCATAATTGGTTGGGTTGTGAGTGGTCTGACTTAAGTGTGGACTGTGAAGTTAGACCTCATATATTCCTGCTAATTAACCTTATTAGGCGCCTGCTTGGAAGAACAGTCATATCGCACTGGGAGGCAATTCAATGTGGCTCTGAGGTCCTGGGTCTGAACTGTCTTATTTCAAAGGATTTCTGAATTAATTTGCCCCTAGAATTTCTTCTTCATTTCAAATTCCACTAACTGACTAATATAATACATAGGACATTATACGAAAGTAGAAAAATACTTTAGAGAAATAAGACAGATTATTTCAAAGAAATGTATGCTTATAACTGAAAAGAAATAATCTACACTAAACTACTGTGTGTATTTATGACTTCAAGTACTACCACATAGCACTTTTTTGTTGCTCTGAAAGCAAAAACTATATATATAGCTCCAGTTATGGCATAAACCGCCAGAATTGTCCAACAATTTTACATCATTTGGGATTACTTTAGTCCCCTTTTTGGAGAAATGTGTTACTTGATGGTTTGCCTTGTAAATGTTATTACTTCTGCTGTCGATCTGGTACAAAACTTTCAATATTCGCATCTTGAAAACTGGGTTCCTTTTTCGATGTTTTCTGTGTTCAAAAGAGTGGCCTAATGCTTGTAGGACAGTTTCTAGAGTCCACTGAAATATTAGAACAGACTTTGCTTTAAAAACTTCCTTATTTTCAATACAGGCATTGGTCCCAAATTTCTATTTCTCTGTGGATAAATTACAGCATAAGAGTCATGAATTTTTAGTAAGTACCTGTCAACATTTTGAGAAGTCTGCAAGCAAAAGCATTGGGTATGGTGGGGGTGCAGTGCCATGCGATGCATTATTTTCTTTCTATGCCAAACAGGTGAACAAACATGTAGGTGTGTTTTACTGATGCTCAATGTTGGCTACCTGTGGTTTTATAATATGCACAAGTCAGAAAAAGGCAAGACAAATGGCCCCTTGTACTGAACACTTGGCAAACTCAATTTGTCTTGCCTTCCTGACAAGGATTTGACTCTAAATTTCATAGAGCTTGGTTTTTACTTACCACAGAGTGAATTAGATGGTAGTAATGCACTGGTAGAGATGGGTTTTAGTTATTGACTCAGAATTCATCTCCTGATGAATCCTTCATGTCTTTATATTGTATGTATATTGTATTGTAAAAATGGATTTAGAGAGCTTTGTGTTACAATAAGAAAAGCCTCTTTTTCCATTGTCAAGGGGTAGAAATTTTGTAAGTATGTTGGTATGTTCATTATTAGGTACTGTGTCTGTATGTGTTTAAATATCTTTTATATTCTATGTCAAGCATCAATATTGTGCAACAATGGAATCAGTTTAGCTCAGTAGGAAAGTGGTAGTCAGTTCATGCCCAAGGGTTATGCTGGCAGCCATCTTGTTGATCTGTGCTTAAATTATAATTTATAGACCAGCGATAGCCCTATCTTGAAGCTGGAATGCATTTGTCATGACCTTCTGCCATTCCCCAAATTTCATAGGCCTGGTGTGTTTATAGCCGGGTGACCTAAAATAGAGAAACAGATCCAGCTGAGAAAGAGCGATTCTCAATATCCTAAATGGCTCTCGTCTCTGGCAAGGTTTGCTGTTCTCATTGTGATAATGAAAGTTGGTAAAGGTGGTTGTGTGTATTTTGTTCAAACTTAACACAATGTCTCATCTTGAATTCTGAAAGAGCAAAATGACTTTTCTGCACCTATATCCCAGCTGTGTTAGGAATACTAAGATGTTTAAGTATGAAAATACATATGGTGCACAGGGACCTTCATTTGTGGACTGTGTTATGTTTCTTGGGGTTCCTTGGCACTAGCGCCTGTACCAGCATGTAACATGTGAAATAAAATGGATTCTTCCACAGCTAAATGATTTCCCTCTGGGGAGAGTTCTGGTGTAGTAATCACACTGCCAGATGGTGTTTATGGGCTATTTGTGTAAGTGGTGAGACACTATGAAATAAGTATGCTTTTATCTGATGGAAATTCTTGACATATGTGCTTTTGTATGGACCAAATTTTGGTGCAATGTGATGTCACTGAACTTTGTGTTGAATTTCATCTCGGTTGTATTTATGTATATGTAAACTGTCATGCTTCTAGTTCCTTCGACCTTTGTATATCTGTTTTTGTACATATTTGTACTTGAAAATATTTTAAATGGAAATTTAAATAAACATTTGATAGTTGACTTCATAAACATCACGTTTGGCTTTCTTTTGTAGCTGTGCGTATTCTGTTAAGTTGATAGTTTTCATTTCAATAAATGGATTTATTACTGATTCTGCAAATTTGTAGGAGCATCCCACTTCACATCCTTATTCGTCCACTGTAAACTGAAAGTGGTGGCATGTTCAGACTCAACATTCTTCCTGACGACCCATCTCCACTCTTCCTCTCATCTGAAATATATAACTCCTCTACTTACACTTGTATGAGTTTGGTCTTTCTTGCCCTTAACAAGAGTGTTTTTCTCTCTTCTCTCTCTCATTCAGACATCAGATGTTTTGTCTGGATGTTCTTCCTGAAACACAAAATAAGATCAAACTTTTCAATGGGTTCATATATCTTTATTATTTTTCTGGGTGGATAAAATGGAAACATCTCCATATAACATATAGGGTTTTCTATAATCTGTTTATTTTTCTTTCTCCAGCTACAAATGATCATATCTATGTTCTGTGGCCATATTAAATATCTTTTTAGTGGTTTAACAAAGAACAAATATTATTTTACTTATTTATTTTTTTGGAGAGGTTTTTGCTATAGGGTGCGTGTGCTCACCAGAAAGACAAACAGAGACAGAGAGAGAGAAAGCAAGAAATCACCCCCCAGGGGGTATGGCCACGCCTCAATCCTTTCTCCTCCATTCTCCTTTCGGGATCTTGGGCATGCACGCACATGCGCCTGGCGTGAGTTTAAGCCACCAGGTCCAGGACTCGAACCATGGTCAACTACATAGGAGTCCAGCGACATAGCCATTATGCCAACTGCTGGTCCCGAAAAAGTATTATTATTTTTAATGAGAGAGTGAGAGCATGTGTAGGAGGGAAGAGAGAAAGTGAGAGAAATAGGTATTTTTGGTAGGTCACCATGTTGCCATCCTCCTGCCTCCACTTCCAAGTTCGCTAGGGCCACTGGCACACCATTGCATCCACCCTGTTTAGATTGGGCTGGAAACCCAGCCAGGCCCTCCCATTTGGCCCTAGTCATCATGCAGGGGCACCTTCCCTCTTGTGTCTCTGTGGTGGGCTACCATTATTTCTTTTTATGCACTACAGACTCTTATAGAAATTACATTTTCTCTGTCACTTCTGCAAATAGCAGACCTCTACCCAGCACTCAAGAATGAATTCAGAAGTCACCATTTTTAGAAACCATCTAAAAGTTGTTTAAGGAGGACCTGATCCCTTTTATTTTCTTCTTTTAAGTTTTTGCCATGGAGCATGAGCATTCACCAGAGAGAGACAGAGAAAGGGAAAGTGAAACATCACCCTCTAGGGAGATGGCTATGCCGCAATGTCTTCTCCTTTCTCCTCGGGGTTCTGGGCATGCAAGTACACATGCCCAGTGTGATTTTCAAGCTGCTAGGATCTCAACTCGAACTGTGGTCAGCCATGTGGGAGTCCAGTGCTTTAAGTATCATCCACCTACTGGCCCCTGAGCATGTCTTCTAGAACTCACTGTACACTGCTGTAATGGATTTACTTGACTCCTTTCCCGGCCTAGATTTGTAGATGTTGTCTTTCACTTACTAAAGCAGAGTTGATACTCAGTTAATGTTTATTAGAGCTATGCAATTAATAAGTGCAATTAATAAGTGAGTTCAGTTAATGTTTATTAGAGCTATGCAATTAATAAGTGCAATTAATAAGTGAGTTCAGTTAATGTTTATTAGAGCTATGCAATTAATAAGTGAGTTCATAAATAGTTGACTTACTGGTTACACGTCATGGTAAGCTTTTCATAGCTGATTTTGGTATCTCCAAATGTAAGCAATCAGTTAGATTCTGTTGAAAGAGAATTTCTATGAGAACTCTTAACTTCAGAGCAAGTGCAAACTGACTAGCAAGTCTGAATCTCTGTCATTCTTTCTTTCTGTCTTTCTCCTTTCTTTCCATCCGCCTCCCACTTCCCATTTTGTGTAAGCAGGTGGGTCTTGCAGGATGTTCTCAATCAAATGACCTGTTGTGAATTTCTTCTGTGACAATATGTGTCGTTTTCTGCCTTCTTACTAACTTATCTTTTTCATAATAATATCTTGAACAAAATGAATGGTCTGTAATGTTGAGCAGAAAGCAATCTAAATTTTGATGACCAGATTTTACTTTGAAATAGGCACGGGAGGTTCAGTAACACTTCCTTGATAAAATACTTCAAAAGAACAATGAAAGAGATTAACTAATAGCTTTGAAATTTGTTAAATTTATATTGTATTGAAAATAAATACAAACTGGGTCATATGTAGATATACTTCCTATTTTTTTTGGAGAGGTTTTTGCTATAGGGTGTGTGCTCGCCAGAAAGACAGAGAGAGACAGAGAGACAGAAAGCAAGAACTCCCCCCCCCCCTCCACAGAAGGAATGGCCATGCCGCCATCCCTTCTCCTCCATTCTCCTCTTGGGATCTTGGGCACGCACGCAAATGCACCTGGCATGAGTTTAAGTCACTGAGTACAGGACTTGAACCGTGGTCGACTACATGGGAGTCCAGCGACATAGCCATTATGCCATCTGCTGGTCCCATAGATATACTTACTTTTAAGTTCATGAATATGATAAGCAATGTATTTAATGAAAATATGTAGGAAAAATTAGTTACAATATCATGTCTAATAATTTGTTTTTGAACTCTCATTAGACTCGTAAATGTGCTAATTTAGGTTCACAAAGACTTTTGCAACTGGAATACAGGTAATTTTCTACTTGAATTTTTAGGTATATCTAATTTATAAAGACTTGAGGCGATTATGTATGATGTGGGAGGAGTAGGTCATGGATGGACACGTCGCTTCTGCTTTTGCCTTCACATGCCCTAAAAATTACATTTGCAGACTCCCCGGAGCTCTGACTCTGAAGGTCAGGCCTTCATAGCCTTTTTATTGCTTTTATGGGCTTAAGCTTAAGAACACCTGGTCACCAGTTGGCACTGGTGAAATGATATAAAAATGTTTGATGTTTGAAAGAATTCAGAAATAAAAATATAATTAGGATTCAATGTCCTTTAAAATTTTGACTTCTAAGATCTAATCTCTGAAAGGCATGACATAAGATTTGGAGGTGTTAATGCAGGCTAACACTACAAAAAATTGGAACACCCTTTAGCTACAACAAAATAACCAGCATAAATGAATATAACTCTAAGAAATGTGTGGGAAAGCCAGTTATTTTCTTCTCATTTCCATTTTTTTTCTTAAAAATTGGATAAACTGATTTTACTTTTGTCATCGTGACTGACACAGTAATTAACACATCATTATTGTCATTTACCCTATTTGCTAACATCGAAAGACACCATAAACAATTCTTTCATATTCTGCATTTTTACTTTAACTTATGTTTACCTTTTATTCCCACAATGTCTTCTTCTAATATTTTGTTGCTCAATGAGCTAAAGTCAAAGTTTAGTTATTCATGTATGGAGTAAAATAAATTTACTGAACACTTCCCCTATACCAGTCAGCATGGAGGGTGCTGGGGATAATGATGGTTAATAGCTTGGGGATTGTCTTTGTATCATAAACTTGCCATCTAGTTGGGGAGGTAGATATTTTTATTATATCACTCAAACGCATAGTTCGAAATTAGAGTCAGTCTCAGATGCTGTAAGAAAGTATAAGCAGGTAGGTGTGATCTGGTCTGGGAGGTTGGGAGAGGCTTTCCTGAGAAAGCAGTAGGTCCTGTTGCTGGAAGATGAGTGCATGTTAACCAAGTAAAAGAGAGGAAGAGTGTGAGGTATTGTCTGGACATAGACATGGTTCTCTCCCCGCCATACCTGGCTTCCCTCTGCCCTCTCCCTCTGGAAGTGGCTTCTGGGCAAGGCTGATATCTGAAGAATGGATACGTCCCCAAGAAATGACTTACAGAATGCAGGCAGCTGAGCTGAGTGAATGTAATTAGCTAACTAATTACATAATTAGAACGTAATTATAAAACTGTGAGGGTTCAAGGAGACTGTCTCCACGTGCCTGAGCTTGTTTTAATCGACAGCTATAAAACTGCTTGCTGCCCCATATGGGGGAGTGGGTTCTTCACCAACCAGTTGCCCTTGGTGCTTCTGGTAAGTCTAATAAGCCAATGTCTTTACCCACTGGGCTTCTGGATGTTGTCTTTGGAACTGGTAAATATTATGCCAAGTCCTCTCAGATTTGGGGTTACCACGTTACATAGGGTGAGGAGTGTGATCGGCAAAGTTAACTGTGTGACGAAATCCCTCCACCAAATTGTTGAAGGAAATAAATGAAAGACCAATGTGACTATAACTCTGGGACTAGGTATAGAGCCGGCCTCCACAGAAGGTCAATTCTAGAGGTCTTATCACGCCAGGTTCCAGATTTTGGTCTTTACCAAGGAGAGTGGCTAGTGAGACAAATAAAATTCACACATAGTATAAACATTGAATTTCATCAAAATTTCAAATCTTTCTTCTAACACCTCTAAATAGAATTCTTCCAAATAGTACAAAAAGATTTTTCAAACTTTTTAAAAATTATTCCTTTATTTTACCTAATTAGTTCACACTGCCCAAAGTGTTTGTAAACTGGGATACTTTTAAGACATATATTTTGAAAGAAAAATAATTGGAATGATAAAGGCACCATTTTTTTCACTTTAATGACTTACTGTGAACATTCCACAAACATGGGAGTATTTTCAGAAATTGCGTGGTTCAGTCCTTAAAACGTTTTACCCCTCTCTTCCAAGTTAGACTGTATTTGTTCAACACTAATTGACTATCATCTCTAGTTCCTCAAAGGCTAAAGTCCAAGTTAGTTATTCACTTACTGAGTCCACAATAACTCACTGAGCACCTCCGTTATACTTCTCAAAATGGAGGGTTCTAGAGATAATAATGGTTAACAGCTGAGGTATTGCCTCTGCGTCATGAACTTGCCATCTAGTTGGGAAGATAGATGTGTGGGGCTTTTGTTTGTTTGTTTTTTTTAAAGAAATATTCTGGGGCCAGCACCACTGCATGGTAGTTAAGGCAGTCAGATCCTGCAAAGCCAAATGTGGGGTTCAAGTCCTAGACCTGCCAGCTTGTGTTCTACCCTGGGAGATGGGGGAAGTCTTTCCATAGGACGCAGTATGCATTGATGGTGGAGGTTGGGGGCAACATTAACCAGGGAAAGAGGAGAAGGGTGTGTGCTATGGCTGTTTTCCCGCCCCCATATCTGGCTTCCTTCTACCCTCTCCCTCCAGTTGTATGTGCATGCGTGCCCAAAATCCTGAAGGAAGGGAACAATGGAGAAGGAATCGTGGTATCGTGTGACCATTCTCCATGAGTTGTACTTTCTCCTTTCCCTCCCTCTTTCTCTAAGAGCGTATAGTTTAAAAAAGAGAGAGAGAGAGAGAGAGAGAGAGCAAGAAAGAGAAAGAAAGAGAAAGGAAGAAAGAGAAAGGAAGAAAGGAAGGAAGAAAGAAAAAGAATTTTCTGGTGCATTAGCTTTTTATTATGAATGACTGTAACTTCCAAAATTCTTTTTTGTCCATGTGAAAACACTAAACAAAACCTATTACATAGGACATGTTATTACCAAATTTATAATCTTATAAATAAAGACATTTATTTGTCTCTAATGACTTACTATGAAGATTCTCAATTCAGTAAAATTCAAGGGATTTTTTTTTTTTTGGAAGTAGAGAATGAATTTTTAGTATTTCTACTCCTCATAATTCATAATGAAAGAAAAGTGTGTCTTTTAGCAAAAGAACAAGAAATATGTGTAAGGAATTAGGGAAATAAAGAAAATGGCATTTGAGATCATTTAAAGAGCCTCAGGGTCCAGGTGGTTGTACATGGCTCGGCAAAGCTGAAACCACAGGGAAGACCAGAGTTGAGATCTCTGGTTGACCTGAAGCATGCAGGCATGCCTGTGATCCTGGCTGGGTGAAAGGCTGGATGGTGATCACAGTGTAAGAGACCCTGCTAAGAGTCTCTGTCCTTCTTTATGTGTGTCATTTCTCCTTTCCCTCTCTGTCCTTGTCTCTCTCTCTTGTGAGCTTATTTACCTTATAGAAAAAAACTGAAAAAAAATTAAAGTCTAACCATGATTATTAAAACACTTTCTTGGGCCAGCAGACAGCATTGCGGTTACATCGCTAGACTCCCACATGACTGGCTGCTCTTCAAGCCCCAGATCTGGTGGTTTAAACTCGCACTGGGGGCATGTGTATGTGTGCCCAAGATCCCAGGGGGAGAACAGAGGAGAAGGGATTGTGGTGTGGACATCCCCCCTGCGGGGTGATTTCTCGCTTTCTATCTGTCTCTCTCTTCAGTAAGCACTCCTGCCCTTTAGAAAAAAATCTCTCCAAAAAAACAGTTTTTTAAAGCTCTTAGGTTTAAGTTTAAATATATTGAATCAAGGACTGAAAGGGCAGAAGACATTGAACAATGGATCAACTATGTAATAGATGTTATTTGCCATTTTTATTAGATTTTGTGGTAGCCATGTACTTTACAGTGACTAGCATCCTCCTCACCACTCTCCATGCATAAGACAGATGAAAAGCCTGACTCCCATTTTTGAATTAAGAAGATGAGTTCAAAACAGCTATAATGGCTTTCCTAGTGTGAGAGAAAAAGTCAGAGGTCAGTCAATAGTCTGATTATCAAATCACACCTAAATTTCAGACTGTTGTACAAACCATTTTTATAGGTTAGGACAATTCGTTTTATTTCTATGTGAATCAATCATTAAAAATATTTTTAAATCTTTTAAATGAACAATAAATGTTATGAGGTGGGGAATGTTTACCATGATTCTTAAGTCTTAGGAATTTATAATAATTCAGCTTAGGTAAAGATGAATCTATAACCACAGGAACATATAATATGTGTGATTGGGGACCAGAAGTTGGCGTAATGGCTATGTCGCTGGACTCCCATGTAGTCGACCACAGTTCAAGTCCAGGACCTGGTGGCTTAAACTCACAGCGGGCATATGTGCGTGCATACCCAAGATCCCAAGAGGAGAATGGAGGATGGTCATCCCCCCCTGGGAGGGTGATTTTTCGTTTTCTGTCTCTCTGTCTGTCTCTGTCTTTCTGGTGAGCACACGTGCCCTATAGCAAAAACCTCTCCAAAAACAAAAAGCAAATAATAATAATATGTGTGATTAACTGTGAAATGTGTGCTACAACTGTAAATATGTTGAAGGATAAGAGACGAGGAGTTTTGCATTGATTCTTAAACATTGCAGATGGGCAGAGGTTGGTTTTGGATAATGAAGTGTGTGTGGCTTACAATTTGATTAAAGATGGGTAGTGCAAATATACCATGCTTTCAGTTCATAAGAGTTAACTCTTGAGTGGAATAGAAAATAACAAATATAGAGAGGTTGATTATGTCATGCCCATTTATGGCAGAATCTTTAAATCAGAAAAAAAATCATTTGATCTGCAGATAGAAGTCACTGAAGGCATTTCTGAAAGGAATGCAGTGGTGAAAGCCACAGCTGAGCAAGGTTATGTTGTCATCTCTGCTGGAGAGTTCATAAGAAGAAGTCTGGGATCAGCAAAATCTAGCTAATGAGCTTTGGTAATAAAGAAGTCTGGATTGATCTTGGAGATCAAGGGGCAAGTAGATAGATAATTCCAGAGGAAATCCTAAGTCCCCGTACCTGGCTCTCTGGAAGATGAAGAGAATAAGCCATTGGTGACTGAGTTTTTAAACCTGATTGAGATGATGAACAAGAGACTATGAGACTGAAAAAGGCATATCTGATGGGAAAGTTCTGATTTCCTTTGATGGGATGATTAGAGAGTAGCACATTTCCATCTACGGAATGATAATTTTTGGAGTGGTGAAAATTCCACCTGGTTACATCCCCTGAGGATTAGATTACAGGGCAAAAACTGGGACCAGCAGATGGCATAATGGCTATGTCGCTGGACTCCCATGTAGTCGACCGTGGTTCGAGTCCTGGACCCAGTGGCTTAACTCATGCCAGGTGCGTGCGTGTGTGTGTGTGTGTGTGCGTGTGCTCAAGATCCTGAGAGGAGAATGAAGGAGAAGGGATTAAAGTGTGGCCATCCTCTCGGGGGGATGATTTCTTGTTTTCTCTCTCTCTGTCTCTCTGGCAAGCACACATGCCCTATAGCAAAAACTTCTCAAAAACAAACAAATAAATAAATAAATAAGAAGAAGAAAATAAAAAAAAGAAAAGATTTCAGGATAAAAACTAAGGTGAGAGGACAGAATTCAAGGCATGCATTTTTAATGTTCTTGAGGAATCTCTGACACCTGTCTTCCCCACTGGAAGTGTAAATCCAGGCACTAGTCAAAATTGTAATGCAGATAGGAGAACAAAATACCACCCTGAGGCTTTAGCAACTAACATAGAACGTAACTCCTAATTGTGTGCAGGTGGGCTTTCTAATTCTGAACTGTAGGATTAGAGAGGTTTGCCCATCCCATTGTAAGCAGCCTGGTACAATACAGGCTTCTTCTCAGAGAACCCTGACGTCATAAACCTTGTGAACACAATTAATGCCCTTGTTGGTCAAATTGCCCCCCCCCCCCCAAAAGGAAAGATTTATAACAATTTTTATTTTCTCCCAAACTCACCAGGAAGATGAAGACACTAGTGTTCTGAGGAAAGGCCAGGAGTATTTCCCTAATGCAGCTTCTACATGGGTGCAAATACCAGGCATGGTGGAAAAACCATCTGCTCTCCCCCGCACTCTGCACAGAGGTGACATCTGGGTGCAAAAACCATGTCTTTTGCACTTTGTAGCCACAACCTGATTGACTCAAGCATGGTGCCTGGAAAATATTAGTTATTCAACAATAACAAATATTAATTAATTATTTTTGGTTAAATGAGTAAATGAGTTGGCCACTGAAGATGATGCGAATTGTGGCTTTCTACTAGGGAGAGTGTGGAAAGAGAAGAGCTTAACACCACGAAGCAAGCTTGCAGGAGTTGTGTGGGCAAGGGAATGAGGCAGAACAAAAGGGAAATGAACAGTGGGCATCTGCTAAGAATCTTTGGATCTAAAATGAATGTCCATTTTATATGATGAAAACTATGGTTTCAGAATACTTCCATTGGTAGCATCTTTTATGTCTCATATTCATAGTTGCATGGATGACAGACATCCTGGGCTTCGTGTCCCAGGTATGTGGTCAATGAAAAGATGTCTAACAATGGTTACAGTATTATCTCTTGATCCCAGAAGGCATCAAAGGCACAACTTTCATAACGAGCTTGGTAAGATCTATTATATTTTATTCTTTAGGTCTCTTTTAGATGCAAATAACAGAAACTAATTCAAATAATTGAAACAAAAGAGGGGGGTATGATAAGGATGAGTCATGTCTTGAAGAACTCTGTTAGGAATGCAATTGGGTTTCAGAAAGTGTCCAAAATCAGGAAAACCATCCTGGTAGGAAACTTGGCAACATGCTCTCTCCTTTATCTCCAAGTAATTGTATTATACTTCCATTTTCCAAGTACCAATTCTCTCTTTCTTTTTATGCCAGAGGGCCCAGGCGCACATGAGAGAGAAAGAGACAGAGAAAGCACTCCCCTATGGGGCCGATTCTACCACAACCCTCCGTCCTCAAATTCTCCATCCCATCAGCATCCCCAGCATATTTTTCAAGCCAATGAGCCAGGGTTTGAACCCTGGTCAGCCACGTGGGATCCAGCTTCCTTTGCACAGCACCCAACTCCTATGCTGTATGGCCAGGTCCATGTAGTGGCTCTCTTAATGCAATGTCTGTGGTTATACATCTCCTCCTATCAAAATAATAACTCAAAGACTTGAATTTCTTAGGCACAATTATAGGTATGATATTCTAAACCCAAATAGAGTCCAATACTACCCCTCAGATCCCTGAATGAGTAGGTGGCTGAATGGTTTTGAGATGGTGAAACTCCCAGAGAGTGGAATAGCTAGCAAAGGTTTCCTCTGCAGGAACATGCACACACACACACACACGCAACAGACGACATACACAGTTACAAGTGCACTTGCAGCGTGACTAAATCAAGAAACTGGAAAGAATACAAAAAGTGAAAGGCAGCCAGGGATTGGATATAAATAGCTTATGTTCAGCCATTGCATGTGACATGCCTTTAGCACGTACTAACCATCTACCAACTCACTTAATTCTCATGCCAACTTGAGGACCACACTGTTCAGAAGCTGGTCACACTACAATCCCCTTTCCTTCAATTTTCCATCCTATTAAGATCCAAGGTATGTGTGAATAGGCCTGATGTGTGTTTCAAGCTGCTGGGGTAAAGGCTCATACCCTGGCTGGCCTTGGGCAGATCCAGCTTCCTCTGCATAGATCTTAACAATTGTGCTATAGAACCAGCCCTACAGAATAGTTTTAACATGTGTATATGTATAAAAAGTAAGCTTATTCATATATAATAAGTTATTATTTCATACCTAATAAATAAAATGTAATTTTTGAGTACCCAGGGATCATATAAAATTAGTGTCTTTTTGTCATTGAACTCAATGAAAATCCACTAAATTCCAAGGATTTAATATCATGAGATTATAGCAATAATTGCAAAATTAGAAATGACTGACAGAAGCATAACTTAAAGTACTGTATATCTGTAATCTCATAAATACATTGTTCAGAGACTCTTGAGGGTCAGGCTATTGTACAGCAGTCATGCAACAGAACCCACGAGGGAGAAGTCCTGAGTTCACGTCCCAGGACCTCCCCGAGCACGTAGGGATGCGTGTGCATGCCTGTGTTCTGAGCTGGCCGAGACTGGGTGGATCATGGCATGAAGACCATGTTGGAGTGCCTCTCTCTCTCTCTCTCTCTGTCTGAAAAACTACAATGTTATAAAAGGAAACTGGAGTAAAAAAAATATTACAAAATACTTAGAGGTAGATGCTAAAAAAGAAAGCAGCACACCAGGAAAATTTAGACGGTCAGGAAAATGAAAATGCGGCTATAGAGGGGAAATGGGAACAACCAGGCAGCCACAAGACCTGGAGGGTGATTGCATAGCCTGTCAAGATGAAGGCGCGTACACTGAGAAATTGCTTACTAGTATTTTTAAAAGCAAATAGTTTTGAGTTAATTAAATGCAACAATCATGTATTTCATTAAAATCAGTTTTTAGAAAGAGCTATTTAATAGCAAATTAGAATGACACTGAGTAGCTAGGATAGAAATGCATGTACCTATGAGAAATCTGTCAATGAGTTTTGTAAGGTACCATGATTCTTTTCTGTTTTTTTTGTTTTGTTTTGTTTTGTTTTTTTCCCCTGCATCTGAGTTCAAAAATAGGAAGAGAGAACAACAGTAAAAAAGAAAAGGGCTGGTAACGTGCATGTGAGCAAGAATCGTTCATCCCACACAGTCCCATAATCCCGTTTCCTTGTTCAGGGAATGTGTTACCATTTTCTAGGTTTCAGAGAGAAATCAAGTATGTAGCAGACTTTCTCACTTCTCAGGTCCCCAGGCATAATCTATGACCTAATAATCTGCAGTGTCCAGGTGGGGTATAATTTTCAAATAAAATTTCTCTACAATTTACCTTTAACTCTCTAGTAAATGAAGCACATAAAAGGAGCCTTGAGATAGGCCTATTAACCTGTTAGCCATATAATAAGATGAATGTGGAAATGGAAGATCGTTCCAGAGACTTTCACTGAAGTCCAATATAAGTAGGGATTTTAAATGCCTGCTTTATCCTATAAAATCTTTTCCCTTCATTTACCAAACATGTCTTATCTGCATCACACAAATGCAATACTAATTTGTACTTTTAAATGGAAAATTTACCATTGCCACTGATTCACTTTATACGTTTCTTATCATACCTAGATTTTCCAGGTTATAAGTAACCGAATGAGTTGTGATGTTTTATAACACGCATTAAAATTGCTTTCATTTGTGACATATGTTTCTATCACAGCTTATCAATATTATTTTAACTTGCTGTTAGATGATTCCTTTCCCTTTGTTAGAAACAAATATTTTTTATAGTTTAGCTTAATTCAGTAATTTATTTTATTTATTTATTTATATTTTTTGGAGAGGTTTTTGCTATAGGGTGCGTGTGCTAGCCAGAAAGACAGAGAGAGACAGAGAGACAGAAAGCTAGAAATCACCCCCTGGGGGAATGGCCACACCGCAATCCCTTCTCCTCCATTCTCCTCTTGGGAATGATCTTGGGCACACACAGGCAGCCAGTATAAATTTAAGCCAGCTGGTCCAGGACTCGAACCATGGTCAACTACATGGGAGTCCAGCAATGTAGCCATTATGCCATCTGCTGGTCCCTAATTCAGTAATTTAGCTCATTCAACAAATAAGCAACTGCTACATACCAGCTTAAGAACTGTACACTTAAAGACAAAGAACAGCTTTTCTAATGTCATTAACAATATGATTTAAAAAAGGACCCATGAACGGATAAAGACAGTATTTTAAAGGCCTGATAAAGGCACTGAGTGGGGTATTATGCAAGCATTTAATATTAATACTTAATCTCATCTAAGAAACATAAAGAAGAAACTAAGGAGGGATGGTCCATTAACAGGATATAAAATGGCTAACTAGGCAAAGGGATACAGAGAACTGGAATTTCCAGCTAGGGGGGTGCAATATGTGTCAAACCAAAGAGGAAGAAGTTGAATAGCTTGCACAGGGACCTAAAGCGGTGTTTGAGGCAGGAGAGAAGGAGGTTGCAGAAGTAGGCAAAGGCCAGGGCATGTGGGACCATACAGATCTTGGTGAGGAGACGCTCGGATTCCTTTGGGTAGCAAGCAAGAGACCAGTCTCAGAAAACCTTACATTGAGTAGACTATAGCTTATAGAGAATCGATATGTAAGAAGGTTTTAAAGAGATTGTGGCAGTTGTTCTACCAAGACATAGTAAGAATCAACCAGAGCTGTGGATATAGACTGAGAGGTAAGAGGATGTGTTTCCTACTGTTGCCGTCATAGATTACCACATACTTAGGGACTCAAACACATAACCTTATTATCTTACAATTCTGGAGGTGAGATGTTGGATATGGGCTACTATGGTTTGAATATGTTCCTTAAAAATTCATGTGGTAAAATATGGTTGTGACAACCTTAAGAGGGTGAAAACTTAATCAGACTACAGGATTAAGAGGTTGGATAGCGATTAGGATTAAAGCCATAGGGATCGAGTTCCCGTAATTGAATCCTGGTGGATCCATAAGGACAGTGAGTGACTCAGACGTGGGACACAGACGCCCAAGCTCTGCATTTGCTTTGTCTGACTATGTGCTGTCCTGTGCTGTGTTGGTTCCTACAGAGTCCTCACCAACAAGAAGACCCTCACTGGCTGTAGCACTTTGACCTTGGCCCTCCAAAATCGTGAGCTAAATTTATCTCTATTCTTTATATGATTACTCAGTGTGGTATTTAATTATAAAGTAGACTAAAACAGGGCTAGGGTGTCAGGCCAGCCTGTGGCCTGATAGTTGAGGCAACTGTATCTCACATGTCCAACTGCACAATTTGAACCCTAGACCTGGTGGCTTGAAAAACACACTGATCACAGGTGCACACCTAAAACGCCAAAAGGAGGGAGAAATAGAGAGGAGCTTATGGGGTAACCATGCCCCGTGAAGATGTTTTTACACTTCCTCTTTCTCTCTCTAGCAAGCGTACACATACTCTGGAATTAAATTAAAACGAAAGCAAAATACCCAAGGTGTCAGCAGACCTGTGTTTCTTCTTGTTGTGGGGAGAATCTGTTTCCATGCTTCCCCACCCCCCAGCTTTCTAGCATTCTTTGACTCACAGTCTCTTCCCTGTATTAATCTGATCACTGTTCCTGCTGTCCCTTTTTCTTCTCTGATTGTGACCCCTCTTTCCTTTCACAATGACCCTTGTGATTACATTGGATTTGACTCACCTAGATAATCCAGGATAATGATTTTATCTTCCTATCCAAAGAGTTTAAATTTTACCACATCTCCAGACTCCTGTCTGCCATGTAAGGTACCTCTTCACAGGTTTAGGGGGTTAGAGTATGAACATCTTTGGTGGGCTACTATTGGGTCTGTTACAGGAAATACATTGAAATGTTTTTGGGAGGATTTGTAAATTGAAAATGGTATGAGATGAGTGAGAGAAAAAGTGAAAAACTCCCAGGTATTTAATTGAGCTGGTTTTAAGAATGGTGGTGTCATCAACTGAAATGAAGAATACTGGTAGACGAATCATTCAGGGATAAGGATTATAATACAGAGACTAAAGTGCCCAAGGAACCACCAGCCAGCAAGAGATACCTACCAGGAAGGTTGCCATTGGAACCTGATGTATACATGAGACTTGTGCTGAAAGTTCAGCTTTGGATGGTCCTAGCCTTTCAGGAGAAGGGTTGAAATCAAGCTGGATGAAAATACACAAAGAAGATCAAGAGTGACAAGAGTGACAGGAAACAAGCATTAGGGCTGTTTGAAAGATGAGATGCTCTCAACATCAACCAAACAGGACTTGTCAGAAGCAGCAAATTGGGAGTGTTCCAGGAGCCCAGGGAACAGAACAATGGTTTTTACACTGTGTTCCTCAGAGTCCCTCTGGGAGTTCCCAGATTTTGTCACAGCTGAGAGGAGTGAATAGACGTAACTCTACAGCTCTCGCCCAAATCAGAGTAAGTGTGCTTTTATTTACATGATCAGTCTATGTGTTTTTAGGTAAACTTATGGAATAAAGGATTTTCTGATATAATTATACTTAAATTTTGAAAGCCTGTCAAGTAGAGAATTTGACATGGAGTGAATAATAAAGGTCACCTGATCAGTTGGGTAGTGCAAATATAACAGGAAGGATATAGTTATTGATTATACTTATCAATTCACATCATCATTGATAAGTTCATTGTGCCCTGTGTCCCCATAGCACCGATGTATAACTCTATTGTGGTCATACTTGTTCATTTTTGTTTTAACTACTCCATATCCCCTTCTAGATTATAAACATATTAAGCATCTCTCTCCAGTGACTTTCCTCTGTATATTGTCAAGTGTGAGAAGCTACAGAAAATTCTATTCACTAGACCTCATCTTAAGGAGAAGATCGCCTGACTTCAAAAAGAGAGAGACAGATCTCAAAAGTATGCAAACAAAATAAGATGCTTACTAAACTACTATCCAGGAGAAAAAGATTTTTATTATTGTTGTTGTTGACTGAGGAGGAAAGAGAGGAAAAGGAAGAATGAATAAAGGGGAAATGAAAGGTCACCAAAGAAAGGTGGATCATACTGTGTGATTCTAAGACCCATAAATTGTTTTTACACATAAACATCCTTTTCTTTAAGTTAATGACTGATAAAGGCTCTGAATGTTTTATTGAATTAATACAGAGCAAAACAGAGACAGTGTAGAGGTCAGATATTTGAAGAAAGTGCCATGAAAACTTACCATCTGGGAATATAAGAGATCAGGAAGATGTCATAGGTCGAGAGTATTCGAAATGGGATATTCTAGATCAGGCCTGCCTAGCAAAAATCAAACAGGGAACACAAAACACAAGGCACATGTGTAATTTTAAATCTTCTACTAGTTCGTTACATTAAAAAAAAAGTAAAAATAAAAAGGTGAAATTAACTTTAATAGCATTTTACTTAAAGCAATATATCAAAGCAGTATCCTCTTAGCATATAATCAGTATAGAAATGACTAATAAAATACTGTACATTCCTTTTTTGTACGTTTCAGAATCTAGTGTACACTTTGAAGCACATCTCAATTTGGACTAGCCACATTCTGCACATTTCGAGTGCTGAGTAGCCACATGCAGCTAGTGACCACCATATTGGAAGTCTGTGAAGAAGGTTCATGGTGCACTGGTATCAGTCCCAGGCTAGGTCTCTAAACACCTTCCCAATACTATGCCCTGATACCAATCTATCTGCGTAAGTCCAGTGAGACAGAATACTCACATAAGAAGTTAAGTAAAGCGACTTTATTAACCACAGATAGGTAGAAGGGGGCAGTAGAAGCCTACGGTAAGCCTGTTTCTCAAGGCTTAGGGAAGCTGTCCAGAGTGAATGCAGTCTCATCTGTGGACATCTCACGTTGCACCATAAGTGAGAACCACAGGAAGGCATTTTTACTCTGGGTTTTACACCCAGGAGTACTGGGACCGCTGAGCAAAAGCATTGCAGACACCTTGTTCTACAAGGGTAGGAACAAAGGTAGGGTTGTTTCAGTAAGTCTCTTCTTATCTCAGGAGATTGCATTACCAATACAATCTAGTTATTCTGAGAACTAAAAGCAAGAAAGAAAGGAATAGCCAGGTTGCCAAGGCCATCCAGGGACCCATCCTGCAACACTGAAAATCTAGATCTCTGTGGTTTAGGTAACCTGAATTCAAAATTACAGTTTAAATGTCAGCACTTTCCTTAGACTGATGAATTGGGACAAAATAGGGAGCTGCATCTTGGGTGACACTTACCTCGTAATAATACATGCTTAACATGGTTGCCTATTGCATGCATCAACTTTGCATTGATAAACACAGCTTCTTGAATAGGAAAATAATGGTTAAGCATCCAGTCTTCCATCTATTCTTCCTCTTTACCTAGAAAAATATCCTGAGAAAGAACAAAGGCAACCCAGTCAAGTTTTCTTATAATCTTCAAATTACAGACCTACTGGAAAACACACTAATTGCATCCAGCAGTGGAAAAATACTTATCCATAGGATGCTTTATGCACAGGTAGTCCTATGTGCTGATGATTGTGAACGGCAATGCTGTTGATTACTGGTAATATAATCTTGGCATGTGTGGACATGACTTTCTAGAAAATGTAGTGGAAGCTACTTTGCTATAAAAATGGGAATACTTCATGATTAAATGAGATTCCTTTTGTGTAAGCAGTGTTGTTGCATACATTATTAGAGATCACATACGTTTATCAGGGCAAGAAGGTGTGCTGAAGAGGAGAGAAGATTCCAGGACAGCTCTTCTAGGAGTCCTGGATTTCTCCTTGCTTTGCCGTACCAGAGATTACTTTTAAATGAAAAATTAGAATGAACCATGATACTGGGTAAAATCTATGATGCATGTGAGCCTGGTTTGTTGATTCAATCCTTTGGGTTTTTTATGAAGAGATTGGAATATTTAGAATGAAGAAAATGGAGTCTAAGAAGGTGAACTCAGTGACTTGGTTGCAATTAAGTACTGACTATTATACAACTATTTGAATTCTTGATGACAGCTTTCAATAGTAGAACATTAGGGGACCAGCAGTTAGCGTAATGGCTGTGTCGCTGGACTCCCATGCAGTCAACCGCGGTTCGAGTCCTGGACCCAGTGGCTTAAACTCTCGCCGGGTGCATGTGCGTGCGTGCCCAAGATCCCGAGAGGAGAATGGAGGAGAGGGGATTGTAGCATGGCCATCCCCGCTGGGGGGCAGGAGGGTGATTTCTCGCTTTCAGTCTTTCTGTCTCTCTCTGTCTTTCTGGCAAGCGCATGCACCCTATAGCAAAAACCTCTACAAAAAAAAAAAAAAAAAAAAAAAAAAAGAAAAAGAAAAAAAACAATAGAGCATTAGTAGGTTAATTTATCTAGAGTAGCATCATCCTAAATGATAGCCACAAGTCACGTATGACTACTTAAATCCAATTAAAATTTTTAAAAGTTAAAAATTTAGTTTCTCAGTTGTGCATTTCAAGCACTTAATAGTCACAGCTAGTGATCTATAGACCAATTAAATATAAAAATGTAGAAAATTTTCATCATTATTAAACGTTCTATTGAACAATCCTATTCTAGAGATTAGCGATCATAGGGTGCCACCATGTAGAGCAAGGACTTTTCCTTTTCTTCCAATTTTGCCAGAGGGCCATTGTGTTCACAGTTGGGGAATGGGAGCGGTGGGGGAGAAAGCATCAGTCATGGAGACTGGTCACACTGCAATTCCTTCTTCTCCTCTATTTCCCCTTTCTTTTGGAATTTTGGGGCACACATACCCAGCATGTTTCTCAGGCTGCCAGATCTAGGACTCAAATCACACAGTTGACAAAGTAGTATCTGGCTACCAAAACCACCAGGTCATAGAGCTAGCCTGTTAGTAGAGAGAGAGAAAGTGAGAAAGTGAGCTCTCAGGTTTGCGACTCAAACCTTGGTCGGCCATATGTGACCACGTGCTGGCCCCAAATAGCATTATTAAGTTTGAGCATAGGCAACAGTGTGTGTGTGTGTGTGTGTGTGTGTGTGCACGCCTGTATGCCCACGCATGCCCACTTTTTCTTTTAAAGGATGTAAGTTTCCTTTATGAATGGGTCTGGTAATACTGGGTGTAGAATTACAACAATTGTGAGGGAGATTTTGGCTTTTCTAATATTTTAAAACTTGTGATTCACACCATATATAAGCTAGATAATTAATAAAATGGTCAAATGAATGGATTAATCCTATGCTAATTGACTTTCTTGAAACGATCTTTGTTCATAGACTACTATTAGTATGCAGAAACTTAACAACATCATTTTTGACTTGTTTTGATTTTTACAATGACAATTTAAATTCAGATCAGTCACAGTCAGGTAGAAGTGCCCTCAGAAGCTGAAAGTTAGACTATGTAGGTCCAGACAGTGGTGTAGTGGTAATACAACTCCACACACATGGAAGGTCCTGGGTTCACATCCCAGGGCCTCCCCGAAATACCAGGCATGCGTGTGGGTGCCTGTCATTCCAGGTGGCTGAGGCGGGGGGTGGACTGCAGCATGAAGATCCTATTGAACATAACCACCTCTCCCTCTTTCTCTTTCTCAATAAGTAAACTTATTTCTCAAGAGTAGACTAGCTTCTACTAGTGGTACTTTAACCTTTGAAAGTTCATAGTGTTTCCTTCAGATACATTGCTACGTTCAGAACTCGGAAATGACTAAATAGGCACTGATTTATAGCACACCTTCAACTACAAAGGAAACCTTAGTAAATCTAAAAGACTTTTACAGGTACTATTGAGTTTTTTCTAAAAATGCAAAAAAAGTAGATGACAGGAAGACATGACCTTTTTTTTTTTTTTTTTTTTTTGAGAGGTTTTGGTATAGGGCGCATGTGCTCGCCAGACAGAGACAGAGAGATAGAAAGCGAGAAATCATCCCCCAGAGGAGACGGCCACGCCGCAATCCTTTCTCCTCCATTCTCCTCTCAGGATCTTGGGCACACACGCACACGCGCTCGGCGCGAGTTCAAGCCACCGGGTCCGGGACTCCAACCGTGGTCGACCACGTGGGAGTCCAGCGAAATAGCCATTACGCTAACTGCTGGTCCCAAGACATGACCTTTTTGACTCACTCTAACAAAGAGGATTCTAGAAGAGCATCTCATTTTTGATCCCAGTAAACTGGTCTTGAGGTCTGACTTACGTGCTGAAATTGTCTTGTCTGGAAACTGGTTTAGATTCAGTGTTGCTGAACTGCATAAAAAAAGACTTCATTAAGTTGGCTTTCATTCTATTTATGCCTTTGTCATTTCCTTCAGTGTTTAAGTGAAAATAACACATAAGAAATCATTGCTGACAGGCCTAGAATTTGTCTTCTATTATTTATTGTGATACTTCTCTCTCCACCCACCATTACACTCTAACAAGTCAAATATCAGTTAAAGGGATGTTTAAGACCCTGTAATTCACAGCATGGTATCTGTTTTGACTATATTTAATGGCCAGCACTTACTCCAAATGAGTTAAAGCATATTATTGGGTAAGCGTTTATTTTCACTACTTTACAGCCTTAGTAAAACATTTTCCTATTTCTCCACTGCTTTTCTATTCTCTTGTAAGTTTAAATCACACGATGTAAGTAGTTAATGAAGAGGATTAGATACGTCATCAAGCTGGTTAATAAGTGTAGGAATTTGCCACCATTCTGACAAGTAACAACGTGTATACATATCAGCCGTCCTGGCCCCGCATTTTGGTACGCATGGCTGTGTCTACACGAAAATTTTCCCCTTCCACTCAAGATTTCTCTCTCTTCGAGAACTGTATTACCACTTAAGTTGGTGTTGAGGTCATAAACTTGGCTACTGTTCTCAATCATCCCTATCACCCCATTTTGTATGTATGTCACATCTGGTGAGCTTAGAATTTACTTGTGGGGCCAGCCAGTGGTATGGTGGTTAAGGCAACTGGATCCTACATGGCTGACCCCATGGTTCAAATCCTGGACCCAGCAAAAGGAAATGTGGAGGAAAAGGATTGTGGTGTCACCATTCCCCATGAAGGGGGGGGGGGTGCTGTTTTACTTTCTCTCTCCCCATCTCCAGCAAATGCATGCACTCTCTGGCAAAAATTTTAAGACCGATAATAATTTATCTTGTATAGCATACAAGATAATTTGAGTGAAGCTAAGTTCTCTTCCTTTACCTTGTTGTACAGTCATCAGTGATCTAGATTATCTGCCTGAATGTAGATAGATTCTATATCTATAGATAATTAATTATAGACTTTAATTTTTTTTTTTTTTTTGAGAGGTTTTTGCTATAGGGCTCGTGCACTCACCAGAAAGAAAGACAGAGACAGAGAGGCAGAAAGTGAGAAATCACTCCCCAGAGGGGATGGTCACACCGCAATCCCTTCTCTTTTATTCCCCTCTTGGGATCTTGGGCATGCATGCATATGTGCCTGGCGTGAGTTTAAGCCACCGGGTCTAGGACTCAAATTGTGGTCAACTACGTGGGAGTCCAGCGGCATAGCCATTATGCCAACTGCTGGTCCCTAGACTTCAGTTTTATTCTTTGAGTACTTTTGTGTTTCATGGTTAAATCAGTCACAAGCTTGACTTTGTAATATCTCAATGTGTTTAATATTGTTGAGTTCTTCAATTAGAAGGGAAATAATGTTTCAGATATATTAAAATACTGGCTTTTGTCACTTTTCTTAAATGGTCTCCTAAGGAAGTCTGAGAGTCTGGCCATCTTGAAGGTAGGATAAAACACAGGTCACATGAAAGAGTTAGTCCTTCCAATACTGCATAAATGTTTGTGCAGTGAGGTCACTCACGCTACACCTATTTTTCAGAAATCATTCTATCTTGTCAGTTTTATTTTGTTTTGTTTTTCAGTAAAAGTATGTCCATAGCACACTGGTTAGTTGACTACTTACAATTATTGTGTATTAACTGTGTAATTTACTGGAATAAGTATCAAGGAATACAAAGAGAAAATAATAAGCGTGATGTGGGCATACAAGGAGCTACAAACTAATACGAAGGGCAACACAAAAAGATTTTTTAAAAATTTGCTAGAAGGAGGGGGTGAAAGGATGATAAAACAGTCCCCATGGGGGATAGTCATGCCTCAATAGCTTCTCCATTTTCCTTTTGGGATTTTGAGCACGCACCATACGTACCCTCTTGTATTTTTCAAGTAGCTCCATCCAGGACTCGAACCATATAGTTGGCCATGAGGGATTTAGCACCTTAAACAACATGCCACTTATTGGCCCCAGAAAGGGACTTTGAGAAGTGAAATTCATAGTGAATTTCATTTCAAGTGAAAGTCAACTAAGTCTGTAAAAATAATGTAGTCAAAATTTGAATATCAGGGTGAATATAATTTTAAAATCCATCCAAAATGGTAAAAAAAAAAACAAGAACAGACAAATGTGAATGCATAATAAATAAAAAATATGGGACAGAACAAAGCCATTAGAATTACATCTTCCAAAAATGTTTAAAATGTGAAAACTGCTCACAGTATTGTTGAATAAAAATGATGTATGAATTAAAATCATATACATAGTGAAAAAAAATGGTGAGCTTATACACCTTTCAGAAATTTACCTTTATCCTTACATAAAAAACCAAGTGGCAATGGTTATTAAGGTGCTGAACTCCCATGTGGCTGACCATGGTTTGAGTCCCAGACCTGGTGGCATGCTTTCTCACTTTTCCTCTCTCTCTCTCTCTCTCTCTCTCTCTCTCTCTCTCTCTCTGTCTGGTGAGCATATGTGCCCTATTGAAGTAATTAAAATAATAATAATAATAATAATAATAATAAATAATAAAATTAAATAGTTCTTTAAAAAAATACAAATCTCTTTTGCACCTCAGTTCTTACAACTGTATTATGCTCTACCATTTCTTGTTGGTGTCATTAAGTACGTCTTTCATCGGTTTGTGAAAGATTTAGCACCTGGTTTATATCCATTAGAATAGGCTATACCATACTGCAGTAATAAATGATTCAAAAATCTTAAGAGATGAGTCTTCTAATATTTCTAATGGAAAGGAAGGTAGATTAGAGTTTTTGTTTCTTAGATCCAAACTTTGATCTTTTTTCATCACTGTGTTTCACTCCAAGTATATAGAAGATTTCTAAAATATGTGTAGGGATAATTTTATGACATCGTAATTTTAACATGTAACAGATCTTCTGAGAAGCATGCATATGAATTATTGAATTAACGGTCACAAAATGGACAAAGCAAATGCTTCAAACAGGCAATTCTCTGTCATATTGACGACTTTACCTTTATTTGCATTATTTTACAAACAGCTTTTAGGGATATTATGGTTTACTGGAGCAACACATTTGTACTATCATGGCTTCTCTGTTACAAAATTCCCTTTAAAAAAAAGGCTTTCGGCCAGCCAGTAGCATGGTGGTTGGGGTAGCTGGATCCCACATAGTCAACTGTGTGGTTCAAGACCTAGACCCCGTGGCTTGAAGAACACACTAGGGGCGTGTGCATGCATGCACAAAATCCTGATAGGAGTAATGAAGGAGAAGGGATTGTGCTGTGTCCATATTGCCTCGGGGGAATGTTCTCATCCTCCCCCCCAACCTGGTCTCTGGCAAATGAATGCACTCTACAGAAAAAAAAAAAAAAAAAAAAAAAAAGCTTTAGAAGATACTTCTAAAACTTAAAAAAATAGAAATAAAGTCATATTACAAAAATTACAACAATTCTTAAGTCAAAACTGAACACAAAAATAAACAAATGACATTTAGTATAAGAAGAAGTTAAAACGCTCTCCAAGAGTTTGAAAGAAAAAAATTATATATAAAATAATTCTTTACTGCCTTAATCTATTATTAAAGGTGACCATTCATCCTTAGTAATCAGATCAATTTGTGGTGAAAATTTAGTTCTATATGTGTGAATTGGAAGTGATCTTATTAGTGTTCTACTACATCAAGTTTGATAAAATCCCCAATCCATTTCAGTTAAGTTCCTATTGATCCACTTAAGAGATCAATTTGGACTTGTTCAATTCTTTTGTCAAGAGATTTCATGTGGCTTAAGTTTAACGTTATGAAATAAATGTGATTTAGAAATGGAAGATGGAATGAAAAACAGTCCAGATGAACACTGACAATTATTTAAATTCAGGTTTTTGCATTTGATCATTTGATAGGGCATTGCCATTTAGAAACAGATTAGAAAAACAGCAGAAAGAAGAGGTCAAAAGTGACATTCAAAGAGGTTATCAATCATGTCTTCCTTTACTTCTGCCAGTAATTTGTTTCCTAGAAATGTCATTTAATGATGGAAAAATCCATTTATCACAGGGCCAGCAGGTAGTGTAGTGATTAAGGTGCTGGATTCCCACATGGCTGACTGCAGTTTGAGTTCCAGGTCCAGCAGCTCAACTAATGCTGGGCATGTTTGCTTATGTGTCTAAAATCCCAGGAAGAGAATGGAGGAGAAAGTATTGTGGCTTGGTCATCCCTCCCCCCTCCACCTGGGGTGATTTCTCACCTTCCCTCTCACTCTCCCTCTCTCTGTCTGTCTGGTGAGTGCATATGCCCTATGGCACAAACCTATATAAAAAAAATCTATTTGTCGATGAAAAGATAGTTTCAGGTTTCAATTTTATTGTTAAATATATATATATATATATATATGCTAATTTTATTAGCAAAGTGTTTCCTTCACACCTATTTTTCAGCTTTCTATTATTTTCTGCAATTCATGCTACTCTTTCTTAAAAGACAAAAATATAGATTTTAAAATGTGTGAAGGTCTCGGAAATAGTTACTGGAGTTCCGCTGCTTCCTTCCTCTGCTTAGAGACAGTTTTAGAAGTTGCTTAGAATGAGAACTGCTTAGAAACATTTCTTTCTTCTCTAATTCTAGTTTTCTGTTGTTGTTCAGAGATTAGATAAAGACCTCTTTTTAGCAGAATGGCATCCTCAAGACCACTTTTTCTTCCGAGTAAAGAATAAGTATGTAAGTCTGCAGTAATTCTGCATTTATTCAATATATCAGGAAAATTCAAAGTAAGGTGGGACAGAGAGATCGAAAGTAGAGACTAAACATCATGCAACCAAGGTGGGCAACATATCACCAAATGCCATTGCTTCTGTCAGTTTGAGGTTAGAAGAATAGAGTTACTACCAATTCCATGGGAAGGGATTGATCAGAATTTATAAAATCAATCAGGCTATGGATACATGTGGGGGGCTTGCTGAGCAAGTCAAATGCTGTCAGGAACATGGAAGACCAGAGAATCAATGAAGAAAGAATGAAAGTACTGGTGCAAGTAGACAAATGGAACTTGTAGGGGAATCCAAGAAGCTGAGCATGTCTGATAGCTGAAGTGGGAACACAAGTCTCATGCATGGGTGTACACGCATAAAATCCATGTTCTAACAGCATAAAAAAATCAGAGAAAAAAATGATGGCAAAAAACAAAGCCCTAGTTTAGGAGTCAAATAAGATGGTCCATTTCACCAAATAAGATTTCATTTCAATGATTATTAAATCATCATTACAGGTTAATTTTAAAAACTTTTTTTTTCATGTTCATTGATTTACTATATGAAAGGTAATAAAGTAGTGAAAAATAATATGTCAAAGATTTGGGGATTTAACCTGTTTCATTTTACAATGAAATGAATTCATCCAATGTAAACACAGTTATGCAATTCATACTATTTATTTAATGAATATTATTATTCTGATTCATCCAATATAAACACAATATGACATAAGGCAAAATTATTTTTCTTTTTTTTTTTTTTTTAGAGAAGTTTTTTTGCTATAAGGCATGTGTGCTTGCCAGAGAGACAGCAGGGGACAGAGAGACAGAAAGTGAGAAGTCACCCCCCAGGGAGGATAGCAATGTCACGAACCATTCTCCTTCATTCTCCTCTTGGGATTTTGAGCACACATGTACATGTGCTCAGAGTGAGTTTCAAGTCTCCGGGTCTGGGACTTGAATAGTAGTCAGCCATGTGGGAGTCCAATGACGTAACCATCTGCTGGTCCCGTAAGGCAGAATTCTATCAGCCAGCTCCTATCCCACAGTTTTTTTCTGCTTCCCTTACTTCTCCTTGAAGAAGCATTTTGACTTAAACTACTGGTCAATTCTCACATTTTAAAATGCTTTGGGACTGTGACTGGCCTTATTGACATTTACTTTAACAAGTCTACTATTCAAGGTTTAGTCCTGAGAGTCAGGATTGCCTCTTGCTTTCTGGAGACCATGTTGACTAAGATACGTAACAAATATGACCAACTCTATCCTTACAACATAAGAATGTTAATTTTGGGCTGGACTCACGGCACAGTGGGTAAGCATTGTGCATAGAACGCTGGATATTACATGGCCGAATATGGTTCAATCCCAGCCCCAGCAGCTGTAAAAACACACAGAGTGCATGTGCATATACACAAAAAATCCTAGGATGGAGAAATGGAAGAAAATGATTGTGGCGTGACCATGCCCCATTGGGGGGTGTTTTCTTTCTTTATCTCTCTGGTAAGCACAGGGGCCCTCTGACAATGTTAAAAAATGAATATTTATCTTTACCCAATGTTATCCAGAAATTCCAAAAATCTATTTTATTCCATATTCTGTATTAGGCAACGTGAAGTACAAGAAAGATCGACAATAACCTCCCTGCTCTAAAATGACAAAACTTAACAAAATTCTACTAATCCATTCTGGGTTTTTTTTTTTGTTTGTTTTGTTTTTTGGTCATGTTCAGTTACCTTCATGTCAGCTTTTTGAAGATTGAAAATGCTTGCTAAAGTGGGTAAATTAAACATTCAGTGCAAAGTTATTCCAGTAGGCAGACAAACTGTGTGAAAACAGGTGAAATAAAGTTAATTTTTTTACGATATGCAAAGATGGGGGGAAATTTATGGAAATTGTAGGTTAGGTTTCCACAGAAGAAAAATATTTTAATTGTCAAAGGGTACATGCACTCACCAAACAGAAAGAGAAAAAAAGAGGGAGAGAGAGAAAACACCCCTCAATGGGGAGTAGCTATGCTGTAATTCTTCTCCATTTCTCCATCTTGTCAGGATTTGAGGCATGCACATACAAACACCTCATGTGAGTTTGGGACATGCACGCACATGCACCAGGGCTGGGATTTAAACTGCAGTTGGACATGGGGTATCTGGCTTCCTTAACCACTAGTCTATAGGGCTGGCCTTGCAAAACTAAAGTTTTTCAAAACTGGGGCACATTGTGAAGACATTTCTATACTCAAGTTTTACCATTTAAAATTATATTCTGTTCAGGCTAGCAGGTGGTGTGATGGTTAGGGTGCTGGACTCCCACATGGAGTCCTAGACCTGGTGGCTTGCTTTCTCAATTTTCTTCTCTTTCTCTCTCTATGTCATTGGTCAAATGAAGAAATAATAATAATAATCATGAATAAAATAAAATGTAAAAAATTAAAAAAATTCATATTCTATTGGTATAATAATAATAAATATTAGAATGCCTAGATTTCTGTGCTACTGAATCCCATTTTGTCTTCTCTTTTCATAAGATTTCTAAGATTAGTTGAACAAATTACAACAAAGTTTGGTTGTTTTATGGATTTTTCACCATGGCTCTGATCGTGACATGTACAGTAATAAACTGCTAATGCCATTGATTAATAGTCCAGCAACATTTGGAGGCTTAATCAATCTTCAAAACAATTTATTGTTCCTGCAGTTTATAGCCAATGCTGCAATAGCAATTTTTCTTTTCATATGTTTAATATCTCAGCAAAAAGGCCTTTGTTTCTCCTTCTCAGGTGGTGGGTTGTTTCTTCTCTGATTTTCTGGAAGGGGTTGATAGGGCTATATTATTGTCAGAAGCTACTAAGGATGCAATCTACTTTTCAGAAGGATAATGGCCATTCTACCATCTTGTTTTATATGCCGAGAGAAGGCTGAGAGCAAACGTAATTTGGGAAAATGAAAGTATAACGAACAGAGTGAGACAGCATTCATTCCCTAAGGTGCAGGTATTGAAGAACAAGTAAGCTGAGAAGGTGGTGAATGTGTGCTGAACACACAGAGGCGTTTCTGTTCTACAACTCCAGTTTACTCATCTCGTTTCCACTTGGCAAATGAATTAGTCTTCTCCGTTCTGACAGAAGAGTAGGAGATTGACAGGTATGGGGATGCAACTTAAACCCTGGTGTATGCCAACAGTTTGGCTGCTTTATAGACGTGAAAGCATAAGGGGGCCCACCCACTGTGATGCAGCCGTCATGCAGGGGCCCTGTAGTGCTGGAAGTCATATGGATGTTGCAGTTCAAACTCTGGGTTGGTCTGAAAAACACCCTGGGCTCATGGGCAGGCACTCAGGATTCTGAGGATCTGGAAGGCTAGGAAAAAGGGATTGCATTGTGATGAAACCATTTCAAGGGTCCTTTCACTCTCTCTCTCTTTCTCATGTATACACAAGAAAGCATGCACTGTCTATGACAGATAAAAGGGTGAATATAAAGACAAAAAGAAGAGAAAGCACTAGAGACAAGAAGTGGGAGAGACACCCAGTGGACAGAGTCCCCAGCCTTCCCTCTGTTATTGCATTCCCTCAAAAAGTCTCCAATAGCCACTTTTCTATTCTCTGTTTCTATGAGATTGACAGTCTTAGGTTCCCATAAAAATAAGATCATGTGGTATCTTTCTGTGCCTGGCATATTTCACTCACCATAACAGCCTCCAGGCCCATCTGTGTTGTTGCAAATGACGAGATCACCTTCTTTTTTGAGGCTGTATAGTAATCCATTGTGTATATTTGCCATGTTTTCTTTATCCTTTCTTCTGCCTATAAACACTCAGGTGGCTTTAAAATCTTGGCCCCTATGAACAATGAACATGAGAGTGTAGAAGTGTCTTTGGCATCGCAATTTTAATACTCAGAAGTGGGTGCAATCACAAGTTTTGAAGGCTCTCTTCCAATGTCATCTCTTTCATGAGGTCTTTGTTTCTCCTGTCAGTCAACTCTTTCATCCACACCTTCTCATACACATTTCTATCTTCTGTTACATGTATAGCCTCCCAATAGTTACAGTTTTTATTCAAGCATATTGCTTTCACAATGCTTTTATAATGACATTGATCTCTTTGAGAACTTGAATAACATTATCTTAATATTTTGTAGTAAAAGATCCTTTCATTGTGTTTTATGTACAATTGATGCTCAGTGGACATTAAAAAAGAAATTGTGTGAAAGTAGATTGTTGGAGAAGTAAGTAGTTTGGTTTTGAAACTAGGACTTTAGCAGAAAAGTCTTAATTTGGTATTAAGTGATGGTCAACACAGATGGCCACAGCCCTTCACACCAGCTATGTCTTTCCCCAGCTTCTTGTCTCTAACCACCTTCTCATCTCCTATATTCTCTGCAGTTCTAACCAGCAACAGACACTTACTAGTTAGCAATGAAACTGAATGCAAACCAAAGTTTAAAAACCCCACGTAGTGGGGGGAAAGTGAGGACATCGAAGTGGTCTGCCATCATTCACTTACATGACTCACTGACTTCTCAATAAAATTTAGGGTCACATATGGATGCACTGAATGAGCTGATTTCCTGGGCCAGAAAACTGAAGCACAACCCTCTGTGCAACTATGGGAACAAAACAGGACAGAAAGAATATGTTTACTGTTGGAAATTAGTCTGTGGGGACAAGAAGAGTCCATTTGTTCAATACTCATCTGCTTTTCTCTGGCCATCTATAATAAATTCCTGCGAGTAGGAATCACTAATCTAACTATTCAGAAACAGCTCTTCAGACTTTATCAGAGGCACCTATAGTATGGCATTACCTTTAGCAAAAATGAAACCAGAAATAAAATGTTGAACATTTGAAGTTAATTTTTTTTTTCTTTTTTTGGAGAAGTTTTTGCTATAGGGCGCGTGCGCTCGCCAGACAGACAGAGAGAGACAGAGAGATAGAAAGCAGGAAATCACCCCCCAGGGGGGATGGCCACGCCGCAATCCCTTCTCCTCCATTCTCCTCTCGGGATCTTGGGCACGCACGCACACGTGCCCGGCGTGAGTTTAAGCCGCCGGGTCCGGGACTCGAACCGCGGTCGACTACGTGGGAGTCCAGCGACATAGCCATTACGCTAACTGCTGGTCCCTTGAAGTTAATTTTTGACACACTTGTTATCTTCTTATCTTCTTGTTATGCTTGCTGCCCTCACTTTCTTCTTTTCTCTTCTTTCCAAAAGCATGCATCAGTCACCATGCTTCATGAAGCACTCCTGCATGAAGTTTATTTCTTAAGTCGAATTGAGCAGAGAAATGTGACTTCTAAAAGGGTTTTGGGAAGAATAAATAAATAAATAAATAAATAAATAAATAAATAAATAAAAGGGGCCAGCACGTGGTGAGGAGGTAAAGGTGCTGAATTCTACATCCCGAACCCCCGAACCCAGTGGCTTGAAAATCATAACTGACTTGCGTGCATGCATGTCCAAAATTCTAAGAGGAGAATGGAAGAGAAGGGATTGTTGCATGGCCATCCCCCCCGGGAGGTCATTTCTCACCTCACTTTCTTTTTCTCTCTCTTTTTCTTTCTGGTGAGTACATACGCCCTATAACAACAACCGTGACAAAGATAAAATCGATCAGGACTTCAATGCATACGGGAGGAAGGCAACAATTTGTTGTATTGGGGTGAGGAGTCTATTTAATAGCACTGAGATACATGTCTGCAGGTGACTACCTATTCTAGATACATGGACTAGTTCTGGCATTCACTAACAGGACAGCAAGCAAGGTTTTAAAATATTTGTTTTAGTTCAATGGCCGATTTGTTATCCTGAATAACTGGTTTCTTAAAGAAGCTTTTAATCCGAGTCTTATTGTTTCTTGACGGCATGAAGGAATAGGAGCCCTGGAGTGGATGATCAGGCCCTGAATGTTCTAAATGAGTTGGATATTGACCCCTCCTCTTTCCAGCAGTGTGGGAGAGCGGGCGGGTGGCGATGACTTATGAGGCGAGTCTCCCACATTAATTTAGGTGACATGCTCTTCTCTTCACAAATAGCTTCGGCGTTCTCGGCCCACACAGCCAGGGTCTTCTTTTGAGTCAGCACTAACATTTGCTCGCTTCCATACATTTAAATAACCAGTTCATAAAAAGCTTCATAGAAAGTCTGTTTATACACATTAAAAAAAGGGAATGGACTTGGTGAAAATTCATGTTTTGCCCAAATCTTTGAATACTCATTTTTAATTAAAATAGCAATTTATGGAACATTCTAATTAGAAATTGAAATAAGCAAATAAAAGCAACATACATGTGTGTGTGTGTGTGTGTGTGTGTGTGTGTGTTCATGTGTCTCATAACATTACTAAAGACATAAAGGCTATGGAAAAAGCGACGGTTGTATGACATGTACAATAATTTTGCCATAATCAGTTAATCAGTTTCAAATTCTAGGTTTCCATTTTATTGGGTCACTGTAAAAGTCATGACATTATTTCTCTTTGGTTTTTCTATGTAGAAATGCATCATGACTTTCCTGATGACCCAATATGTTAGTGAAAGAACCATATGTTTTAAAAAGATAGTCCTCAATATTTTATCCGTAATTTATAGTACATATACTATAGTAATGGTATGAGACAAAGTTAAAACTGTCTTTGGAGTACTGACTGGTCAATAGTATTTCAAATTTGGAACCAGCAGTTGGTGTAATGGCTAAATCACTGGACTCCCATGTAGTCGACCGTGGTTCTAGTGCTGGACCCAGTGGCTTAAACTCACGCCAAGCACATGTGCATGTGTGCCCAAAATCCCGAGAGGAGAATGGAGGAGAAGGGGTTGCAGTGTGGCCATCCCCCCTGGGGGCGTGATTTCTTGCTTTCTGTCTCTCTGTCTCTCTCTGTCTTTCTGGTGAGTGCACGTGTCCTATAGCAAAAACCTCTCTCTAATATATGTATATATGTGTGTGTGTGTATATGTATTTATATATATATATAAATGAGAAAACAAAACTACATTTGTGTTATTGTGCCAAAGTTACAAAACCAGAGTCTAATTATAAGGAAATATTAGCACATTCAAACTGAGTGGCTCTTGTAAGGGTAAATAAAAGGGTAATATATATATATAAGGGTAAGGGTATATATATATATACACACACACACACACAGTATTTCAAATTAATGTTTTATTTTCTTGATGGATTTTTGTAGCTTGGAGGGGAAAAGTCCTAATGCATATGACCATGCTACATGACTTCTAATTTCCCACTCTGTAAATATTGGAGGGTATTTTGAGAGCCAAACATTTTCTCCTTTATACTTTATGATAGAATTACAGAAGTGGGACAGGTGGGGGTTGAGAGGTTCTTTTTTTTTTTACTTTATCCTTTAAAACAGTAAGAGATAAAGTGAATAAATGACTAGTCACAGTGTTAAGAATAAAATAGAGGATTGACAGATTTTTTGTGAAACCTTCAGCTAGTTTTAAAATCACTCAAAAAATTGTACCAAAAATGGTCTTTTTAAAAAAATAATGTTACCCTCCTATGCAAATATTTGACTTTAGGGTAGATAGTGAAGTATAAATAAGAGTATTAACATTAATTTGCTGTGCTTATTATTATGTCCTACATTGTTTAAAATATTTATAGGCACTTATAGAATATTAACCTTTTTTAAGTAAGAGATTGGAGGAAGGGAATATAAGTAGAAAAAAATGTGTTCAGGAGTGGGTTTATTATAGAATGCATTTTATAATGTGCAATAGAGTTGGTTGAAAAATTTACCCCAATCTTCCTAATAGCTAAGACAGAGAGTACTTAAGATGTATTTTTACTCCTAATGTTGTAAGATTGTCCCTGTGTATCTTACTATGAGCTTAAATGAAATATATATTTCTAGAATATATTTCTTTTCTTTTTTTTTTTTGAAAGGTCTTTGCTATAGGGCGCATGCGCTCGCCAGACAGACAGAGAGAGATAGAGAGACAGAAAGCGAGAAATCACTTCCCAGGGGGGATGGCCACGCCACAATCTTTTCTCCTCTATTCTCCTCTTGGGATCTTGGGCACCACACACACGCGCCCGGCGTGAGTTTAAGCCACCGGGTCCAGGACTCGAACCACAGTCGACTACGTGGGAGTTCAGTGACATAGCCATTATGCTAACTGCTGGTCCGTCTAGACTATATTTCTAAACTGATGTACTGAATAAAGGGATAATATAGTAAGAAAGGATTGTTAAGTATGGAAGGAAACTAGTTTTTAAAACATAAATTAGTCTTGGTTTCAGACTTCTAGGTAGAATGAAATGGTCTCCTAGATGTTCTAATAACAACTGAAGAGATGATTAAAGTGGGCATTTCTTTATTTCTGTGGTAATATTCATTCAGAAAATTAGCAGAAAGGTCATCTAGGTCCATAAGAAATTGTAAGTAAATATTCAATAGAAGTAGGGCCAGCAGGTAGCATGGTGGCTAGGGCACCAGATTCCCACAGGGCCAAACATGGTTTGAATCCCAGACCTGACAGCTTGCTTCTTACGTTCTTTCTGTCTCACCCTATAGCAAATTAAAAAATAATAATAATAATACATGAAATTAAATAAATAATCCTTAAAAATATTCAATAGAAACTGAACGTCTCTATTTCTGTACAATGTATTAGAGGAGTGCCAATGATAAGTCAACTGGGAAAGCAATCTGACCTATGTTTGGACCTTGATACCCCTTTTCTTTTTCCCATAAATCGTGCAAATATTTACTCTCTCCAAATGTTAGTTAAAATAATGTTAACAATATTGAATACCAGTTATGCATCCATGCTATAGTTGTTACAATTGATACTAAGAGTTCACAAATCCAGGGACCAGCAGATGGCGTATTGGTTACATCACTGGACTCCCACATGGACGACCATAGTTCGAGTCCTGGACTCTGTGGCTTGAAACTCATGCTGGGCATGTGTGCATGTGTGCCCAAAATCCTGAGAGGAGAATGGGGGAGAGGGACTGCAGTGTGGCCAACCCCTCTGTGGGATGATTTCTTGCTTTCTGTCTCTCTGTTTCTCAATGTCTCTCTGGCAAGCACATATGCCTTATAGCAAAAATCTCTTAGAAAGAAAAGTACACAAATCCATTATGTATGGTACATACACTCTAGTAATGGTATGAGAAAAATAAACCCCAAACTGTAATACTCCATCCAGTGAGGTGTCATCAGGAAGACCAACAATGTCCAGTGGCGTGTAGAAGATGGAAGAGTGGCCTCTTTCGAAGGGATATAGAAGGGTTTCATGGAAGAAGTGATATTTGAGATGGGTTTGGAAGAGTCAGTACAACTTGAACCAGAGAAAGAAGGTGTTCCATGAAGAAAGAATGCCATAATTATAAGCCCCATAGGATTTGGTTATTCCATTTACATCCCAGCTTTCTGCCTCTAGCCCAGAGAAATAGTCACTGTAGAGTAATTTCATCTCTCCCCCCATTTATGGGGCTTAACTGCATTCCACAGCCTCCACTTCAAAACAAATCTCCTGTTTGTTCCCTTTCTGTTTGTCTTTCTGGTTTCATTATAGAAACCTTATTTCTGTAGCACTCATTTAAACTGGCTACTTATTTGGATGGTCTACATGACTTATGTCATCAGCAACTCTGAGATATGCTTTCTTAGTTCTGTATCAGCTCCTCATTAACATGTTTGCAAGGAATAACTTTTCTTTTCTTCTGTTCTCTTTCCCTTTCTTCTAAACCAGGCATCCAACACTCTATACTCCAGACTAGATGGCCCCAGGGCCCCGATTTTCTGCTTATTTAGAGCAGGGTCAGAAAAAGAAAAGCACCATGTGATAGGAACTGCAAGTAGTCCAGTTTACGAGGACTAGGAGATACATTCAGGAGATGGGTAAAATGCAGACTGGAAAGATAATCTCGGCTCAGATTTTAGAAGCCCTTGAATGACAGGCTGAGAAAATTGTATTTGATTTGATAAGAAACAGGAATCCAATGAAAGATTTCAATCAGAGTTTACTGTTTGCGTTTAGCTCTCTTTCTTTAGGTACATCGGGTGTGGGTGTGTGGGTGTTTTGCAATACCTTCTTATAGAACAATGATTAGATTTTCTTTACATAGTATCATTCACAACTGTGTGCACATAACAAAGGCTTTGTGGAGGTTAGGATGATGAAAGTTGGGAAACTTTGACAGACCACAGTGATTTTTAAGAATGTTATGTTCATAAAGGGCTCAAACATTCTTGAAAGGCAAGTGTATTGCGTATCAAAGAGAAAGTAGACAATGCCAGTAAAAATGGAAATATGTATTTACCCCGTGGAAGTCTTTAGTTTTAACTGGCACGAACTAGATGGAAAGTGAAACAAATCTCAGAGTTTCATGCTCTGCTGGTAACAGAGATGTGGTTCAGTTAGCTTCTAGCTGAGTGTTTAAGGGATGTTGAAACTCTTCCAGTTTACAGTACATTTGGCAGCTCTCTGTTGGATAATCTTTTTTATGTGTATTCTGTTTGGAAGTGAATTCTACACCCGTTATTTTAAGTAGTATTTTTTAATCTGTTACTGTGTTAATTATAGCAGGGACAGCGGCAACACAATCATAGACTGATGTGAATGTTTTATTCAATGATCCAAGGAAATATCCACTAGGGCTGTATAGAAATTGCAGTGGACTGAAAATAATCAAATATGAATGGGTTTAGGTAGCCAATGGCACTGACAGCTTATGAAGCTGAACACCAGATTTTTTTTTTTTCCCTGCTGCAGTTTATGTGAGAGTCACTGAAGAAAGAAACCCCTGGCATGATTATATTTTCTTGTGGAATGTAACTAATTTCACAGTGGAATAATTTTGACAAGAGTTCTTAGTTTCTTTCCATATGTTTTATTTCATTTTCTTGAAAAGGGGTCCTTGCCCTGGCACATTTGAGTGCTATTGAGCACCACTGGAAAACCATTTTTTTTTTGTGTGTGTGCAATCATCAGTATGAAACAACAACAACAAAAATAAAAATAAGAAAGGAAGGTGAGTCATGGTAAATTGCTTTTATGCAATTGCATACTAGCATGGAGACCTCAAAACCAAACAATGCAAGATTCCATTTTGGCTTCTCATCACATTCTGATCAAAAGAAAGAAAATTATGGGTGAACACATGTGAAATTCCATACCTTTCTTCTACCACAGCTGACCTGGAATATAACAATTTTTGTTTTAAAGATGGGCTGAAGAGTCATTATATTTTTATTCAACTACAGAAACACTTGAGAAGCAATAGCATAAGAATAAGTGGCTGATGTTCTAGAAAATTCTATTTTATTATATAAAACAATTTAAAAATTTATATGCACAATATGTAAGAAGAAAAATAGAAACACACAGAAATAGTATTGATTGATGTTAGATTCATTGAGGGCAGGTCTCTTATTTCCTTGAATTTCTGATTGATTTACTTCAAAGATATCATTTCTAAATAGCTTTCTGGGAGTACAGATTTTTGGCACAAAATTTCAATTTGTTCTAGGAGGCTATATTCTGGCACTTATTTATATATTCTAGATTGAGAAAGAACCATAGATCATTAAATGGGTATGACACAGAAAATTGGAGTGATTAGGTCCAACACCAGTGCTGAATCCAGAGCCACAAGCTGACCAGGTTCTTGTCTCATGCTCACAAAGAATTAGAAACATAGACTCAGGGAAGGGTTAGTAAAGTGGTGTTTATTAAGAGATCAAAGGAAGAAGAGAGCTCCCAGGAAGAAAGTCAAGAGTCCTGAAATGGGTTGCCAAAGGGAAACTGAGGCAGGGTTTTTTTTTTTATCTGGGTCAGAGGGGCTTTGTTTCACTTGTTTTCAAATGGGACTTGTGCACGAGTTCCCCTCATGGTGAGGGTCGCATGCTAGATGGGTCAGGTTATTTTTTCTAATTTTGGAGTGGGTACAAAGGTCAAGAGAAAAAGCTTTGAGCCATAATAGTCATTATCTTATCTTTTTCTCAGAATGTGGTGTGGCCTGGAAAATAAACCTAAATTCTTCATTTTGCTTTAGTTCATGCTATGCAGTCAACATTGCAAGCTGTTTCTGTGAGCTGCTGCTGAGCTGTTGTGTCTCCACCTTAAAACCTAGCCATTTTGCCATTCCACTTTGTACCTATACCCTGTATTTTTAGGGTCTCTCTCTCTCCTACCTCAATTACATGAGCATCATACTCCACTTTTACCCCATACATTTGAACACATAAACAAATGCATACACACATCTTTTCTTGATGACATTAAAAAAAAAATTATACTCCAAATAAAGACCAGTCTACTGAATAACTTAACATTTGTTTTGGTAGAGGAGAAAAGTAGTATTTTTCCTCTTTTTTTTTTGATTTTTGCTAATGATGTGGGAAGTTGGGGTGTGTAGGCCCAATACCCAATGCAGGAACAGCAGCAAACCTGATTCTTTGTCTCACACTCATGGTAAATTAGAGACAAAGAGACAGGGAAGGGATAATAAAATAGAGAGCTTATTAAAAGGAGGAAAGAAGAACAGAGCTCCCAGGCAGGGAGTGGGTCCAGAAAAATGGGTTACCAAAGAGAATCTGAAGTGAGGCATTTTTATCTGGGTTCCAGAGAGGCCTTGTTCAGGCCTCTCATGCCCGTGTTTCCCATGAGGGTGGTCACATGTTCTATAGATTATGCTAATAGTGACCAATTTGGTAACCTGTTAGTTCAGAGGCTATACATTTGGGAAAAGCCGTTATCTCAGTTAACTTTGAAGACTCAGAGGCTGTTAATTTTGCATTTTACTGCCCTAGCATCAGAAAATCTCATCTTCCAGTCTCTGTGAAAAATACAAAAACAAAAATAAAAAACCTCCTACATTATCTATATGCTCTGGGCCGTGGCAATTAGTCTCTGGTTTTTGTCTAATTATGTCTCATAGAAAGGATGCATAAATTCTTTAGGAGAGTTATGTGTCCATGGGTCAAAGAAACATAATGACTCTATTTTTAAAAAAGTGGAAAAGAGAACATAACACGAGTGTCTAGCATGGCAGATGGGACAGAGACTCTGAAAGGAGAGCCACTCTCTACCCACTCACTGGGTCTAATTCCCATCGCACTAATATCTTCTATAACAAAATACAAACACAAGAAAAACAAACAGAAATTAGCAGCATGTATCCCTCATATATATATGAGACACCCAGAAAAAAAAGTAAATTTCAAAAAAATAGGTTAGAGTTCAGATTTAAAAACCATTCTCTGAAAAATAACACAGAAGGATGTTAGGAGGACCAGTAATGGGAAGGTGACCAGGAAAAGTAGCATAAACAAGGGTGGTGTTTGCTATGCAGATATAAGTCGGTGCTTTTTCTTTCCTTTTTTTAGAGAGATTTTTACTGTAGGGTGTGTGTGCTGGCCAGAAAGACAGAGAGAGACAGAGAGACAGAAAGTGAGAAATCACCCCCCCCCCCCCCCCAGGGGAATGGCCACACCACAATCCCTTCTCCTCCATTTTCCTCTTGGGATCTTGGGCACGTACGCACATGCACCCAGCGTGAGTTTAAGCCACCAGGTCCAGGACTCAAACCGTGGCTGACTACATGGGAGTCCAGCAACATAGCCGTTTTGCCAACTGTTGGTCCCAAACTGTCCAATTCTCAACAGTACACATTCGAATGGATTGTTTGGCTCCTTGGTAGGAGCTCGAAAAACAGGACACATTTAAAATCTCACCACACTCAGAGCTGATGAACATCTGCATTTGATGTCATTTGAGGGGCATCATCATGTCGGGATGAAGACCGTTTGTGCAACCCACTGCTGTAAACAATCCATTTCTCATCAGTACTTATCCACTTCAACAAAGGATTATTTTCCTATGTTTAATGAGCACATTGCAGATGTTTATGTGCCGTCAAATGGACTTCTTTGCATTCATGAAGAACCTAAATATGGAGGTTCTTTATGTATTCCAGCTTGTTCAGGTGGTCATGGACACTTGGGTGATAGATTTTTAATATTTCTGCAATCTCTCATGTCATGCAGTGTGGGTTTGACTCTATCAATGCCTTTATTTTGTCATCATCAACCTTGGTGGGCTTCCCTGACAAAGAGGATCCTTGAGATCAAAATCACCAGCACACAGAATTTCATGAACTACCATTGGCACTGAAGTTCTTGTAGGGCATTGTCACTGTAACTTTATGCAACTTTCTGCAAACTTGACGTGTGTTCTTCTCTTTACAGAAGTAAAATATTAAAATATGGTGAAAATGCACAGTTTGGTCTTCCATCTTCAACTTGTCGTCCAATCTCCAAAATTCAACCAAATTGCTTATTTTTTTAAAAAAAGAATAAAATTAGAACTGTCAGCTGTCAAATGACATAGCAATAACATATATGTGAATGACTCTTGTACTTCTAAAAATGAACTAGCACCATCTGTTGCAAAAATGGATCATGACTTTTCTGACAATCCAATAAAGTCATCCTCTCCTTGGTACAGAGAGACGTACCCTACAAATAATTTTCTATATGTACATGTAAATTTCTCTTACAAATGGGTAACTCTACTTTGTTTTCAAAGCTTTTAATACATGTGCAATTTTGCAAAATAGTCAGCTAGAAAGAATTGTTATGCCGAAGGGATATTATAAGAATGAATAGTCTGGTCTCCTACATTATTGTTGAGTTAAATATCAGTCAAAAGGAGAAAAGCATGAAGCACAGCAAAACAAAAACTATGAAGCAGAGTCAACACCAATTTAAGCACAAGATTAAAAAATAATAAGTGGAGCTGGTAGGTGGCATGGTAGTTAAAGGTGCTGAACCCACATGGCTGATCATGGTTCAAGTTCCAGACCAGTTGGCTTGCTTTCTCACTTTCCTTCTCTCTCTCACTCTGTCCCTGTCTGGCCAAATTTAAAAAAACAAAACAAAACAAAAAAAAAAACAAACAAAAAAAACATAAATAAATAAGTAAAAATAAAATAAAGTTAAATAAAATAATTCTTATAAAAATAATAATTAAAACAAGAAAATATTAATTATTCATTCAAAGAAAATTTTATTGCTCAAATTTAAGTATCTAATTTAAGGGGGCCAATGATGCACCATGCCAAAATATGACTTTGGGAGACCAGAATATTCCACCCCCAATAAATACCTCCATAGCATATTGATTATTTTGAGCTAGTTATTTTGAGAAACTGCAGACACAGGAGTAGTCCTGAAAAGTTATCCTTTTTAAAGCAAAATTTACATTTACAAAGAAAAAAAAAATCTCCATTTATACTATTACTGCTTGGGGGAGCTGAGCTGCACTATGTAAAAAACTCAGTTCCTTGGGACCAGACCTGTAAGATTAGAGAGCCACTATAAGACACAGAATGAAAAATGAGAAACATGTATAAAATAGGAAAAGTGAAGTTTTTAATAAGAAAGTAATTTTTTTTTTTTTTGGTAAGGTTTTTGCCATAGGGCACATGTGCTCACTGGAGAGACAGAGATGGGGAAAGTAAGAAATCAGCTTCCAGGAGAGATGGCCATACCACATTCCTTTCTCCTCCATTCTCCTCTCAGGATTTTGGACACACATGCACTCATGGCCAGCATGAGTTTCAAGCCTCCAGGTCCAGGACTTGAACCATGATTGGCTATGTAGGGGTCTTCATCCCCTGCTGGCCTCAGAAAGTGAACATTTTTAACAGAAAAGAATACACCCTCATGCCAGAAAGGCATATGGATGGGCAGCTGCCAGAAAAGGACAACTGCAACTGGAAATGGAGTTATATGGTATTTTATCCTGTGGTCTGGTTTTGAATATTTAGAAGGGCAGGTTTGTCTTTGTAGATGATTCCTTTGTTCATACTGATAGTCTTCCATCTGCACTTGCCTGCTTCTCCAGCAGGTAAGGAATCTGATTACCCAATTATGCATGCCCTGTGTGGACTCTGAAGGTATGAGCACCTCCATAGGAATGATCTGCCCTACTAGTTTATTGCCCCAGCAGGAATTAGGATGTTGACTGAGCAATTTGGTGAGATATACTCTCTTCTCTTGGTGTCAGGGTGTCTAGATGTGGCCCCTGGGGGCCAAAGGAAATCATCAACTCTGTAGAAATAATGACTAATGTGGTTTATTACTAAGTACAAAATTGAATGACATACCCTGCGAAAGACAATGGTGTTTCTTGGAGTGCTGAGATACAGCGGGTTTTTCAGTTTAGTTGTGAGAGCAGGAGAGTCATCAATGAGCATAAGGAGTCCTTTACATTGGTCCAGGCCAAAGAGTTAGAACACCTGGAAGCAGAGGCTTGTAGGTTATAGGTAAATTTGAAATTCTTAGATTAGTAATAGGTTAAAGAAAAATACAAGTCTCTGTTCCTAAAAAAATCAGCAAAAGAATGTCTGCTTTACTCTAAGATGAGATAAGAAGCCTTGCTATGCATCATAAAAACATGATGCCGGAGCCAGCAGGTGGCGTGTTGATTAATGGCGCTGTACTCCCACGTGGCCAACCACAGTTGGAGTCCCGGACCTGGTGGCTTGATTTCTCGCTTTCCATCTCTCTGTCTCACTCTAGTCAAATTAAAATAAATAAATTAAATAAATAAAAAGAAAATAAATCAAGTTAAAAAATAATTCTTTTAAAAAAAAAAAGAAAGAACTGTGCCTAAGACAGTATGTAGCATCCTGCCAGCCATGGTCTGTTAGTGTGTGTAAGTGCAAACTCTCCCAGGCTCCAAATGACTTTGGAAGAGGAAAAAGAGTCAGAATTCCGTCCTCACTAGTAACAGTGATTGATGTGTCAGGTGTCCCCTTGGCTGGCCTACTGGAACTCTTTACTCATAATATCTACCCTAACAATACCAGTATCTCTCTCTGCATCAGAAAGAGAGGGTTGGCTACATAGAGAGATAGGAACTTACATACGCAGGGCAAGCCTTACCCTTGTTTAAGGTGCTTTCCTGGGTCTTCTCATCTTAAGCAGGTCTTTCCTGACTTTGTATGTTCTTTGTTTCACTCAACAATGGTATTTAGGCTTGAAGTTTCAATGCTTTCTTTGAGCTCCACTAGAGAATTACTCATTTCGTGGGTGTTTCCCATGTGTAAAAGGAAGACAGTCTAGAGCAGTCAGGGGAATGCATGGTCCATTTACATCTTACAGTCCTCAATGCAGCCTCAGCCTGAGACTCTGGTTACACCGGACACCCAGCAGGGTTACTGCCCCAAAGGGTGTGTTTTAGTTTACAGTAAACAAGCTGTGATGCTGTAAACAGGATTATTGATTTTACAATATGGCTTCTGCCCTTTCTTTTTTGTAGTGCTCTTGATGTGAAGGATAAGGTACAGCTAATCAGTTTCCTGCGATACTTTATTGGGGTGTTGGAAAAATCATGACACGTTTTTGCATAGAAAAAATACAGTGTGACTTTTCCTACAACCCAATAGAGGAAGCAATGCGAGCGCTTAACAACTTGTAATCTTCCCTCTTCTGTACTTTTCTCTTGATTATATAAGTCAGACATTGTGGTTGCCATTTTGATGAGCACATGTCTGGGAAACCAGACATTTCCTTATCCAAGTGACTTACCCTAAGCCCTGGCTTCAGATAAACCACTTGTATTTCTCTCACTGTGCCTCAGCCTTTTTTTCAGGTTGACACATGAATATACAGAAGTATGCATGTTAATAAACCTCTGTTTGTGTTTCGCTGTTCATTTATCTTTTGTTACAAGGAATCTCAACTTAGAAATAGGAAGGATATATTTTTTTTTCTTTCTTTACAAAAGCTATAAAATGAGGAGCTATTATAAATGATGCTCAAATAGGAAGGGATGCCTATAGGCCAGAGGAGCAGAAGCCAGGTCCATGCCACTCATTCCTTGACAAAAGCCAGTCTTCAGAGAAGTGAATAAAGAGTGGAATTTACTCAGAGAGCCCAACACCAGAGAAAGTGTTACCGGATGGAGAGGGTAGGGAACGTTGTGTGAAAGACTCAGTCCTTTGGGTCCAGATTTCTAAGGTTAGAGACCTGGCCTGAGATGCAAAACAAAGCCACAACTACAAGAAAAGTATGAAAAAGGAAGTTTTAATAGAAAAGTGAACGATTTATTTATTTATTTATTTATTTATTTATTTATTTGGAGAGGTTTTTGCTATAGGGCATATGCACTCACCAGAAAGACAGAGAGACAGAGAGACAGAAAGCAAGAAATCACCCCTCAGGGGGAATGGCCATGCCACAATCCCTTCTCCTCCATTCTCCTCTTGGGATCTTGGGCACACAATGCACATGCACCCGGCGTGAGTTTAAGCCACCAGGACCAGGACTTGAACCGTGGTCGACTACATGGAAGTCCAGCAGCATAGCCATTATGCTTACTGCTGGTCCCGAAAAGTGAAGATTTTAAAAGTAAAGTACACCTGTAAGGTATATGGGTGGGCAAGTTGCTAGGTGGTGACTGTATTAGGTATTATTTGTATTGTATTTATTTTTATTGTGGGGCCTTGTTTTGAATACTCAGCAGGGGAGGGCTGTCACTGTAGTGGGCTCTTTCTTTTGTTTCCTTGGGCTTGTTGTGCTTGCGTACTTCTTGTCAGGTAAGGGAACATTTTTTGCCCAGTTGGGAGAAGTCATACACAGGCCCAGTGCGGACTTTGAAGGTAATAACATGTACATGGGGCCAATTTTGTCCATATCAATTTATTGCCCTGGCTGGGACCTGGGATGTCAATCAAGCATCAGGAAGAAAGCCTGTGTGCATATGCAGAATGGTGGGAGGGAAGATAGTAACCTGCTCTAGGTCTTTTGAAGAAAGCTTAGGTAACAAAAAGTGAGATAAGCATCCTCTTTCCTGTGCTGGGATGGAGGAGGGAGTCAGTTGTAATTCCTGATAAACTAATTGATGGGGCAGAGATGTCCTTCTGCCATGATCTCAGGATCTCTTGCTCTAACTACCTATAACCAAAGGACTGGGGTCCTTAACTCTCTCTGTCATATGGACAAGACATAAAACGTGTATAGGGGAAGGGGCCAATGGGAGCCTACATCTAGAAGTAAAAGGCAAGTTATTCACTGTTTTGGGGCAAACAGACAAGGACGCCTGGTCGTTATCTTTAGGCATGATTGTAAGAAGTCTGGTAGCATCAGCGGAGCAATCACTACTTGGAAGGGGGCAAGTTTTTTTTTTTCATTGAAAGGATGCAGAATGCCCCAGGTAGGGCCAAATGGCAGGTTTCCATTATCTGCAAAGGAGTTAAAGGTAAGCAATAATTAACAAGGCAACAGAAGCAAAATGGATTCTATCGAGACAACTCTCATATCTTGCTTTAGAAGTGAGGGGCTAGGTGTGGCTTTGCAATGCTTAAGCTGATAAAAGTCTTCTCAATCAGTCTTATAAGAAGGGCCTGGTTGGGGCTGGCAGGTGGCATGGTGGTTAAGGGTGCTGGACTCCCACATGGCCGATCACGGTTGGAGTCCCGGATCTGGCAACTTTCTTTCTCTCTCTCTCTCCCCATCCCTCTCTTTCTTAAAAAAAAAAAAAAAAGGGACTGGTGACATCTTTCTCCTGCCTATCTCCATAGCCAGGTATCTGCAAAGATTCAGCAAAATTATTATGGTTAACTTTTATTAAGTAAGCATTTGGCCTAAGGGTTGATCTAATAATGTGGACTCCCAAACTAAGTAAAATAGAGTTGGTTCTGTTATGATTTGGTTACATAAGCAGAGTCAAAAAGCAAAAAGCTTGTACTGTAAAAAAATTACAACAAATAAAGATTTAATTTGTCTAACATGGAAAGAGCTTCTATAAATTAATAAAACTAGATACTCAGTAGAAAAATGTGAAAATGATATAAACAGACCATTCATCAAAATGGAGGTACCAATAACCCTTAAAAATACAAAAAGGTGCTCAGACTTAGTCATAATAAAAAAAATTACAGTAATAACATGCCTTCTCTATTATGATCGACAAAAGGATCTGCGTTTGATAATGTACTGCCACCAAGAATGTGGGACAAATAAGCATTTTGTATATTGCTTGAGAAAGTCTGCACTGGTATTCCACAGCTGGAAGACAACTGAAAATCTTTATCAACATGTAATCATCTCTGACAGAATAATTCTAACTTACTCGGCATGTATTTTACAGATGTGAAAAATGACCTATGTAAAACTATTGATTTCACCATTGCTCATAATAGTAAAAGTTAAAAATCATTTGAATGTCTATCAACAGGAGAGTGATTCAATTGCCTATGCTGTAACTCTGTGGTGAAATAGTACACAGCTATAAAAGAACGACGCTATCTGCGTGTACTAATGGGAAACCCCCCCTCCAAAACACAGGAAGTGAATAAACAAAACAAAAAAGAAACAAAACAATGTGCAAAACATACCATAGGCTACCTTACCACTTGTGTAAAACCCGAGAAAAATGTGCTTGTCTTGGCTTATTTATGCATAAATATCTTTGAAAAAATCAAAAGAGAGAAAGAGACGCTGGGCGAGACAGAACGACAGAATAAGAGACTTCTTACTGCATGGCTATTTATATTTTTAGAGTTTGAACCATGGTGAATGCATTATTTATTTTAAAACTTAGGTATGTTTTAAAAAAAGAGAAGAAAAGGGAACACATCATTTCAACCTGGCTGGTCAGGAAAGCCTTTAGAAAGGAAGTGATATTTGAGCTGAATCTTAGAAGAGGAGAAGTTCAAGCAGAGAGGAAAAAAGAAATGAATATCATGAACAAATACGCAAAGGTATGAAAATATGCGGAAGGCCAGCAAAGCCGTAGAATGGGACTCAGAAGGAAGCTTCAAAGACCTAAGAAGAGAGCAGTGGTATAAAACAAAGGGAATAGAATGTTCCAGGAGGAGGGCATGATCATTACCATCCAAAGCTGCCCGGAGGTCGTGCAGGGCTGTGGCACTCCCGTGGTTTATCTGCAGTTGATCTCCCCTCTCTGCTCTTAACTTTTTGCTATGGAGTGCTCCGGTTGGTTTTATTTCTAATTTTGCTAGCACCGGATTTGCAGATGATTTGCTATAAGCTTGTCTCTCTGTTAGTCACCTGAGTAGTAAAAAACAAACAGGAGACTTAATGGATGACTTCAAGAATTTCCAAGTCTCCTTTGCGAGAAAAATTGCCTAGGCTAAGGAATCGATGGACACCTATAAAGCAGTAGGTATGAGAGTGTAAAGTAGAACAAACAAATTTTGGATTTTCATAGCACTTAATGGATGAGGAGACCTAATAGTAGTTGCTGACTGATACCCAAATGAGGTAACAGGTAAATTACCAAACCATCGTAGGGGCGAAAGAATTCACTCTGAGATTCACTGAAAAACCATTGCCAATAGGCAGCTTAGTAAGAGAAAAGACAAATACATTTATTTATGATATACCTATATACAGAAAGCCTTAAGATGGAAGACTCAAAGATACAAGAGAAGCTTTCTGATTTTATGCTGAGGTTCGATGAAATCGAGACACCCTGTAGAAATGTGATTGGGCAAAAGGGCAGGGACTAATGGAAACAGACTGAATAGAAAAGCCTACAAGGCCTGTCTGTGGAGCCTCCCTTCCTCCCAGGAATGGAGGAGGGCCCTGTGGAGTGAGGGTGAGGGTTTTATTTCTAATACCGTACAAGGTAGGTCAGAGAATTTCTTTATGGCTAACTGTTACACAGAAAAATGGGAAAGCTGGTGTAGTATTTTTAGGTTTTATGATTCTTTTTTTTTGGAAAACAGGGTTCTGATTTCTATGGCCTGCCTTGGGGAATATGGATCCTAGTTTCTGTGGCTCACCTCAGGAGAGATGAGGGGCAGAGATAGGAAGGCAGGAAAGGTCAGAGAGAAATTGCTTCTGAGGCCTTCACTTTGGGGTGTTGTACTCTGAACCCCGACACCATCAGAGAATGCAATATGAATACAAGGGACGATGATGAACAAGAGGATGTCATGACAGAATCATGGTGGTAACAATAATGATCATTCTGAAGCAAACATTTCACCCTTGCTTTGGATTTTCCTGCTGGTTTAATTAAATTAGTTCCTCTCTGGACCTTCCACAACTGTGTGGTAAAATGCCTGGGGCTCCAGACGGGCTCATAGACTTATGCTGGGAAAGTAAGTAGAAAACTCAGGGTGAAAAAAGGGGTTGGATGGGGTGGACAGAAAGCACAAAGTCACCAGCAGACTCCGGTGTTCTGAAAGGCTGTGGCCTGTTCTAGGAGGAGCTGGCTGTGCTTCTGTCTCGGTCATTAACTAGGCTGGCAATATTGACCTGGTCGTTTCACCTTTCTCAACTGTAGTTCTTTACTTCATAAAATGACTGTCTTTTAGTTTTTCTTTTAGCAGTAAAATTTTATTTTACCAAGAAACATCCTGCTTAAAAACCCATGGTAGGAGACCAGCTGGTAGCATACTGGTTAAGGCTCTGGACTTCCCCATGGCTGACTGCGGTTTGAGTCCTGGACCCGAAGGCTTGAAACTCACACAGAATGCGTATTTGCGCGCATGTGCCCAAAATCCCAAGAGGAGAAGGGATTGCAGCATGGTCTTTCCCTGCTAGGGGGTAATTCTCACTTCCTTTCTCTCTGTCATTCTGGTGATTACACATGTCCTATAGCAAAAATCTCCCCTAACAAGCACACAAATAAAAAACCCAGTGGTTTGAAGTAGCTATGGCTGAGAAGGCCTGGGCCACCCCTGCTGTCTTTCCTCACCATATTTGCGATGGTCCCTGAATGAAGCGTCATGATCCACTCAATGGCTGAATCAGATTATCTTATGGGCCTTTCAAGTTCTGGTTTTTAAATTGTTCATGATTTTCATAGTCTGAGAGCACTGAAAGGAGATTAGCCTAAGAATGGGATTATTCTAAGAAAGCCTTTCTCGGTATTTTCTTTGATCGTGTCAGCAGTTTTTCAATTTGGGGTTATAAAAAAGCCATTTATCTGGATGTTCTGGTGGTCTATGCTACCCAAATAACTTTATTAAGATACCTATTGGGTCATCAGAAAAATCACGATGCCATTTTTTGCACAGAAAAATATAATAAAATACGTCATGACTTTTCCAATGACCCAATATATCCCAAATATAGACTCTTACAGCTAAAAGATACATGGGTTGGCAATTGTATATTATTTATATACAGACCCCAAATGCAATGCAAGCCATTTAAAACAATATCAACTTAATATTAAATGATACATATTGGCTCATTATTCTCCGATAGCATATCTACAGGAAAATCGATTATTTTAGGACAGAGGAGCAATGGGTGACGTTAGGTGTCAGTGGAAGGCAGGGCACAGAGTGGAGCAGAACAAGCCTGTGAGTGACCTGTGAGTACTTCATGTCTCATCTCACAGATCTTATCCTTGAACAGAGTCAACAACCCCTGAACATTTCATAAACTGGAAAACTTGTACCGTGAACTGCATAAAGAATGAAAGTAGGGGGACCAGCAGTTGGCATAATGGCTATGTCACTGGACTACCATGTAGTCAGCTGTGGTTCAAGTTCTGGACCTGGTGGCTTAAACTCACGCTGGGCATGTGTGCGTGCATGCCCAAGATCCCGAGGGAAGACTGGAGGAGAAGGGATTGCAGTGTGGCCATCTCCCCTGGGGGGTGATTTCTTGCTTTCTGTCTCTGTTTCTCTCTCTCTTTCTAGCAAGCACCACACACCCTATAGCAAAAACCTCTCCCCCCACCAAAAAAAAAAAAAAAAAAAAAAAAAAAAAAAAGAAAAGAAAAAGAATAAAAGTAGGAAGATTTCACAAACTAAGTGGGAAACATTGAATCTCCAAATTGAAACCTTCCTGAGCACATACTACAGATGGCCTTTAAATAAGTAACTGCAAAACTTGCACTGAGCAAGCATCTTCCACAGCGGATGAGAATTTACATTCATGAGAATGAGGAGGCTTTATTTACTTATATTTTTAAAGATTGTGCATAGGGTATGTGCACTTGCTGAGCAGAGACAGAGAGAGGGAGAGTAAGAATTACCTTCTAGGGGATGGCCACACTGCTATCCTTTCTCTTCCATTCTTCTCTCAGAATTTTGGACATGTACACATATATTCTTGGTGTGATTTTTCAAGCCACCAGGTCTGGGACTCAAACTGAGGTCACCTATGTGGGAGTCCAGTGCCTTAAGCACTACGCCACCTGCTGACCCTGATGAGGAAACACCACCTTCAAGATAGGTGGTAAAGAGCATTACCCTAGTAGATAAGGGAGTCAGAGCCCATATGGTCAACTGTGGATCTAATCCCAGCACTTGAGAAACACATTAGGTGCATGTACATTTGAGTTCAAAATCCTGACAGGATGGAGAAATGGAGAAGAAGGGACCGTGGTGTGAGCGTATCTCATTGTGGGTTGCTTTCTCCCTCTTGCTTTCAACATGGTAACTTAACATTTGAAAATCTGTGTTAAATTAACATACATTTGTATGATGTGCAAATTACTGACATTTTAAAGTTACAGCAACTAACTTTGCCATAACAAAACATAAAACAAAAGAAAAGCTCAGTGGAAGGAATTAAGGAAAAAGAGCTGGAGAACTTCTTCCTCAACTCTTGAGAGAAGATATACAGCTATTCATTGGGATCTACTTGTCATCATCACCTCCAGGACGCTATTGAGACCAAAACAAACTGTAAAAACCCAGACTGCAGGGACAGTTGTGGACATTTCTGTGGTCCCTGCCTCCAAAATCATTACAGTGAAGAAACCAAGGATGTTCTGCTGGATCTGAACTGGCACTGCCTGCCTTGCGGAGGTAGACATCTGAAAGAGGAATTTGATATCCAAACATAGTGTCTTGAGACGCCGTGCCTTCCACTGCTCCCATTTTCAATTTTGTTATTGACTGAAACCTGAATTAAGAATCAGGATGCTCAGGTCAGCCCATGCCTTGTGGTTCAGAGAGCTGGATTCCACATGGCCAAACTGTGGTTCAAGTTTCAGACCTGATGGCCTGAAAAACACAGTGTGTGTGTGTGCGTGTGTGTGTGTGTGTGTGTATGCCCAAATTCCTGAAAAGGAGAGGAGGAGTATGGATTGTAGCATGACCATGCCCTATTGGAAGTGCTTTCTCCCTCTCCCAATCTGTCTCTGGTGTGCACATGTGCCCTATGGCAAATTAAAAAAAAAAAAAAAAAGAATTAGAAGATTAATGTCTTATATGGGAAATGCAAATCCAGTTATCACAATAGACATACAAGTATTTCTAGAGCATCATGGGATACATACTGCAAGTTATATTTTGCCCCCCAGAGGTTTCTCCTATGCTTCTCTGTCTATTTCAGTGGTCTCCTAACACTCAGTTCCTGAATTCTTTTTAGATGATAATTTTGCAAAAGCTCACATAATTTAACTGATATTGAAATAGCCCTAGAATCTACCTACAAAACCTAAGCACTTAGAAATACAGTAGTAGTGCTAACTAACCAGATCTATTGCATTCAGAACAGCCCTCTCACTTGTTTACTTGTTAAAATAATGGCTATCCTCCAGCCTCCATAGGTTTTTGCCATAGGGCGGGCGCCACCTGGAGGAGCAAAAAAATAATAATAATAATGGCTATAGTTTGTTCGTATTTGTTGACAGTATTAGAAGAATCAGATATGAAAGTCTTAAAATCATGTGGAGAAAAAAAATCTTAGGTAGTTGCTGCAAACTAGAGTGTATCCCTTCAATGCATCTTGGGAGGCTATCCCAAGTGCTACTTACACATATCACAGGTAAGACTTAACTGCTGTTGCTGAGTTCTCTTGCCCTAAGTCTGGGTGGTGCGCTGTCTTCCATAGCCATGATCCAAGGGCTTCAGGGCAGTTACACGTAAAATTACTGTAGCAAAGACATCTGGAAAATGAGGATGGTGAAGCTTCAAGAGTAGGCTGATTTGAATTCTTGGTACACATTTTCAGTATAATTGTAGTTGCCAAGACCCTTCTAGTTCATATGCAAGGTATTTCAAAAAAGTTCTTAGACTGTGTTGCATGGAAATGGTATTAATAACTAGTCGACAGTCCTTTGCAGTTTCTCAAAGAATTATAAACTAGTCGCAGGTTTGTTTAGGTTGTAAGTACTTTTGTAACAATGAGAAGGAAGTACCTTGGTGGAAATGGGTAACATTCAACAGTTTCTTAACTCGATGTCTCTACCTGTTCGATTTCTGGGTAGGTTTCGTAAGTCTCCCCCGCCCCCTGCATTAGTGGAATCATTTGTTGGTGGTGGAGCCTGCGTGTCCGCATGTATAATTTATGTTCTTGTGTAGATCACTGCTGTGCCCACCCAGTGTTTAATGCATAATTAGAACTTGAATCAATAACTGTAAATACAGCTTTTGAGTTGTAAGGCTTTTTATACAAACTTGTTATTTTTATAATAATACAAACCAATACTGAATTGTGATATCAAAAAACCTAATTTCAAATTAAAAAAAAAGAACGGAAGAATAATGCAATGTATTAAAAAGTTAATATTCCTCACAGGGTAATACTTCTATCTATAATTGATTATATTACATGTTCTTTGAAAGGCCATTCTGTTAGTCCGGTTCTCCAGAGGCAGAAACCATGGAGTCTGTGTGTGGTAAGATCAATGTCACCAGGTATATATACATAGAGCCATATATGAGATTTCAAAAAGTTCATGGAAAAATGGGAGTTTACACCGGGCATGCCCCAAATCCTGAGAGAATGGAGAAGAGCGACCAGCAGTTGGTGTAAATGGCTATGTCGCTGGACTCCCATGTAGTCGACCGTGGTTCTAGTACTGGACCCAGTGGCTTAAACTCACGCCGGGCTCATGTGTGTGTGTGCCCAAGATCCCAAGAGGAGAATGGAGGAGAAAGGATTTGGTGTGGCCATCCCCCCTGGGGAGTGATTTCTTGATTTCTGTCTCTCTCTGTCTTTCTGGCGAGCACATGCGCCCTATAGCAAAAACCTCTCAAAAAAAAAAAAAAGAAAAGAAAAGAAAAGAAAAAAGAATGGAGAAGAAGGGATTGTGCTGTGGTCATCCTCCTTAGGGGGTGATTTCTCACTTACTCTCTGTCCCTCTGGCACGTGCACACTCTCGATAGCAAAAAAATCTCTCCAAAATAAAAAAAAAAAAAAAAAAAAAAAAAAAAAAAAAAAAAAAACAAGTTGCATTTGGTGTGAAAAATTCTTGAAATTCATACGTAGTTCTTTTCCAAAATACACATTTTTCATGAACTTTTTGAAGACCCCTCATCTATACGAGCATACTTATTATGAGGACTTGGCTCACTTGATTATAGAATCTGAGAAGTCCCATAATATTTCATCTTTGAGATGGAGAGCCAGGGAAGTTGAAGGTGTGGTTTAAAGACCTGAGGATGAAGAATCGATGGTGGAGATTCTAGTCTGAGTGTGCAAGAGGGCAGAAGAAGCTCCAGCAGTTGGGCAGAAAGTGAATTGAACCTTCATCGTTTTGCTCTTTTCATGCCCTCATGGTTTAGATGATGCCAGCTTGCCCTAAGGACGACCATCTGTATTTCCTAGTTCACCAATTCAAATGCTTTTTTCCCCCTTAGAAACACCCTCACAGATAACACCCAGAAATAATATTAAACCAGGTATCTGGCCATCTTATGACCGAGTCCAGTGGACACACAAAATTAACCATCGCAGTCATGAAATCCAAAGCTTATGTGTGGCCATGATTTGAGCTCTCCTGTTAGGCTATACCGAGGCAGTTCAAGGTGGTTTATGATCGAGACATGGTATCCCTCCAATAGTTCATTGATTCATATTTTTAATCCTTACATGATTATGTAACTTAAACCCAGTAAGCCAGCTTATTGCTTTCCAGAAAAATGCACTGACGCTGCCTGACTAAAATTAATCAACAGTCTCAAAACACCCGTCAAAATGAGTTGCTTAGAAAAAGAATGCCTGGTGCTCAGTGCTTAACAGAAATGGCTGGAAAGAGTTAAGTGCCGGTCAGTGAGGACTGTAGTGGCTTCAGCTGCCTTCCGATGGTTCAGGCCAATGTGTGTCAGCATGCTCTGTCTCATGTTGGGAGTTTAGGAAGTAGCCTTGTGTGTGTGCACCAGGACCTGCTCCGACTGCTGGAATAAATACCCGCATGTCTGTAGTCTGCAGTTTCTACTGCGTGCTCTGCGTGATTGGCATGTCCTCCAGAAAGCGGCAAGGCTGGATAGGAGACAGAAGGGAAAGCGAGAATGATATCAATAGCCTCCACAGGGGATTTATTTTAAAGCCTGCCATCTTGTCAACATTGTTTCAATAGGACAGCTGAGGCTTTTGCCAAGTATTGAACATCTGACCCCATTTGGCTCGTCACTTTAAGCTGTGCCTTATTCTAAATGGAAGGGCTGACCCTCTGAGAAGCCATAGTATGAGTCTGAGTTTGGTTCATCACCAAGTTCAAGATGATTATCTGAAGTTTGTTTGAACCTCAAGGGAGAATAAAATTGAACGGAAAAATCTCACCCGAGCAAATTTCTCCAGTGATTTTTGGCCTTTCAGCCTTTACTTAGAAATGACATAAAAGCAGCTTTTGTCCTCTGCCCATTCAGAACTGGACGGTAGATTCCAGGCATGTCATATGCCATTCTGGTGATAATCCAGCAAGAAAGACACTTATTTCATCATTTTCAAAATGTGAAATAGGACATATAGTTTAAGCTCAGGTTTAAACATTGTTTAAATTGTTTCTTTAGCTGGTTCTGTCATATATAACGGCTATGCATTTCAGCTCCTGTGGACTGAGATTTTTCTTGCTTAATACTTCAGCAGCTAGAATCAGTGAGATTTAAATTCTCAGAAATAGTTGACAAGAATGCAAATTTTGGAATAAGACTTGGGTTTGCAATTTGGCTTTACCACTTCTTGGAGATGAAACCAACAGCAAGTTATTAACCTTTCTGAATTTCAATCTTTTTTGCCAGAGAATGTCGGTGCTCCACAGACACAGAGAGAGAGAGAGAGAGAGAGAGTGAGAGAGAGAGAGAGAGAGAAAAGACCCCATAATGGGGCATGGGCACACTGCAATCCCTTCTCCTCCATTTCTCCATCCCTTCAGGATCTTGCACATGCATGCATATGCACACAGAATGTTTTTCAAGCTGCTGGGGATCCAACTCCTTTAATCGCCACATCACAGTCCTCAATCTACTTATCTTTTTAAAAAAGAATGATTTATTTAAGTTTTTTATTAGCATTATTATATTTAATTTGTTACAGAGCATGTACACTCACCAGAGAGAGAGAGAGGGAGAAAGTGACAAAGCAAGCTTCCATGTCTGGGACTTAAACCACCATCACGTGGAAATCCAGCACGTCAACCACCACACCACCTGCTGGCCCTTCAATCTACTTATTTTTAGGATTGGCAATACCTTCTTTACAGGCCTGAAATGAAGATGGTATAAGCTCTAAGCAAAGTATCTTGATCACAGTAAGTTCTCTATAAATATGTAGTAACAGTTTGTATATTAATGAGCCACAGAATAGACATGTAATAGACTTTTTGCAATTAGCTTACAAGCTTGTTTTAGTCATATTTACCACCATTCCTTCCAAAGCAGAAGGTCTTTTTTAAAAAAATCATTATAATAGTGCAATGTTGACTTTGAAAGGGGATTATTACACAAAATATTGCCATTTTACTTTATGAATAGTTTACAAGACTAGAATTGTCTTTATAGTTTACTACATACCATAGGTACTTCCTATTTCTTACTTTATAACATCTTCATGCCACTCCATCAACCAACACTTTAACAGTCTTCACAGAGCAAAACTTTTAGGGGCTGACAGGTGGTATGTAGTTAAGGGCACTGAACTGCCACATGGCTGACTGTGGTTCAAATCCCAGAGCTGGCGGCTTGCTTTCTCACATTCTCTCTCTCTCTCTCCCTGGTGAAATTAAAATAAATAAAGTAAAATGAAATAATGATTTTTTTAAAAAATAACTTTTATTCCTGGTGGTGAAAAATGAGAAGGATTTTTTCATTTAGAGATTATAATGTAAGGAGTTTTGATCCTCACATTCTTGCCTTCCTAAATGGAGGAGCATTGCTATTATTTGAACTATTAATGACTAAGCCAGGCATAATAGTCCCACACTGGCTGCAGAATTTGCTCTAGTATGGAACTGGTTTCAAGTGACAATCGAGCCCAAAATATATTAATTAGCTTGTGACATTTCAGCTGGACTGTAAAGGCAACTTTTCTTTGTAAACATTTATCTGGTGATACACTGTAGATAGCCTCACATAACTAAATCAATAGAAAAATGGGTGTGGATTAGTGGGTTGGTTTATGACCCACTAATTATTATCTATTATCTATTTAAACATTAAAAGGCAAAACTTTCTATGATTTTTTTTGGATTTTTTTTTTTTTTTTTTTAGATTTTTGCAATAAGGCATGTGCACTCATGAGAGAGAGAGACAAGGAGAGGTAGACAGCCAGGATCAGAGTGTGCACAGGTTGTCTGACATGTTCAGGGAGACCTGGAATTTGAACCTACATCTCCCATACAGCAGTGCTCTACCACCTTCACCACTGCAGCTGTTCCACCATGTTTTAAGAACCTAGTCTTTCTCCTGAAGACTAGCTCTGTGTCACCCACTGTTACTAAGTTACTCTATTAGGAAATGGAACATTCTAAAATAGGAATAGGGATTTACATGCACACATACGTGCCTGGCATGTTTTCCAAACTGGTGGGTCTGGGACTAGAAACATGTAGTGCTTCAACTGCCTTAACCACCACTTCATCAACTGGCTCCTTAAAAAGAATCTTCTTCTTTCCTCTAACTGCTATGACTGTTTCTGTCTCCTTGATGGCCAGAGGAACATAAACTGACCACAGTGTTTCATCAAATGTCTAATCATTTCAATAGCTCATGGATAATCTAAATTTCCCAGAGAGGTGCCTAAATTCAATATGAAAGTAATTTCATTGGTCCTTTCTTCACACATAGACAGCACTGTTCTTGCTATTTTTAACAATAGCATTACCTTGTTGGTAATTATTTTTTTAATCCTGCTGACAGACATTTGAAAAAGCAAATTATATTCTACATTGTCTCTTTATAGCAATGGTCTATTAGTTTCTGGTCACATCTCTATTAATCAGTACTATTATGCATATCACTTCAATCAACTAAGAATAGCTGGATCTCTATAAGTTTTTTTAAAAAATGAGCAAAGCAGATATATTGATAACTAAAAGGAAACATCCTTTCTACTTTTTATTAACATGCATGGTTATATCTTAAAGTGGCCTTATCTTATCTCTCATTGAAAAATGGAGTTGATAAAGAAAGTTGTAATTCAACTTCCACTCAAAGTAATCTTAAAAATAAATGTAAACTGTATATTGTACAATTAGTTTTAATCTTTAAATCTTTGCCATGCTTTCTAGTATATTCTCATAGTGTCATGAACACATGCTATGTAGATCATGTCTTTCTTTTCTTCATAGATCACATCTCCTATGGGTTATTATAAAATAAAACAACATTGCCATGGAGTATGGAATACTACTGATCTGTATTTTTAGAAATTATTTATTTAATTTATTTATTCATTCATTTATTTTAATTTGACCAGAGAGAGACACAGAGAAACAGGGAAAGTGAGAAAAAACCATCAGTTTCAGGATTTGAACCACAGGCAGCCATGTGAGAATGTCCAGCCCCTTAACCACCATGCAACCCACTGATCCTTGGTCTGTATTTTTATAAATGGCTTCTCCCAACTGTATCTTGTTACTGGTATGGGGATATTTTATACCTATTTTTCTTTCTACATGTTCCAACAATTCCTTCTTTCTTTTCACTATTATTAATATATTCTGAAGAGCAATGCTTTCTGCTAAAATACTGTGTTTTTTAAAAAAAAACTAGAAATCTTGTTTCCCTCTTGATCCACCCCCTTGCAGGAGTCCTTTCTCAACCGATCTCTCAGAAGGATAAAGAGATGGTTGCCTCCTTGGGTTTTTAAGAGTCTTTCAATGACTCTCACATGGCTCAAAGGCCTTTCTCCCCTACCTGTAATCTTTAGAAATCATGATCCCATTTTTTTCTTATTTGTACTTTGAACTGATAGGTGTTGTTTAAAAAGTTAAAATGCTTAGCCTAAAACTTTAAAACTGACAATTCTCATATAAATTTCATGGTTACTATTTTTCCTAGAAAATATATCATTAGATCACCTCAGAAAATAATCAGTTTGTAATAAAAATATAGACAGACTTGACTGAAGATATTTAGCCAAGGAAATAAAGAAAACATGAAAAGCTGAGATGAAAGGATGTTTTTCAACTTAGAATAAGAGGTTCATCTTCTAGGTCTATGGAGATCTCTTTTAAAATAGTGCAGAGGCCATAAAATATACAATTATTTCTCCGCTCTGAGAATGATCAGAACAACAGAATAATTCTAGCAAGGAAAAAAACCATTTCCCTTTGCTCTACCAAAGGGCTATTAACCCAGTCTGAAATTTTGAAAGATCCTGAATCCCATTTCTGTGAACAACTTAATCTGTCATAGACTTTGCATAAAGTGAAATCCCAACAACTGAACGTATGATCTGAAGATCTTCTTACGTGGAGATGATCCTTAATAGAATTAATGAGCGTGTTTGATTTCACGCAGCAGTTTTCACAAAAGGTAGACACAACACTAAATTCTACACATCGCCTTGTTATCGAGCTCCTTTGGTAATAAATGCAGGCCCTTAATTTATTGAAACTCATTTTGAAATCATGGTACCCTGCTTGCTGTCTACTGTAGAAATAATTTATAAACATTAATTGCAGGAAAGAGAGGAGCCATTTGCTTCAAAGAGCCCATCAGCAAGCTGTCCTTCCTGTTTTATCAGTAAGCAAAGCAGAGAGCAAATAACAGATGGAACTGTCCCTTGGTGGCGGCTCAGAGAGCTCGTGAAATATAGCACAATCTTCCTCCAGTGCGTTATGTTTTTAACAGTGGAAGATCAGAAGCAGGAGCAGTGTGGGCTAGGATGAATGACGGTCTCTGATGAAGCATGCTTTCCTTCTAGGAAGATTCTGTAGCAGATTGGGCTTCAGCGGCCGATCTCAGTGGCTTGATAGAGGGTCATCACAGAAATGCATCTGGAAGATTCTGTGGAAAAGGAACAAACCTCACAAGACCAAGGTGAATCAAAGGCCCTGATCTGGACTCTTAATGGGTGGTTAAATTCTAGTACCTTTAAATAGGCATCAAAGACACCGCAAAGCCGCAGATAAAGCTGCCACAGACAGTTATAGTTGGTCCTCAGTTACCATCTGTCACAATCATTTCATCTTCTTGTAATATTTTATCCTACTTACTATAATTACAAGAAGGTGAGTGTTTGTCATTTTATGAGCTTGGGTATGTGGCTTAAATCTTCTGCATCTGTTGTTTGTATAATCACGCTGAAGGCTATTACTACGGCTGTGGAAGCTAAATTTGGTATATTCTTTTTTTTTTTGTTTGCTAATGGAAAAAATCTATCAGCCCAACTTCAGTGACTGTTATTAAATAGCTTTTTAGGCAATCACATAGGAAGTGGTCATTGATTCCACTGGTAGATTCATGCCTAGTTCACTATTACTTTTGATAGTCACTTTTTCTTTTTCTTTTATATTTTGCCAGAGAACACCTGTTCTCCCCAGAGAGAGAGACAGAGAGAGAGAGAGAGAGAGAGCAAGGAAGAGAGAGAGAATGTAAAAAGTACCTGCCATAGGAAATGGTCATGTTACAATTGCTTGTCCATTTCTTCCTCCTTTCGGGATTTTAGTTGTGCGTGCACACGTGCCTGGCATGCTACTCAAGCTTCTGGGCCCAGGACTTGAATCATGCAGTCAGCTATGTGGGATCCAGTTGCACAGGGCTGGCCCTTCACAGCAACTTTTCCAGCTATTTTTCACTCCTTCCCAGCTCTGCCTCATTCCTTCAACTTTGAACACTTCTCCTGCATCCTATGAAAACAAAAGATCCAAACAGTCTGATCTCCTTTACTAAACACCTAATATAACCTGGTTCCCTCCAACTTACTATATTATTGCCTTCATTCCTTCTTTCTCTCCTATTTCAGGGAAATTTTACCCTTCTCTTTATAAAGTTAATTCAAACATGTGCGTTCTCAGTTTCACTCACTTCTATTAATTCTTCAGCTAGCCCTTTAATTACTAACATCTTCAGACTTTTTCTCTTAAATGCATCTGATTGATTTGCATTTACCCTTTATAAAAGAAAAGAACAGAGCATTACTTACAAACCTATATTGCCCTTCAAGCAACTATCTCTTCTATTTTATATATATATATATATATATATATATATATATATATATATATATATATATATTTGTCAATTTGTCAGAGGGCATGCCCATTTGCCAGAGAGGAAAGAGAGAGTACTAGAGGGAAAGTGAGGGAGCACTCCCCATGGGGGATGGTCATCCCACAATCTTTTCACCTTTATTTCTCCCTCCTTTAGGGATTTTGGACACGTGCGCACACACACGCAAGAAGCATCTCCCTCTTCTATTTCTACAAAACTTCTTAGAAGACTAGTCTACAGTTCCTGTGTCATCATTCTTCCTCATTTAATTTACTTCTCTCTTTATTGCAGTCTCCTTTGCAGCTCCCCTGTTCTTTGAAACTGTTCTTTGAAAGTACATAATTCCTATCTATTGAGAACAATTTAGATCGTTTTATAACTGTGAGCGTTCAGCATTGGAACACACTTTCTACATTGAGTTTTCAAGTCTCAGCAGGAGGCAGGACTTCATGTCCAAGGATAAGAGATCAGAAGCTCTGTCCTTCAAGACCCAGGCAGAGAGGGCACAGGCAGGGCAGTTGGAGGGTTCCATCTGGGGACAGAGGAGAAATTCACAGACACACAGAGGCAGCAGCAGCAGCATCAGAGAGTGCAACTGTAGAGTTGGGGGCTGGCTATAGAGTCCACAAAGTCCTCTGCTGGATTGATTGACTTATTTAAGTTTTCTAGAGGGTATGTGGGCTCACCAACCAAAGGCAGAAAGAGAAAAAAGGAAAGGGGGAAAGCACCACCCAATGGGACATGATCATGCCACAACCCCTTTTCTTTCAAGTCCACACTGTTGGGATTTGGGGCATGCATACACATGTGCCCAGCATGGTTTGCAAGGCACCAGGCAGGACTCAAACTGCACCACTGGCTGTGTGGGCTCCAACTCTCTTAACCACGAGGTCAGGGGACTGGCTCTCTACATTAGACTTTATTTTTTAATTTTCCAGGGGGTGCACATGTGTTTTCCAGAGAGAGAGAAAGGATGAGAGAAAGAGAGAGGAAAAGTGAGAAAGCAACACTCCCACCCCATGGAGAATGGCTATGCCACAATCCCTTTTCTTCCATAATCCTCCCTTTTGGGATTTTGGGCATGCATGCATACATGCCTGACATGTTTCTCAAGCCATCTGCTTGGGTCTTGAACTGCACAGTTAGCCATGTGAGATTCAGCCATCTTCACCACCTTGCCACCAGCTGGCTCCACACTAGACATTGTATGGGGTTGTTGGGAAAGTCATGACTCATTTTTGCATAGAAAAACCCAGAAAAATATGTCATGACTTTCCCGACAACCTCATGTGTGTGATATTTCCTACTGACTAATCTCTCTTGGTTTGCACCTGCTCTCTGACCCTTGATTTTGGAGTTTCTCATACTTCTGTGAGCTAACTACCATTGTTTCCCTAAATTCCCTTATTCCATTAATTAAAACATAAATTTGGTTTCTCTTTCTTTGACTTCTCGAACTTGCTGATACAGAAAATGGTACTTGTAATGAATCCTTAGGGGAAGTGGGTGAGAAGTGAGTGCATGGGGCCGATTTTCAGACTGGGGCTGAAAGCAGTGAAACCCCTTTAGTCTTCAGGGACAGGACTCTGGCAGCTCATCACATACAGCGGCGAAGGAGCTCATTAAACATTGCCTCTGGTCTCTGGAATGAAAGGCTCCCCTGGAATAAAATATCTGTTCAGGGCAAGGCTTTGGGGAAACCAAGTAGCATTATCATTAGACAGATAAAGTAAAAGACTATAGAGATACAGGGGCTGTTTTGAGAACATTGACTAGCTGAGAAAAGGTAAATGATGAAATTATCTCCTTAAGTTCTTGAATATGGCAAAAACGAAATCTCAACAACTCTAACCATACTAAAAGAATCTCGATTCTTTCAGCTTCTTTCAACTACCACATAGTTGAATATCCAACCCAAGGTTTGATATTATGATTGCCACATTGTCAGTTAACTTTACAGGCTTGCTGGTCCTGTTATGAGAAAGTGAAAGCAAGGATCAGAAAAATGTGGAATCCTAAGCAGGGCTATTAGCTCTATAAGATGTTTCCAAAGACTTGAACTCATAGCTCTTCCACCCTCTGCAGTGGTATCCTGGAGCTGGCTCTGAAGGCTTCTGAGGGTCAATGGCATTCATCTCTTCCCAAGTCTGTGTTGGTGATGTCACCTTGATACCTCGAAGTCAGCCACAGTCAGGATGTCTGAAACTCTACATATCAGAGTTCACCCTCTCCCTCTTATTTATTTATTTATTTGGAGAGGTTTTTGCTATAGGGCGCGTGCACTAGCCAGCCAGACAGAGACAGAGAGACAGAAAGCAAGAAATCACCCCCCAGAGGGGATGGCCACACCGCAATCCCTTCTCCTCCATTCTCCTCTAGGGATCTTGGGCACGCACGCACACACGCCTGGCGTGAGTTTTAAGCCACCGGGTCTGGGATGCGAACCGCGGTCGACTACGTGGGAGTCCAGCGACATAGCCATTACGCTAACTGCTGGTCTCCCCTCCCTCTTATTGAAGAGTGAGTTGATAAACATTTGACAGACACAGGAATGTAAGGTTCTTTGTAAAAAATGTTAATAGCTTTGACTTGATTATCAAATACTACATGCATGCTTTTAAATACCATATTGTACACCATAAAGATGTATCATAATTAAGTATAAATAAGAGAGGAGGAAAAAAATTGGTAGCACATCACTGTCCATGGGTCCCTTCTTTGATGGGCTCTTTTCTTGGGCTGAGTCTGCCAGTGAGAATCAGTTCCCCACTCAGTACCATATGCCATGCTCACGGTGAGCTCCAGACCTCTAGCAAGCAGTCAGATTGTGGCATGTTCTAGGGGAGTTCATTGCATTATAAAACATGAAAGGAGAAGTATTTTATTTTATTTTATTTTATTTTATTTTATTTATTTTATTTTATGATAACAAAACTTGAGACTATATGTAAGAATTTCTGAGGGCGGTCGACCTTAAGTGGGTAAAGCATGATTTTGAAAAGGGATGAATGAGGACCAACAGATGGTATAGTGATTATGTTGCAGGACTCCCACATGGCTGAATGCAGTTCGAGTCCTGGACGTAGTGGCTTGGAACTCACACCAGGTGCGTGTGAGTGCATGCCTAAAATTCTGAGAGGAAAATGGAGGATAAGGTATTGCAGTATAGCCATCCCCCCAGGAGGTGATTTCTTGCTTTCTGTCTCTCTCTGTATCTCTTTCTGTCTCTCTGGCAAGCATACACACATTATAGCAAAAAAGTCTTTTTTAAAAAAGGGGGGAGGGTGTGAATGTACATTTCTAAGTGTCTGTAGTAAAATTGTTTGCCAGAATGGCTACAGAGGATCTGACTCTTTGCCCATTTGCTTCACTATAATCTTCATTCGGTGAAGACTTGTGATAGTAAAATTGAGATCCTACAAATTCTTAAATAATGCGTGGAAGACTAGCAAGTACTCTGGGGTGGAATTATTGCATACAAATCACATTCTTCCTAATTTGTCTCCCAAGAAGTCTAGAAGATCATCTATTTGCCAGGGTCTTGAGAAATATATTGATGAGGTAGCAATTTTGAAATGAATTTGTGCTATTGACTGGGGGTGTTAGTGATAGACGCTTCAGTTGGAACTTATTTCCCTGATGAAAAGAAGGAAACCATTATAGGGTGGCAGAGACCAAGTGGTAGAATTCAAATGTAACTGCAAAACTATTGTAGACATTGTAATAGACACCAGGGTAATCTCATCCAAGTTCTGAATCCTAAGGATCTTTGGTAATGCTTGGTCAATTTTCAGGACCCTTGACTGCAAAAGGTAGCTAGTCTTTTTGCCTTTGGGTTATGGGAAGCACTTTACAACTGGGCTGCATAGGTCTGACATGGGTCACAAATAAAAGAAGTTGCTCTTTCTTAACCCATTTCTCATTCCTGGGTTGGTTACATAATCAAGAACTCTTTGATGATGGACTCAACAAAGATACCACTTGTACGTGCAATAAATCTTTCTAGCCGTGGGCACAAGATCTGTGGCTTTTTATGACAATATAATAGTATTGTAGATAAATAGCCCTTAATCTGGTTAGCCTATTTTTTTTTTCTTTTCTTTTGTTCTGAGTTTATTCAGAATGTTTGGGAAATGCTGTCCTTCTGCAGAAAGAATTTCAAAGCGCTACTGCTCTTTTATACCAATGATCTAGCCAGCCTCATGAGGAGTCTTATATGTTCTAAGGATAATGTGCTTTTAGGGGTCAACATTCACATAAACATTTTCAGGTACCAAATGTTATTGTTTTGACTTTGTGACAAAAATAGACTGCTTGCATTTCAGGTCATGCTGATAAAATAGATCCTCGAATCTGGCTGCACAGACATTTCATGCTAGGCATTATGTATATGTGAACAGAATGCAAAGGAGGTGAACAATTCCATATGGTAAAAATGCACGGAGGAAAAGTGCCCTGGGAAATGAAAATAACCAGAGCTTTGGGATGTTGTTCAACACTGACTCTGAATTACCCCAATTCCTGGAGACTGACAACACCACTGTCTCTAATGATCAGAATGACAAACTGTAGTTCAGGTTATAAATCGAGCTTTGTTCTAAGTTTGCCTCTAGGCAGTCCAGTTTTGTGGTTATTTTTCTGAGTACGTAGGTGGAATAGGTCTCTTAAGTAATTGGCAGAATCTTCAAATGGGTCCCTGCACCATGAAGTTGGGCTGTTATAGTAGGAAATGCTATGCTTCTGGAGTTGTCCCTACCTGCTAAAGTACTGAAATCCAAAGCACTATTGCATCCATAGGTGAATCATAGAAATGAAAAATATCATTAAAACCACAAAAGATGTTCTGTTGATAATTCTTTTTGTCTCTATTTTGGCATGTGCGGAAGTGGAATAAGCTTGGAAGACATACAGATATTGAGTAATTATAAATGGTCCATTTAACAAATATTTATTCAGTTTCAACTACGATTCATGTTTTGTACTGGTTGTCACAGGTATAATAATGAAAAATCTTGACACAAGAACCAAATGGTGGCAAGGCAGGAAAACCCGACACTGTAAGACTGACCCACATGGAAAGGTTTCAGGTTGACATCCAAAAACCACCCAGAGTAGGCCAGGCACTTGAATGCCTATGATCCAGGGCTGATGGGAGTAGGGGGATGTGAGTTGGGGTGCTATCTTTCTCTCTCTCTGTCTGACTCACTCTCTCTGCCTCTCTTACACATTGAAGAAATAAATAAACTTAACAAAAGATCTTGACATGGCATTTTGTAGCTCTGATGAATATTTTAGTGGTACAAACTCTACTGGCGTAGCTCAAGATAATTTTATGAGGTTATGTTACAGGAGAACCCTGTGTTGTCCTGGTGTTCATGTGTATGTGTATGTGAATGTGTATGTGTATGTACAGGGGGTTGGAGGACGTAGTAGGAAAGGCAGGAAGACTTCCTTTAACAAGGGATACTTAAGATGATCTCTAAGGCTACAGTAGGCATAAACTATGCAAATGAAGAAGGGGCCAAATCATGAGAGATGAAGGAGGAGAAAGTCATGAGAACTCAGTGGAAAACATACCTGGAGTGAGGAGTGTGAGGGAGAAGCCAGGAGAGAAGAGGCTGGAGTGGTAGACAGGGGTTTCAACTTGCAGATTAACTTCTATCTTAAAAGCAATGAGAAATTAAGTGTATGATTTTAAGCAGGGAAGACCCTATGATTTAAAATCTTTAAAAAGACTTCTTTGGCCACAGTTTGGATATGATTAGAGAGGGCAGGAAATATTATTGAGCCATTGTAGCATTTCAAGTGAGGATTTCTTGTATGAATATAGAAATAGGTAGGTAAATTTGAAAGATACTTAAGAGGTGATGTTAATAAAATGGGTGATGAACTATTGGTGATAGATTGAATATTGAGCATGAGGCGGTAATCAATGTAAAGCTAGAGGCCTATCTTTCTTGGTTATATAACAGAATATATATATATATATATATATATATATATATATATATATATATATATATATATATTCCCTCTATACATATGATTCTATAATATATATAGAATCATATGTATAGAGGGATGGCCACACTGCAATCCCTTCTCCTCATATATATTCTCTCTCTGTGTATGTGTGTGTGTGTGTGTGTGTGTGTGTGTGTACATATACAGTCAAAATTCTATACCCACAGTTCTACATGCATGGATTCAAACAACCATGGATCAAAATATCTGGAAAAAAAATAGCACAACTATAAAAAAGTATAAATGAAAAATAGAGTATAACCACTATTTTTTTTGTGGAGAAGTTTTTTTTGCTATAGGGTGCGTGCGCTCACCAGAAAGACAGAGAGAGACAGAGAGAGACAGAGAGATAGTGAGAAAGTGAGAAATCACCCCCCAGGGGTGATGGCCACGCTGCAATCGCTTCTCCTCCATTCTCCTCTCGGGATTTTGGGCACGCACACACACGCGCCTGGCATGAGTTTAAGTCACCAGGTCTGGGACTCGAACCACGGTCGACTACATGGGAGTTCAGCAACATAGCCATTAGGCCAACTGCTGGTCCCTAACCACTATTTATTTAGCATTCACATTGTATTTAGTATCATAAGTAATCTAGAGATAATTTAAAATATACAGGAGGATGTGCATGGGTTATATGTGTGAAGGGGAGTCCTGGAACCAGTCCCCCAGATATACTAAGGGATGACTATGTGCGTGCACGCGTGCGTGCGTGTGTGTGTGAGTATATATACAACAAACTAGAATAAAATTGGGGCTAATGATTGGTGATCTTGGACCTATAGTATTCGAGGGGCCTGACACATTCATGTGAAGATGTTAAGTGAGAAATTAGCTAAGAGTGAGGGGTGAGTGCCAGTCTGGTGATAAAATAAACATGGGAGTTACTGGTCCATCGACAGGAAGTAAGTCCAGTGCTGTGGATAAAATACCAAATGAGCAGGCAAGATCCCAAGACCTTGCATTCCAGCATAGAAGATGAAGGTCCCCCAAAATGCAGTCAGTACAATGTGACCCAGTTATAAAGATTCACTAAAAGTTCAAGGGTTTAAAAACAAAATAGAACTGCTAAAAAAAGAAAGTACCCTTCAGGCTCTTTCCCTTCTTACTAGTTGAGTAGAAAAAAACAGAACCCACAAAAAAAAAAAAAAAAAAAAAAAAAAAAAAAAAGCTAGCTCACGCCATGAAGGTTCTGTTGGGGGTGCTTCTCTCTCTATTTCTATCTCTCTCTCTTATGGAAGAAATAAATAATAAACAAACTGTAAAAAACAAAAAACTCACTTTTTTCTTAAAAATATGTTTCAATTCCTGATTTTATATATTGTATTGTAAGAAAAGTCATGACACATTTTTTGCAAAATTTTGTCATGGCTTTTCTGACAACCGTATATGTGTGTGTGTATGTGTGTATGTATACTCATGAACACACACAGACACACACTAGTATGTGTGTAAATAGTGAATAGTGAATGAATAGTATATGTTGTTTTTGCCTGGAGTAAAATCACCAAAATTTAAACGAAGCTCTCATTTTATCATTTGGCTTAAAAGTAAACATCAGCTACATTAATCTTACTGTGTTTGCATATCTCACCGAAGTCCTCAATTTTTCTTTCCTTAATATGAAAATGCAGTTCTAAAACTAGACCACTGGGAGGAAGCATCGTGCAAAGCTAGCGTTTAGTCCATCCTTTCCAAGATTGGCACAGGCTCCTCAATAATCTCTCTTTCAAAGACCTGCTTGTGCCGTTCATGTAAGCAGACCCTTTGTCTGTCTGTTGTCTAGTTTTCCTTTTTCAGTCTTTCCTCTTCCTCTTTTTTTCTAGGATTCTTTGTGGGTTAAAAACTTCTGGTTTGGAAACTTCCAGGAGCTTAATTAATAAACATGAAAACCAACTCGATGCTGGCACAGTGCCTGTTTTTGCTCAATCACATGGGCATGCTAGGGTAATTGTAGTTATTTACATTTGGCATCCAACTGACTCAATGAGCAATGTTGCTTTTTTTTTTTTTCCTATGAGTACTGAAGCTATTAAATTAAACAGGTTAATGCGGCTACAGCATCTCACCCCCTACTATCCCCACAGCTATAGTAAATCTGCCACCTGTTTATTTCCATAAAAATTCAATTACAGCACCACCAGTTATTCTTCTTATGTGAGCAATTAACTCCAGGCAGTTTCAGGCCAAAGAGAAAGGCCAGGCTGGCCGGCTCTCTTCTTCCCTTTTTGTTCCCTTTAGGTCATTTCTTTTGCTAAGTGACTATACACCTTCACACAGTGGAAAAAAGGAAGAATGGGCTAGGCTGCTGGGCACTGTCATGCCAGTACAAAAGCCAAAGTGGAACATGCACAAACAACCCTTCTGCTTCCTCCTGGCCAAGCGGTGAGAAGCCATGGAGGCCAAGGGAAGTGAGAGCAAGCCAGGCAGCCAGGCCACAGGGGAGGAATGCTCCAGCATCATTTCATTTCATAACACACTACCCCCAAAAAAGGAAGTGCTCTAGAAATTGTTCATTTTCTTTCTTCTTTATCTTTGTAAAAAAAAAAAAAAATGTGACTGTGTCAAAAACAAAACAAAACAAAACAAAACAGGTAAAATGCCACAGCATCCTAGCTAAAACAACAACACAATTATGAAGAGGTAAAACCACATTCATCGGCACTTTGCAGCAATAGATATAACCCAAGCATTGTAAAGCAGTTGTAGTTGTAGTTTTTTCCCCTTTAAGAGTAATCAGGCTTTAGTACCAGGTTGCAAATGCTGACTTTCCTTTTTTTTTTTTTTTTTTTTTTTTTTTAAAGTCTACTGCTTTTTGTCATGTTTCTTGCCCTTCTCTGAAATATACCAGTAAGAATAAAAATTACTGAATCTTCCATCTAGTGATTTTCTACATAAATTAATTGTTGAACATGAACTGAGGTACTTGCTTCTCATTAATCCCTCTTTTGCCAGTGATACTGATTTTTGTCTGAACAAATGCTATTTGTAGTAAATGTATAAACATGGTTTGAAAAGCAGGTCAGATTATGAAATGATTATTAAATAGTACTCTGGTTCAGGGTAAAACAAATACTTCTCCATAAATGGCTTGATACCAACTGCTATCAAGGTGTGGTTACTATTGGACAGCCCAGTAGCCTAATGATTAATGGGATGCCTGGTCCCATACTCCTACTGGGGGTTTGAATCTCATCGCCAGTGTGGTGGACATCAGAAGAGAAACAACTAGGGTGTAAGTATGATAGAACTCCAGGGGACTAAGAGCCTCTAGTTAGTGCAGGTGGGTGGATGGCTCCAATTTCTTGACCAAATTGTCACCTAGCCCACTTGATCTCTGACCAGCAGAGATCAGGTGGTATTGCAGGGCAGGCATGGATGTCAGATGTCAGCCATTGCTAAAACACTCCCCGGGAATAAGACGAGTGTGTAAATATCTCCTTTCTTTCTTCCTGCATTTGAAGGTGCCCCCAGCCTGACATTAGTACGCTGCCAGGGTAGAAGAATGTAATAAAGTGGACTTTGAAGGCAGCAAGTCACAAGGAAAAGATATAGTCTAATTAAATTTAATCTTCTTTTAAGTGGTTACTCAGAGGAGAGACTCTGTTAGAAGTTCAAAAGGGCATCTATAAATCTTCCCCGGGCAAGTCCGTACCTGAGGCACACATATGGCAGTTGGAAGGCTGTGAAGTGACAGAGAATTTAGAACCTGGGTTTCATCTTGATAGGGCTGAAGGGGCTTTTATAAAGAAAGATCAATATTCTGTGGCCCCCAAACCACATCCTCCAGTGTCAAATGGGTTCAAGTTCATGGTCTTGAAAATTTTCCTTTTCCTGTCTTCCAATGTTCTCATGAGTCCTTTTTAGTTTCAGTTCAAAGTAGATGTTAAAATGGGTTTTAAGTGTTTATTCTTGATCCTAAATTTTGGGCAGATGCCTAATTTCCATAGCTTCCTTACCTCCTGAAGAGTTTCAAGCTTTTTTGTTTCTGCCAAAATGAAGCATACATACAGCTTGGTACTTTGAAGTCTGAGTTAAAGCAAAACTAAATGGACCATGTTTATCTGATCAATTAAGGCATTGCCTACATCCTTAGCACTGATGTTTCTCATTTAGCCAGCATTCTATACAATCCTCAGGAAATTAACAACAGAGATTGTGTTTGGGGAATGAGGGATCATTATACAAAGAAATGCAGAAAGAGTCTGGAAGAGTTCGTCTAGGCTTCAATATAAGCTACGTATACTGTCTGGACTCCAGTATAAACTGAAGCATGTCTTTGTAGAAGTGGGGCTGCTGAAAATATTCATGTAAGTTCCCAAGATAGAAGTTCAATTTAAAACTCCTATGATGGAAAATGATACATTAGATTTAATAGTCTTTAACATGATTGATGTTTTTAATTGAAAAAATATCTTTATCTTACTGTCAGAGATTAGCATGTACATGTACACAGTTCAGTTGAAGCACAGTTCCACAGGGTGTACTGTATAAACAGCAGGCTGCTGAGTAGAGTACTTGATTTTTAAAGAAGAAAAAGAGTGTAAATTAAAACTGTCCTAGAAGTTTGCAGAACTTTTATTTATTTATTTTTTTGACCAAACTAATCAACGTCAATTAATTAGATTGCTATAAAATGGCAAGTAATTAAACCCTCAGGCTGTCCCCAGTCAACATTTAGTTCTACTCGTCTCAGTAATATTTTGAGATACATTTGTTTGGCTTGATTTTCAGCTAGCCATACTTGTGCATAAGACTTGTTCTGGAAAGACAGCAAATTCTCTTTCCTCAGAAATCCTGCTAGATTTCTTAGACCTTGGTTTACGTTAATTATGTCACCCAACTGGCACCAACAGAATTAACTTTAAACTGCATAAAAATAATGATTGCATTTTTCATTTTTGGCAGATTCTATGGGATTGCTTCCCAAACTCAGAAATTTGTCTCAAGAATTGTGGCGTGGTGCGAAAACTAATGTCCACTCTCCATGTGTAGATTGTTTTTCATTTAGTGGATTTTAATATTATAGATCTAGAGGAAACCTGGAAATTTACAGATTAGCTTTCCTCAAGTTCTGTGTTTTAAGATCTTTTTCTCTACTACCACAAAATGAAAAACATGACAAAGAAGAAGCTATAGTTTCTGGGACCCATACTCCCCTGAAAAGTTGTTTTTCCCTATCATTTGGTTTTCTTTATAATTTATTTTATATATCTATCTCTCCTTCTAAGGCAGATAATGTTCTTCCACACATTTAAATTTTGATAATTTGGGCCTGCTCTGTTAGCCTGGTGGTTAAGGCAGCTGGAGCCTACATGGCCAACCACATAGTTCAAATCCCAGTTCCAGCAGCTTGAAAGGCATGTATATGTACTTATACATCATGCACGTATATGTACTTACCCTAAATCCTAACAGGGTGGAGAAATAAGGGAGAAGGGATTACAGAGCAACTATGCCCTGCTGAGAGAGAGAGGTGTTTTCTACTTCTCTCCCTGTATTTCTTTCTGCTGAGTACATGCAGTTTCTGGCAAATTAAAATAAACAAATAAATACATTTTGATAAACTTATAACTTGATTTATTAATTGTGTCAGAGACAATTGTTGTAGAGACTTTTATAAATCTCTGTAGAAGAAACAAAGCTGCTCTGGGGAAAATTGTTTTAAGATGGTACATTTTTTAGACACAGAGCTGTGTCTATTTAATGGAAAACTTTCCCAATTGCATTTAGAAGTAAAATTTCGTATCACTAAGTGGTAGCCTATGGGGCAATTTTGGAAAACAAATTACTCATATTTAGAAAACATTCCCTTACATTTTAACCCATGAAACAGTGTGAGGGTTTACCATAATTAGCTCGTAATTTGTTTTATTCCAGACTTACACTACTGTGTTGATTTCTCTAACATGGATGTAGATGTTTTTGAGTCTACCTATGTGCTTAAGTATGCTACTGAGATGACAACTCTGGAAATGAAAAGAAAGACTAAAGGAAGTTCTTTCTAGTTTTTTTTTTTTTTTTTTTTTTTTTTTTTTTTTTTTTTTTTTTTTTTTTGTAGAGATTTTTGCCTCAGGGAGCCTGTGTTCACTGGAGAGAGAGAGAAACAGAGACAGTGAGAGGGCAAGTGAGAAATCTCCCTCCACCCCAGGGAGGATGACTACGCCACAATCCCTTCTTATCCATTATCCTCCCGGGATCTTGGGCACCCACACACATGCTCCCAGGGTGAATTTCAAGCCATGGTTAAGGGACTCGAACCAGGGTCAGCCATGTAGGAGTCCAGCAACCTCTTGCTACACCACCTGCTGGCCCCAACGAAAGTTCTTACTCTATTACACTCTATTACATTTTTTTTTTTTTTTTTTTGAGAATGTTTCAAAACTGTTTTGATGTCTTCAAAGGGAGGATTCTCATTCTTTAATCAATAGCTATTGGTAAAATTTGATCTATTTCATGTTTGGAAATATATGGATCTTGAATTTAAAGTTCCCGGTTCGACAAAAACTACTTGAAAAGGAGAAAATAACAACAAGAAAGAAAATTAGTAATGTTAGTGAGACAGAATCATGAAATCATACACAGGATTTTATCCTGTTTAAACTTTATATATTGTTTATTGCTTCTAAAATATTATAAGTTTGGGTAGTAGTATGAAGTTTGCCCCTTCAAACCAGCAATGAGGCTATTATTAACTTGATAGTTTGTCTTTCATTTTATTAATGACAGAAAGTTTGTCAAAATTTTGTACCTCTTAAGTCCATCTTTGGCTGGAACATCTCAGCCTTCATGTAGCATAGATGATTTACACATTGTAATTAATTAAAACACTAAAAGACTTGGACCTTCAGTTTTGTGTTTTCTGAAGGTTTTTAAAAATATAATTATGGAAACAGTATGATGTAAATCCTTCATTAGTCTCTTTGCTTTCTTCAGAAACAAAGTCTTATCCCATGTTCATATTTCTGAGTCTTAACTCTTAAATTCCCAAGCATTCTGTTTAACCTTTTGAGTTCTGCTATGACAAATTGTAACTACGGATATCTCCAGTCATTATGCTGCGTGTTAGATTCAGGTTATCCACCCTACCTGAATCCCGACCCTCAATCACTTCTCTGTTTACTCACTTAGAAAGAAACACTCTCCGGCTGAGAACTGGATTCTGAGGACTAGGAAGTTTCACTGTTTACTTCTTTAGAACTCAGTATGAACTCCTGGTTACACTCACTTCTCCCGAACAGCTGCCAGGACCTCTCCAACAGTTAGATTAGTAAAAATGCTCTCAGGACAAACGAAGTAATATTTTTGAGGTTTTTTACACTTTCATTTTTTAAAATAATGAATTATTTATTTAATTTTAGCTATTCATTCATTTATTTTAATTTGACCAGAGAGGGACAGAGAGAGAGAGAGAGAGGGAATGTGAGAAAGGAAGCCACCAGGTCCAGGACTCGAACCATTGTCAGCCATGTAGGAGTGAGTGTCCAGTACCTTAACCATCATGCCACTTGCTGGCCCCTCTTGACTCTATCTTGTATTAAATTACACTTTAATATTCATCCATCTTCTGACTTCACTTTTCTCATATTTTTAAGAAGTGATCAACAGCTATCCTCCTATGTGTAAATGTGATATGACTGGCTCTATTTTCATATTTGTTTTTTCTGCCTTGGTCAATGTTGCGGCAAGATTTCATATTACTTTACATTCCCAACTGCAAGCATCCATTTCCTTTTCACTCTGTAAGTCATCAGGGAGAGGCGTATCTTTTACTAAAATGGAGACATCATACAGCTCCTAAATTGTATTTGAAAATTTGTACTTAGACATCTCTTCCCAGATGCTCTTCTCTGTTTTTCAAAATATCTCTTACTCTTCCTAGAAGGCAGTTTGTATGTGAGAAAGGTTGTAGTAGTAAAAATAATAACTTGGGACCAGAGGGTGGCACAGAGGTAAAATACAATGCTCTGAGAGGCTGACCCACATGGGAAGGTTCTGGGTTTGCATCTGAAGACCTCCCTGAATATGCTAGGCACATGAGTGCCCATAGTCTGGGGCTGGCTGAAGCTAGGAGTGAATCGTAGTGTTAAGACCCCATTGGGGGCACTAGCTCCCTCTCTCTGTCTCTCTTGTTCATGGAAGTAAAAAATAAATTAACTTTCAAGAATATAGTTTACTTTTCCAACTTCAAATAAATTGTATTTGTCATATGTATACAGCTACATGTTTTTTCTTGGTTTGAATAGACAATTCCGCCTGCTCTCCAGCTACTGTCAGAAGGAATGCCTTAAGAGGAATCAATCAAGAATTAACATGATTGTATTTGATAATGTTCTCTAAAATAGGTCAATTCATTTGGCTACTTTGGGACACGCTATGCAAATAATTAATTCTAGCAGATACTTCAGTAACCTCTTGTTCAAAACAATGTTTTATATAATACATTAATGAGAATTTTTGATGGTTACTTTAAGCAACCAGTAAATCCTCCCCTCACTTTTTTTTTTTAAACTTCAAGCCAAACTACCTATTTAGATGAAAGCTTCTCAAATTATCTATAACAAAGTACTGTTTTGTGGTTGTTGTTATTGTTTGGCCAATTTCACAGTCACAGACCAATACTTTTGTAAAATGTACTGATTATGTGCTTGGATGGCAAGACATTATCAAATTGTTAGGCAAATGGCTTGGTGTGCATTCTCAATTTCTGTACATATCTTATTGTGTGTTGTAGCACTGTGTAGATCACTACCAGTCCATGGGCCACTGTTGGAATAGCACTGTTGTTTTCTCTGCTGTAGACCTTTAAGGAGTTAATAGGTCTTCCTCTACAGAAAAATTAAAATATATATTTAGGAAAGACTCATTTCTTTTTTTAAAAAAAAGATATATTATTTATTATTATTTTTAAATTTGATATAGGGCACATGCATTCATGAGAGAGAGAGAGAGAGAGAGAGAGAGAGAGAGATCGACAGAGAGAGAGAGAGAGAAAGAGAGAAAGAGAGAGAAAGAAAGTGAGAAAGCAAGATGCCAATCCTGGGACTTGAACCATATTTGGCCATGTGGGAACCTAGTGCCTTAACCACTACACCACCTTGTGGCCCCAGGGAAAATTCATTTCTTACTGAAGGAAACCTTTTAGTTTTGCTTAATAGAAATGAAATATTCATCTCTTCATGATGAAATTTTGGGTAGACTGGATTTTTGAAAACGATGTCAACATATCATTTACTAATTTAATTTGCCATTTTTTATATCACAGGTGACTGTGACTATAATCCCTTGCCTTGTCAAGGAATATAACCTTGGAATAAAATTATGTCAAAAGGCTATATGAACTTTTATTCTTTGACTTAACATTTTTTAAAAAGAATTTATGGAGATTATTACTCTTCTCTTTGGAATGTTGACATACTGCACTTTGCAAATTTATTGTATCCTGATGTGATTTAAGATACTCTGTTCTTCTCTGGCTATCAAACAACCTCTTTGATTTATAATTTTATTGTTTGAGAGAATCAACACACCAAATAAAAATGTACAACTCTGGTTTGAGCTAGTTTTATTTTTATTAGCACATAATAAATTGACATTGTATTTTCAAAAATCCACACACAAATTTTAAGACCATAGCACTACTCCACCAGAAGGTGATTATATTATTGTACAAATATACTTAATTGTTAGAATTAGCCAAAAGAGAAGAGTCTGTCTTCCATTTCCTATTCTATGCTACCAGGTAATGATAGTATCCTGCAGTTCAGAAACAAGAAAATGGACCAGAGACATGCACATCTTCCCTAAAACATGAGCACATTGCATGTGGCTGAAAGGGTAGAAGAGAGAGCTTTGTATGGGACATGTTCTATGGAGGGAGATGGTTTTTGTACGGTGTATTTAACGCACTTGGTTAAAGTGGGTGGTTTTTACCATCCATGACTGTGGTGTTACTAAACAGTCATCTGAGGTTCATGGTGGAGAGGTTAAGCTGTAGCTTCAGACAAGAGAACAGGGCCAAGGATGAGATTCCCCTCTCAGAGGTCCACAACAGCACGCTTATAGGCCAGAACCACAAGGAGGCTAGCTTCTAGAGTTTAGAGTTTTATATGGACATGGAAAAGTCCTGGCTGGAGTCAGGAACATTTTATTATAAAAAACAAGGTTTTGTTTTGAAACAAAAAGACACTACAGCTGCAAACCATCAGGGTCAGGTTAGATATGAACGGATCTTTGTTGTGGGAAGAGTTGAACTTTTGGGTTATTGACACTGAAGCTTGGTACCCAGCACCAAATTAACTGCTAAAGGCTCAGCCTAAAATCTTAGTGGTTAAGAGAGCTATATCCTACCTACTCAACTATGGTTCAAATCCCAGCCCATGCACATATGCATGCATGTCCAAAATTATGACAAGATGGAGAAAGTGGAGAGAAAGGGATTGCTACATGACTGTACCCTGTCTGGAGATGTCCTTTCTCTTTCTCTCTGGCAAGCACATGGATCCTCTGGCAATAAAAACATAATTAGCTGCTAAAGAGTCCACCTATTTTATCTTGCTCACAAGTATTTGTTAGTCTTTTACATTTTACCCTATTTCTTGATGGGGTCTACAGTAGACCAGGTCTTGCTGGAGCAAGAGAGTAAAAGGTGGGAAGGAAAACGTTCATGCTGACAACAGAGTAGTGAAGACCATCCAAGATGAGGGGGATGTACATGCGGAGGAAAGGCAGAGCACCCGGCCAGATCCTTGCTTCTCACTGGCCTGTAACAGCTCAAGTTTGAGACATGTCAAGGGGAACAACACAGAGACAAAACACCCTGAAGTTTTCTCAGAGTTTATGGACCAGCAATGGCAGTACAACTAACCTCTAGAGAAATAAAATCATACTTTTAAAGAAACATTAAGTCCTGCCTGGCTAAAATTACAATATATGCTATAGTGGTTGATGATAAAAATTTTAAGGGGAATAAAAGCGGGTTCTTAGGGACCAGCAGATGGCATAATGGTTATGTCACTAGACTGTCGGCATCTGTTGGCAAGCTTAAGAGTAACATCTCTCTGGATGGTAATCTGTTGGCGTTCACCCTCAGGGCTTGGTCCTGTAAAGGAAAGAGTTAGAGAAAGGAGAAAGATGCAGAAGCAGAGATGCAGATGAACACAGACAAGCTGTGCTGCTCAGTCATGCTAAACTTTTTTCTTTTTAATTTTAACAATCTGTTTATTATTTATTTATCCCTCCACCTACTCCAAGGAGGTTATTTGGAGTAGGTCACAACCTGGGACCTGGAGTCTAAAATCTGAGGTGCCCTCTTTCCTCATTTTGTGGCTAAGGTGGGGGCATGATCCAGGCAGAACTGGTGTCTCCTTAGGGATACTGCAGAAGGAAAGGGAACCTAGGCATACCATATGGGTGACCACACCCAGGAGGGTTGATTGGCAGGCTGGAAGACAAAATTCTCCAATAAAGGCACTTTTACTTCAATAAGAGGGTGGGAGTTGATTGGCTGAGAGTGTTGTGGGGCTTGGGAGGTAGTCACTTGCAGATTGCTGGGATTTGAGGGGAGTTCCTCTACTTCGGACCATCTGCGGGGTCAGCAGGGGCTGCTGTATGTCTTTACTGCCAAAAGAGGAGGTGATGTAGGCATCATAGCCAAAGAGTCTTGAAGCTATTAGGCCCAGTACCTCTGTAGTGATTTTGGAGTGGTTTCCTCTGTGAACAGGGAGTGATCAGGTAGAAGGGACTGCCGCTATGAGGGTTCAAAATAAATCACTCCAGGGCCAGTTGAAAAGGTATTGTGCTGTGCACATCACACATGTAGACAACAAAGAAGACAGCAGCAAGGATCATCTCAATCACTGACAGGGAAGAGAACCCTGAAGCCGAGGTACTAGAGCAGATCAGAATCACCAGGCACAATATAATCTTAGTCAACAGAATTCCCTTTTGGGTGCGTGAGAAGTTGGTGCGGGCAGCCCAGCAGCCAGACTGAGAGGAGCTCCAAATCTGCCTTGGTGTGGGCCGGAATCCCTAGGGTCAGGTAGAATCTACTCGCTTGCTTGTGGGTTCGAGGGACATTGCACACCTAGCCGTCCTTCCAACTGTCTGGCCGGGAAGGGAGCCCTAGGGCAAAGGAGCGAGCGAATCACCATGCCGAGCCAAAGCAGGCAGGGCTGGAGGGGGAGAGCTTCTTTATTTATACATTTTACCAGGCACGGTGAACTGTTTGCAAGCTTTCAAGGATGCGGTTGAAATTCTACAGTTAGAGATAAGGACTTTAGTGTAGATGTTTTTTTACCTCCTTACTATCATGTGTAATTTTGTTATGCATCATAGGACAAGCCAGTTTACTTACGCTGTTCCTCGGCAACTCTGAGGAAGGCTGAGTATTCTTCAAAGAGAATAATGTGTAAGCCATAAACATTATATAGAACAGGCATCACATGACCTAGCCAGGGTCAGGATGTTTCCTGAGCTCCAAGTGGATATTTCCAGAGAGCCCTTGGCATCTAAGGCATGTGTCAGCTGGCTGCAGTGAGTAATTAACAAGGCATGGAGATAACTGCTTCATACTGCCAGGCTGCATATTCTCACACTAGACTGCCACATAGTGACCAACGTTTGAGTCCTGGACCCAGTGTCTTAAAACTCATGCCAGGCCTGTGTGCATGCATGCCCAAAATCACAAGAAGGGAATGGAGGAGAAGGATTGTGGTTTTTTTTTTTTTTTTTTTTTTTTTTTTTGGTATAGAAAAGCAGGGAGTTTATTGAAGGAGTGGTAAGGGAAAACACAGCTCCCAAGAAGGGAGGGGTATGGGAAGTCTTGTTCAGATTTAATCCATATGGATTTTGCAGATTATTGTTATGTATTTGCATTCCTATCTGTTTTACTAAGAGGAACAGAAACTCTCCTCTCACATTCAGGAGTTAACCATAAAAGTTCTCTTGCTCTCTTTTAAAATATAACCTTTTAACTAACTGCAAGCTATGATTACAAGACTTATAAAACATATGTGTTAGGCAATTGTATTTGGTCAGAAATTTATAGACTATATTTGTCAGTAGTAATAGAATTTTCTCACTAACCTTGTAATAATTAACACATGGGACATGACCCCATAGTTTTGTCTTTATTTAATCCACCCATACAAAAACTGCAAATTTTCTTGGTAGTTAGAAAAATAAGTCAGAACTCACACCTGTTTTTCTTTTCTCTTACTGACTTGTAAGAAAATAAGTATGGTGACCTCTGTCAGAAATGGAGACTTTCCTAAAATTTCCACTCTCTTTTTCCCCTTAGTAAAAGAATTCCAGCTCTATTCAATGCAGCAGTGTTTCCAGCTAGATAGAATTGTTTGTATTTTCAAAATATTATTAAGGGGACAGGGAGACTATTGTATACTAATACAATATGACATACAAGTTCCTTATATTAGATTCATTCAACCTGGAAAGTATCAAAAACTCACTTTCAAAAAAAAATTTACCTTGGGGTGCATAGGCTTACCGGAGAGGGACAAAGATAAAGAAAGGGAAAGTGACAAGGTACCCATCAAGGTGGATGGCCACGCTGTAATCCATTCTCCATTCTTCTCTTGCAATTTAGAACACATACATGTACACACACACACACACACGCACATGTGCTCAGTATGCTTCTCAAGCCATGAGTCGAGGCCTTGAACTGCACAGACAACCATGTGCGATCCAGCTGCCTTAAACACCACCCCACTGGTTGTCCCAAAAGTTATTTTTATTTCAGTGGATGATAGATTTTTCAGGCCTTATAATGCCAGATAAAAGTCTCTGATTTGCCCCTGACTTCCGCATGGAATCTGTGGAGCTGAACTACGCTAAAAACAAAGAAAGAAAGAAAAAGAAAGAGAGAAAAAGGAAGGAAGGAAGGAAGGAAGGAAGGAAGGAAGGAAGGAAGAAAGAAAAAGACTAGTGGACTTTAATATTTTTACTAGTCTAATTTATAAGGAGACCAAATTTTTACTTGACATTTTAATTTCTGAATGATAAAATGATAATGTAAGATTGTTCATTATGTTCAAATTTGAGAAAATGGTCCATTTTTATATTTGGAATATGACCTTTGTGGATCTGAAACATCTGCTGTCTTTGCCTGCTGAGTATCCATTCAGTATTAAAATGCTTCTCTTTTACTTTATTGAGTCATCTTTCTGTAATGCTCAGTTCATGTGATTAGCAGGGGCTCACTCTACTTCCTATAATCCAGGGCTAAGATGATACCAAGTTCTGGACAGTCAGAATCACAGGGATTGTTGTTTTAGCAATAGGCCTACAGAATAAGCCTTTGGGTTTTTTCTGTGTTGGGATTAGTGAGGTGGAAAAATGTATGTGCCAAGATGACATGGATTCCCTTTTCAATGGCATGGAAAGAGGCTGCTGGGAATGGAGCCAAAGCAAAGGGTAACAGAACTCAAAAGATGGAGCACACCCAAGTCCTGATGTCATGCTTTGAAGTATGTCTGAGGCTGCGGCCACATCTGGGTTTTTCAATTGTGTGAAACACTGAATTTCTTTCTTTTTTTAAAAATCAGTTTGGGATGGTGTTGTGTTACTTATAATAGAATGAGTTCTGACTAACACATGGAGTCCACTGTATGATTCTTGTGAATCATGTTGGACCATGTAGTTGGGCATACTTTGAGATTAGAGGTAGAACAGGAAGAGAATTTAATTTAGTAATAAATGTGTTTTTGAGTTAATGCTCTATGTCTGTTCTGACCTATTTCAGAGGTTTACTGGGAAAAAACCTTAATTTTCCACTTTGCTAGGCCTAGGAGATTACATGTAGAGCCCTTCTCAGTGAGAATGAATTCTCTGGTTGAACCTCGACTTATCTATTACTGGCTTAGATCCAAGTAGAATAAAAAATGGAAGAGTATGAGGGAGAGATGGAATACTGGGCTCTTTTTGGACCATACTCATGGCTGCCAGTACCATTCTTAGTTCCTCTGAGTCTCTCAGTTACCGAGCAATAGAGTGGTTCACACCCAAATCCAGCTCATTTGCTGTCTTGCACCTGCTGGTTCTATGAAACTGGGTGGGTCACCTTCATGGAGAATCTTCCTGGATCATGGTACTTTCTTCTGCTTTGCTTCCCTCTCTTTGTTCTTCTCCTCCTCCACCTTCTTCAGTCATTCATGGACATTTTGCTCTCAAGATTCAAGATTCATGGAATCAGGTGACTCTGCTCGGAAAACTTAGACCATGTACTGCAACTCAGAGTTTACGAAAGTTCTACACTTAAGAGTTAGGCGTTGACATGGAATGCAGAGATACTTTGAGTCACATTCTACTATTGCAATTATCTGAACAAAAAAGAGTGATTTATATAACAAGAATGGCTTGAATAAGGTGTTTTCTTTTTACATTATCTGCCAGGAAGCTACAAGCCAAGTGTATGGCTTAAATTTGTATATGTGAAGAATTCTTTAGTTTCCATATCCATCAGGGAAACCCTGGGCTATATTCTCATCTGGAGGCTTGACTGGAGAGCAATTCACTTTTATGCTTATTCAGGTCATCAGCAGAATTTATTTCTATTTAGCTGTAATAGTAAGACTCTGGCTTGTTGCCAGTTGTCAGCTGGAGGCTGCTCTGAGGTTTTGGTAGCTCACAATCTTGCTATTTGCTTCTTTAAGACCAACAGGGCACTGTCTTGATTAGTTTGCTAAAAAAGAATCTTATATGACATAACGTAATCATGGGAGTGACATTTCATTAACTTCACTCCAAAATGAAGTCTAACCAAGGGAGAGATATCCTATCATCTTTTCCATATTAAGTGGCTAGAAGCAGGTTACAAGTTCTTCCCACACTCAAAGGGAAGAGATTATGCAAGTATAACACCAAAGGGTAGAGATCGTGGGGTTCAGCTTAGAATTCTGCATAATATAATCAATACTTACCAAAGTACGTCTCATTGAAGATTACTTCCAAAGGGATTTTGTAAGTCTGTATTCATCAAGAATCTTTTTCAAGCAACAAAATGCAAGTGACAAAAGATTGAATACAGTCCTAAGACAATACATAAAAAAGTGATTTTATTCACTCGTGGACTGAATATTCTGAGGGATAATTTGGGCTTTAGGCAACAACGTGATCAGGATTGTCAAGGATTCAGCTTCATTAAGCTTTGACACAGTAATTAAAAGAGAGCATTGCGAGCCAGCCTGTGGCATGGTGGTTAACACAACTGGATCCCATGTGGCTGATTGTGCAGAATGAGTTCCAGACCTGGGAGCTTAAGAAACATGCTAGGCATGTGTGTGCATGCCCAAAATCCCAAAAGGAGGGAAAAATGGATGTCAAAGGACTGTGTCATGGCCATCCCCCACGGAAGGTGCTTTTTCACTTTCTCTACTCTTCCTCTCTGTTTCTGTCTCTCTCAGGTGGGAACATGCACCCTCTAGCAAAAACTAACAACAGCAACAACAAAAGAACATCTCAGGAATAGAAGGTTAGGAACTCTATGCAGTGCTTGGGAGAAAAATCTGGCAGAAGAATTAGCCATAATGCAGAATATGCCAGGGTTAGGATGAAGGACAATGTACTTGGCTTCTCTGTGGCTGATGTGAAATCTGAGAAGGCTGTGCCATGTGCAACATGAGGAAAGATATTGGCAGATATTGTGACATTTTCTCTAATAAGAGTGCCTATCTCTTCCTTTTTTGACTGTGTACCTGAAACACTTCCAATCACTTTTTCATGAGTGAGCAATTGTGTGAGGTCTTCTCAGATCCCTGTCATTTAGATGAGGTTGGGTGTGAACCCAATCCCATGTGCCCATAATTTGGCAGACACTGTCAGTTAACTCACCCAACCCCCACATCAACCCCTTCTTCTTTTAAGCCTGTAACCAGGGACCAGCAGATGGCATAATGGTTATGGTGCTGGACTGCCAAGTAGTTGACCACAGTTTGAGTCCCAGACCTGGTGACTTAAAACTCATGCTGGGCTCATGTGCGTGTGTGCCCAAGATCCCAAGAGGAGAATGGAGGAGAAGGGATTGTGGCATGGCCATCCCCCTGGAGGTGATTTCTCCTTTCTGTCTCTCTGGTGAGTGCATGTGCCTAAAACAAAAACAAAAACAAAAACAAACCTGTAGCCATTCATTGCTATATGTTATGGGTCTGAACAATGAGATATAAACTTAATTTTGAAGAGGGAAAAGCTTTTGTTTCTTACTTTTTTTTAAGTTATCAGAAGACACATTGCATGCCAGAGGGAGTCAGAGAGAGAAGGGGAGAAAGCAACTCCCATAGGATGTGGTCATGACACCATTGCTTTTTCTTCCAACCTGTTGAAATTTTAGCATGCATGTACACATACTCAACATGGTTTTCAAGGTACTGGAGTCAGGATATGAATTGCAGTCAGCCATGTGCGATCTGACTTCCTTACCCACCAGGCTATGGGACTGGCTCACACATTTGTTTTCGTAAAATGAGAGCCCTTCCTTTTACCACCCCATTCTCCTCCTAGCATTGAACACAGACATAATGGCTGGGGCTGCACTGGAAGTCTTGTGCCCAGAATAAAAATGACAAGAGACTCACAAATATCTAGCCTCTGTTATCATTAATGTGATGAACCAGCCTAGCAACTGACTTTCACTCTACTCCTGCCACGTAAAGCGAAGCAAAGCAAAGCAAAACAAAAGCTCAGCTTGAATTATTTAACCCATTATAGTATTGTATTATTATTATTGCCTTAAGCCTAAAAAGATTTTAAAAATAATTTTATTTTTAAATAAAATTATTATTATTATTTTTAAGTTTTGCTACAGGGTATATGTACTCATGAGAGAGAGATAGAGAGAGGGAGAGAGAGACAGAGAGAGGGAGAGTGAGAAAGCAAGCTGCCAGGTCTGGGACTCGAACCACAGTCAGCCATGTGGCAGTCCAGCACCTCAATTACCACACAACCTGCTGGCCTCAAGCCTAGTAGGGATCTTTAAAAAATGTAGTCATTTTCACTTCTAGATGACAGCACTGATTGTAGCATGAAGATCTTTTTTTAAAAAAAGAATTATTTAATTTTATTCATTCATTCATTTTAATTTGACCAGACACACACACACACACACACACACACACACACACACGTACATAGAGAGAGGGAGAGAAAGAAGGAGTGAAAGAGAGAATGTAAGCCACCTGGTCCAGGACTTGAACCATGGTTGGCCATGTGGGAGTGTCCAGCACCTCAATAACCACGCCATCTGCTGGCCCTGTAGTGTGCAGAGTTATTCAATTGGTTACTTATCTATCTAACTTGCAGCAACATGAATGAACTTCATATTGTCAAAGTTGTCTTGCTTTTATCTTAATCATCTTGGCAACCATACTACATATTCTTAGAGTACATAGCTCATAGAACACATCCAGAAGATATTTGTTAAATAAATTAATAAATCAATCCAAGGTTTTGTCTTCTAAGATTGAATGGCTTGTCTGGAGAAAAGACTGTATCCTTTTAATTAGAATGATAGATGTTGAATGGGACCCATCTAATTCCTCAGGTATCAGTTTATCTTATTCATCATGTTCTTGGCAGCTTCAAAGTACAGAAAAGACAGACGAATAAAAATTCACGGGTTTGCAAAAATTGTAGCTAATGCTAAATCATTAAAGGATAAAAGCAACATTCGAAATAAAATACTAAAATTTTGAGAGGAATGTCTGTCCTCAATGTGATAACATAAAAAAAGAATCAATAAATTTAGCACGCAGATCCAAAAAAATAAAACTCAAATGTATAATTTCAGACTCAGAGTGGATCTGCAGTTAAACAAACAAACCTACCCCTGTTTGCTGAGCACTAGACACTCACAGGTTAAAGTCAGGTAAGAGAACACTGACAGAATGAAGAATATTTTATCTCAGGAAGATGATTCTTGTAGATGTGGAAAGGATAAGGAGAGTATTTATAACATGTGCCATCTTTGAAGCACTTTCTCATAGGAGATAAGTTAGATTTATTTGATGTAGTTTCAATAGGACTAAGAGAAAATTTTGGAGCAAAGTATGGAAACTTCAGGCTGAGAAATTGGAGCTCAACACGAGGAAGACGTTAGCAATACAAAATTTTCAAAGCAGGTTTGTGTGACTAGCAAGGCCCAAAGGTATGCTGACTAGCAGTAAATTGCCACATAATGACCTGTATAAGATAATTACAGTTTCCTGTTGTGGTTAGAAAACTAACTTGCCTATTAAGATGCTCCGATTTGATAGATTTACGTTAGACCCACTTTAATAGAGTCTTTTCTTTACTCCATGGGATAGTATTTCTGAAAATCTTCAAAAGTGACAACGTGGTGGTGGTGGTAATAGGATGAAGACTTGTCAACCACACTATTGGATCAGCTTGGTTTTTATAAAAAGGTGGTTCCTGGGACCAGCAGTTATCGTAATGGCTATGTCACTGTACTCCCACGTAGTCGACCGTGGTTCAAGTCCTGGACCTGGTGGCTTAAACTCACGCTGGGGGCGTGTGCGTGCGTGCCCAAGATCCTGAGAGGAGAATGGAGTAGAAGGGATTGCAGCGTGGCCATCCCCCCTGGGGGGTGATCTCTCGCTTTCTGTCTCTCTGTCTCTCTCTGTCTGTCTGGCAAGTGCATGCGCCCTATAGCAAAAACCTTTCCCCCCCCCAAAAAAAAGAGGTGATTCCCTCTCGTGCTTACTCATCCTGGGATGGAAGTCTGTCTGAGGCTGCCTGTTGGTGTTGAATGACAGAGGCTGTATTTCAAGTATGACATGGGAAACCACTATACACAAACATAGCATGCCCATAGTCTAAGAGACATTAAGCCGGAGGCCATGCTACACATACCTACAAGGCTACAGCATGTTTCTTATGTTTCTCATTTGCTCAGTATGGTTTTTGGACATTTTTGGATTGTAATGCTTTTTAAACTTTTTTTTTTTTTTTTTTTTTTGAGAGAGAGGTTTGTGCTATAGGGTGCGTGTGCTCGTCAGAAAGACAGAGAGAGACAGAGAGACAGAAAGGGAGAAATCACCCTTCAGGGGGGATGGCCATGCCACAATCCCTTCTCCTCCATTCTCCTCTTGGGATCTTGGGCATGTATGCACACATGCCTTGCGTGAGTTTAAGCTACTGGGTCCGGGACTTGAACCGTGGTTGACTACATGGGAGTCCAGTGACATAGCCAATACACCAACTGCTGGTCCCTAAATTTTTTTTTTTTTATTTCTATCATGAAAGAAAGAGAGGTAGAGGGTCCCCCAACAGATTATTCACACTATATTCCACCTAGTCTCAACTGGCCTGGAATGTGCTTAGGAAGATCTAGGAATATGAACCCAGGCCCTTCCCCATGTTCAGTTACATTACCACTGCACCATCACCTGGCCCAATGAATTTTTTTCTTTTTGGTTGAGGTTTTTGCCATAGGGTGCTTATGCTGACTAGTGAAAGACAGAGAGAGACAGTGAGAGGGAAAGTGAGGAATCATCCTTCTAGGAGGGATGGCCACGCACAGTCCCTTCTCCTCTATTCTCCTCCTTAAATTTTGGACACGTATGTACACACGCCCAGCATTATTTTCAAGCTGCCAGGTCTGGGACTCAAACCACTGTCAGCCATGTGAGAATCCAGTGCCATAACTACTACACCACCTGCTGGCCTCAGCCCCATTAATTTGAATGCTTTTGAAAGTATAATCAATGTTAAATAAAAGGGACTTTACTGCATCCTTTCCAGACCCTTTTGAATATTGTTTTCTTCTATTAATAATAGCATTGGCTTTTGCAATCACTGGCAGTATTTTGACTTTCAGGGATAAATTTGAATTATGCAGAATGGAGCTGCATTATTGACCTGATGACTCATACGTTTATATTCTTGCCTACACTTAAGCCATATTAGCTACATTTTAAGTGTTTAGTGGCCACATATGGCTAATAGCTATAGATTTCACAATGTTAGCCTAACCCTTTTTAGAAAGTCCCACATGAATAACAAATAAGCTTTTGGAAGTGTGCCATGTGAACAATTCCTTTTTTTTCTTTTTTTCTTTTTTTTTTTTTTTAAATTGCCAGAGGGTATATATGCTTGCTGGAGAGTGACAAAGATATAGACAAAGGAAGGATGGGGGAATCATATCCCCATGGAATGCAGTCATGCTACAATCCCTTTTCCTGGGCATGAAAGTACATATGCCCAGTGTCTTTCTCAAGATTTTGGGGCTGGGATTCTAACTGTGGTCAGATGTGTGGGATCCAACTCCCCTAACCTGCAGGCCACAGGGTTGGCCTAACAATTTCTCTTTCCTAACTCTACATCTTTGTTTCCTCAGTAGTTCTCTCTTTTCTTCTTTCCTTCTGCCTCTTCCTCTTCTTCTTCTTTTCTTCTTCTTCATTTTGTTTGTTTTTAATGTTTTTTTCAATGTCCTATGATCCTGTGTGCCTCTTTCCAAAATAATTTACCCCCTTTTTGTAAATCATTAAGTCCCAAATCTACTCCTGTGTTTTCTAAATTACAGAATGGTAATTTAGTATGTCTTATTCACTAGTATTCTCCAAAGACAAGAACAGTTACCAACACTTAGATAAGACTAAATAGAGAAATGAATGAACTCATGCTCCAAAATAAGCCATGGATTGAAAATGTTCGAGCTTTGTCATATTTCCTCGCTTATTTGGGGTGAGAAATGAGCCCTTGAGTAAAGGAGAAGAGACAGTCAGTCCAATTTGGGGAGACCACTTTTCCTCCCAGTAATATTTTTAAAAATCTAATACCCTAGCCGGAGGAGCTAAGTTTCTTCTGTAAGACTATCCTACTCCTCCTGTTAATTTGACCTCATCGTTGAGAGGTCTTGACTCTTTTCCTAATGCAGCTTACAAAACCTTCTTTAATCTGAAAGGGTTCAGCCCCGTTACTATTGTTGAACTCTTGCTGTAGTGCTATCAAAAACAATAAAATTGCCAAATACATTTGAAATCTATATATCCTGAGGCTGTAAGATTATTTTCTCTTTACTAGCTAAACATGGTGCTTTCAACACAGCAGGCAGTCAATACCTGTCTCTACATTATTCCATAAAGCCATGCACTAGATATAGAATATATCAATCAACAAATTAGATAAAGATCATGGCCCTCAGGAAGCTTACATTTAAATGGAAAAAAGAGAAGAAAGAAAAGAAATAAGCTACAAACACAAAAATGAAATATATATGTACACACACACACACACACACACACACACACTATAGTAAGATCTAATGCATCCAATTAAAAATTAGAGCAGGAAAAAGGAATTGGGTGGGAAAGGAGGTTGTTACTTTCACCCTTAGCTTTATTGAAGCATATCTGACAAATAAAAAAGTAAATATTTAAAGTATACAATGTAATATTTTGATATCAGTACAGACTATAACATGATGAAGTAGGCAATAAATTAAAGCATTTAAATCAATGCTGTTGTGTTCTGAGCTCATACAATAACAACTTATTTTAAAAATGAAAAGGTATCATGGTAACACACCCATCCATGTGTGTAAAATGTACCTGAGTTCATTTGTATCTGAAATTTTATGCATGTGATATTATTTGGCAGTTCTATGGCTTGGATAAGACTGACTTGCTATGAACTGAAGGTAATGATAGAGGACAACACAACCAACTGGGAAAAATATAATAAAGGAAAGTGTTATTATATACTTTATTCAATAATCTTTAGTTATAAAAGGAGGAGTAAATCATGGCAACACATTTGGGGGAGTTGAATAAATTGTTATCGCAAATGCCAGTCCTGATAAACCAATGATAGCAATGAGCTGAAGAGGGTCAAACTACAAAATAGATTCTATTTGAGAAAGACACAGAACAGATAGCATCAAAATTATAGCAATTTAGAAACTAGCAATGAAGAAATAAGATATATCAAGCTAGAAGTCACAGATATTAAGTGGGGCTTTTCAGATTATAAGTTAAAAATAAGTGACAGGAGCAGAGAATGGCTTGGATGTATACTCTTATATCCAGGATAGCCAGATAACAGTCAGCTTTCAGCCACATTGTATTAGCAGAGCCATTAAATTGAGCACAATGAACATTAAAAATGAAAAGCAGAATGTAGAAGAAGTTATAATGATCTTTGATAAGATGTTCTTTGATTTCATCTCTGATCCTAATAAATAACTCCCTACATTTGTGCTTATACATGAAATTATTATACCAAATGGTCAGAAAGATTATTTCTAACTCTACCTCACCTGCCTAATGATTATTCTGGACTATTTTAATTAATGGAAATGATTCCCTGGGCTAAGAGAGATGCTTTTAGAATCATGTGGTTCCCATATTAAACCTGAGATCACACAACTGTTTATTAGCATGAATGTATCTTTAATTAGTCACATAGCAATTGTCCTAGTCTATTTTGTGGCAAATAACAGATAATACTGGAAACCGGGTGATCGTTTGAATGTTTATTTTAAATTTGTCATTTGCGTTCAGCAGATAAAGAGAGATGGAGAGAAAGTGAGAAAGCCTCCTCCAGCGGGGATGGCCACACTGCAATACCTTCCCTTCCATTCTTTTCTCAGGATTTTCAGCACATGCACACACATACCTGGTGTGTTTTTTAAGCCACTGGGGTGGAGACTTAAACCACACAGTCAACCATGAGGGATCCAGTGCCTTAACCACCACTCTACCAGCTGATGCAGAAACTGGGTGATTTATAAAAAGAAGTTTTATGATTTGGAGGTCCAAGGTCCAGGGTCTCTCTCTAATGGGGGGTCTTCTGGTTGCAACACAACATGGTGGAGGGCAAGGGAGTGTGGTCTGTGTTGTGTGTGTGTGTGTGTGTGTGTGAGAGAGAGAGAGAGAGAGAGAGAGAGAGAGAGAGAGAGAAAGAGACTCTTTCATTCCCCTTCTTTGTAAGCCCACCAAAAGTCAATCATAGGACTCTACCTTGAGAACATTTATCTTAGTCTCTTTCTAAATACTCCACTTAACTCCATAATTATATCAAGTTTTCACCCAATAAATCCAATTACAATGGCTCAAAACATGCATTTTTGGAAGGCATATTTAAAAATAGCAGTAATTTAAAAGTTTTCTTTCATTTCTGCCACCCTTGGAAACGTGATGGTGGAGGATTAAGTCAGCATAAAACTGGATAATTAGACCCAAGGCAAAAACATAGTTGTAGAATTTTTCTTTAAATCACATGAGTAGTGGAGAAATATCAATACTATTAGTTATAATGCCCTAAATAATAGAAATAATGGGATACAAAAATTTAAATCTATTGATAGAAGACCTTTTGTTTTGGATCATCTTACCTTTAAAACTGAAGCTTAGGAGATCTCCATTTTCAACATGATGGAAGGCCTCTATGAACCAACTCCTAGTGAAATAATCAAAGCTGGAAAAGCTATCAAAAACAAAGCAAAACAATGATTTCATCTCTGGAAATAGTTGTGAGGGCATATAGCAAAGGAAAAATATTTATTCAGGAAATATAGTAAGACTTAATAAGTAATAGCAAATATAGCAAACAGCCTACTAGAGAGATCATTAAATTACTGCTACCCTTGATAAAATTATTGCTATGCCAGAGTGATACAGGGAGAAAGCTGCCATTGGCAACCAGGAAGAGAGTCCTCAGGATAAAGTAAACCTGCCAACACCTTGGTCTTGGGACTTCTAGCTTCTAGAAGCATAAGCAATTTTTAAAAATTATTATTTAAAACCCCGTCTTCAAATCCTGGGTCAAGCTGAACAGGTCAGCCATGTCCATGGGTGTGCCCATGGTCCTGGTTGGCTGGAAGGCTTGGGGAGAGGGGATCATGACGTAGCGAGACCTTGTCAAGAACACCTATATTTCTCTCTCTCTCATAAAATGAAATTTCGTAAAAGAGGAAAAATGTAGAACAGAAAATAAAGAAATTCAACAAAGTTCCAGGTTATAAGACCAACACACAAATATCAGTTGTTTTTATACACATATGTCCATAGATGGCACTGTCTCATATCTGTGAAATGTCTACTAAAGAACTATTAAAACAGATAAACTCAACAAAGTTGTGAAATACCATTTAGATATACCAAAAAACCCCACCCAGTTTTGTTTATATTCACAAGAAATGAACAAACCTAAAGGAAATTAAGAAAGCAACTCTTATTTATAATAGCATTTAAAAAAATGAAATACCTAAGAACTTAAATTTATCCAAGAAAGTGAAAAATTTATACTCTGAGAACCACAAAACATTTCTGAAAGAAACCAAGACCTAAATAAATGAAAGTACACCCTATGTTCATGAACTGAAAGTCTTAATACCATTAAGATGTTACTACCAGAAAATGCAAAACAGTCCATGTAAAAAAATGCAAGATTTCTTTTCTTTAGAAATGTAAAGTTCATTCCTCAAATACACATGGAATTTCAAAGTTCCCAGTTAACCAAAAAACTCTTGATTAAGAAGAACAGAGTAGAAGGATTTACACATCCCAATTTCTTTTCTTTCTTTCTTTCTTTTTTTTTCTTTTTTTTTTTTTTTAGTTTTTTAGTTTTTTTTGCCATAGAGCACATGCACTAGTGGAGAGACAGTGAAAAGAAAAGTGAGAAATCATCTCCAGGGGAATGGTCATGCCACAATCCTTTGTCCTCCATCTACCCCTGGAATTTTAGGCATACATGCACATGCACCTTGTGTGAATTTCAAGTCACCAGGTCTGGGACTCCAACCATAGTTGGCTATGTGGGAGTCTAGCACCTTAACCATCATGCCACCTGCTGGCTCCAACATCTCCCAATTTTAAAATTAACTACGACTCTATGGTAACCAAAAACAGTATAATTCTAGCATCAGGGTAGATGCAAACACTAATAAAGCTGGTCTGATAATCTGGAAATAAAACCATACATCTATGACCTATTAATTTTCAAGCAGGGTACTTCATTCATTCAATGGGAGAAAGAACATTATCTTCACCAAATAGTCCTGGTATAATTGAATCTCCAAATTATAAAAGAATAAAGTTGGATCCCTACCTCACAGCATACATAAAAAATAATTCAAAAATAGGTCAAAGACATAAATATAAATGCTAAAATGATAAAAAAAAACTCTTAGGAAAAAGCATAGAAGTCAACTTCAATGACATTAGATTTGCTAATTAATTCTTAGGTATGATATCAACACCACAAGCAACAACAATAATGAAAATAGATGAATTGGACTTATCATAATTTTGCACCTTTTTACAGCAAAGGACATAATCATGAAAGAGAAAAGACAATCTACAGAACAGAAGATAGTATTTGCAAATTATATATCTGATCAGTGTTTAATTCAAGAATATATAAAGAACTACAACTCAACAATAAAAAAAGCACTCCATTTAATAAAGGGTCAGAGATCATGAACAGACAGTTCCCAAAGAATATATACAAATTTCTAACAAGCACATGAAAAGATGCTCAATATCATGAATCATTGGGAAAATGCATACCAACCCACAATGTGATACCACTTTACACATACATAAATGCCAATATTTATTTACTGCAGCATTATTTGCAATAGCCAAAAGGTGCAACCAGCCCAAATGTTTACTGATGGATAGATGGACAAACAAAATGTGGCAAAATTTTACAGGTAATTACCAGGAGAAAACAAATCTATGTTGTAGTTTCGCAATGAGCAGAACAGAAAACAGTGTAAGGAATTTCTAGAGAGGACCAAAGACTGATATCAGGAAAAGGAGACTACACATTGACTGTTACTTTGGAGGTGGGACAGGGCTTTCCACTTCTGATCTTCTGTGGCCTGCCCTGTTTCACAGAAGACTAGGCGTGTGATAGCTAGTTTGATCACAAATTTCACTGTCACCTGGCATCTGTTAGACTCTCACAATGGGATGCCCTGGCAGGTGATTGAAAATTAGGAAAGGAAGAATGTCGAAAGCTCACTCTTCTCTTGGGGGGAAATAAAAAGGTGTTTTGGGGGGAGAACCTTCAGCAGAGATCAAAAAAGGTGAAGCACCTGGGCTTCTGCTCGCTAACATGTATCCAGAAGTATCACAGGTTTTGTGGGTCATAGACCAACAGTAGCAGCAGAGGCTGCAGCAGCCCTGGCATCACAGTGTCCTAGCTGTCTGTGACATTTGCAGGTAACTTTGGGCTCTATGATTCCTGCACTGTCAATAGGAACATGAGCCATGGATTTCTGCAGGGCAACTTCAGCAGTGGCTCCAAGGAGTCCTAGCTTCCGGAGGGCCTGGCAGCTGCAGCTGGGCAGGGAATTGTGTGCTAAAGATAACACAGTTTCCCTTCCGCTCCTCCAACCTAGGACCTGGTGGATACCAGCCTTGAGGAACTTTGCCTTTTCTTTTTGGCCACTCCATCCTTTGGTCCTTTTGTAGCTTATTCAATCTGTTAAGTCTCCTCCAATTGAAATACCAGCTGACTTTCTGTTTCCCCAACTGGATGATGAGTGATACGTGAAAACAAGTAGGGACTGACTCTGTAGCACAGCAGTTAAGAGCTGTGTGTAGAAAGTCAGATTCCACATAGGCAACTGTGGTTTGAATCCCAGTTCAAAGCCTGGGGGCTTGGAAAACATAACAGGCATGTATATACATGCCCTGAATCCTGACAGGGTGGAAAATGGAGAGAAAAAGATTGTGGCATGACCATGCCCCTTCCGCTGGGGGGGCGGGGGGGGGGGAGCAGTGTCTCTCTATCTCCCTCTTTCTCTGTCTCTCTCTCTTTCTCTGGTGAGTACGTGAACCCTCTGTCAATAAAATAAATAAGTGTGAGGTTGGCCTGTAGCCTAGTGGTTGAGGGAACTGCATCTCACATGGCTGACAGAGCAATTGGAGTTCTGGAACCAGTGACTTCAGAAACATGCTGGCATGCGTGCATGCCCAAAGTCCTGACAGGATGAAGAATTGAAGAAGGGATTGCAGCATGACTACATCCCAGTGGGGATTGCTTTTTCCCTCTCCCTCTCTGTCTCCGGTGAGCATGCACCCTTTGGCAAATTAAAAAATTATATATAGTACTGCAGATACATAACATGTTTTTCCTCAATTTTTTTCCACATTGATTCATATTTAATTTAATATGATTTGATTCCAATATTGTATATTTAGAATACATTTTTTCTTGCTTTAGTATAGGTATAAAAGTGTATAAAATTGCATAACAAGATATATCACAAATAAAAATAAGAATATTAAATCAAGAGAGAAATAAATTTTATATTTTATAGTTTGATTTTTTTTTATTAGAGAGATTTTTTACTATAGGGCATATGTACTCACTGGAGAAATAGAGAGAGAGAGAGAGAGAGAGAGAGAGAGACAGAAAGCAAGAAATCACCCTCCAGGGGAATGACCATACCAAAATCACTTCTTCTCCAATCTCCTTTTGGGATTTTGGGCACACATGCACATGCACTTAGTGTGAGTTTTAAACTGCTGGGTCTAGGACTGGAATCATGGTTGACTACTTAGTAGTCCAGCAACGTAAAGTTTATGCCACCTGCTGGTCCCTATAGTTTAATATATTAAAATAGACTATCTTCCTGAGATTTAATTTGTGGAGTTCAAATAAAAACTTGAAAATATTAAGATAAGAATCATATAATAAGTACTTCTTTCCTAAAAACTTTTTTGACACATACAGACAAAAAAAAATTATTATACTTTTAGACTAGAAAATCTGTCCTAATATTGTTCATTAGATTCCAAGTTAAACATTTTCATGTTTTTATGACTTTTATGATGAACCCACCAACGGGTATTATATTTCCTGATTATGTTCGAACTATGATAGCTTATTTCTCTATCGAGTTGCAACTAGCTATGCATACTTAGAAGTTGTTGGTATAATTACAGAAAGAGAGAACACATGTAAGAAATGAAAACAAAACTTCAGGCATAGGATAAGCATTGAGTTTCCACAAACATTAACTCCAGTGAAACATGTAGCACGTCAAGAGAGAAATACATGAGGCAAAGACAGCATTAGAGATGACGTGCTTTCTTAATTTTTTGCATTCTCATACTCTCTTGTACTAAGTTCCCCACATCCAGAAATAATAGATATTAATGTATGAAAAGGACTTTAGTCTGGGATATTCCAATATAACTAAAACATCTGTTGAGAATAATTGAAACTCCAATCACAATTAGAACTATATATTTCATTACACATAAAATTAGGCACTGGTAGATGTATTTATACATATACAGGTAATATTTTGAAGTGTGATTTTACTTCATTTCCCTTTATGTAACTGCTCCAGTAGTATAATAAATACTATAGATTAACTTAGGTGGTAGAACACAGTGGGAAGGAATGTGGGCTCTGGTATCAGTGGCCTGGCTTCAGTTCCTGGTTTTATTACTAACCATGTAGACTTGGGTGAGTTCTTAATCTCTCTGTACCTCATATCCTCATTTGTTAAATGTTATCGGTGTAAAATGGGTAATATATACAGGTACTTAGCAAGATGTCTATGTAGTTTTGGACTCCTTCTAAGAAGTATGTTACTGTATCAGGATTCTTACAGCTAGGACCTGAAGACAATAGAACAAAGTCAATACTTTACCATTTAAAAGAGGGTCTTGGGGGTCAGTAGATGGCGTAATGGCTACATTGCTGGACTCCCACTTAGTTGACTGTGGTTCAAGTCCTGGACCTGGTGGCTTAAACTCATGATGGGCATGTGTGCGTGCATGCCCAAAATCATGAAAAGAGAATGGAGGAGAAGGGATTGCAACATGACCACGCCCTCAGGGAGTGATTTCTTGCTTTCTATCTCTCTGTATCTCTCTGTCTCTATGGCAAGCACACACGCCCTATAGCAAAAAATCATTTAAAAAATAGGGTCTTGAAATCCATTTTGTACATTATTATTATTTAAAACTTTCAATTGCAAAGGACAAACACTTGAAAGCAGTTTTCTAAATTTCAAAATCTTTCCTTTAAACATCAGGAACAAAAGCTTGGAGGATTGAAAATAAAGTTTTTGCTATAAACTACCAAGCAAGCAGAATGATTTAGGGGCAATTTCCTGCTGAGCAGAGATTAGAGGAAAGCCCTTTGTCAGAGAGTCAAAAGCCTGGGAATGAGAGAAAGGAGTGCATTCAGGCTTCAATGGGGCGCCTACTCTCTAATTTCAGGAAGAAGGAGCATGTTCTCTGTTTCCTTTTGGGAGGCAAAACTTCATAATGTTCCCCAGATGGGATGCCTAGAGGATTTTGTAGAAGGTTTTGCATTTTCAGGCAGAAAGAGGTTTTAGATAGTGATTTCCATTACATCCCAGAGTTCCAAGAGATCTGGTGTGGAGAAAATGAAAATAATTGTTGCATGCCCTAATAGAGAATGTGGGCTGCAAAGAAGGTTGATAAATCATAGAAGGCCTATACAGTGTACATATATCAAGGCCATGCTAGGGTCTTTGGGGACCAGCCAGGAAGCCCGTACATATGCAAAAACCCACGGGACCACTCACATCAGAAATGTATATGGGCACTCCCAAAATAGACAAGAAGCCATTTTAAAGCTGAGGCATGTCCTGGCATGTTCAGGGAAGCTATGCTTTAAACTCCATCTTCTATACGCCCAAAATATTCAGACAAGGTAGGGTGACCTCTGTTTTCTCTTTGTCTCTGGCTGGCTGTCTCTCTGTCTCACACTCTGTCTTTAAATTTTTAATTTTTTAAAAATATTTTCAACCACTTCTCCTCACCTTGGGCCTTTTCTTTCACTTGCTAATTTCAGAAGCCATTTTAAAATGAGGTATGTCCTGGTGTGTTCGCATAGCGTGCTGTGCGGTTTTCATTTTTTACATGTAAAAAAAAAAATTTTCCCTCTTTTTCGGTAGTATTTTTCTAGACATTTTTTCTTTGCTTATATTTTTTTAACCTTACTTTCCCACTCTAAGCTTCACTCTCTACACGCTGAATGTCTAGATAGACCTAGGTGCACAGTAGCCAAGCATCTGAATATTTTTAGAGTCTTGGAAATCCTCAATGCTTATTGAACCTCCTGCTTTAATGAAGGAATTTCTTTTTATAAATATGAACTATTAATCTTTTTGTGGATACCATATTGCAAAGCACAGAGGAGGATAGATTTTGTCACAGAATGACCAAAAACAACCGCAGAGGCACAAGAAATATGAGAAATCAAGTCAATATCTCTCCCCTAAGGGATAAGAACAATCCCTCATCATCCACAGACAGTACAGTAGAATTCATGGAAATGTCTGATATAGAATTTAGAATTTTTTTTTTTTTTTTGGAGAGGTTTTCGCTATAGGGTGCATGTGCTCGCCAGGCAGACAGAGAGAGACATAGAGACAGAAAGCGAGAAATCACCCCCCAGGGGGGATGGTCACGCCGCAATCCCTTCTCCTCCATTCTCCTCTCAGGATCTTGGGCACGCACGCACATGCACCTGGCGTGAGTTTTAAGTCACCGGGTCTGGGACGCGAATCGTGGTTGACTACGTGGGAGTCCAGCGACATAGCCATTACGCTAACTGCTGGTTCCCTAGAATTTAGAATATTCATAGTGACAAAACTTAATGATATGCAAGAGGTGAGAGATAATGAATTTCAGAAGATGCAGGAGAAAAGAGACAATGATTTTCAGGAGGTGTTGAAGTTCTTCCATGATCTGAAAGAAGACATACACACCATAAAAAAGAATCTAATGGAGCTATTAGAGATGAAGGCTGCCATTCAGGAAATCAAAAGTTCTCTTGAAAGTATTAAAAGCAGATTAGTCCATGCAGAAAACTGAATCTTGTATGTTGAAGGCAAAACCTCTGATCTAGAAAAAACAAACAAAAGAACTGAGAAAATAACCCCCGAAAAATGAGAATGCTATACAAGAAATACTAGCCAGCATTAAGCACCTAAATATCCAGGTAATCGGTATCCGAGAAGGTGAGGAAACTAATAAGGGCACTGATAATCTATTCCATGAAATCTTGGAAGAAAACTTTCCAAATCTAGAGAGGCATTTAAATATACAGACCCAAGAAATACAAAGGACCCCTAATAGAATCAACCTAAGAAGATCTTCTCCAAGGCACATCAGAGCCAGACTGGCCAAATCTACAGACAAAGAGAAGATACTAAAATTAGCAAGAGAGAAACGTCAGGTTACTTATAAAGTTTATCCAATCAGGTTAACCTCAGACCTCTCATCAGAAACAACGCGACAAGGAAAGAATAGGAAAATATATTCAAAGTGTTAAGTGAAAAACAGTTTCAACCAAGAATACTATACCAGGCAAGATTATCTTTCCTATGGAAAGAAAGGATAAAACATTCTCAGATAAATAAGACCTGAAAGAATTTGCCAATAGCAGACCCACTCTCCAAGAAGTTCTGAAAGGAATGCTCTACCAGAAAAACTAAAGACACATACAGAAATAAGAGAACAAAAGGCAACCAAGAAAATGACCAATTTAATGCTGTGGACAAAAAAAATCAATAATAACATTGAATGTTAACTTTCAGGATTTAAATAGTAAGATTGGACCACAGCAACAGTGCATATTCAACAGAAGAGAGTTTGAACATAAGACTGAAATGGCAAAATAGAACTTTATGACTTTTGTGAAAACATTACTGATTTTTTTTTTTACTATGCTTTGTTTTCCCAATTTAAACATTTTACTTCCTTTTGAGTTGTTGATAGGTTCAGCAATTTGTTAAAATATTTTTCTTGTTTGTTTCTTTAAATGGAAACATAAACTTTTCTTCCTTCTGGATCCCTTTTGAGCTGGAAATATTTGAGGGTATTCTTATGGCAGAAGGGTTATTTGCATAACTTCAATAATGCTTGTTGCATTGAATCAGAATCTGGAAATGCTCATGATTGGATAAGGCTTTGACTGGAATGTCTTACCTGAAGATCAATCAGAAAACTATGGAATTAAGGTGGATCTCAAGTAAGCCAACAGAAGCTCTTAGAAAGATGGCTTGGCACCATAAAGAATTTTGCCTGGCAGAGAGGATTAGAGAAGACACATGAAAGAATTTATAACCTAAAATAACCTGGACTTTTCCAGCCCAGCATTGTAATCAGTAGAGATTGCAAAAGAGCAACCACACCAGAGAATTATCTTAAGAAATACTTTGAAGAAAAAAAAAGAGACTGATTTTTTTTTTTTTTTTTTTGAGAGATTTTCGCTATAGGGCAGACAGAGAGAGACAGAGAGACAGAAAACGAGAAATCACCCCCCAGGGGGTATGGTCACGCCTCAATCCCTTCTCCTCCATTCTCCTAAAATATATATATATTTAACTTTATCCATTTATTTATTTATTTTAATTTGTCCAGAGCAGGATAGAATGAGAGAGAGAGAAAAAAAAAGTGAGAAAGGAAGCCACCAGGTCTGGGACTCACACTGCAGTCGGTCATGTGGAAGTCCAACACCCCCAACCACCACACCACCTACTGGCCCCAGAAAAAGAGACTGATCTTTGCTAGCAGATGGTATAACACAGAATACTTTGTAGGCAGGGCTGAATTGAGAAGGTTTATGTGTGACTAGTGCTGAGCATTTGCTTTTTAACAATTTCAGTAGTTGACATGTAAATATTTTCCTAAAAATATTTAAAACCATACTGTTTCTATTGTTATAGAGCCACAAACAAAATTATAAGAAATGTTTTGAACATTGTTTTTAAAATTCAGTATTCTAAAATTTAAAAAGTTGTTTGTTAACTGTCAAGAACTATGGAGTATGAGCGAAAATTTTTTGATATGTAAAGTAAATGTGGAAAAAATTAAAAATAAATAAATAAACAGGAAAAAAAGCAGTGAATATGGAGAGAACTAAGGTGGCCACAAAAGACTAATAGGAAGAATGACACAGCCCATTGGAACCTAGAGAGAGCCCTGGAACATGCATGCCCTGTCCCCTCTACTGTGATAACTACTCACAAGTTCTTGTTTTTTAAAGCTTTCCCATAGAGGAGCAGGACATGAGGCAAGCAGGCAAGATGAGTGTCTGTGTATTATTGCTAGGAGAGTTTGAAAAACTAATTGAGTCTCACATCTCTATTAACTAATTATTTACTCCTCCTAAGGTCTTTTCAATCAGATGGGACTAAGTTACCCAGAGAAGCCTAGACTACATTCTTAAAAGGAGGCTTGAGGCTGGCCCATCGCCTCGTAGTTAGGAGAACTAGATTCCACACGGCTGACCCTGTGGCTTGAGTCTTGGATGCTGTGGCTTGAAAAATACATTGGGTAGCCAAAGCTGGCTAGAAGAATCAAAAAAACAAAAACCAAAAAATTACAACAAAAAAATACACTGGGCACATGTGGACACATTCCCGAAGTCCCAACAGAATGCAGAAATGGAGGAGAAGACATTGTGGCATGACCATGCTCCTTTGAGTTGTGCTTTCTCTCTCTCCTCTGTGTCTCCTGTCTCTCTGGCCAGCACACATACTCTTTGGCAATTAAAACAATTTTAAAAAGGAGGCTCAGGGAACAAGTTGAAAGCACCGGGAAGATATATGAAAAGTTGTTTCTGCCCATCTGAATCATAATGAGTGACATTCTAACCTACTACAAATTAAAAAAAAATGACAAACACGGTATGACGCACACTCCTAAGCCATCCACACTACGACATGAATATATGAGAGAAGGGAAAGGAGAGTGGTCCTCTTTCAGAACCCTTCTCTTTTTGTCTATACTGTCTCTGTTCTGCAGTTTCTCTTCCTCCCACAGTTTCTTGCCCCAGGCTATATCGGGCTGAGCGATAACTTTATCCCCAAAATGAGCTTTCTCCATTCCCACTTGTGCATGCACTTGGTGTCGCCTGCCTGTGTGATATTTACATTTGCATTGTTTTTCTCAGTTCTGTTCTCCCATGTTCGGGTATAGTGATGTCTGTGAGGTTTTTCAGATTGTGTAGTGCTCTTTCTAACGTGGACTGCCTCCATTCCACATCTTCTCTCTCTGTTTGGCTTTGCTGCAGGATCAGCATTTTGTGTGTTGTATCCGTAGGAGGGTCACCGTAAATCACCTTTGGCAGGATGAGTCACACTGTGCTGAGCTGAGCTGAAAAGTGATTCCTTTCCTCAGCACCAGAGAACGTTTCCCTTTTAGCCATGAAATAGTCCCTCCCTGGCAGCAGCTAGAAGGAGTTACCTCTTAACCTTTCCTGCTCAATTTTGGATAGGCTGTGAGAGTTCTGTGCACGCCCAACGAAGATCTAATAAAGGAATGACGATACCTTTCAAGAGCAATATTCTTATGAAGGCTGAGAATGCTGGTTTTGTGTCCTTTAAGACAAATGAAATGTCATTATACAATCCAAAATCGGATACCTGTTATTGTATTAGTTTTCAGTAGTTTCGAGTGGATTTGAAATGTGTGGAGTGTAAGTCACTGCACCAGTAAATTTTCCTTCTTGAGGAAAGATAATCACCCAAGAACCAAACTGGAGTTTCACATCCCAAGTTTGATTACCTTTCTACAAGCAGTTAGAATGTTATTTGGTAAGCTGCAGTGCAATTAATGACTAGAACTGCAGGAAGTATTTAATTGAGTATTGATTTAAGGCCAAGCTGTTGTTTGGCTGAGGCATTGCATTATAATTAATGGACCCTAGCTGGACTTTAATTTTTCTATTCTACCTGACTTGCAAGTGTTGAAATAGCAACCCCCAAACACAGAGCAAGATTTCCTCTTTTCATATGAACTTTTTCAAGTTATGACCACATTTATTTTTGACATACACAGAAGACCTCGGGCTTTTGATAGTAACTTAAAGGAGGCTGTGTGTGAATAACTTAAGATTAAATTCTCCAATGACATGGAGTGAATTAATCAATAAATTCATTTGTGTGAGTTTAATACAGGGTAATATTATTAGTAGCATGATTTACTGAGGAGGAGGATGCTTTATACTTCTTTGGAGTTCTGTAGAAAAAGAACAGATTCTCCTATTTTTGAGATCATACAGATGAATGTGTATTTGAAAGACACAGGATGAGGAAAATGTCCTTTAAAAGACTCATCCATTAAAAACATTTCATAATTGGTTAATCCCTAAGAATGACAGGTATATGTATATATGTAAGTTTGTAATTTTTAAAAGTAACTGTTCTAGCTACCATATCTGATTTGATATAATTAATACTTAAATACAAGCTTTGTTATGTTTAAGATGATGACTTAAAGTTTTATTAGATCAGCAGGTTCAATTAACTACGTATCAAATGCCTAGCTTCATTGAGTTCTATAAGAATGTAAAGATGAGCACAACACAATTAATAATAATAGCTGACCCCATGTATGTCACAGCCTATTTTGAACTTGAACTTCGCAGAAATAACTAAACCACATGGCAGTGTGTAATTTGTGCTATAACTTAAAAAAAAGGACTTACTAATTCAGTATGTTTCCACTCCCTAAAATTATCAACCATCTCATTTTCATTGTCCTACTTGCAAGTCTTTCCTCTCCTCCCTAGTTGCTATTATAGTTAAATCCCCTTCATTTCAGCTCTTACCAATGTTACCCAACTGTTGCTGCAAAAGATTCTGAGGTGTAAAAGTTTCAATCTCCTCAATCTCATCTTGCTACCTTAACATAAGGGACTAGCTGTTTTGTGCCTGCTGTGGAGTGGTTTGGGAATTGGTTGTAATCCCAGCAGTAATTTCCAGTCTGGCAACTGGTACTCCCTTTCTGAAATGTGGAATCGCCACTTTTTGTCAGCTCCCCCGGGGTGATAACGCATTGGGGAAAAGCAATGGAACACTTGCAGGAAGGGTTAGACTGGCTGAATTTTAAAACACTTCAATGGATTCAAGACTCCAGCATGTTTTAATGATTGTAGAGCTCACAGCATAATTGGTTAGATCCCTCAGGAAGATAGACATTCAGGATTAACCACGCGGTGTTTAGATATGAGTCACTGACTGACCTTTAATATACTCTGCATCTTCAAAATCAGGTGGTGTGAAGAAAAATGAGGAGGTAGATGGTAGATGTATTTTTCATTTCAGATCAACCAAGTTGCCTGCTGGTATAATAGCATAAAAATTTCACATGCTAATAACGACATTTATTTGTGTCACTGGTCAGTAAAGTTTAGGCAGTGGGGTTGTGTGGTAATATATATGAACTGATGAAAAGGGTATTTCTTATCTCTTTGTGAATGTGTTTTATATATAACTAAGTCCAAGTGACATTTGCAGAATTGTCCGTTCATATAGAAAATTGTACTTTTGCTCATTATACATCAAGGTTTCTTTGCTTTCTCTTTGTTATTGAAATATATGAGAATTCAAAACATCTCTGAGTATGTGTTTTGGACTCAATATGGTCCTCCAGCAATGTTATAGAAAAATTATTTTATTAAATATTAATCATCACCATATTCATTATAATAGAACTGTGCCTTTTATTTTTGTATTAAAATATGTTTACTATGAACACAAATAACTGCTTTAAGTAACTGGCTTTGTTTTAGTAGTAGAAAATATCCAAGACAGGTGCTCTTATGGGCTGGTGAGAACATGACATTCTCTTTGAAAAAAGTTGATTTGGGGGTCTAGAAGTGTTCATGGATTGTACAGAGGAACTTTAAAAACAAAACATAAAAGTTCATGAAAAAATGGAATTAAAGGGGCAGGCAGGTGGAGTGGCAGTTAAGGTGCTGGACTCCCACATGGCTGACTGTGGTTTGAATCCCGGACCTGATGGCTTGCTTTCTCACTTTCCCTCTTTCCCTCTCCCTCTCTCTAGTCAAACTGAAGAATAATAATAAATAAGTTAAATTAAATAAGTAATTATTTTTAGAAAATGGAATTAAAGTACAAGTTTATTTTGGTACAAAGACATTTTGAAATCCATGCATAGTTTTTGTAATATACATTTTCTGATAATTTTTTTAAAACTCCTCATCTAGTTACCACTTAGGGTACAACCAGAGTGAACTGGATAAAGGACAGAGTATCTTGTTCAATGAATGAATAAATGAGTGAGTGAATGAATGACAAAGTGAAAGAGTAGCTAGTACTATTGTTGACCATAATGAGTAGGTTGTATTTTTTCACTCACCCATGTTTTCTCAATTTTTATAGCAGACTAGGAGATACATCCAGGAGGTATATCTAAGTAACCGTAGCAAAGTTATCGAGAAGCATGTTTGAGGATTTACGGTAGAGACCATGCAGGTAGAAGTCCAAGCTTCTTCTCTTCCCTGGCCAAGATTCTGTGTGGATTGAGAACACAGACTGCATCTACAATAGCTCCCTTCCAAAGCTCAGTATACCCTTCTGATGCTAAGTAACTTTAGGTAAGAAACTTAATCCCACTCTCCCTCAATTTTCTCATCTGTAAAATGAGGATAGTAGCAGTTCTTGCCTCATAGGAATGCCTTGCATGTTAACTAAAATCATATATGTAAAATATTTTGGACTGGTTTTCCCAAATGAGCACAAATTCCTAAGTATCAGCAATTATTACTGTTATTATCATTCTGTGGAATCTTGAGTGTTTGTTCATTTTCTCTTGTAGCCTTAAAAATTCCTCTGTGTGAGTGACATTCTAAGCGTATCTCTGATTACTGGTGTTCTTATCTGCTGTTCTGTTACTTCGTTACCCTGATCGGAACCACTTTGCTGCTCCATGGTATTCCAACTCTGCTGTCAGTCCTCCTTCCCCTGTGTGGTCCTCGTCCTTCTTCCTCTCCGAAATTTCCAGCAAAGGGAAAGGGCATCTTTATTTTTATTAGTCATAAGAAAGTTCTGACTTACTTAGTTTGTTCACATTAAACCATTACTTATTAGTTTTTTTTTTTTTTTTCCTTTCTCTTGTGGATATTTCTGCAAGACTCCCTAAGAATTCATTGAAAAACAAGAATGTGGGACTCACAACTGTCTCCCACTCCACTAGCAGTGAGCCAGTGACCCAGGGTAGAGGGCAACAATTATCTTCTTCTTCAGAGATATTTGTCAAGCTTTCAAACCATACCTCAAGGCTTAACAGAATGTCTTCCCCAAATTCTTTACTGAAATTTATAAAAGTGATGCTGCAAACACTATTACTTCAAAAAATCTTTTTTTTTTTAGAGATTTCTTTATTTTTTTATTTTATTTTTCTTAAAATCATTATTCTTCAATTTCGACCAGAGAGAGATACATAGAGAGAAAGGGAGAGTGAGAAAGCAAGCCTCCAGGTTTGGGACTTGAACCATGGTCAACAATGTGGAAGTCCAGCACCTCAACAACCATGCTACCTGCTGGTCCTTCAAAAGATCTCTTTATCAGATCTCTTAAGTTCCCATACTTGCTTCTTTTATATTTAATGGAAACGGAGTAGTGTTATGGACAGGATAAATGCAAAGGTAGACCAGTAGATATAACATAGAGGTGTACATGAAGAAGTCCGAGGGACTAGGATTATGAAACAGGCAGACCGCTATGTCCCTGTTGTCACAGACAGGTGTGATTATACAAAAGGGACACATTTTGAAAAACTAAGAACACATTTGACCTAATGATTTTGTTCAGTTGAACCCTATTCTTTCAATCCTTGCATTTGGAAAATTTCTAGGAGAATATCATCTTATCAGGAAATCTTAATGATTTTCCTTTAAAATAAGCATTTAGTTTCTTTATGGAAGCTGTACTTTGGACGAGCCTAAGTCTTTTTGAAGACAATGAGTATAAGTCTAGTTAGTGACCAAACAGAAGGAAATGACTGCTTATTAAAAAAAAAAAATCCAATGGCATGGATTAAGAAAATGAGTCATTACTCTATTATGAGAGATTTAAAAAAAAATTGCTACCATTTGGCAGAACTGATTTGAGAATCATTACAGGGAACAGAGTTTGTAAAAGAATGAAATTCATGGGCAGAAATCACAAGAAACAAAGGCATACTCTGAAAACTGCAATATTTCTTCTCCTTAAAAGGGATATGAGAACATGTAATAAAGCAATGACTTTGAAAGCAGATGTACAACACTGCCTGTGCCATTCTGTTGGTATAAATCATAAAAATGCTCTACAATGTAAATGTTTAGGATACTTTTATTGAATTACTGCAACAATAATAACGTGCGACAAAAGAAAGGCACCCATATATATGCTAATTGAGAAACAGCAACACTCTGTAACTACTGCACTAACTATAAAATATTCAGTTCATGTTTGTTGAGAATCTAAAGAGGTTCTGTTTTAGCTTTATAGGTGCAATTTGGCTGGAAAAGAGGTGTACGTGAAGCAGATTGTTAAATGCTCTTTTACTGTTACTTGCTGTTTAACAAGGTGCTCTGGTATAGTGAAAAGGAGGACAACTTGGAGTTGAAACATTCTTTTAAATCACTTTGATGGGGTTAAAGGAGGATATTGACCCCTCCCCCCCAAAACGAGTCTTTGCTTTGCAAATCACTTTGATGAGTTTAGGAGCTAGTGTGCAGCCATTGATCAAGGTGCTTTGGCTAAATAGGTGGAATGGTTGGTCCTAAGATTGATAGTACCTATTACTATTATTTTTTAATCTCCATGTTAAACTCAGAATGAAACCCTTTAATGAGACCTATAGCTTCATTCCTTAAGTGGCCTTAAAAGTATCCCACCTAATAGTTGCTATTTTCTCTTGATAGAGTCACGAGGCTACACAACTATCTCTGAGTAAAAAAAAAAAAAATTCTATTTCCGTTATCAAATGTTAGGGTTAACTGAAATGATCTGACAAAATATACTGTATATTTTCTTCTTTGTTTCTTTGGTTTCTGTCTTAGAATGCCACATTTATTTGATCTATTCTTTAGAATATCAGTATTTCTAGGTCTGGAACCATACTCAGGTTATAAAGTGTTTGGACCACGAACTTCACATTTCTGAAGTAGAGTCCCTAAATTACTTTGCTTCTGTAACTTTAAAGATAATAAAATCGTTCCTTAATGTCTTTGGATTTCATGCTTATCACACGGGCTCTCTTGCTACCGAGTTGTAAGGAGATACTGAAAGTGGGCCAGAGCGTGAGGATCAGAATTGTGATTGCGGGAACCCTGGATGTGCTCACCTGCTGCCAGTTCTTCTACTCTAACTCCTGTAATGATCAGGACTGTTTTTGCCTAGTGTTAATGGCTCTGTGATCTGGTTTCTTTAACCCAGATTTCTCACTACTGCATGAATCTCTCTCTCTTTTATTTATTTATTTATTTATTTATTTATTTATTTATTTATTTATTTAAGTTGCCACAGGGGCTGGGATTCGAGCCCTGGTTGACCATGTAAGATCCAGTTCTCTTAACCACTGGGCTATGGGGCTGTTCTGAATCTTTATCCTAGAAAAATGACTAGTTTGGGTATACCATTGCCTAGATAGTATTGAAAATTTTGCAGGAAGGTAGTGGTCTGGCTGAAAAAGGTCCTCAGAAACCATGTGTGCAGAGACCTTTTATATAAGAGAAGACATTTTGTGCCTTAATTATACATTTGCTGTTGGAACTTATCAAGGCTGAAAAAGGTGTATAGTCTCAGCTCTTCACCTAGAAGAACTCAGTCCATTCATTCGTTCTTTGGTTCTTCCTTTCTATCTCTGTCTTTCTTAAATTTGCTATAGGGTATGTGTGTTCACCAAAGAAAGAGAGGGAAAGTGAGAAAACAACCCCCAGAGAGGGATAACCACACTGTAATCCCTTCTCTTCCATTCTCTTCTTGGGATCTCAGATATGCACACACTCATGCCTGGCATGTTTTTCAAGATACTAGGTCTGGGACTTGAACCATGCAGTCAGCCACATAGGATCCAGATGCCTTAACCACCACATCACCAGCTAGTACCAAAGAACTTAGTCTTAGTCACAAGTGATGAGCTATCTATTTGGAGTTCAGAGAGCAAGCATTTTTTTTCTCTTCCCCTCAGACCATATTGAGTTGGTATAGAGACTACTTTGAATTAGTGCTGAAAGTAACTTATTTTGCCTTCCTTCTAGTTTCCTTTTTCTGTCTCTCTTCTGAGAAGCCTGCTTTATCCTGCCCTTTCCCTTTGTAATTCGACCGACTTGTCCCATTTTGTTGTTGTTGTCTTCCCCAGATTCAATGTCAGCAATCTCATTTTGCTCTGAATGTTGCACCTGTCAGAGTGAGGTTTTAGTGATACTGTGGTGGCTCAGTAACCTGTCAACTTGGCAAGGGTGAACTGACTTCCTAAAACATCCTGTCCTGTATGGTTGTGGGTCCAATGAGATCAGAAGAGATTCCTGTGGGAGACGTGGAGCCGGAGGGGAGGCTGCAGCCATGTTTGTGTTTGGTAGTCCTGGACCAACAACAGCTCCATCTTCTGCCAGATCCTTCTTCTTCTTTTTTTTTTTTTTTTTTTCTAGAGATTTTTGTGTTGGGTTCATATACATGCCAGAGAGACAGAAAGAGAAAATCGCAAAATCACACACACACACACGTGGAGGTGGGGAGGGACTTGCTCACGCTATAATCCCTTCTCCTCTCAGGATTTTGGGCACACATGTACATGTGGCTGGAATGAGTTTCAAGCTTCTCAGTCTGGGACTTGAACTGCAGTCAGCCATGTGGGAGTCCAGTGACATAGCTGCTATGCTACCTGCTGGTCTCCTGACAAATCCTTCTTTGATGCCAGGACCAAATGCATACACTTAGTTCTATGAAAGGTCCTAGCCCCTTGCAGGGTATTCTTTACACCAAGGTCATGAAGCTACAAGAAACAATGAGGGATTAGTTTGTCCTTGTGTTCCCCAGTTCATGCTTGGGAGTTCCAGTTTGCTCTTTCTCTCTACTTCATTATGTCCACCTGTCCTTTCCAACTGCCTGTGATGTGGATTTCAAACTCTAAAGTCAAATGCAAAAGAAATTGCTTAATTAGCTTCCCAAATGTCTCTCTTTTTAACTGCCAGAGAGTACATGTGCTCACCAGAGACAGAGAGATAGATAGAAGCAAAAAGTCTCTATTTCTCCATTCCATCAGGATTTGGAGCACACACAAACATGCATCTGGCTTGTTTTAGCAAGATCCTGGGGCTGGGACTCTAATCATGGTTGGCCTTATGGGATCCAGAACCCTTAACCACTTAGCTATGGGAGCAGCTCAGCTCCCCAAATTTGATAAGATTAAATTCCTGTATCAAATTGATTAATATTTATCTATATCTATATACTTATCTTGGTGCTTCTTCTCTGATAAAGCCCTGATACTAAGTTGGTATCAGAAATAATTATAAAAAAAAACAGAATCTCATTTTTGGTTCTTTGTTTTAAATTTTCTACAGGGCATATGCACACACTAGAGAGAGAAAGAACAAGTACACCTCAGGATGATGGTCATGCAGCAATCCCTTCTTCTCCATTCTCCTCTTGGGATTCTGGGAATGCATGAACACATATCCAATGGGTTTTTCTTTCTTTTAACTTCTTTTATACATTCAATCACTATACACATCACTTAACTTGTAAAGTGAATTCTCCCAGCATAAATACACATCACACCAGTCCAGTTGAGGACACTATACACAATATTATCAACAGATAATCCATTTCTGTGACCCATAAAAGTCTCACCTATTTTTCTCCTTAATGTATTTCCTCACACTCTCCTACTTTGTCCACCCTCCTTACACAGTAAATCCAGTATCCATAACCATCTTCTGTGCCTCTATATCTTCTAATCTTTCAGTTTCCACCATACAGTGCGGACAATTGGTATACATTAAGTGGAGACATACAATGTCTCTCTTTTATAGCCTGGCTTGCTTTGCTCAGCAATAAATCTTCCATATTTGTCCACTTTCTATCAAAAGTCAGGATCTTTTTTATGGCTGAGTAGTATTCCATAGACTTACATGCCACATTTTTTAAACCCATTCATCTGTTCGTGGACATTTGGGCTTCCAATGTGTTTTTCAAGCTACTGGGTTCAGGGCTCAAACCACAAAATCAGTCATGTAGAATCTAGTTACCTTAACCACCACACCACTGGCTAGCTTGAAGAAGAGATTCTAAGAACGATTCATCTGAATAGGTTCTAGAATTTCTAGAATCAGTTCTCTGATCAGATTAGAGCTAAAGGTCAAAAATTACCCTGTTTCCAGTGGCTAAGATGGATTGATAATGTGACAGCATAGAAAAATATTGGGTCATTGGAAAAGTCATGATATATTTTTCTGTTTTTCTATGCAAAAATGTGTCATAACTTTTCCAACAACCCAATAGTTATATGAATTATAAAGTTTGGATAATTGTAATGAAGTAAGAAGATAAGACTCTAGCTGACCAAGGATTTTTTTATTATAGAAGTGTTTACTAAAAATAGGAGTTTTGAGACCAGCAAGTGGCACAGAGGGTAGGGAGGCTGAATCCCACATGGATGACTGTGTGGTTTGAGCCCCAGATCTTGTGGCTTGCAAAACATGCCAGGCAGGTGCGTGCGTACCTAAAATCCCAAGAGGAGAATGGAAGAGAGGAATCACAGTGTGGCTACACACTCTGCCCCCCCCCCCCCCGAGGTGGGATGATTTCTCACTTTCTCACTCTCTCTCTGTATCTCTCTCTTCTGGTGAGCATACACCCTATAGCAATTGAAAAAAAAAAGAAAATTAGAGTTTAGTTACATTGATTATTGATTATAACTACACTGAAGAACTTGGAGAAAATGTATGATAAACACAGGTCAAAGTTTCTATAACTCCTCTTATATCCTGCAGTTATAGAGCTGAGGTTTTTGAAAATAAAATGCAGTATTTAATCTTAGGAGTGACTGAATTACCATGAAAATAATTTCCCATATTTAGACAGTCTTTTTTGTTAAAGTGGAAATATTAATTGGAAAGAATGGATTGTAAACATTGGGATAGAGACTAAGAGTAGATTCTGTTCTGATGATACTGGTGGCTTTGAAGCCCAACATTTCCCCAAGCTTCCTTTGCCAGTTGAGGGAGCCCTTCCAACCCTACCTGAGGTGATCCATCTCTGCTTGTCTGAAGAAGCTGTAAAGGCTCCCCTGGATTGGCTGAGCACTTGCAGGGCTTTGTGAATCCTTATCAGGGCATCCCTCCTCAACCCCACCTTGTTTCTGGACTTGTAATCACACTCCAGTCCCAGCAGGCTTCAAATGTGTGGGGTAAAAGTGCAATCTGTGAAGAGTTAGAATGCAGCTCAAAAGAACTGCCTGCGTTTCCCAATTTATAGTGACAGAAAGCTGAGGACTGAGTGTGGGAAAGGAACTTTAGGTTATATAATCCAGGTTAAAGGGATATAAAATTGGGTCAGGATGAATTTATTTATATGAACCCACCAAGCAAAAATTTCAAATGCAAGGTCTTAGCAGGAAGGGCTAAGTATTTCTCTCACTCCGTACTTAGTTGGGAAATGTGGACCCAAAGGTAGCCTCTATTCAATAATTTCAAAATGTCAGAATCCCTTTCATACATTGAAGAGAAAGGAATTCAAACATTTGTAAAGACTGAAATGCTAGAATTGACTTATCATGTAAATTGATTTATCATTTACCACTCAGGAATGGTCCAGAAGACACTTTTCCACGTGACTTTGATAGCTATATTATTATTATTATTATTATTATTATTATTATTATTTTTAGAGAGGTTTTTCGCTATAGGGCGTGTGCACTCGCCAGACAGACAGAGAGAGACATAGAGACAGAAAGCGAGAAATCACCCCCCAGGGGGGATGGTCACGCTGCCATCCCTTCTCCTCCATTCTCCTCTCGGGATCTTGGGCACGCATGCACACGCGCCCGGCGTGAGTTTTAAGCCACTGGGTTCGGGACGCGAACTGCGGTCGACTACGTGGGAGTCCAACGACATAGCCATTACGCTAACTGCTGGTTCCCAATAGCTATATTCTTGAATAGTTCCATAGTAGCTCTTCTTTGCAGGGCAAAAGTTATAGTGGGAACTACTGTCATCAAAGGGAGATCCTAAAACCTAACAAGGATTATGGGGGTTCCATCTCAGCAGGGGACAAGGGGAGATACTTAATGGCCAAAGAAATTAGACCAGACAGTAGAGCCAAAGCTGTACTCAGAAGAGTATGACTCACAGAGTACTTTGGAATTTGTTAATTGATCTTGGTTTCTCCAGGAATGAAAATAGCATCTGCCATCCATATTCATAGATTCTATGTTTGCAAATTCGCCTGTTTCCTAGAACGTATTTGGAACCTCCGATCAACCCACACAGTACGTTTGAGGTCATTCATGGACATACAAGTGTGAAGAATAGCAAAAAGTTTGTCACCTGATGCTCACATGGTGAGCTGAGGTCCAATAAGGCAATACTCTGCTTTCTTGTTTAGTTCTTGTATTATAAACAGGTACTCTTTTCACAATCCATTTATGTTTTTTGCATTTTCCTTTCTCTTGATAGTTGGTTTTGGTGTCGAAAATGGCCCCCAGTTAGTACAGTGTTAAACTGCTGTTGAGTGTTTCTAAGTGCCTGAAGCCTGTGCTGTGCCTTACAGAGAAAATAGCTATGTCAGATAAGCTCTGTTGAGGCATGAACTATTATGCTCTTGGCCGTCAGTAATGTTAAAGGATAAATACTAGGCATTAGTTATTGTGTCTTTAGGGGCCAGATGGTGGTACAGTGGTAACACACACTCCTCTGAGAGGTTGAAACACACAGGAAAGTTCCATGTTGGCATCCGGACACCTTCCTGAATATGGTGGGTGTGCATGTGCCCAAAATTTGTTGAGGCTGAAGATGAATGATGGTGTCAAGACCCTGTTGGGGAGGGGCTGTTTCTCTCTTTGTCCCTCTTGCTATAAATAAATAATAAATAAATAAATAAACCTTGACAAATGTGTTTTAAGAGGCCAGCCTGTGGCATGGTGGTTAAAACAACTGGATTCCACATAGCTGACTCAGTTTGAGTCCTGAAGCCAGCGGCTTGAGAAACACGATGGGCATGTGTCCGTGCTCAAAATGCAAAAAGGAGAGCAAAATGGAGAAGGGATTGCAGTATGACCATCTCCATACTTTTGCTTTTTCACTCTCTCTCTCTGTATCTTTCCTCCAAGCATAAGCATTGTCTTGCAAATTAAAAAAAAAGGGGTCTTTAAAAACAAACACACATAAAACAAGGTTATGTGTTATTTGGTAGACAAAATTATTGTGACAAAGGCTTGCAAGAGCCTAGCCTTATATTTCTCCTAGGGGAAATACTTCAGTATTTGCTAATTCTGGGTTCAGGGTGACTTTATAGAACCTAACTATGGTAAATACCAAGAGTCCACAGTCAATGATACTGAAGTCTTACTTAATCCATTGTGTTGCTGGAAGAGTCATGACACATTTTTTGCATAGAAAAACAGAAACATGCATCATGACTTTTCAAATGACTCAATATATAAACAGGAGATATCTAAGTCTAGTGAACTTGGCTCATAACGAGGCATAGCCTCTTACTTACTTCTTGTATTTAAGCCCCTTCACAGATCCAGAACCTTCTGCATGAAGGGAAGGCTGGATCCTTTTGGGGAAATATCTTGCTACATTGCCAAAAACATATTACGTTAATCACCTCACAGCCTTCCGCAAAGGGGCCTATAACCATTGTCCTCTTGGTTTCTCGCTTATGCTTGTGAGTTCCAGTGTTCTCTTGCTTTCCCTTACTCTATAGCCAGTTTTCCTTCCTGATTGTCTGCCCTATGGATTTCAAACCCCAGCCTCAGACATGAAGGCAACAGTTTACAGAGAGTGCTAAGCCAGCTCTTACACTGTCATGAAGTAAAATTTCTGTTAAAAAATATGTTATCGGGTGGTGTAGTGGTTAAAGGAGCTAGAACCCACATAGTCAACCCAACAGTTCAAACCCTGGACCTTGTGGCTTGAAAAAAAAAAAAAATACCACCAGGCATGTGTGTGTGCATTCCTCAAATCTCAAAAGGGTGGGGAACCAGCAATTAGTGTAATGGCTATGTCACTGGACTCCCATGTAGTTGACTGCTGTTCGCGTCCCGGACCCGGTGGCTTAAAACTCACGCCGGGCGCGTGTGCGTGTGTGCCTAAAGATCCCGAGAGGAGAATGGAGGAGAAGGGATTGTGGCGTGACTATCCCCCCTGGGGGGTGATTTCTTGCTTTCTGTCTCTCTGTCTCTCTCTGTCTGTCTGGCGAGCGCACGCGCCCTATAGCAAAAACCTCTCCAAAAAAAAAAAAAAAAAAAGAAAGAAAAAAAAATCTCAAAAGGGTGGAAAAATAGAGAAGGGACTGCAACATGACCATGCCCAATAGGGAGTGTGCTTTCTCCCTCTCTCTCTCTGTCTCTCTGTCACTCTTTGGAAAGCACCTATGCCCTTTAGCCATTTAAAAAATTATTCTGTATGTATAAATCTTGTACTGTTTCTGCTTTTTTTCATTGAACCTAAAAGATACAAATGTCAACAAACTTTTTTTTACTGTTTCTTTAAAAAACAATCCCAAAATGCTTTAAACATAACTCCAAAGTATAATTATGCAAGCTACAAACAAAAACACTTTTCTGGGAGTGAGGATGGAGGACAAAGCATCTGGTCTGGATAGAGAATAACCTCTTCTATCCTTGTTGTAGAGAGAACAACTTGAGTCATAATACTGTAAAAACAAGACCCCTCTTCCATATAATACTTTCCCTTTCATAGCCATGACCCTTGGCTAGACCAAGATGGTCTTTCACTGGGACACGGGCAGCACTTTGGTGAGATAAGGTGGTGTCTCTGGACCAAATGAGTCATAAAAAAAGGAAAGAAAAGAAAAACACAATGACTGAACCAACCTATAGTCCACACTGGGATTGGTGAAGACATTTTCTACAGAAATCTATAATGGCTAAGAATCATGGCCTCATCACTTTTGAGACTTCAGAAAAGTTATTTAACTACCGTTTTCTTGTAATTCATAAAGTTGTTCTAAAGATTATAATATTTATATTAATTGGAGCCAGGCAGTGCCACAGTGGTAGCATAGCTGGACCCACATGGAAAAGTCCCAGGTTCACTTCCTGAGGCCTCCCTGTGCTCTGTGGGCATGTCTACCATGATCCTGGCTGGCTGTGAGAGTGGATGGCAGTAATGAGACTCTGATGGGGGTGCTATCTAACTCTCTGTTTCTGTCTGTCTCTTTCTCTCATGGAAGAAATTTTTAAAAAGTAAAAAACTTTTAAAAAGTTTATGTGAGGAACCAGCAGATGGTATAATGGTGTCGTTGGACTCCCATGTAGTTGACCACAGTTAGAGTCCTAGACCCGGTGGCTTAAAACTCACACTGGGCATGTGTGCATGTGTGCCCAAAATCCTGAGAAAAGAAAACGGAGGAGAGGGGATTGTGGTATGGCCATCCTCCCAGGGGGTGATTTCTCACTTTCTGTCTTTCTATCTCTCTCTCTCTCTCTCTCCAGCAAGCGCACATGCCCTATAGCAAAAATCTCTTTCTAAAAAAAAAAGTTTATGCTAGCTGTTATTATCATTCCCTCCATACTGAGTTTGTGATAAGCTAAGGAGATTCTTCAGGCCCCTTGCCAGGTGGTTCACACTTTGGTCCCCACTTGGGGAGGTTGTTGGACTCCCTAAGTATCTGTGTTCTTCTTCCCAGTTTCTGGAGTCTTCACATCCTGTTCTGCTTTTCAGGTTCTCCTGATACTGGTCCAACACCCAAACTCTCTGTGGAAAGCCACAGTAGTTTCTTCTCAAAGAAGAAATAGTCTTTCTGGATGTTGTCAAATATATATATACATTATTATTATTATCATTATCATTATTATTATTATTATTATTATTATTATTTTGCCTTTGTCCCTCAGGAGTTCTGGGCCTTTAATAACCCACATTCCTAGGTCTACTGCTCCCTCTGCTGGAGAGAGTTACATACCAACAATGACACAGCAGAGGTCTGAGAGCTCAGTGGGAGCCTGCCCCTGTGCGGGGACTTGCACATACCTCACCTCACTTTCCTTTCACAGCCACTCTCCCCTGGTCCCACCATACAGAAACCGATGCTCAGAGGGAGCAAATTCTCTCCCTGACAGGCTGAGCCAGCACTGGACGCAAGTAGTTTGACTCCAGAAACTGCATTTCCTCACTATTCTACAAAAATAGCTGCTTTGGACTTATTCAGATTAGAGTTAAAAAAAAAATCTCCCCTACTCACTAATAAAAATAGATATTTTATGTGTGAGGTTCTTAAAGGAACCTGAACTCCTACATTCAAATAAAAATTGTTCCCTCTACACTTCATGATTTGAGGCCTGGTCTTCTGTTCAGAAACTTCTGCCTCACCATCAAGTTTCCCAACCCCACTATAACCACTATCGTAAGACTTAGATTTCTTAATGCAAACAAGACCCCTGATACCTTCTTTGCTTTGGTATTTTAGAGTTAACCCATTAGAGCAGTTAGCTCTTCATTCCAAACTTCTATGTACTAGACTTAGCAAGGTCGATCATAGCTGCTCTTTGCAAATCTCTAAGTCTAAGCTTCCTCCTATGTGCCTGAAGGATGCCTGTCGTTGCATTAGTATGTGATGCAATGCCATCTGGATTAGTCAGTGGGAGACACCGCACACCTGCTATCAGGTCACAATGGTTTGCACCTGTGTTCGTTGTTCCAGACTAGTGAGGGGTTTACCTTTGTTTCTTGTGTGACTGCTAAAAATAGCTGGCTATTTACATGCTCTGTACCTTTGCCAATTTAAACTTTCTGTGCAGATTAAAGGGGTTGGACCCAGTGGTTACTAAAGTTCATTTAAATTTAATGACTTTTATTTTTTTAATTAAAAAATTATTCTTATTCAATTTGCTATAGGGCATGTGTACTTACCAGAGAGGGAGGGAGGGAGGGAGGGGAGAGAGAGAGAGAGAGAGAGAGAGAGAGAGAGAGAGAGAGAGGAAGCCACCAGGTCCAGAACTCAAACCACAGTCAACCATGTGAGAGTCCAGCGCCTTAACCACCATACCACCTACTAGCCCCAAATATAGTAACTTTTAGATTTCAGATTTCATCTTTTATATTTTCTGGAGAATAGCCCTGGTACCCTGCTGGGTGTCTCCCATTAAGATTAAGAAATAGGTACCAGGGCCAGTAGGTGGAATGGTGGCTCCCACAGGGCTAACCCCAGTTCAAGTCCTGGACCTGGTGGCTTGCTTTCCCGCTTTTTCTCTCTCTGTCTCTTGCTGCTGAGCACACATGCCCTATATCAAATAAAAAATAATAATAATAATAACAATAAATAAATAACTTTTTAAAAAAGAAAGAAATAGGCACCAGGATTCTTGTTTGTATCTGACTCAAAACTATGATATTATGCAAATTAAATGTGTGGTACTCATAGTGACATTTTATCGTGCTTTTATTACAAGGGAATTGTTTTACTGAATCTTGGATTATCCATATTCATATTAAAAAAAGCTCAGATATAGAAGGGCTTTTATATAGCTCATGATGGGAAAGTGTCATGCTCCAGGTTTGCCATGGAATAGAACATTTTTATAATTACAGATTTCACAGATTTACTTTAAAGTGGTAACATTTTGGTCCCAGCCACAGTGGTGCTGGTGGTAAGGTGTCACTGTGTGATACTGGAGCCATACAGGAAGGCCCTGAGCTTAGTTCCCGGGTGGACCTGAATACACTGGTTGTACCTATGGGCATGCCATGATCCTGGCTGACTGGAGGGCGGTGGTGAGGATCAGGGCTTGACAAGACCCTTTTGGCCTCTTTCTCTCTCAAGAAATAAATACATAGGCCCAGCCTAGTGGTGCTGTTAGTAGCAAACTGAACTTAATGCTGGGAGCCACATGGCTGACAATGGGTTCAGATCCCTGGGTTATTCTGAAAAAATGCCAGATGTGTGTGTGCGTGTCCCAAGTCCCAGTCAACTGGAGGGCTTTGGGAAGAGCACGAAGAAACAATGTCAAAGGTGCTTCTCCCTTTCTCCATCTCTCTCTCCCCCTTTTTGCATAGAAAAATGTGTCATGACTTTTCCGATGACCCAGTACATGCTTTCTATCATGAACTTAAAAAAGAAAAGAAGGGAGGAAGGAAACAAAAAAGAATAGTGGGGGGAGGGAAGAAAGAGAAAGGAAGAAAGGAAAGAAAAAAGGAGAAAAGAAAGAAAATTTAAAAAAAAAACCTGCAATGTTTACTATTTCTTCTTAGTGTCATCATTCTATGCATAGTTCTGAGCATTTCTTGATAATTAAAATAGCCTAATGGTAATTCCACTTAAGAATGAAATGTATCCCTCCTTCTGAGGGAGAAAATTTGGCTTGCTTGAGGTTACAGGTCCTCTCCTCTGAACCAGCTCCTCTGTATAAGAGAAGAATAAACTTCAAAGAATTGGGGGATAATCTTATCAAAAAGGATTAAAGAGTGTACTAGAGGAAATAAGATTTGTCTGGAGAAGCAAATGGCTCACAATGGTTATTATTTTGCTGAAGTGTAGTACAATACACTGATTATGGCTTTCTGATTACCAGGATTAAATATTACAATTTCTAAAATGCTCCTCAGGTATATTAAACCACGGCCTAGCTATTCTTCTGCTCATTGGCATTTTGTGTTATAATTAATAGATGAGGAAATCTGCCTGTGTTTATTAGATGAACCCTTACACTTGCTCTCCCATCTTTCAACAGAGTGCATTAAGGACAATACAAAATACTTGAATTTTTCTATCTAAATTAGTCTTGTTGGTAATATAGCCCTCCTTTTTTTTTTTTTTTTTTTTGGAGAGGTTTTCGCTATAGGGCGCATGCGCTTGCCAGACAGACAGAGAGACAGAGAGACAGAAAGTGAGAAATCACCCCCCGGGGGGATGGCCACGCCACAATCCCTTCTCCTCCATTTTCCTCTCGGGATCTTGGGCATGCACGCACACGTGCCTGGTGTGAGTTTAAGCCACCGGGTCCGGGACTCGAACAGCAGTCGACTACGTGGGAGTCCAGCGACATAGCCATTACGCTAATTGCTGGTCCCAGTAATATAGCCCTCCTAACTAATCAGTTTTTCTGTAACTCAAAACATGTGGCCTGGATGAGAGAAAAGGTCAAGAGCAATGAGTGAATAAAAACAGATGTACCCTTATAGCAGTGGTATATCATTTTGCTTGCATGGGTTCATTTTACAGTATTTTCTTTTTTGACTCATATATTTACAAAAATAAATAAAATCAAGAGATTTGAATTGATGTGTTTCAGGGGGAAGCTCAGTAAACTTAGCTTATATTGGAAAGGTAAGACTAAGTAGATAAGGACTTCCATCTCTCACCGTTTGCTATAGACTCTAAGAACACTGTACCCTTCAAAGGCTATTTATTTCCCTCCCAGGACATGGGACCTAATGTTCTATGGCACATTTATCATGCAACAGCATGATTTATATGCCTACATATTCGAATTTTCTTGCTTCAGAGCTAAAACAGCAACCGAATACAAAGTTATATAGTTGGGGTGGGGGTGGAACTAGACGTAAATACTAAAACTCCTACTATTACTTATCACATAACTTAAACCTACATAGCAAGAAGAGGAAAACATGGAGAAAATAAAATGAAGCCTTTAAGTCACTTTGCTTATCGGAATTTCTTATTCCAACTGTAATTCTCCTTGTAAATCAGTACTTCTAATCTCACTCTTGATGTAATGCTAGAGCTAACTGTGCTGAATAATAATTTTTTTCCTCAGGTAATAAAGGAAGGAAGAAAGAATAAATAGACTTTCTAGATAATTGCATCAGCCTTTCCCACCATTCCAATACCATGCTAGCATTTCAAGTAATGTCCCCTTTGTCTCGCTGAGAAAAATCTTCTCCTGATTTATTACCCAGGATTAAAGGCTGTTCATAGCCTGAAGTTAGAACATGACTGAAGGGCAATCAGGCATAAAGGATATCAAAACACTTGGTATGTTTAAATTTGTCTGAATTTCTTAAATATACTTTTTAGGCGACTTTCCAGAAAACAGGAGATAAAACAGATATAAGTTACATAAACCATAAATGATAACACCTTTATCTCCGCATTCTAGCGTTAAAATAAGAAACTTGTTCTGTGAAAAGCTTTGTGTTTTTGAGGTTTCTGTTCCCGTCCAATGACCATTTGTCAAGTTGAACTCCATAATATGGGAGTTCTATCAATATCATTAAATGTCAATGAGGGTGAGAGTCTGGGTTTTAGCGGCAACTGTTTCAAAACACAGGAAATGCCATAAACGTTAGCCTATAGGCTTTTCTTTTTCCCTGGGTACAGTTTTAAAAATGTATAAACTCCAAGTTTATTTTAGTTTTCTATGCTATGCATACTTGAAATAAGAAAAGGGCTTCCATCAGTCTGAGATGATGGAATTTGATTTCTCATTTCTTAATAGGGTCTTTCTCCAGGTAAGTAAGTTAGCCATTCCAGCTACTCGCTTCTCAATTGACAGGCTTTACATGTCAAGGAAGATGACAAGGTTTCTCTTTAATGTGAACTTTAAATTGTGAAGAGCAAGAAATAAAACAAAATAAAATAAAATAAAAAAGTAAATGATAAATCTGTAATTCCTCACAGGGAGTTTTGGATACTTCACAATACATTCCAATAAATGGAATACTTATATGTGTAAAAGTGCCAGCAGAAGATTTCACCCAGCTTAATTCTTCTAATAGCAAAGCTGTCAACTCTTTTCAACTGTGGAATGTCATACAATTTTGTAAAGAGAAAAAGAACATCTGCCTAACCAGCCAGTGGTGTGTTTAATGAAGTCAGATTACTTATGAAGAAGGTTATCGATATTGTGTTTACTTGCATTCATTCCTCCGCTTCATTTATACTCTTTATTAAAACATAATCTCAAAAATAATTTAAAAATAAAAAAGAAATCATGATATTTCATCACTGACACCACCAACATGTTGTTGATGACAGAAACCTTATGTTTTCTCAGACTGAACCTTTTCTTGAAGTGTGATTTGCAAAACAGTTAAAAACTTGATTCTTGGTGTTTGACTTTTTAAGCTTCCATCTGTAAGTGATATCGTGTAGTATTTATTCTTCCGTGACACAAGATTTTGGACTAGATTTTTTTTTTCCCTATACAGGGCATAATTGTAAGAATTGGTAAAAATTAAATGAGGTCTGAGAACTGGATAGTAGTAATAAGATGAGTGGACTTTAAAAAGTTCATGGAAAAATGGAATTAAAGTACAAGTAGATTTTGATGCAAAAGTATTGAAATTCATGCAGTTGTTCTATAATATGCATTTTCATGAACTTTTTGAAAACTCTCTGTGTACCAATATGAACTTACAGATATTGGTGAGGCAATATTTCATAGAAATTGAGAGTAAAACAGTGAAGTAGGATGGGAGATGTTGGTCAAAGGGAACACATTTTCAGTTACAAAGTGACACAAGTTCTGAAGCTTTAATGTACAGCATCATGACAATAACTAATAATAATGTATAGTAGGAATTCGCTGGGACCAGTATTTAGCGCGATGGCTATGTCGCTGGACTCCCATGTAGTCGACTGCGGTTCAAATCCCGGACCTGGTGGCTTAAAATCATGCCAGGCGCGTGTGCGTGCATATCCAAAATCCCGAGAGGAGAATGGAGGAGAAGGGATTGCAGCGTGGCCATTCCCCCTGGGGGCTGACTTCTCGCTTTCTATCTCTCTGTCTCTGTCTTTCTGGTGAGCGCACGTGCCCTATAGCAAAAAAAAAAAAAAAAAAAAAAAAAACTCTCCAAAAAAAAAAATAAATAGTGGTTATACTCTATTTTTTATTTATACTTTTTTATAGTTGTGCTATAAGATATTTGATTCATGGTTGGTTGAATCCATGCATGTAGAACTGTGGATACAGAATTTTGACAGTATATGTATACACACACACACACACACACACACGGTGCCTTATAGCAAAAACCTCTCCCAAAAAAAAAAAAAGAAATTGGCTGAGAAAGTAGCTCTTAAGTGTTCTCACACACACAAAAAGGAATATGTGAGTTGATGGATAGAATAATTAGCTTAATGGGGGAAATCACTGTACAATGCATTTGTATATCAAAGCACAGTGCAGTAGTAATGTGAGTGGAGCCATGTCCTGGGTTCATGACCTGGGACCTTCCAGACTATACCAGGCACATGTGTGTGCACCAGTGTGTCTGTGACCTGGGTTGGCTGAGACTTGGTGTGTATCATGGCCTGAAGATCTTGTTAAGGACGCCCCACACACCCCATCTCTCTCTTATGAAAGAAATACATGAATAAGCTATTAAAAAATCCCTTTGTACACATTACATATATACAATGTTTATTTTCAATCATACCTCAATAAAGCTGGATAAAACAGAATCATGTAAAATAAAAGAAAAAAAATTGATTCTTTGGACCAGCATATGGCTCAGTGGTTATGTTGCTGGACTCCTACATAGCTGACTATGGTTTAAGTCCCAAACTCTGTGGCTTGAAAATCATGCTGGGCATGTGTGCGTGCACACTCAAGATCCCAGGAAGAGAATGGAGCAGAAGGGATTGCAGCAAGGCCATCTCCCCTGGGTGTGTGTGTGTGTGTGGGGGGGGTGATTCCTCACTTTCCCTCTCACTGTTTCTGTCTCTCTTCAACAAGTGCACATGCCCCACAGAAAAAAAAAAAAAAAAAAAAAAAAAAAAAAACCTTGATTCTTATACAAGCAGAGTAAACATGAGCAAAATATTTACTTAACTCATTAAATAAATGAGGAAGCCAATAGGATGATAATCTATTATCAAAGCTAATAATATAATCAAACATTAATAATAAGTGATTCAAAAAGGCATAACAGCTAAGACAGAACTATTTGTGGTTACTAAAAGACAGATTAATGGTATAAGATTGCTAAATTAAATGAAAATTGATTGATATCCTTCAGGTTTGTGTGGATGTGACTTTCGTTGAATAGAATAAGCCCCAATGAGTTTCACAGATGGTCACAAAATTTGGGAGATATCAGCAAAAACACTCCAGGTTGCTCTGTAAGGGGAGAAAGATTGTACAGGTTTTTGGAGCTCCTGAAAATAGGTTAAGAAAATTATGCAACTATAAACGTGTGCTACCATTTCCTAAAAAAAGAGGGCAAATATTTGTTGCTTAAAATCACAAGATTTGTGAGTAAATTTGTTGCACAGCAGTAGATGACCAAAACATAGTGAAAAAAATTGTTTTTTGAAGAGGTTTTGGCTATGGCACATGCACTCTCCAGAAAGACAGAGAGAGACAGAGAGACAGAGGGACAGAAAGTGATAAATCACCCCGCAGTGGGGGTAGCCATGCCACAATCCCTTCTCCTCCATTCTCCTCTCAGGATCTTGGGCACGCACAAACACGCGCCCAGCGTGAGTTTAAGCCACTAGGGGACTCAAACTGCCATTGACTACATGGGAGTCCAGCAACGTAAACATTATGCCAACTGCTGGTTCCAACATAATAAATGTTAAATGTTGTATTTGAATAAGTGATTAAGCTGTACCTATAGCACAGAGCTTAAGTATTGCACAAAGAAAGCCTGGTTCCACGTGGCCAACCGTGGTTCAAATATTGGTCCCAGTGGCTTGAAAACATGCTTGGTGTGTGTGTGTGTGTGTGTGTGTGTGTGTGTACGTGCACCAAATGCAGACAGGATGGAGAAATGGAGGAGAAAGGATTGAGGCATGACCGTGCCCCATGAGAGTGCTTTCTCCTCTCTCTCTGTCTCTCTTTCTGGTGAGTGCACATGCCCTTTGGCAGTTAGCAAGAAAAGAAGTTCAAATGCCTGAGTTCACCTGGCAGATGTTAAAGAAAGGAATGAAAAAGCTCAGACAGGGGACTCAGAAATTCCTGGATTAGGTGAGGTCAAAAGCTTAGCAGAGGATCTTACAGTCTGTGCGAGCCCCAGAGAGCAAAGCAGCCACCACAGCCACAGCAGCCCTGAGGAGTCCAGATGGGCCACCTGTCTCCAGGCGTGCTATCTCACCAGAGTGCTTCCCTGGAGTGGTGTTCTAACCAGCGCCACTACCTAATTTATGTCTTAAAAGCAGTTCTCATTTCCTGAAACACTCTCAACATTGAGGTTTAAGCTGAGTTGATCGAATTACCTTATTTTGGTTTTTCCTTAATTTGCCAGAGGGCATGTGGGCTGGGGGCTGGGGTCTGTGTTGAGATATTGAGAGAGGAGGGAAAAGTAAAAAAGTACCCCCCCACACACCAATAGGGCATAGCCATGCCTCCACAATCCTTCTCTATTTCTCCCTCCTTTGGGGATTTTAGGCATGCATGTGCATGTGACCAGAGTGTTTTTCAAGCCATTGGATCTAGGACTCGAACCACATAGTCAATCATGTAGAATCCAGACGCCTTAACCACCACACCACAGGCTAGTCCCTTAACTACTATTACTGGTAAGAATGTATATTTGCTTAAAAAAAAGTAGTTTCTTGTCTCTTTGTGCTAATGTATTACTCTAAAAAAAAACCTCTGTAATATATCGTCATAATGTCCTGAGTGATCAAAAAGGTCTATTAGAATGAGAATAGGCTCTCAAATCAGAATTTTCTTCTGTTACCAGACATGCAGTTTTGGCTATGAAGTCTCAGACGCTCACATTCGTTATGTTTGATAGACTAAATAATAAGCAGTGGTGCTTTTGAGCCCACGTTATGTGCAAAGCACTCGTCTCAGTACCTTCCTTGGAATGATTTATTCAGTCCTCATGTTCAGTCCTCATGACGTCATGAAGTCTGTGCCATTGGCATGCACGGTGCACTGAGGAAGATGCAAGGTTGGTGGCTGCTTACACGTGAACGTTTGCCGAGGGTAGGTCATTTCAGAACGTCTGACTTCAGGACTTGCACTTTGAGCCTTATCATAATTTGCCTCTCTACCTGTATTGATTGCTCCAAAAGGTTTTCCTTAAACTCCTCCTCTATTCCTGGCCTCGCTGGTACAAATGAGAACAAAATAGAAAAGGTCTTTGTCCCATAGAGCTCACCTTCCAGTGGAGAAATGAAAATAATGAGGTGACGGTTGTCAGGTACATAATCCAGTGAGTTTGGAATTTATAAGGGCTAAAAAAAAATATTCTTCCTTGAAAAATCAGAGAAAAGAATGAATAGATGCCAAGTAATGGAAAAATCCAAAATACAGAGTAATCAGAAGCCCCAAACTTGCCATCTTGAATTCTGCCAATATGTAGTATATTTATGATTTAATAATCACAAGGGAGGCAAACTATTGTCCCCCTATGTGTAATAATAAGCTCATTGCAGGCAAATAATTCTGTACATTGAACAATAACTTTCCCGTACTTTTTCTCAATCATTCTCTCTTTGGTTTCTGATATAGTAGCTATCAGGTTTGTGTCTACTTTGTCAAATTTGCCTTCATAAGAAGAGCTTATGGCAAATGCATTGATCATCTATATCATATATAGTATTATTAGGAATATGATAAAAATACGAACCAGCAGGTGGCGTAATGGTTATGTTGCTGGACTCCCACATAGTTGATATGGTTTGAGTCCCAGACCCAGTGGCTTAAAACTCATTCTGTGTGTGTGTGTGTGTGTGTGTGTGTGTGTGTGTGTGTGTGAATGCTCAAAATCCCCAAGAGGAGAGTGGAGGAGAAGGAACTGTGGCATGGCCATCCTCCCTGGGAGGTGATTTCTGACTTTCTCTTTCTGTCTCTATAGCAAGCTCATGTGCCTGATAGCAAGAATATCTCTCTAAAAAAAAAAAAGAAAAACTATACATTGATTTTAAAGATGTATTTGTACCAAAATAAACTCATACTTTAATTCCACTTTTTGAAATCCCCATCACATAGCCTACTGAGAAGCACAGTTTTAATCTATTGTTTCTTGTATGTATGTTATAGAAATAATATACTTAACCACAAATAAAATTCATATTAATTAGTAGTAAAAAAAATTACACACAGAAGAACAAACACCAGCTGAAACAGTAACTTATTAATTTTTAGGATATATTTTCTGTTGCTGTTAAACCAGATGTAATTTGTCCCTATAGTTTTAGAATACACAATTGATGGAACTAAATTTATGAATTGTATTTATAGCTGGGCTTGTACTATGGATGGAACCAACATATATGCTTTCTAATTAATAATGGCTTACTTATCACAATTCAACCAACTTCTCACTGTAAAACTTGATGATCCTGGAACCAGCAAATGGCTTAATGGTTACATTGCTGGATTCCCATGTGACCATGTATGGTTCGAGTCCCAGGCATAGTAGCTTAAAAATCACACTGACTGCATGTGCATCCAAGCCCAAATTTCCAAGAGGAGAATGGAGAAGGGATTGTGGCATGGCCATCCTTCTTAGGGGGTGATTTCTTGCTTTCTTCCACTCTATCTTGCCAGTGAGTGCACATGTCCTATAGCAAAATCTCTCTCTGAAAATGAACAAAAAACCCTCGATGATCCTATCTCCTCGTAGGCTATCTGGGAAGAATTATGTGACATCCTAGGCTCGAGGAATACTGACCTTTAGTCCTCATTTGGCTCAATTTGGCACTGCAGGTGTCTCGGAGGACTATAAAATGTTAGCTGCTATAATGTGTGTTCTGTTATTAGCTAGCTGCTGACAGATTGGCATCTGAGGAAATAGAGAATGATTTTTATTGTTAAATGATTATTTGACATTTCCATTCTCCCTCATAAGCACACATTAGCCAACTGCTGATGTACAGGTGTTGACGGGTGACTACGTTTGGAACAACCCACTAAATTGCTGTAAAGGATAAAATTGTGAAATAACACAGTTGTTGTAGTTGTAAAGCTAGACATGATAAATACATAAAGTCTGGCAAAAAGGATGAGTAAAACTACAACTTTGTTTTTACTTTGGTAGAAAATTGACAAAGTGCAATGAAGCAAACAATCTACTAGATTCCATTACAATGTTAAATTTTAACTTATTTCTATTTTGTGACTTACTTTTAGTATAGGAAATTGTTTTGGCTAATATTGTGAATATTGATGCTGTGCTAACTTATTTTTAAATTTTTTAATAATTGTTTATTTGATTTTATTTATTAGTATTCTTATTTTCAATTTGCTATAGGACATGTGTACTCACCAAAGGGAGACAGAGAGAGAAAGGGAGAGTGAGAAAGCAAGCCACCAGGTCCAGGACTCTAACTGTGGTTGGCCACATGGGAGTTCAGTGCCTCAATCACCACTCCACCTGGTGAGCTCAATTTTTTTTTAAGGAGACATTTTTGTTATAGGGTGCACATGCTCACTAGAGAGACGGAGACAGAGAGAGGGGAAGTGAGAAATCATTCCCCTCTCCTCAGGGGAAATGTTCATGCTGCAATCCCTTCTCCTCCCTTCTTCTCTCAGGATTCTGGCACACCCACACACATGTACTCGGTGTGGGTCTCCCACTGGGTCAGGGCCTCGAACCACAGTCAACCATGTGGGAGTTCAACACCTTAACCACTATGCCTCCTGCTGGCCCCAATAATGTGTAAAGTTTTACAAAAAATTTTCTAGTGGGTGAGTGCACTCACAAGAGAGAGAGAGAGAAAGAGAGAGAGAGAGAGAGAAAGAGAGAGAAAGGGAAACTAATATATCACCCTTTATGGAAGTTAGTCATGACACAATCCCTTCTCCTTCAATTTTCTCTCTTTTTGGAATTTTGGGCACACACACACACACATGCTTGTCATGTTTTTCATGCCTCCAGATCAGGAACTCAAACCACATGGTTGGCCATGTGTGATCCAGCCACTCTAACCACCATAGCACCAGCTGGGCCCTGTGTTAAAAATTTGGGCAGTCTATTTTTCATTGGAGGTGATACCATTCCTATGATGATATCCTTGTTCTTGCAGTGAAAATAAGTAAGGGAATTCCTTAAAAGCAAAACAAATCAGTAATAAGAAATCAATATATTGTTTATCAGTATAACAAATTTATATGTTTAAACTATACTTTGAAATTCCCTTGTTCCAAAATGCCCAATATTCTACTCTCTTTACTTTCACATAAACCTATGCTATCCTGTGCTGTAACTATTAATATTGGGTTGTCAGGAAAGTCCTGACACAGTTTTGCATACAAAACCATAGAAAAATACGATAACTATTCCCAACAACCTAATAGTTTGGGGAAGGATCAGACTGCACATACAAATATTGTGTTTAACCATAGATTAATCTATTCCCTGAAAGTTTTCCTATGTTTATCTTCTGGTTCATCTGTCCCAAACTATGTACCAGGTGCTGACCAATTTTAATAATGGAAATGCTAACCCAGGAACCACTGTTTCTTCTGCTTGGCTCAAGCAAAATGCCAACACAATGTGCCTCAGAAGGAAGATCTACTAGTGAATGAGATGTCTCCTTACAGAGGGATTTGTCACTGGTGCTATTGGGTGACTTGAAATCTGATATATGGCATTTTGATACAGCAGCATGGAGTGGGAGACTACATTTTATTTGCTTGAAAAATTAGCTTTTAAAATTGGAACTCTTGGACCAGAAGGTGGTACCAAGGTTAAGGCGACTGGATCCCACATAACTGAGTGAGAGGTTTGAGTCCCAAACCTGGTAGATTGAAAAACATGCTGGGCATGTGTCTGTGCATGCAAAGAATCCCAAGAGGAGAATGGAAGAGAAGGGACTGAGGCATGGCCATCCCCTCTAGGGAGTGCTTTCTCATTTTTGGTCTCTCTACTTATCTCTCTTCAGCAAGTGCACATATCCTCTAGCAAACTAAAATGAAAAAAAAAAAAAAAAAAGCTAGCATGAGTCTTTCAACTTAGTCCTTTATTCAGATAGTTTTGGTTATTCTGGTCAACTGCATTTCTGTAAGAATTTCAGAAAAAGCTTGCTGATTTCTGCTAAAAGGCAGCTAGGATTTTGATAGAAATTTCATTCAATCAAAAGTTCTATTTGGGAAGTATAGATGTCTGAACAATATGAACTTTTTGTATGCATAAACATGGGATGCTTTTTCTCTACAGTGCAGTACATTTATTTGTTTTCTTTATTTTTATTTTCACTAATGTTTTGTTTTCAGTGAACAAGTTATGCACGTTTTGTTCAATTTGTTTCTATTTTTCTTTTGATGTTATTATAAATATTTTCTGAATTTCATTTTTGATTGTTTGTTGCGGTATATACAAATAAAACAGGATTTTTGGTATATTATTCTTTTATATCTCAAACTTGACGAACTCCTTAATTTGTTTTATAGCTCTTTTGTTTATGCTTTTAGATTTTGGTATGCACAATAACATCATCTTGAACAGGGGTAGTTTTATTTTTTTCCTTTCAAATATGCATACCTCTTATTTCATTTTTCTTGTCAAATTGCCCTCCCAAGAACCTCCAGTAACATGTCAAATAAAAATGAGACCAGACATTCTTGTGTAGTGGGAAAATATTCAGTATTTCACTGTTATATATAATGTTTATATATATTCAGCTTCACAGATGTCCTTCATTAGGTTCAGAAAGTTTCCTTCAATTTCTAGTTTGCTGAGTTCTTTATCATGAAGGGATATTGGATTTTTGTCTATTTCTTTTTCATCTATTGAGGTAATCAATTTTTTTTGTCCTTTATTCTATCAATACAGTGCAGTACATTGACTAATTTTCAAATCTGAATGAACGTTACTACTCCTGGTATAAATCCCATTTGGCGATGGTATTTAATCTTCTTTAAACCTGTTGGATTCTGTTTGAAGAGCGATTGATTTATCTTCTTCTATATTTGAATAGCAGCTGTAATGAAGTGATATTAATTATGCATTAAAGGTTTAGCAGAATGAAAAATAAGCCATCTTACCCTGCTTTTTCTCTGGGGAAAACTAAAAAATGACCATTTCAATATATTTAGATGTTATAGGGATATTGAGAATTTTCTATTTCTTTCTGAGTCAGTCTCTTCCTAGGAATTCTGCTCTGTCTAGTCTAGGTTATCTAACTGGTCTGAATGTAATTATTTATGTATTACTTTATAAGCCTTTTCTCTTTTTTTAAGGTCAGTAATAATGTCTTTCATTACTGATTTTCCTCATTTGAACTGTCTCAGTCAATTTAGATAAAGTTATTTTTTTTAAACAACTTCCTATGGACTATACATTTCTGAGATATTTTGTATATTTGGGGATCTTTTATTGTATCATTCATAGTATTTTGGTAAAAACTGGACAATCAAAATAATAATAGTGACAATTCTGAAAACCAGATGCCTTTCTCTTGGGTTTGCCTTTGTTGTGATTTTGTCATTGTTTTGCCACTTTGTTTTGTGGTGACTTTACAGGAATAATTCTGTAGAGACTGAATTTTTGGTTATATGCCACCACTAAATCCTCTGCTCAGTTCAGTTTTCATCTAATGGTTGACCAGATAGTTCCTTAAATGCCTTGAAGAAAGGTCTCCCACCCTTTGTTCTGTCTGTATGATGGGGCACACTTTCATCACTCTAGAAGCTCACAGTTCTGCCCTAGTCTCTTCCGCCTGCTTATACAGAGCCTTAAGGTCAGCTAGAAGTGAGAGATGAAGGCCTTCTTGAGTGTTTTGTGGTCATGTGTACATGTGACCATCCATATTTCCAAGGATATCGTGGAGGTTTTCTAAGCCTCCTAAGGATATATAATTTGCTGTATTTTTCTAATGATGTTTTTATCTTCTTTGCTCAACCTTGTTTCACTGCCTTGGGCAGCTGTAATTTTAAACAATTGCTGCTGATTATTTTTGACGTACTCCCCGGGGATAGGGATTTTTTCTCACTGAATGAGCTCTGAGTCAGTTCAAATAAAGACAAGCTACATAAATGAGGTTTTTTCAGGAAACTGTCAGAGAGGTCAAGTAGTAAGAATTCTCTGCATTAAGGCTGTTTGGAGAAATTGAATCATGTCTTGTCCTTTCTGAGGCTGCCAGGTTGCTGGTTTTCATAACCACTGTGCTTGTGAAACCGCTTTCAAAGCAACCCCAGAGCTGGCAGAAGTGAATGGGAATTGGACAAGTTAAAATGCAGCAAAGCTCTCTGTTTTTATTTGAGATTCAGCCCTTTCGTTGATTAAATACAATGCAGATTGTCACAAGTCTTTAGTTAACGTACCAAATTCAGAAAAAAAAATAGTTTCAACAATTGTTGCCGTGGCTCTTATTTATTTTACGAAAATATAGTAAGTCTTTACCTGCCACTTTGAAAATGTTGCTTAGGTCGGGACGAGAAGTTGGCCTAATGGCTATGTCGCTGGATTCTCATGTAGTCTACTGTAGTTTGCGTCCCGGACCCGGTGGCTTAAACTCACGCTGGACGCGTGTGTGTGTGTGCCCAAGATCCTGAGAGGAGAATGGAGGAGAAGGGATTGCAGTGTGGCCCTCCCCCCAGGGGTGACTTCTCGCTTTCTGTCTCTCTGTCTTTTTGGCGAGCTCATGTGCCCTATAGCAAAAACCTTTCTAAAAAACAAAAAAGAGAGAGAAAGAGAGAGAGAGAGAGAGAGAGAGAGAGAGAGAGAGAGAGAGAGAGAGAAAATGTTGCCTAGAGGTCATGTAATTCATAAAGAAATATTTTTATCTGATATAATATTGTGATGTTTTCTGTCTGTACTTTTTAAAAACAGAACTTAATCTTTTAATCTTCCTCTTGGATATATTTTTCTTTCTTTCTTTTCTTTTTTTTTTTTTAAGAGAGATTTTTGCTATAGGCTATGTGTGCTCGCCAGAGAGACAGAAAGCAAAAAATGTTCCCGGGGGTTGGGGGGTGGGGATGACCACACCACAATCCCTTCTCCTTCATTCTCCTCTCAGGACTTCGGGCACATATGCACACACAATAGACATGAGTTTCAAGTCACCGAGTCCAGAACTCGAACCATGATCAGCCACGTGGGAGTCCAGTGACGTAACCATTATGCCATCTGCTGTCCCCTTATATTTTCTTATAAATTATTTTATTTAATTAATGTTAGTTTTAAATATTTAAATTTATTTTCCTTTGTTTCAAATTGATTTTAATTACTAGTTCAATTAGTTTTATTCTGATTAACTAGTAGACTGTATTATATGAGTTCATGAGTTTTCCCCATAACTTTCTTCCCTTTGTTCTCAGTAAGATATTTTTCAATATTCTGGTACATGACTGCTCAGAGTGCAGACAGTTTTAGCCATCCTCATAGCTTAGTGATTTTAAGTGGCAAGAGCATGTGTAGTTTCGGGGTAGTACCTTTAAAAGAAATGGCCATATTTCCCTCTCACTCTCTCTCTCTCTCACTCTTTCTCTTATTCTGCTATCTCAAAAGCAAGCTTGACAGCTGTTTGGATAATCATATGAAGCAATAAAATTAAAGGATACTGATGATCCTGGAGTTGATATACTAATTCTGGATTTCTTAATTTCAGGGCTTTTTCTTTAATGTGAAAGAGATGAAAATCTTATACGCTTACCGAGGAAAGCAATCCTAACAGGGAAAAAAAAAAAAAAAAAAAAAAAAAAAAAAAAAAAAAAAAAAAAAAAAAACCCTAAGCACTGATTTAGTTAAATTCTATGAATTTAGCATTATTTCTTCTTCTTTTTTAAATTGACAGAGAATATGTACATTTATGTGAGAGAGAGAGAGAGAGAGAAAGAGAGAGAGAGAGAGAGGAGGCTTGCAGTGGTTTATGGTATCAAGATCCTGTTGAGGGTTCTCTCACTTTCTCACAAAATAAATAAATAAACTTAAAAAGAATGGGCAAATAAATTAAGCATTTTTCTAAAAAATATATGCAAGTTGACAATAAACACAGGAAAATTCTCAGCATCATCAATCATTAAGGAATTGTAAATCAAGATCACAGTAAGGGGGCCAGCAGATGGCATAATGGTTACATCACTGGATTTCCCACTTAGTCCACAGTTTGAGTCCTGGACCCAGCGGCTTAAAACTCACGCTGGGTTCATGCATGTCCATGGCCAAAATCCCAGGAAGAGAATGGAAGGGAAGAGATTGCAGTGTGGTCATCCCCACTAGGGATGATTTCTTGCTTTCTGTCTCTCTGGCATGCCCTCTAGTAAAACTTTATCTCTGTCAAAGATAAATAAATAAATAAAAGCATAATAAGATACCATGTTGTCCCTATGAGGATGGTCATAAAAATAAATCTGTAAATAATAAGTTTTAGTGAGTATGTGGGAAATTAGAAAAAGCTTGCATTGTTAGTGGGGTTGTAAAATGGTGCAACAACTGCAGAAAGCAATTTGGGAGGTATTTTTTTGTTTGTTTTGTTTTTTTCTTAAGTGTAGTTCAAGTCAGCAGGTGGCATGAAGACTAAGGTGACTGGATCCTACCTGGCTAACTGAGCAGTTCAAGTCCCAGACCTGTTGACTTGAAAATCACACTGGGCACATGTGTGTACATGCCCAAAATCTGAAGAGGAAAATAGAGCAGAAGAGATTGCGGCATGGCCATCCCTCTAGAGGTTGAGTTCTCATTTTCCTTCTCTATATCTCTCCTTCTTGCAAATTCAAGTGCCCTGTAGCAGACAAACAACAAAAACAAAATATGAAGCATAAATTTACTATATGATCCATTAATTTTATCCTAGATATGTAAGAATTAAAAGCAGAAACTCAGGTACTTGCAGTGCAGAATTATTCACAATAGCTAAAAGGTAGAAAAAAAAATTTTCTTCTGTATATGAATGGATAAACATAATGTGAAATATCAACAATTTGGATTGTATTCAGCTATACAAAGTATTAAAATTCTTATACATGCTACAATGTGGGTAAACTTTCATATTTATAGAAACACAGAGTAGAATAGAGCTTATTAGGGGCCAAGATAGAGAAGAAAATGGGGGTTTAATGGGTACAGAGTTTCTGTTTGAGTAGATAAAGTTCTAGAAATGGATGATGGTGATTGTAACACAACAGTGCAAATATACTTAACACCCCTGAATTATAACACCTAATGGTTAAAGTTGAGGATCAGCAGATGGCCCAGTGTTTACACCACTGGGGTCCCACATGGGTGACCACGGTTTGAGTCCCAGATCGTGGGCTTGACTCGTGCCGGGCATGTGTGCACTCATGCCCAAGATCCTAGGAGAAGAATGGAGGAGAAAGGATTGCAGTGTGGCCATACCCCCGGGGGGTGATTTTTTACTTTCCCTCACACTATCTCTGTCTTTCTCTTTCTCTCTGGCACACACCTTAAGGCAAAAACTTCTAAAAAAAAAAAAAAAAAAAAAACCCTAAAATAATGGTTAAAGTGGTAAACTTTTTATTATGCACATTTTACCACAATAAAAATAATTAAACCTTTAAAATGTGAGAATTTGTTAAAGTGAGGATATTCAATGGTAACTGAAAAAATTCAATAGTATTTACCAGCAAAAAAAAGAGAGAAGATTTCTAAAATGCACTTGGAAAACCAACCATCTTACGACATAAAATACATGATGAGATAAGTCTTTGAATGATTTCATGTCTTATAACTTCAACTCTACTTAAATTCTTTTTAAAATTTTTATACTTTTAGTTGGCATAATTATATATATTTATGAGGTAAAAGTTTTAAGTTCTTGAAAGCATGAAGTTTTCTTATTCTATCCTTCTGAGTCACACGTTTTATATTCACATGATATTTCATATGAGTGTTTCTCTTACACATAAGAATTTACTTATTTATTTTGCTCTGCACATAAATTCATATTCAGATAGCTACCTCCATCAGGATTTGCCCATGCTCTGACAAGTTTAGAATAACGTTTGTTTTCTCCCCGGGGGGTGATTTCTCACTTTCTGTCTCTCTGTCTCTCTCTGTCTGTCTGGCGAGTGCACGTGCCCTATAGCAAAAACCTCTCCAAAAAAAAAAAAAAGAATAACGTTTGTTTTTTCCAATTATGACCCGTCTAACAAACTATTAAATAGGCCTTTTCTCATAAGTTACTCATTCTACTTTTGTGTTATGATGTCACATGTAAATATTGTTGTTTTCATCATAAAATTAATTAATGCTTAGTGAGATACTGTTTTATGATTAAACCTGGTAACCGCAGTGACAACACATCTCATTCAAACTCTTGGTACCTATTAATTTACTACCAATTCCCTAACTGTTAATCCATTCATTTCCAACCAGCATTTTGAAGATACTTTGAAGAAAATTTTCAGTGTGTGAATGAGTCAAATACTTTTAAAAGTATTATTAAATGGGGCCCTTTTCTGAGTTAATTTTATTACAGAATCAAGTAAAAGTATTTAGGATGTATAGCAAGGAAATTCTTTATAATTAAATCATATATATGTAGTTGAGTTTTAAGAGGCACTGCATGATTGGATATAAATTCTCAGATTTTTTTTTGGCACTATCTTTCCTTTCTTTAATGTCTTTGTGTTCAAGAATCTTAATTCTCAACCTTACAGAACCTCTTTCCCTCTTTTTAAAGTTTATTTATTTATTTTTATGAGAGAGAGACACACACAGAGAGAAAGTCAGAAAGATAGTAAAACGGGAACCTCCAATTAGGTTTTTATACTGCAGTCTACCTGCAACCTCTGCAAGCTCTAATCCTGGGCACATGCAGGCTCGGGTAGGCTTCAGGACGTGAACTCATGACCTTCCCCATAAGGGACCAATTCTGTTACTGCTGTGCTGGCACCTGGCTTTCTTAGGGAACCTCTTTATATTACATAGCCTGTCTTTTTTCCCTAGTTCCTATCACTGCCCTTCAACTCCTATCTACAAGAATATGCTGTTTTCTAAAGAAAAATGTACTCAGGGAATAAGTGCTTTCATAGCCATGCAATTTTTTTTTGAGAGATTTTTTGCTATATAGCAGGTGAGCTATAGCACTCTTATAGTTACTTTGTGTAAGTTATCCTAGGCGACATTTGGTAGATACTTATACTACATTTTTTAAATTTTGAAATTACTATTTAATTGGATTTTTTGTATTTTATCTTAAAACTCTACTGATATCATACCTAAGATAGGTAATTTTAGTATCTCTTGAGAAAATAACTTTCGGAAACCTAATTTTGTAGTTCCAAAGTGTTTCCCATGATAAGTAACATTCATCTTTGTCTGATAAAGAACTCCACAAATGATTCTCAAAACATTTTAAAAGATCAGTTTTAGGAGCCAGCAGGTGGCATAGTGGTTAAGGGATTAAGTGCTGGATTCTCTGATGGCCACAGTTTGAGTCCTGGACCTGGAGGTGTGAAAATCACACCAGGCACGTGTGTGTGTGTGTGTGTGTGCCCAAAATCTTGAGAGGAGAATGGAAAACAGATTGCAGCATGGCTATTCCCCTTGGGGAGTGATTTCTGACTTTCTCACAAGTGCACACACATTATAGCAAAACAATCTCTCTTAAAAAAGAAAGATCAGTTTTATATTTCCAATAAAACATTTCTTAAGCTTTCTCTACACATGAATGGACACTTAAGAATTCCTCAGGGACCAGCAGTTAGCGTAATGGCTATGTCGCTGGACTCCCATGTAGTCGACCGCAGTTTGCGTCCTGGACCTGGTGGCTTAAAACTCACGCAGGGCGCGTGTGCGTGCATGCCCAAGATCCTGAGAGGAGAATGGAGGAGAAGGGATTGCGGCGTGGCCATCCCCCCTGGGGGGTGATTTCTTGCTTTCTGTCTCTATGTCTCTCTCTGTCTGTCTGGTGAGGGCACGCGCCCTATAGCGAAAACCTCTCAAAAAAAAAAAAAAAAGAATTCCTCAAGGTTAACACTTACATATATTTTTAATGAAATTAAAGAAACAAAGAGACATGAAAATGTACTTATCACCTAGATTTACCCGATTTCCTATGAACTACTCAGAAATATGATTTCATTGTATAAAGAACAATGTAAAAACCTGTCAATAGTTTAATAAAATTTCACCGTGTTTTTGGAGGGAAACCTTTTTTTTTTTTTTTTTAATCACAAAAACAGGGGCTTACATTGCACGTCCATTTTGAAACAGCCTTTTTCTAAATTTGTCTTTTTAAAGCTAAAAATAAAGAGCCTCATAGCTCATACCATGTACTCTAAACATGTACAGCCTAAAGCATGATTTCACAGCTGAATTTTAAGCCCCTGTGAAATGGAGTTCCTAATGGAAATGCTGACAGACTGCTAGCTGCAGGGACACCAGCAGGCACCATTATAATAAATGGGTCTGAAGGAGACATGATACAGGCCCACAGGTAATTAATGGCAGGAGTAAAATAAAATATAGGCACACCATCCCACTGAGAGCATGATGCAATGGAAGAAACTTGTAATAAAACACAAAGAATGTCTATTTAGCAAAGAACTGTGGGGAAAGACTTGTAAAATAAATCATGAGCCAGGACTGTAGCTATAAGCAGTCATTGCATAGCCCCTTATAATTAGGAGTTTTATAAAAACACTATAAAAATCATTTTTGGCTAAGCAAAATTACTCTGTGTAATGGATTGAGAAGGCAAGGAAATATAAAGTCAACTGCTCAAGCAAGCTAATGATATCCAGGGTTTTCTTGCTGGAAAGCCTAGCTGTAACAAGTCCAAGAATATGACTCCATATTGCAGAAGAATCAAGTATAAAATATATTCCCAGAGCCCAGAATGATATGGCTGCATTTATCTCTTCCCCAAATGTCTTTTGTTTTATTTTTAACTTTTTAAAATTTCAGAGTACATGAGTGCTGGCCAGAGAGCGGCAGAGAATAGGAGTGAGAGAGCGAGAGAGCGAGAGAGTGAGAGAGAGAAAGCATTCCCTAATGGGGCATGGCCGTGTTACAATCCGTTCTCTTCTATTTCTTCATCGTGTTGGGATTTAGAGGACATATACACATGCACACAGCCTGTTTCCCAAGCTGTCTGAGTTGAGATTTGAACCATGGCCCGCCAGGTGAGATACAGCTCCCTTATCTACTAGGCTACTAGGTTTGCCCTTCCCTAAATGTCTTGATTCTATCTTCCAGATACATTTTTTGTTTACCTTTGGAAACCAAAAAGGCCTTCAAAACTTTTGGCCATAATTCTCCTTGACCTTCAAAGTCTGTAGTAACTGCTGTTTTCATTTTTCTTTTCCTTGATAACAGGACGAATGACATCAGCTTAAGTAACTGGAATCTACTTTACCTTCCTCTTTACATTAACCTTTAGCTCTGCCACTATCTTCCAGAAAGAGTCAGAGTTTGGACATCCACGACTCTTCCTCCACAGACTAAAATGTGTCCTAGAAGGCAGGGCATGCAGATAAAGACACTGCTGTGAGACTGGGAGGACATGAGGACATGAGGTGAGCGGCAGGTGAGACAGGGCAGTGACGAAAGGAAGAGAAAAGAAAAGAAAAGTGACTATGACAGATTATTGCCCTAAAAATTTTAAGAGATTCCCATCAGTCCTCTGTATGGCTTCCTGGCCTCAGGGTGGCAATAAATTAATCCTATAGTTAGACGGTATGACTGAGTTCCCCAAAGTTTGAATGACTTGTCAAGGTCTCCCAGCTAAGACACTGGAAGGGTAATGACAATTATCAACCACTTCTTCCTGATAAAGATTTTTTGTTTGTTTGTTTTAATATTGTAATTTTGGAAAAGGGGCAAATTTTTGCCTGAGATTGAGATACATAACTTTGGACTGAATAATTCAGACAAACCGGCTTCTACTAGAAATATCTATATAGATATAGTTTCCTATACTAAAGGCATTACCAATAAAAATCAACTATCATTATAGTATCTAACCAGAAAATAATATTTCACCTAATAGTGAAATATGTAGTAAAATATGTAAAAATGTCCAAGGCCTATTGTATGTTTGAAGTTAGTAATTATTCTGTTTTTCAACTGTTTTGCAAAGCAGGTGAAAGCTGTCGCCTTGATAATGTTTTTTAGTTACATTATTTGTTATAAAGAAAGAATGACTTATAAAAAAGTTCATAAATGTTTTTAGAATTATTTTATTTGATTTTATTTATTACTATTATTTTTAAATTTGCTATAGGACATGTGTGCACATTAGTGAGAGACTGAGAGAGAGAAAGAGAGAGAGAGAGAGAGAGACAGAGAGAGAGAGAGAGAGAGAGAGAGAGAGAGAAAACAAGAACACAAGCCACCAGGTTTGGGACTTGAACTCTGGTTAGCTATGTGGGAGTCCAGTGTTCCAACCACCATACCACCTACTTGCCCCAAAGTTTATCAATTTTTAAATTTGATTATGAAAAATATTTTTGTGAAATTAATAGAAATATATCTCCTTTTCATTTGGATGAGTGACTAGTATTATATACTTCCAATTTTTAAGGTTAAAAGAATTATACTTTATGGTTGGATGTGTAGATAACTAAATTCCTTTCAAATTGTTTTAAAAGTAAAATGGAAGTGTGAAAGTATTTTGGACCAGCATATTTAAATTCTACTTCAACTGCATTTCTGATCTTTCATAAAAGTAAGGAGCTTCTTTAACATTAAAAACAAATGGAACATAAGGATCTAGAGAGTCAGGTAAAATAAACAAGCAGGTAAAATAAACAAATCTACAATCTCTAGGCCCCTTGTCAATTCTTTTTTGTTTTTTTTTAAGAATTATTTATTTTATTTATTTATTATTATTGTTTTTACTTTTCTTTTTCTACAGGGCACACACACTCATCAGAGAGAGAAAAGGAGAAAGAGAGAGAGGGAAAGTGAGAAAGCAAGCTGCCAGGTCTGGGACTCAAACTGTGATCAGCCATGTGGAGTCCAGTGCCTTAACCGCCATGACACCTGCTGGGTCTGTCACTTCTGTTTTGATAGACAGGTTGGTGTGGGTTATAGAAGGTAAATTGACGTCTGTATCCTTTTTATATTTTATTTTCTTATCTGTCCAGTTGATTACCATTTTATGCTTATTAGACTAAATTATTGATCCCATGTGACAAATTACTCTCAAAACTGGTGACATAACCAGTTAGGAACAATCACTGGATTTCCCTCCTCAGTTTTGTAAACTAGGAATTTGGGAAGCATCCTGCTGTTGGCTGTGACTGTGGTCATTTCGGCTTGGCCACGTTGGAGTCCATCATGACTCACTCCGTGATTGACAGGCGATAATGGCTGTGGGCTGGGACTCTAGCTGGAGAAGTAACCGGAGCACACACACGACCTCTCCACATGCTTGGTCACAGAATGGTTACCTTAGGGCAGTCAAATTTCTTTTTCTCACTTTTTTTTTTTTGGAGAGGTTTTTGCTATAAGGCACGTGCGCTGGCCAGAAAGAGACAGAGAGAGAGAGAAATCACCCCCCCCGGGGGGGGGGGGGATGGCCATGCTGCAATCTCTCCTCCATTCCCCTCTCCGGATCTTCAGCACACACACACATGCGCCCAGCATGAGTTTAAGCCAGGGGGCCTGGGACTCGAACCACAGTCGACTACATGGTAGTCCAGCAATGTAGCCATTACGCTAACTGTTAGTCCCAGGGTAGTCAAATTTCTTATATTGTGGCTTAGTGTGAGTGATCCAGTGGGTAGGGTGGAAGTTGCATTTATTTTATGACCTAGTTTATGAAGTTACGGAATTTCACTTTCCTCTATGTGTTGTTGGTTAAAAGAAATCTATATAGATTCAGGAGGAGAGCACAGACCCACCTCTAGATGAGACAAGTGCTAAAAAAATTGGGATTTTTTTTTTTTAAAGTCCATACATATTTACTAAAACCACTCAAATGGACATCGAAATTATGATTTATCTAGCCTAAAATTACTATCTTGTTAGAAGGGCATTTTTATTTATGCCAAAGTTCAAGACAACTTTTTTGGTGTGTGAGCTGTTTATTTACCACGTAATTTTGTGCGCCATAAGTTAAAATGATATTTCTAAGTGAAGTGGTGAGCTGTTATTTGAAATGAAAGTCAGGAAATTTATTTTGATTCAGTCTTAAAATCCTCTTCCATTGAAGAGCATTTTTACTTTATGACATTATTTTAATAAAATATTTTCTTACTGCTAGAAATAAGACAGTCTTTAATTGATCAATAAAATCGTAAGGGCCTTATTACAGATGTTACAAATAGAATTTATCAAAGGCACTTCTCTCATCAAGAAGGCAGAAGGAGAGTGCTTGAACATAAGGTACATCAAATCAGACAAATCATGATGCAAATCAAGCGTTCTATAACCTAGAAGACAGGGCAGATGCTTATGAGAACAGAATGGCAAACACATTTTCAATACTAATGTTCTGATTTGTGGTGCTCATAGTATTCTTCACAAGGATCATCTTTAACCAGATGAGTTTGTTCAGGAAAATAATGTTTTCTAACAACTTCCAATGGTTTAAGATTAAATTCTCCTATGCTTGCTGAATTGCAAGGAGCCTGAGAGATAAGTGGCACAGTTGGAGTGTAGACTGGCTACAAATTAACACCTCTCTGTCTTCACCCATCCTGTCATCTTCCAAACCTCTCCCCTTGGTTAGTTTCCTCAATTGCTGTCATCTTTAAAGTACTTAAAATATGACTTTTCACTTTGATATTTATACATTCATCTGCAGTTGTAAGAAATAATTCAGGCCAGCAGGTGGCATGATGGCTATGGTGCTGGACTCCTATATGGCCGACTGCAGTTCAAGTCCCAGACCTGGCAGTGTGAAAATCATGCTGTACGCGTATGCATGCATGCTCAAATCCCAGGAGGAGAATAGAGGAGAAGAAAGTGTGGCATGACCATCCCTCCATGGGAGATGATTTCTCACTTCCTCTCTCACTGTCTCTTTGTCTCCTGGTCGAGCCCGTGCACCCTATGGCAACAACAATAAAAAAGAGGGTGAGACCATAAAAAAAGAAGAAGAAGAAGAAATAATTCAGAATAGCTTCTCACAGTTCCCACCAATAGTAATTTTTTTTTTTGGGGGGAGAGGTTTTTGTATAGGGCGCGTGCTCTTGCCAGACATAGAAAGCGAGAAATATGGCCACACCGCAATCCCTTCTCCTCCATTTTCCTCTCTGGATCTTGGGCATGCACGCACACGCGCCTGGCGTGAGTTTAAGCCACCGGGTCCGGGACTCGAACTGCTACTACGTGGGAGTCCAGTGACATAGCCATTACGCTAACTGCCGGTCCCCCACCAATAGTAATTTCAATAGTATCATCTAGTATAATATCACAACCAAGAAGCTGGTATTGATCCTATCTAGTATCCTTATTCAGATTATACCATTTATACATGTGTATAGTTCTATGCAAATTTGTCACATTTAGGTTCATTTATTTATCACCCCAGTTAAGATACATGAAAGTTCCATTACCACAAGAATTTCCACTCCTATCCTCTTATAACCACATCTTCCTCCACCTGCCCCACTTATTCTTATAGACGCAACACACATAAAATAATAATTTAACAAACATAATGCATACAACTCAAACATAGACTGAAGATGGGGATTACAGAAGCTATAGTGATTTTTTTAAAGGAGATTTATTTATTTAAGAATTATTTTATTTATTATTATTTTCTTTTTAATTTGCTACAGGGCATACACACTCACCAGGGAGAGACAGTGTGAGACAGTGAGAAAAAGAGAGAAAAGTGAGAAAGCAAGACTCCAGGTCCAGGACACGAACTGCGATTTGCCATATGAGAATCCAGCACCTTAAATACCACGCCACCTACTGGTCCTGATATAGTGATTTTTAAATTGAATATATTCTTAGATATGATTAACATAGAAAAATCACTATTATACTTGTAACTCTTTGCTGTTTCATAATTGTAACTAAACAGAAATTTATAAAGAAAATAGTGATCTATTAAATGTCCACATATATACTTTTAAAAATTGTGTACATCAAAATTTAAAGCTTTACATGTGACCAAGCATTCTCTTCTTGTATTATTTATGCAATACACATTTTTTTCTATGTGTTATTCTAATTGCAGTCATGATAGAGAAACCATCTTGTAATGATATGGGATGAATGAAGAGACTTTAAAGCAATCTTAGTAATCTTAGGATATTTATTTATTTTTATCCAATAAAGCAAGTGATCCATTTTAAGTCCTTCATTACTAGTTATTTCCAAAAATTCATCCTTTAAAATATATTTAAATTCAAATGACTTTTTTGACTGAAAAGGACTTTGATTTTATTAATTCCTTAGGTTTTCTTTTAGTGAAAAAAGATTTTTTGGGACCACCAGTTAGCGTAATGAAAAAAAGATATTTTTACTAAGATTATTTGTGATAGGACATGTACACTCATGGGGGAGGGAGAACAAGAGAAAGAGAGAGAGAGAGAAAACACTCCCCGGGGGGGATGACCATGCCACAATCCCTTTTCCTCCATTCTCCTCTTGGGATTTTGAGTATGCACACACATATGATCGGCATGTTTTCATACCACTGGTCCCAGAACTTGAACAGCTGCCTTAACCACCATACCACCTGACTAGTTCAAAAAATACTGTTTTAATACTTAAATTTTTGTGATATCTTTCATAAACTATAATATCATCTGTTCAGTGTTCATCACCTGTTTCACCAATAATTATATAAATAAAAATTATATAAATTATAAATTTTATATAAATATATAAATAAATTATATAAAATCTCTCTTTTTTTTGAAGAGGTTTTTGCTATAGGGTGTGTGCGCTCGCCAGACAGAGAGAGAGAGAGACAGAGAGACAGAAAGCGAGAAATCACCCCTCAGGGGGGATGGCCACACCTCAACCCCTTCTCCTCCATTCTCCTCTCAGGATCTTGGGCACGCACGCACACCTGCCCAGCATGAGTTTTAAGCCACCGGGTCCAGGACGCGAACCAGGGTGGACTACATGGGAGTCCAGCGACATAGCCATTACGCTAACTACTGGTCCCTAAAATCTCTCTTCATCCACAAATGTAAGCTTTTTGTTTGTTTCCATGACAGAGAGATAGGCACTCCCAAGAGGGTCTTCTGTGACCCACTCAGCCAGCCCTGATCACGCTTACACACATGTGCTCCTGTGCTCGGGGAGGTCCTGGAACATGAACTTAGAACCTTCCCCTGTTTCACCAATAATTATATAAATACAAATTATATATATTACCACTGCACTGCCACCTGGCTCCAGGAGATACTTGATTGTGGAAACACACGGATAAGCTAGGCAGTGATGCAGCAATACAATCTGCCACTCCATGAGGCCTGGCCCACATGGGACGGTTCTGGATTTGAGTTTAGTGATCCCTCTCTTTTTAAAGAAGTTATTACTTTAGGGTGTGTGCACTCACCAGAGAGAAAGAGAGAGACAGACACACTGAGAGGGAATGTGAGAAATCACCACCCAAGCGGGATGACCACTCCATAGCCCCTCCTCCTCCATTCTCCTTCCAGGATCTTGGGCACGCCTACACATACACCTGGCATGATTTTCAAGCCACTGGTTTTGGGACTCTAAGCACGGTTGGCCATGTGGGAGTCCTGGAGTGACGTAACCACTACACAATCTGTTGGCCCCAAGTTCAGAGATCTCTATAAATACAGTGGGCATATGAGTACCCATAATTTGGTACTGCCGAAGATGGGAAGTGGCTTGTGGCATTAAGACCCTGTCAGGGGTGCTGTTTTTCTTCTCTGTTATTTATGGAAGAAATAATTACAACTTTTTTTATAAAACCACATAGATATATATTTCTAAATATTCTCAGATGATTAATTTGGAAAAATAAAAAAAACTTCTGCACTTTTTAATATAATAGGATGATTATAGAAAAGTTTACCTCACAGACTACCCACCTATCAAATAGCTGCTCTTTTATTTATTAAGTGAATAATATGCCTGGAAAAGACTAAAATATTCTAAAATTTTAGTATTTATATATGTTAGTTTAGCTTTCCTGTACTTTGCTTTTTTTTTTTTTTTGGAGAGGATTTTGCTATAGGGTGCGTATGCTCACCAGAAAGACAGAGAGAGATAAAGAGACAGAAAGTGAGAAATCACCCCCCGGAGAGGATGGCCACACCACAATCCCTTCCCCACCATTCTCCAATCAAGATCTTGGGCATGCACGCACACGCACCCAGCGTGAATTTAAGCCACCATATCTGGGACCCAAATCGCGGTCGACTCCATGGGAGTCCAACCACATAGCCATTGTGCCATCTGCTGGTCACAGCTTTCCTATACTCTTAATTTTAGTCTGTCTCACCAGTGTTAATGTTCTGATTAGTTCTGCTGGTATGAAATAAAAGTTACCAGGGCCAGCAAGTGGTATGGTGATTAAGGTGCTGGACTCCCACATGGCCAACCACTTGTTCAAGTCCTGGACTTAGCAACTTGCTTTCTCACTTTCTCTCTCTCTCTCTCTCTCTCTCTCTCTCTGTCTGTCTCTCTCTGATGAGCATACATGTGCTATAGCAAATTAAAACAATTATCATAATAAATTTAATTAAATAATTTTTTAAAATAGTGACCTCCACATCATCTGTTAAATGGGATCCTTTTATACGCTGCTCTTATTAAACACCTTCAACAAAGGGCAAGGAAAGAGAAACCCTTTTCAATTTGGTTTTGGTCAAGACCAAATGAATTGTACACGCAGTAAATCCTGCTGGTATTGGTGGCCCAAATATAAGCTCTCAGTTTCAGGCTTTTTTCCTTTTTCTAAGTTGGACTCATAATACAAATTTATAGTTTTATTTGGGAGCTACATAGGCTTTAAATGATGAGGGCCACGCTGAATGGTCCGTGGAACGATTGCTTACGTGTTTTGTCTGAGCACTGCAGTTTCATCTGTACGCTGCTTCACAATAAAACTGATCTATAAACTATTCTCCATACCTAATTTCCGAATTTTCTTCTTCCTACATCACCAGAAAACATATTTTAAAAATACATTTGTGGCACATACAATATCCAAAGAATAATATCCTTGAGTAGATTTTGAGAATTGCCTTACCTGATTGAGAGGCTTCTCAAACATAGCAATACATATTTTAAGTGAGGAACAGTGTGATCACTTACCGTCAATCAGGATATACCACTGCAAAATTCGAGCATTATAAATGTAAATGCCAAAATAGTTTCAATCATACTGATTACATTTCACATGGAAAATCACCTTGATTTTGCATTTTATGCGCAGCAGAAAAAACTATATTTGTACCATTTTATTTATTCAGCTTAAAGTTCCTCACATTGAAAATGTTACTTATTTGCTTCTTGGAATGACATATTTGTTGGCAGTGTGGGGAACTAACTGTAGGGGTCTAACATCAGAATCTGAGGTCTTTTCTAGTTTAAATTTATTCTGTGAAACACTTTTGCTTATGCATGCAGATGGGCTAATGGGACTGCTACTGTCATTAACCCAGAGTCACTTCTGAAACGCTATTCCGAGAGATTATTTTCTGTGATTACAGTCTTGGGCTTTTCAAGTTACATGGCCTGCTTTTTAGTGTAACATCATTTTTTTTGTCTCTTAGCAAAACACAAAGATTTTGCTAAAATGAATTAACTCTGGTTGATTGCTTCCCAACTCTCTATCCTCTCAACCACAGCGACTGTCTTTTGCAAAGCACGAAGCATCGTTCCAGGTCATGCCCCAGTAAATCACCGATGTATCTTGATGTACTCGCCTCCCATCAGTTCATTAGGTGACGCATCTCTGCTCCTCATTGATCCTCTTCACGCTACCAGCCGAGCAAATCTGCCTTCCAATGAGCAGAACACAGTGCCCACGAATTAATCCTCTCCCAGCAACAAGTTGGCTGTTTGTATTTTGATCCTGGCATTTCATGATAATAAGAGGACATCGGTGGCACTAGTTAAATGAGTAGAATTTGAACAAACTTTCAGACATATGTTCTACATTTCATTGGAATTCGTCCCTCGGCCCTTGAAAATTTAGCATCGAGGCCAGCAAGTGGCATGTTGGTTAAGGTGCTAGACTCCCAAATGGCCGACTGCAGTTCAAGTCCCATACCTGGTGGCCTGAAAATCATGTTGGGCACATGTGTGTGTATGCCCCAAATCCCAGGAGTAGAATGAGAAGAGGGGATTGTGACATGGCCAACCCCTTTGGGGGGGTGATATCTCACTTTCTCTCTCACTCTCTCTGTCTCTCTCTGATGAGTGCACATGCCCTATGGCAAAATAATGAAAAAAAAAAAAGCTTAGCTTCATCTGGAAATATATTCTTGCTGATCCATTTATAGCTATATGAATATTTACAAAGAGACTTCAAAAATTTGAAAAAAAAAGTTTTCAATTTTGAAAAAAATGAAAGTAAAGTATATTTTAGTGCAAAAGCATTTGAAATCTATGCATTGTTTTTTCATAATGTGCATTTTCCATGAATCTTTTGAAGATTCCTTGTATATCTTTCATCTAGGTCTGTATAAAATCACTTCACCTGAGACTTTTTTGAATTCCTACATCTGAGTTCAGTCAGAATCTTTGTGGCTAATCACCTATATGCGAAGTCTTGGAGCCTCTTTTCTCCCTTTCTCATTCTAACACATCCCTATCCTGTCCTTCAGTAAGTCTTGCTTTTACTTCCTATGTTTATTTTTCTAAGATTTATGTTTATTTAACTTTATTTTCTTATTTTAATTTGACCAGAGAGGGACAGAGCAAGAGAGAGACAGAGAGGGAAAGAGAGAAAGCAAGCCACCAGGTCTGGCACTCGAACCACAGTTGACCATGGGAGGGTCCAGCGCCCTTAACCATTGTGCTACCTGCTGGCCCCAACCTCCTTTGTTTCTCACATTACTGTTTGCTTTGCTTTGCTTTACTGTGTTTAACCCCTTCAAAGACTTCCCACTTCACTTAGTGCAAGCTGAGTCCTTACTGTGCAAATGCTCTGAGTGATGCCCTCTTTTTCTGACCCCACCACTTCTGCCACAGGTTCTCTTTCCTTCAAATACTTTGGCACATTCCCACCAAATGCTAGCTTTCTCCTCTAGCTCTCCTCCCAGAGAGTACCAAGGTTAACTATGTCATCTCCTTCACGTCTTTGCACAAATGTCACTTCTTCATGAAATCTTCCTAACCAATCTTTATAAATTATACTCACGGCATGTAGTAAATCCAGCACCATAGGTTGAAATACAGTCAACTTCTTTGTTTATTGTTTGTTTTTGAGATATTTTTGCTATACGGTGCATAGAGGCAAGAGAGAGGGATAGAGAGACGCCCCCCACGGGGGGATGGCCATGCCACAATCCCTTCTCCTCCATTCTCTTCTCAGGATTTTGGGCGTGCATGCACACATGCCTGGTGAGTTTTAAGCTGTTGATCCAGGACTCAGACTGTGGTTGACTACGTGAAAGTCCAGCAACATAACCATTATGCCATCTGTTGGTCCCACTGTAGACAGTGTTAACCTTTTATTCTTTCTGTGGCACGGTATGTGTTGTTTTGCACTTAGCTTATAGGAACTGATCATAGTTTTGCTGAGATTTTGCAGAGACCAAATATGGGAAGTCTTGAGAGCAGGCGGCAGATATGTTTAAAGAGGTAAGAACGTTCTGCCCTAATGACCAGGTTCAGCTGAAACAGCCCTGATGGGAACCAGACTCCTTGCATGATCAATGGAATTGCTGAGCTGCTGTATTGCACAAAACAGCAGGTTCTTCCTCTTTTTACTTCCTCTTTAAAAGACCTTCTTCTCAGACTGGGATTTGGGAGATGGTTTTTAGATACTAGTCTGCCATCTTTATACATTGCTGGCTTCCCAAACAGAGCTCTCTCTCCTTTCCACTAATACTTGCCTCTAGAGCACTGCCTTTCAAACAGTGAACAGCTCAGATGGGGTTCAGTACTGGTTTTACCACCACCAATCTCAAACTTCTATCTCTCTTATCTGTTCTGGTTATTTTTGCCACAGAATTTATGACTTTCTAATTCATGATATGATGTTCTTATTTATAATATTTATTATCAGTTTTTATTTTTTTTGGTAGAGGTCTTTGCCTTAGGGTGTGTGCACTGGCTGGAGAGAAAGAGAGACAGAGACAGTGAGGGGGAAAGTGAGAAATTAACTCCCACAGGGAGAATGGCCATGCTGCGACCTTTTCTTCTTCAATCAATCTCCTCCCGGGATCTTGGCCATGCACACACACACCCCGGCATGATTTTTCAAGTCACTGGATCTGGGATTTGAATCATGGTCAGCCATGAGGGAGTCCAGTGACATAAATACTATACCATCTGCCATCTCTTATCAGTTCTTATCCCCACCTCATGCTTGCCTTTCTAGCTGGAATGCAGGTCTGCAAAGGTAGGGTTTTCGTCTTGATTCACTAGTATATTATATGTTCCTTGAGCAGTAACTCACATAAAGTAACTGTTGAGTAAACAAATGAAGACCCATGCATAAATGGATGAGTGGATTACAAAAAGCCCTTAAAAGTGATTGTTAAGATGTTCATTCCCACAAGAGGATGCGTCTATTGAATGCAATCTCAAACCCCAGTTAAGTAGACTTTTAATAGAAATTGGAAAACCTAATCTAAGATTCATACAGAAATACAAAGAAGGTGGGTTAGGCAAAGTACCTGACTAGTAAAAAACAGTTGGAGACTAAGCTTCCTTGATTTCAACACTTAGAAGTTTAATAATTAAGACTCTTTTGTATTGACTTACAGAGGGACAAATAGATCAATGAAACAAAAGAGAAGGTCCAGATGTAGGCCCCACCATTGAAGTGTGTACTGCTAAAATGCCATTCTCTGCAAGCTAGGAACACATGGGAAGCTCAGGTTTGATTTCTAGTCTGACCCTTAGAGGCTGGGTCTGATAGCTTGCACTGGTAATCCCAGCCATTCAGAGAGTTAAATTTGAAGGATTGTGACAGCAAGATCCTGGTTTTTAAAAAAAACCGTGAGAGGGTGGTGGATGATGGTGCAATGGTAAAATGTGATGTTCTACAATTCTGATGCACATGGAAAGGCTGTCCGTTCACAGCCAGAGACTTCTCTGAGCATGCTGGGCACATGTGTGGCTGTGATCTGGGGCTGGCCACGGCAAGGGGTATATTCTCATATAGAGACCCTGTCGAAGATTCTTGTTCTCTGTGTCTGTTTCTCTTACTCTTGGAATAAATAAATGAAAATTTAAAAATTTAAACAGGTCCAGCAATAGATCAACATATATGAGACAACCGATTTTATAATAAAAATGTAAAAGTAATTCATTGGGGGAAAAGAGAGGTACTAAAGGAATTGGGTATTTATATAAGCAAAAATGAACTTTGATATTTATATTGCGCTACACATTAAAGTTAACCCAAAATGAACCATAGGCCTAAAAGTATAAAACTTCTAAAAAAAATCATAGAAGGGACGCTGAGTGCGTGTGCGTGCGTGCCCAAGATCCCGAGAGGAGAACGGAGGAGAAGGGATTGCAGCGTGGCCATCCCCCCGAGGGGTGATTTCTCACTTTCTATTTCTTTGTCTCTCTCTGTCTTTCTGGCGAGCACACATGCCCCTACAGCAAAAACCTCTCCAAAAAAAAAAAAAAAAAAAAATCATAGAAGACCGTCATTGTGGTACTTAGTTGGCAAAGACTTCTTAGATATAATACCAAAACCAAAACACATAAAGTAGAAATGATTTCTCTTTTAAGAAAAATCATATTCTAAGTGGTTCTGTGAAATACATCTGAGGAATATTTGAAGATTAATCTTTATTTCAGGTCTTGTATTGAATTACATCTTTGAACAGCATTGTTTCCTACTGATTTGACATTGCATTGTCATCATAAAATATTTTATTTTATTAATTTTTTTGGAGAGATTTTTGCTATAGGGCGCATTCACTTGCCAGAAAGACGGAGAGAGACAAGAGAGACAGAAAGTGAGAAATCACCCCCCAGGGAATATGGCCACACTGCAATCCCTTCTCCTCCATTCTCCTCTCAGAATCTTGGGCATGCACATGCATCTAGCATGAGTTTAAGCCACTGGATCCAGGACTAGAATCATGGTTGACTACCCGGAGAGTCCAACGACATAGCCATTATGCCAACTACTGGTCCTCAATTACTACTATATATACTAAGAATATGTTGAGTTGAGGAAAATATCATTCTGGCTTGTTTATTTACTTATTTATTTATTTATTGGAGAGCAATTTTTGCTAAAGAGTGTGTGTGCTTGCTGGAGAAACAGAGAGAAACAGAGAGACAGAAAGCTCGAAATCATCCCCCAGGGTGGATGGCCATGCCACAATCCTTTCCCTTCCATTCTTCTCTTGGGATATTGGACATTCATGTAAGCCCAGCATGAGTTTCAAACTGTTGGATCTAGAACTAGAACCATGGTCATCCGTGTGGGAGTCCAGCCCCTTAACTACTATACCATCTGCTGGCTCTGAAAAATATCCTTTTTAAGCATGAGAACAGTGTAAATAATAGGGGAAGATACTGATAGGATTAAATCCATAAATATATTAGTAACTATAAGTCAAGAATACCACATAAATAAAATTAAAAGCAAATAAACATGTAAAATGTCTGTGATGGAAGAAATACAGCACTTAAGGAGATCTTACAAATCTGCAAGAAAGTGGTGAAAGGGAATAAAAGATATCAAGAAGAAAAAAAAAACAATTTATATGTGTATTTTAAAGAAAATTCAACATCCTGAATCTCAAGGGAATACAAATTAAAATAAGATACACTTTATCTCTTTAAATAGTATGGTACATATTTAAACAAATAATTATATTTAATGCTATTAACAGACTAAAATTAATGTGAAAAAGGCATTTCCATATAATGTTGATGGAGTTTAGACTGGAATAATCTACCTGGAAAGGAATTTAGCATTATATGTTACTATCTATAATAAACAGTAGAATACTTCTAAGAACATTAATAACATGTCTAGGAGGAAAACAGAACATTGCAAACTCTTAACTTGGGGAATCTGGGATAAAAACACATGTCCTAATATAATAATCAGATACAGGCACAGTATTTTATGTACAAATATATTTTTCATAATTTAAATTGCATTTAATTATAATTTTCTGGTGGATGGCTGTTCTTTGTATCATCTTTGCCTATGGAGTGAGGCAAGAGACACTTATGACCACTTCTGCCTTGAAGATTCTTCACAGAAAATGATAATTTTTAAATCATTTGCTATTTCTGCCATATCAAATCTTATCTTTTTTTCAATCTATTATCAGCTCCTGAGTGTTTATTCTAATTTCATATATGCCATTATTTTCTTGCATCTTTCTTCGAATGCAAAATGATGTCTCAAAATTGTCTTCCTTGTTACAGCGGCCAAGTATTTTCAAACATGTTCACTTTCCATGATGTTTCAGGAGGAGTTTATGACCACCCTCCCCCATTCTGTTTTTGTATTGTTAGCACGAGGAATCTTTTCTTGCTTTACTCATCCTCATGTGAGAAAAACTCCCACAAGAGTCAGTTCAAGAACTCATGTAGAACATTGGAAGGTGATGAAGGATACTATCTACACCTCAACGATAATTCATTAAGAAGACAATAGCTTAGTTTTTCTGTTTGATACAAATTCTAGATTTAAGGCAGAGGCAATGCACCACATTTTGATTCTGGGTGTCATGAAATGAAGCCTGCATATCACTGAAGCCAAGCTGACATTTATTAAAACTAGTGCTATTTTTTCAAATAACGAGGACATATTTTCTTAAAATTCTTTAGTAAGTTGTCTTTGAGTTATTAAGAGTTTTAAAGTTTCATATTTCCCGTGTAACTTAAGATATTTTAGGAACCTCAGGCACCAGGTGGCATGGTGGTTAAGGCACTGGACCCCCACATGGCCGACCATGTTTTGAGTCCCAAGCATGGGAGATGCTTTCTCACTTTCTCTCTCACTCTCTCTCTGGGGAGCACATGTGTCCTGTAACAAATTTAAGAAAATAATAATAAAAATAAATAAAATTAAATAAACAATTCATTAAAAAAGTAAATGTTTTAAGAATCTGAAAGGGGTAAGGCAGATGACAATGAAGGTTAGAAATTCTATGGTGGAGTCAGCAGAGGGCCTAGTGATTATGCTGCTGGACTCCCACATGACTTCCATGGTTCAAGTCCTTGACCCGGTGGCTTAAAAATCATGTCGGGTGCATGTCCATGCATGCCCAAGATCCTAGGAGGAGAATGGAGAAGGGATCACGGTGTGACCATGCCCCGAGGGGGTGATTTCTCACTTTCCCTCTCACTGTCTCTGTGGTGAACATACACACCATAAAGCAAAAATCTCTACCAAAAAAAAAAAAAAAGAAAGAAAGAAAGAAAAAGAAAAGAGAAGAAGAAAAGAAAAAAGGAAAAGAAAAGAAAAGAAAAGAAAAGAAAAGAAAAGAAAAGAAAAGAAAAATATTATATGGCCTTGGTTTGGCTCATTTGTTGCATGATACATTCCAGGAATTTCACTGCAGCCCTCTTTTGGTTCTAGTTGGGAGGGTAGAATGATCTGTTTGATCTAAGTCCAGCAGTAAATAAAGGCTCGAAGCTGTGGACAATTTATCCATATTGTTTTAAAGCTCTTATATTGGGAAGATTTATAGTCATCGAAATGTGTAAAAAGTATGTGCACAACAAATTTGGCAGCAATGGTATCCGAGTAGAATAGGAAGTGGAAAAATTGAATATCATTTCAAGGGGTTGGCTATAATCATAATGAAACATTTGGCAATGTGTGTTTGATATTTTAATATGTGCAGAAAAACTAAGGCGGAACTCAATTTGATCACTCTAACAGAGAAATTAAACTAGTACTAAACTTAAATTTGAGAACTGAAAATACTTAAACTCAGGAAAACGCCTCTGTTCATAAGCCCTTAATAAAGATGCATAAAATTACCAGTGAAATAGATGACACAATTTTTGACCTTGGGAAATTTGCAGTTTGATGGATATACTAACCTTGAATGTTATGCAGACCAAATAACTCAACATCCTTTTTTAGAAAAATAAAATCGTAAACATTGCTGATCCTGGAAATACTGATATTTTTCAGCAAAAATATAGAGGAAAAGGAAATGACCTGTATTCCTTTAAATGTTAAATGACTTGAAAAAAACTTACATTTGAAAAGTTTCATCAAATTAGGATTTTTAAAGGACTGTAATTTATCCATAGAAGTTTGTCTTCAATTAGAACCTACTGACTTCACTGACCTCCCAAAGCCAAGAGGTTCATGATACCAGATACATAGTAGACATATTAAATGTTTCTTGAATGATAAATGAACGAGTGAATATAAAATGCTATTAATGGAGAATAAGTAAGAATGATTTACCTTCATTTAAAAATGTTTTCTGTAAAGAAGTTTTTGAAAAATCTCTTTAAAACCATCAAACTTGTTTTTAGGAGAGAGTCTTAGCTGTAGGGCATATGCGCTCACCAGAAAGACAGAGACAGAGAGACAGAAGTAAGAAATCACCCCTCACGGGTGGCCATGCTGCAATCTCTTCTCCTCTTAGGATCTTGGGCATGCACGCACATGCACCTGGCATGAATTTTAAGCCTCCAGGTCCAGGACTTGAACTGCGGTACTACTGACTACATGGGAATCCTGCAACATAACCATTATGTTATCTGCTGGCACCCAAATTGTCAAACTTCTAAGAAATCTATAAGGGAACCAACTGTCTTTTCTATCCATTGATTAAAAATAGCAGTTGAGGGACCAGCAGTTAGCATAATGGCTATGTCACTGGACTCTCATGTAGTTGACCACAGTTCGAGTCCCAGACCCAGTGGCTTAAACTCACGCTGGGTGCGTGCCCAAGATCCCAAGAGGAGAATGGAGGAGAAGGGATTGCAGCATGGCCATCCTCCCTGGTGGGTGATTTCTCACTTTCTGTCTCTCTGTCTTTCTAGCAAGCACATGCACCCTACAGCAAAAACCTCTCAAAAAAAAAAAAAAAAAAAAAAAAAAAAGGCAGTTGATTAGAGCATTAAATATAATGCTTTGGTTCATTATTAATCTCTTGACATCTATTAATCTTACTGGCTGTTTTCCCACTACTCTGTTAAATCTGCTATAGAAGTTGCCATGGATCTCTCTAATGTGGGTTCTTTGGTTTGCAAAATCCTAGCAGTGTGTTTGTGTTCCAGATAGAAAGCTGAGAACCTAGGAATGAATGCAACGCACATCCCTCCATGCTGGATTAATCCCATTTGCCCCTCAAGTCAACTCTCTGCTCTTTTCTGCCTTGTTTTCTGACCCCAGAAGACTGAGATGGATGAACATCACTGGTTTTCAATAGTGTTTGTCTAATGGAGAATCTAAGCAGCAGAATGGAAGGAGGGGGCATGAGGAGCAGAGGCTGTGTTCTTGGGGAGAAGGCCACAGTCATGCCAGCCATGGGGACACTGGGGCTGCCATAGAGGAGGCTACATTGTCCCTAGTGGTTTCTCTACAGCACACCCCAAGCAATAGAAGTAGTTCTAGAATACTTGAGTTCCAGCATTCAATTTGTCTCCTATTACACCTCCACAAAAAGATTTTGAGTGGTACTTAGGAAAATCTTTCAATATTAAAATGTATAAATCACGGTATTTAATGTAAACAAAGCTTAATATTACTTCAGATATTTAGAAACTATTCAGTTTTTTCTGAATACCCATGTTTATGTTAGCTTTAGGTTCTGAAGAAATAGCAGAAAGCAAAACCTAATTATTGTCATTAGATTAAATGCAACTAAGTATTAAGGAACAAGAGGAAACTTGTCAGGTAGGAAAATAAAAATAGACTTAACAATGGTTAAAAGTAATATTTCACAACATTTCAGTTGTTTTTCACATTTAAAGTAAGCATTTCACAAGCTATTAATTGTAACCCTTCTAGTTAGAAGTTGCTTTCTATCTAGTCAAAGAGACATCAGTGATTTCTCTTCTCTGCTATCCTAAGCAAACTGAGCCTTCTTTGACAATAATGACAGCATCATCAGGATCATAACTGAAATGCCAGAATACCTCTTTCTTACTTATTTAATTTAATTTATTTTTTTACTATGCCAGAGGACATGTGTGCATCAGAGACAGAGATATAAAGAGAACCCCTACACAGGAAAGGTCACTCTGCAATCCTTTTCCCATCAATCCTCCATCCCATCAGAAACTATCCCATTGGGAAACTAAGCTCCATGCACCAATGCCTGGTGAGCAAGCCAGGAACTTGGTTCGAACACTGGTTGGTCATGTGGGATCCAGCTTCGTCTGTACAGGGCTTCATCACCGTTCTCTGGGTCCAGCCCCTCTAGCTTCCTCTCAGGCTTTCTACTACAGAATATCAAAATACCATCTTTCTGAAAATGACTCCAACATGACAAGATAATTTAAGAGACTTTAGCAAAATAACAAAAACAGCTTTAAGTCTTTTTTTCTAAAAAACTCTACAAAGCTATTTTTTCTTTTGCTTTCCTTTTTCAAATGAGATGATGTAAGGACTGGAGAACTTATTCAGCACAGCTTCCTTCTCCCATATCCTTTCCCCAAGTGGATTTATCAGAAAGAATACAATGGTCATGAATTATGAAGGAAAACCCTACAGTGAGAAATGCTCCCAGACTTCTACACTAATGAACAGAATCCATAGTTTTCAAAATATTAAATGCTTTAGACTTTTCAAGGAAATGAAATCAGGCCTACTCCTTAAAAATTAAAAAAAATGAAACTTAATATTATGCTTGACATGTTAAATCTATTTTAACAATGCATTATAGGGACTGTGGTTAACGTACAACACCAATAGCAATGTATTCACAATATTATTATTCATCAGATTTTTATTTTGAGAAGAATGTTATCTGTCCTTGAGTTTGGGTTGCATAAATCAAATTATACTCATGATCTTGAAGTAAGCACAGTACACATTAATCTTTTGGTTACTTGGTATTTTCTTAATGTGGGTGTGAGCCCCTCCATACATCAAATACACCTGCGTGTTGCTGTCCTTTTTTTTTTTTTCCCCAAGTTATTTCCCATGAGAAAAATTTCATCTATGTATCAGGATTATGAGTGTCATTGGCTCATAAATTGTATCATATTCTTGTTTAGGATTGCCTATAGCCCGGGTTTCAGAGTTATGTACACACTGTAGATATTTCTTGATAGATTCCAATGATGAAAGTTATTTTGTACCATGTACTAAATTGCCTGATTGTAGAAGTGCTAGGAATAAAAGAATATTTTTATACTATAATTACTACATTTATTTATTTATTTATTTTGCTAAAGGGTGTGCACTTGCCAGAGATAGACAGAGAAGACAGGGAGAGAAGGCTCCTTCGCTTGGGAGTGGTCACACCACTATGTCTCTTCCTTCATCTTTTCCTCCTTTTGGAACTTTGGGTGCACGTATACATGCACCTAGTGTTTCTTTTTTAAAATTAATTTTAAATTTACATTTAATAACTGTACATCTTTACGAGTTTTTTTCCTACATGTAAATGGTAGGTATTACTTAAGTCAAATACACAATCATCAATAGATAACTTCATTTTTGTGTCCATTAAATGCTTTGTTTGATTTATTCCCTGATGCCCTCCCTCCACCTCATTGTTTTTTATGGCCGAGGAGTAGTCCATAGAGTACATGTACTACATTTTTTCAATCCACTTGTTTGTTCTTGTCCTAGCAATTGTCCCAGGGAATAATGCTGCAGTAAACATGGATCTGCAAGGGTTTTCCTGACTGTTTTCCTATCCTTTGGGTAGATACCTAAGAATGGAATTACTGGGTCATATGGTAGTTCTATATGTTGGTTACTGAGGAACCGCCATGTTGTTCTTCACTGTGGTTGTACAATTTTACACGTCCACCAACAGTGTAGGAGGCTTCCCTGTTCACTGCAGCCTCACCAGCACTTACCATTCTTTATGTTTTTAGTCATAGCCATTCTAATAGGGGTAAAGTGGTATCTCATGGTGGTTTTGATTTGCATTTTCCTTATGATAAGAGACATCGAGCATTTTTTCATATGCTTTCTGGCCATTTGTATGTCTTCTTCAGAGAGTTGTCTGTTCAGCTCATTTGCTCATCTTTTAATTGGATAGCACAAGTGTATTTTAAGTCTAAAATTCCATGTTGCTAAAGCTTTACTCAAATAACTATGCTGCTGGGCCAGCTCTGTAGCCTGGTGGGTAAGAGCTGGATCTCATGTGGCCGACTGCAGTTCAAGTGCTGGACCTGGTGGCTTAAGAAACACTGGGTGAACCACCAAGACCAAGCTTTAGCAACATGGAAATTTATACTTGAGAGTTAAGGGTTTGTACTACTCTTAACTCTACTCACTAGTCTATTAGCAACTGTTAAAATACTAACCTATTAACATTTTGCTGATATGCTAAACATGCTGACATTGTAAACTGAAAAATATGTTGGACACTTGTACAGCCTTGAGCTTGAGGTACTATGGCAGTGCAGTCAGAGAACTTCTTATTCGGACTGGGAGCAAACCTGGGTTCTTTTCTGGTTTCCTTGTCTCCCTTGGACACTGTTCACATCGCATGCCTGCTCGTGCAGGATTCATGATTCTGAAAATCCTTTTTATGCTGAGTTGGGTCCATCGCTTATAGTCAAGAACTGTAATTCATACATAAAATAAAAACTAAAAGGTATAAAAAATTTAGGAAGTTAGGCCTGGCCCTGTAGCTTAGCAGTATACAGAGGAAGATGGATCCCTCATGACCAGCTGGGCCATGAATCCCAGCCCCAGAGGCAGCACACCAATGGATACTGACAGGATAGAGAATTAGATAATGAGAGATAAAGAAGGAATAAGGAATATGGCGTGACCAGGATCTAACTGGAGAGTGTATCTTTCTTCTCTCTCTTTTCACCTGTGCATACATATACTCTATCATGAAAAGGAAAACTTTTTTTTAAAATAGTGAGTGGAATGTTAGTCATGTAGCAATATCTATAAGTGAAATAAAGGGTGAGATATGGGCTGTAGTTTTATAGAAAATTCTATGAAAGAGAAAATATATATTTTCTTGGAACTTGATGGTTGCATAGAATTTGAATAAGCATGAGTGAGAAGGGAGAGAATTCCAGGATACAGAAGCAATATTGCCAAAGCCATGGAACTGGGGATGAAGGAGCATTCGTTATGAAGGGGCAGTGACAATTTTAGCAGAATTAATCTGCATTACTTCTTTTAACTCTCACTGTAATTTTCTTTTTTCATTAGTTTTTTAAAAAAATTATTCTTAGTTATTTTTTTTTTTAAACATTTGATTGCTATACATCCTTTGGCTTGTGAAGAGAATTTACCCAACATGAAATACATCTCAGACCGGTCCAGGTGAGAATACTATGCATGTTATTGACAGGTAATTAACTATTTCTGTATCCCACAAATGTCTTTCCTCTCTATCTCACTGTAATTTTCTTACACACATTAGTCTTGTTTAGAGTCTCCAAATAGTCAAATAGTACAAATTGTCAAGGGCTGGTGATAAATTGTGTAGGTTATATTTTACTATCTATATTTGCACAGAGAAACACTGACAGATTCTCGAGCAAGCATGTACATGAGCGATACATACACACACATTCATATATTAACACTTACTGAGTCTTACTGAGTCTCTTGGATCACATCTGTGGGGTCCTTTCATTTCATGGATCTTTGGTTGCTGCTCAATGTTCTTTCTAGTATTGGTGGCAGTAGGAAAAGACAGGTCTTATCGAGATTTTTGGGTGCATGTGCTTGCCAAAGAGACAGAAAGTGAGAAATCACACCGGGGGCGGGGGGGGGGGGGGATGGCCATGCCGCAATCCCTTATCCTCCATTATCTCTGGATTTTGGGCACATACTTACATATGCCTGGTGTGAGTTTTAAACTGGAGTCCAGTGCATTAACTACTCTACCACTTATTGATGCCTATTCTTAAATTTTTGAGTCAACTAACTCTTGAAATCTTGATCCATGGTTAGATCAAAAATATATTTTGTTAGTGAATTGAGATAGTTTTTTCAAGATTACAGAAAGAGGAAATAAAGGGTAAATTTAAGTACATTTGCTTGAAAACGAGTGACAGAAATTAAGGTTCAAACTATCACAGTTTAACATAAAAAGTACTTTTATTTTTTTTTTCTCTTACTTAGCTCATTGTTTTATCTATAATGCCCCATTTCATAAATAATCTATGTATAAAAAATAAAAAAATAAATGTCATTAAAATAATTTAGTCTGTGAATAAGAGTTACCTCTTAAAATCTGGTTGAAACAGGACTGAAAATAAACAAATGGTTCTGCTTTAAAATTAATGGAGAAAATTTTTATTGAATCTTTTCTATATGTTATCACCATTTGAAGATAGAAGGTTAATGGTAAATAAAAGATCTCTGGCTTTAGGATGTTTGCATCTGAGAGAAAAGAAGGGCATTCTTTTCTTCCATTCTAGGGGCTCGTGTAGACATCATGTTGGGAGATAAACAGAAATCACCTGCTATATTCATTGACCCCCTTTGCTAAGTTGTAGGAACTTCTCAAGCAAATGCAACTATAAAAATGCTGCCTCAGGAATTAGTATTTCTCAATTAAAAATTAAGAGGAAAATTCCTTTTTATTGGTGTCATTAGACATCTTTTACAACTGTTTTTATGAGTCTTCACAAGGGGAAATTTAGATATTAAAAATGGAGCACTTTTGTATCTTGAACTTAGAACTGCTCCTGAACTCACATTTACTACATTTTCCTTGCAAAGCCACTGTTTCGTAACACCCTTTCCTATGTCCCATTGTTCTAATGGTAGCGGCTCTTTGATGGCGGGGTGTCATAAAGGAGAGCAGACTAGACCGTTGTTCAAACTCGTGTGTACCACTGGTTCTGGCATTTACCAGCGACGTGACCTTTTCAAAGTGTAATAATCACATCTAATGGGCCTACACCATAGGCTCATTGAAGGCTTATATACAATAATGAATATAAAATCTGAAATGAACTGTGAAATCCTACAGATAAAAGCAATCTTTTTAAGTTTAAAAAAGGATGCTTAGTAGAAAACGGTAAAGTACGTACAACAGTTAATTAGTTTCTACTCTTTATAGTCCCTGACTTTGAAGAGTTTATAATTCCATGGAGAAAGAAGACAAGACAATATGTTTGCCTCCTGTAGAACAAGAGAGTACCATCGTCCAACACTAACTGTCGTACTGTTTCAGAGAAAGGACTGAACAGAGATTTGCAGAACAGAGTGGGTAACGGTCAGTTCTGTTTACCCAGGTGTGTCCTGTACCCTGACTGAGCTAAGCACAAGGAGAGGATCCTTGTACCACTTGTATTTATTCATTATTTGCACTAGATTATCTGACGTATTGGAAGTATTCTTAAAACTTTCAGGACCAGCAGATGGTGTAATGGCTACGTTGCTGGACTTCCACGTAATCAACTGCAGTTCGAGTCCCAGACCCAGTGGCTTAAACTCATGCCAGGTGCATGTGCATACATGCCCAAGATCCTGAGAGGAGAATGGAAGGGAAGGGATTGCAGCATGGTCATCCCCCCTGGGGGTTGATTTCTCACTTTCTGTCTCTCTGTCTCTCTCTTTCTGGTGAGCGCATGTGCCCTATACCAAAAACCTCTCAAAAAAAAAAAAAAAAAAAAAAAAAAAAAGAATCCTTAAAATTTTCTATAAGGTAGAGCCAGCAGGTGGTGCAGGGTTAAGGGCACTGGACTCCCACATGGCTGACTGTGGTTCGAGTCTCAGACCTGGCGGCTTGCTTTCTCACGTTCCCTCTCTCTTTCTCTCCCTCTCACTCTGTCCCTCTCTGGTCAAATTAAAAATGGATAAATAAAACAATTCTTTAAAAAAAGCCTTCTATAGATTAGTAATAAAACATTAAAAGTATCTATCTATGCAATGTTTCCCACAATAGAATATTCTGAACAGTAAATGTTTGAACTCTCTTAATAAAAGGTTTATCATTTGAACGGGGTTAAAAAAATAATCTAGTGATTTATGTTGTTCTTTTTAAGATCTATTTTTTTTTAACTAACATGTAATAACAGTACCTATTTATGAGATACAATGCAACATTTTATTTCATGGTCAAATCTGGATACTTATCATTTCCTCACATCTATATTTATCATTTCTTCCTATGAGAACCTTCCAAAACTTCTTTTGTAGCTATTTTGAAATAGAGATTACTTTTTGTTGTTAACTATAGTCAGCCTAGGATATTCAATGTAAAATGTTTTCCTTAAACTTGTAGCATAATGTATCCTATCTCTATATTTTAGTGAATTTAATTAAACTGTCACATTGTAATACTTTAGTTGCAAACATTGTTACTTAGTTATTTAAGATGATCAAAATATGGTGACAGACTAACATTCCTCTGAGAGCACAGCAGTCACTATGGGTCACTTATTTTGCTTTGTTTTTGCTTTTGAAAAGGGTGGGTGTGCTTGCCAGAGAGAGACAGAAAGAGAGGGAGAGAGTGTCTCCCACCCCATGGGGAATGATCTTGCCATAATCCATTCTTCATCTCTCCCTTTTTGTGAGAGTTTTGGCACACATGTACATGTGCTTGGCGTGTTTCACAAGTTGCTGGGTCCAGGGCTCCAACTTCATAGTTGGCATGTGGGATCCCACTGCCTAACCACCAGGCCACAGAGTCAACCCAATTCCCTATTGATCATCTCTCTCTCTCACTCTCTGCCAGAGGGCATGTAAACTCCCTAGAGAGAAACAGATAGAGGGAGAAGGAGAGGAAGAAAGCTACCCTCACTGGATCATGGTCATGCCACCATCTCTTATCCCCTATTTCTGTGTCCTGTTGGGATTTGTGGTATGCATGCTAAAGCCAGGATTTTTTTTTTTTTTTTTTTGAGAGGTTTTTCGCTATAGGGCGCGTGCGCTCGCCTAACAGACAGAGAGACATAGAGACAGAAAGCGAGAAATCACCCCCCAGGGGGGATGGTCACGCCGCAATCCCTTCTCCTCCATTCTCCTCTTGGGATCTTGGGCACGCATGCACACGCACCCGGCGTGAGTTTTAAGCCACCGGGTCCGAGACGTGAACCGCGGTCGACTACGTGGGAGTCCAGCGACATAGCCATTACGCTAACTGCTGGTTCCCAAGCCAGGATTTGAACTATGCAGTCAGCCATGTGGGATTTGGCTCTACTAACCACTAGGCCATGGGATCGGTCCCCACCATTGCTCATGCTAATGAGTAGTTTATTGTTTCTCTGAAGTCATACAATAATGGGTTCTGTTTGTTACACTTTGTATTTTGAATTATACTAAACTATTTTAGCATCCTCTAGTGTATTTTGGAAACCAGCTTGTACTTCTTCAGAGTTCAAGACTGTGAGATAAGCCTATTGTGAATGAAATAAACACTTAGTAAGCATCATCAAAAGCAAATATATATTCATGTCCTATATTAAAATATTATACATAACCATTTCCTAAAAATCTTGCAGAATATAAAGATTGCTCCCCCTCAAATATATTTCTGTTGGATTTCTTCCTATCCTGAATGAGCCTACCACATTTTCAGAATAAAGCAATATTCAACACAGACACAACTTTCAACACATCATACTCTTTTTGTAGTCGTGAGAAACACACATCCAATCATGTTCATGTTTGTGTATTTTGTTACTGAAGTAACAGCTGAAGTTTAAAACAAAAATAAATATTCGAATCCACTCTTTGCATTATTATTTCATCAAAGTGACCCTTTCACTGTGAAATCTGGATGTGATATCATAACAGAAAATGCCATCAATAATGGAATATCTATTTTTTTTCCATAGGAAAAAATAGCAAGGTGTCCTGAAATTCTGAGACAACCTTTTTATACTCAATAAGACTTCTTCAGTATTGGAAGACTCACCAAAAAATGCCTAATAGCCATTAGTTTAAATATTAAACCTAGCAACATAACTAGTATTTAATAAATTTTTAATTATTAGTACAGGATAGTCTGTTATTTTGCTTTTTATTAATAGCCAGACTTTGTTTAAAATTTAAATATTAATTATTGTCATTTGCAGTAGTAGCGATAATGCAACCTAAAAGAACATTCACTAGTATTTCACATGCCCTAGTGGGCAGAAAAGACATACTGGAGACTTGTATTCAAGTAACACATATCCATATCCTTTGTAGCAAGACATGACGTTTTGCAATAACCAAATAAAGAATATAAAGTAGGGCCAGCAGGTGTCATAATAGTTAAGGCAGTGGACTCTCATATGGCAGATTGCAGCTCGAGCCCCAGACATGGCGACTTGCTTTCTCACTCTCTCTCTCTCTGTTTCTGTTACTATCTCTTTCTGGTGAGTACACGGGCCTTACAGAAAATTAAAGAATAATAGTAATAAATAAAATTAAATAATTCTTTAAAAAAAGAATCTAAAGTATATAATAATATGCTTTATTTGATTATCACACAGTATATGCATGCTTTGGAAAACCACATTAATTGCCTTGAAGATGTATGATAATTAAATTTAAAGAGAAAATTTAAAAAAGAAAAAGAGATGATTTTTTAAAATGTCTCTGGACCACAACCTTTTAGTACAATGTGGTTCACAACCTGGTCCTGGGAAGAAATTTACTTCCCTGATAAAATGATTAAGCCAATATATGACAAATTTTAATGGGAATAATACTTATTTCAGGAAAATATTCATTCACCTAGTTGATTCTCAGTGGACTAGCAGAGCGATTAGATGTCTCATTACACACACACACACACATACACACACACTTAAAGTTTTATTTATATGCGTCTTCCATGTAAAAGAGAAGTACCCCCAACAGGGCTTCGCGCCATAATGTGTGCATGGTTTTAGCTAGCCCAGATCACAGGCAACAGTGTGTGCATGTCTAGAATTCACAGAGAGATCCCTGAACACATTACACAATACCAACCCCTTCTCCTGTGTCTCTGGTTAAATTTACCACTGTTCCACCACCTGGCCTCCAGACTAAAGAGCTTTAAAAATACATTCATGTTTTACATATATGTGTGTGTGTGTGTGTGTGTGTGTATACGTGTGTGTGTGCGTGTGCGTGTGCGTGTGTGTGTGTGTGTGTATATATATATATATATATATATATATATATATATATATAGGTTAACAATGACATTGAATAATTGTCCCATACCATAAAATACCCTACCAAAAATGAATCTTTTTTTTTTTTTTGAGAGGTTTTTGCTATAGGGCACTTGTGCTTGCCAGAAAGACAGAGAGAGAAGAGAGAGAAAGAGAGACAAAAAGCAAGAAATTACCCCCTCCCAGAGGGGATGGCCACACCACAATCCCTTCTCCTCCATTCTCCTCTTGGGATCTTGGGCACGCATGCACACATACTGGGCATGAGTTTAAGCCACTGGGTCTGGGACTTGAACTGCAATCGACTACATGGGAGTCCAGCAACATAGCTATTATACCAACTGCTGGTGCCAGTGAATCTTGTTTTTTTTTTTTTTTTTTTAGAGGCTTTTGCCTGAGATTAAGTGCACTTGTTCAGAAGAGAAAGAAAAAGAGACAGTGATGGGAAAAGTGAGAAATCACCCCCACAAGGGGGATGGCCATGCTGCAATCCCTTCTCCTCCATTCTCCTTCCAGGATCTTGAGCACACACGCACACACGTTCGGCATGATTGTCATGCTGCTAGGTCCAGGACTTGAACTGTGATCCATCATGTGGAAATCCAGCAACGTAACTGCTACACCACTTGCTGCCCCTGAAGAATTAATCTTTAATTGTTCTGTTAGTGCATTAAATTATACTTCAGAAAGTCCACAGGGGCCAAGCTGATGAGAGGACAGTTCAATTATTCTAGTAGCTGAGAATTCAATGTTAGTTGTAAATTACTGTTGAGATCTCTAAATTGAATGCACCTGGAGAAAGCATGAGTAGATCGCACGCACTGGCTGAGTACTTGAAGCAGAAGTTACACACGAACAGGGTAGGCAGATAATAACCAAAGGCATGAGTTTATCCTGCATTTGCTTTTAGTAGTGTATTTTTAATTTTTCAGGTTCTTTTTTTCTTTTTTTAAAGGTTTTCGCTATAGGGTGCGTGTGCTCGCCAGACAAACAGAGAGACAGGAAGCGAGAAATCATCCCCCAGGGGGGATGGCCATGTCGTAATCCCTTCTCCTCCATTCTCCTCTCAGGATTTTGGGCGCACACGCACACGCACACGTGCCCAATGTGTTTTAAGCCACCGGGTCCAGGACGCGAACCGCCGTCGACTATGTGGGAATCCAGCGACATAGCCATTACACTAACTGCTGGTCCCAGTTTTTCAGGTTTTAATTAACACACCATAATTGTGCATACATATTAAGTACAATGTGGGTTTTTTTGATACATGAATATGATACATACTGATCAAGTCAATGCGGTTAACATAACTGTCTCTTTGAACATCCATTGTTACTTTATGTTGAAAACAATCAAAATCCCCTCTTTCCAGCCCAACACTTAGTGAGAAGCCAGAATCCATGTGCATCTGAGGTGAGCTTTCTCTGCCCCTTTAACCTGAAAAAGCCTCTGCCCCAAACCCCTCCTTCTGGCCCAACATTCAGCAAAAAGCCAGAAGGTAGGAAGTAATGTATAATCCATCAGATGACCAGAAATCACCAACACAGAGGCACAAGAAATATGGGAAATCAAGAAAATATCCTTCCCCTGGGACCAGCAGTTAGCGTAATGGCTATGTCGCTGGACTCCCACGTAGTCAACTACGGTTCTCGCTTTCTGTCTCTCTGTCTCTCTCTGTCTGGCGAGCACACGTGCCCTATAGCAAAAAAAATAAAAAATTAAAAAATTAAAAAAAAAATAACTCTCAAAAAAAAAAAAAAAAAAAAAAACAGAGAGAAGAAAATATCCCTCCCCCAAGGGGAAAGAACAGCCCTTCATCATCCACAGACAGTACAATGGAACTCCTGGAAATGTCAGATAAAGATTTTAGGAGATTCATAGTGACAAAGCTAACAGAGATGCAAGAGAATGGAAACAATGAACTCCAGATGATGCAGGAGAAAAGAGACAATGAGTTCCAGGAGGTGAGGAAGTACTTGCACAATCTAAAGGAGGAAATACACACCAGAAAAAAGAATCAGATGGAACTGTTAGAGATGAAGGCTCTAATACAGGAAATTAAAACCTCCCTTGAAAGTATTAAAAGCAGATCATGAAGAATATTGAATCTCAGATGTAGACGATAGAACTTCTGACCTAGAAAATTTCACCAAAAAGACTGAGAAAATCACCCCAAAAAATGAGAATAATATATGAGTAATACTAGATACCATTAGACACTCAAACATCTGGATAATCGGTATCCCAGAAAGTGAAGAAACTAGACAGGGCATTGATAATCTATTCCATGAAATCCTGGAAGAAAACTTTCCAAACCTAGGGAGACACTCATATATCCAGACCCAAGAAATACAACAGACCTCACATAGATTCAACCCAAGAAGACCTTCCCCCAGGCACATTATAGCCAGATTGACCAAAACCACAGACAGAGATAAGATACTAAAATTGGCAAGAGAAAAACGACAAGTGAATTTCAAAGGATATCCCATCAGGCTAAGATCGAACCTCTCTTAGGAAACAGTGCAAGCAAGAAAAGAATGGAAAAATATATTCAAAGTGTTCATTGAAAAGCAATTTCAACCAAGAATACTGTATCCGGCAAGATTATCCTTCATGTGGGAAGAAAAGATAACATCGTCCTAGATAAACAAAACCTGAAAGAATTTACCAACACCAGACCAGTTCTTTGAGAAGATCTGAAGAGAGTACTATACCAGGAAAACTAAACACAGACAAGTAAGAGAACAAAAAATGTCCAAGAGAAAAGCCAACTTAATGACAGGGACAAGTTCTGAAATATCAATAACAATGTTGAATGTTAACGGAAAGGTCAGACCACAGTAACACTGAAAATTCAACAAAAGAGATTACAGGAGACTGAACTGGTGAAATAGAATTCTATGACTTTTTTCTAAACATTACTGATTTTCTCCTATACTTTGTCTTCCAGATTTAAGGATTTTTGTTTTCTTTTCAGTTTTTGGGTTTACAATTTATTAAAAAAATTTTTTAACTGGAACAAACTTTTCTCTCTTCCTGACCCCTTTGCAATTGAAAAATATTTGTAAGCATCCTTATTTCGTGGCAGAATGGTTATTTGCATATAAGCTCAATAATATAATAGTAACTGTTGTCTTGCATCAGAAATTGAATTATTCTGGGGCTTTGTGCAAATGACAGACCAAACTGAGATTAACCTTTTTTTTTCTTTTCTTTTTTTTTGCAAATATGTTAGTTTATACCTCTCTTTAGTAAAAGGGGAATGGTGAGAGAGGAAAAGAAATTGATTTTCACTAGATTCTAGCTTTGTCCATACTTGAAGATCTTTTGTGAATCAATAAAATGTAAAAAAAAAAAAAAAAATTGAGTATGGAAGGGAGGGAGGGGAAACGGGAGGGAATAAAGATGGGTAAATGTATGCTTAACTGACAAAAAATGAGAAACTATTTGCTGATGATAATGTATATAGTAATATCCTTGTCTTGACTGACATGAATGGGTTTTGTGTTGTATAAAGAAGTGTATACTGTAAAGATGTGTGTGTGATAAGATGCAAATTAAAATTTAAAAAAATTAAAAATCCTCTCTTACAGCTATCTTGAAATACATAATCAATGATTATTATATATTACCCTATTGTGCTGTAAAGCCATAGAATTTGTTCCTAAATGTAATTTTGTTTCCATTACCCAGTATTTCCCTATCTCTTCTTCCCCTTTGCATTCCCTGTCTCTTTTTTTTTTTTTTTTCTTTTTCTTTTTTTGGAGAGGTTTTTGCTATAGGGCGCGTGCGCTCGCCAGACAGAGAGAGACAGAGAGATAGAAAGCAGGAAATCACCCCCCAGGGGGGATGGCCACGCCGCAATCCCTTCTCCTCCATTCTCCTCTCAGGATCTTGGGCACGCACGCACACGCGCCCGGCGTGAGTTTAAGCCGCCGGGTCCGGGACTCGAACCACGGTCGACTACGTGGGAGTCCAGCGACATAGCCATTACGCTAACTGCTGGTCCCTTTTCCCTGTCTCTTGTAATCATTGTTCTGCAATTACTTGTGTCAGATCAATATGTTTTAGTTTCCATGGACGAGTGAAAACACGTGGCCTTTGTCTTTCTGTGCCTGGCTTATTTCATTTAGCATAGTATCTTTCAGGTTATCCATGTTTCACAATGATAGGATTTCATCCTTTCTTTTTAATGGCTAAATAATATTCTGTTGTGCTTTTTTTTTTTTTTTTTTTCTTTTTTGGCTATCATGCTGCAGGAAACATAAGGGTGCAGATATTACTCTGACATACTGATTTCATTTTCTTTGGATATATTCCAACAGTAGTGTATTGAGCAATTTGGAATGATAGGAAGATGTTATGATTTAGATAATGGTTTGTCTGGGACCAGCAGATGATCTAATGGTTATGTTGCTGGACTTCCATGTAGTTGACTATGGTTCAAATCTCAGACCCGTTAGCTTGAAACTGATGCCTGGTGCATGTACATGCATGCCCAAAATCCCGAGAGGAAAAAGGAGAAGAAAGGATTGTGGTGTGGCCATTCCTCCACGGGGGGTGATTTCTTGTTTTCTGTCTCTCTGTGTCTCTGGCAAGCACACATGCCCTGTAGCAAAACATCTCTCTCTCTCTCTATATATATATATATATTTTTTTTTTTCTTATTTTGCATTAGGAATGTACTGGTAATTGACTAAGTTACAACTTGTACAGATGTAAGTTAAACTGTGAAATATGACAATGCAAGTTTGCTGGCCACAGACATACAAAATGAGTTTTGCATTTAACAGCACAAATACATTTTGTCTGAGAGAATAACAATCTTGGCCATTTCAACTTAAACCAATTCTAACATTTTAGTGGTTTCTTCAATAATCAGTAAGTTAAACACAATTTTCAAAAACAGATTTTTGCCATAGGACACGTGCTTGCAAGAAAGAGGCAGAGAGAGGGAAAACGAGAAACCACCCCTGACCAGGGACAGCTATGTCTCAATCCCTTCTCCTCCAGTTTCCTCTCAGGATTTTGGGCACCCACACACTCCTGCTGTGATTTTTCAAGTTGCTGGGTCCAGGACTTGTATCACAGTCACCCATGTAGGAGTCCAGAGTCTTAACTACTATACCACCTGCTAGTCTCTTAAACACAGGTTTTGACAGTCTTCATTTTATATTATTATGAGAGTCATAATTTTACTATTTTGAATTTCTATTTTCACTTTCAGTTAGACCATTATCTAAAATATATTCAAACACACACACACACACACACACACACACACACACATACACACAGCTGGTTCCTTCTTAATATATAACTGTTAATATTAGTATGTGGATTATTTCTAACTTTACTGTATTAGATTTATTTTTCCAGAGTTGAAAGGTGCTTGCACAACAGAAGGAACACAAAGAAATTCAGATAAATCGTGTACCACTAAGAAATTTTGGTCTTGTGAGAAACCTAAAGCTTTAGATTCTTTTCATTTCTCAACTACTCACTGAGCTCCTTTTTAGAATCATAATATCCTGTCCAAAAAGTGTTCAATTTCCTAATTCTCTTCCTCTACAGTACACAATTTTCATTCAAGTTACTTTATTGCATTATGCCTTATGTCTCGTCTTAAAAGATGTACTCTCTGGGGCCAGCAGGTGGTATGGTGATTGAGGTGCTGGACTCCCATGGGGCTGACCATTGATGGTTCAAGTCCCAGATCTGGCAGCTTGTTTTCTGACTTTCTTTTTTCTCTCTGTCTCTTTCTAGTAAGCAGGCATGTCTTGTAGTAAATTAAAACAAAATAATAATAATAATAATAAATAAAATTAAATAAGTAATTCTTTTTCTTAAAGATGTACTCTCTGAGTCTTCTCTAAATATAAAAACTTTAGAGCTTATGGAATCCTTAATTCTCTCATATTTTCAGGACTGTTCAGTTTCTAAGGATATTTTAAAAGATTATGTAATTGATTTATAGATGTCTTAACATTGTTTAGTCTGTCATGTCACGATTTGTTAGGTCATTCTACTGACAGTTTGGATTCTTCTTCATAAACATCACATGCATTTTTTAAAATAAATATCTGACAGAAATAAGTTTAGGGCATCATTAAACCTTGTGATCTGGACACATGCATTTAGGGAGAAAATGATAATAAATGTGCACATATTTGGTAAAGATTTTCTAAAATAAAAACTGATGTTCATTTACTGCAATTATATATTATAGACATACTGCTGTATTCAAGCTTTGAATTAGAAAAATCATAAAATAAGTACATTTCATAAGTACTATCATTTTATTCTTACCAGCCAAATCATTAAAAACATTAAAGGTAACCTACATTAAAAAAGGCTAAAAGTGCATATGATACATTTAAGGTACTAAAATTTTTATATTCCAGCAACGCAAAAGATTATCTTAAATGCTTGCAAAAACCAGCACTTGACCTTGACTGGTGACTTTTACCCTTATTTTAAGCCCAGATGCCACCTTTATTCAGCATAGGTTTGGAACTGACTTGGCACTCCAAAGGTCCTCTGGTTAGGAGTCCTTAAGGGCAATTGCACTGGTTTGCAACAGTAATGATCTCTCTATAAGGCTGCCTATGGAAACTTATCTGTCATTCTGACATGTTAGAAGAAATCTGCTGGAAATGTTGGTGGCAAGAACATGAAATGGACTTGTTGAGATATAAGATATCCAAAAGAAGATACCGTTAAAGACATCCCATTAATCAAAATGACAATGGAAAAGCCCAAAGAGAGAAAAGAGTACAGATGTCTTACTCAACTATGGCTCATTAGTTTTCTTTATTCCCTTTTTGTTCTCTGTATTATCTCTTGGAACTTTTCTTAATACAGTCAGTTTCTGGTGGATGGTTTCCATCGGGGCAATTACATTATATAGTAATTTATTTCAGAAATGTAAATATTTTTTTAAAAATGCTATCTCACCCTTGAGGTACAAGTTTTTCTTTCATCTAGGGCTAAAGATAGCATGCAATAAAGTGTTAGAGGGAAGACCTTCAAGGGTTTCCAGAAACAAGTAGAACCTGAAGTGTTAGTGACCCAAATGCTTTATAAAATGTGACACAAATGTTAATAAAAATGCTGACTCCAAGATTAGTGATAATAAAGTTTTGACATATAATTTTTTTTGAGAGGTTTTCGCTATAGGGCGCGTGCGCTCGCCAGACAGAGAGAGACATAGACAGAAAGCGAGAAATCACCCCCCAGGGGGGATGGTCACGCTGCAATCCCTTCTCCTCCATTCTCCTCTCGGGATCTTGGGCACGTACGTACACGCGCCCGGCGTGAGTTGTAAGCCACCGGGTCCGGGACGCGAACTGCGGTCGACTACGTGGGAGTCCAGCGACATAGCCATTATGCTAACTGCTGGTTCCGACATATAATTTATTTTTATTTTTAATTTTTGCTATAGAGCTTGTGTGCTCAACAGAGAGAGACAGAGAAAGTGAGAAATCACCCCCCAGAGGAGATGACCATGTTATAATCCCTTCTTCTCCAGTCTTCTCTTGGAATTTTGAACACTCACATACACACACCCAGTGTGATTTTCAAGTCAATGAATCCAGGACTCAGCCACTAAGTCAGCCATATGGGATCCAGCACCCCAACCTCCATGCCACCTGCTGGCCCAACATGATGTAATTTTTTAATAATTTTTTAAAGACTTTTTTTTAAAAGTTATATTAGTATAATCAGTGAATTGAATAAGCATGACCTTTATTATTTTTTTTTCATTGACACTTTAAATTTTGTGGTGCCAATTTTTCTCCAGGTTGGATTAAAAAAAAAAATGCCTTTTCTCTTGTGAATATTAGGTGCAGAGTTTCCCCAGTGTTTTCCAGGAGCAGTTTTATAGTTTGAGGTCTTATATTTAGATCCTTGATCCACCTTGTCTTTATTTTTGTCAACGGTGAGAGGTAGGGGTTCAGATTCATCTTTCTATAGGTGGAAATCCAGTTTTTACAAACACAAGAGATGGGGGTTAGTGCCAGAAGTGGAGTGTGTGGAGAAGAGGGACCTAAGGAAGGACATTTGGAGGAGGGATACGGAGACAGAGCATTGATGGAATGGGGAGGTGTGGTGTTATTGGTGGAAGACACTGATCAACTGGACGGGGGAGAAATGTTCACATATTGAAATATTCACTTTGTAAGCTAAATAATATGATTGAATTTATATAAAAAATTAAGATAAAAAAGTGAGTTAAACAATATTAGGTACAAAATGTTCTGTGGTTGCTAAGACGGTTCTGTTGGTGACTTCATATACCTAGACCAGTGGAATAGTAACACAAATTCAAATTCCATGTCTGTCTCCACTCTTTGAGGAAGTCAAGCTGTAATGAAAGGAAACAGCAAGGTCAGACTGTTTGCATTCTGCTTTGTCATTTCCAACCCCTCCACTCATTCGGCCATAACTTCTGATCCTGCAGTTGAAGAAGAAGAAAGAGGCAGAAAGAGTGGAACCTGTCTGGTCCCCTTTGGCATTAATCTTTTCTGAAATTAGTAGGTTTCTTATCGTATGTTCTCATTTTCTTTTGGAAATATTACCATCCCCAACTCCCCAGTCTCAGTGAACTGGTCCATTATGGTTTTCTTTCTTTCTTCTTTTGATTTATTTATTTCCTAAGTGAGAGACAAAGACAGTGATATGGCACCCTCAACAGGATCCTAATGGTGAGATACACCCTGCCGCCAGCCCCATCTTGGACTATGAACAAATGCATGCCCGACATACACAGGGAAGTCTCTGGCTGTGAATCTGCAAATCTTACCATGTGAGTCTCCTTCACACAGCACCATGTTTTGCTCCTGTGCACTGTCGGGCCCTAACTTTGGTTTTCTTGATAAAGCAATCATATCTTGATCCCCTGATTCTCTATTTCTTCCTCAATGGCTATGCATATGTTGTCAACCTCTACTACTTTTCTGCTGAGTTTTTTTTTTTTTTTTTCTTTTCTCCCGGCGGTTTTCTGGGCAGTATCCAACATGATATCACACAAAATCTTTCAACCAATGAAGGTCCATATAAAATTTCAGGTAACATTCATTTTATCCTCTGAAAAATTCTGGAAATGAAATTCTCCCACAACTGTGACTCATGTTCTACTTTCACACAGCCCTTTAGTTGGTGCTTCCAGCTATTCAGGTTTCTACAGAAAGACTTCAGCGCTAGGTTAGTGATTGCTCACAAATAGAAGAGAATCTCTATCAACTTTTCCACCCAATCTCTTTGAAACTCTTACAGTAGGCCTGATACCATTGCAAACTGCTGACATGCTGTTTGAAACATTGTTAATTTTATATCCTCTCCTTTTAAAATGTCCTTACAGCAATACAGTCAATGTTAGTTTGCCTTTATTTGGAAAGGCATTCAATACACTTTCATGGCTTGAAACCTCAAATGATGTTACCTGCTAGTCAGACCAACTCTAAAATATTGCTTACCCCTAGTTAAAATTCAACCTTCTATTGATATTACATTGATGCTATATTAATAACCTCAGAACGCTGAGGAAAAAAATGTCTTAACTGCATTGCAAAACATCCAAGCCAGTTAATGGCAGATGGGCTGGGAATGGCATTATAACTAAGGCTCTGCATCCTAGAAATTGTCTTTGGGTTATCTGGCCTCCAGCTAAGAGAGACATTCAACATCTTCTTAATAAACAAAAAACTAACAAACTAATTGAAGGTGCTATGCCTGTAGCTACAAAGTGTGAGGCCAGATCTGGGTTTTATATTTGGGAACATGGGCATTTTATCAGAGCCTTCATAGCAACTCACTAAACAAATCTGAGTAAGGCTCTACAACAAGGAACGTTGGATTCAATCTTGAGAGCAATAAAACAAAGTCTTCTCTGGCATTTCATATTTTCTTCAGGACCCCTGAAAGCATGGGTGTCCGTGACCACAAATTTTGGGTATTTGGTCACAAACATTTTACAATTAATTTGGGCTTTTGACAGTGATATCCACTTGTACTTTAAGTCTTAAAGTACATATGTGGGGGTTCACCACCAGATGAAATGATACTTCCCCTGGGAAAAATTATAATAGTTCCAACGAATTTGAAATAAAACCTGGAACATTTTGGCTCCTTATTAGACAGAAGAACAAAATTTTGTTTTGCTTTCTGAAAAGATAAGTTATTACACTGTTGGATGAATACATGTCTAGGTTTTAATATAGTAAATAATACCTCTAGTACATGGTGAGAGTCAAATGACTAGAAGTAGGACCCAGAGCATTTGCAAAGATTAGTGGAACCTTACAGGGCAAGATCAGCATGGACTTAGATACATCTGAGGTAAAAATGCTGCTATATCCGACAAAAACTCTTGCCAGAAGTATTGGTTTAATGCCTATGGAACATAGAAGGAACAGCCTCTGACTAACCACAAAGATGAGGACTCACTAATGAAGCTCACAATGATTGGTTATTTTAGTATAAAAAAGAAGATATGATTAGTCATACTTTTCGAATGTAGTATTGAATTTCCCCCATTATTCTATGCTGCCAATGTCTGAACATTTCAAAGGATGCAGAATAGCATTAACGTAGACCAGAATTGGATTTTTAATACTGGCAACAGCTTGACCATGGAGCTGAATTATTAGCATGAGACACACTGGCTAAATATCTTTTGGAGGAGAGAGTGGATGTTTTTATTCACACATGGGTGATATTATACATGTGGGTAATTTTAGAAGAATACTAGGGTTCACGGTACTGAATGTACTATTTCTAATTTCTGCTCATCCTCTGTTCCTCCTGTCTGTTCAGCCCGGTCAAATCGGTACAATTTGTACCATATAATGACTCCTTCTCACTGTCATTACTGGCCAGAGTTGATGGAATCTGCTCTAAGAAAGCACATTTATAAACTGATTAGATACATAAGATTTAGGCCCTGTTTAAACTAAAACAAAATTGGGCAATATTTCTTTTTTGGATGAAATAAGAATTTGTAAAAATTAGAACTCAGTCATGGTAGATACTGGAGTCTGAATACAAAGATGGGTCTGGGGAAGCAATTATGGCCGAGTTTCTGGTCCCATGATATTCTTAAAGTTTTCTGAGGTTATTGTATTCTGTCTCCTAATAACATCTGCATTATATTAGCGTGTTTCCATGAATCTTAGGTTTTAAAACAAGATTCCTGTCTTGAGCAAGTACTGAAAAGTGGTGTCATTGTCTGGCTCTGGATACTGACTGCCTAGGTACAAATCCTAGCGTCACTATTATGAGACATTAGACATGTTATTTAATTTCCCTTTCCCTCAATTTTTTTTTCTTTTCTTGACATGGAACTTATATATGTGTTAACTCACTGGTTTATTGTGAAGTTAAAATAAAACAATAAATCTTGGTTATTATCCCTATATTCTTCTGTTTTTCTCTTCTTGGTATTATACCTTGGCCAATGACTCAGTTTTATTTTATTTTTTAATTTGTTACAGGGTGCCTGTGCTTGCCAGAGAGAGACAGAGAGAGGGAAAGAGAGGGAGAGAAAGTGAGAAAGCACTCCCTGGAGCGGGGTGGGGGGTGGGGGTAGCCACATCACAATTTCTTCTCCTCTGATCTTCCCTCAGAATTTTGGGCACACCTGTACATGCACCTGGCATGATTTCAAGCCACCAGATCTGGGACTCGAACCATGCAGTTGGCCATGTGGGATCCAGCTGCGCTAACCACCATGCCACCAACTGGCCCAATGGCTGTTTCTTAATGCTAATCCTGCCATTACCTTTACCCACCTCTACCATGGCCCTTAGTTATCTGTCTCTCATATTTAGCACAGAGTGACAAAAGTAACCAAACCCAGATAGTTTGTGATCAAAACTATACTCACCTAATCTCAATATAATATACTCACCTAATATAATGTATGTGGCCAATAGAACCTGACCAGAGGCAGTGCCACTCTGTAAAGATTCTAGCATAGCACAATTTTTATCTCTCTCTCATTCCTGCTCCCTTTCTCTCATACCCACACTGAGCATGCTAAGGAACACATAAGAGTTTCTGACACTGCACATTCAGTGCTTAGTGGGCACAATGGAATCCACAATCCTAAATATCTACTGTCGTTAAAAAGTCAGGAAACTGCTTCTCTACATCGTGTTCTGTTTCTGTAAATTAGTGGTGCTGTAACCAAATGTCATAAAGGTTTGAGGGAGCAGTCTTGTGACATCAAAGATGGACAGTACTTTAAAAAATAGGCAAGATTTGTGTTATGAAGTGCTTAGGAAAGAGCAAAAACTAATTACCTTGTTCAATTCTTCCTTTCCTAGACCATAAGAAATTCAGCATATGAATAATTATTTCCCAGTAATTCTGGGTTTCTATTTCTTGCTTCTGTCGTTTTTCAAATTCGTGGTTCTGTAGGTACTGGGTAATTAATATGGCCTCTGTACATACCATATACAGTGGCTAAAAAATCTCTTTGTGATATGAAATGATAGGGTGAACACTTATATAAAAAGATAAACAGAACAAAGAAGGTAATTCACTTAACATTTATGAAGGGATACTATGTTGTTTTGAAATTAATAAGTGATCAGGGCAGGAAAATGCAGAGACCAAGGAAGTCTTAGAGGAGAGGAATTGGTCATTTCTAGAAAACTTGGATGGCTCAAGAGCATGCTAATGAATTACTTACCCGATTTACTAGTAATTGGAAAATGACAATCACAACATAAAATATTATTTTATACCAGCTGCACTGGCAAAAATGAGAAGATTGTATAATACTAAATAATGGCTAGGATATGGGCAAATTGAAATCCTCATTCATTACAGGGCAAAAGTGTAACAGACTTACACAAGAGCAAATTCCTAAAATTAGGCAGTACCTATTGATTAAGATGGTATATACTGCATGATGGGACCAGCAGATGGCATATTTGTTACATTGCTGGACTCCCAAGTAGTTGACCGCAGTTCAAGCCCTAGAATCGACAGTTTAAAACTCATGCCGTTGAATGTGTGTGCATGCCCATAATCTTGAGAAAAGAATGAGGAGAAGGGATTGCAGTGTGGCCATTACCCATGGCAGGTGATTTCTCACTTTCTGTCTCCCTGTCTCTCCAGTAAGTGCATGTACCCTATAGTAAAAATCTCTCAGAAAAAAAAAAAAGAGAGAGAGAAAATATATACTGTATGCATAGACAGTAATTCTTCTGCAGAGTAACTACATAAGAAAACTTTTAGATTTTTAAGTATCCTCAATGCAACATTATTGTAAGTGTGGAATTTTAGAAGCAATCTAGAAATAAATCAATAGTGAAATAAATAAATAATATGTAATAAATCCTGACATGATATGGTGTGTTATGTAACAGCTAGAAAGATTCAAATATAGTACATATGACAACATGAATAGATTTTTGATGGATTTTGACTAAGAGAGGGCATGAGATATAAAATAAAAAATCATTTTTGAGCCAGCAGGTGACATAGTTGTTAAGGTGCTGGACTCTCACATGGCTGACCGCGGTTTGAGTCCCGGACCTGGTGGGTTGAAAATCATGCTGGAGGGACCAGCAGATGGCATGATGGTTTTGTTACTGGACTTCAACGTAATTGACTCTGGTTCGAGTCCTTGACCTGATGACTTAAACTTATACTGGGCACGTGTGCGTGCATGCCAAAATCCTGAGAGGAGAAGAGAGGAGAAAGGATTGCAGCATGGCCCCCCCTCCCAGGGGGTGATTTCTCACTCTCTGTCTGTCTCTCCATGGAGCACATGTGTCCCATGGCAAAACTATCTTAAAAATAAAAAAAGAAAAGAAAAAGAAGAAAATCACACTGGACATGTATGTGTTCCCAAAATTCTGAGACAGGAATGGAGGAAAAGGGATTATGGCATGCCTATGCCCCCCCTTAGGGGGTGATTTCTCACTTTTCCTTTCACTGTTTCTGTTGCTCACCTTCTCTCTGGTGAGTGTATGTGCCCTAGGCAAAAACTTAAAAAAAGGTAAAAGAAAAAATTTATTTTACTTAAAATTCTTTTAATTAGGATTTGTTTTTCTTTTTTAAAATTGTGATTTCTGGTTTACATACATTTGTTGTACTTCTTTGTGGGGTACAGTGTGTGTTTTCAAAACATGCACACAGTGTGTAATACTCAAATCAAGGATAAAGACATATTCATCTTTGTCAACATTTAACATTATATTATGTTGTACATATTTAATAATATTCTACTGGTTTTTCTTTTGTGGAAGCATGTTTTGAATTGTCAGGGACATTGTTTAATCTGCTATGGCATACCACTCCATAACCTAGTGCACTTACTTATGTGCAGTTTTGTATCTATTAATCATTTTTTCCTGAACCCCCACCCCCTGCTCCCATGCAGCCTGCAGAATCAACCATAAGTCTCTACAATGCATTCTAGTCCTGGAGATTCTGTCATAGTTGGAGGAATCTCACTATTTGACTTCATAATTTATTATAAAGCCATAATAACCAAAATAGCACAAAAACAGACACATCGACCAATGGAACAGAATAGAGAAATAAATAAAAAAAAAAACAAACAAACCAAAAAAAACAACATACAGTCACCTGGTCTTGACAAAGGTCACAAAACAATCTAGTGAAGCGAAGATAGATTTTTCAATCCACGGGGCTGGGAAAATTGGTGGAAGAATGAAACTAGACCCCCATTTCTCACTATTTACATAAATTAACTTAAAAGCTAGACATTTCGTAAAAGATTGTCAAAAAGACTTCCTGTTACAATTCAGACTTCGCTTTCTGCCAAGGAGTAACTTCACATGGTCCAGCCCCTGGGTAAGTTCTGCATAACAGAAGCTGGATCTCATGTGGACAACCAAGGTTCAAATCCTGACCCTGGCAACTTGAAAAACATGCTGGGCATGTATGCTGCATGTGCATGCCCAGGACCCTGAAAGGATAGAAAATTGGAGGAAAAAATATGGTTGCATTAGCAAGCCCCACTGGGGTGTCTTATCTCTCTCCCACGGGCCCCTTCTTGTGTGTATACATATACCTTTGATTAAAAAAAATTTCTTTTTAATGTACTTTCCCTACTGTGAGCAAATGTGATAACACTTTGTAGAATATTAAAAAAAAGTAGCTAAAAATGAGTTTCAATGGAGGATTCTAGTGTTCTAGTTACTGCTATGCAATAACAAGAAGACTACAGTTTTGATTACAATATTTGATTCCTGTCTAGTCTAGTTTCTTACCCTACAGTAAATATTCATGATATGATATGGAAAACTTAGACTCTATTTCTATTCAGTCTCTATTCCTCCAGAGGAAAAAAACTAAAGACAATAACAGGGCATTTACACATCATTTTAGAATCAATACTCACCGAATTGAATATGGGTTAACAGTACTGGGAATTGCTAACTTTGAACAGAGGCAATGGTAAAAATGCAAATCCATTTTTCTTCATTGATACTGGATTTGGGATTCACTTTAAAGTGAAAATTAATTTATTACAACTTAGATCTTTGAGATGAGGATAAACCAAGAGGTAAAAATCAAATCAAATAGAATCTTTTTCTTCTCAAATCAAATCCAACCTTAGCAAGGCTTATTTCTAGACTTAACTACTATTTAAGTTTTCAACAAAGTACAAAGGGAAGAAAAAAAGTTGGCATACAAAAATCAAGAAATGGAAATAAAGCTGAGGGAAGAGACACAATAGAAGATGACAAAAGGTTTTGGTTGGTTAGGTTGTTGTTTTGTTTTGTACTACAAATTTCATCACAATTTTCCACAAATTTGATTCTTTCAACCATCCCAAACATGTACACATGTATGTTCATGTGCCATACATATTTTCATCATATGTTTTATTATTTTTTAAGATGGAAGTTACTTTAGGAAAATGAAATATTGATGACATTTGCTAGAACTTTGCTGTCCTCGGTGAATAATTTAGTCACTTTGGGTACCATGTGCTCTTGTTCCTCAAATCTTGACCTCCAACATGGCTTCCGGTCTACTAAGCAGCAGAATCATTCAGCACTTGCTGTCTGTATAGCTCTCTCCTCCTCTTTCTCTTTCTTTCTCTCTCTCTCTGTCTCCTCTTCAAGTTCTAGGATAACACTAAGGTGCCTAGTGGATACCATGCTCCATGTGGGAGACCAGCTCCCTGTGGAAGAATAGGTCCCTAATCAGCATGCTACCTGCGGGCCCTCAATCTTCTAATTAAAAACTATTTTTATTTGGTTTCTAATATAATTCTTGTTTTATTTTTAAGTTTTTCTTTCTTTCTTTTTTCCATGAGTGAGAAATAGAAAAAGAGAGAGAGAAATAGACAGCACCCTTAAGAGTGTGCTCATGCCGTGACCTACCCCCACTTTAGCCATCACTGCATTGGTGGATGCACACAGGCCACGTGTTCAGTAAGGTCCCTGGACAGAAACCGGAACCTCCCCATGTGGATCAGCCTCAGTGAGCGCTGTGTGACTGCTGCACTGCCCAGCCCCTCTGATTTACTCATTATCCCAAATACGTCTCCATCTAGGAACACACACTCTATTTCTTCCTATGGGAAGAATTCTCAAAACTTCCTCTTCAAACTCAATCTCTCTTAGTTATTTTCCAGGATTTTAACCTCCACCTCTATGTGAATGTTTTGTAAATTCTTATGTATGTTTCCAACAAATCAACCATTCATTTGAAATCTCTAAACATTAGTGTATTTTGTCTTAGATAAGTCGTAATGCATACTTAGCATTTGAAGAAGCTACAAAAAAATCACTCGTGCTCCCTTCCTGAGCTCTGGACCAATTGAGAAGTAAGACAAAAGACGAGGCAAATCAAGAAGCCAAATATAACCCTTCTTAATGCTAAAACTATTTTGAAAAATGTGGCTTAACCTAGTACCAAGACCTTATCCCAGTACTGAGACCCAGAATCAGAAAGCTTTTTTTTTTTTTTTTTTTGAGAGGTTTTTCACTATAGGGCGCGTGCGCTCGCCAGACAGAGAGAGAGAGACATAGAGACAGAAAGCGAGAAATCACCCCCCAGGGGAGATGGTCACGCCGCAATCCCTTCTCCTCCATTCTCCTCTTGGGATCTTTGGCATGCACGCACACGCGCCCGGCGTGAGTTTTAAGCCACCGGGTCCGGGACGCGAACCGTGGTCGACTATGTGGGAGTCCAGCAACATAGCCATTACGCTAACTGCTGGTTCCCGAATCAGAAAGTTTTAATGACTCCATCACTATGAGCCCTGGACTGAGGCAGAACTCCCACTGGAGGGGGGCAATTTAATCTTCTAGAACTAGTGGCTCAGAAGTGAGACAGAACAGAGAGAGTGCTCTAGTGACGCTCACCCTGAAGGAAAGGTTCAAGCCAGGAGGGTGGTACTGATGACCCTCCTTGGGGGCAGAAGCCAAAGGAGGGCTCAGAGAGAAGAGATATTGATGTGAGTTTTGCCAAACTTTAAAAATATATGTATGGCTATTTTCTATTTTATATAATGGGATTATATAAATGAAGTTTGATAAAAAATAATAAATTACTGGCAAAACAAACGTAATAATACGTTTTCAGATAGATCATGAAAATATATGTTGTATCACAAAAAATTAAGAATTTTTAGTGTCATGAAATTGATGGTTACAGTTAATGACATTAATAGGCCAAATGAGAAAAGTTATATCATTTCAATCAGTGTGAAAACGAAAAGCATTTTTTATAATGTTTATTTATTTATTTATTTTTTGTCAACTTCTCACTGCATTGCCATCCTCCTGTGTCAGCCTTCTGAGTAGCTGGGGCTACAGGTGTGTGCCTCCACACCTAGCTCTTTCCAGTGGTCTGGGATCAAATCCTGGCCTCCTGTAGGGCTTGTCTCCTGAGTAGCAGAGTCATCCAGTACTCACTGCTGCAGCTAAGCCATGAATATTTATTTATCTGGGACCAGCAGTTAGCGTAATGGCTATGTCGCTGGACTCCCACGTAGTCGACCACGGTTCGAGTCCCGGACCCGGCGGCTTAAACTCACGCCGGGCGCGTGTGCGTGCGTGCCCAAGATCCCGAGAGGAGAATGGAGGAGAAGGGATTGCGGCGTGGCCATCCCCCCTGGGGGGTGATTTCCTGCTTTCTATCTCTCTGTCTCTCTCTGTCTGTCTGGCGAGCGCACGCGCCCTATAGCAAAAACCTCTCCAAAAAAAGAAAAAAAAAATATTTATTTATCTATTTATTTACATTCCTTCACTATACATCATTACAGCATACAAAATGCGATTTCCCATCCAGAATACACTGTATATTGGCTCAGTCAAGCACATCAACATACATGTTGTCAACAAATAATTTTCCATTTCTTATTTATTTTATCTTTTGGAGAGGTTTTTGCTATAGGGCGCATATGCTCGCCAGAAAGACAGAGAGAGACAGAGAGACAATAAGCGAGAAATCACCCCCCAGGGGAGATGGCCACACCGCAATCCCTTCTCCTCCATTCTCCTCTCGGGATCTTGGGCACGCACACACACACACACACACACACACACACACACACCCGGCGTGAGTTTAAGCCATTGGGTCCGGGACTCACTGGGTCCTGACTCCATAGTCAGCTACATGGGAGTCCAGCAACATAGCCATTATGCTAACTGCTGGTCCCAGCTATGAATATTTTTTAAAATAAAATTGTTAGCACATTAAGACAAAGAAGGAATTTTAATTTGTAAAAAATTTATATCTCAAGCTCAAATAAAATATTGAATTTATTCCCATTAAGATAGAAACATGACAAAATACCCACGATCTCATCTCTATTTAAAAGAATATTGAAAATCCTGACCCATTATATAAGAAAGGAAACAAAAAAGTGATGTAAGCATTGAAAGAGAAGAAATGCAACTTACTGTTTATAGATAGTATGATCATCTACCTAGGGGGAAAAAAAAAAAAACTAAAAAATACAACTCTTAGAGCTAATCAGTACTCTTCATGAGTTTTGGAAAGAAAAACAATTTACAGAAGCCAGTAAAGCAATAACCAAGAACAGTGAAACACTGTTTATAAATGACAAAATTTTGAGAATTTATCATAATTAAAGCTACAAACGAATTGGGTGGGCACAAGCAAACACATAGCTAATCTTCTGGGAAGACGGTCCGTGTATGAGATAAAAAGTTAACACTATATTCATTAAATAACCACTGCCAGGTCATTTCTAGTGTCACCGTGCCCCTCATAGACAATGCCCACAGGTCAGTGCAACACAGAACTGGGCTGTGATCGGCACACCCCGGGATGACAGGAAGGAAGGACAAGAGCTGTTACTAGAACAAGCTTCATTGTCAAAGCAAAACCAACTACAGACTCTTCAGCCCACAAATAATATGTTGTTATTATGATCCTTGGTGAGGAAAAAAAAAAAAAAAAAAAAAAAAAAAAGGTGGTTTTCTTATGTGGATGGTTCAGAGAGCAGATCTCCAAAGTGCCAAATAGGAGATAAATGGAATTTGTGATCGGGTTGGGGTGGACACAGCAGGGAGGCAACGCGGTTTTTAATGTGCTGTTTCTTAAACTGGGTGCTTGGTTGGTGATCTCACTTTCCAAAACAAAAAAACAAACAAATAAACAAACAAAAAACACTTACGTCCCCAAAGGCATGTAATTTACATTCTCTATATAAAATACTCTCTCATTTATATGAAAAGAAAGATGCATATGGGTAATTTATTGTTTTTATTATTTATCTATTTTTTTTTCTCTATGAGAAAGAGAAAGAAAAAAAGAAGAAAAGAAAGGAAAAAAGAGATAAATACTTTTGACAGGGTTTGGCCATGTTGGGATCCAGGCACTGTTTAGCTAAGATTACAGGAACGTGCAAGCATGCCTGGTATGTTTAGATTGGCTCAAGAACTAGACTCAGGTCTCCCACATAGCTTCTGGACTCCCAAATGGTGATATTATCTGTGTGCCACCATGGTTGGGTGTTTTTGTTTGTTTGTGTTTTTGTCGTAGGATGTGTGTGCTTGCCAGAGAGAGACAGTGAGAGGGAAAGTAAGAAATCACCTTCCTGGGGTGGGGGGAGGGGGTAGCTGTACCATGCCTTCTCCTCCTGGAATTTTGGGCATGCACACACACATGCCCAGTGTGATTTTCAAGCCTCCAAGTCTGGGACTTGAACCTTGGTTAGCCATTTGGAAGTCCACCAGTTTAACCTGGCTCTGAGGTTGGGTGTTTTTATACAAATGCATGAAGTATTTCTGAATGTGTTTGAACAACTTAGTACAGTAGAAACTTCTGATGAAAGGAAGGATAGAAACTGACATCAAGAAAAATTTTGACTTGGGAAATGCTATCATGGAGTTGTATATTAAATAACAAATTTAGTAAAATCATTCAACATGTTTAAAGCGAATGTTGAAAAGACTAGTAACATGGCATCAAATTTAGAAGACAACTTATGAAAAAATGTTTGAAAAAAAGCATGGCACTATAGAAAAACTAGAAAGCATGTTGTGAGGCTGCAAAATAACTTTACGTCATAGGATCCACCTAGTTGGTCCTATCAAGCCTCATCCCTCATGTCAGTCAGTCATCAACCAAGACCTGTTGCTAGTGGTGGTGAAGTGACTTCCTGAGTGAGAGCGCTGCTTTTTGGCAAAAACAGTTCTCCAGACAGTGGGTCAGTTGTGACATCTGTAAGCAGTACTCATAGCAGCCAGCAGACGGATTCACTGTTCTGGCTAAGGAGACTCGGGAGGGGAACCAAGAGCATCACTATAGTTGACCATGCAGGTCCTCTCAGTTCTCACACTGAATTTGCTACATTCAGGTATAGCTTATTTAGGATTCTAATGGGTTGTCAGAAAAGTCTTGACGTGTGTTTCTATGTAAAAATGCATCATGACTTTCCCAATGACCCAATATATCATCACAATTTCTAGGAATTTTAATCTCTTACTCAGCCTAATTAATAAATGAAGCTTTAGCATAAGTATTTATGTATAGGGGAAACACAGAATAGGATTCAATGCAATCTGCAGTTTCAGTCTTCCACTGGAGTTCTTGGAAAATACCTCCATGGTTAAGGAGGGAGTACTGTATCTTGCTGGCTCTCGGTCTAAATCATTTTCTACTAGCCATGATGATAAATCTCTCGAGATCAATTGTTCCTAATGGATTTTCTGACCTTGCTGCTCATGACAATAATGATGGCCAGTGCTATTTGGGGGTGCTATCCTCTGATTGGTATGAGAGAACCTTGTTCTTCATAAATGTCTCTTATCATCATTCCCACCCAGCAAAGGGTAGCCACTACTGAACTTCTCAAAAATACAACTGCTCTTTCTCTGTCTGCCTTCCTTATTGCTGTGGTAAATAGAACGTGCTCCCGGTTTTTCCGAGAAACAACTGATTTAATTCAAGGCTTCCCTTCTTGGCTTTGTGGATGGCGACATTCTCCTTATGTCTTCATTCTATTTGTGCCTTTGTCCAAATTTGCTTTTCTTAAAAGGTCACTGGCCGTGGATTATGTCTATCCTAATGACCTTATTTCATTTAATAACCTCTTTAAAGACCTTACTTCCCAATATGGCCACCTTCTGAGACAGAGTTGGATGTCAATATATGAATTTTAGAGAGGAGAGGACATAATGAAGCCCATTACAGGCCCCTAACTTAACTTGTACCTAAAACTTTTCTGGCATTAAACGTTGGTTTGCTTTTGGAACATACATCATTTCAAGGACATTTTTCATTTTGGAACTGAAAAAGGATGGAAATTATTCTAATTTAATTCTTATTTTCCCTTTACAAAATGAAAGAACTATCTTTGAATACTAAAATTAAAATTAAAATATTAAAATGAGTAAATGGGACAATCTTGCCTTTCCTTGACATAATTAACTGAAAGAATAACACCAGGTACAGAATCGTATCTCTGAAAGGCTAGTACAGGGATTATTTTTGCAGGAACTTAAGCAGCAAGACCCAAACATGGTTTATCTTTATTCAAATGTGAGGTTTTATTTAATTAGAAATGGAATGAGAAAGAAGTACATTTTGTACATGTTAATAAAATATTACTTAGTTCAAATTTGAATACCATTTTCTAAATTGCATATTCTCAAAGCTTGGATTAACTGAGATCAATACTATATAAAAGCTCAGAGTCCTATCTCTGAAGACAGTTCTTGGTATGGCAATGAAGGAGTAGAGGGTTTTGATGAAAAAGAAAAATAGGTATTCCAAGGGACACATTTTTATTGGCAAATAAAAACCTTTTTTTTTAAATACCTTTCATCTTTAATTTTCAGAAATTCTATTTCAGCAGATGATAGCTTAGAGTAATGTGAAAGAAGAAATGGGTGGCAAAAGGAAATCAAAATGAATTAGTACACCAAGATAGAAGAAATAGGAACTATAAAAAGTATTTACCCAAGAGCTATATAAATAAAGGAAAAATGATAAGAATATTTATTTATTTATTTATTTATTTATTTATTTATTTATTTTCAGGTTTTGGCCATAGGGCATGTGTGCTTGCCAGGGAGAGACAGAGACAGCGAGAGGGAAAGTGAGCATCCATCCCCTTGGGGGATGGCCACACTACAATCCCTTCTTCTCCAGTCTCCTCCTGGGATTTTGGGCACGCATGCACACACACCCAGCATGAATTTCATGCAGCCAGATCTGCTCATGAACGAAGAGTCTGTGCTTACTTCGTGGTGGTTTGTTTCTAAGCTAGCTCAGGACATGTTGGCTGCTTGTCTAATGTATATCAAAATCCACTTCTTTCATTTGTTCCAAATAGTAAAACGTTGATACACTATGTGAAGAAAGCGAAACTGGGACCGGCCCTGTAGGCTATGGTTAAAGAGAGCTATTTCCACATGGCTGAGCATGGTTTGAATCCCTGCCCCAGCAGCTCAGAAAACAGGCCAGGCCCATGTGCATACATGGCCCAAATCCTGATGAGAAGGAAAAATGGAGAAGGGATTGTGGCACGACCATGCCTCATTGGAGAGTTTCCTTCCTCTTCTCTCTCTCTCCCTCTCTCTCTCTCATCTGTCACCCTCTGGAGGACGCACAGACCCTCTGGCAATTAAAAAGAAAAAAGAAAGCAATACTTACAGTGTTAGCTTATAAACTAATTTCTACTTGCTGTGATAAGTTTGTGGCTGACTATAGTTCAAATTCCAGACCTGGTGGCTTGAAAATCACAGTAGGCACCTGAGTGTGAGTGTCCAAAATCCCAAGAGGAAAATGGAGGAGAAGAGATTGTGGCATGGCCATTCCCTGGGGAATGATTTCCCTCTTTCTTTCTCTCTCTCTCTCTCTCTCTCTCTCTCTCTCTTCCTCTCTCTCCCCCTCTCTGGCAAGTGCACATGCTCTATGGCAAAAAAAAAAAAAAAATTAAAATGGAAGAAAAAGAAAAACAATTTATGACTGAAGAGAAAAAAATAGAAATAATGAAAAATTCTACCTTTTATTTATAGTTAACATAAAGCAATCTGTATTTTTAAAAATATACATAAGAACAAACAATATTATATGCAGAAACATAACTTTCAATAGTCTTGGGATAATCCAAAAAATAGTGAAAGAGTAAATATTTTACTGATATTCCATACAGGAAAAGAAAAATAAAAAAGAGAGAGAAACAGCTCTTCCTGCCCACTCCCCCCTCCCATTTGGGCCAGTTCACAGGAGGGTATTTTACATCCAAGTTACTATTAATTTTAATTTCTTGAACTTGATACTTTTGGATATTTGCACCTAATGTGCCTTGCAGCTTCATCTATTTTTAATTACAGTAAGTGATAAAGATTTCCAGCTGAGGTCAGAGGAACTGGAGTGTATATGTCAAATTCACTAATGCTTTTGCTTTAAATGAACAAAATTTCAACTTAAACAAGAGCTGTTCTCTCTTCCAATTCAACTGTCTAATAGAGTCTAACATTAGCACTACTTGGTGTGCTTTCACTAAGCAGTGTCCATCCTCCTTATTTTATGGATAAGAAGATTTCAGGCTTTATGAAGTTGAGTTATTGGCCAAAATCACAAGGCTGGAGTAGACTGAAATGAGACTTTGAATAAAATCTGACTCCATACCTTACAGCTTAAAACACTAGTAATAGTAATAGTTATCAGAAATATAGCAGGTTTTCTATTTCAGGCACTACTATAGGCACAGTAAAAGTATTTTGTCATTTTACCCTCATGACAAAGCTATGAGGTAGGTATAATTATTATGTCCATATTACAGACAAGAAAATAGAGGCACAGAGATGGTAAGTAACTTACCCAAGGTTGCACAGCTCATGAGGAGATCTGAATTTTGAACCAGGGTCTATGGCTCAAAGCCCAGACTGCTGAAAAGCCCTCTCCCCTAAATCTCTCTTTTAAATGATATATTTCAGATGCTGATATATTGTATATAAGGACTGATGGTCAAGCTAGAAATGAATTCTTTGAGGAAACAGCTTAGAAATGATAGACATGGGGACCAGAGGATGGCATAATGATTACATCACTGGACTCCAACAGTAGTGGACTGTGGTTCGAGTCCTGGACCTGGTGACTTAAAATTCATGCTGGGTGCATGTGCGTGCATGCCCAAGATCTCAAGAGGAGAATGGAAGAGAAGGGATTATGGCATGGCCATTCCCCCTGGGGAGGGGGGGAGGATTTCTCACTTTCTGTCTCTCTTGTCTCTCTGGTGAGTACATGTACTCTATAGCAAAAATCTCTCCAAAAAAAAAAAAAGTGATAGACATGTGATAGGGACTGGTGGACACGGTACAAGGCAGATAGATACACACCCACACAAAAGCCCAGGAAAGACAGAATACAGGAGAGACTGTTAATATAAGGGAAACACAAAGACCAATGGGAATCTAATTAGGGGACATGACTGAATCTAGTAGATTCAATAGGCCAGAGAGGGTCTCATGGATTATGTAACATTTAACTGATGAGTGAGTGATACTATACAGAGGTTTACAGGGATGAATTTCAGGAAGTCTGAAGGTGTGGTAGTGAGAAATGATAAATGTTGGAAAAACAGAAAGCAGGTTAACACAATTCCTGAAAAGGGGTGGTAAACATATCAGTATTTGAGGCTGAAAAGAAATTGTGTTGAGAAGAACTCATGCAGAGAATTTCACAATTTTGGACTTTATCCTTCGAGATGGGAAACCATCAAGCATTCTGAATAAAATAGTGAGTTGTCTGCTTTCTGTGTCAGTAAGATCGTTTGGCCTGCAAACTGAAGGATGGATTGTAGTGGAGTAAGACCTGAAGCAGAGAGATAGGTTATAAAGCCATTCTACATGCCAACGCAGCAGATGTAGAGTAACAGGCGTTCAGTCAGATGATGGAACTATTTAGCGGTAGAATTTCAGATCGTGGCAAAGTGTATGTGAAAGAGGACAGAGAGGGAGAGTCCACGTTATCTCTTAGATTTTTTTTTTAAGTTTATTGATTTCTTCCATGAGCAAGAAAGACAGAGAGAAGCAGCAGGAAAGAGACAGAGATGACATACTCTATTGGGTCCTAACCCTGCAGTCTACCCCTGGCTTTGGTCAGCCCTGGATTATATGCACATGTACGCTGGGCCTACACAGGAAGGTCTCTGGACACAAACCAGGAACCTTCTCATGTGAGTCAGGCTCACAGAGAAATGTTTTATCTCTACACTGCCTGGTTTCCCGCTTAGATGTCTAAACTCAGTAACTAGAACACCAGCAGAGTTGCGTCCTAAGTTAGCGTACATAACAGAGTAGAGCAGGAAAATGATAAATTAATTTCTGGAGTATTGAATTTGAGGTGATTGAGAAAGAACTAAATGAAGGTGTCAGTAAGTAACAGAGCTTATAAGCCAGGGGGAAATTTTAAACTGAGAATATGGTAAATATTACTAAGGATATATTTTAGAGAAGTTACTTGTTTTTTTTTTTTTTTTTTTTTAAAAAGAGAGCTACATGGGCCAGCATGTGGCATGGTGGTTAAGGCACTGGACTCCCACATGGCCAACTGTGGTTCGAATCCTGGACCTGTGGTTTGCTGTCTCACTTTCCCTTTCTCTCTTTGTCTCTCTCTGCTGAGTGCATGTGCCCTATAGCAAGTTAATAATAAATAAATAAATAAATAAATAAATAATTCTTTAAGAACCTTTTTTAAAAAGAGAGAGCTGCAGGACCAGCAGATGGCATAATGGTTATGTTGCTGGACTCTCACGTGGTTGATAGCAGTGTGAGTCCCAGACCTGGCACCTGGGTGTGCTTGTGTGTGCCCAAAATTCCAAGAGGAGAATGGAGAGAAGGGACTGTGACATGGCCATCCCCCCGGGTAGTGATTTCTTGCTTTCTGTCTCTCTGTCTCTGTCTCTCTGGCAAGCATGCACACTCTAAGTACAAAAATCTCTCTTAAAAAAAATGGAGTTGCAAAGACTTAAAAGTACTCCAAAATATGAAATTTTATCCAATTCAATACATAATATATTTGTGAAATTATAAACATTACACTTGGGCTAGCCAATGGTGTGGTGGTTAAGGTAATTAGATCCCATATTGCCAGTTGCACATTTCGAGTCTCAAACTCAGAGACATGAAAAACACATCAAATACATGTGCTTGTGTGCCCAAAATACCAGGAGGAGCAGGAAATGCAGCATGGCCATACCCCTTCGGGGGGTGCTTTGTCTCTCTCTCTCTAGAGAGTACATGCACCCTATAGGAAATTAAAAACAACAACAACAACAACAAAAAAACACACACACACACACAAAACCATCATGACAGCCTTTTTAGTAAGTATTTTTATAAAGGTAATGAAATAAATTATTAGAAAATCTTGTATTCTCCCAAGCAAGAGTTTTAGTATTGCGATCCATAGAAAGGAATTCTGAAAATTAAAGGCGAGAGTTTCCCCACGCTGAGTGAGCAGGCTACCCTTGTGATGACTTTGCTCCCTTGCAGTAATGAGTGACTGACTTTGAATTATACGAAGGTTAATTAACTGGTCATTCTTGATGAGAGTGTAACTCTGTTGTGGGTCATTTGTGAGAGACACAGTAAATGCATGGCAGATTGAACTTGACATTCCTGTTTGAGGCCATCCTTTGTTTGGAACACAATTCTAAGTGCACTTTCTGTTCCATTTTGACTACTGCCATATGTACGAATTAGCAAAGTCTAAACAGCTGGATGAATGTGCATGAGATGTGTGCAAAGGCACTCATTTCTGGAGGGGTCGAGGGGTGAAAAGTCTTTAAGGGGCCCCTGCAGTAGCAGTCAATGCAAAACTTCTTGAGGAAAAAGAAGTTTCACAAAAATTATTTTATCACTCAACTGATAAGAAACAGGCTACCACCACTGGAAATGCCCTGAAAGATTTTTGCAGAGAAGAGAAAAGCATAATAAGCTGGAAATGAGAAAGAACAAAATTTCTTTTTTAGATTTGAAACTTTGCTAGAGGGTGCACGTGCTCACAGGAGACAGAGAAAGAGGGAAAGGGAGAAAGTACTCCTCCTGCCCGCGATGGGGCATGGACACCCACAGACTTTTCTCTATTCTCCTCTCTGGATTCTAGGCACACACAAACACGTACCTGACATGTTTTTGAAGTCACCAGGTCTGGGATTCGAACTCCACAGCTGACCATGTGGGATCCTGCCACCTTAGCTGTCATTCTACCAGCTATCGCGATAACATGGATTTGTGAAATGATCCCATCCAAAGGCACATTTGGATGGCTGTGCAGGTTGTTAATTGCACAAATACATCCTGGAGATATACAAAGAACAGTCGTCTATTCCTTTATGATTCTACAAAGAATTCTGCTGCCAGAAAACAGGTATTTTTTCCCTTTAGTCACTTTATCCTAACAAGTAAGAAACAAAAGAGGTAAACTCAGGTTTTATAAAGTTCTCCTATAAGTTATATTGGTGATTTTTATAAATGTTGAATCCATAATTCGGTGAATTAGAAAGTTAGGGATCCATGGATAAATTCCTCCTATGTAATTCTGAAAAACTAAAACATGTTAAGGATATTGCTTTGTGCTATAAAGCGTAAAGTCTATACTCTCTTGCAACACTTCACATACTTAGGGTTTTTAATTATTCCACCCAGCCAATTATACGTGGTTGAAATTATTCTAGAATTGTTGAAAATGTCAATTCAGTTTAAGGTGACCACATGACATTCGACTGGAATCTATTATGACTGACATTGTGGCTCTTTTGATTTATGTTCAGTGTGGAACACAGATATCATTTATTTTAATATTCCTTTTCTCTGGCAATATAATACGAAGCTAGTAAGCCAAGACTTATAAATAAAGCATGTGCTGTTTCATTAATATTTTCATGATTAGCTGTTCAGGGATTTATGGATATGTTGAAGGGAACGAAGATGGAACTAGGGTATAGATTCCCTCCAGATAAAGCCAGATGCCATGTATTTTTGTAAATATGAAGAAGTTGCGTTGATTGCCAAAGTTTTTATTATAATCATAAATACTCAAATTCCCTTGTTTTATTAGTCCAAGGATAACAAAACAAAACAAAATATGATTGCTTTATTTAAAGGGATCTCATAATTGTTGCATAGTACAGAAGATAGTTTCTTTTATGTTATGAATGTTTTTTTATATATGTGTATATATATATATATATGTATATATATATATATATATATATATATATATGTAAAAGAAAAGAAAAGGAATAAAGGAACCCGGGCAGGAGATGGTGCAGTACTTATGTTGCTGGACTCACACATGACTGACCGTGGTTTGAGCCCTGGACCTGGTGGCTTGAAACTCACGCCTTGCATGGGAACCAGCAGTTAGCGTAATGGCTATGTCACTGGACTCCCACGTAGTCGACTGCGGTTCGCGTCCCGGACCCGGTGGCTTAAAAAAACTCATGCCAGGCGCGTGTGCGTGCATGCCCAAGATCCCGAGAGGAGAATGGAGGAGAAGGGATTGCGGCGTGACCATCCCCCCTGGGGGGTGATTTCTCACTTTCTGTCTCTATGTCTCTCTCTGTCTGTCTGGCGAGCACACGCGCCCTATGGCGAAAACCTCTCCAAAAAAAAAAAAAAAAAGAAACTCACGCCTTGCATGATGCGTGTCTGAGATCATGAGAGGAGAATGGAGGAGAAGGGATTAGAGTGCCCTCCCACCTGGGGGGCGATGTCTCACATTCCCTCTCACTGTCTCTGTCTCTCTCTTTCTCTTTAGTGAGCACATACGCCCTAAGGCAAAAAATTTCTATTTAAAAAAAAAAAAAAAAAAAGGAAGAAAGAAAAGAACCCTGCAGTTGCTATCTAAATACTTCGATACCTTTCTGTAGTCTCAAGTATACACACACACGGACACACATATTTCCTTAAGTCAAAAATACTACTTTAGTATTTCCAGGATTTTATTATTTAGTTGGGATGTATATTGTGATAGTTTGCTGATGGGTGTGGGAGAATGGAATCATATGGAGCTACAATACCAAGTAGTCTGCACTTTCTGTGTCACTGATCATTTGAAACTTTGATAATTAAATATGTATTATTGGCCAGGAGGTGGTGAAGTAGTTAAGGTGCTGGACTCCTATATCGCTGACCTGGATCAGAGGCTTAAAAACCACGTTGGGCACATGTGCATGCATGCCCCAAATCCAGAGAGGAGAAGGGAGAAGAAGGGATTGGGTGTGGCCATTCCCCCTGGGGAGTGATTTCTCACTTTCCCTCTCTCTGAATCTCCCCGTCTCTCTCCTTTCTGGGGAGCACCTGTACCCTATGAAAAAACAAAAACTAAAAACAAAAACACAAACAAAAAACTATATTGTAATATGGGAGAATGCTTTTCTAGTAGATTATTCAAATTTTCTCAAGCCATTACTTTTAATAATAATAGATTATTCAAGTTTTCTAAAGCAAAGAATAAGTGTTTGGATAAATAAAGACTGTCATTTATTTTAAAATAGTATTTAATATAACAACACATAAAGATTAAGTTCTTTGAGGCTGATCTATTGAATTGTTGGAAAATTCATGATGTACTTTTCTATGCATTTCTGTGCAAATATGCATCATGACTTTTCCAACGACCCAATATTTTTTATTTCCTCTCTGTCTTTTACCGGATATGTATTTATCAATAGCGATCCCTAAAATCTAGTTCTCTCTTCTGTCAAGTGTGAGAATAGTATTCAGAGATGATACTTTAAATGGTTAATGAGTAGGAAGACACGGGCTAGTCATAAGGAAGGCTGAAAATTAAGTCACACTGGGCAGAGCACCTAAATATCCACCTCTGTGACATCTACTTTCCATGTGAGGTTGGATGAATGTAGAAATTAAAATAAATAAGACAATATGTGCAAAGAACCAAAAAAAAAAAAAAAAAAAAAAAAAAAAAAAAAAAAAAAAAAAAAAGGAGTACCTATCAGCTATTGGCCACGGTAACTATTAGCTGAGTGTTTTATTTCCTTATTTGCCTGACCTCTCACCATTAACTGAACAGGCTATTTGAGTCAGAAAGCGAGATATTTTAAAATGTTGAGGATTTTATTAAAGGCTGATAAAATCAAGGAGAATTTCTCAAATCTTACTGACACCCTGTAAAGGCAAGGCAAATATTGCAACAACGACAAAAAAATAAGTTTCTATATACTATGAAGAAATTTATAAGGAAATGTCATGATAAATGGGAGACACAGGAATCAGTAAATTTGCTGCTTCATCATGACCTCTTCTTGTGCTTATTTGCAACTCCCTGATTACTAAAATAAACCTTGATAAGTTAGTGCCTGTGTGGAAAGCACCTTCTAATCTTCCTGGAAAATCTTCGTGGAGGGCTCTGTGATAAGGACGAGACTCTCGGGGTTTCAGTTATCCTTCAACAGTGCCTTCTTTCAAAAGCATGGTAAGAAAAAGTCAGTGAAAATGAAACTTCTCTTCAAAGCAACTGCTCTGGGAGGATTTACTACGGAATATTCACATTTGATATGAATCACAAAAAATATCTATTGACCTTTGGAAAGAGTTAACAATCAGAGTGACATGAGAACTTCTATTTTAAGGCTTCCATTAGCAGCTGCATCGTTCCTACACAGCAGTTTACAATATTTAATGGGCTCTTGTAGCATTAGTTTCTCTACTTGTACAATTTTTTTTTCTTTTTGTAACAAATTTATCATTTCTGTACATAAAGCAAGAACTAAAAGAGTATCTACTAAATTTTCCTGTTAAATCAGCAAAAAGCTAAAGAAAACATGTTGACCTTTGCCTTTTTGGTTGGTTTCTGGCCACTGCCTGCTCTAAGAAACTGGTATTCATAGAGAAATGTTGCTTTTACATTATAAAACAAAATTAAAATATATACTATCTATTAAGCATTCTTTGTGGTCAGTATTGGTCAAGGAATGCCATTTTATATGGGTGTAAATGATGAGAGATGGGGCATGGGAGAGACTGAGTAGGTATCATTAGATTCATCTACCCGGGCAGCACACACCAGCACATCAGGAAAACATAATGCTCTTTGAGGTTGACCCCTATGAAAGAGGTCTAGGATTGTGTCCAGAGATCTTGTGATGATAGAAGAAATAAACACAGAAAAAAATGTATTTACAGGGCCAGCAGATGGCGTAGTGGTTGTGTTGAGGAACTCCCACATGGTTGACTATTGGTTCAAGTCTTGGAAATCATGCTGGGCACGTGTGCGCATGCCTAAGACCCTGGGAGGAGAATGAAGAAGGGATTGCAGCACAGCCATGCCTGCTGGGGGCTGGTTTCTCACTCTCCATGTCAGTGTTTCTGTCTCTCTCTTTCCTGTGACTGCACACGCCCTAAGACAAAAACCTCTCCAAAAAAAAAAAAAAAAAAAAAAAAAAAAAAAAAAAAAGTATTTACCTGACCCTTGAGTTCAGAGTTGGAGTAAATTCTTGTTGCAATAAAATATGACCACATATTGGGTGGCTGGAAAAAGTCACGCGTATTTTCTATGTTTTTCTATGCAAAAATGTGTCACCATCTTTCAGATGACCCAAAAACTAAGCTCCTGTCAACAGAATGTGAAAGGAAGTGATATTGGTCCCTTCTGAGGCCTGGCCCTGATGAGCCTTTTGTTTTCCCTTTATAATCTCTTTTATCCGATCTGTAGTGGAGTAAGAGACGTATTCTATTTGAAAGCCCTATTTCGGAGATGATGACCCTGAAAACCTAGGTCCTGAGTGAATGTTCAGAGCAGAGTTGAGTTTATCTGTACAAAAGAAAGTTTGCGATGTCGTTGAAACAATTTACATTCCTACTAGTAATGCAAAGAACATTCCTTCTTGAATCTCAACTGAAAGCATGGTGTCGGGACCACTCTCTGTCTGGAAGCTCTGATAATTTGTGTCTCTACAGCACTGTGAGATTGCTAAAAGATCTGATGAGTGTTTTAGCCTCTGAGCCTCCACTCGATTTTCTCATCTTCTTAATTCGTGAAATTTCAGAATCAACAAATACCAAATGGCAATGCAGCTTAGAATAATGGTGTGTTCTCTCCCTTCTCTACTGTTCCATTTTCCCTAGGATCTTATCCTCTTAGTGAGAAATATCCCCATACCCCCTCCACCGGAGATGGCCACACCATAATCCCTTCTCCTCCATTCTCCTCTCAGGGTTTTGGGCACACACACACACATGCGCCTAGCATGAGGTTTAAGCTGCTAGGTCCGGGACTTGAACCACGGTTGACTACGTGGGAGTCCAGTGACGTAGCCATTATGCCATCTGCTGGTCTCCAGAAGGTGTAATTTCTGAATTGTTAACAGGATCTTCATGAGTCCTAGGGACAACAGATGTACCATCTTCATCCAGCTTGGATATCCCTCCTTTCTTCAGTTTTCTTTGACCTTGTAGCTTTCTTGTGTCTATGTTTTACCACATTTATGAAACACCTACTTATGTCCAAGATTGTGCTAGTAAGTGAAGATAAAATATTATTTAAACATTTAACCTATGTTTATTAAATTTCTCCAGATATATAAACTTGACATTTTGTGTTCTTAATATTTGAAATCCTGTGTCCTGAGTGTTTTAGGGTATACATACATATATATATATATATATATATATATACACACACATATCTATATATGTATATATATGTATATATATGTATATATATACACATGCACACACAAATATGTATGGATACATACACACACACACACACACACACCCCACCACCACACACACACAGTTCTCATTATCTATTGCTGTGTAATAAACCATCTGAAAACTTAGTGATTTAAAACAACAATTTACAGTTATCTTTCATCATTCCATGTGTTGACTGTCCTCAGCTGTGCAATTCTTTCTTGTGGTCTCTAGTGCTTCTGTAGTCAAATGTTGAAAGCGCAGTTGGACCGAATATCCAAGATGGCTTGTGTGCTCAGCGTGCAGTTGACATTAACTGTTGGCTGGGGCTCATCAGGGACTGTGGACTCCCCATGACCCAGGCTCGCTTCTCTCAGCAAGCTGGCCGGGTTCCTGGAGGGATCATCATTGCAGCGAGTGTTCCAGGACAGCCGAAGTGAAGCACGCAGTCCATTAGGACCAGTGCCTGGAGACTGTTTCAGCACCTTGATGCCTTGTTCTGCTGGTGAATGCTGCCCAGTGTACAAAGCTCACCCTTATTCAAGGGGGAGACATACAATACCTCCTGTCAGAGGGAGAAATGTAAAGAAGGTGTATCCTTTCTTAATATATATTCCATGTGTGTTTGGGTTTCTGATTTATAATTACAAATAAATAAATGGCTATTTAAAAATTTTAAATGTACAACATGGAAACTTTCTTTTTTCCCCTCCTTAAGTATTTCCTAATTTCAAATATCATTATTATTTTTTGGTCTTTATTCATGTGACTATTTTTCTACTTACTAAATATATTTTGGTTTTGTTTATTTTAACATTAATAGAAAAAAATCCATACTTTTCTGAAAATTAGTACTATTGTTATAATATACATGTATATTTTATTTAACAATATGCATGCATATTTCATTTAACAATATGTTATATATTATATGCATATTATATCTAATATATTATACATATCATACAATAATAATATTAATATAATATGCACAACATAGTAAATAATGTGTTACATATAACATCGTTAAATAAAATGGCTTATACATTTTATATATATCCATACATATATATAAAGCATTTTACATATATAAAATATTTATAAAATATATCGAACATTTTATGTTACTACCTAGTTTTCTGTAGTGTTGATATATTTATTTTATTTTATTGATGGTAATTTAGATTGTGATTTTTGGTATGGAACACAATATCATCCTTTTTAATTTCTTTTTTTATGTGTGCAAAAGTTTCACTAAGCTATATGCCCAAGGTGGAATTGCTAAATTGAAGAATATTAACATTAAAAAGAAAATAGAAGCTGTCAACTTGTTCTTTTTTGTTGTTGTTAGTTTGCTAGAGGGTGCATGCACTATCCAGAGAGAGACAAAGAAGGAAGGTGAGAAGGCACCCTCATGAGGAATGGTCACACCACAATCCCTTCTTCTCCATCTCTCCTTTTTGGGTTTTGAGAATGCATGTACTTGTACCTCATGTGTTTTTCCAGCCACCAGGTCTGAGAGTTGGACCTCATAATCGGCCATGTGAGATTCAGCCACCTTAACCACCACATTACCGGCTGGCCTTCAACTTGCTGTCTAAATAGACAGTACTATTCTACCTTGTCTTCATCAGTATCTGAGAGTTCCCTTTTTCCCATCATTATTATCAACTCTAGATGTTATCTACATTTTTGATTTTTAAAATAAAATAGGTGAAAATGCTGTTTAGTCTGTGTGTTTCAATTTTAATACCTTGGTAACTGGTAAGATTATATATTAAGATACAATTCTTCTATGAATTGTCTCCTTTTATAATTGTTATATTTTCCTATTAGGTCATATGTCTTTTTTTTTTTAATGATTTAAAGATACTACTTACAAATTCTAGGTGTTAACTCTTTCTGTTGTATCTGACATATAATATAATTCTTTTCTTTCTTTTTTTTTTTTTTTTTTTGGAGAGGTTTTTGCTATAGGGCACATACACTCGCCAGAGAGAGACAGAGAGACAGAAAGCGAGAGATCACCCCCGCCCAGGGGGGATGGCCACGCCGTAATCCCTTCTCCTCCATTCTCCTCTCGGGATGTTGGGCATGCACACACACATGCCCGGCATGAGTTTTAAGCCACCAGGTCCGGGACGTGAACCGTGGTCGACTACATGGGAGTCCAGTGACATAGCCATTATGCTAACTGCTGGTCCCTTCTGACATATAATTTCTAAGAATAGACCCATGGGGCCTCTATCTTGTTTGGCTTACTGGTGAGAATGCAGTCTCAAGGCTCTCCATCCTCAGGGCATGTCAGAACCAGTCCCAGGTTGATGAAAATATGTGACCAGCAAATATTCACCAGGGAAGCAGATTTAACTTGACTGAAAGTCAAACCGCATATGTTGTCTAGGATGCTAATAACCACTATTGCCATTGGTCAGGCATCCTGCAAGGACACACTCACCAGATGTGGTCCCTGGACCTTGGAACTCCAAACTTTATGAACTGAATCAAACTCTAGTTGTATAAATCACACAGGGGTTGGCATTTTCTCTTATTTATTTTTATTTATTTACTTATTTATTTTTGAGAGAGATTTTTGCTATGGGGTGCGTGTACTTGCCAGAAAAACAGAGAGACAGAGAGACAGAAAGCGAGAACCCACCCCCCCTCCAGGGGGAATTGCCACGCTACAATCCCTTCTCCTCCATTCTCCTCTCAGGGTATTGTACACACATGTGCATGTGCCCAGTGTGAGTTTTAAGCTGCTGGGTCCAAGACTCAAACTGTGGTGGACTTTGTGGGAGTCCAGTGACATAACCATTACTCCATCTGCTGGTCCTTTTTTTTTTTTTTTTTTTCCTTTCTTTTATTTTTTCTTTTTTAATTTATAAAAGAATGAACTAGAATACTTCCCATGGTAGGCAAATCTCCTTACCTTATTTTACTTCTTAAAGAGAGTGTCTGAGATGATCGATTGGATTTTCTCAATCTGTTCATTGGTAAATCATTTTCTAATGATATACCAAATGTGAATTCCCAAAATAAATCAACTTGCTAATGGTTTATTTTGATTTTTAGATATTGAAAGAGTCACTGTATTGATAATTTACTCAAGACTTTCATTTCTATATTTATGAACTGAACTTGCCTATATTGTTTATTCCCATGTGTCCTTACTTGCTGCTGTTAACTAGATTATGCTGACTTTTAAAACTGAAGCAAAGATGTTCTTTCCAATCTCTGAAAGAGTATAACATTGAAACTTTTGCCTTTAGATTATTTGGTAATCTTGACAAACAACATCACTTAGGCCCGTGGGATTTGTTGGGAGAAAGATACTTTAGTTACTGATTCAATCTTAAATGGTTACTGTACTATTCTAGTTGAAAATATCTCCTTTTTTAGTCTCCTTGGGAACCAGCAGTTAGCGTAATGGCTATGTCGCTGGACTTAGTCGACCGCGGTTCGCGTCTCGGACCCGGTGGCTTACAACTCACGCCGGGCGCGTGTGCGTACGTGCCCAAGATCCCAAGAGGAGAATGGAGGAGAAGGAATTGCGGCGTGACCATTCTCGCTTTCTGTCTCTTTGTCTCTCTGTCTGGCGAGTATAGCAAAAACCTCTCAAAAAAAAAAAAAAAAAGTCTCCTTCAGTCCAAAGCATTCTATTTTTTCTAGAAAAATTTTAGTTTCTCATAGAGTTTCAACTTATTAGAGTACTTTTAAAAATATTGCAGTATTTTCCTTTAGATCTAACAGTTATGATTATGATCCTGTGTTTACAATATTATTTGTGTCTTCACAAAAAATGTTTTTCTTTATTAACTTTTATTTGTTATAGGTTTTTATATGATCTTAATCTTTAAAAAGACAAAACATTGGGACTAGCAGTCAGCGTAATGGTTATGTTGCTGGACTCCTACGTAATCAACCGCGGTTCGCGTCCTGGACCTGGTGGCTTAAAACTCATGCCGGGCATGTGTGCGTGCGTGCCCAAGATCCCAAGAGGAGAATGGAGGAGAAGGGATTGCGGCATGACCATCCCCCCTGGGGGGTGATTTCTCACTTTCTGTCTCTCTGTTTCTCTCTGCCTGTATGGCGAACGCACGCGCCCTATAGCAAAAACCTCTCCAAAAAAAAAAAAAAGACAAAACATTTTATTTTATTTTCCTTTTATACTTTTGTTTTCTATCATGGAATTTTGCTCTTTTTTTATTCTTTTGCTTTTATTCCTCTAATTTTCTGATTATCTTTTTTACCATTTTCTTACTCATTTAGTTTTTAGAGAGATTTTTGCTGTAGGTTGCATGCACTCACTGGAGAGACAAGAGAGAGACAGAGAGACAGAAAGCGAGAAATCATCCCCTGAGGGGATGGCCATGCCACAATCCTTTCTGCTCCATTCTCCTCTTGAGATTTTGGGCACACACGCACATGCGACCAGAGTGAGTTTTAAGCTGCAGGGTCCGGGACCAGAACCATGATTGACTACATGGGAGTCCAGCAATGTAACCATTACACTATGTGCTAGCCCCCATCCTTTTCTTATTAGCTAATTAATTTTCAGGCTTCAGTCTTCATATGTTTGTGTATTCTAAATTAATATTTTAAACATATTTTTAAAATTAAAGTGTATTTTTTCCTCAAAGCATATTATAATCTGAATCCTGTATTTCTTTAAGATTCACATCTAAAATTTGTTGATTCTCAACATGACTTTTCATTGATACAGGATTTACTTTTATTTGCATTATTAAATTTCTAGCTAAATTTAAGCCCTAGTTATCTTAAAATATTTTCAAAATTAGGGACCAGAAGTTAGCGTAATGGCTATGTCACTGGACTCCCATGTAGTCGACTGCAGTTTGCATCCTGGACCTGGTGGCTTAAACTCACGCCAGGCACATGTGCTTGCGTGCCCAAGGTCCCGAGAGGAGAATGGAGGAGAAGGGATTGTGGCATGGCCATCCCCCCTGGGGGGGGGGGGGTGATTTCTCGCTTTCTGTCTCTCTGTCTCTGTCTGTCTGGCGAGTGCATGTGCCCTATAGCAAAAAAAAAAAAAAAAAAAAAAAATCAAAATTAATTTAAATCATATTGTGTTCTAATAATCATTTAGAATTTATAGACATATATACAAATCTATAAGTGTACAATTGTTGAGAAATATGTTCTTAATATGCTTATTTGGTTATGTTAATTTGTTCTTTAAATTTTCTAGATACTTTCTAGATTTGGCTAATGGACCTATCCAAGAGAGGTGTGTTAAAATTTTATTGTGGCCAATTTGAGAATTTCTCTGTAGTTCTTGGTTTTCACTTTATAAAAAGTTTTATTATTTGGTGCATAGTAGTTTATAATTAGTTTTCATTACTGGAAATACGTAATAACTTATCAACTATTGGAGTCCCTTTAACATTGCTTTCTGGGTAAAGTCTAGTTGGCTATACTTATGAAGCAATACCAACTTTCTTTTAGATAGGATTTGCATAATATGTGTGTGTGTTTTTTAATTATACCCTAACATCTTTTGTTTAGAGAGTTGGGTTTTTAGTGTATTCCTGTGTTTGTAATATTGGATACAGTCAGATTGACTCTACCATCTCCCATTGGACTTTGTAAACGTCCCCTTCTAAATCTCCTAGTAGGTGGTCCCAGGTTCTCTCTGTTGTCCTCATCTTCAACAAGCATCTACATGCCAGGTTCAGAGATTACAACCCAGACTACCTGAAATTGCTGAGAAATGCAAAGAAACCATCAAACGTGTGATCAGTAACATTTTTCTCCTGCCGCAGATTTACTCGGAACACTCTAAGTAGTTAGCAAGCTGAAAGATGTTACTAAAAAAAAATCCAGGTTAGAATGTATATTGGGTTTGGGATACTGAGAACTGGGGCATGCTTTGATCAAAAGGAGTTTGACTCACTATGTAGTCATGATTTGACTAAGAACCAGTGTTTGTTCTTAGCCGTGTTGGAAAGTGGCAGCGTTGATGGTCGGTCCTTCTGGCGGTTAGTACTCTGCCATCCTTGGGCACGCTGCTACTTGGCCCAGTTTTATCGCTGTTGTGTGACACGCTGCCATCTCTGTGTCTTCCTCCTTTCTTCTGTGCCAATAGTCACAGCTGCTGCTGCTGGTCGCCTGCCTTTCCCAGATGTTTTTTTATATTTAGGATAGCAACAGGAATAAGAAAAGGCTGCAGTGATTTCAGAGGATTGATAAATGAACAACAGAAAGCAAGACTTGGAGTGTTTCACTCATTCTCTTACTGCTTTGTGGTGGCCCCTGGGTGTGATTTCTGGTTTCCCACCCTCTGTGGAACCTTATTCCATGACTTGGCTTCTTTGCATTCACTCAGTGCACAACTGTTTCACATTTTATGGATGGAGCTACGATTTAAAAACTGCAGCATAATGCTGATAATATCCTTTCTAGCTTTTTTTTTCTTTAGCAAAACATTGAGATGAACTTTCTTAAAATACACAACGAAGTTCATAGCTCAAAACATGTTGATGCATGTGCCTACCTGTGTAATTACCACCCAAAACAAGACATAGAAATGTTCATTTCTCCAACATGCTTCCTCATGTTCCTTTCCAGTCAATACAACGGTACTCACTGTCAGACATAACCACTCTCCTGACTTTTATTACTACTGGTTAGTTTTGCCTGTTCTTGAATTCCATAGGCTTGAAACATACAGTATATATGATTATTTTGGTAAAATTTATTTTCCATATAAAACTGTAGCCCTTATATTTCGAAGGGGTTTCATAGGCAAATGGAGAAATGAGAACATATAAAACTAAAAACAGGCTTATTTAAATGTTCTGGACAGGATATAAAGGCATACGCTCTCTAGTAAAAGTGTCAACTTTAGGTCTATTTGTGAAAGGGGTGAGAGACTTCTCAAAAGTTATCAAGTCAAGGGAACCAGCAGTTAGCGTAATGGCTATGTCGCTGGACTCCTACGTAGTCAATCGCGGTTCGCGTCCCGGACCCGGTGGCTTAAAACTCACGCCGGGCGCGTGTGCGTGCGTGCCCAAGATCCCAAGAGGAGAATGGAGGAGAAGGGATTGCGGCATGACTATCCCCCTGGGGGGTGATTTCTCGCTTTCTGTCTCTATGTCTCTCTCTGTCTGTCTGGCGAGCGCACGCGCCCTATAGCAAAAACGTCTCAAAAAAAAAAAAAAGTTATCAAGTCAATAACACAAAAAATGTATATGACTCGAGCAATAAAACAGAAACCAAATTTACGAGTTCCAATAAAATCTTATCTTGGACACCTGAAAACGTTGCACCTGAAAAAGAAAATACTACGACTATTACTCATGTAACGTGAAGGTAAAAGGAAAAATAAACATGCAAACGTATTTGTGAGTTTGGGAAAACTTGTGCCCATTATTTCAAATTCATGTCTAACCCTAAAATTTTCTGGGAAACATAAAAGTTGGTGCTTTTCAAATTCATTTTTTATTAAATATCTTAACAGCAAATTTATCTGCAGAAATCTTAAAGACCAACTGTATTATATAGACTTTATGTGCTTTTCCAGGAGACCTGTAATTACATGCCTTGGTAAATTCTTATTTCAGCTAATTTCATATATTGGAGAAAAAATTTCCATGTCTAAGTGTATTATAATCGTAAAACATGGAAAATTCAAACAGTCCATTGAAAAATAGAATTAAAATGTGAATTTATTTTGGTGAAAACATTTTTTAAATCCTTGCATATTTTTTCAGAATATGTTTTCTATGAACTTTTTTAAGACTCCCCCCATATACACAATAAAAAATGTGAAATATGTCATATTTCTTCTAAATGTTTTAGCTTCTGGAGTACATTATCGTTGATCAGTGAATTTTTTAAATATTAATTATTTGGGACCAGCATGTGGAGTGGTAGTTAATGCTCTAAACACACATGGCCAACTGTGTTTTGAGTCCTGGACCTGGTGGCTTGCTTTCTCACTTTCTCTCTCTGTTTCTTTCTCTGCCTCTCTCTGGTGAGCACATATGCCCTATAGCAAACTTTAAAAATCTATTATTAAAAAAAGAATTATTTCTGTAATATTATTTTTTTTAATAATTTGACCAGTGAGAGACAGAGAGAAATAAAGTGAGAAAGTAAGCCACCAGATCTGAGACTTGCACCATGGTTGGCTGTGTGGGAGTCCAGTGCTTTAACCCCTATGCCACCTACTGGCCCATGACTTTTAAACATTAAATCAAATGAGTTAGGGAATATAGACTTGATAGACTAATATTGGGTCATCAGAAAATAAAAACAAACATGACATATTTTTGCATAGAGAAACAGAAAATTAGGTCATGAGTTTTCTAAAGGCCCAATTTTTTGTGCAATTTTAACCTATGTATTACATTGAACAGATATCCTTTTCTGTTATAGAGATAACATTACTTTTAATTCTTAGCCTATCACATAAACATTTTTATGCTTTTCTATGTTTTAAGTAATATTTTTATTGTTATTATTTTTGGTAGAAGTTGTTGACTTAGGATGCGTGTGCTTGCCAGAGAGAGAAAGACAGAGACAGAGACAGAAACAGTGAGAGGAAAAGTGAGAAATCAGTCCCCGAGGGAATGGCCACACCATAATCCCTCCTCTTCCACGCTCCTCCTTAGATCTTGGGCATGCACACGCATGTGCCCAACATGACTTTCAATTTACTGGGTCCAGGACTTGAACTGAGGTCAGCCATGTAGGAGTAATTGCTATGCCAACTACTGGTCCCATTACGTAATATTCTTAGGGGTAAGAAATCGTTGTGTGATTGTCCTAACCCCTCATGAGAATTTAATACAAATATATTTATGAATTAATTTATATGACTAGATAGCTATTATATGTAAAATAGCTCTGAAATTTGAGTTAGTTTTATTTTATTTTATAGAATTATTTATTTATTTGTAGAGAGACACAGAGAGAGAAGGAATGTGTAAAAGCAAGCTTCCAGGTCTGGAACTTGACCCACAGTTGACCATGTGGGAAGTCCAGCACTTTAACCACCATGCCACCTGCTGACCCTGTGGAGTGTTAGTTTGTGTGTTAGTTTTATTTTTATGAAGCTCTTTTTGGAAAATGTCTGAACACATGTTTAATGATCTTACATAATGCAAATGAAATTTGTAAGCCATTTATTTTATTTCTCTATGTTAGGCAATCTTATAAGAACTTTAGCTATGGGGCAGGCAGGTGGCATGGTGGTTAAGGGAGGTGGACTTCTACACAGTTGACTGCAGTTTGAGTCCCAAATCTGGTGGCTTGCTTTCTTGCTTTCTCTCTCTCTCTGTGTGTCTCACTCTTTCCCTCTCTGGTCAAATTAAAATAAATAAATAAATAAATGGATACATAAAGTTAAATAAAATAATTCCTTTTTTTAAAAAAAGAACTTTATCTATGATAGTTCTTGGATTCTCACTACAAGTTGTGAGATCAAATAACCCAGATCAGGGACCAGTAGTTAGCGTAATGGCTCTGTCGCTGGATTCCCATGTAGTCGACTGTGGTTCGAGTCCCAGACCAATGGCTTAAACTCACCCTGGGCGCATGTGCGTGCGTGCCCAAGATCCCGAGAGAAGAATGGAGGAGAAGGGATTGTGGCGTGGCCATCCCCCCGGGGGTGATTTCTCGCTTTCTGTCTCTCTGTCTCTCTCTGTCTTTCTGGTGAGCGCATGGGCCCTATAGCAAAAATCTCTCAAAAAAAAAATATAATAATAACCCAGATCAAATACTGATGCATGAAGACCATGTGTAAATTTCCCAAGGTCACCGAGTTAGTATACACAGGAGGCCAGCTTCAAACTTCACAACCTGCTCTAAGCAGCTGTGCAGACTCTTGATAATAGCATCTAGGTTTGGGAAACTTTTCCTGCAATACAAGCATCAGCACATTTTACTTTTCCTGTACAGATCCTGATAATAAATATTTTAGGCTTTCAGGGCCATATGGTCTCTGTCACAACTATTTAACTCTGCTACTGTAGCAGGAAGCGCTCATGGAAAATATGTAAGTGAATGGGCATAGCTGTATTCCAATCAAAGTTTATTTATGGCCATTAAAATTTGAATTTTATGTAATGTTTACATGCCATGGAATGTTATGTTGCTTCCGATTTTTCTCCTAGCCATTGGAAAATATAGAAACCATTCTTTGCTCTTGTGTTCTAAGAAAATAGGGGCACTCGGCTTACGTGGCCTGTACATACTACGTTGCCAACACTTGGTATAATAGCCAACATCCAGAACTCCAAAACGTGAAAGGAAAGATGACATTACATCAAGATGAATTTAGAGCAATCGACATGTCTCAATTGAGATAATAGCTAGGATGCAGCAATTTTCGCTTTATTTTTAAAACTTTGTTAATAGCATTCTCATTTCTTCTAACCACTCTTGAGAACAAGAAGATAATCTTTTTTAAAAAAAGTTTGCCAAAGAGGGTATACACTCACTGGAGAATGACAGAGAGAAGAGAGGCAAGTGAGAAATCCCCTCTCCCTTCTTATGGGGACCTCTGATGCTCCATTCCCTTCTCCATAGCTCCCTCTTTTCAGGATTTCAGGCACATAGGCACGTAGCTTCCGCCATGTTTCTCAGGCTGCTGGGTCTCAGACTTGAATGGCACCGTCTACCACATAAGATCCAGCCACCTGAGCCACCATAGCATAGGCTGGCCCAGTCATCTTAAGATACCAATAAAGCTCATTTTCGGTGTCAGAGTTTGTGTGTTTTCACAAGTTTAAAGCATACATCTCTATGAAAATAGGGAACAACTGAAGACACACAGAAGCTGGAGAGTAAAATGGTTTCAAGGTTTTGATGGTCGGCATTGAACTTCTTAAAGTGGGAAGGAAAAAACTAAGTGTCATCATCGTGCATTGAAGGAAAACGCGATCAGATGTTAAAGATTTATTCCTGAGATTTACAATCGAAAGGCAGATGTGCTCATGCAAAAATCGAAGAAAATGATCTGCCATGCCAAGGAAGCAAAACACGAGTTCAGCAACGCTGAAAAATTAAACATTGATTAATGGGAATTAGTTACTGAGGTCTTGCACTTTTGCCTTTTTCAAATGACACAAGATGCTCGGGAAAGAATAAAGTAAATCTGACATCATTTGTGAATACGATATTTAGAAATTGTTGTATGGTTCAATTTTAATACACTGTGTATTTCCTACAAAACACTAATCAAACGCTGACTAGTTGCTGGTTCATTACATTTACAGAGTAACCCAGTAAGCACATGTGATTAGAGCTTTCAATATATCCCAAACCGAATTTTTTTCTTGCTTAAAACATGTTGGAATTCTTTTTTGAGGACTTTCTCCCCCACTCCTCCCACCCCCCCCAACCCTTCCCAACCCCCCCACCCCCGCTCCAGAGGTTTTTGCTATAGGGCATGTGCAAGTGCCAGAAAGACAGAGAGCAACAGAGAGACAGAAAGCGTGAAATCACTCCCCAGGGGCATGGCCATGCTGCAATCCCTTCTCCTCCATTCCCCTCTCGGGATCTTGGGCACGCATGCAAATGTGCCCATGGGAGTTTAAGCCACTGGGTCCGGGACTCGAACCACAGTCGACTACATGGGAGTTCAGCAACATAGCCATTATGCCAACTGCTGATCCCACTGGACTTTTTATAAGTTTGCAGTGTGGCATATGAATTACAAGTGCATTTAGAACTGCTAGGTAAAACTCACTGCAGTGAGAGTGACACCGACCTTTCCCCAACAGTCCGCTAATTGGGTCTTCATGTGAAAGTAGAAACACGAAGCAGGAAATTCTCCTCTAGTTTCACGGAGATACTGGTTAAATTGTGATCATCTATAGAATTGAGCAAGCTAGACTCAATTCATAAGGAGAAATTCAGAAGAGCTATAGTCGCAATCGAAATGAAAAAAAAGAAAAACTTGTGAAGTCCGTACTTTGTCACCTCTGAAACTCAGGAAAACACATGGATGGAGGACAGATGTTCTCAATGGCTATCTCTGCTTTCTCCCATCTTTATGTCTCATGCAGGATAAGTGCCACAGCGGCGAATCATAACGGAAAACAGAACATAAGTGGCACCCAATTTTACAGCCGGGGAGTGAATTGACTAGGCAGAGATCAACAGTAACCATTAAACAAAACACCGAAGGGCTACAAGCTTCACAGAGAGCCAACACCGCTTGTCTGGGTGACTGCTTGTCCTGCAGAGGGAATGCCAAAAGCTGATTCCTCAGCATTTTCTTACTGAAGTTGTTGTGATGTCTGATCAATACCCATCGGCCTGCCTTAACTATTGCTGAGCAAACATCTGTACCAGAAAGAATTACCTTGTTGAAAGATAAATTAGAAACAAAGAAATCCTAACACCAAGCATATACTCAGAATAGAAAAGAGAGGGGTTCATTGTAATAATAAGATTTTGAATAAATAAAACACTTCAGAAAGTAAAAATTTCTGTCTCGATAACAAAATATAATCACAAAAATACACATCCATATTCTTTTTTTTTTTTTTTTTTTTTGGAGAGGTTTTCGCTATAGGGCACGTGCGCTCACCAGACAGAGAGAGACAGAGAGACATAGAGACAGAAAGCGAGAAATCACCCCCCCAGGGGGGATGGTCACATCGCAATCCCTTGTCCTCCATTCTCCTCTCAGGATCTTGGGCACGCACTCACATGCGCCCGGCGTGAGTTTTAAGCCACCGGGTCCGGGACGCGAACCGCGGTCGACTACGTGGGAGTCCAGTGACATAGCCATTACGCTAACTGCTGGTTCCCACATACATATTCTTAAGTCAGCTAAAGAAAACAATTATTTTAGAAGGAAAAAGGAAAAAGTACATTGCAATAGCGATTTAAAATAGTGAGGGGGTGGTTTTAACTTTCTTTAAATTCATTTTGAAGTGAAACTCAGCTACTTATAACGTTTGGGGCTTTTCCTCTGTTACCTAGTTTTATACAATGAGTAATGGTTATAATTAATACATAAATTGAAACCTGTGGAGGCAACTGTCTAACAAATAATTGGTAAATTTGTATGTAAACCTGCTTATGTGTAGAATAGGCAAAGCTACATTTTTAGCCTTTTTAGTAGGAAAATTTAATCCTGACATTTAATATTATTAACACCATGTGTGGACTTAATATTTTTTCCCTGTTGTTTTGTGTTCTCTTACTTCTCTTTATTTCCCTTTTATATTCCTGTTGTAGTATTCCCTTACATATTTCCTGAAGATCTGAGTTTATTTTGGCAAATTCTTTCAGCATTTGTTTATCTGGGAAAGATTTTTTTCCTCCTTCCCATTTGAGGGATAATCTGGCCAGATGTAGTACTCTTGGGAGAAATTGTCTTTTTTTCAACATTTTAAATATGTTGTACCATTATTTCCTTGTCTGCATTGTTTCAGTTGACAGGTCTCATTAGTTTAATGGGCAAACTTTGTAAGTAACCTAGCATTTCTCTCTTGCCATTTTTAGAATATTGTCTTTTTTTTATTTTGGAGAGGTTTTTGCTATAGGGCGCGTGCACTCTCTAGAAAGAGAGAAACAGAGAGATAGAAAGTGAGATATCACCCCCCAGGGGGGATGGCCATGCCGCAATCCCTTCTCCTCCATTCTCCTCTCGGAATCTTAGGCACATATGCACACACGCCCAGCCTGAGTTTAAGTGACCGAGTCTGGAACTCGAACTGCAGTTGACTACCTGGGAGTCCAGTGACGTAGCCATTACGCTAACTGCTGGTCCCCATTTTTAGAATATTGTCTTTGATTTTGACTGATTTGGCTCTGTGTCTTAGAGATGATCTTTTTATGTTAGATCTGGTGTCCTTCATATTTCCTGGTTTTGGTTTTCTGCATCATATTCTTTATCTCCAGAAGTTCTGTGTGATTCTTTTCAGTGTATCTGTCTCTTTATGGAGTTCCTCCATCAAGTCATAGAAGCATTTTCTCGTCTCCTGGAATTGACTGTTTTCTGTTGCATCGCACTTTGTTTAGTTACAATGAATATTCTGAATTCTTTTTCTGACATTTCTGTGATCTCTTGTGTTTTATCCATTGTTGGTGAGGAGTTATTATATTCCCTTGATGGCAGGTATTTCCTGGTGTACTCCTATTTCTTGAGGCTCTGCTTTGAATTTTAGTCACCTGGTAATATACTCATTTCTTCCTACTTCTGTGGAGTATGTTTCTGTAGCTGTGTGCTCATGCGCTTCCTCATGGTGCATTAGCTCTGTGCCAGTTTCTCTCCTCTGCTGTGGGTGGGAGTGTGGAATCCATAGTAGGAGTTTTGGGTTCAGGTTTTCAGAAGTGAGTTTCTCTCCCTTTTCTGCCAGGCAGATTGGGAGAGAATTCCTCCAGAGTTTCCTGTCTTTAGGTGTTTGATTCTAGTATACTCAAACCTTTTTGCTCCCATTGTGAACAGAGGTTGAGGTGGATAGGTAGAATACCTGTAAATCACCAAATCACTTACTTTACCATGTCTTCACTTTTAAACAATTCTTTCCAATTTTATCTTGTTTTTGGTTCTTTGGGGACTTATTTCTTTATGCACAATACAGAACTATTATAGTCTTACATGGGTCTACAGAGTGTGAGTAAAATTTTTCTTTTCTCTCTCTTCGTAACGTTCTATGTTATGTACAATTTTGCCTATCTCTAACTGGACCAATGATGCCACAAGTCTTTTCGAATTATAAACTCCTAAATTTCATGGTCCTCTACATGAAAACTACAAATTCTTCTTTCATTGGCTATGTTAAGATGATCTTTGTTTTAAAAAATTCATCCTCATTAATTTATGAGACTTTTTGTTGTCTGATTTTTAATCAATTTGCTTTTCTTTTGAACTGTATTTCACAGTAAAGAACACCATAGATATTCAGCATATACTTCCAGAATATCAATGGAATAGGTTCTGAATGTTCACTCTATAACATTAAATGTTGAAGGTGGAAATTATGTTAATATCCTTGATTTTTGTATTATACACCATCTACATGCTTTTAAAAAACTTTCTGTACCCTACAAAGATGTGTAGTGACTATATATAAATTATAAATTATAATAAATATTTAAAAAGAAGTGAGTACTAGCAGAAAAAATATAAACCATCAAAACATAAGAAAACTATTAGGTCATTGGGAGTCATGACATAGTTTTCTATGTTAAAATGCATCAGGACAGTCTCAACAACCCAATAGAAAGAAAATGATAAAACTACTACAGAAGGGAAAACTACATTGGAACCACAAAGAAACAGAATAAATACTACCTAAAACAGAGACAGGGATAGGGGCCAGCAGATGGTGTCCCAGTTACAGCACTGGACTTCCACATGGCTGACCACGGTTTGAGTCCCGAATCGGCTGGCTTGAAACTCACACTGGGTACATGTATGTGTTTGCCCAAGATCCCAGGAGGAAAATGGAGGGTTAGGGATTACAGCATGGTTATCCGCCCTGGGGAATGATTTATCACTTTCTCTCTCACTGTTTCTGTCTCTCTCTCTCTCTCTCCAGTAAGTGCACATGCCCTAAGGCAAAAACTTCTTAAAAACAAGACAAGGACAATAACAAAACAGAGACAGAGACAGGAATAAAGACAAACATGAGAAAAATACACAAAACAAAATTGTTAAAGACTAAAACATGTAATTAATAAGATGATAGACATGAAAAAAAAGGACATCAAATATGAACATGATTATATTTCTGGAAAAAAAAGAGAATGAATATAAGAAAAATAAAAAAAGATATATGATGAAATAATGGAAGAATCGACTTTTTAGGCAAGATTATGCCAAACATGTTTCAGAAAAAGTTCATGTAAAAGGATAAATCATGACTCTTATGTTGATAGCATTGATCTTGAAACCTCAAGAATCCCAGTCAGCCATGGTGGTACAACAGTAATGCAATTCTCCATGATGCTCGGACTGTATGAGAGGGTCCTGGCTTCACATTTTGGGGGTCCCACTTTGCATGTCAGCAGTGTGTGCATGTGGCCACGATACTGGCTGAGGTTAGCGGTAGGATTGCAGGGGTGAAGACCCAGTTGAGGGTACCTGTCTTTTTTTCTCTTTCTCTTTTCTTTTTCTCTCTCTCATGGAAGAAACAGAACTAAATAAACTTTTTGAAAAAGAAAAGAAAAACAACCGCATGGCTTCAAGTGGAAACATCAAGATTCATAAAAGATGAAAGCACAAAATAACCAGATTCAGAATTCTCCTCATCAAGTTACAGTAAGGAAACACTTCAGCAATATATGCAGAGTGTTCTATGTAAGAAATACATTATAAAATTTTATCACAATCATATTCTATTTATTTAAAATATGAACAGGAAGTCTTTCTTAATGTATTGGGTCATCAGAAAAGTCATGTTGTATTTTCCTGTGTTTTTCTACGTAAAAATGTGTCATGACTTTTCTGACGACCCAATATATACAATCAATGGATGGCAATAGCTATAAAACTTTCTTGATAAAGATAAATTTACCTAAGACATTCATCCTACTGAGTGATGGATTAGTGTATACAAATCAGGAATGAGAAGCATGATTTGAAAAGGACTGGTTATGTATTTATCTACATATGTAGATTCTAAGTACAGGATCCCAGCCATGATAGCGTGGGCAGTCAGGCGCTGTTGCTTGATATAGGAGTCCTATGGGAAGGCCCAGGTTCAGATTCCTGGTCAACCTGGACTCGTTGGACACACCAGGGACGCATATCCATGATCCTGGTCGGCTGGAAGACCATGAGAGGATCACAGTATGACAAGACCCTGTTGAGGGAACCTGTCTCTTTCTGTCTCTTTTGTGAAAGTAAAGGAAGAATAGAAAATGAATCCCATAAAAACAACTTCGTGATTATGGACATAAAAGTGGCAGTCAGGGACCAGCAGATGGTGTAATGGCTATGTTGCTAAACTCCCATGTAGTCGACCTGGGTTCAAGTCCCAGACCCAGTGGCTTAAACTCATGCTGGGCGCATGTGCATGCATGCCCAAGATCCCAAGAGGAGAATGGAGGAGAAGGGATTGTGGCGTGGTCAACCCCCCTGGGGTGTGATTTCTCGCTTTCTGTCTTTCTGTCTCTCTCTCTCTTTCTGGTGAGCGCACGTGCCCTATAGCAAACCCTCCCCCCCCCCAAAAAAAAAAGTGGCAGTCATGACCTAACCTAGGTGGCACAGTCTATAGTGGATTGCAGTGCTGAAAGCCAATGACCAAACCTGGGTTGGAATTTCACCCAGCTGACCTATAAGATGCCAGATGTGAGCGTGAGATCTGACAGGATGGAGGGGCTGGAAGAAGGGGTCACAGCGTCAGCAGTCCCCTTTGAGGGCATGTCTCACTCTCTAGCATGTGTACATGCATGCTCTATCATGAATAAATTACTCATAAAAATGACAATAGTGTGATTAGTAAGAAAAAAAGATTGAGAAGTACAGGGCAGAAAGGTCGAGAGGCTACAATGTCCCTCTTGCCCTCAACTTCCATGCAGGAGAGAACACACATCTTCAAAAGTTATAAATCAAGCAGTTTATATGTATTGATTGAAGTTGTAAACAGTAAAACAGTGACTTGAAGGAAAAATGATTTAAAACAGAACAAAAACACATTGCAAAAGGAATGTACAAAATAAATAAAATAATGACTGAACAAAAGCCAAAAGTGTTTATGATAAATATTAATTGGTAAAACCACTGAAAATTATATCTAGATTGGATGAGAAAACTAACCTGAAATATATGCTCTGATGAAAAAAATTACCAGATTTACATCCCCGTACTCCCATTTTTCGACTGTGTGACCAGAGGAGAGTAACTTGACCTCTCTGAATCTCCATTCCTTTATTTGTCAATGAGGCAACTTAAGTATTTATCCTATGGGTGCTTTGGAGTCAAATAAGTGATATTTATAAAGTATTTAGGACCATGACTGTAATAAACATTTTGTAAATTTGGAACAAAAGCAGACTCTCAGGGTGATAACAAATAAACATGGGGTGTATATACTGTGGGGAAAGATAATCCACAGTGATAGGATAATTGTCAAAGATAAATGGGGAACAGATGCAGAACTGTATGATGTCCTTTGATTCCAAACAGGACAAAACAAATCAAAACAAAAACAACAGAAGTATCTTCCTGGTGCTCCTCCTGGGATCTGGAATCGGCAAATCTGGAGAAGTCCACGTGAAATACAACATGATTGGTGTTCTTTGGAATTTTCACAAGGCTTAGTCTTACTTTTATAGTGACATACAGAGGGACAGCATATGAAATACACATCTGAGACCATGGCAAGAAAGACATTCGTTTGCATCATGTCTATTGCCTCTGCTTTCATACGTGTGCCTGAGGGTGTAACCAAGGAAAACGACTTTGTTCATTTCCACGGTCGAGCTTATTCTGCCGCGGTGCTTTGCCAACTGAGGGAGCTGGAACGTTTGCTGACCTAGTGGGGCTCTCAGCACAGGGGCGCGTCAGCTCTTCTCACTTCTTCCTTGTTCATCACTTTCCAAAGTCCGTTCCCCACTCAACTCCTTAGCCTCGTTTCTGACCATTAGCCATCTGCTGTATGTCTGATTAACTTTTTCTTTCTTATCCATGGTCTTAATTTCTACCTCATTTAGTGAGACAACAGATAACCAGTATTCTGGACTCTACAATCGGAATGCCTGCATTTATACCTCAGCTCCAACATTCACTGGATAGGTACTCCAGCACCCCAGTTTTCATCTAGCCAATGGAAGGATAAAGATAATACCTTGTATGGTATGGAGAAGATTGAGCGGTATATGCAAAATGCCGGGAATAGTGTCTAGCACCTAGCATTTGTTCAAAAATGCTGTCTAGCCTCTCTCTCTCTCTTTCTCACACTTTCTGTCAATATATTCTCCTCCTTCTCCTAATTGGCCAATGAGTTATTAGAGATGGAAAATTACCAGTGTTATCTTTCACTGCACTTAGTGGTTGTTGATGCATATATTCCTATAACTCTGAAAGAAGAAACTCAGCCTACATCAGTGTCCTACTTCCATGATATCTGTGAAATGTAGATTTGCAGACTTTGCTGTGAAGCTAACATCTCTAACACAATGCCTCTCTTTAACCTCATCTAACTTAATCACATGATTTATTAATTTATATCTTTAAGTCCAACCCCATATGCATATCATAGATTTCTTCCCAAATAATGAATAATTTTTCTTGTGCGTCCTTAATAAATTTTTCCACATTCCTAGAATTTCTAGAATTTCATGGAATCTGAGTAAAACAAGTGCTCAACTTAAACTAATCCAGCTTAATCATATCATTTATATATATATATATATATATATATATATATATATATATATATATATAAAAAAGCTTTGAGTAGGGACCAGAAGATGGTGTGGTGTTTACGTTGCTGGACTCCCACATGGCTGACCACAGTTCAAGTCCTAGACCTGGTGACTTAAAACTTGTGACAGTGCATGTGCGTGCATGCCCAACATCCTGAGAGGAGAATGGAGGAAAAGGTATTGTGGTGTGGCCATCCTCCTGGGGGGCAATTTCTCACTTTCTGCCTCTCTGGTGAGGCATGCATGCTATAGCAAAAATCTCTCTCTCTCAAGAAAAAGAAAGAAAGAAAGAAGAGAAAAGAAAGAAAGAAGAAAGGAAGAAAGAAAGAAAGAAAGAAAGAAAGAAAGAGAAGAAAGAAAGCAAGCAAGCTTTGAGTAATGCACAATGGCTTTCCCTAGAGAAAGAAGAAGACATCAATGTTAGGGATATTCTATTCATTCACTGGTCCAAAAATATTTACAAAGAATTTTCATTGCCAGTGACAGTTCAATGTCTGGCTAAGTATATAATCTTATGGGGTATTTATTTTAAAAAATATTAACTAGTAATAATTCTATCAATAAAATTCAAAACAGGTGGCTGGTGCCATAGTGCAGTGGTTAGGGGAGCCAGATCCCACCTAGCCAACTGCAGTTCAAATCCTGTCCCCAGTGACTTGAAAACACACTAGGTGCATGTGCATGCATGTCCAAAATCCTGACGTGATGGAGAAATGGAGAAAAAGGACTGTGGCCTGACCATGACCTGCTGTGGGTTCTCTCTCTCCCTCTTTCTCCCTCTCCCTCTCGCTTATTCTGTATTTCTCTCTGTAAGCTCAGGAACCCTCTGGCAGTAAAATATACATATATGTGTGTGTGTGTGCACATGTGTGTGTACATATATGTATATATATATGTGTGTGTATATATAATATTCAGAATACTGATTCAGTACAAAATGATTCAGTACAAAATCACTGTTTGATGCTTGGGATATATCAAATCCTCAATAATTATGTAGTTCTCTTCTCCCAGACAACTGGCCTGTACTATACACTCACCTAACATAGCTATGCTGTCTTCAAAGTGTAAAGCTAAACGAACAATATTATAGTCCCAGAACAAGATGATTCAAGCCAAAAATCAACTGTGGCAATATGAAACTGTATGCTTTCCTTTCAGGTGTAAGAAATCTGGCTTAAATATATCTACCTCCTACTGAGTGGGTTTTTGGCTTTTGCCCTATCTTCCTGCCTATCCAATCCTGTTTCAAGATAGACATGATTTCAGGTGTTATTGCTGCTAATTCAGGATCTTACCTGGCTCCCACCACAGGGAGGTAGGGATAGCTTATGGGAGAGACAGCTCCTCACTGCTGCCTCATTGCTGTGACAGAGAGCCTGTCCCATGGTCACCGTGGCTTTCCTTTTCCCCATGTTGGCCCTGGATCCACTCTGGGATAGTCTTGTCTTGTATTTGGATGTGATCATCTGAGATTTACACCATAAGCCCTTCCCTCCTAAATAACTCAGAGTATCTTTTCTGTTTTATAAATGTCCATTGTTTGATGGCCATTTAGCCTATCTTCAAAAAATGAAATTAGTTGGCACGTATATACTACATCGTAGGGACATGAAAATAAGAAAAAATGGCTCCTTATCTTCAAAACCTTCAGCTAATAATATAATTCAGTAATTTTTAAAATTTTTGTTGTTGCTCACATCTCTGAGAGAACAGAGACCCAGGATCAGAAACCCCACAGCCCAGCCAACTTGCTGTAGCAGGTTTTCTTTTTTTTTTTTTTTTTTCCCCGAGAGGTTTTTGCTATAGGGCGCGTGTGCTTGCCAGATAGACAGAGAGAGACAGAGAGACAGAAAGTGAGAAATCACTCCCCCAGGGGGGATGGCCACGCCGCAATCCCTTCTCCTCCATCTCCTCTTGGGATCTTGGGCACGCACGCACACACGCCCGGCATGAATTTTAAGCCACTGGGTCGGGGACACGAACTGCAGTCGACTACATGGGAGTCCAGCAACATAGCCACTACGCTAACTGCTGGTCCCTGTAGCAGGTTTTCTTAGCACATATGGAAGGGATATTCTAGGTAAAGAGCTTGGACAACGTAATAATAAAGAATAACCAATATTAATTAATAATGTATTATTACCAGAAGTCTTACATATATCAACTCATTTATTTCTCATAGCAGTCGTAGGAGTCAGCTGCCATTAGTATCTCTATTTCACTGATGGAAAATTGCAAAAACAGGAAAATTAACCCAGTTCACATTGCTAGAAAATTAGAACCATGATTTAGCTCTCTGTATATACACATGTATGCACACATACATGACCACATGTGATAGATACAGAGATATCCCTAGACTATGTGTTATTAACCTACTCAATTATTGCATTACTATTTTGAGATTAAAGTGCTATAAATTTAATCACATACTACATCCCAATAAATATATATGAGCTTTGATTTCAATGAATCTTTAAATTATATAGTATAAATGTTATATAGTATATATGTTTGGGACATAATTGAAAGACTGATAATATGCAAAGGCCAACACAGAGCATATATATACTACATAGTCACTGAATTACTGAACTGGCTTTTTGTTTTTGGTGTCCAAAAGATTGCCAATTCATAGCCTACTTATCTTTCTATACCCAATACTTACAACTAGACTTTCTCCAATCAAATATCACACCTCATTCAAGTATGCAAATTTCCTAAAATGCTTGATGATGTGAATTTAGGTATAATTTTGTTAATTCCGCGAGCATGACTTTTGTTGCTATAACTGATGTTACATTTTCAAGTAGGTACATATATCTCAACTGGCAAATTGGAAAGGAAAGAACTTCATAAATGTCATAAACTTGAGCATGGGAGGCAACAATTTTAGAAGATATTAGTTAGTATTTCTAGTGTAGCAAGTATTTCAAATTATCAGACATATACAGGTATAAAGGTATTACAAGAGAAAATATTTTTTAAAGAATTATTTATTTAATTTTATTTACCATTAGTTTTAAAATTTTCTACAAGGCATGTGCATCACACACAAACACACACACACACACACACACACACACACACACACATAGAGAGAGAGAGGAAGGAAGCGAGAAAGGAAGCTGCCTATGTCTGGGATTCAAATTATGCTTGGCCATGTGGGAGTCCAGCACCCCGACCACCATGCCATTTGCTGGACCCACAAAACAAAACATTTAGCAGACCTAAAAGTGAAAAGTTATCTATTGATGATAATGTACATGTAACATCTTTGATTTCACTAATAGGCATTGTGTTCATGCTGGGAAAATCCATGTTGTATGCTGTAAAGGTGTACGTGATTTAATCTAAATTTAAAAACTAATAATAAAATCAATTTTTAAAAAGACATTATTATAATGTGTAAAGCAATTTTTAATATTTATTTCTATGCTGTTACTAGAAAATGATTATTACCTTTAGATTGCTCTCCCTATGTTGGGAGATAGTTGCTGAGGTAGCAATGCTTTAGGCTACCATAGTCACTCTGGAATCAATGTCAAGCTTTCTGGGTTCCTTCTTGTAGAGTTTTTCAAAGTTAACCCAAATAGTCCAAAGTCTATGGCCTGATGCATTCCATATTTTAGCCCCATCAATATTGTGCATTGATTTGGATCTTAGCTAAATGGAAAGACCTAAGTTCCTGAACTTGAGAATAAATCAGAGATATCTAAACTTCATTTTCTATAATCTCTAGAAAATGCGTAGTGGCAGATTACCTTTCTCCCCCCTCCTTTCTCTCAGAAAGTCATTTTTTCGGCTCATCTTTTCTCCAGTCTCTATTAATGAGCTTTCTATGCCTGGGTGATTCCAAACAAGTTAAAAATCTCATTGGCTGTAAAGAGCTCATGTCTCTTGAACTTTTATTTCTATAAGGTGGAACTGTGGCACTTTAAATGTGAAAAGTACCTATGAATAATTGAGGACTTAGAAAGCTCTGGAAAATAATACCTTTTAAATATCAGAATGACTTGAGCAAATTAAACCTCACCGTCACCTACTTATTGACTGCTGAGTGACAATGAATGTGAGTGCAATGATGATCAGACCTGAGTGGGTCTATAGTAATCATTCAGAATAAGTAGAGAAACTTATGGCCAAGCAGATTCTGACTCACACAAGTGGTAGGACCCACTTTTTTAAAAGAAGAATGATTTATTATTATTATTATTATTATTGTTTAAGTTGTTATAGGGCATATGTGCTCACCAGAGACAGACAGAGAGAAAGAGAGTGAGGGAAAGTGAGAAAGTGAGCCGCCAGGTCCAGGACTCGAACCACAGTCAGCCATATGGCACTCCAGCATCTTAAGCACCACATCACTTGCCAGCCTCTAGGACCCACATTTTAAGGACTAGTTTATTAGAAGGTTGTAATATCAAGGAGACAACTACCAATTTTAAAAATTACATTCAATTTTAAAATGGAACATGTTAACAAGATCAAGAGAGAAAATGAAAGTCCACATCAACTTTCTTTGTCAAAGAATGTTAATAAATGGGAACTTCTAACAATGGTAATACTAATTTGTAGCCAATTATGGAAATACCGTCTCTAAGCTCATACTTGCCAGTTTGCATATGAGACTTCATTCTTGGCCTTTAAGATTTTACCACTGACCTGATGTGTAAATATGTGGTTATTTTTACAATTTGTCATTTAGGAACGAAACTGGCTCCTTTCATTAGACTTATTCCTAAAATGGGCAATGAGGCTGAGTTTAGCTCAGATGTTAGCTACTGGCTGAAGTGGAATTACCATACTGCAGGTGGGCAGAAACACAGATGTTTCAGAGTTTGCAATTAAATGGCTCGCATCTTAAATCTCAATGAGGAGAACCTGAACAACCAGCGGTTGTTCCACAGGCCTCCAGAAATCCTCAGAATTCAACTTTAGCTACAAGATTTGACAAGGTTGGTGTTAGACAGTTTTGTATTCAATATTCATAGCCTTATTAGCACAGCTTCCAATACCGTAGCATGCTGTATCACAAGAGAGCAAATTAATCCCTAGGATCTCAAGAAATGCAAAACGAAAGCCAATAGGAATCCTCATTGTTACTTAACTTTAAGTTTATAAATTTTTTTTTGAGAGATTTTTTGTGATAGGGCACGTATTCTCCCTGGAGAGACAGAGACAGAATGTGAGAAATTATCCCTGCCCCAGAGGAATGACCACGCCACAATCCCTTCTCCTCCATTCTTTTCTTGGAATTTTGGGCTCACACATGCATGGACTTAGTGTGAGTTTTAAGCCACCGGGTCTGGGACTCAAACGGTGGTAGTCCAGTGCCCTAACCACTATGCCATCTGCTGGCCACAGTTTAGGAAATATTTTAATCTGGTAGGTAAAGCGTGTGAAAGTAACTTAAACTTCTTTTTAATTGCACTTTTTGCATGCTATCTAGCACACTTTCATCGTTAATCTGAGTGCTTTGTATGGCTTAATTCCCCTTTAATAAGATGATGAGTCTTTTCTGACAGTCCCTCTCTTTTATTTCTAACAAAAACAAAACAAAACAAAACAAAACAAAAAAACTCCAGAAGCATCTGTTGTGGACTTTATATCCAAGAGACTGTCCTTTACGTAGAATAATGAAGAGCCATCTGTCTCAGTTTTATAATCATTAGAATTGGACTCGCTAAGAATGGAATATAAGATTTTGTCAGAATTAGAAATCATGATCGGCTGAACAACTAATTTTGGGATCATCAAATTACTTCTTCCTAAAAGGGAGGAGTAAATGCTTGGAAAAATATTGTCCTCATTATAATTTTAGCTATTAATGTCTCTCCCCTATATTTTCTTGCTTAGAATAATGGAGGAGTTACAAGGAAGATGGCACCATTGGAAAAATGTCCTTTCTTTACATAATGAGGTTAACAAAAGCTGATGTTTATAATATTTTTCTTGTATTTGTCTTATGTACAGAGTTATGTAACTAGCCCCAAGTTAGAAAACACAAATATAGACGGTAGAATATTCTTATTTACCTAGAAGTCCTAGAAGTAATAATTTGGTCCATATTAAAGAGCTTCTACTTTGTAGAATATATCAAATAATCTTAAACTAATGAGTCAAATGCACCCCGTGTTTGAAGTTGATGGTACGGACTCAAGAATATCACAGTGTAAGTGGAAGCAAGGAGCTGGAACATAGGACAGGTTTTGATCACTGGAGAGCAGCCAATCAATTCTATATAAGCGACTTGCTATCAAAATTAGACTTGATGAACACAGCTAGCAATATGAATCAGAGTGATCAAAGGGTATAGTAAACTACAGCAGTCAATTAAGCAGGTATGATTTAAGGCTTAATCCAGAAGATGGAAAACAACTGTGAAGTCACTCTAGGGGAGAATGAAAGCACAGTGAAATAATTCAGTCTGGAGACTTGCTTATTAACAGATAATGGCGGACAGCAAGGCGGGCAGGCCTAGGCCTTCAATAAAGAATAATGAAGAAATGTTCTTCCTGCTACTGGAAGGTTGGACATTCTTTTGCAGAGACATTTAAAATTGGGAGATTTTCCCTTTGTGTACTTTGCCAAGTTATTTATATGTTTGTTTTCGATTTGATTTGTGTAATTCTTTATTTAGTATTGCTATGCCAATTTATAGTTGGAGTAAATAGCTCCTCCCTGAACAGGGGTTGACTGTTGCTTATGCTAACTGGACTATTCAGAAAATTTTAATTTTAATGCAGAACTGTATTAAATGTTTCTTTAATAGTTAATGGTTTTCAATGCTTGCCCAAGGGATCTTTCCCTTCTCTACTGCGTTTAGAAATATTTTTTACTTTACTTTTTGCAGTATGAATATTTGTTATAATCATTTAGGTTGAATTTCACTGCAATTGTTTGTGTGTATGCATGTGTGTGTAGTGTACAGATCAGTTTTTTTTTGTTTTTAGATTTTTTTTTGCCATGGGGCACATGTGCTCACCAGGGAGACAGAGAAAGACAGAGACATGGAGAGCAGGAAATCACCTCCCAAGGAAGACGGGTAAGCCACAATCCCTTCTTCTCCATGCTCCTCTAGAGATTTTGGGCATGCATGCACATGCGCTCAGTGTGTTTCAAGTCACCAGGTCTAGGACTTGAACCACAGTCGACCACGTGGGAGTCCAGTGACATAACCATTGTGCCATGTTGCTAGTCGCCAGATTTAATTTTTTAAAATATCAGTAAACTATTTTCTAAGTAAAATTTACTGAGTGATTCAAGATTTTCCCACAGATTTGAAAACCAACTCTATCAAGTCAACATCTCAGTCTTGTTGGATCTATTTCTGACTCTTTATTGTTTTCCATTGTTTATCTGTCTCTACTCCATCCTAATCCTTTAGTTTCTTATTCTCACCTCCTTTCCTTTTATCTTCCCTTTATAGACAGTAACCTCTCTCAATGAATTTTTATGAATTAGATTTTTTTTTTTTTAAGAGAGATTTTTGGGAACAAGCAGATGGCATAGCTGTTACATTGCTGGATTCCCACATGACTGACCAGGTTTGAAGTCCTGGACCCAGTGGGTTGAAAATCATGCCAGGCATGTGTGCATGTGTGCTCAAGATCCTGGGAGGAATGTAGAGAAGGGACTGTGGTGTGGCCATCCCCACTGGGGGGCAATTTCTCACTTTTTCTTTCTCTATCCTGAGAGCACATGTACCCTGTTAGCAAAAATCTATAAGGAACCCTCCCTGCTCCCACCACCACCACCAAAGGCCATGCTGCAATCTTTTCTCCTTCATTATCCTTCAGGAATTTTGGCCATATATGCACATGCGCCCAGAGTTTCAGGCCTCTGGGTCCAGGTGACAGTAGTCGGTCATGTGGAAGTCCAGTGCCTTAGCCACTATGCCACCTGCTGGCCCAGATTAATTTGTGAAATAGCCATGTAAATTCTCTTTAACTGCTGTTCCCAATGGGATACTGTATTTACATGGCTTTTCTTTCTTTCTTTCTTTTTTTTTTTTTTTAAGAGGTTTTTGCTATAGGGCGTGAGCTCTCGCCAGACAGACAGAGAGAGACAGAGAGACAGAAAGCAAGAAATCACCCCCCGGGGGGATGATCACACCGCAATCCCTTCTCCATTCTCCTCTTGGGATCTTGGGCATGCACGCACATGTGCCTGGTGTGAGTTTAAGCCACCGGGTCTGGAACTTGAACTGCGGTTGACTATGTGGGAGTCCAGTGACATAGCCATTATGCTAACTGCTGGTCCCTTACATGGCTTTTCTTAAACTATCTCCTATCCTTGTCTCTGGCTTAATCCCTTATTGGTTTTTCCTTTCTACATTTGGTTTGCATTTGTTAAATCTCTCACTAATCTTTGGATGTTCTCTATTCTTTTAGAAATCACCTCTCAATCAAATATTACTCAAACTATTTTTTTTTGTCCTAGAAATGTCTTTTTTTGTGTGTTCTCTTACAAAATAATCTATGATTGGAATCTTTAATAGTAATTTTTTTCACTACTGATATAATTTTGTAATAGTCATTGGTTTATTCTAATTATCAAATTTTTCCTAAGTGCTCTTGGTAATTTTTATCCTTTCTGCAAACTTATTTACTCCATGTAAGTTTTAAATTAATAAGCATTAATTTTTCTATATTTTCTTTAGGTTTAATTAAATATCTTATTTCTAAGATTTAAAGTGGCTTAGTTCTAAGCCACTTTAAATATCTTGTTTTGAGGCCAGCAAGTGACATAGTGGTTATGTTACTGAACTCCCACATGGCTGACTATGGTTCGAGTCTCAGGCATAGTGGCTTGAAACTCATGCCAGGCGCATGTGAGTGCGTGCCCAAGATCCCAGGAGCAGAATGGAGGAGAAGGGATTGTGGTGTGGCAACCCCTCCTGGGGGTTTACTTCTCGCTTTCACTCTCACTGTTTCTGTCTCTCTGTCTCTCTTTGGCAAATGCATGTGCCCTATGTCAAAAACCTGTAAAAAGAAAAAATCTTTTTTTTTTAAATCTGATTGCTGTTGGTTGACTATTAATCTGCATCTTGTAGGTATGACTTTTTGATTTGAAAGATGTTGTTTCCCTGAATTTCATTTTATTATTTTATATTCCAAGTTTTATTACTTACATCAGTTTTTTCCTGCCTTATATTTTCTTCTGACATTTTCAATAATACTTGTAACCAAGTATTATTTGTTTTAAATGTACTTGAGGCTATAAATTGCTCTAATTACTTCCTCACTGTATCCCAGGAGTTTATTTTTGTTTTAACTTGAAGCAATGTCTTTGTTATTCTTCCTTGAGAAAGTAAAAGATAAGTACAAATAAATAAAGTGAATAGTGAAGGGCAAGAAGAGCAGGAAAGGATGAGAGTATCCAGTGATAAGAAATGTTAGGACTATATTCAGCTCCAAGTCAGAGACTAGCCAAGTAAAACTGACATAAACCATATGGTCACTTGTGTTTTTCTCTAACAACATATCTGAAATTAAGCTTTCTCAGAGCATTTCGCGAGTCTCATGCAAGTTATCAAGATCCAGACTCTTTTTTTCTTCTCTGCCATTCTTTGTGGACTAGTTGTTTCTCCCATGAAGTTGGTGTTCTGGGGTTCTCTGGGGATACAGAACCAATAGGATGTGTATAGGGATCTATATGAGAATGTTGATTAGGGGAATCAGCTCACATGGTTATGGCTGCTGAGAAATCCCACGACAGACCATCCATAAGCTCGATAACCTGAGGTCCCAGTAGTGTGGTTCAGTCCAAATCACGAGGACTTAAAAGGCTTTAAAAGCCAGGGACCAGCAGTTAGCGTAATAGCTATGTCGCTGGACTCCCACGTAGTCGACCGCGGTTCGAGTCCCGGACCCGGCGGCTTAAACTCACGCCGGGTGCGTGTGCGTGCGTGCCCAAGATCCCGAGAGGAGAATGGAGGAGAAGGGATTGCGGCGTGGCCATCCCCCCTGGGGGTGATTTCCTGCTTTCTATCTCTCTGTCTCTCTCTGTCTGGCGAGCGCACGCGCCCTATAGCAAAAACCTCTCCAAAAAAAAAAAAAAAAAAAAAAAAAAGAAAAAAAAAAGCCAATGGCATATCTCACAGGCAAGATCAAAAGCCTGAGCATCCAGGGGCGGCTGGTGTGGGTCCTAGAATCCAAAGACAGATGTGCCTTGATGCTGATGTCCAAGGCAGCAGAAGCCTTTCTTGCTATTTCAAGAGAGACCTATTTGTCTTCTGTACTTAGCCTCCCTGGACCCCTTGTGGACTGGATCATGTCTGTCCACACTGAGGGCAGATTTTCACATTGAGCCTACTCGGAATCACATGTTACTCTCTTCTGGTAACATCCCCATGGACATACCCACAGGGATACTTTTTCCAGGTATTCTTTAGTTCAGTCAAGTTGGCACCTGGAACTATCGCAGTCAGCCGTAGCTCTTAGCACCAACTTTGTGGGGATAATTCTAAGAAATGCAAGGGTGAAAGGGAGATCAATACAAAATATTGTTGTTTTTTTTTTCTTTGTGTACTCTTATTCTTTCAGAGAAAAAGTACTCCCAGATGCTATTCTTCTTCCAAAGTAGATCCTTCTCATAACATCCCAACTGGCCCAATGGAATTATGTACCTACTCTTCAACTAATTAATGACAAAGAACCATGCCATTCTCATATTTGGCCTACAAATTTGGATTCTTGCTCTGAAGCAGCAGAAGGAACTCATCTTCTCTCAGCAAATTATTGCCTGATTATAACTGTTACCAAACTCTAGCAGGCACTATTTTAGGCACTATATATATATACTAATTCATTTATTCTGCAGCTTAACTCGGTTATGGATTAGATCATGGTATGTCCCCCAAAGTTTCATGTTTTTGAAATTTGGCGTTGAGAGGTAGTGAGGCCTAGGGAGCAGTGATTCGACCAAGGTGATTGTATCATGGAGGTGACATGATAGTGAATAGATTGATGATGTCTCCCGAGACCTGTGAGTTCTAACTCTTATGAGAAGAAGTTAGATGCAAGAGCTGGTTGCTGTAAAAGAGAGAGACTTTTCTACATCTTTTTCTCTCTCTGCAGGTACCTGCCATCCTTGGTGCTTCTGTTGGGCATGATCTAGGCCAACCTGATGCCAAGCTGATACCATCAGACTTGGTGGTCACCAGAACTGTGAGTCAACTCACCTCTACTTATTTATAATTTACCCAGTCGGAGGTACTTCTGTGAACAATCCAATAATGGACTAAGACAAACCTCATGAACTCACTGTTATTGCTCTAATTGCCAGGTGAGGATAACATCAGAATTCTATAAACCAAACAAGGGAAGGGAAACTAGCTCCTAGACAGGCAGCCGAGAGTTCTTTCATGATACGCCATATCACTGATGGAATAAGAGGTAGATGTGCAACTCCTTTATTTATATTTTTCAAATAAATGCACCCGAAGGATTTCAAGTGAGAAATTACAGATAATAATACAACTATTAATATATTGGGAAAAAATGGAAGGAAGGAAAGATAAGGGAGTTTGTAGTTAAACTATATTCTCATTTTTTTCAGAGTTAAAAAATCTAGATAGAATGGTTTGAAATGATAAAGAAAATTTGTGAGAGCATACAAAATTTGTAAGAGCATACAAAATTTAGATAAAATAAGGCTTCAGAAAGAGAGATATAAGAGAATAAGAGAGCTCATGCTTTTTATTTTCCTACAAGGAGCAGGACAGACTATGAAAATTAACAGGGAAGGGACAATTGCTTTTTATGTCAAGTAAATGTGTTCTAGTTTTTAAAAATTATGTTCATACTTGATCAAAACTGAAAATGTTTCATTGACTTCTCTATAAGATCTTCTACTGAGATAGAAGATTGTCATCATAATAGGTCTTTTATAACCTACTCAGGAATATTAAATAAGAAATCTATCCATCTTGAAATCCATTCATTCCCATTTACGTGTCTTTGAAGCATTTAGCAGGATCTCAGATATTGACATGCCACATCTTCAATTCACATTATAATTCAGTGAGAACTCCACTATCACTTGACTTTGCAATTGATTCTATTATGTTCCCCAAACACTGATACTCAAGCTAACTAGAAAGTCTGTAGTGAAACACTGTTGCCTAGAGTATTCTCATTCTTGTCATTTTCTGTCTTCCTCACCCTAGGTTTCTCATTTTCTTTCTTTTTGAGTACACACACACACACACACACACACACAACTTTCCTAAGTTAAATAATTCTTTGACCTAAAAGTCCTTTCAATCTTATGTAGTGTTTCAAAGCATGCTTTGAAAATTAAATGGATCAAAAAAGAAGCAAAGTATATAAGAAACAAGAAATGGAAAATTATTTGTTGACAATAACATGTATGGTAATATCCTTGATTGAGCCAATGCATAGTGTATTCGGATGGGGAAACTCACTTTGTATGCTGCAATGATATATAGTGAATTAATGTAAATAAATACGTTTAAAATAAAAACAAGAAAGTTAAATGGATCACTGAAGCTCCCTGGTAGCACTCATGTGCATTTAACCCTGCACCGCCACCTGCTAAAGTCCTCACCAAAGTCACAACAGTCCATGAGTTTCAGCACATCCAACTTTAAAGAGCAATACTTGTCAAACAAGATAATCAGTAGAATGTTGAGGGTGTTGCTGAATTGGAATCAACGTTTGAACCCTGAAGACCAACAGGCTTGATATACCATAGTTCTATAAAGAGCCTCAAATAATTGGGACCAAACACACCTGCAGGGCTTTATGAAAAGATAGAACTGGTCCAACCACAGTCAAGCATTATGGTTGTCATAGAAGTGGATCTGCCATGTTTAGGCATCTTCTGAGGGTCTCACAAAAGAGATACAGGAACCCTTCAAGACAGGGCCAACATTTTATTATATACTCCATAGAGAGGTAATCAGTGGTCAGACATATTAGCCACAGACATCGAAGTCATTAAAGGGGTGGATGAATGGGCAGTTGAGTTGAGCAGGTTGCCATTTTTGTCCTAATTCTCTCCTTTTTCATTACATCAACACAGAAGGGGAAAAGTTATCCTGTAATCAGTCCAGGAATCAAATCCTTCTGCTTTATGATGCTAGAATGGGAAGAGTAAAGAATGAACAAGCTGGCTTGTACAAATGTAAATGGTGCTTTCGTGAAATAGGAGAGTAGAGATGGGAATGATGAACATGAATCTAAGCTGCTCTTCCTCTTAATAGCTAAAATAACCACAATATTATGAAGCACTTCATAAACAGTATATTATGCTCCAGATACAGAGTAATCGCTTTTAATGATAAACAGTGTATCATTGCTCTAGAGACTTAATTTCATAAAGATAAGTTCAGGTTCAAATGGTTTCCTGGAACTAAAGTGTCAAAACAAATATTATATATTTTGATCTGGTTTTACTAAATCTGGGCATACTCCTAGGATTTAGTCATATAGTCATAGGCAATATAATACTCTTAATGCTTGAGCCTAAATGTGATTACAGAGGGTTATTTCTGTGAAGACACACATACTTCCACGTAAACAAAACCGACAACATGTGGTCTGCATTATAAAGAAGTTAGAGATGAGACCAAAAATGGAGGAAATAGTGTAGGCCCTATTCCTACTGGTTAGGGGAGCTCGATCCCACATGGCCACAGCACGGTTCAAATTCTGGCCCCACTGGCTTGAAAACCACATTGACTATCTGTGTATGTATGCCCAAAATTCTGACAGGAGAGAGAAATGGAAAAGAAAGGATTGTGACATCCATGTCCAATGAAGGTTATTTTTTCCCTGTTTTTCTCTCAGTCTTTCTGTTTATCTGGTAAGCAAATGTGTCACTAGCAATTAAAAAAAAATAAAAATGAAAGGAGTGAAAGAGAGAAAAATGAGAGACTAGAGGATAAGTTAGTAGCTGTATGGATTATAAGTGAAGACACTTGAGTTTCCCAAGTCTATACTTATTTATTTTGATTTGCCAGAGTAAAGTCTTAACTGATGTATAAAGTAGTGACTATCTGTGAATTATAACTTTCTTTATGCCACAAGTTCTGTTGGGACAATGAGGAGCCCGAGCTTCCTGATAAAGTCAGAATAAACTCTTTCCGTCTACAAGTGGGAGAACAATTGCTCCTGCTTCCAGAGCATCTTGTACTCAATCACATAAGTGCACATTGTATACAGAAATTGTGATGAAATAATTGCACTGTAAAATACTATTTGTTTAAAAGAGAAGTAGTGATATGCCCAGCTATGCATATGGTCAAAATCTAAAGAAGTTAACATTTCTACTTTTTAAAAAAATGGAAAAAGATGATAGCAATCCATGACTTGTTAGACATATGCATTATATAAAGCAGCTGTTTTTTATAGAACATTTCATTTCTACCCATGCTATCTTCTTAATTCAGCTCATCTGTGGATTTTAGCAGTGCCTCAAAACTTACTTTATGTCCTCAGTATTTTACAGATTCTTTGTTAACTTCAGCAATATTCATGGCATGTTTCTGAAAATAAAAATGTGCAAGAATCAAGTTTATGGCCACTGAGTTTTTTCTCTGGGAAAAGCAATCAATTAGTTAGCTTAATAGAAATTATAATGGCAAAGTTGATCTGTCCTGTAATTTAAATGATTGAGAAAGAAGAAAAATGAACAGCTCTATGCTCAACGAAGCTTTGGTGAGTTCCCCTTTAAAGCAACATTTATTACCCTTATTGATAAATAATGTGTCCCAAGTATAAATGCTATATAATCTATTTCCATGCCTCACTTGATTCAAGCACTCAACTCCCTAATTAGGCATCTGTTAGACAATGAAACTTTGTTTTCCTGCACATAATATTGGTCTCTTTACTAATGTAGCTTGAATAATAACAACTTCTTTCTCATGAGAGATTAATTTGATGCCTAAAGTGTCAAGAAGGAAGATTCAACATTTACGTTATATTAATTGTTAGGGCGTGAATAGGACATTGTTAGAACACAAAGCTGCGTGTTTTAAAGTACAAAAATGGAAACTAAACCTTGACAATTTTGATCACAGGAACTACTGCATTAGCATTATCAAGGCAGCATCAAGGAGGCATTTCCATAGTTGTTCACTTTGCAGACTATCATTTTCAGATAGACATTTGTCAGATGTCTGCATTGTCAATAAACATGGCTATGCATATCCAATATTTTTATCCATATTCTTAGAGGTCAGAGGACATTTTCTCTATAGAAAATGCCCAATGTGAGAATTATCTAATGACACTTGGTTATTAGTTTTGTTTCTTTTTTTTTTTTTTTTCCAGTTTGCTATAGGGCACATGCACTTGCTGAAGGGAGACATACAGACAGAGAGGAAACGCGAGAACTCACTGCTCCCACCCTCGAAAGGTGATGGCCACACCACAATCCCTTCTCTTCCATTTTCCTCTCAGTATTTAGGCATGCACACATACACACCTGGCGTGTTTTTCAAGCTTCTAGATCCAAGACTCAAACCATGCAGTCGGTCATGTGGGAACCAACTGCCTTAACCTCTGCACTACCTAGCTGGCCCATTCATTAGTCTTGTTTATTTCTTTTTGTTTGTTTGTTTTTAAAAAGGAAAACTACCCAATGAAAAGGGAAGACTTGTGTCCCACAATGAGTTCTGTGGTAGGAAAGTGTCCAGTTAGGACAATAGGTCAGGCTGAAAGTAACAGCCTTTACTCACTCACTGCGACTGGGTAACAAGCAGACAAGGGCACCTGCTCCTCAGTGCTCCATTTCTTCACTTGGGACAGCAGCAGGTCAGGGTCCTCTGACAGGCAGAGCAGGGATAAGGCTTCACCTTACTGCCCAAGGGCCTGATAAAATGCTATTGCATTGTTAGAGAGGGTTTGAAAGAAAGAAAGGGAAGGACTAAGAAAGGAAAGTGAGTCGGAGTGGAGAAAAGTGTGTTCGGGACCTCCAGTAAGGTGGTCTTGGCAAAGGCTTTGGAAAAGTGCCTCATCTGAATCCCCCCATAAAAGGGCATCCAAATAGAGGTGCCTGGGTTGGGACACACATGAGCTTGCTCAGCACGGGGGCCCTGAGTTTTTGACTGCAGCTCTCTCCAGAGAAAGGCAGCACACTGGCTGTGCCCCGCATCTGTTACGGACAGGGCAGCTTTCCCATGAGGCCTGCAAGGCGAAACCCGTGTAATTGCCTCTGGTCAGGCCTGAAAAATCACACATGGGATTCTGGCCTGCAGCCAGACTCCGCAAACTAATAGTGTCAGGTTCAACAAACGCATTCCGCAGTTCCAAAGACCTGTAGCTCACAAAGAGCATTGCACAAATCAGTTTTTCTGTTTCTCAGCGTTCCAATGAAAGTTCAATCCTTTATTCAAATTTTTATTATAAAAACATCTCATTTTAGATGCTGTTGAATGTGGTATAAACAGATTCAAGGGATGTAAAACTGTCAATGTCAGGGTGCGTAGAACGTCTGATCTCAGATGCCATGGCATGTCACATTTGCAATGTAGACAAAATACCATTGTAGCCTATGAACAACTGTATTCTTGGGTTTTGATTTATTGCAGCAATTGGTATATCTTTTCTGGCGGAAAAATGTATGTTTTTAAAGACAAATCATGATAAAGCAAAAAAGTCGCTGCAACAATGATGCAGTTATATAACAACAATACCAAGGAAAGCAAAATTATGGTTGAGCAGAAAGCTTTTAAAATTAATAGTTCCATAGTTATTCATCAAAATGAACTGTGCATGAAACGTAATAAAGGGGAAAATTTTACTCAAGTAAATTTCTCTTCATTATAGAAATGTTTTGGGTACTATTGAAAAGCAATGCAAAGAAAAAAGCAGCCTAGTCCTATCTTTAAAGAATGGTTTGGAAAAGTAATGGATACATAGAGAAGCAGTAGCTGCAAATCCAAATAATTATTTCCTTACCAAGTAATCAAAGCATTTAATCAAATATATTTTCCATCTCATTTTCAAGTTAGAAGTTAAGTCAAAAATAAATGTAAGCAATACACAATACTGAGAACGCCATATGAATAGGAAAATTGACTTTGTATTTGAATTATTATAAATATCTACCTTGCATATATACATAAGCATCAATACTTGAAACATATTATTCATCAATTAAAAAAAGTTTGCCACAGGGTGTGTGTATTTACCAGAGAGAGACAGAGATAAAGAGAGACAAAACACCTCCCATGGGGCATGGTCATGCTGAGATTCCTTCTCTTCTGCTTTTCCTTCTTTTTCGGGTTTTGGACGTGCACACACAATGCTGGGAATGTATTTCAAGCTTCCAGGCCCATGACTTGGACCCCACGGTTAGCCATGAAAGCTGTAGCTCCCTTAACCACCAAGCCACAAGATGGCCCTATCAATATTTAGCTGAAAATATTTTTATTCTATTTTTTTTAGTCTAAGTTAGTTTCCTCTGAGGCCCAGCTGTAGTGGCACAGAATGTAAGGAAGCTCTTGGCAATGCTGAAGGGCATAGGAAAGACCAGGGTTCAAATACCAGGTTGGCCTGAACCCACGAGGTATGCCCATGATGCCGGCTGGCTGCAGGGCTGGAGGGAGGATGCCAGCATGAGGTCCTGGGAGGGGTACTTGTCTCTCTAGTCTCTCTCCTAGAAGAAATAACTTAAAAACGAAAGCTAACAAACAAACACGTGATTCAGTGGGATAATCTCGAGTCCATGTGTAGCTGCTATTTTGCAGCTACCACTGGTAGCCACTTGGCTTATCAAGTGACACAGGGCATTGATTGATAACAAGTATGACAGTTACACTCACTGAACAAATGGGGCTACTTAGCACAAGAGTAGTAAATATAAGGGACTTCAGAATGTCCATGAGAAAATAGAATTAAAAGTATGCGTTTATTGGGGCCAGCAGGTGACATGGTGGTTAAAGAGCTGGACCCCATATGGACAACTCTGCAGTTTGAGTCCTGGACTCGGTGGCTTGAAAAACACAATGTTTGTGCATGCCCCAAATCCTGAGGGGGGGATAGAGGAGAGGGTTAATGCATGGCCATCACCCCTGGAAGATGATTTCATACATTTCCTCTCTCCCTGTCTCTCTCTGTGCTGCTCTGGTAGCACACACTCTACAGTAAAAAATCTTAAAAAAAAAAAAAAAGAAAGAAAAGAAAAGAAAAAAAAGAATGCAAAACAATTTTGAAATCCAGCATAGTCATTTCATAATATGCATTTGCAAACCTTTTTGAAGACCCTTTTGCATAAACAACTTGGGAATTATACAGGAAGGTTTAAACTAACTTTTGAAGTAATAATTGATTTGGCATGAAAATAATTTTTTTTTCATAATTAGAGCTGAAAAAAAATCAGAACTTTATACACAGAACAATATAAACAGAATTCAAATACATTTGGACTGTCAGAGGTTATATCAGGGTCTTCAAAAATTCATGGAAAGCACTTTAAATAAAAAATCTGTGCATGAATTTAATTTTTTTCCACCAAAATAAACTCATACTTTAATTCCATTTTTAAATGAACTTTTTGAAACCCCTTGTATTTCTTTGTATTTCTCTTCTTGAAGTAATTTGTTGGTGCTAGGTAAAATTGTCTACATTAATATCTTTAAATTTGTTTCTTCACAATTTATTTGTGGAAGAGTTTTGTTACTAATGGTCCAGCGATTTCAACAAATGTAACTACAACAAACAAGTGTAACAATAATTTAGTGTCACACAGTATCAAAATGCTATTCTTTCAAATATATTTTCCTATGTGATATTAATGATTAGAATTACAATGAACACATTCATAAAATCAGAGTTGTATCCAGTTAGTGAAACTACATACAAAGACTCCATTTAGAGAAAGACAAATCAGATTCTTGTCTTGATTCCTGTCTGTGTTGCACTTAAACATTAACCGTGGTAAAATGAAACCTTCAGAGCTGTAACAATTTTTATTGTTTTGCTAGCACATTTTTGGTTTCCTAAGTAGGCAAATAGCATAGCAAATTACATGTGTCTTAAGGCTAAGTCAAAGGCAACTTCCTTTTGGCATAAATTACCTTTGATATTTGAATTGAAAACTCAAGCAAGCAGAGAGTTCCAAAAATGATTGATAAAACAAAATTCAATTTGATTTTTCTCAATTTCGTTACCGCTTAATTGAATTTGTAAAACTTTATAATTTTTACAGAGGCAATATGTCAAAAAAATTTATATAAAAATATCAAGACAGAGTCAGGCCTGTAATCTGGAGGTTAAAACTATAGGACGTGTGGCCAACATGTGGTGTAGTGGTTAAGGTGCTGGACTCCCACATAGCCAACTGTAGTTTGAGTCCCAGATCCAGAGGTTTGAAAATCACACCAGGCATGTGTGTGTGCACCCAGAGTCCTGGGAGGAGAGCGGAGAAGAAGGGATTGTAGCATGACCATCCTGCAAGGGGGTGATTTCTTACTTTCCCTCTCACTATCTCTCTTTCTGGTGAGCATGCCCACTCTATGAGGTGGGAAAACAAATGCAGGACTCCTTTGGTTATTTGGCTGAGAATATACATTTTCCATTACATGTATTCTTTGTCCCATAAGCATAACGATAAGCCACCAGCCAGGCTACAGAAATGTTTGCTTGCAAGGACAGAGAAAAATGATCTACTAGTTAAGTGATAGTATCATGTCATCATGTCTTTCTTAGTGATTTTCTCATTGGCCTAAAAGTACTCATAATCTACAGGTTGATTTTCAGTTATGTGGGTTTGAGTAACATGTGCTTGTGTACACCCTGAGGATAGCTATAACCAATCTTTTTATACAATCTTGATATAGGCTTGAAATATATGCAGAGTACTTCTGGCTTTGGTAATACGGTGAAATAGAAAGTGTTGCTCCATCTCCTGTCCTGGGGTTTCAAAAATATTTATTAACTTGGGACCAGCAGTTGGCATAATGACTATGCTGCTGGACTCCCATGTAGTAGACTGTGGTTCAAGTCCCAGACCTGGTGGCTTAAACTCATGCCGAGCATGTGTGTGTGTGTGTGTGTGTGTGTGTGTGTGTGCCCAAGATCCTGAGAGGAGAATGGAGGAGAAGGGATTGCGGCATGGCCATCCCCCCTAGGGGATGATTTCTCGCTTCCTGTCTCTCTGTCTCTCTCTGTCTTTCTGGCATGGGCATGCTAGAAAGTTTTTGCTATAGGTAGCAAAAACTTCTCAAAAAAGAATTATTAACTCTGCTAGAAATGTGGGGCAAAGGTTAAAAAACATTCTCACAAGGAAGTAAAGGAAATCCCCAAGCAAATATAAACAAAAAACCAAAAGCATAATTTAAACACACATTATAAGAAAATGAGGTGGCATTGGGGTTCCATGACAGTCTTAGTTACTGTTCTTTGTAACCTGGGGAAGAGTTTAGTACTGAGACTCCCTTTTAGAACTGAGACTCACTGCGTTCATGTGAAGAGGGTGCGTGGAAGAAGTCTGCCTGATTGTGTGGGGGATAACGAGAAAGACTGTGTGAGCTCCTGGATCCTGAGTGGGCAAACCCATCTCAAGCCTTCAAAGCAACAGGTCTAAATCTACTGGGTTTTCGTTCAGCTTATATTAACCAATTGCATTAAGAAATTAAAATAGGTGTTGACCTGGAAGACAGTGGCAGGTGTGGGGTTCTAGGACAAGCAGGTACAAAGTCTCGGTAGCCACGTGGGGTCCCTGTGGATAAAGAAAGCCCTGGGAAGGCACACTCACAACCTAAACCTACAAAATGCTAAAAATACATACCTTATAAGACATAGTCATAGCTATGACATGCAAGGTGAATAGAGAATCTGTGAATTTGGGTAATGAAGCCAACTAGTGAACATTATGAAAAGGTATATTTAAGATGACTAAAGGAACCAGCAAATGACATAATGGTTATGTTGGACTCCCACATAGTTGACCATGGTTCGAGTCCCAGACTCAATGACTTAAGCGCATGCTGGGTGTATGTGCGTGTGTGTCCAAAATCTTGAGAGAAGAATGGAGGAGAAGGGCTTGTGGCATGGCCATCCCCCCAGGGGCCAATTTCTTGCTTTCTGTCTCTCTGGTGAGTGCACATGCTCTATAGCAAAAATCTCTTTGAAATGACTAAAAAAGTACAGAATTGGGACTAGCAATTGGAGTAATGGCTATGTCACTGGACTCCCATATAGTTGACCACAGTTCAAGTTCTGAACCCGGTGGCTTAAACTCATGCTGGGCACATGTGCATGCGTGCCCAAGATCCCAAGAGGAGAATGGAGGAGAAGGGATTGAGGCATGGCCATTCCCCTTGGGGGTGATTTCTCACTTTCTGTTTCTCTGTCTCTGTCTTTCTGGAGAGCATGCGAGCCTGTAACTTTCAGAAATACAAAAATTAAAAAAAAAAAACTTGATTGACAAGTTAATCATTTGATTTGAAATTGGTGAATAGAAAATTATCAACTGGGAAGCTAGATAATAACCCGTTTATTGAGTACTTACTAAGTGCACAATTAAGTACTGTTAAGTTGTCGAGAAAGTCATGACATATTTTTCTATGTTTTTATTTTTTTTTTCTTCCTTTGAGAGATTTTTGCTATAAGGGCTCTTGCACATGCTGGAGAGAGACAAGAAAGACAGAGACAGAAAGTTATGTATCACTCTTCAGGGGGTATGGCCACACCACAACCCCTTCTCCTTCAGTCTCCCTTCGGGATTTGGGCATACAGAGACACATGCCCAGCATGAGTTTTAAGCCATTGGGTCCAGGTCTCGAACCACAGTCAACTATGTGGAAGTCCAGCGCTTTAACCACTACCCCACCTTCTAGTCCCTCTAAGTTTTTCTATGCAAAAATGTGTCATGACTTCTCCAACAACCCAATATATAAGTACTTACCACACTTTTTAAAAATTTTTGCTTGCTGTTATTTTTATTCTTATTATAGTATGGTTATTAGTCTGTTCTGGCTGGCTAGCATTTGCTAATGATAACTGGCCAACTCTCTGGTCTTTGCTATTAATTATTTTACTGTATTGTCTCTGAAGAAATGATACAGAAGTCAATATAGAATAGCAACTAAATGGGCAATATGAAAGAGAGATGAGATGGGGAGGATGGCGTGGAAGAGTCTCATCCACATCTGTCATCACTATTTCCTTTTCAACACTCTTAAAATGCACCCACTGCTGGGTGTCCAGCTTCATCCATGGCCACTGCCTCTGAATCTATTGTCCTTGTTCTTATTCACTTCTCTGCCTGCTTAACCCAGAGCGCATTATGGACTATTTCTCTCCTCTCGGAGATGTTCCCTCATTAGTTCTCTCATATGGTCTCATCACTTTCATTATCAACCCCACACTTAGACTTCTCAACTCGCGTCTTTGCCAATTTATATCTTATGAAAAACTGCCTGTGTAGGAGCCCAAATCCGTCCTTGCAGAACTACCATGGCTCCCCGGTCCCAGAGGTCTGTCCTCTCACAGTGCCTCCTTGCTTAGTTCTTCTTACTTCTTTATGCTGCTTTTTCTTTCTCTTACAAATCACATGTAATGCATCAAAAAATCCTGTTGGTTCAAGGATGTCACCACTGTTACTACCCACCATTATTACTCTCCCAGATTATGGCAGTAGCCTCCTAGCTCGATACCGTCCTCCTGTCCTGAGCTCTCTCAGTCTGTTGTGAACCCTGAATCATGGATGCTCCTGCTTTAAAGTCACATTCCTCTCAATGCCCTCTGATCGCTCCTGAGTCATCCAGAGAAGTGACAAAGCTCTTATAACAGCTTGGAAACCACACTCGCTCTGGCTGTCGTTGGCTCTCTGCTCTCATACTTTTCTGCTCCTCTCTTACTGTCTATACTCCGGTCACACTGGCCTCCTCTCAGATTCTTGGCACGCTCTGCCTCAGCATATTTACATGGGTTTTCTCTGCGCATGGAAATGCTACCCACAGATTTCCACATGGCTTCTTCCTTCACTTTTTTTTCTTTCACTTCATTCAAATATCATCTCTCTCCAAGTCTTTCCTTCACTACCTGTATACAGTTACAACCCTTAAGAACTCATTTACCAGGGCCAGCAAGTGGCATGGTTGTTCAGGTGCTGGACTTCTACGTGGTCAACCACAGTTGAGTCTCAGATCTGGTGGCTTGAAAATCATGCTAGGCACATGTGTGTGGATGCTCAAAATCCCAAGGGGAAACTGGAGGAGAAGGAACTGAGGCCTGGCCATCCTCCATGGGAAGTGATTTCTCATTTTTGCTCTGTTTCTTTCTCTCTCTCTCTCTCCAGTGAGCACACACCTCCTATGGCAAAAAATCTTTTAAAAAATAAAAAAAAGAATTTTCCATGCCAGCTTTATTTTTTTCTTAGCAGTTATTAGCATAAAATATGTTTTTTTACATAAAATATGTACACAAAATATGTTTTTCTATTCTATTTCTGTAAAACTGTTTCTCCTGGAAATTAAATTCTATATGTCCTTTCAGGGTCCCCAGTGCCTTAGTAGTGGACTTGGGCTGGTTCTAAAGGTATGAGCAGGTTGCAGGAGCAGGTAGCTTGTATGCCCAGCACACTCACCTCCCCTTGTTTAACTGCTGGGTCATTCTCAACCTTTTCTTTGGTGTTGTGGTAAGTTCTTCTAACGAGGTGACTAAGAAAAACTTGTACATGGCAATTAAATAGCTCTGTATTATATCACCAAACTTAATGGAAGTCTGTAGCATGTAAACCTTATTCAGGGGATCAGTAGAAGAGAGCTCTTTTTTGTGGATAGAATTTTGAGCATAGCTTTTGGTTGTCCACTTCATCCAGATTGATCTATACTGATTTGTGGGTGACAAACAGTGGTCGGATGATGACGAGCTTAAAAGAAAGAACAGGGACCAGCAGGTGGTGTAATGGTTATGTTGATGGACTCTGACATGGCCAACCATGGTTTGAGACCCAGACCCCGAGGCTTGAAACTCGTGCTGGGCATGTGTGTGTGTGCCCAAAATCCCAAGAGGAGAATGGAAGAGAAGGGACTGTGGCATGGCCATGCCTCTGGGGGGTGATTTCTTGCTCTCTGTCTTTCTTTCTCTGTCTGGTAAGTGCATGTGCCCTAATTGCAAAAAGCTCTCTCTAAAAAAAAAAAAAAAAAAAAAAAAAAAAAACAGAAGAATAATGGACCTGTTTTTATCAGACACTCAAGAAAAAAGAGTAAGATAGCTCTGATCAAGGGAAAACTGGAAAAGCTGGTCACAGTTTTTGCCCTATTCTGTGTGTGTGTGTGTGTGTGTGCATGTGTGTCTGCTCTGGAATTCAACCTCCTATTAGTGTACAAAGCATAAATCATGGTATTTGTTTTAACCATTTAGCTTCTTTTAAATGGAGGTTTTGGGAAAGGATACAAGTATTTCAATTACGAAAAGTTCTTTTGCTGTGTCTTTCTTTATTTCTTCCATAGAGAGACAGAGCAAGAGAGAGAGGCATTCCCAGAAGTGTCTTCACACTGCAATCCACTCCCAGGATCACAGGCATGAACACATATGCCTGACATGTAGGGCCACCTCACAATTCAAACTCAGGATTTTCCCTCATGGCGTCAGCACCACAGAGCTTAGCACAATACTGCTGTGGCTGGCCAGTTCTCACCACCCTTTCTTTCCCTGCCCCTCTTCCAATCTCCGCTCCTCTGTCCCACCTTCTTTAATGTCTCATCACAAGAAGAAGCTACTCTCGCTTGTAAAGGGATTTTTATAAAGTTATTAATTACTTATACTTCTTGTTTCTATTATATATAACATAATTATTTCTTGCTCAGAGCCTGTGATTTTTCAGTCTTATTTTTTCTGTTTATAGTCAGTCTGAAGGATTTTAATTTGCCCAAATTATAGTTTAATGTATTAAGTTTCAAGACAATAAGCATAGGCTAAAAAATATTATAATTAACTTACTTAAATATTACAACTTATATAAAGCCATATACAAAAAAGCAAGTTCGTTTTAATTTTTAATATAAGGGAAGTTAAGGAAGAAGGTTTCACCAATAAATAGAAACACTGACAATTTCTTGCTAAAATAGGCTAGATTTTTACATCCCTATTTCAACAACAGGTTTCTTAAAAAGGAAACCAGTCACATTGGAATAAATTTATCTCCAGAGGTTTATGTTATTTAGAAAAACAAAGGCGTAATTAATGCATTAGCTATCTTTTCTCAGTATGTTGAAGTTCTATGTGTCCTTGGAACCCCATGTATTAAATAGGACCTCACTTTAAAAATAATTTTAAACCATAGAAAGGATTTCCTGTTATATAAATTGCCCTACTTTTATTTTGCATGAGCAAAACAACTTTGTGTAATTAAAATACTTGTATCCTTTCCCAAAACCTCCATTTAAAAGAAGCTAAATGGTTAACACAAATACCATGAATTATGCTTTGTACACTAATAGGAGGTTGAATTCCAGATGCACAATCAGTTCTTCGAGCTGTTCTGGAAGAAGAATCCACTGAAGATAATAATTGGTTGGCTGCAGATATTTGTACCATTAGATCTGTCATACCACGAGACTGCTGTGAAGAGTAGCTAGTTATGAAACGTAGTTGTTCTAATGATCTCATTGCTATTGTTGGAGGACCATCGAGCTAAGTTATACAGACAACCAAGGGCTGTTTGTGTTCCTAGCCCATCCATATATACTCACTTTCTTAGCTTGTTAGTTTTGCTATAGGGCCTGTGTGCTCCGCCAGAGAGTGACAGAGAGATAGAGAGAGAGGGAAAGTGAGAAATCACTCCCCAGGGATTGCAGCATGGCCATCCCTTCTACTCCATTCTCCTCTTGGGATTTTAGGGAAGCACCCATGTCCATTATGTTTTTCAAGCCACCCGTCCAGGACTCGAACCACGCTGTTGGCCATGCGGGACATAGCCACCTTAACCTCCATGCCACCTGCTGCCTCGCTAACTTTCTTAATAATCAAAATGTTAACCTGTGAGGCCAAAACACTGTGCTCCACAGACTGAGACCACATGAGGGATTTCATTCCTGGCTCAACCTACAGGTGTGTACACCTATAATCCCAACAGCCTGTGAGGCTGAAGTGGGAGGATCAGGATCTCTAGGCTGGTCTGAACAATATAGGAATACCCTAACTAAAAAGTGCTTTCACCATGGTGCATGCCTCCGGTACCAGCTGGAAGGCTAAGGCAGGAAGACTACAATAATAAAAAGTTGCCGGGAAAAAAAAAAAAAAATAGGAGTCCTGGACCTGGTGGCTTAAACTCACGCCAGGTGTGTGTTGCATGCGTGCCCAAGATCCCAAGAGGAGACTGGAGGATAAGGGATTGTGGTGTGGCCATCCTCTCTGGGGGGGGGGGGGGTAATTTCTTGCTTTCTGTCTTTCTCTGGCAAGCACATGCACCCTATAGCAAAAACCTCTCCAAAAAAAGAGAAAAGGTTGCTGAGGTCTCACATGGGGAATACCTTGCCTCTTGCAGACATATCAGTATCAGGATGGAAATGAACACTTTGTGATTCTTCTTGAGATTTTCCTGGACTCTGCCTTTTTCTGCTCCACTCTGTGTGGATCTTGGGTTTTTGACAAGAAAAAGAGGACTTCTTCATTGTAATCATTCCCTGGATCTCTGCAGCAAACCTTGGTGACTTGTTCCTTTAAAATGCCTTTGGGGACCAGCCAGGTGGCGTGGTGGTTAAGGCGCTGAACACTCCCACATGGCCGACCATGGTTTGAGTCCCAGGACCTGTCGGCTTGCTTTCTCACTCTCTCTCTCTCTGTGTGTGTGTGTGTGTGTGTGTGTGTGTGTGCACGCGCGCGTGGGCGCTCTGGTCAAATTAAAATAAATCAATGAATCAATAAAATTAAATAATTCTTTTTAAAGTTCTTGCGTTTTTCAGGAAGTTACTTGGTTTATAGTTGAATTGCTATAAGTTGTTAAAACATTCTTCTATGTACCTGGTTAAAATGGAATGGGTATAATAGAAGAAGACTTTATTAGATGAGATGGTGATATCAGGAGAAAGAACACAGCAAGGGTTCTAAAGACCTTTCGATCCATTGGGGGAGAAGACAGAGGTACAGAGAACACTAGAGAATTAGGAGGCCAAGTATTGAGGGAATGCATACATTTAAGTGCTGCTGGTATCATGTATTTAATTAGTTCAGTCTGAATTAAAGCAGAGCTAAAAATGAGGATCAGAGTTGTCAAATCTCTTAAGGAGGCTTTAAATTAAATTCCATTCAGCAGAGGCTCACGTTTCTATTCTATTAGGGATAAAATGAGTGATGAATGGTGTCTTCCTTCAATGAATTTCGCCTTGTTGGCTAAGAAGTGAATCAGAGACTAAACCCCTGCTGGAGTAAAGTACATATTTTTACAATTTGTGAAGTTAATAATCCAGTGGAAATATCTAGGCTTATAAAAATAGAAATCACACAGATAGTTTTCATGATATTTCAGTGATTTGTAAGAAAGTGATAAACTTGTAAGAACATTGAGAGTAAATTGTTTCTAAGCAGTAAGATACATTTCCTCTTAAATCGTATTTATCAAACAGGCTGTTACTCTATTATGGGATAAATTATATCCCTTCCAACCTTCATGGTAAGATCTTAAACCCCATTACTTCAGAACATGATCTTATTTGGAAACAAAATCTTTAAAACACTAAGGAAGTTAACATGAGGTCATTAGGGAGGACCTACATTTCAATATAGTTTTTACAAAAATAATGAAAGAATAAAAATTAATTAGTTATTCGGTCTTTCAGTCTCTACCATAACATGAAAGTATTAAAAATTGTAATGGACACTAGAGACAAATTGGAAAGGGAGTGTGGGAGGGGAAGAGCGTAGGAAAGTTGGGGGGGAGGATGGAGAGGTAAGACACTTGTGGGACACAGATGAGGTTTATTATCTGTTGACGAGGTTGTGTGTCGTGGTCTCAAGTGGGCTGGACTGAGGTGTGTAGCATGCTGAGTGAAGTCTCTTCACAATCTAAATGATGTATAACAATTTAATGTGTGAGTAATAATAATAAAAACATATAAATAAAAAAAGAAAGACTCCAATCATGGAGCTGCATTTCACACTTAAAAAAAATAATTAGATAAATCACCAACTCAAAATTCTAAAAATGAAAAGACAAGATAAACCAGACAAAAGCAGGAGAGAAAAATAAAAATAAAGCAACAATTAATGTTGGAGAGAGTAGAAACACATTAGATCAAGTACAGAAATTAAAATTCTTTTTTTATAAAAAAAAAAACTCAGCTTAGAGAAGATAAGTTCATCTAGAAGAAGGGGTGAAAGTACAAATATAAAACATGGAAATGGAGGATATAACATATTTTTAAAATATGAGATTTCATAAATATGGAAATAGACTTGAAATATAGATAAATGTATTATTTTATAAGGAAATATGATTACCCAAATTGATGTGAATAGGGACTAAAAGCTTAGACAGACAAATCTGCCTAAAACAAGAAAAAAAAATAGGGAAAGTTATTAAGAAACTATCTGCAAGATAATACAAGACTTGGATGTTTGCACTGGGAAACTCAACCAAACTTTCGAAGTAGATGCTATAAAGGGCCATAAATTTTTCATGACAATTGACAATAAAGGAAATATTCTATTTCTTTTCTTGTTTTATTATTATTATTATTGTTGTTATTATTGTTATTATTATTGTTTGAAAACAGAAAGGAAAATGTATTGAGAGAAAGAGGCCTGAGAGGATAAAGCCGGAAGTACAGCAGCCCACCCTACAGAGGAGACATGATCTATTTACATGGGAGGGGTGGAGAGGTAGGGTCACAAGAATGCTGGGTACTTTGATCAGATTACTTGGCATTGTCACCATATGAGCCCATCTGTGGGTATTGGCTGAAACATTTTTGTGGTTTGTTTGCCAGTAACAGAGGGTTCTGGCCAGAGGATTTCGGCCAAAGGTGGTTATAACCATCTCCTATTTTCTGAAGGGAAATTACCTAAAGCCCATTCAGAAGTCGATCTAACATTTCCAGTCTTTTTCTTTTATTTAAAGAAGGTGGGGAGAGGATGGGACAAGGGATTATGGGCAATGGTCAGTCTTCTGAAACTTCTTCATGCTAAGAAGGGGCATTGTCCTTCAGTGTGATGGGGAGGGGAGTGGGCCCTCAGAGACAGGTGTGAGTATTGTACCCTCTGGAGGAGCAAAATGTTCTCAACCATTTTTGGGGTCAATTGTTGGATGGTTTCTGGGATAAAGAGGTTTAGCATTTTTAGAGGGGAGGTCCTGCAGAAACGAAGAGAAGAAGAATTAAAATGGGGACAATCAAGGGATGGATTCAAGGACAGATACAAGCAGCAATCTTCTTCCAGGAAGAGGCAGAGACCCCCTTCTTCTGCTGTGAAATGGTCCAGGTCTCTCTGTTTTTGGAGAGGTATAGTGGCCATGGAGTCTATTTAGTATTGAATCCGTGAGACTTTGGGATATTTCATTGAGGCTTAGTTGAAGGTTGGAAGAATTTTATAGTAGTGAAGAGAGGCAGCCATTCCTCCTCTCTGTGCCTATCCCTGAGGAAATTCCCAAGGCTAACACAGGAGGGGTATCACTTGGATTGTTTTCTTTAAAAAAAAAAATATTCTGATGTTAAGGGGACTGGTAAGGTTTGGTCTTTGGGGATTATGCTCCTGTTTGGGGAGAGATGGGCCAAGATGCATATCCCAGTCCAATCAGTAGGTAAACACAGGTAATTAGAGGAGCCACAATAAAAGAACAGGCCATTGTCAAAGAGACAAGGTTGAAATGTAAAGAGGGAATAAGGGTTTTAGGACTTGATTTTTGCCCTCTGGTTCTTTTCCCCAAACTCCTACAGTTTATCACAGTATCCTCAGTGAGAGACTGGATAGGGTAGTGGGTTTTGTGAAGTAGCCCTTCCTCCCAACCGTGGTGCTAGTATTTACAAGAATATCTCCTCCTAATAGAGGACAAAGATCATCTGGCATAACAAGGAAAGGACAAGAGGCAAAGCAAGGGTTCCGTGGAGTGGAGTGGCAGTTGGGGGCTCCCCTGGTGGCTCTAACCACTAGACTACAGTGGCAGCCTGGAGAAGAGCATCCAAGGTTACTCCTGACCCCTGCATGAGCTTTTGGAACTTTTTATTTTCAATATTGAGCACATATAAAATCCTTTCACAACATTATCTTCATAATTCTTTATAATTCCTTCTCAGACCCTTTTCCAACATAACTTAAACCTTTAACAATATGCTTTAGACTTAGTTTTTGTCCCTTCTTTTCCTTTACCTTTGCTATTTTAGCTTAAGACAAAAACTTGAGCACACAAAATTACGCCTATATCAAACCTTCCCTCTTAACCTTCCTCTCCAAAATGTTTTGTTTTATTTTAATTTGCTATAGGACTAGTGTGCTTGCCAGAGAGAGAGGGAGAGAGAGAGAGAGGGAGAGGGAGAGAGAGAGAGAAGGAGAGAGAAAGAGGAAAAGTGAGAAAGCACCCCTACCCCCCCAAGAGGGATGACAATGTTGCAATCCCTTCTCTTCCATTCTCCTCTCAGGATTTGGAGCATGCACACACCTGCATCCAGCCTGTTTTTCAAGACACTGGGTTGGGGACTCAAATCACACATCACGTGGAACCAGCTACCTTAACCACTATGTCACTGGTATGGTAAACTCATAAAGCAATCTCCATACATGCTCAATTTCTATGAAGAACATTATTGAAATGACTGACAAAATTTGAACTGTATCTGCAGATTAACAATAGCATTGCATTATGTGGGAGGTAAATTTCAATTCTAATTTAGAGTATCTTTTCTGGGCCTGAGATATAAATTGGCATAAGACATATCAACAGGAAAATACAAATTTGTTTGATATAGGTTTTATGTGGCATGAGAGCCTTCACAAGGAAGTAAATATCCAAAGATGCAGTTAGAATTGGAAACATACAAAAATAGTAAAGAAAGAAAATATGTGGTAAGACCAAGGCATTTGGGCTAGGACAGTTATTTGGGCAGAGAAATGCCTAGGAACATAGGGTTTGTACAGGACTTCCTTGGCCTTAACTTCCTGTCCTCAGTGAAAAGGAAGATTCTTTCTGCTGTAGGGAGGTTAACTTTCATACGTAAATTTTGTTCCTGCTTTTAAAAAAACAGAATGAAGGTTGATGTGATCTTCTTGCACCTGCTGATTTTTTTCTTTTAAGTTTGTAAGTTTTCTTTTTTGGACTTACAGGTCATGATAAATCTTATGCCCAAATGGCCTATTTTGGGGTAGTGTTTTGAACACTCTTAGTATGAATGTGAATTTCCTTTTTACCGACTAACGTACTGTGATTATACAAAAGAATGCTTTTAAAGCATTTATGTGTAAAAGCACATCCTGCCTGCCCATTGTTGTCTCTCTCTCTGTCTCTCTTCTTCTCTTTCTCCACAGAAAGAGACAGATACACAGAGAAAGGTAGGGCAAATGTGGTGGTGATAGATGAACACTTGAAGAATTTGTGGAAGTGAATGTGGGACATTATGTTACTATTCTTACAACATGTTCACAAGTTAGAAATTGTGTCAAGAACGTAAAAAGAAAAAAATAGCAAGGGCATATGTCTCACTTGAAAGAAAGTACATTGATAATACACAGAGATTGTGGTCTTTCTGCTGTGATCCACTTCTTAAGTGTGGCTAGATTCTAGAATCACCTGAGGAGCTTAAAAACTCCTTTGTCCAGTCTACTCCCCTACTCATTAGATCAGTATATCTGAGGATGGGACTCAAGTATTAGTAGTTTGGTTTTGTTTTAAATTCCACAAGTGATATTATGAACTGAGTAGTATCCACCAAAAATTCTTATGTTAAATCCTTGCCCTCCATATGATGATATTTGAAGATGCAGTTTTTGGGGGTAATTAGGGTTTGATAAGGTTATGAGGGTGGGACCCTAATGATGTGATTAGTGTCCTTAGGGGACTTGGTCTCACTTTCCTCTCTTGTGACTAAAAAAGAGGTCATGTGAGCCCAGAGCTAGATATTAGCCTTCTTTTTTTTTTTTTAATTGAGAGATTGTTATAGCTCATGCGTGCTTGCCAGAGAAAGAGACAAAATCCCTCTTCCGCCCACCCAGGGGTGATGGCCACGCCACAGTCCCTTTCCTCCATTCTCCTCTCGGGATTTTGGGCATGCATGCACATACACCTGGCATGAGTTTCGAGCCACTGGGCCCAGGACTTGAACCATGGTCGACAACATGGGAGTCCAGCAACAACCATTTCACCATCCGCAGGTCCCGATGGTAGCCTTCTAAAAGTCAAGAGTAGCATCCTCAGAAAAAAATTTGCCTCATTGTACCTTGACCTTTGGGTTATCAGGTTCCAGATCTGTGAGAAATAAGCTTCGGTTATTTCAGCCATGCAGTCTGTGGTATTTTGTTAGCTGACTAAGGGATTTCCCCAGCACAACCTAGATCGAGAACTACTGCTGTAGGGCTTCTGCGAATTACTTCTCCATGAATTCTGCAGATCCCCAAAATCCCATTCAGATATATCTAGTTCTGCATCTATTCTTGACCATGAGGGATTTGGATTAAAATAAAGGAATTTTTTTACATTAAAATCAAATATTACTAAGCCTCTACAAAGGGAATGTATTTACTTTAGCACTGTAGTAATTTATTATGGGGTGCTTTTCATTAAGAAGGAAAGATGGGGGCCCAACTAGTGGTGCAATGGTTAAGGTGGCTGGATACCACAGAGGCAACTGCATGGTTTGAGTCCTAGACCTGGCACCTTGAAAAACATGCCAGACTTGTGTATGTGCATGCCCAAAATCCCAAAAGGAAAAAGGACTGCAGTCCATCTCCCCAAGAGGGTGATCTCCCAATTTCTCTCTCTGTCTCTCTCTGAATTCAAGTGCCCTATGACAAGACTAAAATTTTTTAAAAAAAGGAAATGTATATGTTTATAGTACATAGCTATAAAAATTGCATATGAAGAGCTGTTTGTCAATATACAGTTTTCCAGCTCCTGCTGAAACAGGTTTGTTTTGTAACTTGAATTTTAGTCCTTATAAAATAAATAATAAGCTGAAAGGACATGCATTCTTATGAGTCAAGGGTAAAAGACAATTTTGCATTGCATATTCTACTTGCTTTATTTAGCAACCAAATATATGATTTAAATATTTACACCAATGCCTTGAAGAACGTCTTTGTCCCCTTTGCAGTAATACGCTTATACACAAGTCAGAATGAGGCAATTAATTCCTTAAGTGCCTTCCTGACCCTCACCATAGTTCATGGAACTACTCTTACTTCACTGCCTTTGTACTTTTTATTTGGAAACTGCATTGCAATGATTTTATTCACAATTTATTATTTTCATTGGTTTTTAACATCACTTTCCTCCTTTGCAATGGAGAATAACCAAAGCATAAAACAGATTGTTGTCCATATGTATTAAATCACAAACACAGTATCAAACCACTCAGTTCCATTGTTTAAAGTAGCAGTGTTATCATTTTACTAATTTTCTTTGCAGCAGTATGGGGCAAGAGCACATTATTGTCAGTGAAGGGAAAAAATTGGACATTGATGCTTTCATACCCTATATGTTCACTACAGTAAATAAAATATGTGAAGGAGAAAAAAGTGAACATTCATTTTGACATTTGACTTTACGTCATCATTTAGGTATGCCTTGTTGACTCTAGATTCTTCTGGCTCGCTCAGCTGCAGTTGTGACTTTATTCATCATAAATAAAGCAAGCGAACGTAATGTTATTAAAATCACAGCGGATCGCAGGAATCAGAATGCATTGATTTTGTTTCTCTTAACTTCTAATCAAAACCTCTGCGATGTGTAGGTGCGGTTGAATTTTTAAAGTAGAAAGCTGGAGAATGTGAACATTTTTCTTTCCCAAGGCTATTACTTTATTTCTCCCACCCACCTCTAGAGGGAGCTTATAGAGGAAGAGCGGTAGGCAGCCAAACCTTAGCATTTTCTAATTGCTCTAGAGCCCAGTGGGTGACTCAGCTGTGATGCAGCAAATTTAACAAAAGATTTGCCTAAAGGCAAACGTCCACAGGAGGCATTTCTTCCCTAGCTTGCCTGGAAGCTCTGCCCTAGGCTAAACTTATGGTATTTGTTTACTTTTCAAATATGTGTTTGCAACAATTTCATTTTCATGCCAAGTCATATTTTAGGATTCCTGTGTTTCTTTCTTTCTTTTTTCAGGCAGAATCTCTCTCTATTGCAATCCTTGTGTCTTAGTCTCTTGAATCACTGGGATGATGGGTACATGCCACTAGACCTGGCCTTTAGGTTCCACCTCGATTTGAACCTGATCCTCCCGTGTGGCTCCGGCCTGCAAGGTGCATCATCTTAGCAGTGTATGCCACTGTGGCTGGTCCCTTAGGACATCTATATTGGTTTATTTTAAAAATTTTAAATGTCTTTCATGAGTGAGAGACAGAGATAGAGAAACAGAGAAAGACAACACCTCCAACAGAGTCTTGAGGCTGCGACCTACCCCCAGCCTTCAGCCAGCCCCAGATAATGAACCCACACCCAGCAGGACTCAGAGAGGTCTCTGAATTTGAACCAGGAAGCTTCCCCTGTGGGATTGCCTCTGAGGGTGTCATATTTTACCACTGAACTGACTTTTTACACACACACACACACACACACACACACGTCACTAACACACCCCTGCTCTCTTATCTCCAAATTCTTTTGGGGGGGGGGGGATGAAGAGTTTTATTTTATTTTTTTTTTTTTTTGCTATAGGGCGTGTGCGCTTGCCAGAGAGAGACAGAGAGACAGAAAGTGAGAAATCACCCCCCCAGGGGGGATGGCCACGCCGCAATCCCTTCTCCTCCATTCTCCTCTCGGGATCTTGGGCGCGCACGCGCATGCACACAGCGTGAGTTTAAGCCACCGTGTCCGGGACACGAACCGCGGTTGACTACGTGGGAGTCCAGAGACAGCCATTATGCTAACTGCTGGTCCCTTACCTCCAAATTCTTAAACTATAGGAAAAAAATATTTGGAATCATCTGTATTGTTATAGTAGTACTACATTGTACAGATCTCATCAATATTAATGTCTACTTACTGTAAAATTCTAAAGAGCAAGGAGGAAAACAAGTGTTTAATATTTTTTTACAGAGTTGACATTTGAGACTGACTCAAAAATCAGGTATAAAGTAATAATTATAGCCTCTATGATGAAGAATAAAGTTTTCCTATGTACTCTGTAGTAAGAGATGACCTGACATTTTAATAAAGATGAATAAAATGATAAATTGGACAAACATAATTTTATACAAGGAAGAGACTAGAAAAATAGTTTCTGGTAAAGAAACTAGCTGGCGACATCAGAATCCCAAAGACTACAGCATTTTAATGATTATATATTTATATAAAGAGAATAAATAGGTTTATGAATGTCAAAACTGCATTCACATCTTCATTAGTTCCCACATGAAGCAAGGTGAAATGAAGAACTCAAGGCAGGGCTGTTCCCTTCAGGGTTATGGAAGCCAAGATTAAGTGTCCAGGATGATTAGAAACAGACAAACTGCACCCCATATAGAGTACTACTCCAAATTGGGTCAGTGTGCGCTGCTTCAGATGCTAACCATGGGGCCAGCAGATGGCGTAGCAGCTACATTGTTGTACTCCAACATGGCTGACTGCGGTTCAAGGCCCAGACTCAGCGGCTTAAATCTTTCACTGCACACTGTGCGTATGCATGTGCCCAAGATCCCTGGAGGACAATGGAGGAGAAGGGGTGAGACATGGCCATCTCCCCGGGAGGGTGATTTCTCACTTTCCCTTTAACTTTCTCTGTCTCTAGCAAGTGCACATGCCTTCAGGCAAAACAACTCTTCTTTTTTTTTCTTTTTTTTTTTTTTTGGAGAGGTTTTTGCTATAGGGCATGTGCGCTCGCCAGACAGACAGAGAGAGACATAGAGACAGAAAGCGAGAAATCACCCCCCAGGAGGGATGGTCACGCCTCAATCCCTTCTCCTCCCTTCTCCTCTCGGAATCTTGGGCACGCACGCACACGCGCCCGGCGTGAGTTTAAGCCACCAGGTCCGGGACTCGAACCGCCGTCGACTACGTGGGAGTCCAGCAACATAGCCATTACGCTAACTGCTGGTCCCCAGGCAAAAAAAACTCTTAAAGAAAAACAAAAACAAAGATACTAATCCAAATCTTCCTTTGTTTGCATATTTTTCCTTTTTATTATATATTTGAATTTTTTTATATTCATTTATTCTGTCCTTGACAACTTTGATTCACTCTAGGCTACTTTCCACCTCACGTGGTCCATATCTTATACTCTGTTCATTTCTAATTTGTGAGTATTTTCAAGTCTTTCACCAACGACCTTGATGAGGTTTGAATGCCCCATCAAAACTTTGCTGTGACTTGAAATTTAGTGGGCCAGTACTGGGGCACAGAGGGCTTGTGGGAAGTATTTGGGACATGGAGGCAGATCCCTTGCTGATAGATTCATGCCAGTGCCAGGAAGGAGTGGGTTCTCAAGGGTTACTTCCTGAGAAAATGAGCTGATATAAAGCCGGTCACCACCTGTGCATCTCTCTCTCTCTCTCTCTCTCTGCATGTGTCTGCGTCCCTTTCCTTTTCTCTGATCTAGCACCAGAGGCCAGCCAGAAACAGGCCCCATCCTTGTGGACTTCCCAGCTGTCAGAATTGGGAGCCTGGCCTCTTTAATAATCACCCAGTCTTGGGGCCAGCAGGTGGTGTGGTGGCCGACCATGGTTGGCTTGCTTTCTCACTTTCCCTCTCTTGCGCTCTGTCCCTCTTTGGTCAAATTAAAATAAATAAATAAAAATAAAGTTAAATAAAATAATTATTTAAAAAAAAATCACCCATTCTTGGACCATTTAATGCGTAATGGTTTCAATTCTGGACTTCCATGTGTTGACCGTGGTTCTAGTCCTGGGTCTGGCAGCTTAAAACTCACACTGGGCATGTGTGCATATGTGCCCAAAATCCTAAGAGAAGAATGGAGGACAAAGGATTGCGGCATAGTCATCCTCCTTGGGGGGTGATTTCTTTTCTTTTCTTTTTTTTTTTTTTTTAAAGCGATTTTTGCTACAGGGCGCAACTTTTTTTTTTTTTTTTTTTTGAGAGGTTTCTGCTATAGGGTGTGTGCGCTCACCAAAAAGACAGAAATGGAGAGACAGAAAGTGAGAAATCACCCCCAGGGAGGATGGCCACCCCATAATCCCTTCTCCTCCATTCTTCTCTCGGGATCTTGGGCACACACACACACACACACACACACACGCACATGCGTCCAGTGTGAGTTTAAGCCACCGGGTCCAGGACTCAAACTGCAGTCGACTACATGGGAGTCCAGCAATATAGCCATTAGACCTACTGCTGGTTCTGATGGACCAACTATTTAAGGAAATGTTCTGAGAAGAGAGAGGAGAGGTCATTGAGCTGTAAGAGCCCAGCTTGAACATTTTTTCCCGTAGTTTTCATATTTTTCTGCCATTGAGGTCGTTCTCAGTCCCCTTGGTTCTCAGTCTTCCTTCTACAGTGGCATTTTCTGCTTTCGAATAGCCAACACTGCAACTGCAGGGCTGCGTGCTTCCCAGTGTTTCTCCTCATCCAGTCTCCCTAGCTTGCTGCTTGCAGTCGGTATGTTTAGGTGAATGCTCTCCCAGCCCACTTTCCATACACACCTATAATAAATACGGTTTGAGGACATCTGCTTGCTTGTCCATCCAAACTTTACTATTTCAGACAAGAACTCCTTGAAATGGCCCTTCAGAAAGTGGTAATGAATTTGCACTTATCAGTGCCCCCTCCACCCCCTTATTCTAGCTATACAAAGACAATTTTCTCTCTTGTCTTTTTTTTTTTTTTAATTGATCTGGTCTATTATTTTCTGCTGTTGAAAACTTTATGCTATGTTGACTTTTTAGTGTTTTGTCCTAATTTTATAAAAAATAAATTTTCTTTTCTATTTATTCTTTTCTTGTTTTGAACAACTGACTTCAGGAGAAGAGTAAGCAGAGTGACCTTGGCTATCTTCAAATGGAAGTCAAAGCCGACTTGATGTGTCTTGTAAACTGCTCAGGACACAGAGTAATTAAAAAATAAAATGAACTTGATGTTAAGGTAATGGCTGAATGCATTAGCAGGTTTATAATTCTATTCCTTTCTAAAGGCGGTAGCCTCGTGTCTCACCCATTTATGACATTATCATATATCATATTCAACATAAAATGTACCACTTTACAAAATTCATCAAGTTCTGTATTAAATTAAATCATGTTAATATGCAATCCCAATAATGTATGAACTCATCCCAACATCTATTATGCAAATATAAAAAAGAAAAGCACATCCACGATACAAAGGGAAAGCTGTACCAGACTTCCGTAATATTCTCATTCCAGGCATCTTGTATTTTTTTATGCTATTTCCTGCACCTCTAAGATTTAGATTATAAATGCTCTTCCAGAAGGTATGCATAAACAACAAAACATATTCTCAAAGCACATTCTTGTTGCTAAGATAGTATACATTTCTCATATATTTTGATTCATTTCATATTGATTTGCAATGGTTTCTGCTGAGCGTGGCTACTTAATTTGGGCACTGGCTTAGTGAATTCAAGTGTTGAGTTCATTGTATTCAGAGGCTCCTTAGCAATTCAGGACATTTGTGTTGTGAGGGAAGATTAATGTGTCATTATTTTTTTAAAGAGATTTATGCTACAGGATGTATGCGCTTGCCAGGGAGACAGAGAGACAGAAAGCAAAAAAATCACCCCCCCCCCCCCCAAGGAGAATGGCCACAGCACAATCCCTTCCCCTCCATTCTCCTCTTGGGATTTTGGGCATGCATGCACACATGCCAGGCATGAGTTTTAAGTCACAGGGTCTGGGATTCGAACCATAGTCTACCACGTGGGAATCCAGTGATGTAACCATTATACCATCTACTGGTCCCCATTTTATTTTTTTTAAGAAGTGAAAAAACAGAGTATGAGGTCAATGTTTTATATTATTATTCATCTATTGCTGGGTATTAAAAATGCCTTAAAATCTGACTATTTTACAAAATTAAAAGTTGTTATTCCACAGCTCTGTGTGTCAGGACCTGGTTGCGGTTCACCTGGATGCCTTTGGTTCATAATCACTTTCGAGGTTGTAGCCCAGCTCTTCACTGGTGCTGCCGTTTGATCTCAAGTCTACAGTAGGATTTCATTTATTAGCTCAGTCATAGAGCTGTTGACCGGCTCTGTCCCTTGCTGTATGTGCCCCTTCTCAGGAATACTTCATGGTGTGAGGGTTGGTTTTCCCCACGGAAAATGAGCCAAAAGACAAGGAGGGAAAGCACTTAAGACCAAGTCACAGTCTTTTCCTTTTTTTTTTTTTTTTCCCCTTGACATGGGGTGGGGGTGGGGGGGGAAACAGAGAGCAATAGATATTTTGGATATGACCTCATCGCAAAAAGATCCACCTGTCCCAGTCTTCCACTTAGCTAGTCTTATAGGCATGTGACCATGTCCCACCTATTTAGGTTGATCTGGGCATCAAATCCACCTCCTGTGTGGCACCAGCCTCAGGCAGCAGCACCCTACCACTTGGCGCCACCGTGGCTGGGCCCAAAGTTACAATCTTATTACTTGACCTCAGAAGTGACATATTATCACATGTATAATATTCTTTTTGTTAAAAGGAAGTGTATAAATTCAGCCCACACTGAAGTGGAGGAGATTACACAAGAGATGATTACTAAGAGGTGAGATCTTTACAAGCCCTCTTAGAGAGCTATCTTCTGAAAGAATGTAAAAATGGTGACTGGCAGGTGACATAGTGGTTAAGGGCCCTGGACTCCCACATGGCCAACCATAGTTTGAATCTTGGACCTAGAGCTTGCTTTCTCACTTTCCCTGTGTCTCTCTCTTTTCTCTCTCTGTCCTTCTCTGGCCAAATAAAATAAATAAATAAATAAAGTTAAATAAAATAATTCTTTAAAAAAAGAATGTAAAAATGTATCATAAATACCAACTTTAAAATACCCTATTACTTCCACAGTTGTTCTGGTTGCTACCTTTTTACCTTTTTTTTTTCTTTTTTTGGAGAGGTTTTTGCTATAGAGCGCGTGCGCTCGCCAGACAGAGACAGGCAGAGAGATAGAAAGCGAGAAATCACCCCCCAGGGGGGATGGCCACATGACAATCCCTTCTCCTCCATTCTCCTATCGGGATCTTGGGCACGCACGCACACGTGCCTGCTGTGAGTTTTAAGCCACCGGGTCCGGGACGTGAACCGCGGTCGACTACGTAGGAGTCCAGCAACATAGCCATTACGCTAACTGCTGGTCCGGCTACCTTTTTACCTTTTATAGGAGATCAAGATGATAATCTCTAATACCTTTGTTAAAAAAGATGTCCTGTGGGTAAAGAGGCTGTATGTCTATGTCTGATGTCTGATGTCTGATGTAAGCAAAGATGTTTATAAATAGGTCCATAACAAGCCAGGAGATCAAATCGGTTATAAATAACCTCCCAACAAAGAAAAGCCCTGGCCCTGATGGATTCACCTCTGAATTCTACAAAACTTTCAAAGAAGAGTTAACCCCCATTCTGCTCAAGTTATTTCTAAATATCCAAAAGGGTGAATCTCTCCCTAATTCATTCTATGAAGCCTCTATCACCCTTATCCTTAAAACAGATAAGGACATAGGACAAGGAAGGAAAACTATAGGCCAATATCCCTGATGAATATAGACATGAAAATTCTCAACAAGATACTAGCAAATTGTATACAACAACTTATAAAAAAGATTATACATCATGATCGGGTAGGCTTTATCCCAGGAATGCAAGGTTGGTTCAACATATGCAAAACCATAAATGTAATACACCATATTAATAGGAAGAAAGATAAAAACCATATGGTCATATCGGTTGATGCAGAAAAAGCATTTGATAAGATACAACATCCCTTCATGATCAAGACGCTCGGCAAAATCGGCACAGGAAGGTCATTTCTCAACACGATAAAAGCTATCTATGAAAAACCCATAGCGAACATCACCCTCAATGGAGAAAAGCTGAAAGCTTTTCCACTAAAAACGGGTACAAAACAAGGATGTCCACTTTCTCCACTCCTCTTCAATATAGTACTAGAAGTCTTGGCCATTGCAATCAGAAAAGAGGAAAAAATTAAAGGCATTCAAATAGGAAAAGAAGAGGTGAAACTCTCTCTATTTGCAGATGACATGATTGTATACATAGAAGACCCAATGGTTTCCATAAAAATATTTCTGGAAGTAATACATGAATACAGTAACGCTGCAGGATACAAAATTAATATCCAGAAATCTATAGCATTTCTGTATACAAACAATAGGCAGACTGAGATAGAACTGAAAAAAGTTGTTCCATTTACCATAACCACAAAAAGTATAAGATACCAAGGGATAAATATAACTAAAGATGTTAAAGACCTCCACAAGGAAAACTATGAGAAGATAAAAAAAAAAAAAAAAAAAAAAACTGAAAATGACACAAAAAAGTGGAAGGACATCCCATGTTCCTGGATTGGAAGAATTAATATAATCAAAATGGCAATTTTACCCAAATTAATCTACCTATTTAATGCAATGCCAATCAAAGTACCAGACACATTCTTCACAGATCTAAGAAAGACAATCATAAAGTTTGTCTGGAATCATAAAAGACCCCGTATTGCCAAAGAAGTTCTGCACAAGAAGAGTGGAGTGGGTGGCACCTCATTCCCTGACCCAAAAATATACTACAAAGCTGTGGTAATCAAAACAGCATGGTACTGGCACAGAAACAGACAGGTGGACCAATGGAACAGAATAGAGTCCACAGAAATGAATGCTCAAACATTCAGCCAACTGATTTTTGACAAGGGGTACCAGTCAGTTCAGTGGGAAAAGGGAAACCTCTTCAGCAAATGGTGCTGGCAAAACTAGATCTCCACTTGCAGAAAAATGAACCCTTACCTCTCACCTCTGACAAAAATAAAGTCAAGGTTGATCAAAGATCTAAATCTAAGACCTCAAACTATAAAACTGCTCCTGGAAAACACCGGGGAAAATCTGGGAGACATGGGGGTAGGGAAAAACTTCTTAAATAAGACTCCTAATGCACAGTCTATGATCCCTAAAATAGACAAGTGGGATTACATCAGACTAATAAGTTTCTGCATGACAAAAGACACAGTGATTAGTGTGAACGGATAGCTCTCAGAATGGGAAAATATTTTTGTAAACTATGCATCAGACAAGAGACTGATAACCAGAATTCACAAGGAACTCAAGCAGCTGTTCTGGAAAAAGACAATCAATCCTATTAAAAGATGGGAGAATGAGATGAAAAAACCACTCTCTAAAGATGACATATGAATAGCTAAAAGGCATATGAAAAAATGCTCAACATCCCTCATTGTAAGAGAAATGCAGATCAAAACAACAATGAGATATCACCTAACCCAGTCAGAATGTCTAAGATTAAAAAAAAAAAAAAAATGATAAGTGCTGGTGGGGGTGTGGTGAAAAGGGAACTCTCTTACACTGCTGATGGGATTGTAAATTGGTCCAACCACTGTGGAGAACAATTTGGAGATTCCTCCAAAATCTACAAATAGAACTACCATATGATCCAGCAATCCCACTCCTTGGTATCTACCCGAAGGACAGAAGAATACTTAATCGAAAAAGTGCTTGCACATCGATGTTTATTGCGGCACTTTTCACGATTGCTAAGTCATGGAAACAACCTAAATGCCCACGAACTGATGAATGGTTAGAAAAACTGTGGTACATATACTCAATGGAATACTATTCATCCATAAAAAACAACAAAACCCTGGCTTTTGAAAGGAAGTGGATGAATATGGAAGACTTACTGCTAAGTGAAGCAAGTCATACTATGGAGGAGAGGCATTGTATGTCCCCACTTAATATATACCAAGTGTCTGCACTCTAAAAAAATATATATATATATATATATACACACACACACACACACACATATATATATATATATATATATATACACACACATACATATATATATATATATATATATATATATATATATATATATATATGAAACCATACTGCTTCTGTTGTTATAGAGTCATAAAATTATACAAAATTATAAGACATATTTTGAACATTATCTTTAAAATTCAGTATTTTAAAATTTCAAAAGTTGTTTGTAAGCTGTCAAGAATTATGGAGTATGAGCTAAAATTTTTTTGCTATGTAAAGTAAATGTTTGTGGAAAAATGTAAAAATAAATAAAGAAAAAAAGATGTTTATATATAGAAAATCGTTCTACTTCCTAAACTGTTTAAAACATAGTTTAACTATCTGGAGTTTGTACATGAAAAGAGAAGAAAACAGGAACAGAACTATGGGCTAAGCCATGATAAGTTGTCTTAAGATTCAGAAGAGAAATGACCCAGATACGTTTTTACACATCTCATCTAATGGTTTAGTGGAAAAGAGATGGACATAGGACAATGTGGACAAGGTACTTTAATTTTTTTGAGCTTCATTTCTAAAAGGAAGTAATGACTACAGAAATTCAAGTTTGCTGTGAATATTAGCAAATAAATACCCTGGAAGACTAGGCAGTAATTACTTTATATGTTCTTCCTGTCTTCCTTCTGGTCCTCATCCTCTCTTGTTTTCTCTTTCACTTCCACATCTCTAAAATATTGAAGAATTTCCTGTCCCACCCTGTTTTTGTGATTTTTCTTTTTCTACAGAAAATGATAGTAGTTTGAGTATTTGATGCCACTGATAAGATTTGTCATTTTTTATAACATTTATTGCTATTTTTAATCATATATTTTGCAGTATTTAGCCTCGCTTTAATATATTGTTTAACATACATGTATTTAATTCTATTCAGTAGAATTCATAAATGAAACCAAATACTACCATATATATGCTAGTCAAAACAACGATTTTATGGTAGTTACATTATTATGTTATAAAAATAATAATTGCCAAATTTATAATAATTTTTTATTAGTTGTAGAGATGATGATGTTGAGAGATGGTCATTTTGCTTTGAGCCTTAAAATTAATTCAGAAGTTAATCCAAATGTTTAGTCTATTTTGAAAGAATCAAGATTTTTCTATATGAAGCAAAATCCAGTGGAGCTGCATGCATGACATAATGTATATTTTGATTTGAAAAAATTTATTCCAGCTTTTGCTGCTTTGAGAGTACTTGATGTTTTTAAATAAATTACAAATCTATATACACATATATTATAATTAACCCACAATTACTGTGCAAAACTATATATATATATATATAGCAAGGGATTTTATGCCGCATTTATTTTTCAACAAAATGTGATGTTCAGATTGTGTATTACTGATGTAAATCAGCTAACAGAAAGTATGAAATCCCTTAGAAAATAAAGTTACTTGTATTTTCTGCTCAGTATGGAGATTTTAGCTAGTTTTAGAGATCAGTATTGTTTTCTACACTTATGAAACTAAATCATTTATCTAAAAGAGAAGTGATTAATATGTTTAATGGATTTTTTTTAGGAAATATTTTTGCTATAGGGTATGTGTGATCACCATAGAGACAGAGAGAAAGAAAGCAAGAAATCATCCCCAAGGGGGGGATGGCCATGCCGCAGTCCCTTCTCCATCATTCTTGGAAGTTTGGGTATGCACACACATGCACCTGGCATGAGTTTTAAGTCACAAGGTCTGGGACTTGAACCATGACCAGCTACTAGGGAGTCCAGTGATGAAACCATTATGCCATCTGCTGATCCCTATACATAGATATAAATATATCTATTCTTTTGGCAAAGTAAAATACTTAAGACAAAGAGATGTATGTGAATACTTTAATTTGAATTTTTAGTCCTTAAAATTTTATGTTCACAAAACAATAAAAAGTACATAAAAGAGTGCCTTCTACTCAATATTTTTAATGAGTTTTAATGTTTATTTAGTTCCCTTAAAAATTGTATTACCTCTTTAATTAACATAATTAAAATATGCATCAACACATAGAAACCAAAACAAAGAAGCTAGTCCTCTATATTTTGAAATAAAATCTCTTTCAATAAATAAATAACATACTTTTCATCTTGCCTTTTTACTGTATTATGTATTATGCATTATGTATTGTGTCCCTTAAATGTTTTGCTTCTTTCTTTTTCCCCTTGACCCCCTCTCTCTCACCCTCCTCCCACACTGTCTTTAGTTTCTACAGCTACTCTCCATACTTTTAAACCTTCCAATCTTTTAGTTTCTGCCATAGAGTGCAGACATTCAGTATATATTAAGCGAGGACATGTAATGTCTCTTTCACAGTCTGGCTTGCTTTACTTAGCAGTAAATCTTCCATGTTTGTCCATTTCATTGCAAATGTCAGAGTCTCATTATTTGTATGGCTGAGTAGTATTCCGTAGTGTATATACGCCAAACTTTTTCAATCCATTCATCTGTTCAGAGACGTTTGGGTTGGTTCCATGTCTTAGCAATTGTGAACAATGCTGCAATAAACATAAATATGCAAGTGTTTTTCTGAATGTGTGCCTTCCTATCCTTTGGGTAAATATACAGGAGTGGAATTGCTGGATCATATGGTAGTTCTATTTTAGGTGTTTTATGAATCTTCATATTGTTCTCCACAGTAGCTGTACCAATTTACTTTCCTACAGACTACAGAGTTTTCTTTTCTCCATAGCCTCACCAGCACTTCTCATTCTTTATGTTTTAAAACTTAGTCATTCTGACTGGGGTTAGGTTGTATCTCATCGTAGTTTTGATTTGCATCCCCCTTATGATAAGGGATGTTGAGCATTTTTTCATATGCTTTTTTGGCTATTTGTATGTCTTCCTTAGAGAGTTGTCTTTTCAACTCATTTGTCCATCTTTTAATTGGGCTTATCATTTTTTTTTTCAGGTAAGCTACTGGAGTTCCCTGTGTATTCTGGTTATCAGTCTCTTATCTGACTCATAGTTTGCAAATATATTCCCCCATTCCAAGGGTTGTCAATTCAGTCTAATTATTGTTTATTTTCCTGTGCAGAAGCTTTTTAACCTTGATGTAATTATACTTGTTTATTTTGGAGAATATTGACTGTGCTTTGGGGGTCTTAAGAATTCTTTGCCTACTTCAATGTCTCCAAGAGTTTCTTCTGTGTTTTATACCAGCAGTTGTATATTGTGACATCTTAGGTTTAGATCTGTGATCCATTTTTGAGTTGATTTTTGCTAGTAGTGAGAGATAGGAGTCCAGTTTCATCTTTCTGCAGGCAGATACCCATTTTTTTCCAGTACCATTTGCTGAAGAGATTTTCTTTTCCCCACTGAATTGACTGATGTACTTTTTATTTCTGGGGTACTTTTTATAATGTTTCCTCTGATGCAACAATTCATTTAAATTTTTAAAATTTTTACTAGTTATTTAAATTTTACAATATATTGGGGCCAACAAGTGGCATGGTGATTAAGGCACTGGACTCCCACACAGTCAACTGGTTTTACTCTAAAACCGAGAGGCTTTAAAGTCATGCCATGCACATGTACATGTGTTCCCCAAATCCCTAGAGAATGGAGAAGAAGTGATTACAGTGTGGCCATCCCTTCTGGGGGGTGATTTCTCACTTTTGCTCTGACTGTCTCTGTCTCTCCCCAGCAAGTATACACACCCTATAGAAAAACCTGAAAAAATTTTAATTTAATAATATTTGTCATTTGTGTATTTTTACAATTCATGATACAAAGCTTTTGTAAAGGGGAAAACAAATATTATAGGGTTAGTTAAACACTTTTAACTATATTTAATAAAAATACCAATGCGTACTTATTGGCTGTCCATTGCTGAATGGAAATACTATCATAAACTTTACAGCTTAAAACAGTGCATGTTTGCTACCTTACAGTATATTTGGGTAAAGAGTTCAGGAATAGTGTAACTGGGTCCTGTTCAAGACTGAAATAATAATGACAGAGCTAAATTCTTATCTGCAAGCTCAACTGGGGAAGGTTCACTTCCAAGCTCATATGATTGTTGGGAGGATTCAAATCCCAGTGGTCTATTGGACTGAGGGACTCTATTTCTTGCTGTCAGTTACCTTGATGCTTACCTATGTTCCTTGCCATATCATTTCTTCAGAGGGCAGCTCACAACATGCAATTTACTGCTTCAAATCAAGGAAGAGAGAAAGACTATTAGCAAGAGAAGTGCTATACTCTTACATATTGTGATTGTAGAAGTGACTTTCCATCACTTGGCTAGATTCTACCAGTTTAAGGAAGCCATAAGTTCTACCCACGCTAAAGGGTAGAGGTCACAAAGTGGAAAATGGGAATCATAGTATGCACCTTAGAGTGTGTCAGTAATGATATGGTCCTTTCTATCCTATGGGACAGTAAGATAACTTTACTTTTTATATGTTCTTTTCAGATAATATGTACCTGGATTCCCTACATACCTTAGTATATTCTTTTTCCTGTTTTATAATAAATCACACTTTTTAGTTGGGTTGTATACAAGGTGAAAAGGGCATGTAGCAGGTGAAATCTTTTTATTTTCTTTTTATACAAATGTATAATGTATTTGTAAATATGTACATACTCATTGTTAGCACCTAAATATATAAATCAAACATTAACAGAACTAAAGGTATAAATAGACAGTAATATAATAATAGTAAGGGCAAGAAAGGAACACAAGAACTATCTAACATTCAGAAAACTTCACACAAGGTATGTTTTTGCCTATAAATAATTACTTAAAATATAAATAAATTAGGGGTCAGCAGGTGGCGTGGTGGTTAAGGCAACTGGACTCCCATGTGGCTGACAATAGTTCAAGTCCTGGACCTGGCAGCTTGCTTTCTCACTTTCCTTCTCTCTCTCTCTATCTCTTTCTGGTTGACTGCAAAGTAAATAAATAAATAAATAAATAAATGTAATGGCAGCGAATAAAATTAAATAAAAATATATAAATTAATTAAATTCTCTATCAGAAAACTTAGAATGATTGTGTGAATAAAAAAGATCCAAATTTATACTGCTTATTAGAGATTCACTGTAGCTTTAAAGGACACATATATGTTAAAAATAAAGAGACAGAATAAGATATTCTATGGTAATCCAAAGAGAGCAGAAATGGTTAAACTCATATAAGGCCAAGTAGATTGTAAGTTAAAAGCTATCACAAGAGATAAAGAAGGGCAGTAGATAGCATGATGGTTAAGGTGCTGGACAGCCACATGACTAACTGCAGTTCAAGTCCTGGACCTGATGATTTGCTTGTTTTCTTTCTCTCTCTCTCTCTCTCTCTCTCTCTCTCTCTCTGGTGATTGCACATGCCCTATAGCAAATTAAAATAATAATAATGATAAATAAAATTAAATAAATAACTCTTTTCGGAAAGAGTCTATTTATCAAGTGGATGTAGCAGTTTAAATATATACACTCTTATGTGTACCCAAGATTCCAATGTGCTGGAGGGCCAAAGGAAGGTAACTATGGCATGACGAAACCCCGTCAAGAATGTCTGTCTCTTTCTCTCATGCTTGTGCAAGTACTCTCTCTGTCATGACTAAAAGAAATGAACTAAAAAATGTAAGTAAATAAATAAATATATAGGCACCCAACACTGGAGCATTTAAATACATAATGTACATATTAACAGAATCAAAGGAAGAAATAGACAGTAATACAATGAGCAAATGTAATAACAATAATAAAAAAAATCTTAAGACAAAAATAAAATACAACTTACAAAAACTTCTGGGATAAAACAAAGCAGTTCCAAGAAAGAAATTTATTCCAATAAGTGTCTTAAATGAGAAAAACAAACAAACAAATAATCTTACACTTCAAGCATATAGAAAAAGAGGAATAAACTAAATCTGTTAGCAGAAGAAAGAAAACAATAAAGATCAGAGCAGAAATAAATGAAGTGCATACTGGAAAAACAATATAAAAGATAAAACTTTAGATGTGCTAAGAAAAAGGGGAAAAAGCTCAAAATCATAAATGAAAGAGGATTTATTATACCTGATTCCACAGAAATGCAAAAAGTCATCAGACAACTCTGAATAATACTCTGAATAATACAACAAATTGAATTGCTAGAAGAAATGGACAAATTACTAGAAATGGACAACCTAAAAAGTCTGAATTATAAAGAAATGGAAAATATGAGTAAACCAGTTAACAAATAAGGAAACAGAATCAGTAATCAAAACTTTCCAAAAAACAACAGATCCCAGGACTTGGTGGCTTTATTGATGAAGCCTACCATATATTTAAAAAATTAAAACTGACTCTTCTCAATTTCTTCCAAAAATCAAAGAGGAGAGAGCAGTTTCGAATGCATCTTTATAAGGCCGGCATTACCCCAATACCAAGGAGACAAGGACATGTACAGAAAAGAAACTTACAAGCTAATATCCCTGATGAACACAGGTACAAAAATCCTCAACAGAACACTAGCAAACTTAATCAATAGCACATTAAAAAGGATCATAAACCATGAGATTATCCTAGGATGCAAGGTCAACATATGCAAGTCAATAAAAGTAAGACACCACATTATTAAAGAAGGGTAAGAATTATTTGATCATCTCAATACATAAAACAGAAGCTTTTGACAAATTCAACATCTTTTTGTGGTTAAAAGTTCTTTTGTAAAATAGATTTAGAAGCAATATCTCTCAACATAATAAAGGCTGTATATGACAAGCCTACACCTAAAAGGATACTCAATGGTGAAACATGAAAGCTTTTCCTCTAACATCAGGAACAAGACAGAGATGCCCAGTCTCATTTTTCATTCTTAGGTACTGGAAATCATAGAGCAATTAGGCCATGAAAAGATATAAAAGACATCCACCTTACAAAAGAAAAAATAAAATTGTCTCCCTTTGTAGATGACAGGATCTTGTAGATGAAAAATTCTAAGGATTCTAAAGCAAAACAAAACAAAAACAAAAACAAAACAAAACAAAACAAAAACCCTTACAACTAATAAACAAATTTAGTAAAGTATTAGAATACAAAATCATATAAAACAGTTGTGATTCACATGCTAACAAGAAACAAACCAACAATTATATTAAGAAACCAATACCATTTAAATTAGCATAAAAATACTTAGGAATAAGCTTGATTAGGGAAGTTAAATAGCTATACAATGAAAAATATAAAACATAAATATTAATAGAAATACTAAAGGAGACAGAAACAAATGGAAAATTATCCCTCATTTATGTATTAGAAAACTAATGTCCATTTACCTCAAACAATTTAAATATTCAACACAACCCCTATTAAAATTCCAATGGGACTTTTTGTAGAAATAGAAAAAGCAACTCTACAATTCATATAAAATCACAAAAGATACTGAATAGCCAGGCATGATCTTGTTCAAGAAGAAACAAGCTGTAGAGATCACAGTACCTAATTTAAAAATCTCCTACAAAGTTATAGTAATCACAGCAGCATGATACAGGCACCAAACAGACATGTAGACCAAAGGAAGAGAATAGGGAGTTAGAAAGAAATCCATGCATTTATGGTCAATTGATCTTTGACAAAATTATCAAGAACACACAATGAGAAGAGGACAGTATCTGCCATAATGATGTAAGGAAAAGTGTATATCCACATGAAGAAAAATTAAATGGAACACTTACACCATATTAAAAAACTATCTCACAATGAAATAAAGATTTAAATGCAAGAACTCAAACCATAAAACTATGTAAAGTAAACAGAAAAAGAGCTTTTGGACATTAGTCTAGGCAATACTTTTTTTGGATATGACACCAAAACCACAGACAACAATAGCAAAAATACACAAATGGATTGCAACAAATGGAAAGGCTGTTATACAGCAAATGAAACAATCAACAGAGTGAAGAGACAACCTATGGAATGGCAGAAAATATTTGCTTACTTTACATTTAATAGGGGATTAATATCCAAAATGTATAAGGAATTTAAACAACTCAGTGAGAAGAAAACTTACAACTTGGATATAAATTGGGCAAGGGATCTGAGTAGACATTTCACTAGGAAGACATACAACTCTCTAATAGGTATATAAATACTAATATCACTGAACATCTGGAAAATATAAATTAAAACCAGGTTATCACCTGGTATTTGAATGGCTCACATGTATTTGAATGGCTATTATCAAAAAGACAAAAGATAACAGGTGTGGGTGAGTATGTGACAAAAATCAGCATTTCATACTATTGATGGTAATGTAATTAGTAAACCATTATAAATGACAGTATTAAAATGTCTCCAAAAAATTACAAATAGAACTACCGTATGATCCAGAAATTCCACTTCTGAGTATATATTCAAAAGAAATGAAATTAATATATTAAAAATGTATCTATATCCTCATATTGCAGCATAATTCACAAGAGCTAAGATACGGAATCGACTTAAGTGGCATTGATGGATGAGTGGATAAAGAAAATGTGGTATATATATACAATGTAATATCATTCAGTCATAAAAAGGAAGGAAATCCTGTCATTTGCAATAATATCCAAGAACTTAGAAGATATTATATTAAGAGAAATAGGCCAGGCACAAAAAGACAAATACTTCATGATCTCTCTTATATGTGAAATTTAAAAGAGCCAAACTCATAAAAGTGGAGAGTAGAATGGTATTTTTCAGGAACTGGGATGGTTGGTGGGAAATGGAGAGATGTTAGAGTACACAGTTTCAGACAGACAGGAAGAATAAGTTCTCGTGATCTAGTGCACAGCATGATGACTACAGTTAATGATAATGTATGGTATGCTTAAAATATTCTATGAAAATTCATCTTAAATATTCTTACCACAAAATAATAAGTGTAAATATGTGAGGTGATGTATTTGTTAATTAGTTCAATAGTGGTAATAATTTCACAACATACACATATATCAAATACCATGTTGTATATCGTAAATAAAATTTTATTTATCAACTATATTTCAATAAAACTGGAGAACAAAAGAAAAATGAAAACAAAATTAAAGTTGATATAAATTTGGGAGATTTAAAAATGGTTCCTGGGGGGAACTGGCCGATGGCATAAGGGTTATGTTGCTGGACTCTCACGTGGTTGACTGCAGTTTGAGTCCCAGACCTAGTGGCTTAAAACTCATGGTGGAGGCATGTGCTTGCATTGTCCAAGATCCTAAGAGGAGAATGGAGGAGAAGGGATTGTGGCATGGCCATCCGCCCTGCGGAGTGATTTCTTGCTTTTTGTTTCTCTGTTTCTCTAGCTAGCACACACACCATATAGGAAAAAATCTCTACAAGAAAAAAAAAAAGAGAGAAAGAAAGAAAGAAAGAGAAAGAAAGAGAGAGAAAGAGAAAGAAAGAGAAAGAAACAAAGAAAGAAAGAAAGAAAGAGAGAGAGAGAGAGAGAGAGAGAGAGAAAGGAAGAAGGAAGGAAGGAAGGAAGGAAGGAAGGAAGGAAGGAAGGAAGGAAGGAGGAAAAGAAAGAAAGAAAGAAAGAAAGAAAGAGAGAGAGAGAGAGAGAGAGAGAGAGAGAGAGAGAGAAGGAAAGGAAAGGAAAGGAAAGAAAAGAAAAAAGAAAAGAAAAAAGAGAAGAGAAGAGAAGAGAAGAGAAGAGAAGAGAAGAGAAGAGAAGAGAAGAGAAGAGAAAAGAAAATGGTTTCTGGGACCAGCAGTTGGCATAATGGTTATGCTGCTAGATTCCCACATAGTCTATCACAGTGTGAGTCCTGAACCCGGCAGCTTTAAAGTCATGCTAGGCACATGCACATGTGTGCCCAAAATCCTGAGACAAGAATGGAGGGAAAGGGATTATGATGTGGCCATCTCCCCGGGAGGTGATTTCTCACTTTCTGTCTGTCTCTCTGGTGAGCACACACAGCCTATAGCAAAAATCTGTCTCTGAAAAAAAAAAAAAAAAAGAAAAAGAAGAAAATGTTTCCTAAATGAACACTCACGTCCTAATTTCTAAAACCTATGAATATTATTTTTTAAGTTTATTTATTTTTTCCATGAGTTAGAAAGAGAAAGAGAGGCAGAGTCTTAAAGCTGTAATCCACCCCAGCTTCAGCTATCCCAGGATCATGGGCACATCTGGTGTGTTCAGGGAGGTCTTCCTACATGAACCTTACCATATCGGTTAGACTAACAGATCATTGAGTTCCTGCTGTTCCCATCATCTGGCCCCCCCCTTTTACAAGAAAGGGCTAATATAGATGTTCAAAATTGTTTTGCTATGAGGAGAAAATCCTAAATTATCTGGGTGGGCCCTACATGCTACCAGAAGTGACTGTATGAGAAAAAGGCAGTAAGGGAGATTAAACACACACAGAGGAGGAAGACATTTGAAGGTGGGGTCCGTGATTAGAGTAATGTGACCTGAGGCCAAGGTATATGGGTGGCTACCAGGAACTGGGAGAATCGAGAAACAGAGTCTACCCAAGTGCCTCTGGATTGTGCAAGGCCATGCTGACAAACCGATTTTAGACTAGGCCATTGAAACTCTGAGAGAATATACAGCTATTGTTTTTCAGAAAAAAAAAAAAAATTGTGTGGGAGTGACCAATTTTAAATAGGAGGGTTACAGTAGGGTGGTATCCATTGAGAAGAGGAATGAAATCAAACTTGTGAAAAAAGGACACAGTAAGCACGTTGATACTGGAGGAAGAACTTTGCAAAGACAGGCAAAAAGAAATGTAAATACTGAGTTGTCAGAAAAGTCATGATATATTTTTCTATGCAAAAATGTGCCATGACTTTTCTGACGACCAAATACTCTGAACAGGAAAATGGCAGATTATTCAAGAGACAGTAGGAAAGCTAATGTAATTGTAGATTGATGAGCAAAGGGAATATTATAAGGAGACTAAGGTTGTAGATGAGAATTTTTAGTTTCTTAACATCTCTTTCTGTGTACTTCTTTTTTTTTTTTTTTTTTTTTGGAGAGGTTTTTGCTATAGGCCACATGCGCTCACCAGAAAGACAGACAGACAGACAGACAGAAAACGAGAAATCACCCCCCCAGGGGGGATGGCCATGCTGAAATCTTTTCTACTCCATTCTCCTCGCAGGATCTTGGGCATGCACGCACACACGCCTGGTGCGAGTTTAAGCCACTGTGTCTTGTACTTGAAACGCGGTCAACTACATGGGAGTCCAGCGACATAGCCATTATGCCAATTGCTGGTCCCTTTCTGTGTACTTCTAAATGAAATAAATTTGGGGGAAAATATAGGAAAGGAATAGGATCCCTGTCTAGTTTCCCTTGCATTGTATATCATCAAATCTTTTAAAGAAAGGACTTGACAAATCCTTATTGGAAGGAGTAGTTCAGTTGCTGTAGCATGTAATATTTGAGAAAATAATGACAACATACATCTAAGATGTATTATAATGATGATGTTTCTATACATGCTTGAGTTTGTAAATGCTGTGCTAATTAAAATAAGAGTCATGCACAATTTCATTTTAAATCTATTCTTAGGTGGTTATTTTCTTTGATAACAGAGTTTATTTTCCACATTTATGTAATTAGACACACATTTACCAATCCTCGATCCAGTGTGGTAAATTAATACTGACCTAAGAAAACACAGAGTTGTTCCAAAATGTCATTGTAACAGATCATATTAGACAGAGCATGCATATATCCTAAATAGGAGAACCATTTATACAACAAAAATGTCACTGAAGAGAGAAGAGATGAAAAAGCCATCTTCATTAAGAACAAAACAAACCATGGCATTAACACCAGGGAATTATGTAAGTGTGGCATTTTCTGCAGGCATTTAAAAATACTAAGCAGAAGTTCATCATATCCACATCTTAATGTGTCTTATATTCTTCAAGAACATAATGGATTATATCTTAAATATTCTATTCGATTTCTTTGTAGTGTACATCTATACAAAATTCACAGCAGATGTATGAAGACATTTTCAGTGAGTTTCCTGATAGAAAACACTCAATAATGAATTTAATCATACTTTCTATTATAGTCAGTATTACTAGTGAAGGTTCCATACTTACTTATATTTTAAAATATAAAGATATGTTTATTTCATAAAGCCCCTTGTGATTGATATTATTGAATTTAAGTAGCTGGGGAGACTGTACAGATGATTATGTCAAGGACTTTTTTTTTTTCATTTATATTGGTTCCCATCATAAGTGTTCCCTGTATTTGGGGGAGATTCCACATAGCAACAGTAACCTAAACAAAGTGGAATAAAGCCATTTAGTAAAAGATTGGAGGATGGAGATAAAATTTATTTGAGCAGAATATTATTTAATGTTATCATATTCACTGATTTTAGACATTTTGCGATAGAACTAAAGAATTTAAATTTTCATAACAGTTTCAACCACAGCAAATGTATTTCCAAAATTTTCTAGGATATCTAAAACATTCAAATATTTATTAGCTCCATCATGTCTCTGCTCTAGTGTCTTCACTCTCTTCCTCACTCTCTTCTTTCTTATAAGACTCCATTGACAAGGACGTCCAATTGGTCATATTTTAGAGGTTTTATTTCTTATTTGAACCACCCTACATCTTTATCAATTATATCTCCTTTTAAAATCAATTCTTTGACTTAATAATTGTTTTTCAGTCCTTGTTGATTCATTGAGAACACCAGCTCACCATGGGTCTCTTTATTGATAGCATTTTCTTTTTATTAGTAGTAATACTTTTGGTTTGTTTATGTATCTTGACTTTTAATTGAATTGTGGATATTGTGTTCAAACTGATACACAGTATGTTTTAAAATTTATGTATAGTTTTGTTTACAAACTCTTTTTGTCAGACAAGTGATTAGGATAATGGGCTGTCCACGCTGACATTTTTATGGGATCAATTTGAGCCAGTATTGAAGACAGCTTTAATTAGATTGAGTTCTCTTGTGAACAGATAAACCTCAACCTCCCAAGCTGCTTTGTTAATTTTTTTTTTCAACTGGAAAGGGCATGATTGTGGTTTAATATTTTGGCAGTGACTGAGAACATAAACATAGCACTATATGATTTTTCTCTGTTGATGTTTGCTCTTACTTTCTTGGTAAAACTGAAAGAATAGTACAAGTAGAATTAGTTTTTCCAATGCTCTATTCTGTGTTTGCAACTCTTCAAATTCTTCCTGTTTTACCTGACCACACCACATTGCAAGGATTCTGCCGATTCTCCCTTATCCCAGTAAAATCTATGACAGGACCTCCTATGCCCACACCGGAGGTTAGTGCCCAGTAGCTGGACTCCCACATGGCCAACGGTGGTTCAAGTCCCAGACCAGGTGGCTACAAACTTACACTGGGCACATGTGTGTGCATGCCCAAAATCCTGAGAGGGAAATAGAGGAGAAGGGATTGTGGCATGGCCATCCCACTGGGGCATGATTCTAGCTTCCTATCTCTCTGTCTCTCTCCATCTCTCTGGTGAGTGCACACACCATATAGCAAAAATCTATCCCTACCTCAAAAAAAAAGAAAAAAAGCTTGTATTGCTCTGTTCATCTATATAGTGCTTGTGCTTGTTTCTCTTTAGAATTTATTTCATAAGGAATCTTATATCTACCACTCTTCACCAGCCTTGTTAAATAAAAACTATTATGTTCATTTTTCTAGATTAACTTGTTTTAGCACTATTGGAAAAAGGTCTTTTTTGTTCTTTTCTGTCATAAGTGCAAATGGAAGTTCTTTTTTAGTCTCTGGATGCAAAGAATCACCTCAAAAGTTACTTCAACTTCTAAATGATAGCAACTGTGCTTTATCTTTTTATTCGTAATAAATGGAACTGAGCTCAGCAGGCGATATAGTGGTTAAGGTGCTGGACTCCCACATGGCTGACTGCTGTTCGAGTCCTGAACCCAGTAACTTGAAACTCATGCCAGGCGAATGTGCGTATGTGACCAAAATCCCAAGAGGGGAATGGAGGAGAAGGGATTGCAGTGTAGCCATTGCCCTGGGGGGGGGGGGGGGGATTTCTTACCTTCTGTCTCTGTCTCTCTGGTGAGTACATGTATCTTACACAACAACGACAACAACAAAACATTTGAAAAAAAAAGTGGAACTGTTCCTAAAAATGTTTGATAAATAAATGGATCTTATATCTCTAAAATAGTTACATAGCAGTTGTTAGGTATTTAAGTTGAAACACTGACAAGTACTTAAGACAGTTTTAGAGATTCCTTTCTTTGAATAGTCAGTAAATAGAATTCCTGACATAGGTTTAACTATATAGAACACTAGCAAAATCTAATCAAACTGATACAAAAGAAAGTAATGGCTTAGGCGAAACTCTTTTAAATTCACGTGTGCCATCATTATTTTCATCATTTTGTTATTCTGTTCAACATCACAGCTGACATTTATTGTGAGTTTGCTGTGTACCCATCTTCCTGTTGAGCTTTTCATGGATTATCTCATTTAATATTCATACCAATTCTATGGGGCAATTACTATTATACAAAGTAAATGAAATAGAAGAGCAAAACAATATGATTAATCTTTAATTTTTAATTTAACATCTCTTAATATGTTTACACATATATCCAATGGGAAATAAACTCTAGCACATTAATATTTTTCTAGCTATGAGTCTCACTAGTGACTATAATGTATTAAATCCAAATAAGGCATATCACTGATAAATAACATGAAAGACAAGTTTTTCTGTAACCCACATTCTAATCTGTATTCTATAGCAAAACTAGGAACTTTTTTTTCCCATTGTTAAAGGGTACATGCATATGCCAGGGAGAGAGAAAGAGAAAGAGAAGGCAGACCCCAACGTGGGGTGATCACACTGCAATCCTTTTACTCCTCCCCATCAGGGTTTTGGGCACACAGGCTTGCCCAGCTTGGTTTTCAATTTGTTGGGGCTGGGATTCAAAGATAACTGGCCATGAGGGATCTGGCTCCTTCAACTGTTGTGTTAAGGGGCTGGCCCTGGATTGTACATAAATACAAATAATTGGATAGGTAGCATTTGCAAAAAAGATCCTTTCTTTAAGATAAAATCAATATAGAATTTTTTATCTTTGTACATGTGCTAATAAATGATATACCACTTATTAATAATCTTCTCTTGCACTAATGTTGAGAGTCTCTTCTTGACATTAGAAATGTGGGCAAAAATATAAGCAAACCAGAGAGCTTCCTTGAAAATAGAATACCATGTCAGCGTTACTTACAAAAATTAGAGGTTTGTCTTATTCTTAAGTATATAAAAAATTAAGAATACACTGCCACATTTAATCATGTGCTCTGTCATGAGGTTTATACTATGTTACATAACTCATCCACTAAATATGGCACCTGTATTGGGTGCTTTTTGTTGCAAGACTCAGAAATCAATTTCACTAACTTAACAAAAATACAATTTATTTTAAAGATAAGGAATTTTGTAGCGTGTCAAAATGGTCATTGATTCATCAAACATAAAATTTAGGAATAGGGGCCAGTTCAGGTTTCCAGATAATTAGAGCTGATTTTTTTCAAGTTCCACCATGGAGGTACTTCAGCCTGAGAGGAAAATCTTAAGGGGAGAGAGTCCAGGTAGCTTAATCTGGATTACATCCTGCCCTTGGAGGATGGAGGGCAGGGCACCTTGAATTAGATCAATTCTCAAAGATAAATTTTACTACTGTAAACAGAAAACAGAGAGTAATGGATACCATGCGGACTGAGGTATCAAATATCTACCATTGCCTACCAAATACCTACCATCTACCTCCAAACGGAGGTAGAATAAAAGCTCAGTGAAGTTAGATTAGCAATTCGTCATATTATAGTCTACTCGTTTCCAACAGAGAGTAGTAGTGTTCTTAAAGAACTTTCTGTATTTGTTTTGTATTTGCAAAACACATATGCAAAGATAGGCATGGAGAAGTTAGTCTCCAAGTGGGGCGGCAAAGTGGTGCATTTATTTAGAAGTCAATAAAAAATAAAAGCCAGGGGGGCAGTAGGTGGCATTGTGGTTAAGGTGTTGGAAGGCTTAACCCACATGGCTGACTGTGTCTAGACCTGGTGGCTTGACAATCACACCAGGTGCATGTGTTTGCATGTACAAAATCCCAGGAGAACAGAGGAGAAGGGACTGGACTGCAGTGTGTCCATCCCCCAGGGGGTGGTTTCTCACTTTCCTTTTCACTCTTTCTCTCCGGCAAGTGCACACACCCTATGGCAAAAAGTAAATAAATGAATAAAAAAATTTTAAAAATAATCAATAAAAATAAATAAAGCTAATGGTTTGCATTTTCAAAGGACAAAATTTATGTGCTGGAGGTTAGGTAAGATTCAAAAGAATGGCTTCTTCCTTGTTTAACTTTAGTCTCTTCTATTTCTCTGGTGTTAGCACACTTTGAGCAGCTCTCCATCATTATGTCAGAGTAGTACTTCATAATATTTTTCACATTTTCTGCCTCATACATCAAACTATAGAATTTTATCCATAAGGCAGAGCTGTCATTCTGTAAAATTTTTAGCAATGTTCTCATTTTTATCTGACATCTAGAAATACCTAAAGTAATAAAAAATCATTTTTACCTCATATTTGCTTTGGTTTTCATTCTGTCCCTGTCAGTCTATATACAGTATAGCAAGGGAAGATTTATACAACATCATTTGGGTGTTCTAGACTCAGACAAAGAATCCTCACCTTAACTGGTTTTTTTCCTCCACAGAATTTTATACAAAAGCATAAAACCTACACTTGAAATAATACCCTCCTCTTAAAACTTTATTTTTTGGGTATGAATATGTTCTCTCCATTGTGTAGAAAGCTATGCTATAAATAATTCATATATAAAATTATTCCACAACCACAAGGAAAGAAAGACTTTGTTTCTTCAAGAATGTTATTATTCTGGGTAACTTAATGGACATATTAGGAAATCACATTTATGTTGTTTAGTGTTATATAATTTTCAACTAGCTACCAAGATACATAAAATAGGGTTTTACCAACATCCCGGTTTCAATTCAATACTGAGAATGCAAACTAAACAGTGAAATAGTTCCTAATTTTCAACCTTCTTTACCAAAGTGGTTTAATTAAATATGTAGGTCCAATCTTCAACATGTTTAACTTTAAGGCATAAGACCTCAAAAGCACTATTTAAAGAAGCAAGAGATGTTTATTACCTTAAAAATCAAAAATGCTATATAATATTTATAAACATGATCCTGCATTTGTGTTTATAGACTTATTTAAAAAAATAAACATAAATTGTATGAAGCACTTTGTATGTGACAAATACCATGTAAATGCATTAATTTTACGGATCCCCAAATAAAGCTACATACGGGTGATGTTCTTATTAAATACTGAAGAAACTGAGGCTCAGGGTCCAGCAGTTAGCTTAATAGCTATGTCACTGGACTCCCACGTACCCAGTGACTTAAACTCATGCCAGGCACGTGTGCGTGCGTGCCCAAGATCCTGAGAGGAGAATGGAGGAGAAGGGATTGCGGCGTGGCCATTCCCCCTGGGGGGTGATTTCTCGCTTTCTGACTGTCTTTCTCTGTCTTTTTGACAAGCACACATGCCATGCCCTATAGCAAAAACCTCTTCCAAAAAAAAAAAAAAAGAAGAAAGAAAGGAAGGGAGAAAGAAAGAAACTGAGGCTCAGAGGGGTTTACCACCTTGCTGGGTCCATAAAACAAGACACAGCGCTGGCATTGCAATCTCAGTTGCTCTGCTTTATGCTGAGGCTTCACTGTACACAAACGGAAGAACATCAGGTTGAAAATATTGCAATGTCTTTTAATCAAGTCTATGCTTTCCAAAGCCATGATTTTATAAGAGAGACATAGGAGATGAAGTTGATAGATTTCATCGCTGCAGTTAATAATCTGTTTTGACACAGAAGTAAACTTCAAAACAGGGCTATTAAGATAATTAATTGTACCAGCCCATAGCATAGTGATTAAGGCAGGCAGGTCCCACGTGATTGACTGTGTGGTTTGAATCCTGGACTGTCAACTTGAAAAACGCAGCAGGCACGCATGTTTGTGTACCCAAAATCCTGAAAGGAGAAATGGAGAAGGGAATGTGATGTGGCCATCCCCTATGAGGGGTTGCTTTCTTACTTTCTCTCTTATCTCTTTCTCTCTCTCTCTCTGGTGAGTGCACATACCTGCTGGCAGATTGGGGAACAAAAAAAGAATTCATGAATGCACAATAGAAGAAAATGAGGGATGGGGTGGTGGCACAGCCATAATGCCGTGCTCTGTGAGGTTGACCCATAGGGAAAGGTTCTGGATTCGTGTCTGGAGATCTCCCTGAATACCTTGTGTGTAAGTGCATGGCCATGATCTGAGGCTGGCTATGGCTGGCTGTGGCAGCCTGGGAGTCGACCCTGTTTTGAGGTATCTCTCCTTTCTCTTTCTGTCTTTCTCACTCATGGAAGAGAGAAACAAAGTAACTTAAAAACAAAAGAAAGAAAATGATCTCTTACCATATATATATATATATATATATATATATATATATATATATATATATATATATATATATATTGGATCCATGTTCTAGGAGAAAAGATGAGAGTGATGGGCAGTATTTGGGAAGTGCTGCATGCTCTCTTCTCAATTTACCTTACCACATTAATATGAGCACCCTGAGGCCAGCTTATGTTTACTTATCTCAATTTATTTGAAATCATCAATGAGTACATACATACGTAATTTGAGAAATGTTACTAAAGACTGAGTGAAAAATCTGGTTTGATTGTTGTAACTGGGGAATATTAGATCTTCTGAAAGCAGTTATAGAAATCAAATCAGATAGACTAGCTTTCATCAAGCCCTGACAAAGAGTACGATGGAGTTTCTCTGAATGCCAATGATGTGACTGGATCAATAAGGATTAGCAAAAATACACAAATATGCTATATATTTACGACGATATGATAGTCTTATGGTTGTTGTTTATTACCACTTCATCATTTTGTGTGTGAAACTAGGTGAAGAGACAAGATGAAACTAGTTTTCATCATTTTAAATAAAATTAAAATTATTAAATTATAGCAATACATAGCTTACGTAAAGTCACGGCATAAGATAAAGGATTTTTCCCCCTAAGTTTTGATTTAGCATGTCATTATAAAGATACAAACCAAAAATGGCGTTTAATTTTATTGCCAAGGGCGTGTGTGCGCATGAGAGAGGGAGAAAGAGGGGAAACCGCCTCCCAGTGGAGAGAAGTCACACTGCAATCCTCTCCTCCTTTTCTGACCCCATCAGGATCTTGGACACACACATACACGCGTTCTTCAGGTCACTGTGACCGGGATTCAGATCTACGTTGGCCATATGGGATCAGGCTCCCTGTGCTCTGCACTGAACTGTTGCGTTATGGGACCGGCCCTCAAATTCTATTTTTAATAATAGAACATAGAATAGTTTCCTTTATTTCTGAACTATTTTTATTTTCACATATTGGTTTTATAATGATGTCTACATTTTGCCTCAAAATTAATTTTAAAATCCTAATGATGCATAGAACGTTTTTTTTTCCTTTAAAATGTTGCCATTTCCAGACCCTAATCTGTACTTTAGATAACATGCCACCAGGTGGCAGTAATGTCCCCATTAAAACAGGCAGTGGTTTTTTCCTAGCAGTCTATTAACAAAACACTACATTCTGCATTTATTAATAAAAATAGAGTTTTTATTAGCTGGCTAATACAGTAGCAATGGATAGATAGTCTGTAAGTTTGATACTTTAAATGTTGTTAAAGATAAAAATCCAAAGGAAAGGATTTTTGTTGAGGTCTTAACAAATGGAATTGCAGAATTTCATTACATAGATCATTTCATTTTGAATCCTAAAAACTAGATGACAAAGGAAGTATTCGACTTTCCTTATTCGATGGAAACTGAGCTTCAGTAACTCTTGAAATGATAGATTTGATATATAAATCTGTCTAACAACAGCAAAAAAAATTCATGCTTTGTCAATTTTATCTTGTCAACTAATACTGAGTCCCAGATGAGAATTAAATTGTGAATCTCAATTTTCAGGTGTCAAGATCTTTTTTTTTTGGAGAGGTTTTTCGCTATAGGGCACGTGCGCTCGCCAGACAGACAGAGAGAGACATAGAGACAGAAAGCGAGAAATCACCCCCCCCCCCCAGGGGGGATGGTCACGCCGCAATCCCTTCTCCTCCATTCTCCTCCTGGGATCTTGGGCATGCATGCACACGCGCCTGGCATGAGTTTTAAGCCACCGGGTTCGGGACGTGAACCACGGTCGACTACGTGGGAGTACAGCGACATAGCCATTATGCTAACTGCTGGTTCCCTAGGTGTCAAGATCTTAAATACTCATCTACCCATTGCTGTCTGGGCACATCGTCACTTTCTAACGTGATGACAACCACTCAGATGTTATTTGATGCATTTTTGCAGGGACCGAGGGGTTCCCTTTTCTTCACGGTGTGTTGATCTTCACTCTCTCAGTTACCACTTGCCTGTTCCTGTCTGATGGTATCTTCTCTCAAATTAGTGACTGTTTTGTGCTTTCTTAGCCCTTTACCCTGATTCATTCACCTTAAGGACTAGTGCTATCGTTTTCCACCTTTCATGAATGAAGAAATTAAGAAACAGAGTTTAAGGTATTCCCATAAAGTAACACAGCCCATGAAGGCAAAGTCAGCATTAGAACCCAGAAGGGCTGAGTCTTGAGCACATTTTATTACCCAGTTCCTCACTGTGTTACGATGGAAAAAAAAAAAGTTTGACCCTAATACGGTAGGAAAACATTTCATATTATGTCTATGATTCTTAAATATATACGAGGAGAGATGTCATCACAATGCAAAATAGAGACTCTTAAAATCAAATATGGATTTTTTAAATAATTACTGCAGTATAGGTAAGATTGGTGTTCTCATCTAAAATGACACATTTCTGAAAATTTTATAGTAAGCAGTTTAACGATATGAATCAGGCGCATTAGAAAAATTGGTTTTTTTTTTAATGCCAGCAGGTGGCATGCTGGCTAAGGTGCTGGACTCCCACATGGCCAACTGAGGTCTGAGTCCTAGATCTGGTGGCTTGCTTTCTCACTTTCCCTCTCTCTTTCTCTGGTGAGCACGTATGCCCTATAACAGATTTTAAAATAATAAAAATGATAAATAAAATGAAATAAATAATCCTTTTAAAAAGTTTTGAGCTAGCAGGTGGCATAGTGGCTTAGGTGCTGGGTGCCACAAGGCTAACTGCTCTGTTTAAGTCCTGGACACGGCAGCTTGAGAAAACATGCTAGGCACATGTGGGGACATACCCAAAATCCCAAGAGGAGAAGGGACTGCAGCTTAGCCATCCACCTGGGGGTGATTTTTCACTATTCCCCCAGCCTATCTCCAGTGAACACATACGCCCATAGCAACAACTAAATAAATAAGAAAACGTTTTAAGATTTGACCTTTGATCTAGTGATTTTAAATCTAAGCAGTTCCCAAACAAAACAGTTAGCAATGAACAATGTAAAATGCCATATTATTTGTCACACAAGTCAGAATTTGGAAACAGTTAAATTTATCCTCATGGGAAACTGCGTTTCAACCTTGACTGTCCATCACAATATCTGTACAGGGTCAACCTGGAATCACAGACTGAGAATATTCTTTTCTCTCTTTCTTTCTTTTTTTTTTTTTTTTTTTGTTGTTGTTGTTGTTGTTGAGGTTTCTGCTATAGGGCACTTGAGCTCGCCAGAAAGACAGAGAGAGACAGAGAGACAGAAAGTGAGAAATCACCCCCCGGGAGGATGGCCACACCACAATCCCCTCTCCTCCATTCTCCTCTCAAGATCTTGGGCACGCACGCACACGCGCCCGGCGTGAGTCTAAGCTACCAGGTCTGGGACTCAAACCATGGTCAACTACATGGGATTCCAGCGACATAGCCATTACACCAACTGCTGGTCCCAAGACTGCGAATTTTCAAAAGGTCCACAGATGATTTGTTTCAGTCACTGTGAAATAAATTATGATATCTATTTAGCATTATTTTATCCGAGGTCAGCAGGTAGCATGGTGGTTAAGGTGCTGGACTCCCACAGGGCCAATTGTAGTTTGGGTCTCAGATCTGGGGCTTGAAACTCATGTCAGCCATGTGTACATGTGTGCCCAAAATCCTGAGAAGAGAAGGGAGGAGAAGGGATTGTGGCATGACCATCCTCCCCAGGGGGGTGGATTTCTCACTTTCCATCTCTCTGTCTGTCTCTGTCTCTTCAGCAAGTATACATGCCCAATAGTAAAAGAATCTCTCTAAAAATATATATATATTTTATCCATTAAAATTATACTCAACTGTACAGTATAACAAAATATTTTTCACATGTTAATAATTAAAATATAGTAGCATTATGGTTTAGATAAGATAAAAAATTGAGTAAACATATGGGAACATGTTGAACAAATATGACACAAAAATTCACTTGGGTCTATATTTCATTAAGAGACAAAAATTATGCATAGAACCTGTGCATCTGCTCTAAGGTTCAGGTTCATTTATTTTCACTGCGAATTTCACAGCCAAGTAACATACATTTTGTTATAGGTGGTGTTTCTGTTTGGTTAACCTTAAATCTGTAGGTACTAACACACTATCTTGAAGACAGCTGGCACTCAAAAAAAAAAAAGTCACTGAATTGACAAACAAATGAGACAAAGGCTGAATGAATGAATGAACAGAGAGAAAATAATTTACAGAACATTTTACATATTAATACATCCTTGGGATATATTAAAATTTCCACTTTAAAATTTTTAATTTTTTGTCATAGAGTACATGTGCTCGCTGGAGAGTAGAAGGACAGAGAGATATAGAGAGAGGTAAAATAAGAAATCATCCCCCGGTGGGATGGCCATGCCACAGTCTCCTCTCCTCCCTTCTCATCTTGGAATTTTGGGCACACATGCATATGTGCCTAGAGTCATTTTGTAAGCTGCCAGGTCCAGGACTCAAACTGTGGATGACTGTGTGGGAGTCCAGCACCTTAACCACCAAACCAGCTGCTGGCCCCTATATTTGTTTTCTTATCTTTTATTTTCTAATCTGAGTTTCTTCACTCTTGTATAGCAATTTTTTGGAGGAGAATTTCCCCTACTCTTTATATGAAAACATATGAGTATCCTAAAAATATATAATTCTCTATTAATTCTTAATTGCCTTATGCTCTTTTTTAAAGGTTTGCAGACTTGAGTTTATGGTCAGAATTCTGTGTCAAATATTAGAATTGCAAATAGGGTACTCTTGCTTTGTATTAAAGGAACAAGAGCTGCCAGTGTCTGAAAAGTTAATTAGACAAAACAGACAATTAATTACATCTTATTAACGTGTAAAAGACCTGTGACAAATTGCACTAATTGCATGCTCTTATACATCTGAAGAGGTCAGACTACTTTAAAAGTATGTTGTTAATGGAAGACAAATGTATCTTTATGTGCTTGATAAGAATATTATAAACTGCATTATTTATGACTCTATTGAAATACTTAATAATTTTAAGCTTTAAATTAAACTGCTCATTAAACAGGAAAGCTAGTACCAAGTCCTTAAAATAGGCAATAAAAGCTTGCTGCAGTGTAAGATAAATTTGAAGGTCTAGCATTTCCTCAGTATGTCTTTATACCCTTATTTTTTTTAAGTGACTGAGCCCCGGAGATGTGAAACTTATCTTAATGTGTCCTCAGTAAAGGAAGAATACTCCCATTAACAGAACTCACCCCGAAGAAATATATGCTTCGTTTTAAAAGACCCTTAGTTGCTTAAACTTGGATATATTCAGTTGAATAGTCTCATTAACTCTTGCACTTTATTTCTAAACAAAAAAGATGGAAGGAAAAATAAAAAGAATAAAGCTATGGGTGTTTGGTTTTTGCAGGGGATTATGGGATGGTTAGGGAATGGTTGAGTTATAGTAGTAGTAAAGGAATATGTTTAAAAAAAGAAAAGAGGGAGAGAGACTAAGCACACCACAAAGTTTAGAGAGACAAAAATAAGTAGAAGAAAACGACTTAAAATGAGGAATGAGTCAGAGTGACTCTCACAGGCAAATACTTAATTACATAAAGGCACTCTGCATTTCTCTCATTGAGTACCTGTCAAGGGGAGGGAACACTAGCAATTCTAGAGGAAATTGTTTCTATTTCAGTTAACAGAACCGGATGCACACCCAAGACTCCCAGAGGGGCTTCACAAATAATGTAGATTATATTTCTTCAATTCCCCCAAACCAAAGCTTTTCCAAAATGAACCTGATTGATTCTGCATTTAAATGTCTAGTTGGTGAGTGCAACTCATCAAAGAACTGAGTGTGCTAATGAAATCACCGCTTTAATTTCACTCTGCCAGGATTCTGGAAACTACACACAGGTTTATGTTGAAATACGAAGCAATGATAAGACTCACACCATCAGGGACCAGCAGTTAGTGTAATGGCTATGTCGCTGGACTCCCATGTAATCGACCGTGGTTCACATCCCAGACCCAGTGGCTTAAAACTCACGCTGGGCGTGTGTGCGTGCGTGCCGAAGATCCAGAGAGGAGAATGGAGGAGAAGGGATTGTGTGACCATCCCCCTGGGGGGTGATTTCTCGCTTTCTGTCTGGCGAGGGAATGCTCCCTGTAGCATAAACCTCTCAAAAAAAAAAAAAAAAAAAAAAAAAAAAACCTCACACCATCCATTCTCTTTTTACTTATCTTTGCAGTTTCATCCTGTTTAAATGGACAGCTACATTAGAGTATACCAGAGACACTGTCCTTGTATAAGCAGACTCAAGTTGTATGATCTAAACATCTGAACATCAATGATTATTGTAATAGAAGGTCTACAGAAATCATTCACTGCCTTTTGCTCTTCTCTCTTTTCCTATCTATTGTCCATAGATCATATTCATATCAGAAAGATTTATAAAGTATCTACAGTAAGGTACTTTTTAAAGTTAGTGCATGTCTAGAAAAAAAAAGCCTAATATATAATACTCACTAAAATAATAATAGTTGAGCCTAAACCTGAATCATGGGTAGATCAATTTCACAAAATTTAAACTAAAGATATTGGCAGAGTATAGTGAAATTTATTAGAGAATAAGTAGACAGGTGACCTCTGAGATTAGAAAGGTAAGTCTTAAAGGGAGAATATATCACATCCATGGGCATGGCCATTCTAATATTTCAGCTGAACAACTTTTGGATTACCAAGAAATCTGTCATTATAAGAACATAGATTAAATTAGATGTCCAAATGTATAGAGAATGATATTATAAGTGATGTACTCAAAATCATGGTTCCTTGAAAAATTCCTGATACATTTTCTGTACTAAGTATTTGGTGACACTAAGTTTTTAATGTAACCACTTGTTTCCTATGCACACATTCTATGAGCTTTCTGCTTTTTAGTCTACATTTTTAAAGTTTATTTCACATGAGAAAGAGAGAGAGAAAGTGATACCCCTGACAGTTTAATGCCCCCACACTTTAATGCCCAGACAGCCTTCCATCCAGCCAGGATCACAGGCATGCCTACAGGCAAATGTGGTGTGTTTGGGTCAATCCAGATTCTGAATTTAAGGTCTTTCCATAAGGTTCAGTATCACAAGATGACACTAAAGCTTGCCACTATGGCCAGACCTTATAAACTTTTATTCTAGAGAGAATTTGTCATTATTTCTAATTATTTCCAGCATATTCTCCAAGTCAAAAACTAAGTTTCAGAGAGAGAAAGTTACATATAAAGCACAGGCAACAAAAGCCAAAAGTAGATGAATCTGATGATATCAAATTAAAAAGCTGCACAGCAGAGAAAAGAATCAACAAAGTGAAGAGACAACCTACAAAATGGGAGAAGATATCAACAAACTATTTGTCTGGCAAGGGATTAATAACCAGAATATAGAAGGAACTCAAAGTACTCAGCAGAAAATAAAAAACTAATTCAGCTAAAAGATGGGCAAATGATCTGAATAGATATTCCTCATAAGAAGACATACAAATGGGAATGAGTACTATTTAAGAAGAACCTGCAGGGCTGCATTCCTTCTGAAGGCCCTAGAGAGGATCTATTTTTCATTTCATTTTTGCCTTTTCCAGATTCTAAAGACTGTCTACATATGTGACCACTTCTTCCATCTTTGAACTACTGTGTAGCATCTGCTAGTATCTCTCTGTCTCTCTCATGTTGCTCCTGTAATCCTATTATTTTCTAGCTGATTCTAATCCTCCTGCCTCCCTCTTATAAGGACCCTTGTCATTGTATTGGACTCAACTAAATAATACAGGATAATTTCCTAATCACCAAATTCTTAATTAAGGCCATACCATGGTGTGGCAATAAAACATGATGCTTTAAGAGGCTGATCCAAATGAGAAGGTCCTGAATTCATGTCCAGAGACTTCTCTAAGCAGGATAGACATGTCTGTGCCCATGACTCAGGACTGGCTGGAGGCTGAATTATATCATGGCATCAAGCCACTCTTTGGGGTGCCATCTCTCTGTCTTATTCATGCAAAAAAAGAAATACAAAACCAAACAAAAATATATTTAATTTGATCACAGTTAAAAATTACATTTATCAAATGAAATAACATATTCATATGTTTTGGCAATGAGGATGTGGACACGCTGGGGGTGGAAGGTGTCACTACTCAGCCTTCACAACATGGTTTCCTGTGGAACCAACTGGTAGGGAAACTATTGGACAGTATATTGATAACCCTAACTTACACTTCAGAATTTTACAATGTAATTGTTGTGTCAACCTTGTAGCCTAGTAGGAAAGAGAAACGGGATCTCACATGGCAACCATGGTTCAAGTCCCAACCCAAGCAACTTGAAAAATATGCTGGTCACATGCACATGGTGCCTAAAATCTTGACAGAATGGAGGGCTGCAGGAGAAGGGATTGTAGCATGAAAGCTTCATTGGAGGGTGCTTTCTCCATTTCCTTTTCTCTACCTCTTTCTTTCTTTCTCTCCCTCTTTCTTTCTTTCTTTTCTTTCTTTCTTTCTTTCTTTCTTTCTTTCTTTCTTTCTTTCTTTCTTTCTTTCTTTCTTCTTTCTTTCTTCTTTCTTTCTTTCTTTCTTTCTTTCTTTCTTTCTTTCTTTCTTTCTTTCTTTCTTTCTTTTTTTGGAGAGGTATTTGCTAAAAAGCGTGTATGCTCGCCAGACAGACAGAGAGAGACAAAGAGACAGAAAGCGAGAAATCACCCCCCAGGGGGGATGGCCTCACTGCAATCCCTTCTCCTCCATTCTCCTCTCGGGATCTTGGGCACGCACGCACACGCGCCCGGTGTGAGTTTTAAGTCAATGGGTCCAGGACGCGAACCGCGGTCGACTACGTGGGAGTCCAGCAACATAGCCATTACGCTAACAGCTGGTTCCCTCAAACCATTTTTTAGAGAGCTCTAAAGGTAGAATGAATGTGGACCTGGACTTTGTACCCATCTCTTCACTGATGGTGCTGTCAGGACTTCAGAGAAAAAAATCTTGAGTAAGATTTGGTAGAGGAACGTAGTAGCTATGAGATGTCAGTAGCCAACAGTGCTGAGTCTCTGGACTCTGAAGGATATCTGGTTAGCTCACCACGGTACCCCTGCATGCTTTATCAAGGGCAGAATCCATGAGTACTTAATAATATATAAATAGTAAGCCACCCCACGACCTTCCGGCATAGTATCTAGGGTTCCAGTTTTCTCTTTCTCCTTCCTCACAAGATATTGGTCCCTATCATAAAGGTTAATTCTCTGTGTCAGCCAGTTTGACAGGTTAAGTGCCTGATCTCGTTCTTGATCCACTATCTCAATAGAAAAAGAAGCAATCTTTTCGGTTGCACATCAAACATATGTGAGTTAGATCATATTCTGGGCAATAAAACACATTTTAACACGTTTGAAATAATTAGGATGCAAATTTGTCCTCAGATAATAACGAAATCAAGCTAAAAATGTACAGCAGAAAGATATCTTGAAAATCTCCAAATATTTGTAAACAGCATACTTTAAAATATCCCATTGATGAAATCCAAACTCACAAGGAAAATTCAACAATATTTTTTATTGAATGGAAATACAACACAATCTATCAAAACTTATGGGCTGCAGCTGAAATGGTGCTTAGAGGACAATTTATGGAATTAAAGACTGATAGTGAAAAGGAAGAAAATGATCAAATTAATGATCTAAGCTTCTACTTTAAGAAGTAGAGAAAAAGGTCTGGCCCCATAGCATGACAGGTAAGTGTTGTAGGTTGGGAGACTGATCGCATATGATGATCAATAATGGTTAGAAACCGGATGCCCCCATAAAACACATACACGCTTCCCCAGAGACTTGAAAAACATGATGGATGCATGTATGTGCTCAAAATCTTGACAGGAAGAAGAAATGGAGGAGAAAGAATTGCACTGGGACCAAACCCATCGTGAGATGCTTTCTTTGGTGAGCACAGGCATCCTCTGGCAATTAAAGAAAAAAGAAACAGAATAAGAAATGTCAATTAGATCCAAGGCATGACAGAAGACATAATAAAAATAAGAGCAAAAATCAACAGAATTAAGAATAGAAGAACAATTTAAAGACTATTTAAGCCACTTATTGTTCTTTGGGAAACATTTAATATAATTAATAAACATTGATCTAGGCAGACCAACATGTTAGAGATTTTATTCTAAGTGTAATGAGAGTCCGTTGAGAAGCTGTACTCAGATAAGAGTAAAATGACCATATTTGAGTTTTAAAAATGATTTTCCTGGATGCTCATTGGAAACTAAATTGGATATGGGCAAGAGTTAAAACCTAGAGATGAGAAAGGGGGTATTTCCATTGTCTAGACAAATATAGAGTTCTATTATAGTGACACCAGAGCTCTGGAGATGTGGGCATGTTTGATACACAACTTGTAGTAGCATTAAAGGACTTGTTCAAGTATTAGAAGTAGACAGAAATATAGAGACTCAGCAAACTTAGATACTGAGTTAGAGAAGATTAAGAAAAGTGCAGATTGGTGGGAAGAAACTAAGAATTCAGTCACTGACAATGAACGACTTGCCTGATAGCTACAAGTATACTTGAAAAGATATCATCAGTAAAGGAGACTTAGAAGGACAGAAACAGTAGATAAGAAACAGTAAAGCCAATTGATGTATTTCTCAGCCTCTCTCTACTCATACTCATAACATTATACCCAAGACAATTGCAGTCTCTTCTAGTCCTCATCAAGACCAGGGGATTCTTTTTTCTTTTTTCTTTTTCAAGAGAGATTTTGCTATAGGGCACATGCACTCACCAGAGTGACAGAGACACACACACACCCGGTTTGAATATTAAGCTGCCGAGTCTGGGACTTGAACTGTGGTCAACTATGCGGGAGTTCAGCAATGTAACTATTACCCCATCTGCTGGTCCCAAGACCAGGAGATTCTCAAAAAGAGAGTGAATTAGAAATTCACTGGGAGCCAGCAGGTGGTGTGGTGGTTAGGGAGCTAGATTCCCACATGGCCTACCACAAGTTCAAATCACAGACACAGCAAATCATGCTGGACATGTGTATGTGAATGCCCAAAATCCCAGGAGGAGAAAGGAGAAGGAGGGATTGTGACATGATCATCCCCCTGGGGTGCGGGGAGTGATTTCTCACTTTCCCTCTTTCTGTCTTGCTCTGTCTCTTTCTGTTCTGGTGAAAGCATGCACCCTGTGGCAAAACATTAAAAAAAAAAAAAAAGAAAAAAAGAAAGAAAGAAATTCATCAAGAAACTCATCTTAGACATATTATCCCAGTCTATGGATTAATACAATCTGAATTTCTGAGTGGACGTTGAAATTATTGTAGTCATAAAATGTTGACTCAAAGGCTATTTATTACATTTGAGGCAAACTCTACCATGATGCTAGAGTCCTTAATTCTTTTTTCTTATACCAGGTGTTTTCAATCTTTTTTGGTTTCAAACCAATTTATACTCTTTCCCCGTCTTTCTTTTGAATTTACATATATAGACAGATAAAGACAAATTTATATATATTACTTCTATATGTATTTATTATCCTAATGTAGACCAACTTTTGCACTGTGAACGTGTGACAATCTTGGCTGTCTTTTTAATTTTCTTTCTTTATTTTTAAGGCTTATTTATTTATTTCTTCCACGAGAGAGAGAGAGAAAGAGGGACAGGCATTTATTTCTTCCATGAGAGAGAGAGACAGAGGGACAGGCACCCCCAATGGGTCTTCATACCATGATTCACTTTTAGGTTTCAGTTGGCATGGCTCATGTGTGCACATACTTTGCATGGTAGGGGAGGTTCTGGGATGCTAACCCAGGACTTTACCCGTATGTGTCCAATTGCATTATGATTGTACCACTGTCTGGACCCAATGTGTACTCTTAAAAAGGTACTGAGGACCATGAACCTCACAGGATTTATGTTAATGCAGGTTAATGCTATCAATACTTAACACATTAGAAAATAAAAGTAAGAAAATTTTAAAAGAATTATTTACTTCCTGTAAAATGACAGTAAACCACTAGATCTTAATATGGATAACAAAATTATATAAAAGTAACTATTCTTTCCCTGAAAATAAATATTAAGGAAGTGATTGGCACTGGATTGTATTTCTGCAAATTCCTCTAATAGCTGGTTTAAAGAAGGACGTTGGATTCCCATAGCTGCTTCTACATTCAACCTGCTAGACTATGTTGTTTTGGTTAAATTATGTTAAAGAAATCCTGCAGTCCACAGGTGATATGTTCAAAAGGGAGGAGTATCTTAATAGACTTTTCAGATAATCATGAATGTTCTTCTTTGACAAATAAGTTTTGTAAAGATTAGCTACAATATGGAATTGGAAACTGTATCAGTGAATTTTTGTACTCTGCTATATTAAAAGCCGTTCATTGGTTATACATTTTGAATGGATCATTTGCCCATATATGATTTTATAATATCATGAGTTGGTTGTTTGGAAAATAGATTCCTTATGCTTATCAGATATTCCAAATATTGAAACATTTCTTTATGTAATAACAACAGAAACACATTTATTCATCAATCTCATCAGAAACCATTAAATACTGGCACATTCTCAAGCTCTGGTAGCAGATACAAGCTTTTTAAAATTTAAATTTTTCAAATAAAACCTCAGATGTTATCACTGGTAAAAAATATTGTCAGTTATTTTCCTTGAAGTGAATGGCTCACTGAATTCATATTCAAGAAAATATCTCCCAGACACCAAAGTCTGAAAAACCATTAATTTGTGAATTATCCTTTCAAATAGGAACAGAGCTCCATGAGTCAACAGGTGGCGTGGAGGTTGAGGTGGCTCGGTCCCACATTGGCCAACGTGCAGTTTGAGTCCTGGACCTGGTCTCTTGAGAGGCATGCTGGGAGCACGTGTGTGTGTACCAAAATCCTGAGAGGAGAATGGAGGAGAGAGGACTGTAGTATGACTACCCCTTCTGTAGGGCAATTTATCACCTTCTCTGTCTCTCTTTCTCTCTGTCCCTCTCTGGAGAATACACACTCCCAATAGCACAAAATAAAAAATAAATAAATAAATAAAAAATTAAGCAGTGCTCTATGAAAAAAAAAAATGTTCACCTCATTCATTGGACTCAAGTCCCTCAACATGTAAGCCTGCAGGGTGCTTTGTGTGTCTCTTCCATTTTATCACACATAATCTTATATAGGTATATACTCAAGGGTTGAGATGAATAACATTACTAATTTCAACTGCTTAATTGTGGCATTCTGAGGTGAAATTTTTCATTTTTTCATTTTTTTTTAAATCTGCAAGAGCATGATGGTGAAAAATACAACAAATATTAGTAAGTATAGTTTATCACTGCTTTGGTTCATGATAAAGCACTAGAGGTTTTACTCACTATTGAATTGTTTTTTCTATTATTGTAAATAATATTATTGTAAATATCAACACAGTGAAAAAGCAAATAACTTTTTTTTTTTTTTTTTTTTTTTTTTTAGAGAGAGAGAGAGTGCGCTTTTTCTTTGCTATAGGGCACATGTGCTCACTAGAGAGACAGAAAGCGAGAAATCATCCCCACCCAGGGGGATGGCCACCCTGCACTCCCTTCTTCTCCATTCTCCTCTCAGGATCTTGGGCAGGTGCACACAAGCACCTGGTGCGTGTTCCAAGCCACCAGGTCCAAGACTTGAACTGCAGTTGACCATGTGGGAGTCCAGCAATATAACCACTGCGCTATCTGCTGGCCCCAGAAAATAACATCTTAGCGTCTTTATAAAAGATAACTTTGTTATCATAGATCCCCTAAAAATAACGTAGACACCCCAAGGACTGTATTGGACCATACTTTGAGAACAGCTTCCTTACTTCATGGAAACACTGGTAAGAAAAAAGTTTAGGAAATTCCCTTTCCTATAACTTTTAGGGGAAAAGGATAGCGATGGTTAATTCTGTGCATTAAGTCTATATTTAATATATTTCATTAGTCGCAGGGGCCTTGGGCTATCAAAAGCTTTTTATAATTAATCACTTTTAATCTTTGGCTTTGTAAAAGGGGCACCCATTCCACGAATAAGTATGATGACATTCTTTTTCATTCCAGAGGTGAAACAAGCGAAGCGTTTACTCCCCTGCCCAGATTTCCCTTTCACTCCCATCCTAAATTGAAATAAAGATTTAGCTGCAACAGAAGGCATTCTATATCCAGTAAATCTTGAATTATAGTGTCTTTGAATTATAATGACCCACGAAGTTCAGTGAAGAAGTCAGTCACAAATAAATAGACAAAAGCTATTATCCATACATACTAAGGATAAGCAACCAGAAAATGGAAAAAACAATGCTTTGACAACCCAATAAAAATGTAAAATTCCTAGTAATAAACTTAATAAGAATATGTAAGACCTTACTGAAGAAAACTATGTGAATTTAGAGAAGGACATAAAAGGAGACATGATAATAGGTAAAAGCATAACATGCTACTAGGTAAAAAGAATAGATAATTATAAACAACATAAGGCTAATGCTAATTAACTCATAAATTTAACCCAATCACAATGAAACTTAGAATAGAATTTTTCCTTTGAATTTGACAATATGAGTTTATATTTCTCCAGTAGGATAAATATGTACAAATAGTGAGAATAATTATCAAAAACTAGGAGGGTTTCAGTTATTAAAGATATGCATGCCAAAGTATACACATTGAAGTGATAAGAACCAGAGACACAGTTAGATGAATTGTCCATAGAATGCAAATCAAGAAATAGACAAGCTTGCATAACAAATGTGATCATGATGATGATCTTAATAGTCATCGCATGCTATATGTTTATAATCTGCCATGTAGTATTTTAAGTGGTTAACATAAACAATTTAGTCCACTCTGAAACTAACTGGGAGAGGTGACATTATTTCCCACCTTGGAAATGAGTTCTCTGAGTTTGGCAAATTGAGGACAATTGAATAACTGATTTCACAAAACTTATTTGCCATTATGGAGAAAACAAAGTTAGGATTTTTTTTTTCATACCTGTTCCAAAATATGTTTTGAATGGATTATGTTAAACATGAAACACAATGAAAACAAAACTTTAGAAAAATGAAGATTATTTACATAAACCCAGAGCAAAAAATACCTCTTTCAGCATGATACCAAAACATAATGCCAAGGGTTGATAAATTTGATAAATTATATTTTTATTTCTACTATCAGGCAAGGATTTAAGAAAGACAGATAATATCTGGAATGTCAAAGTTATAAGAAAATATACAACCTTGTTTACTTTTGGAAGGAAGATGAATCAATAGGTTGAAACATATGCATGCTATTATTTTTTAATTGCCAGAGGGCACATGCACTCACCAGAGGGTGACAGAAAAGCAGAGAATAAGTAAGAGGGAGAGGGTGAAAGCAGTTCCCAAAAGGGCATGGTCATGCTGTAATCCCTTCTCCATTTCTCCATCCTGTTGGAATTTGGGGGGATGCAACTATATCCAGGAATGTGTCTTAAGCCACTGTGTGTGTGTGCTTGTGTATGTGTGTGGTGTCATCAGTTATGATATCTAATCCAAACTTTCAGAGGAGGGGGTCTATCTCACTTTCTAGGGGACAATAACAGCCTGGAAAACTCCTGCCTTTGAAAATTATCCATAATTCTTCATATGCTCACAGGCTTCCATGTATCACCAGATCTCTTCTTCATTCTCGGTAGCGGGGTCTTCATTTTCTTCAGATGTTAAAGACTCCTGCTCAGTCCTCTGTAAGCAGACTGGGTATTTATGTCTCTATTATTTTACCTGAACCAATTCCTCTGAGATTTTGTTATCCATTTCTTATTTCAAACTGAATTTGGGGAAGTTGGGAATACTATCTGCTTATTATGGTATAGCTACTATCTTTATTCCATCAGCAATCTCCCCCATGATTCAAATTCCTTTTGGGTTTGGATGGCATGCCAAGAAATGGACTGAAATGCCAATACTTCAGTATGAAAGCCTCTGAGTTCATCTACTATTAGTATTTTTTGTATTTTTCCTACGAACAGCCACTTCTATTATAGTCTTCACCTAATTCTGTTTTGTTTTAAGCACTCTATAGCTATGTTTTATTTATACTCATACCTGGCAGTGTTATTGATTCAGAGAACCTTTTTCTATTTACTGTCCGTTGGACAGCCTTTGTGACAATCTTTTGAACCTCTGTATATTTTTTCATAGAATCATAAGAGATATACATTCTATAGTCCCTTCTTTTAGCTATATAAGAAATAATTGACAACTCTGAAAGTTCTAAATAATCATAATTTTAATAATTGTACAAGAAGTTTTTGAGAATTCATCTTAGTGATTGGTAAGCTGTGGCTCACGAGCGAAATTCTGTTTTTGTGCCCCACATTTCATTGGAACATAGTTTGTTTATGGAGTGCGGGTGACTGCTTTTGTGCTAGAACAGCAGAACTGAATAGTTGTGACAGAGACCATATGGCCTGCAAAGCATAAAATATTTATTCTCTGTCCTTTCATAAAAAAAAAAGTTTGCCGACCTGACCTTCTTATTGTGGGAGAGCTAGAGTTTTTAAGACTTTCCACAGTGGAAACTACTGAAACAAAAAGGAATAATAAAACATTTTTAAATATTTGAGAAGTCAAAAAAAGTTATAGGATAAGAACTGTGGTAGGAAGAAAGGGAATTAAAGCTTTTCAAAGATTTATCATGCCTTCCAGACTCTGCCATTTATATTACATGTCTTCACTCACAAAACCGTAACAACCCTATGTTTTTCTTTTATATGTTCAAAGGCAACTTCCTCTGATACATTTTGGAGGAAGCAGAAATTATTTTTTTCATATCCTTTTCTGAATCTAGATGAACGCCAATGTTTCCCAAAGTAGCCACATTTCTGAAAGTCTTGGTTCTGTTAAAGAATACTTTTTAAAAAAAGGTAAGGGGGACCAGCAGTTAGCGTAATGGCTATGTCGCTGGATTCCCACGTAGTCGACCGCGGTTCGAGTCCCGGACCCGGCGGCTTGGACTCACGCCGGGCGCGTGTGCGTGCGTGCCCAAGATCCCGAGAGGAGAGTGGGGGAGAAGGGATTGCGGCGTGGCCATCCCCCCTGGGGGGTGATTTCCTGCTTTCTGTCTCTCTGTCTCTCTCTGTCTGTCTGGCGAGCACACGCGCCCTATAGCAAAAACCTCTCCAAAAAAAGAAAAAAAAAAAAAAGGTAAAATTGTGGCTCTATTAGACATATAAAATAGACAAATATTTTATTTAACTTAATGAGGGAAATTGTAAGATGTTGTTACTGATTCAAAGGAGAATTTAAAGAGCCACTTATTGATACGCACTGAAGCAATGCTAAAATAAATTTAGAAATAAGTGAATAAAGAACGGTCAATTGCGTTTCACTGGACACAATAAACTTACATTTGTACAATAGGAATGGTTTGCATGATCTGTTTCTTGTAACTGAGAAAGGGACAAATAGCTTAAAGATAATGAAAGGCAGGGATAACCCAGATGGAGTGAGCTATATAGGACTATTACCAGTCTTCAGCCCATCTCAGTGTCATAAGTTCTCAAAACAACTTAAAAAATCTGCTTCTCTCCTTGCCTGTTTTATTACCAGTATGAAACCTTAGCCTTTCTCACAGTGTTGTCTTGAAACATTGCCATTCTCAGAAAAGAAGCATAGGACTTCCTGGGGTGGTGAGGGGAGTAATGCTAAGGTATTTTACAACTAAAGCACAAAAAAGGAAAAAAAAATAATTAGCATTACTATTATTGCCCAAAAAGTTAGGCTACTCTTTTCTCTTTAGAGTATATTTAAAAAACTTTTTTCTACAGTCTTAACTATCCTCTTCCCAGCTACCTCTTTACTTCAATAGCCTCGAAAAATTCAATATTTCTTATTTCATTATGGAAAGCAATTCATTCTCTTTATTTCATATGACTATACCCAAGAGGCTATAACTGGTTTTAAAAGAAAAATTCCATTGAGATCAAACAGGATATTTTCCACAATTAATAAACCAAAGAACAAGGTTTCCTGGGTAAAATTATATAATTTCTCTGGAGGGCAAAAGTGTCTCTAGTTGGTTTTTGTTTTCAATAATACCAATTCCTTTTTCAGAGTTAATAGGTACTACAGGCCAAAATTTAAAAAAATATATATTTGAAAGAAATGAGCAGTAAAAGTTGTGGAAAATACTAAGTGTATAGGTAGAGTTTCTTTTTTAAGGTATTTTTTATTTTTTTGGAGTTTTTAGGGAAGGCCTTCCTACTAAAAGATTTAGATAAAGTGAAGAAGGGCTTGGTAAAGAAAATTCTTGACAGAGGATCCGCCAGTATTGAATCCTTATTGGTTAATGTCTTAGAGGAGGAACAAGAGCCAGCATGGTTGAGCAGCGTATGTGAAGATTCAAGTGTTTGTAGATGTCAGAGAGGATTTGATAGAAGCCAGGTTATGTAGAACATTATGAATTATCTTCAAACAGTTGATGAAAAAGTTAATTAAAACACAAATTGATTTTGCTGTGGAAAAGGGACAGAATCCATGCTTACTTTCCTCATAATACTCATTTTCCATCAACTTCTCGAGGATGCTTCTTACTGGTCTCTATAGGTCATAGTCTGTCCAAAAGAGTTTACAGTGTACCAATTTTCCCAGCATGATTGTCTATTGCCTTCTTGTGCTCTCAAAAGTTTTTAGTTTAGATGATAAACATGGATACTCTAGTTTCCACCTGTGATGGCTAATTTTATGTGTCAACTTGACTGGGCTAAGTGATGCCTAGATTGCTGGTAAAACATTATTTCTAGATGTGTCTATGGTGGGGGGTAGATCTGAAAAAACTTAGCATTTAAATCAGTAGATGAGTAAAGAGACCTACCTTTACTAGTGTGAGCAGGCATCATGCAGTTCATTATGGGCCCAAATAGAATTAGAAAGTGGAGAAAGGAAGAACTCTAACCTCTTGGGCTAGGACATCCATCTTCGCTTGTCTTCGGACACTGGAGCTCCCGACTGAATTTACCACCAGCCTTCCTGATGCTCTAGCTTGCAGACGACAGTTTGTGGGACTTCTCAGCCTGAGGAATATGAGTCAACTTCCATGATAATGGGATTTCCTTTTCTCTCTGAGAACTCTACTACTACACCATCGTAAAAATGTCAGCTTTGTGTTTCAGCAAAACTAAGAACCGTTGTAGAATTTTAAGCAGAGGGATAACTCGAAAATACACAGTGTAAAAGGCAGAAATTGGGGCCAGAGGTGGCATGGTGTAAGACACTGGACTCCCACAGGGACAAGAGAAGTTCAAGTCCCAGACCAGGCAGCTTGCTTTCTCACTTCCTCTCTTTCTCTCTCTCTGTCTCACTCTGGGAGCATATGTGCCCTGCAACAAATTATTATTATTTTTTAAATATTTTATTTAGCTTTATTTATTTATTTTAATTTGACAAGAGAGGGACAGAGTGAGTGACAGAGAGAGAGAAAGCAAGCCACCAGGTCTGGGACTCAAACCACCATCGGCATGTGGGAGTCTGGTGCCCCTAACCACCACACCATCTGCTGGCCCACAAATTATTTTTAAAACTACTAATAAATAAAATCAAACAAGTAATTCTTTTTAAAAAGGTAGAAATAAAGGAATTAAAAATTATACTAGGATTATCCTTATAGATATTGAAGTCACCAACAATTATGCTGACGGTGAGAGAAACAGTCAATTACTCACATACATGAGGAGCAGGGATAAGTACAGTGACTTTAGAAGTGAGCCAAAACCACAAGAAAATGAGAAGAAGGCTAGGGATTCCCAAGTTCTTGCTGCATGGTACCTTGAATGCAAACCGAGTGCATAATGTGTCAGAGTACAGCTACTGGAGCCAGATGGAATTACTTTGAATTTGGTAACCAAGCGTGTGAATTTGGGGAAGATGCTTAAATTCTCTAAGACTCATTTTTCTGTTCTGCAAAACCAGAGTAATCTACTTACTTAATTTTTATAGGAACTAGTTGTAGTACCAAGAAACAAGCATTTAGCTGTTAGTCTGGCATATTATAATTATAAAATAAATGGTAACTTGAATAGATGTTTAAAATATTTGTGTTAAATGAACAGATGGTAGTCCACTGTCAGACACTATAGCAAGTAATTAACTGGATGACATTATCTCTGTCATCAAATCGCATTACTGAACACATTCTAGCCAGAGGTTGCACAAAGTGGACCTGGTTTATTAATTCCCTTCAATTAAAATATGTATATTTTCATGTCATTCCTCTGCTCAAAATTTTGTACTATCTTTCAATTTACTTAAACACTCAAGTGATATAGAAGTAGTATAAAGGATTTCTCTATGCAAATGTAATACTTCTTGCTATCTACACATCAAGGCAAAATTAGAGCTTCTACTTTTGGCCAAGGTAAAATACATGGATCAGATTTGCCTCCTGCTTAAAAGAGAAAAAAATCAAACGAATTAGCTATTTTTCTTTTGAAAGATTTTTGCTATAGTGTGCATGTGCTCACCAGAGAGGCAGAGAAAGACAGAAAGTGAAAAATCAGTAGTTAGCATAATGGCTATGTCGCTGGACTCCCACATAGTTGACCGTGGTTCGCGTCCCGGACCCGGTGGCTTAAAACTCACGCGGGGCGCGTGTGCATGCGTGTCCAAGATCCCAAGAGGAGAATGGAGAAGGGATTGTGGCGTGACCATCCCCCCTGGGGGGTGATTTCTCGCTTTCTGTCTCTATGTCTCTGTCTGGTGAGCGCACGCGCCCTATAGTGAAAATCTCTCAAAAAAAAAAAAAATTCATCCCCCCCCGCCACACACAAGGGATGGCCATGCCACAATCCCTTCTCCTCCAGTCTCCTCTTGGAATTTTGGGGATGCATGCACACACGTGTGAGTTTTAAGCTGCTGGGTACAGACCTTGAACCAGTTGACTACATGCGAGTCCAGCGATGCAACCACTACGCCATCTGCTGGTCCCAGCAATGATTTTTAAGATACTGGACATTAGGTAGCAAAAAGCAATGATCTTTGAAAGAGGAGAAACAAATGGTGTGTGTAGGGAGAGGGTAGTTTTTAAATTGACCCATTTTACTGACTTGAGCGAGTTTCCAGCTTTGGGGAGGGAAAGCTATGGTGGAACCAGACAGATTCTGCAGTGAGAGGACAGAGCTGAGGCTCAAGGAACACTAGATAGCTAGAGCTCACAAGACAATATGAGAAGAAATGGAACTCCGAGCTCTGTAGGGAGTTCCCTATGATGACGTGATCTCCGTGTGGATCAGCCAGAATAGAACATCCATGACAAAGACGAGGTAGTGGTGGGGGGGAGTTGCAGTTGTTCTAGAGCTGTGATACTTAATGTTTACTGCTAAAGGCTTAGCTAGGTTACTACCGAAAGATCTAAAGAAGAAAAATCAGGCCCAGTCTCAGTGGCACTGTTGATAGTAAACGGAAGGCAAGTGCAGAAGTCACATGGCCAACCACAGATTCAGATTCCTGGCTAGTTGGGAACCAGCAGTTAGCGTAAAGGCTATGTCGCTGGACTCCCACGTAGTCGACCGCAGTTCGCATCTCGGACCCGGTGGCTTACAACTCACGCTGGGTGCGTGTGCGTGCGTGCCCAAGATCCCGAGAGGAGAATGGAGGAGAAGGGATTGCGGCGTGACCATCCCCCCTGGGGGGTGATTTCTCGCTTTCTGTCTCTATGTCTCTCTCTGTCTGTCTGGCGAGCGCACGCGCCCTATAGCGGGGGAAAAAAAAAAAAAAAAAAAAAAAAAAAACCTCTCCAGATTCCTGGCTAGTTGACCTGACACACTTTAGGTTCATTGGTACCCAAGATCCTGAGGAGCTAGGGGGTTAAAGGAAGGATAATGTGGTGTTAGGAGACCCTGTTAAGTGCAGTTCTCTTTCTTTCTTAAGTATGTGCATACATACACTATCATGATAAAATATATTAAAAACTTTCTAAAAATTAATAGATTGAAACAGAAAAACAATGAAATAATAATGATGCTTTTAGAAAAACTGCATATACTAGAGGTCCATGAAATGAGGGTAAATGGTTGGTAAATGGTTGGCCCAAGATAATACCTGGGTTCAAAGCGTAACTAGCCGGACCCGGCTTGGATGTGAGCTACCTGCACTGACTGCTGATGGCTGCTTGGAGAATACACGTGCCAGGAAGGCTGAGTAATCTAAGGTTAATCCTAGAGAGGAAGTAGAGTTTCCCAAGGCGGCAGCAGAGCAACCAATCAGAACAGTGCCCGTTTCAACAGTGGACCAATGGGACTGCTTGTTTGAGTTGACCAATCAGAGCTGCACAAGTTTCAGTTCTTCTTGTGCTGCACAGACCTAGCTGAAAACTTGAGGGGGAGCATTTCCCTATAAAAATATGTCTGGGAAACAGTCTTATGAGCAAGCCTGTTCTGTCTCATGGATGACATCACCATAATAAATCTTTCTCCTTGACAAACCTCAGGATCAGGTATTCGGCTTTTCTGGAGGTGAGCAGCTGGATCCCAGCCTTAGGTTCAGTAACCAAAGGAAAGTTTCCATTCCAAGCATTATGACAAGCCATCATTAAATCTACCCACTTGGAGACCAGTGTTTTGTCTTGCCAAAAACATACATCTTTAATGGTGTGAGGAGTATGGCTGCCTTCCTCTGGCAAACCAGCTATAAAGTAAAATGTCTAAGGCAGTGTTCCTCAAACTCGAATCTATTAACTAAAATTCATTTGGGTAATCTCGTTAAAATGCAAATAGTGATTCAGTAGGTCTGGGGTTGGGTCCAAGGACCGGCCTTCCTAAGGCTCCATGTAGAGCCTCCATTAATGGTACATAGACCATACTTTACATAGAAGGAGACTAACAGTTTTAAAGTACCTGTGCACTTTAAATAGATCAGAGTGCTTAGAAATTGGGCAGTGGGGCATATATTTTTGTGGTACCAAAGAAGCATGTATTCTGAAGAAAGAAATTTGTCTAATGGAAAACATCAAATGAAAGACATCAGACACCTTTTAAATAAAAAGAGGTTAAAGAAGTATTTTATAAGTTATTATTAACAATAAGTTTTTAAGGTTAAACACATTTATAGTCTTAGACACAGTGTTTTTATCGAATTGCCATGCTTGAAGTATAAATCAATTTCATCTTGAAATGACTAAACCTTGTAAGAACCACAGTGAGATAACCAACTGTTCATATACAGAAAATAGGGACAATGGAAAAGTGAAGATCATGAAAGTTAATCCTTTGACAATATACTATCAACAGTTAATGTGTGTTTACACTGTACACTGAATCAATTTCGAATAAAGCAATAGAAACTATAACTAAATGAATACCAACCTCAAAAATTCCTTCTATTTCTGATCTTAATAACAGCCATCATTTCATACCGAGATGAAATTTTGCTAAATATTTAAATCAACATAGAAAAAAAAAAACATTCCTTCCATATCCTCTCAGATCATATGTGGCTAAGAGAAAACTGATCTTAGAGATCTACCTATGTCGACTGGCATCTAAGCAAGATGCTGTCTGTATGTTCTCTATGTCCTCTGGCTATTATCTTAGAAAAATGCAGAGCGTCGAGGAAGTTAAGAACCACAGAGCAGTATCATTTTCTTCAAGGCATTCTCCAATAATAGAACTGGAGCTTTTACAATCGCTGAAACACAGAGGGGCTGGAGAGGAGCAGCCTATTGCGAAGGAGTTCACTGAACCGGCAACTAGTGTTTTTAATCTTTCTCAGACATGGTTCACCTCGGCACTAGACGGGTAAGTTACCGAAACTCTGTGACTTGAGAATAAACTGTGATGTGATGTATTAAACTGGCCCAGGTCAAGTAAACTTTACGCTGTTCACTTGATAAGGAGATTTGTGGAACAGTGACATAACTGTTCCCTACATGGATTCCTTTTATGAGTCAAGGTCCAATTCTGCAGCCACTTTAATAGGTCCGAGAGGTGGTGATGTCCTGCTTTTCCATCATTGCCCTACTTCACACCTCCCTGCCAACTGTGTAATTTGCTGGGGATTTGGCATGGCCACGGGAGTTCCATTCTTCAGTATCGCATCTTACAAAAGCCGTTTTTTATTTTTTTCCTATGGAATGAAATGAAAAGACTTGTGTTTCTAAGAATTTATTCAAGTAATCATTTGCTTTTCTTTTATTTCCTATGAGAAAGAGTCTTGAGTCTGGCAGGCACTCTGTCTTTTTCATTAGGTGCCTCTCACTGATAAGCAGAAAGAAAATGTTGTATCGCATGGGAACTGAAAGAATGAATCTCTTGTGACAAGTTTCCACTGATGGTCTTCGGCTATTCTGACTCTTTAGAAGCAAAGGAAAGAATTGCCTATCAAGTTATCCAAACTGCTGCCCAATTTTCCAGTCATATTGCAGTATGATTTAAGCAAAACACCAGAGGAGGTACGAAGTATACATTGTGCGTTTGCTGTCAGTAACAATGTGTGGCAGACAATCCTAAAAATGCAATTTGTACAAGACAATTGTATTTGTTATACTGTGGGAGTATTCAGATCTTTTTGGATTGGATAGAAAGTCAAAGATGAAAAAAAGCGAGTTCCAAATAAGTTTGCTTTTTCTTTCTCTTTTTTTGCCTTTCTGCCTCCTCTTGCTCCCTTCTTCCTGTCTGCCTAACTTCCTGGTTGTCTTTATTAACACCACTACTCATAACAACCAAGATACTAGGATATGCCCTACGTGGATTCGATACCCAGATTTAATTATATTATGTCAATGATAGTTTGTGGCCTTCCAAGACTCAGCCCCGTTAAGAAATTTTAAGCTCATTTTATAATTTAGACAGTTGAGTAGTGTGTGTCTAGACATACTGTGACTTCTTCCTTTTTTTCTTTTGTAATGTTCTCTGCTCTCCATTCATTTGATAAAATATTTCTTCTGAGCCAAGGATGTGCATGGCATTTTGAAATGAGTGATCAGTGATGCCAAATTGATGAGAGCTGATCTCTGCTAAATTATGCAGGAGACTGCTTGCCAAACATTCATGACAAATTCTGAATCGGACTGTAATGAGTTGATTCATTCATACATTTAGTAAATTTCTGCTACATGAAAGGAACTACTCAAATAAATAGTCATATTAGACATACACAATCCTTGCCCTCAGAGGACTTGTCATCAAAATTAGGGCTTAGATGATAGGGCTTCAAAAAGTTCATGGAAAATGGGTATTATGAAAAACAACGCATGAATTTCAAAAATATTTACACTAAAATAAATTTGTGCTTTAGTTACATCTTTCCACAAACATTTTTTTTAGAATTATTTCATTTAACTTTATTTATTTTCATTTGACTAGAGAGGGACAGAGTGAGAGTGAGAGAGAGAGAGGGAGAAAGTGAGAAAGCAAGCTGCCAGGTCCGGGACTTAAACCATAGTTGGCCATTTGGCAGCCCAGGGCCAAATCTGTATATTAAATCATAATCTCATTTTGGTTTAGCTTACAGAGGGATATCTTTTACAATTTTTCCATCCACATATAAAAACACACACAGATACACATACATGTTATTCATTCCTATGCACATTCTTAGAGGTTATATTTTTGCTAGTTTTCCTTTTCTGTACCAAATCTATTCCAGTTTCTATGGGTGTTTTTCTTTCTTTCTTTTTTTTTTTTCTTTAGATTTTTGTTATAGGGCACATACACTCACCAGAGAGAGAGAAATAGAAAGAGAAAAAAGTGAGAAGTCATCTTCCAGGGTGGATGGCCACACTGCAATCCCTTCTCCTCCATTCTCCTCTTAGGATTTTGGGCATGCATGCTTATGCACTCAGCATGTTTTTCAAGTCACAGGTCCAGCTATGCAGTCAGCGATGTGGGATCCAATGCTTTAACCACCATGCCACCTGCTGGCCCCTTGTGGGTGCTTTTCAATTGCAATTCTGCCTTTGAAGTTCTTGAGTCCTCATCCAAATTTAGATCCTCTCTTCCTTACACTGTTTTTTTTTTTTTAAATCATACTTCTTGATACAATCTCTTCAGTTCTATAATAAATCTCTATAATATCTCATACATTACTCCCAAACTGACTAATAGAAATATATTCCCCTTGTCTATAAATTATAATCTTAATTCTTCAATTTAGCAATTAAGGCCCACTGTAATTCCTGCAATACTAATGGCACAACCAACATGGAATAACACTACAAAGTCACAAAGCACACTTACATAATGACTATGGCATCATTTTGGGGATACGGGTAATATATGTTGCTTTCCTAAGAGAGATCTTGACTTTCTCTAAATAACAGGTTCAGCTAATAGCATTTTTGAATAGATTTAGGTCTTATGCCTTCAAATCTGGATCTTCCAAAAGACAATGATTAATACCACTAACACAATATATATCAAATATCCCTAGAATGACACTTCTGTCCAGAGTAATTAGTTACTTGGCCATATTAAAACAAAAACGTGTGTGTGTGTGTGTGTGTGTGTGTTTTTGCATGTATCAAATATTTACTGAATGCTTATTAATTCATTACTAGTCTTTTCTGGGGCACCTTTCCTTATCACTTTTTAGGATCTTCTTGTCAGACTTTCCACCTAGTTGTAATAGGCAGAATACTAGCCTCTCCAAAATACCTATGAAATTTCCTAGTCCCCAGAAAGTTTAAATGACTTAGTAAAGGAAGTATGATAGAGGTCTTGAGGATATGATAGATATGGAATATTTCCTAGTCCCTTGCTTACATGCAAAGAAAAATTAAGGTTGCAAGTGGAATTAATTTTGTTAATAAGCTGTCCTTGAGATGGGGATGTTATCTGGGTGGACTCAATACCATCTCAGGGTCTGCATAAACAGTGGAGAGGGTCAGGACATGGCAGCATAAGAAGTATCCACATTCCTGGCTTTGGAGATTGAAGAGTGAGCTATGAAGGAAGAAATGTATGTGGTCTCCAGAAACTGAAAAAGGCAAGGAAACCAGTCCTCCTCCAGAATTTCCAGAAAGAAGGGCGGCTCTCTCAACACTGTAGCGTTAGCCCAGAGAACTCAGTTTCATACTCTGACCTCCGGAACTGTCAGACTATAGCTTTATGTTGTTTTAAGTCATTAAATTAATGATAATTTATTACAGTAGCCATAGAAAACTATTGGGCTATTGGGAAAGTCATGACACGTTTATAGAAAACCAGAATATACGTCATGATTTTCCTGACAACCTAATAACACACAACTCATATATCATTTTTAAATTTATTTATTTTTAAAATGTTGCCAAAGGCCATGTGTGCTTACCAGAGAGAGATTGAGAGGGAGGAAAAGTGAGAAAGCACCCTATGGGGGATGGTTACACCACAATCCCTTCTCCTCCTACTCTTCCTCATTTTGGGATTCGGGGCAGGCATGCACATGCACGTGGCATATTTCTCAAGCTGTCAGGACTGAGGCTTAAACTATGTAGTCATCTATGTGGGATCTAGCTGCCTTAACAACCATGCCACCTGCTAGTTCCATATACCAATTATTTGATTAAACATAGACTTTTATGGGAAATCTGTGATTTTCTAGACAGTCTAAACTATCCACAAATATTTTCTGACTGTGTATTACAACCTGATTATTAAGTAGACTTTAACTAAATGTTAAGTGGGGATCAGGTTGACATGGGATTTGCAAACCTTCTCAACTGCATCGCTCATCATTCTTCTCCTCTTTTATAATTCACCAGCTACATTGAACTACCTGCAGTTTTAAAAAGCTAGCTTTCTCAAGTTTTTGTTTTGTTCTTTTGCTTTTTTTTTTTTCTCATGGTTCCCTCACCTTACACACACACACACACACACACACACACACGTTTTTTAAATCTTTTTGGATTTCACATCCTTGTCCCCAGCCTGAGTTAGGTCCCTTCTTTGTTTTTCTTTGCCTGCTACACTGACCTCCAATATGCGTATTATTTGCTATAGTTCAGTTGCCTTTTTTTTTTTTTTTTTTAGAGAGAGATTTTTGCTAAAGGGCACATGTGCTCACCAGAAAGAGAGAGAGAGGGACAGAGAGACAGAAAGCAAAAAATCACCCCTTCTAGGGGAAATGGCCATGCCACAATCCCTTCTCTTCCATTCTCCTCTTGGGATCTTGGGCATGCACGCACATACGCCTGGCATGAGTTTAAATTGCCAGGTCTGGGACTAGAAGTATGGTCGACTACATGGGAGTCCAGTGACATAGCCATTATGCCATCTGCTGGTTCCCAGTTGTCTTTTAATATCTCAGTTCTCCTCACTTGATTTTAAGCAACTTGAGAGCAGGAACTGTGCAATGTTGGACATGGTAGTTGCTCAACAAAATACTGTACCAGTGAATGGATAAACTCTCGCTAATGAACCCATCAAATTTCTCTCTGGCAGAGTTTCAAATGATGTTTTCCTTTCAGTTTTTCTGGTTACCCATGCTGCCTTTGCTGCCATTCTAAATTTCTTCTTTTCACAGTTCCATGTTAACTAACATCCTATTTCCCTTCCGTTTATTGCCAGTCCCTGAAATGTGTGACCCACACCTGTGCCACTATTTCTACTCATTTCCAATTTAATCCCCTACAAATCTGTCTTCTGAAACCAACCTACGACTGAAATTATTCTCTTAATATCACCACCTGCCTCCCCAAATTCAATAACCTTTTCTCAATTCGTGTTTTATTAAATCTCTTGAATTCTTTAGACTCTCCTGATCTATAAACCTTTTTATTCTTCTTGTTCATCTGCTCTTTCCTGCTAGTTTATCTTTCTCCACAGTTGGCATAGTTCTTTCGATTCATAATTGGTTTATACTCGAATATTGGTCCCATGTTTCCTGCTCTTCTTAAAGATTCAGATAACATGGCCGATTGGCCTATTTCTTTTCAAGGTTTCAAGCACCACTTCACATATGACTCCCTGACTTTGACCCTGCCTTAGTCCTGAATATGCAACTGCTAAATGGCAATTGGATTTGTTACCCTCACATCATTTGAAACTCAACTTTTCCCACACAAATATCATATGCCCTGCAACGAGCTGCCCTTTGGAATCTGCCCATTCTTGCCAGGATAGCCTCTTTACTTTTAGATCCTTGTGCTTGCAAAGTTAAAATATGCATGAACTGTGACTTTTCCTTAGCCCATTAGATTCAACCTTTCAGAGACTTTCCTTATATCTAGAAACTTATAGGAATTACGTTCATATTCACTTCTTCGCATTCACTTCTTTTGCCTTCTAGTGATTGATTGTTCTGTCACTCATTATTTCCTGCTTCTTTCTTGAAAAACAAGATATAATTTAAGCAGAAATCCTGACTCTGTCTAACTGTATAGCCAAGGGGAGGTTGCTAAACTTCTCTAAGCCTAGTTTCTTCAATTTGTAGAAATAAGATTATAGTAATACTGGATAATACTAGTAATAGTGTAGAGAGAATTTTTAGAAATACTTATATTCTTTATTCATGGTGAAGTGCATCTGTACAAGCGAGCAAGAAAGAGAGAGAGAATGCATATGAGATAGAGAGAGAGAAGCACCCTCCATAGGACCTGGTCACACCACAGTCCCCTTCCTCCACTACTCTACCCCATTGGATCCTGGTGCATGCATGCCAAAGATGTTTCAGGTTGACTGGATTCGTTATAGGGACTTCTTTGAGAATGAATAAATGTATATAAAACATTAAGTGTAATTCTTAGCAAGTAAAAACACTAACTAAATAGAAGACATTACCATATTTCCTTTAAGTGACACAAAATTTTTTCACATTTTAACATCTCAGAATTCAGATTGTGTTGTCCAGTCAATAATATGTCATAGATTGTGTGACAGGATTCACTTTCTCCTGACTGTAAAGTAGTCAATACATAATGGTGCATCTTTCCGTTGATGCTTTCTACAACTCAGTGAAATAAGGCATTATTATTATTAATATCAGTGTCATTGCTGATAATATACCAACAATAAATGGTACGATATTATGTGGTCTTTATGTCTTTCACCTCTCTTTGCATATATTGCTATCTGCCTACATTTCCTAAATATCACTGTTAGCTATTTATTTTCTAGTAAAGAGCTTTTTCCTCCTAGTTTTTTTTCTCCCCAGAAGGTGCATGTGTTTTCCAGAGAGAAAGAGAGAGAGTAAAAAGGAGAAAGCACATCCCAAATGGGGTGAAGTCAGGCCACAATTCCTTCACTCATGCCCTATTGGGATTTGGGGCACACGTATACACATGCCTGATGTGTTTCTCAAGTTGCTAGTGCTAGGATTTGAACTGTGGTCAGCCATGTGGAAACTAGCTCCTTTAACTGCTAGGTCACTGAGCTGGCCTCCTGGTTAAGGTTCTATGTGGTCCTTTTTTTCTCAATGCTTTCAGTTTTGCATTTTTTTCTTTTCTTCTTTTTTTTTTTTATTTTAGAGAGATTTTTGCTATAGGGCACATGCACTCACCCAAGAGACAGAGAAGGAGAGAGAAAAAGTGAGAGATCACCCCCCCCCCCCCCACCCAGGGTGGATGGCAATACCACAAATCCTTCTCCTCCATTCTCTTCTCAAGATTTTGGGCATGCATGCACATGCACCTGGCATGAATTGTAAGCTTCTGGGTCCAGGACTTGAACTGCAGTCAACTACACGGGAGTCTAGTGACATAACCATTAAACCATCTGGTGGTCCCATTTTGCTTGTTTTCTATCACTTAAATTTTCTTATCCAATGTCCAATGCTCCCTACCATTGCCCAGTCTGCATTTATCTGGCCAGGGTGATATCCTTACAGCCCCTGGCAACTTTCACCCCCATTCCCATCTCCATACATTTAATCCAGTGACTCCTCTCTGTACAATTCTCCATTTCCCTATCTATCAAATATTACTTATCCCGAAAGATCAGATTAAATTTAATGAGTTATTCAATTAAGATATTGCTTTTAGTTTGGGGAAAGTTTTCAAAAAACTTACACTAAACTCCTTCTATATTTATGCTCAGAATATGTTTTAACATGTGTACACACACAATAGAATTAAACAATTTTGGGGGACCAGCAGATAGCATAGTGGTTACATTAATGGACTCCCATGTGGTGGACTGAGGTTCGAGTTCCCGACCTGATGGCTTAAAATTCATGTTGGGTGTGAGTGCATGTATGGCCAAGATCCTGAGAGGAGAATGGAGAAGGGGTTGTGTCTCTTGCAGGGGTTCGGGGGTGATTTCTTGCTTTTTGTATCTCTATCTCTCTGGTGAGCTTACATGCCCTATAACAAAAATCTCTCTTTAAAAAAAAAATTCAACAATTTCTGTATTTTTCTGGATCCTTTGATAATATATATATATATATATATATATATATATATATATATATTTAATATTATTTTTGTTTACACCAAATATTATAGTATTACAAAGCCATAAGATGGCTCCCTTCATAAATTTATCTCTAGTAATTTGCCTTTGTCCTTGAATCAGAAGAGGGTAGTATCCTTGCCATCTTCCTTCTGTGTGATTATTCCAGCACTTTGGACATTTTCCCAGAGGCTGTTGTGGTAGATGTTCCTGATATTTATTTATTTATTTTTTACATTTCTTTCTGAGAGCCACATAAGGAAAGAAGCCGACCATGAGGGAGGCTATTAAACATCTAGTGCACAGCTCAAATATTCACATAGAACTACAGCTTGGCAGTGGGCAGGAAACTGGCAGAGTGAATGGAGAGGACACCTGTTCCCAGAGTAATGTTTGTCCCTAATGAGCAGAGAATGGGCACATGTCCTGATTTTCACATTCTCCGAGTGTTCATAAGAGGGTGGTATTCAAGCTTGAAACAAAATTTGAATGTTTTATATTTAATAAAGTATGCACAGTATACTTCTAAATGAAATAAATAATATCAGTATCCAAGACTAATTTCAAATTAGGCTACCTAAAGGATTTTGTTCAGAAAAAATTACAATTTTGAGTGATTGATGTAGACTGTGAAATAATTTGGGTTAAAATTCTGCTATCTGTCAGAGGACAGGATTTGAATTTTTATAGGTTACAGGTTAGGTGGAACAGTATGCATTTGAAAAGTTATTTTGAACAACTAGCCTATATTTATGCATGCTAAGTATTTATGCATCTGATATTTAGTAATGCAAAATGATAAGAAATGAGAATGCTAGTGATTTAGATTTGTGTCAGCCATATCTTGTATACTAAACAGACAGACTCATTAAAAACATATTTTAAATATCTGTTATCTTTAAGCAAATATATGCACATGCCTTTATTCACTAAGATTGTCTAGTCTTATTAATGCAAAACTATGTAAATTATTGTTAAATAATTTAATACCTTCATATTTGATTCCTTTTCTCTATATTGTATCTGTGTTGCCTTTGATAGGATAAAACACTTACTCTGCCAAAACTGTCAGAATACAATTATTTTGACTAACTTAACTTGTCTTATTCTTATTTTCCCTCAATCACACAGTTCTTGAAAATGACTTTAGGGATGTTTTGAAGTTGTTCTTAAAAAACTCAATTGAATTGATCTAACTTTAAACTCTATGCATGTTGCCAGAATGAATTTACTTTAATATAATTTACAGTTGGTGTAATTTGTCTGTACTTTCCTTTACTCAATATCTCTGATTTTGTATCTGCAACATATTTTTCTAGATTAAAGGATAAAAAATCGTTAGTTTAATTTCCTCAAACAGTTAAGAGTATACTGATTTTGTTTTAAGGAAAATGTATTGACAATGTTATGCTGAGTCTGATTGTATCTGAAGATGAATCACAGTTCATCATCATTGAAGAAAAATAAGGAATAAACAATTTTGAGAAAGCCTCTATTATAGGGCTTATTTTCTATTCTAATCAAAATATCAATAGTGAGATAGAAATTTTGTAACTAGGACATATAAAATATTTTCTTATCTGTGATGATTCAAGATTAACCAAGATAACAAATCACTTAGGTACACGTGCACTGTAGTTCAACTGAACTCTCAGCTAAAGAGGCACAGTAAGACAAGAGGCATTTATCTGAATCTGCATAGGCAGATCTATGTAAGTGACTATAATTTTTGTTTGTTTTTTAATAGGTTTTTGCCTTAGGGCTTGTGCAGTCACCTGAGAGAAAGACAAAGACAGTGAGAGAGAAAGTGAGAAATCATTCCCAAGGGGGGTGGCCACACTACATTCCCTTTTCCTTCATTCTCCTCCCAGGATCTTGGGCACACAGGCGCACACACTTGGTGAGTTTCAAGCCACCAGGTCTGGGACTCAAACCACTGTCAGCCATGTAGGAGTCCATCAGTGTAACTGCTACGCCATCTGCTGGCCCAGTTATTATAATTCTTATAGGGAGCTTTTCTTTAAGTATTTTAATACATGTAATAACACTCTCAAGGGAGCAAAATCATTACAGTCCCTACTCTTATATTCAGCTATCAGTATTTCTTATGAACATGCATTTTGTTAGAAGACAAGGGGGAGAATAATCTCCTTCACTTTGCTTTTGCTGTAACAGCAAACTAACATTCTGGTTTCTGTATAATACTGAGTTGTATTTCCTAAAAAATTATATTTGTGTTTTGGGGAAATAGGCACATGGAAGCTAGAACTAGTCACTTCACTAAGTATAGACACACTCTGTTCATTTGATTTAAGGTTTCCATTTCAATATAAATGTACATACTCCCCGAAGCTACTGTTTAAAATTGAATATTCTTACAAGACCCATGAACAGTTGATTATGATGATAAAGGGTAAGAGAAGGGAAAAGAGTATATATGAAAATTGGCCTCTGGGTGCCTTATGTGACGGAGAAGGGGATCAGACTCATCAACAAAAATGAACAGAATAAAAAGACCTGATATCATCCAAGAATAAGTTCCATGCAATTTATAGTTCTACTGAGAGAAAATAGAATACTGAGAATGAGCATGCAAAGTTCTGGAAAGGCATGTTTACCACTGTTATAGTTTAAATAATATCACCCACAAAAGATATATTGATGTTCTAAACTCCAATAACCCAGAATGTGCTTTTCTTTGCAAACAGATTTAAACAAGATGAGATCATGAGGGTGGACTTTCATCCAGTATGATGAGTGTCCTAGCAAAAAGGGAAAATTTGGACACAGAGACAACATGTACATGAAGAAGACTGTATAAAGACTTAAGGAGAAGACGGTCATGTGACTGGAGTGATACATCTATTAGCCAAGGAACTCTAAGGATTTCTGGCAAACCCAGAAGCTAGAAGAGTTAAAGAAGTATCTGTTTAAAGTCTCAAAGCAACCATGGTTCTGCCACCACCTTGATTTTGGACTTTAGCCTCTAGAACTGTAAGGCAATGAATTTCTGTAATTTTAATCTACTCAGTTTGTGGCACTTTATCATGGCAGCCCTGGCAAACTAATACAGCCACCATCATCTTCACCTCCTACTTTCTGACTTTTATGTGATCCACACTTTTCACTGTGGTCTGCTCTTTTAACAGATGACCATGCAAGCAATGGTTTTCAAAAAAACTTTTAAACTTTGTATTACCATCAAGTCATGGGATGGAAATTTATATTTCATAAATATAAGGAAAAATATTAGGATAACAATTTTTCCTAATGGAAAGAAGTAATGTTTATACAAATGCATAGCTTTAATAGTTACATACTAAAAACTAAGGCTAAATCAAAGATTAAAACTTGGTCTCCATGACCAAGTGAGATTTATCCTATAATACAAGGATAGCTCAATATAGGAAATCCAATCATTGTAATACATCACATTAACAAAAGGAAGGACAAAAATCACATGCTCTTTCCTGTTGATGCAGAAAAAGACATTTGACAAAATTCAGTAACATTTTCACAGAGAACATTTATCAAATTAGTAATAGAAACAAAGTACCTCAACATAATAAAAGCCATATATGAAAAAGCCATAGGTGACATCATATTCAATAGTGAAAGACCAAAACCTTTTCCTTTAATATTGGGAACAAGGGTTCCACTTGTATTTGATATACTGGAAGTTCTAGCCAGAGCAATGAGACAAGAAAAAGAAGTAAAAGACTTTCAAATTAGAAATGAAAAAGCAAAATTATCTTTGTTCTCAAATGACATGCTCTTATATGTAAAAAATGCTAAGGGTTCCAGAAAAATAAGAAAAACTTGTTATAATTAATAAACAATTTTAGCAAAATTGCAGGATATAGAATAAAACCCAAAATCAATTGTGTTTTTACCCTAACAATGATTAATAATTATCTCTTTACAGACCCTATCTCTAAATATAATTACTTTCTGAGGTATACCAGGAGTTAGGAGCTTAACATAGTAACTGGAGATGGGACATATTTCAGTACATCACATGAGGTAATTTGTGGAAAAATGTATTGTTGATTATATTAATAATACTTTTCCTTTGATTTAGTCATGACTAATTAAAATAATTAATAGTATTCTCTGGGACCAATAAGTTTAGGGTTAACAATTTAGGTTAAATTCACATAAAATTAGATGTCTACCCAGTAAGACCCTGAAGGAATGGCATACCCAACTATAGTATCTTCTGGAGAAGAGTCAAAAAAATTTAGTAGTGTAGGCACATTGGATTGGAATGTGAGTCCTAAATGGGACATATTAGGAGAACACTCTTAATGTCTGATAGTGGAGGGTGCTGAGAATCTGGGGAAGGAAAGAGTCCTCTGGAGATACTAAGGACAAACTGGAGCTGGCTCTGGCATAGGAAGAAGGCAGTGTTTGTGCAGTTAGTCCTTTGGTCTATTAATTCAACCTGGTTCTCTATATCAGCTTGCGTTATTTTTAGCCATAAGCCAATATTCTACTTTGTACATTCTTCAACATATTCAGGTTCTAGGGACCAGCAGTTAGCATAATGGCTATGTCGCTGGACTCCCACGTAGTCGACCGCAGTTTGAATCCCGGACCCGGTGGCTTAAACTCATGCCGGGTGCGTGTGTGTGCTTGCCCAAGATCCTGAGAGGAGAATGGAGGAGAAGGGATTGTGGCGTGGCCATCCCCCCTGGGGGGTGATTTCCTGCTTTCTGCCTCTCTGTCTCTCTCTGTCTGTCTGGCGAGCGCACGCGCCCTATAGCGAAAACCTCTCCAAAAAAAGAAAAAAAAAAACATATTCAAGTTCTTCATACCTTTTTACTTTGACATCTCCTAGGCTCAGTGGTATGTAGGTCAATGTTTAACAACTATCTTTTCAAGTGTAGTTCCATTGTGATATTGGTTTACATTTACTTTACATTAAGAAAGACAAATAAAGTGAAACAATAAAAATGTATGTCAGGCTTTAACTCATTGGTCAGTATCATAAATGACTATTTTGCTAGAATCAAATCATACTAGAATATTGAAAATTATTTTCTTAGTATTTTTTGCTATTCATAATGGAAAGGCTGTAACCACAACACACTTTAATATTTCAACTGCATTATTTTTTTTTCTAACACTATGGCACTATTCTATTTAGCGAGTCTATAAGAATTATATATTCTTAATTATAATTTTTTTAATTGATATAATAGTTTCACATATGTATGGGTAGAATGCAATTTTTATTAAATACACTTTGTAATGATCCAAACAGGACAATCAATATATCTACCATCTCAAATATTTGTCATTACTTTTATGTTATAAACATTCAAAATTCTCCCATCTTGCTATTTGGAAAAATGAATCGCATTGTCACCGGCTATAGTGGCTCAACTGTGCTATAGTGCTCTAGAACTCACCATATTTACCTACTTACAAGTTTGCATCTGTTAACCAAGTTCTGCCCATCATCTCCTCTCTCTTCCCTTCCCAGTTTCTGCTATCCACTATTTCATTTTCTACTTCTATGAGATAAAATCTTTTGACTTCTGTTAACAAAGATGTGAAGTAGATGTGGTATTCATCTTCCTGTGTCTGGCTTATTTCACTTAGCATAATTTTCTTCAGGCTCATCTGCACTGCCTGGCATGGTAAGATTTCATCCATTTTATGGCTAAATACTATTCTATTGTGTAGTTCTGCCACAATTTCTTTACACATCCATCTGTTGATGAACATGTACGTTGGTTCCATATCTTGGCCACCATGAATAGTGTTGCAGTCAGCCTGGGAGTGCAGCTCTCTCTTTAACATACTGTCCTCCTTTGTTTTGAATATATTTGCAGCAGTGGGATAACTGGCTTAAAAGGTTGTTGCTATGGTTTGGATGATGGTTTGTCTTCAAAGGTTTTATGTTTTGGAAGTTGGTCTTAGCAGGTGGTGATTAGATGTCCCCCCAGAAATTTCTGTGGGGACTTGATTGTATTAATCATACTGTAAAGATGTTAAGTGAAAACTTAATTCTTTCATGGTGTCCCAGAGTGGAACCTCTGGGCACAATAATGTCATTAGGAAGGGGCCTCCATAACTGAGTATTAGTCAGATTTATAAGCAGAGAGAATGAGACCAGAAAAGAAGAGGTGAATGGAGGATTAGGGATTGTGGTGTGGCTATGCCCCCAAGGGGGTGATTTCTCACTTTCCGTCTCACTGCCTCTGTCTCTCTTTCTCTCTCTCCCTGGCAAGTACACATGCCCTAAGGCAAAAACCTCTTTTTTTTTTGAGAGAGAGATTTTTGCTATAGGGCGCGTGCGCTCGCCAGACAGACAGAGAGAGACAGAAAGACAGAAAGCGAGAAATCACCCTCCAGGGGGGATGGTCACGCCGCAATCCCTTCTCCTCCATTCTCCTCTCAGGATCTTGGGCACGCACGCACACGCGCCCGGCGTGAGTTTTAAGCCACCGGGTCCGGGACGCGAACCGCGGTCAACTACGTGGGAGTCCAGCGACATAGCCATTACGCTAACTGCTGGTTCCCAAAACCTCTTAAAAAAAAAAAAAAAAAAAAAAAAAAGTTCTGCCTTCTGCTATTTCCAGTCACCAGAAGTCTGAGTCAAAATAAAGCCCTGTTCTTTTAAAATTACCAAGTCTCAGATATTTGTGTTTACCACATGATAATGAACCAAGACAGCAGTCCTACTTTTAGTTTTTAGAGGAACCACCATAACATTTTCCACTATGGCTGTTCTAATACACATTCCCACCCACCAACAGTGCATAAGAGTTCCCCTTACCATCAGAATTCTCTATTACTATTTTAATTCCAAACAGTCAATAAAACCATAAATAAAACTTTTATTTGTAGCATTTTCTGGTTTCTGTGATATAAATAGTTCAACCTGGTTGATTTTTTTTTTAATTTCATCTGTTTTTATTTTTACATTTTTTCACAAACATTTACTTGTGACATCATTGAATGCAGAGTTGGGAAGAGACGGTCAATAGCACTTCTTCCTACAGTATTTTCACCATCTAGTAACAGCATAGAGAAAAATATAAGTGTAATGAAATCATTAGGAAGTGATTAATTTTGAGTATTTATTACCCTAAAAATGTAATTTATGCAGGGGCAGCAGCTGGTGTGGTGGTTAAGCTGCTAGACTCCCCCAGGTCAACTGCAGTGTGAGTCCCAGACCTGGTGGCTTGAAATTTATGCCAAGTACATGTATGTGCACACCCAAAATCCCAAGAGGAGAATGGGGGAGATGGGACTGCAGCGTGACCATCCCCCCTGGGGGGTGATTTCTCGGTCTCTGTCTCTATGTCTCTCTCTGTCTGTCTGGCGAGCGCACACGACCTATAGCGAAAAACCTCTCCAAAAAAAAAGAAAGAAAGAAAGCAAGCACTCATCTCTTTTCCAAGAACATCTAACTAAAGACCCATTCATTCCTATCCATGTCATAATCAAAATAAAGATCTCTGGGTATTGTGTGTTTTTCTCCATTTGTTCCTGCTATGGCTTCTCTTGATCCAGTGTCCAGTTGGTTATTTTTCCACCTACATATAATGCATAATGGCACCCTAATTTCCTTACAACATTAAAGTAAGACAGCATAATTGTAACAATGTATTCAACTGAAGGAAAGGGACTCTAGGAGTGACCATGTGTACATAACATGGCTGAAACCCAGCAGGTCTGGCAAAAATGGTCTGCCTTAACAGGGAAATACATCTTTGACTAAGTCCTATTTTTTGCCACTTTGTGGAATTTCCCTATTAGCAACATTCCATAGCCTGAGCTTTCATTCTAGGTGACTCTTCCTTATTTAACATCCCTCTTGTCCGTATCTGAAGTGGGAGTCAGAAGCCCTCTTAAGAGTTACCCAGTTTCAGAAGTTCATTTATTATCCATGCATCTTGTGAGTCTGGGGATTGTATTACAGGTTGAAAAAAAAAAACAAACAAAGAAAACATTTATTATTATCATTATTATTATTATTATTTAGAGGTTTTTGCCATAGGGCACATGCACTTGCTGGAGAGAGAGACAGACATAATGACAGAGAAAGTGAGAAATCACCCCCCACAATCCCTTCCCCTCCTAGGATCTTGGGCACACGTGTATATGCACCTGCACCTGGTGTGGTTTTCAAGTTGTCAGGTCTGGGACTCAAACCACAACTGGCCATGTGGGAGTCCAGTGATGTAACCACTATGCCATCTGCTGGTCCTAAAAACATCTTTTAAAAAAATTAGCATGGATATCACTCCATCACCAGTATCAAAAACTTTGTTTAACCTAACTGACTCCTTATTTTCTATTGAAAGCTAATTGTTGAAACAGATTTGTAATTGTTCTTCCAAACAATTTATTCCTCTAGTTTAGTCTCCAAATTATTGCTCAAGAATGCTTTCTAAAATTCAGTGTTGTAAATGCTATTCTTCTTCACAATTTATCAATTGCTTTCCGTTTATCTACTGAGTGAAGTCTGGATTCCTTAGCAGGGCATGCAAGGTTATCTGGTCCTTGACTCCTTCAACCTTACTCCTTTCTATCTTTCATTGGTTTGCTTGATATTTGCAGTCCACATAAGGCAATCTATCTGTAATTTATCTATTTATTTTTGGATTTTGCCATAGGTTGCATGTACTCATCAGAGAGAAGCAGAGAGACATAAAGACAAAGTGAGAAATCACCTAATCACCCCCCTACACTCCCGAGGGAGATGGCCATACCACAATCCCACCTCCTCCATTCTCCTCTCGGGATTTGGGGCACACATGCACATCTACCCAGTGTGTTTTTCAAGTCACCAGGTCTGGGATTTAAATGGCATAGTCAGCCATGTGGGATTCAGTTCCAAAACCACCATTCCACCTGCTGGCCTATCAGTCAAAATCTTAATTTCCTGAATACATACGGCATTTTTCACACCCCCATGTGGTTCCATATATAGAGTTATCTTGCTCACTCTCCACTTTGTTGCTGTTCACAAATTTATTTTTCAAATCACAGTTCAGAGACTTCCTCTTTGATATATTTCCTTCAACTAGAGTTAATACTCCCTGCCTTAGGCTATAATAAATGTTGCATTTACTTTTAGTACTGCTGTTATCATATGAACTAGTTTTACCAGCCAAAGCGTGAAATTTTGGATAACCAATTTCTATGTTTATTTAGATCTCTTTTACACTTAACATATGCCTGACATGATTCCTTTTATTTTTGCATTCAAAACATTAAAGAATAATGGTAAGAAGTTGTACTTGATAGTAAAATAAGTACTAGTTTCAATTTTGATTTTTCCACTAGTAGTTCTGTCACCTAGAATAATCTAATTAACCTTTCCAAGCTGTATTTTCCACATATGCCAAATGGGAGGGATGACAGAATTGATTGTAGGTAGATGTCAGTAATATTCTAAATGAAGAGTTAAGCACAATGCCTGGCACATATAAATATCCTCTAAACATTAAGCTGTATTATTTTTTGGGATTAATTAAAGAATTAGCCAGTTACAATTCAGAATTCTTTGTGTGCCCAGCTAGCTCAGTTGGTAGAACATGGGATTCTTCATTCTAGTGTCGTGGACTCAGGTCCCTCCTTGGACATGATTATATTTACAGAGTCAGGAGGTTGCATAGTGGTTAAGGCACTGGACTCCCACATGGCTGACTGTGGTTCAAGTCCTCGACCTGGTGGCTTGAAACCCATGTTTGGTATGTGTGTGTGCATGCCCAAAATCCTGAGAGGAGAAGAAGAAGGGATTGCAGTATGGCCATCATGCACCCTTGGCGGTGTGTATGTGTGTGTGTGTGTGTGTGTGTGTGATTTCTCACTTTCTGTCTCTCCTGCAAGCACATGTGCCTTATAGCAAAAACAAAACAAAAACAAAAACAAAATAAAACAAACTCGAGCAACTTAAAAAAATATATATTTTCATATGCAAGGACATTTTGTATCCCACTTAAGAGATCTGGTTACTTTAAACACCAGTAAGATCAAAAAATTTTTAAAGAATTATTTATTTATTTTTGTTTAATTTTATTATTTTTATTATTTTAATTTGACCAGAGAGAGGGAGAAAGGGAAATTGAGAAAACAAGCCACCAGGTCTGGTACTCGAACTGTTGTTGGTCATGTGGTAGTCCAGCCCCCTAACCACCATGCCTTCTGCTAGCCCAGTAAGACAAAATATTAATTAACAAAATTATTTAACTGATTTCTAAAACCAACCATCTGACTCGTGAATTTCTTAAGGGTAAGACCAGCCATGTTGCTTCTGTATTTATTATTGTTGGATATATTACCTCCAGAGGGAAACAGATTTTTACAAACTGAGTTAGTAACAGTGATGGGAAACTGTTTCATAATTGGTGTGACTTTTATAATAATGTAAGAGGGGCTGAGGAGGAGACTGATACACTAAGCTGCCATATTAATTACTTATATTTTAACTTTGACTTTTTATTTCTGTGTCCTATTTCTCTCAATGCATGTTCACAACTTATGAACATCTCTTTCTTCTCCTCTGAAAAACATTTTTTTCAGGAATATTATGACTATCATGAGGATTAACTAATGAGTAAAAATTGTTATCATGTCTCTATATAGTATCTCAAGGATAGATGATACTGTTGAGTCAGGGGCCAGGAACTGGAAGGTATAAAAGTAAAGTAGTAGTTCTCTCACAATGACCCTCAAGTAGAGATCATTTATTTCTGGACAATATTTCTATCTCCTGTTTAAATATAGTGAGGCAAGCATATTTGTAGGACCCTGGTCAGAGCTACTAATCTGATTCATGTTGCTTGTTCAGAACTTGCTTTATCTCTGTTACTTTGGCATACCGGCACAAGCTATTTTAACCCATCTACAATTTAACAGAGCAGAGCATACAAGCCTTTGCTACCTTTCAATCCAGAACAAGATCAAAGTACCTATTATGTATTTTCTCCTTCACTACTCAAAAAATGACTAATCACGAACATTAAAAGTAGGACCTTTCTCTCCCTCTTTGAGGTATTTGCTATAGTTTCATCATGTTTTCAGCATCAAAACAGAAGGATACCTGGATAAGAATGAAAGACAACAAAGGGGCCTGCAGATGACATAATGGTTACATTGCTGGACTCCCATGTAGTGTACCGCAGTTCGTGTCCTGGCCCTGGTGACTTAAAATTCACGGCGGGCGTGTGTGCGTGTTTGCCCAAAATCCTGAGAAGAGAATGAAAAAGGGATTGTGGCATGGTCTTTCCCTGGGGGAGGGAGGGTGATTTCTCACTTTCTGTCTCCTTGTCTCTTATCTCTCTGGTGAGTACACACGCCTTGTAGCAAAACGGTCCAAGATTTCCAAATAGAAAGAAACAGAAACAAACTGTGCATGAAACATAAAACTTACAGCAAGTATAGTATGTCTCATGAGGGGATGTGAATAAAACAGAACTTTTGAATTTATCATTTTTATTTGAAAATATCAGTACACATGCTAATTATATAGTTATAGAAGCCCAAGTCACTTTGAGTGACTTTAAAGCCTTCCTCATAAAAGAGGGATTAATATTCTGAAGAATAAAAATATTTTGGGGGCCACAAGTGGCATGGTAGTTAAGGCACTGGACTCCCACATGGATGACTATGGTTCATGTCCCAAACCTGGTGTCTTAAAAATCATGTCTGGTGCGTGTGCATGAGTACCCAAGATTCCGAGAGGAGAATGGTAGAGAAGGAATTGTGGCATGGGTAGCCTGCCTGGGGATGATTTCTCACTTTCTCCCTCTCTTTCTCTGTCTCTCTTCAGCAAGTGCATGTGCCCTATGGCAAAAATAAATAGCAAATAAAAATAAAGATATTTTCTTATAGTTATTTCAGAAATAACATGAAATTATATTTTAAAATTGCAGAAAGCACTTACTGGAAGTTTAATATGTCCTAAGTACTTTGCTAAACATTTAAGATAGGAATTTCCCTCTATTATTTTGTGCTATAATTCCATCAGATAGGAATCATGCTTATTCTCATATTAGAGCTGAGAAAACTGAGTCTTTGGAAGGTAAATATCTTGTGCTGAATTGCACAATTAATAAGTAACATATTCAGGGATCAGATCCAGTTCTGTATTAGCCTGTAACACTATAAAATGCAGAAATGAACTAGTTGGAAATAAGCAAATATTACATGTAGAAGTTTATATAACTTATGTGGCTCTGGACAAGCATCAGGATCTCTGAAATAATATTGACTTTAATAAAGAGAATAGATATTTCATATGTCACACTATAATTTCTGGACTTACTGAAATGATAATATACTTTCTAATTCTTAAAAAGGAAAGCAATTATTCTACATTCTAACACAAGGTGTAATAATTAACTTTGTAATTCTGTTTGCATTGTGTCTGAAATTCTTTAAGACATTTGAAAGAAAACTAGTAAATGTTCTATAACAAAATATAATATTCAGAAGAATCTAAAAATCTTCAAAATATTAATTGCTAATCACCAGTTGCTTTAACCATTGGCTATTGCCACATTAAAATATTTGTATAAAGCAAGAGTCTACATAAGAGATCCTCCAGTATAAATATATTTATTTGAAATAATTTTGGCCTCGGAAACTTATAGGTATCTGGAAATGTGTTATTAACCTATAGTGTTTTCATTTGGAGGAAATTTTAGTGTGAATCTGGTTATAAGACAGAATGCTTGGCATGTATAATTAGAAAGCAGTGGGACATCCAATTAAAGACTTCCAGTGGGAGGAAGTAATGCAAGCCCATAATAATGAGGAGCTTTCAAAGTTAGGCGAAAAAGTAAGACATACATAGAAATTAATTTAAATGGCAATATTTCTCCTAGGGTGTAAAAGATGAAATTCGTTTTTCAAGGGTAGAGGTAGATAAAGGAATAGTAAATATATAATGGCAGAATCTAAGGAATGACATTTTAGGAGGAAAGACAAATTCTATCTTTAGTTCATATAATATTGTTATATAAACTGATATATGAGATAATAGATATGCTAATTTACTTGGCTGTAGTGGTATCTTTAGTGTGTATGTGAGTGTGTATGCTGTCTACCTTAAGTGTATATATATATATAATTTTATATATATATAATATATAAAAATTTTTAAAAGAAATAAATGAGAGCTTACAATAATGGTTAATTTTATGTGTCAACCTAACTGGGTCATGGGGTGCCCAGATATGTGATCTAACATTATTCTTGGTATTTTTGTGAGGGTGTTTTTGGATGTTATTAACATTTAAATTATAGGGTAGGTAAAGGAGATCCTTGTGCCTGATGTGAAAGGGTCTCATTTAATGAGTTGAAGGCCTGAATAAAGCAAAAACCTTACTCTTCCCAGAGTTAGAATTCTCCTACCTGTGGCCCTTCAGAAAGAGGCATCAACATTTCCTCACTCTGGACTTTAGTAGATTCCAGCTGCAATATCAACTCTGCAGACATTGGACTTGCCACCTTCCATTAGCTTCTTGTGTTTAGTTCCTTGGGGACAGCTCCTAGTGTATAGCTTTGCTAATCTGAAGACCTGGAACAAAGACATGCTCTACTGTCCCTGACACATACGGCATGGCACAGGGGAACAGGCTTATAATGACTGCCATAGACATTCTGAACATAAGCGAGTAGCAGGTGGCACACAGGCAGTCTCTGGTCCACCACAATTGTGAAATCTACCTGGAGCCATTTTTATCTTCAGGGAAAAATTATCTCTGGCTCATTTGTCCATTCTTGGGGATCATGGGTTGGTTGGCCCTCGGAATCCTATCAGTCAGTACCCTTCACGTTTAGATATCCAAAGACCTCTTTCCATTTTAATTTAACCTGGAACTATTTTCTTTTTAAGGTTTTTGCCATAGGGCACATGTGCTCACCAGAGATAATCAGAGAGATACGGTGAGAGGGACAATGAGAAATCATGCCCCCAGGGACGATGGCCACACCACAATCCCTTCTCCTCTATCCTCCTCCTGGGATTTTGGGCACACACACAGACATGCCTGGCATGAGTTGCAAGCTGCTGGTTCCAGGACTCAAACCTCGGTCTGCCATGTGGGAGTCCAGTGCTGTGACCACTATGCCACTGCTGGCCCCCACCTGGAGCTAGTTTGACTGAAATAATTGTCTTAAAAATTGCATGGTTTTTCCATGAATATAACTATATTTTAGAACCTAAATCACAATCACAAATCTTTTTAAGATAAGTTCTTCTCTGGGCTTCCTGTGAAGCTTCTATGAGACAACTGCCTTATGACTTTTAAAAGTCCCATTGTAGGACCAGTAGATAGTTGGGCTCCCATGTAGTCAACCACGGTTTGAGTCCTGGACCCAGTGGCTTAAAACTCACACTAAGCATGTGTGTGTGCACGTGCCCAAAATCCCCAGAGGAGCATAGAGTAGAAGGGATTGTTTTGTGGCTACTCCCAAACCCTGGGCGGTAATTTCTCACTTTCAGTCTCTCTGTTCTCTGCCTCTCAGGTGAGTGCACATGCTCTATGGCAAAAATCAATGTATAATTTCCATTGTATACTTCAGAGGATTTGCAAGACTCTTCCTTCTGATACAGCTTTTGTATTTGTCTGAAAGGGTTTCTAAGATATCATCTCAATTCTTAGATTTCAACGAAGAATTTTATAATGCCACTCAAATTAGATTTGAGGCATTTGAATATTTATTATTTTGAGAATGTTTTGTCATACAGAAAATTTTGGAAGAAGAACATGTTTTGTTTTTGGATTGAGCAAGTTTTGGCTCCTTTACACTTAACACTGCATTTCTTACTTTGTACCCTCTCCTCTCGGATTTATCATAGCTGCCAAGCAGCAGCTCCGTGAGATTGTCCATATTCGCCTAGATCATTAAATTTTTTCCTGTTCTCCACATCTGTAAGAGACAGTATTGCAGACATTTCTGCTATTGCGTATTGATTCCCTTTTCCTTTGGCCTCCGATGATATTTCCTTCATTGTCCTTTAAACCTACTAAATAGCCTTCACAATACACTTTAGGATTTTTCACTGATAATCTCCTTAAGCCTTTCTGGTGTCTACCTGCTGTCTAGACCCAAACCTAATACATGTTGGTTTTTGCTACAGAATCATCTCTCTTCCAGGTAACAAAATTTGTATTAGTTATCTATTTACAATCACCCCCAAAGTTGATTATTAAAAATGGTAATAATCTTGGGCCAGCGGGTGGTGTGGTGGTTAAAGCACTGGATCCCACATGACTGGCTGCACGGTTCAAGTCCTAGATCCAGCAGCTTGAAAAATCATGCCAGGCATGTGTGTGTACATGTTCAAAATCCTGAGAGGAGAATGGAGGAGAAGGGATTATAGCATGGCCTTCCCCATGGGTGGTGATTTCTCACTTTTTCTCTCTCCAGGGAGTACATATGACCAATAGAACACTTTTTAAAAAATGATAATCGGTTACTTTGCTCAAAATCGGCCATTTGAACAGGACTTAGCAGGGACAGTTCATCTTTGCTTATGAATGTAAAGTGTCAAAATCTGGGGCCATCTTTTATAACCTTCAAATTACAAAGAAAAAGCAAATAAAAACATGATTCATTTCAGGAAAATGGCATTTTATTTTTATTTTTTAATACTGGCAGAGGGCGTGTATGCTTGCCAGAGAGAGATGGTAGGGACAAGAGGAAAGCACACTCCCTGAGGTGTGGCCAATGGCACAAACCCTCCTGCATTTCTCCATCCTTCCATCCTGTGAGGATAGGGGGCGCACACGCACACATGCCCAGTGAGTTTTCAAGTCATGAGGACCGGAACTTGAACTCTTGCATCTCCAGATGTACTCAAGTTATAATTTATTAAACATGTAAGTTATAGAGCATGTAAGTTATAATTTATTGAACATGTTCTGAAATAAATGTTGATGTTTCACATTAAAAAAGCAGAGTGTTATAAAACCCACAGCAATTACAGTATGTCTTTTACTGGTTGAGAACATTTATAGTCAAGATCCAAATTATTCTTCTGAAGATAATCAGAAACATCCCAGAGGTGTTAGCTGTACAACCAAATTAACAGAGTATGAAATTCCTATCTTGTTTTAAAAGAAAACTTATTTTACTTTCATTTGTGGCTTGCCACCAGTACCAGAAGAACCTGACTTTATGAGTTTAAACCGAGACCTATAAGAAAGATAAATATCTTGAGATGAACATGTCAGAGGAGAGGCCCCAAGAGCATAGTCAGTTTAAAAGTAAATTTCTCTGAAAAACTATAAAGGATAAGAAAGATAGGAAAGTCAAGAAGGAAGAATTTCATCTTCATCTGAAATAAGACTAAGAGAGATCACAGATTTAATTGCTGAGAATCATAACAAATGAAAAAAACGTATCTATGTCTTCACAATTACACACTTACCCCAAATAGCCATTTTATTTGGTTTTTGTTTTGTTTTGTTTTGTTTTGTTTTTTTGCTATAGGGCACGTGCGCTCACCAGAGAGAGCCAGAGAGACAGAAAGCAAGAAATTACCCCCAAGGGGGGATGGCCACACCGCAACCCTTCTCCTCCATTCTTCTCTCAGGATCTTGGGCACGCAAGCACACGTGCCCAGTGTGAGTTTCAAGCCACTGGGTCCGGGACGCGAATCACGGTTGACTACATGGGAGTCCAGCAACATAGCCATTACGCTAACTGCTGGTCCCAATAGCCATTTTATTATTAAAAGAACCTGCATAATCAAGCTACTCTATTCTGTAAAATGATCACATAGGATTAGATTAGCAGTGGGAAGTTGAACTATAATTGTTTATGTGCTGTTTGGGAATTTTGCTAAGCATTCCAAACACTACAGAACTAATTTTCAAACAATCTTATATCTGCTAATGCTGTGATTCTTCAAATAGTTGAAAAAGATAAAATGTTTTTCCAAACCTTATAAGGATGTTAAGATACCACTAAATATTGAAACAGTTTGCTGGGAAAAAAAATCTTTTCAGTAACTCATTCAGAATGAATTACATAAGAAGACTTCGGTATTTCAGAATTTCCTTAGTATTTAGATATGTTACAATCTTGTCCTTACCAGACTTGTACCTGCGTCTGTATCAGACACAGTGCTGACCTATGTCAACAACGGTGTCAACCCCAAATGGAAATGATCAGAAATGTTTGGCATATAATATCCTGGGAAAAAAACAAACTGAGCAGCATTGCAAGTATCTTTAAAAAAATAAATAATTTTGTAAATATCTCAGGCTTTCATTTATAAAGACAGCTTCTTAGCATTCCTAGTATTTCTTACACATGTGGTCCTTATAAACACAGGGTTCCATTGTACTTTTTTATTGGCATAGAAACAAAATTAAAAGAGAATTTTATTTTATAAATTTGCTATAAGGTGCATGTGATCACCAGAGAGAGAAAGAGAAAGTAAGAAAGCAACCCCGACTTCCCAAGGGGATGGCTACACTGTAGGCCCCACTCCTCTGTCCTGCTGTTGAGATTTTGGGCATGCACACACATGCACCTAGTGTGTTTTTCTTTCTTTTTTTCTTTTTTAAGAGAGATTTTTGCCATATTGTGCATGTGCTTGCCAGAGATATAGAGAGAGACAAGAGAGATGGAAAGTGAGAAATCATCCTCCAGGGGGATGTCCATGCCACAATTCCTTCTTCTCCATTCTCCTATCAGGATTTTGGGCACACACACACACACACAGACACACACACACGCACACATGTGGCCAGCATGAATTTTAAGCTGCTGGATTCAGGACTCGAACTACAGTTGACAGTGTGGGAGTCCAACGACGTAGCCATTACACAATCTGCTGGTCCTCCCAGTGCGTTTTTCAAGTCATCAGGTCCAGGAATCAAACCATATGGTCAGTCATCATCTCTTTGCCTTAATACCTACACCACCAGAGTCCATCAATTTTCTTTCGTAGAAGGACATACAAGGGGCTGAACAGTGGCACAGAAGCGAAATGTGGGCTTGCAAGGCAGAGCCTTGTGGGAAGCAGAGTACGCCAGGACCAGAGTACCTATGACCAGGGCTGGCTAAAGCTGGGGGTGGGTGGCATATCAAAGACCTTGTGGGAGGTGCTGTATCTCTGTCTCTGTATCTCTCACTCACTCATAAATAAATAAATAACTTTAAAAAAAGGGATATATAAAAGATCAATTGCTATCACTTCAATAGGAACACATTTATAAACTGTATGGATTCTTTAGTTTGTTTAGAATTCTCTCACTTTTTAAACTTTTTATTTTTAAATGGGAAAGAGAGCACACAGGCAGATGTGCATGTGTGCATGAGGGAGGGAGGGAGGGAGGGACGAAGGGGAGAGAGAGAGAGAGAAACACCATCAGGATCTGATAACACTGTAAACTCGACCACAGCCCTCCAGCCTGTGAGGCTTCCAGGGTTCGCACACATTTTAGGTTGAGCTGGGGGCTGAACCCATAGTCAGACACGAGGTTGTCACCACTGCAGATCAGTATGTCACCACCAGGGCCACTGTGGCGAGGCCAGTGACTGCTGATTTTTATTCACTTTTAATTATTATTTGGAAACGTGTGACTAAATACAAATGTATCAAAGGTTTTAGTGAAGGTAATGATAATAAATGTAATAATAAAATGATCTCTTTCTATACATCTGTAAGCTATTACCTAAACTTTCTGAAATGTTTAAAATGACGTCTACCTACTCAACTGGGAAATACTTATCTAAAACACTCGTTTTCACCATTTATGCATTACTTCACGTGTGATCGTAACATCTAGGATTACGGTGGTGAAAATCAAGAGTGCCCTCCAACAACTCAGAACAGAGAATCACCAGGCTTCAGTCAGTCCAGAGAATGATGGACGTCATGGAGTCGGCTTGGGGGCCCATCCTTACTCAATCTGCTCCAGATTGGTGCAATTATTGGGTTTTCTAGCAAGTCACGGCACATTTTTGCATAGAAAAACATGTCATGACTTTCCCGACAACCTAATACCTCCACGCCTCTATCTGTGGTTTTGAAGAAAATTACAGCTGAAACTGGTCTCTGAACATGCAGGAATGAGAAGACAGACAAAATCCTCCCAGTATTCCAATATAATAACTATTGTCAAGATGGGAAATCAAACCGAAAATACAAGTTTTATTGATGAATATTTTGGTTCATGACTGTTTTTCATTTTTGACCAACTGTCTTATTCTGTTGGTATTTGTTTCTTTCAGCTCTTACATCTGGTTTTAATTTTTTCTTAATCCAGACTGTAGTACTTCCTGTTCTTTGTCTCTAAATGCTCTAAAAAAAAAAAAAAAAATCTAGATTGTGTTTCTGTCAACTCATGGAAACTCACCTTGATCATGTGTCTTCCTGTAGGTATGGTCTAAGTGTTGCTTTGGTGTTTCCGCTCTGGATTCCTTGTTCCATGGGTGTGTTCTCACATTCCACTGTTGCCTTAGTGGTAAGAAGACATGTTCTGAATTATGATAAAGTTTATTTTTCTCAATTTTATTGAAAGGAGAATATCTAATGGTGATAAACCCAGTTCTTAGAGGAAGGCGGTTTTGCTTACTTTTAAATCCATTTTCTTTTCTTTTTTTTTACTTTCTCCAGAGTTATCCATTTTACTTTTCTGGATATGTGTTCTCAATGGTGACAATCATAGAAACACCTGAGAAATTTAAACAAAAATCTGATCTGGTGTTCTACTCAAGACTAATTAATAAAATCTTTATTGGTAAACCCTGTCATTATTATTTTTATATATCTTAGATAAGTTTATCGAGAGAAAGTGTTTTCCTTTATTTATGATAGGGTGCATGCGTATGTGCATGTACACACGTGTGCGTGTGTGAGATAAGGGAGAGTGAGATAATCTCGCCGTGGAGCCTGTCTTTCTTCTAAGGCTCTCTCTCATGAGGATCCTGGCCACATGCACACATGCTCAGCATGTTGCTTTCTGGGCCAGAATTCAAACCCTAGTCCACCATGTCCGTGTGAGAGCTGGTGTTGAACCACTGTGCCATAGGGCTAGTCCCATCTCATTTTAATGTGACACATGTATTGAGAAACACTGTTTGAGATCAGTTCTCCTGAATGTATGTGTGCGTGAAAGTCTGCAGATCTGATCAGAATGTGGACTCTGATTCTGTAAGTCATGGAGAGAGAGCCTTCAATTCTGCGTTTCTAACAAGATCCTAGGTGATTTCAATCATTCTCAGCTCTAAACCATACTTTGAATAGCAACAATCTAAATGAAAGCAGTTAACTACCTAATTATATGATTATAATTAACTTTTCAGAAGAATATTTACAGGAGGTATTGCTAGGAGATTTTCTTTAGGCTGGAGTAAAGTATCTTGGGAGACATTTTAGCTATGGTCGCCTGACAGTATCATATTCCTTGGTAAGTAATTTGTTTTCAGTGATTTTGCTTGGCTAATCATCATTCACATTTGCTCCCCACCTTTTCAGGATTTCAATACATTTCTTTTTTAAGATTTTTGCCCTTGTGCTGACAGGAGAGAGAGAAGAGAGAAAGAGAGTGAGATGGAAAGTGAGAAAGTGAAAAATCACAGGGGGATAGCCATGTCTCAAACCCTTCTCTGCCACTTTCCTCCTGGGATTTTGGGCACAAACACCTGACTGGCATGATCCTGAAGCTGCCAGGGCCAGGATTTGAACCACAGCTGGCCATATGGGAGTCCAGCACCTTAACTACTACACCACTTGCTAGCCCCTCAATATGTTTCTAAAATAAAAAATACACCATGTTTGATTTGGTTATTTTACCAAGTAGTCTTTAAATAGTAAGCCATATGTGGGGCCAGTAGGTGGCATGGTGGTTAAGGTGCTGGACTGCCATACGGCTGACCGCAGTCTGAGTCCCAGACCTAGTGGCTTGCTTTCTGTCATTTTCTGGTAAGTGCATGTGCCCTATTGCAAATAATAATAATAATAATAATAATAATAATAATAAATAAAATGAAATACATAATTCTTTATAAACAGGAAGACGTTCATTTGTGTGAGTGTATGTGTACAACGAAGCTAGAAAGAATTCCATGTCTTGTTTGAGTATGTTCATTGAGCACCTTCATCTCTCAGTATTAGCAATGAGATGGTGTTACTCTTCTGTGGCTATTCTGACAAAGAGTAGATTACTCTGCTTTATTTTATTATGTGCCTCACTCTTACCATGTCCCTGAAATTTTGTTCTTTCAAGTATTAGATATCTCTAAGACATTTTAAGACTTAAGCACTTTAGTAATGTCTGTGGGTGGCCCAGCTGGTGATGTGGCGATGTGGTGATATGGTGGCTGGATCCCACATGGCTGGCCACATGGTTCAAGGTCCAGACCCAGTGGTTTGAAAAACATGCTGGGAACTTGTGTGTGAGTGTTCAAAATCCTGGAAGAAGGGAGAAATGGCGGAGAAGGTATTGCAGTGTGACCATCCCTTGTTGAGAGGAAGGTGATTTCTCACTTTCCCTTTTTGTGTGTCTCTCTCTCTCCCCTCTGGCTAGTATAGGTGCACTTTAGCAAATGAAAACAAATGAAACATAACAACAACAAAAACAACCTAGTATGTGTTAACTTAGTCGTCCCAAGTCCTTTGAGGGAAGCATTATTTGTATCCACATTGTAGGTGAGGAACCTGAGGTACTGAGGGTTGAAGGGGCCTTCCGACGTTCATGCAGTGAATCACAGAGCAGAACATGTACTTCAGCCGTCAGAATCAGAGCTAGTTCTCCCAACCACCATACTTTACTTGCCTTGGGGGTAATGAGAATATATTCACCTTTTTTGTCTTGTGGGTCAACTTGACTAACTTATTGCAACGGGAAAATATCACAAGCTCCCACAATGCCACTTAGTGATTTATAAATGTGCAATTTCATCTTAGAATTTAGACGTATTTCCCACAAGTAGGCCCTAAGGAATTATAAGAAGCCTGTTTGCAAGCTATATAGCTTCTTTAAAATTCTGACCACATTTTGAGTTAGGAAATATGGATTTAAGGTAAATAAATTCTCTGCAATCTTTGTCAGTCAACCTTGAGACTGATGGACTGAATAAATATGTTAAATTACCATTTTTATAAGCAGTATAAAAAGTGACTGTTAACAGTTTGGAAAAGTCAAACAATCACTGCAGTGGTAGTGACTGCACATACGGGTTTGATTTGCAACTTGAGCAACACCATTTCATGCCACCACACACACCAGCACAGCCACACCCCCGCGAGGACACACAGCTTTGTGCACTGCCAGATTGCTGTTAGTACCCGTGCCCCCAACCATGTGCTTGTTTCTGCTTTACTTTACACTATTTACCATATTCATTTTAACTGAAGCAAAAACAGCTTATAAAACAATGTTCTATTTAATTGAATTTTCCCCCCTACCCTTCAATGGAACAGTGATTACACCACTGTTAAGACATACGCTCAATTGTAATATAGTGAGTTAATTTTTGGGGATCAATTATTTGACTTTTTTTTAAAAAGGAATTGGGTGTGATTTTACCAAAAGCATGAAGAAGAATCCATTTTAATAGAAAAGTCTTTGATTTGCTATAAAGATAAAGTTTATTTAAATTACATTAGGTCATCAGGAAAATCATGACATATTTTTCTGTTTTTCTATGTTTGAGTAAATTATTCTATCTTTTTCATTTATAAAATGACTTGTAATCATAGATACTTGAAAATATCACAACATGGGGACAGAAGATGGCGTGGTGGTTGAGGATGCTAGACTCCCACACTGCTGATCACTGTTCAAATCCCAGACCTAAAGGCTTGCTTTCTCACTTTCCCTCTCTCTTTCTCACTCTGTCCCACTCTGGACAAATTAAAATAAACAAATAAATAAATAAATAAATAAAGTTAAAAATAAAATAATTTTTAAAAAAGAAAATATCTTAACTAATTTTCAATATTAGACTTGTTTTTACCTTAACCAATTTCAAAACAAAGGTTATTTGAAGGAGTAACAATTTTAATTGTATGTGAAAATATTATCTTTCCTTTCAGTATATGACACTATGAAAACATTATAAACCAGATTAATCAAATGCTATCATCTAAATATTATAAGCTTACATATGAAATATCTAGTGATTGATTTGTTTTTATAGCAAATCTTCGTTTCTCTAACATTTTGAACTTCATACTAATATGCTCTATGCTATAGTGGTTCAGGCCTTATGTTAGCGATTCATGTGTTTTATTTTCTTAATTTTTTGTTTATTTATTTATTTAATTTCAATGGCCAGACAAGTGCCTTCACAGAGAGAGAGAGAGACAAAGAAGAGGAGGAAGAAAGCACCTCCCATAGTGGCACGGTCACACTATCATCTCTTCTTTTTTTTTTAGAGGTTTTTGCTATAGGGCGCGTGCGCTCGCCAGACAGAGAGAGAGAGACTGAGAGATAGAAAGCGAGAAATCACCCCCCAGGGGGGATGGCCACGCCACAATCCCTTCTCCTCCATTCTCCTCTCGGGATCTTGGGCACGCACGCACACGCGCCCGGTGTGAGTTTAAGCCACCGGGTCCCGGACTCGAACCGCGGTCGACTACGTGGGAGTCCAGTGACATAGCCATTACGCTAACTGCTGGTCCCCTATCATCTCTTCTTCATTTCTCCATCCTCTTAGGATTTATGGTACACAATGCATCTGGCATGTTTTTCAAGCTTCCAGGGCTAGAATTTGAACCATGTTGGCCATGTGGGATCTGGCTTCCTTTGGAGAGGTTTTTTTTTTTTTTTTTTTTTTTTTTTTTTTTTTTGCTATAGGATGCGTGCGCTCGCCAGAGAGAGACAGACAGAGAGATAGAGAGAAATCACCCTCCCCCCCCCCCCCCCAGAGGGGATGGCCACGCCGAAATCCCTTCCCCTCCGTTCTCTTCTTGGGATCTTAGGCACGCACACACATGTGCCCGGTGTGAGTTTTAAGCCACCGGGTCCGGGACGTGAACCGCGGTCGACTATGTGGGAGTCCAGCGACATAGCCATTACGCTAACTGCTGGTCCCCAGAATCTGGCTTCCTTAATCATGAGGCTACAGGGTGTTTTGTTTTTAAATTTCTGTATTTCTTTCATAAGAGAGACAGAGAAAAGCAAATGCCCTCAACAGAGTCTCACTAAATCCCCTGTGTTCTCAGTGAGGCAGGATCATGAGTACGGCATCTGGCACGTACCGGTGAACAGGGAACTGAACCTGCACTCTTCCATGTGGATCCAGCATTGTTTGATCAGAAGTTAATTTTATATTGAACTTGCGTTAAAGTATTCTGAAGCTATTATAAATGATTTTAACATGAAAAATTGCTATTGAGGATTGTCAACATAATGATCTGAATTTTATTGTAATAATTTGGATACTTCCATAGTTTAAATATGTCCCCTGAAGCTCCTGTGTTGAAAAGTTGATCCTCAAGGCAGCTAGTGTTGATTGGTGGATCCTTTAAGAGATGATCAGGTCTTTACGACTGTGCCCTCAGGAATGAATTGATGCTGTTTTGTAGAAGTGTATTCATTATATATTGAATGAGTTTGTCATTAAAGTGAGTTTTCCTCTTGTTTTCTCTATCTCACCCTCTTTTTCCCTTCCTTCTTCTGCCACTGATGACACAGCATGAAGTACCTCATTATATGCTGGCCCCTCAACACTGGACTGCTCAGCCTCCAGAACTGTGAGAAATACGTGTTTGTTATTTAAGTCACCCAGTCTATAGTAATTTGTTTTAGTACCCTGAACAGACTAAAACAATTGTCAAGAACCAAACTGAATATAAACTGATATAGTTTAAAACTCAAGTCACAACCAGGTCTTTTCCTTTTGTCCCTCAGGGAAGCTCTTATTATTATTTTTAAAGAAACCAAATTCTCAGAACTTACCTTTGAGGTCATACTATAATGAGTAGTATTAGAAATGTATACTAACAAAAATTATAGATTACATGAATTTAAGTAAAAATAACATATGCATTTTTAGCCACAAGAATCTGAAAACTAACATGCATGAAGATAATATAATGTTTCATTTGATAAATATTAATGCTTACCATATGAAAATCACTTACACAATTTTGAAGTGCATAATAAATGTTCAAGTTACTCTTTACAACCCTCTAGCTAACAAAGATTATTATTCTCATTTTACAAAACTCTGTATTTTAGAAAATAAGGTATTAAAACACTGAGTGGTTGAAAGAGCAAATAAATGAAATCTGGGAAGCAGTCAAAAAACGAAGAGAGAGAGAGAGAGAAATAAAGAAATTCTAATTACCTAGCCCGATACGTCCAATAAAAAAAGTATGATTGATTCCTACAAGAAAATGATGTTCTATGTTACCAGAACAACATTATTAATCTCAACAATTAAAATATTAGAGCCATGAAAGAAACAAAAATACCAACTTCAAGTTGTAGCACTAAAGAATCCATATGACAACTTTAATTTCCCTGTGATTCTAAGATTGGTACATACTGATCCCACTCTTGATGTTATCTAATAGCCATATAGGAACCTACTCTAATTTGGAAAAAGCCTTATCACCAAAAATGTAAAATAATTTGCAGATTGTTATTTTTTTTCTTTTTCTACTGTACATCTAAATTTGCCACATTGGGGAAGAATGTTAAAAATGTTATTCTTTAGGGAACCAGCAGTTAGCGTAATGGCTATGTCGCTGGACTCCCACGTAGTTGACCGCGGTTCGCGTCTCGGACCCGGTGGCTTACAACTCACGCCGGGCGCGTGTGCGTGCGTGCCCAAGATCCCGAGAGGAGAATGGAGGAGAAGGGATTGCGGCGTGACCATCCCCCCTGGGGGGTGATTTCTCGCTTTCTGTCTCTATGTCTCTCTCTGTCTGTCTGGCGAGCGCACGCGCCCTATAGCGAAAAACCTCTCCAAAAAAAAAAAAATGTTATTCTTTAAATGTGACTTTTCTTCTGACTTTTTGACTTTGAGTCATTTGTAGTGACATTATATAATGAAATTCTTTAAAGTTAATGTCTCTTTGGAGTCATGCCAACACAGGTTGTTTTCATATATGATTAAAAACACTATATTTGAGATTCGAGGCGAGATGCAAAAAGCATGTGAAAAGTTCTCTTCAGTATGAATAGTTTCTAAACAAAACCATATGTTGCTAGAAGACCTTGGACAGTATTTAAAATTCTTGGCTATATATAAACATTACATTCTCACAGAGGATGTTATGTTCTTCCTTTTAAAACATTCCATTTATTTTTAAAAAATGGTTACTTTCATAGGTGGCATTGTATCAGGTTGTACTAAGACCAAAATAAATGGGTAAAAAATACAGAAGGAAGAAAGAATGAGAGTTTCTGTGTTTCTTAGCACAAATATTAATGAGGAAAACTTCAGTAGTAATGAAGATAAAGGCACTGAACATGGCGATGTCTAAACTCCACCCTCTATCATGAAGGTACGATTTGTCATATGCCTGATCATCCATTTTACAATAGACATGTTCAGAGGCTGAGCCAAGAATGAAGTATTTTTCCTAAGAAAACCCAGAACTGAAACATTGGAAGCGACATTTCAATTAGGAAAAACTATTATGAAATTCTAGAAATACCCAAAACACAGACTTTTTCTATGGAACTAGAAATCAAGTCCAGTGAGGGCATGGATCCCATAGTTTGAACTAAGAGACACAGGAAACTTGAACAGGAAGTGGGTTTTGAAAGTGAGGTAGTTTTAGGGAAACTGTCACAAACAGACATGGGGCTATACCATCTTCTCTCTTGTATTAATATGTGAGTGTTTCAGGAAGGAAGGAAGTGTGAGAACTAGTACAGTGGAGAAAAAAACATGATAGAGTAGGCGGCAGTGTGAGTACATGCTAGCTTTCCAAAGTATCATTATTTTTCATAAAATTAATAGGAAAAAAGGGAAGAATGGATGGAGGTAAGAAAAACTTCAGTAAATGTGTGAGGTTACTTATCATAGACAGAAAAACACCAGTGGTAGGAAAAATAGTAGTAGTGTGGCATATGGTTGACTTATTATACTTAACTCTCATTGAATTTAATAGCAACTAAAACAATTGAATACTTTTATACCTGCATTTTGGGTAAGTCTTGCTGATAATTGGATATGGGTTTTGAGTGGGAGGGAGATGAAGGCAGGATTTATCCAATGTTTCATGTCTTAGCAACTTAGTGAACAGTGACCACAGCTACTAAGATAAATTACACCAATGACTTTTAGATCATCATATGGTAAATTTTGGAAGTCCTTGGGAAGCTTTAACAGGGAGTCTGTGAAGTCAAATCATTTTCATAATAATTCTAGGACATCAAATGCCTTTTTCAATTTTCATTTTCTACAAGCTCTAGTGGAATTTTCAGAGACTAGATATCTTGTGGTAATATCATTGCTCTGTAGGGCAAAAGAATGATAATATGTGTATTCATGTGTTCAAACACTTCTCAGTTTTTCATTTCTAGTTCTATAAGATAGGTGTAACTCATATAAGAAAAAAAGCTCTTTGGAGTCCTTGTAACTTACAGAGAGATTCATGACAAGAATTGCAACAATCTATTTATTAAAGTTTACTTATTCCTCCATAAGCAATATATATGTATATGTATATGTGTGTATATGTGGGAGACAGCAAAAAAAGAGAGAAAACACACCTCCCAAAAGGCTGAGCCTATGATCCACTCCCAACCTCAGCCAACCCCTGGTCGTGGGCACATGCACAGCTGGCATACTCAAGATGGTCTCCAGATGCAAATCCAAAACTTTTCCAATAATAAAGAACATGACAGTTTAAACCACACTACTATTTAGCTCCATGAGTTCCAACAGCATGAATGAAACAGAGTCCTTGAAAGGGATCAAACACCAAAGGTTAAAGAAAAGTAGATGCCCAGAATAGGTTTTATCTACTACTGACATCAAATTCACAGTTAAAAACCTTCTAGAGGGCCAGCAGGTGGCATGGTGGTTAAGGACACTGGACTAACACATGGCCAACCACCACTTGGTTTAAGTCCTGGACCTGGACTCGAAATAAGCTTGCTTCTCACTCCCCCCCACCCCCATCCTACTCTGGTCAAATTTAAATAAATAAATAAATAAATAAATAAATAAATAAATAAATAGAGTTAAATAAAATAATTCTTTTTTTTTATTTTGAGAGGTTTTTCGCTATAGGGCGCGTGCGCTCGCCAGACAGACAGAGAGAGACATAGAGACAGAAAGCGAGAAATCACCCCCCAGGGGGGATGGTCACGCCGCAATCCCTTCTCCTCCATTCTCCTCTCGGGATCTTGGGCACACACGCACACGCGCCCGGCGTGAGTTGTAAGCCACCGGGTCCGAGACGCGAACCGCGGTCGACTACGTGGGAGTCCAGCGACATAGCCATTACGCTAACTGCTGGTTCCCAATAATTCTTTAAAAAATAACCTTCTAGAAATAATATTCCAGGCTCAAATGACTTCATTGTTAAAATCTATCCAATACTTAATAAAGAAACAACTATCAATCATATAAGTAGTTTTTTTTTTTTTTTTTAAAAAAAGGAAAGGTCCCTTTCCAACTTATTTTGTGAGACTTTTCTTACCCGAATACCAAAATGAAAGATGCAAAAGTAAAGTATTACAAAAAGAGATAGTAAAAAAAAAAAGTAATATCTCTTAAAATCATAGAGACAAAGATTCTTAATTTATATAGTCCCTTATTGGTCAGGTCTAGAACCAGAGGCAATTGTTTAGTATTGAGGAGGTTGATAAGAGTTTGGGGAGTATAGGCTAGCCAAAAATGTAAGAAAACAAGCTGTGGGAGGAGGTATCCTTAGGGAGCATTAAAAGTCTATTGCATATTCTTGAGACTGTAGAATGACATACATGCGTAGAGCTCTGCATATACCAGGGAAGTTTTCATTTTTAGGGAAGACCTTAGAAGATCTTGGGTTCTCACCTGTGGCTAATCTTGAAACTCTGTGCAAGAAGGAAGTAAACATAAAGGTGATGTTTTAAACTATCTAGATGATTTGAAGTTTGACCCAGCACATGGGTCAAAGACGAGGGGGCTATTTGTTTCAGACATCTAAAGAAATATCTGTCCATTTTTTAGCTGACCACTAACATAGCCAACTAGAGATTTAAGTGGCCACCTATAACAAAGAATTCAGATTTTACAAAATTACTTCAGAGGTGTTACTAAACAAATAACAAGAAAAAACAGCAAAAGAAATGACAAACCCTAGTAAGAGAAAAATATGTTTTCAAAGTTGTCAGATTATGTTACTTAAAATGTCCAGTTTTAATCAAAATATTGTGAGACATGAAAATAAATGAAAATGGGAACCAGCAGGTAGCGTAATGGCTATGTCGCTGGACTCCCGCGTACTTGACGGCGGTTCACGTCCTCAACCCAGTGGCTTAAAACTCACGCCAGGCGCGTGTGCATGCGTGCCCAAGATCCCGAGAGGAGAATGGAGGAGAAGGGATTGCGGCGTGACCATCCCCCTTGAGGGGTGATTTCTCGCTTTCTGTCTCTATGTCTCTCTCTGTCTGTCTGGTGAGCCCACACGCCCTATAGCAAAAATCTCTCAAAAAGAAAAAAAAAAAAAGAAATGATAAGTTATGGCTCATACACAGGAAAAATAAAAAGTTGGTGAAAATAATCCTGAGAAAATCTAGATGTATAGTTTCTTAGAAAAAGACATTAAATCTGGGACCAGCAGTTAGCGTAATGGCTATGTTGCTGGACTCCAACGTAGTTGACCGCGGTTCATGTCCCGGACCTGGTGGCTTAAAACTCACGCTGGGCGCATGTGCGTGCGTGCCCAAGATCCTGAGAGGAGAATGGAGGAGAAGGGATTGCGGTGTGGCCATCCCACCTGGGGGGTGATTTCTCACTTTTTGTCTCTCTGTCTCTCTCAGTCTGTCTGGTGAGCGCATGCTCCCTATAGCAAAAACATCTCCAAAAAAAAAAAAGACATTAAATCATTTATTTTCAATATGTTTTAAGAACTAAAGGGTGATGTTTGAAAACAAAGCAAAACAAAACAAAATGTTAGGATGATGTCTGGCTAAAAAATGAATATCAATAAAGATATATGAATTATAAAATAGATCCAAATAGAAATCCTGGTCTTGAAATGTATAATAATTGAAATTTTAAAATTTACTAGAAGAAATTGGCAACAGATTTGAGCACATAGAAGAAAGTGTCAGCAAACTGGAAGATAGATCAATTGAGATTACTCACTCTAAGGAACAGGAAAAATATATGGAGAAAAAGGAATAGTCTTAAAGACCCAGGAGGCTCCATCAAATGAACCAAAATATGGATAATGAAAGTTCCAGAAGGAGAAGAGAAAGAGAAAGGGAGAGTAAAAAGTACAGTAATGTGTAGCTTAATGACTGAGCTACATTCTGAGAAATAAGTCATTAAGGAATTTTTATCATTATACAAACATCATAGAGTGAATTTACACAAATTTAGATGGTACAGTATACAACACACCTAGGCTATATGGTATAGGCTATTGTTCCTAGGCTACTAACCTATACATGTACTGGATATTAGCAACAATTGCAACACAATGGTTAATATTTATGTATCTGAACTTATCTAAACAAATAAATGGTACACTAAAAATACAGTATAAAAGATAAAAAATGGTATACCCATATAGGATGTATACCATAAACTGAGCTTTCAGGACTTGGAGTTGCTCTAGGTGAGTCAATGAGTGAGTGATGAGCAAAAATGAAGGCTATCCTATTACTGTATACTACTATAAACTACAAATACTGTACACTTAGGCTACATTAAATTTACTTTTATAAAGTCTTTCCTCAGTGATAAATTAACCCTAACTTACTGTAACTTTTTTACTTGATTAACTGTTTAATTAATCGTTGGACTCTTATGAAATAATACTTTGCTTAAAACACAAACACACTGTATAATGGTACAAAATTAATTTATATCATAATTTTAGAAGCTTTTTTCTATTTTTAAATTTTTTAACCTTTTTTTTTTCTTTTTAAGCATTTTGCTAAAAGCTAAGACACAACATACACTTTAGCCTAGACTTACACAGGGTCAGGATCATAACCATCACTGCCTTCTGCCTCCACATCTTGTCCCACTGCAAAGTCATCCAAGGCAGGCATGTTGTCATCCCGTGACAACAATGGTTTCTTTTGGAATAACTGAGACTCTCCTTGAGGAGGTTTGACTTTTCATAAATATATTCATGATGGTTTTCTTGGTTTCTCTATTTTTGAAGGTTGTCTATTTTTGTCTAGATTTTCTTATAAGCATTTAATGCACCATGAACATTCCTCTTTATCAGTGAAAACCTTTTGGTGTCAGACAAACAGGCTTTCAAACATATTAAGAAGCTAGTTGAGGTCTGCACAAGTTTCTGTTAAATCTTCATGATGAATCTTTTTTAGAGTTTTATTCTCCTGCAGTTTCCTTTTATCTTGCACCTTCTTCTGTTATGCATTTCTGTTCCAGTTAAAAACAAAACACAAAAAAAACCTCCTTTTCAATCAATCCCTCAGAAACCACCTTAGGAGACTCAATTTTATTCATATACTTTTGTTGGCCATCTCTACCACAGCCTTCCTGATCTTTGCAACCTTGTCATTTTGCCCTACATTTTGAAGTCATGGAAATCTCTTGTCTTCTTCCACATGCCATTTATACATTCTTTAGTGATGTCACTCTGAAACCAAGCAAGGTTCTTGAAGCAATCATATATATTATAATTCTTCTAGCATTGCCACACTGTCCTCTTAGGGTCTACTTCTGTGGCAGCAATGGCCTGAGCAAAAGTCTACTCAGGCTTTAACAGCTACTCTAACCTTGACCTATTCATTGACTCACAGAAATGGTATTTGCAGGAAGAAGCATCACTTTGATATTGGGGATGAAGATCACCAATAAAAAGAAGATATGTGAGAGCATTATCAATGATGAGCAAAATCTTAAAAGGTATGTTATTCTCTACATAGTACTTCTCCATTTCATTGACATAGCAATTCAAGAAATCATCTTGGAAGAATAGCTGGATCATTGTCTTCTAATTGCTCCTGACATATACTGGCAATGTATGCTTACTGGTATGGTTGAAGGCTCTGGGGGTCTCCCTGTGCCAGATCATAAAGCATTTCAATTTGTAGCCCACTAAACTGCTCCCAAGCAAGACTGTAATCCTGTCCTTAAAGCATTAGATCCTGGCACTGACTTGGCCTCCCTGTGGTTGGAAGTCCAGTGAACCATCCATTTACAAAACAAGAAATCTTCATTTATATTAAAGACTTGCTCTGGTGAGTAATTTTTCTCCACAATCTGCTTATTCAAAGTTTCCAAAAATTATTCAACTCCCCTTACATCACTAGTCTCATCTTTACTACTCATTTTCACACGTATTCATTATATAATGAATAACAATTTTTGAATTGTTTAAGGTATCCTGAACTAGCAGTAAATTAATTGTGGTAAGTGGGTCCAGCCTTTTCTCCCAACATCATAAACTAATTTTTTTCTTTGGCCATGATCATCATGGTGCTGAGAGGAATGCACATCCATATCTAGTCTCTAGTTCAGGGCATTAGAAGTGTTTCAATTTCTGGGGACCAGCAGAAGACCTAACAGTTACACTGCTGGACTTCCATGTAGTTAAGTTAGACAGAGGCTAAAACTCATGCTGGGCATATGTGTGTGCATGCTCAAAATCCCAAGAGGAGAATGGAAGAAAAGGGATTGTGACATGGCCATTCCCCCAGGTCGGGGGGCGGGTGATTTCTCACTTTTTGTCTCTCACTGCCACTTGGCAAGCACACACACTCTGTAGCAAAAATTGCTCTTAAAAAAAAAAAAGAAAAGTTTTTCCATATTTGATATGGGCCCTTCTTATATTTGGGAAGTGTTATTGCCTTCAGTGAAGCAGATTCTTCTGTTCCTTTGCAGAAGCTGTTACTTCTGTCACTTTGTTTTTGTTTTTCAAGATTGTAGTTACAGTGGGATGGGACATGCCTGACTGACAAGTAATTACCATCGCTGATTTTCCCACCTTCCTAGTCCCTCATAAGGACTTTTAATTTGAATTATATGTTAATCACTTGATTTGGCTTCCAACCATAATATCAGCAGTGAATTCTGTGTGCTTAGGGGCCGTGATATACAAAACAACATGAGAGTAAATCAAACACAAGAGAAAATCATGCAATCGAGAGACTCAAAACACGAGCCATATTAAGCTGCTTCTGGCATACTTGGCAATTGCTTTAAACTAAATATTTTTTTCTAGAAATATCTTTGTGAATTTGTGTTAAAGTTTTCTTCTTTTTTGATAAAATACAAAAAGCATACAACAAAATTAAAAGTGCTTTTTGGGGGGGCCAGCAGATCACCTGGTTACATCACTGGACTCCAAGGTAGTCAACCACAGTTCGAGTCCCAGACCTAGTGGCTTGAAACTCAACACCAGGTGCATGTGCGTGTGTGTCCAAAATCCTGAAAGGAGGATGGAGAAGAAGGGATTCAGGCATGGCTACCCTCCACCCATGGGGGGTGATTTCTCGCTTTCTGTCTTTCTGTTTCTCTGGGGAGCACACATGCCTTATAGCAAAAATCTCTCTTTAAAAAAAAAGTGTCATTTTAGATTCATAAAAATTAAAACTTCTTTCTTCAAGAGCCACTATGAATAAATTGCACAAGGAAGTCACAGTTTAGAATAAAATATCTGCAAAACATATTTCTGATAAAGAGCTTTTATATTCGCTAAAGAAGTTTTACATGGGGCCTGGCTGGTGGCATAATAGTAAAATGTGACACTCTGGGAGGCTGAACCACATGGGAAGGGTCTGGGTTCGTATCCAGAGACCTCCCTGCATACATTAGGTATGAACATACAACAGCCTCATACATTTTGCATTTACCAAGTCTCTTGATTGCATCCTTTTCTCTTGGGCTTTATTTAATCTCACGTTAATTCGTTCACCATGGACCTTCCAGTAGGAGGTGGAAGACAGTGATATTAGTGATCTTGATCCTGTACTGGACTAGGCTAATGTGTGTGCTTGTGCCTTAGTTTTAATAAAATGCTTTACAAATTTTTTTTTTTAAGTAGAAAAATGCTTATAGAATAATGTTATAATGAAAGAAAATATTTTTGTACAATGTGTTCATGTTTTAAGTCCAAAAGATAACTTAAAAAGGTATAAAGTAAAATAGTTATAGTAACCTAGGGTTAATTGATTATTGAGGAAAGAAAAAGGCTTAAATTTAGTGCAACCTAAGTGTACAGTGTTTGTGAGATCTATAGTAGTGTACAGTAATGACATAGGCCTTCACATTAACTCACCACTCACTCGCTGTTTTACCCAGAGCAACTTCCAGTCCTCCAAGCTCCAGTCATGGTCAGTATGCTATATAGGTACACCATTTTTATCTTTAAAAAAATTATTTTTTAGGTTTTTGCCAAAGGTTACATACACTTGCTAGAGGGAGACAGAGAGAGGGAAAGTGAGAAATCACCCCCTGGGAGGATGGCCATGTGATTTTCAAGTGGCTGGGTTCAGGATTTGAACCATAGTTAGCCATGTGGGGATAAAGTGTCTTAACCACCATGCCACCTGCTGGCCCTGCACTTTTTAATTTTTCATACTGTATTTTTTCTTTACCTTTTTAAAAGTGCATTTCTTTCTTTCATGAGACAGAAAGGAAGAGAAAGACAGGCACCCCGAAAGATCTTATGCCACAATCTCATCTGCAGCCTTTTGCAGCCAGGACTATAAGCTTGTGCATATGCACCCAGCATGCATGGATACTTCAGGACACAAGCCTGGGACCCTGTGTTGTAGTGCACTGCACCACTACCGCTGGCCTCCCAGACCTTTTTAAGTTTAGATATTTTTAGGTATACAATTACCATCGTGTCGCAATTACCTGCAATAATATGCTCTGCAGGCTGAGTAGCCTAGGAGCAATAACCTATATACTCTAGAGCCTAGGTGTGATTATCCAAGTTTGTGCAAGCACACTTGGATGTTGGCACAATGATGAACTAGCCTATCAACACGTCTCACCATGTCCCTCAGTCATTAAGTGACATGTGACTGTACTACACTCATACCTCTAGATTCAGGTTTAGTTTCTACTTTTTCTGTTTTAAGGTTTCTGCCATAGTGTACGTGTGCTCACAAAAGAGACAGAGAAAGGGAAAGTGAGAAATCACCCCGCCCCGCCAAGGGGGGATGGCCATGCCACCATCCCTTCTCCATTCTTCTCTTGAGATTTTGAGCTTGCATGCCCATACTCCTGGAGTGATGTTCAAACCATCGTGTCCACGACTCAAACTACTGTTGACCATGTGAGAGTGAAGCACCTTAACCACCTGCTGGCCCATGTTTCTACTTTTTCTTTTTTAATTTTTAGAGAGATTTTTGCTATAGGGCACATGCGCTCGCCAGAGAGACAGTGAGACAGAAAGTGAGAAATCACCATCTGGGGGGATGGCTATGCCGCAATCTCTTCTCCATTTTCCTCTTACTCATGCCTAGTGTGAGTTTTAAGCCGCTGGGTCCAGGACTCGAACCACAGTCAACTATGTGGGAGTCCAGTGACATAACCATTACACCATCTGCTGGTCCCTATGTTTTTACTTCTGAAAATCATAAATGTTAAATATTTCTACCCTTCAATATAAACTTGTAGTGCCTGGTACAGTTAAATATGCTATCATTGATATATAGATTTTTCAAATGGTGACTTTTACAAAGATAGAAAAGAGAAATAGATTATTTCTTGGAAATATTTGGATTCTGTTTTTTTTTTTTTTTCACTAGTAGTACAACTCATTTCTCTCCTCCTAGTTTTTCTCTTGCTACAAAGTTTTATGCTTTAAAGATTGCCCAGCTAATGTAGCCCTTGCTGGGAAGTTGAGGTATTATCTGTGCAGTTTAAATATTTATGAGTAAAAAGAAACTACAAGCTTAAGGGTGTGCCATTTATGAAAGCTTTAATGGATGTAGTTTAGCCCAAACTGAAACCTGTTTGGGGAGCACAACTGCATTTGTTTAATGATATATGAAAATATTACTCTGTACTTGGCATAGCATCAGCAAGTAATTGGAAAGCAGAAAATGCCGAACTGTAGTTGGTGAGACTTTTACAGCTGCAAGAAAAACTGCTATGATTATAGCAGAAGACCGTGTGAGCTAAATAACCGTGCTTCTGGGGCTGAAACGCAGGGAATATTATTGCACATATGTCATGACGAGGCATTCCCTGTCTTATTAAGTGTGGGTTTGGTCCCACGTGGGCAGTGGTGAGCAAATATTGGATAGCATTGGCACTTGGCAGTGACACCTGCAAACACAGACGTCACTGGCAAATGTTGCACTTATTTTAATTCCGAACCACATGGCTTCTAATGAGGCTTCTGAGAAGCAGTGGGGTGGTGGATAGTCAGCTTCCAAGAAGGCGTAGGGGACCAGGGAAGCAAGCGTGTGGGGAGATTATTCCGGAGCCTCTGTGTTTGTTTCGTTGGCGTATGCTCTACCCACTCCACCTTCTCCTTGTTGTGCTCCTTCCCTTGAGAGACACAGACAAACTCGGGCTGAGTGGGCCTGTAATTTGCTTTGAGTCTAGATGATGCCAACTTACAGCTGACTGAGTTTGCTACTGTGTGTTCATGTGTGGGGAGAAAAGGGAGAAACGAAAGAGAGAGGAAAATAAGGACCATACTAGGGTGGCTAAGGGTAAAAAATGTCAGCTGTGATTTCCTAACACAGTCTGGAGGGAGCAGATCCCCTCCAGGGAAACCTTTTCCTACGACCCAGGAGGGGGTACACTCTTTTTTTTTTTTGGAGAGTTTTTTTTTTTGTTGTTGTTGTTATAGGGCACGTGCGCTCACCAGAAAGAGAGAGAGACAGAGAGACAGAAAGCGAGAAATCACCCCCCAGGGGTGATGGCCACACTGCAATCCCTTCTCCTCCATTCTCCTCTAGGGATCTTGGGCATGCACGCACATGCACCCGGCGTGAGTTTAAGCCGCCGGGTCTGGGACTCTATCTGCGGTCGACTACATGGGAGTCCAGCGACATAGCCGTTACACCAACTGCTGGTATGGAGGTACACTCTTAAATCATATGAAACAGGTACCTGAGTTGTGTCTCTTCATTTACTTGTCAGCTTCCCGTCATCTGGACCAAGATGAAAACACGTAGCACACTACAAACTATGTGTGTTGAAATATGCCCTGATTCCTCTGTAAATGATTCTAAAGCTCGTCCAGATTATCCAGTAATTAAGAGTTTACTATCTGATGAACATTGCTTTTAATTCAGCCTATCTGAGTGTCGGGGCAACAGTGGTATTGGATTCTCATGGGAGAGGACCCTGTTGTGTGACTGTTTTCTTGTCTATTGCAATGTGGTGGTGGTGGGTATGGGGTTCATGGTGGATGTGATGCACTTGGATCATCGCAGAACCAATCCCTTCCACCCCTGCATCCATGGAGTGTCTCCCATGAGGCTGGTCTCTGGTGCCAGGAAGGTTGGGGATCTTGGGTTAGGTAGCCAATTTATTTTTTTTCAGATGATTATTTCTGTATCTCATTTATATTTCATAGAAATAGGGTTGTACTGGTACCTTTTGACAATCTTACATTTTAAGCTTTTTTTAATTGGTCCACTTTCCTTTTGAGAATTCAGCTTTTGTCCTTTTCCATTCCATCCATCTATAAGCACCCTTCCTATCATCCCTTATTTTCATTTGTTTCTGATATGCTTGTTTTTCTATATACTCATTACATTTAAGTTAAAAATTCTCAGTAATTGTCTACATTTTCTCCTAAGATGTTCAGATACATGGAAAGACCTTTTGGCTTCATCTTACTTTAGAAGTCTTTTCTGAACCTTTTAATCTCCTTGAACCCGGACCGAATACGTCTTAACAAGAGCCCATCTGTCATAGACGGCTTCCCTTCGGTTCCATCCTGGGCATTCTTCTCACCTCTCATCTGTTCAATCTCCTGATTCTATTTTCTATTGTCTTACTTAGGAAGTTTCCCTTCAAGTTTCTTTTACACAAACTGCTCTTAAAAATTTCTCCTAAAAGCACATGGTAGATAAATCTACTACAAACTCGCAGATCAAATGGATAAAATTACTTTTGTTTTGGCAATTATGTTTTCACTCGTAAGTTACTAGTAAATAGCTGCTTTCTCTTCTGGAATCAAATCTGCTATTAAAAATTCCAGACTTTTTGATTCCTAATCTTTTGTTTATTCCAGACATTCTGTTTCCTATTCATTTATGCCTTGTTCCCCACCTCACCTAGAATAATTTGTCTTTAGGCATCCAAAATTTCATAATAAAATGCCTTTATGTGGGTCTGTTTTCATTTACTCTTCTATGAAAATAGAAAAAAAATCAATAAATTTTTATGATGATTTTCTTTGCTTTTTTAAAAAATATATTTTTTAAGGTTTTTGCCTATATGGTACATGTGCTCACTGGAGAGACAGTGAGAGGGAAAGTGAGAAATTGTCCCCTAGGGGATATGGCCATACCACAGTCCCTTCTCTTCTATCTTCCTTCTGGGATTTTGAGCATGTACACACACACACACACACACACACACACACACACACACGTGGCATGAGTCTTAAGCTGCCAGATCCAGGACTCGAACAATGGTCAGCCATGTGGGAGTCCAACACCTTAACCACTATACTACCTGCTGAACCCAATTGCTTAATTTTTTTGCTAAAGGATGCATGCGCTCACCTAAAGAGAGACAGAGAAAAGGAAAGAGAGAAGAAAGTATCTCTCATGGAAATAGGTGCACTGCAATCCCTTCTCCTCCGTCTTTTCCTTTATTTTTTATAAATCAACCAATCCCAGATATTTCAGTTGTAGTAATACAATCAACTACAACAGTGTGTGTGTGTGTGTGTGTGTGTGTGTGTGTGTATCTTATTTAAGCCCTTCTGGTTTTGTTTCTATTCATACAAAGCATCAAGTCAACAACCAGAGTATACTACTTCTATTTTTCTTATTGGATGAGATTCTCAAATTTATGTACAAACTTTATATTGATTCCCTCCACATCCCTCTTCTTACAGTTTTAATTTCCCAAAGCTTCCCCTCCCTTTAAAGAAATAATATCTTGGGCTCTTTTTTTTAATTCCCTACTGGATTCAATATCTTTTCGTATCTCTCTGAGTATATTGTTTCTCTTTTCAACTTTTAATCTTTAAACACAGTGTTTTTCTTCCAAATTTCATTTACTTCTTTGTTTTGGTCTCCATCTCTCATATTTCTTGCAGTCTTTGTAAGATTACTCTTACTCCGGATGAGAAATTAAAAAGACTGTTGGAATTCATGGATGCGTGGCTATATCTGGGCAACTAGAAGGTTCACTGTAGCATTATATGCCTGGGTCATTCACATGGGTTTCAGTCAAAGTCAGAATCTTTTTCATTGTTATTTAATTGCCAAAGGACATGTGCACTTACCAGAAGGACACAAAGGAGCAGAGAGAGAGAGAGACAGAGAGAGAGAGACAGAGAGAGAGAGCACCTCTCAGTGGGGTACAGTCACTCCACACACCTTCTCCTCCAATTCTTCACCTTGTCAGGGTTTGGGGCACACATGTGCAGGTACCTGGAATGTTTTCAAGCTTCTGAGGCCAGGATTCACACTGCAGCTGGCCATGTAGGGGTTAACCTCCATTAACCTCAGGCAGTGGGGCTAAGCCAAAGTCAGAATCTTTATAATATTTCCAAGACTGGTCAGATTCTCTGGAGAGTGAAGTTTTGGTTTCCAGAATTTTGAGATTCAAAACGAGAATCCTGAAGATGGGCTACAGTTTAGGGCACTACTGTGCACACATTTACTGAATCCCTCCACTTATAGAATGAAGTCTAGAGATCCTTTAAAAATCAGACAGTAGGGCCAGTAGGTGGTGTGGTGGTTAAGGTGCTAGACTCCCACATGGCCAACCACAGTTCAAGTCCTGGAGCTAGAAACTTCAAACTATACCAGTCACATGTGTGTACCTGCCCAAAATCCCAAAGGAGAATGGAGGAGAAGGGATCGCAGTGTGGCCATCCCCACTGGGGGTGATTTCTCTCCAATGAGTGCATGTGCCATATGAAAAATATCTCTCTCAAAAAAGAAAAAAATTAATTGGCCAGTTTTCTCCCAAGGTGGTAGAAGGGCAGCTGCTAATTTAAGGAGATCTGGGACTGGGACCTAGTTTATTCTTACACAGACTTTCAACTCTCCCTTCCATTGTAGCTTCTTCTCTCCATAATCATTTTCTAAGGTACTGTTCCTACCAGTATCTGGGTCTTTGGGGAACCTGAATTGTTATTAAGAGTAGAGCTTGTTTTTTTTTTTTTTTTTTTTTTTTTTTTTTTTCCATTGCTGGCTTAGAATTGCATTTTCTCATGTCCTTTAAAAAATTTAAGTTTATTTCTTCAATGAGAATTAGAGAGAGGGAGAGACAAGCAACCTGAACATCATCTCATACTGCAATCTCTCATTCCACCTCCACCCCCACCCCCACCTTCCCAACCAGCCAGGATCATGGACATACATAACTGTATGGGTTGGCTGGGAATGGGATCTGTAATCTTCCCGATGGATCTAGCTTCACTTCAGCAGCACAGGCTGCTGGACTCCCAAGCTGGCCCTCTCATGGTCTTCACTATTCTGGCTTTAATAATTCTATGGCCCCTGGGACCAACATGTGGCATGGTGGTTAAAGAGCTGGACTCCCACATGGCCCATCACAATTCGAGTCCCAGGTCTGGCAGCTTGAAACTCATACTGTGTGTGTACGTGCGTGTGTGTGTGTGTGTGTATGCATGTGTGGGTGTCCGAAATCCTAAGAGAACAGAGGAGAATTGTGGCATGACCACCTTAGAATGTGATTTCTCACTTTCTTCTGTTTGTTTCTCGCTGTCTCTTTCTAGCTAGCACATGTGCTTTGTGGCAAAACAAAACAGAACAAAAATTCTAAGGGCCTATTTTCTCCTTCATTCTCTTTCTATCCCGTGGTTTTATGAGCAAAACAAAAGAGAACAAAGTAAAATTAGCTCACTACCATTTTGTGCACTCGCCAGAAAGACAAGAGACAGCAAGTGAGAAATCCCCCCACCACCACCAGGGTGAATGGCCACGCCGCAATCCCTTCTCCTCCATTCTCTTGGGATGTTGGGCACACAGGCACATGCGCCCAGCATGAGTTCAAGCTACCGGGTCTGGGACTCAAACCATGGTCGACTACATGGAAGTCCAGCAACATAGCCATTACGCCAACTGCTGGTCCTGTACACTTTTTTTTATATTTCCGCCCTGATGACAGAAGCATCAGGGCAGAAATACGTTTCTCTACACTTTCACATGAAGTAGTTGCTGGTTTCCAGACTTGATTCCAAAGGGATTCCTATTACTACCCTCTCATTCTCTTTCCTTTAGCTGTCTTGATCTCAGGAATTAAATATATATGAGTCAGGTTTAGCTACTAAAGTTCTTAACTTAAAAAGTATCTCAATTTTCTTTTCCCCCCTCTTAATTCATTTATGTAGTAAAGGTTTCTGTCTTATTTATTTATTCATTTATTTTGGTAACACTAAACCTGTCAGTGATCTCATGCTTAATGAATAGTATTATTAAGTTTCACCTAATAATAACAACATTTGGTTAAAATCATAGTGTCTAAGGATTGAAACCCAAACCTTCGGTTTCAAATCACATGCTATTTCTACTTCATACATTCCTTTTTTCACTGTTCAACAAATAAGTCTTTAGGTGCTTCCTGTGTATCTGATACTGAATGCCAGAATAGGTGAGATCGCACAATTGTCAACTTTTGTAATCCTGTAGAGCTTATTCTCAAAGAGAGAGATGTGACAAAAATCAAGATTTTACAGGTAGGTTTAAAAAATACAGTAAGAACTGTTGATATTTAAAATATCCCGCTTTGGAGATGCAGGTGATGGGGCACTGCCACAGATTGCTGGAGTCCCATGGGAAGCCCAGGTTTGGAGCCAGAGTGAACCGAGGCTTGCCCGGTGCATCTGTGCACTCCCGTGATCTCTCTTGATTCACCCATCAAGGGTGTCTGCCTTTTCTTCATGAAATAAATAAGCCTCAAAAATAAGTGAATAGGGGCCAGCAGATGGTATATCAGTTATGTTACTGGACTCTCACATGGCTAGCTGACTGGAGTCCCAGACCCAGTGGCTTCAAACTCACGGCGGACGTACGCATGTGTATATCCAAGATCCCAGGAGGAGAACAGAGGAGAAGGAATTGTGGCATGGCCATCACCCCTGAGGGGTAATTTCTTACTTTCTCTCTCACCATCTCTGTCTTACTATCATATGCCTTAAGGCAAAAACCTCACAAAAATGAATAAAAATATCAATTAATAAATAAATATCAAACACATCCCTTTACTCTTTCTCCTCCTCAGTGTATACCAGATTACTTTGTATTTGTTCTTGGTTGTTTTGTTTTACAATAAATGACTAAGAGGCCTGTCTCCATGGATGAAATTTGAACTATGAACTGCATATGGCTACTGTACTTGGCCTGTATAACCAGTACTCGGTTCTAGGTTCAAATGACAGGAAAAACACAGATATTTCACTAGGAGGACAATGTTTCAAGAAGAGAGAACAGCATTCTAGGTGACAAGAAAAGCTTCTATAATGTGCTAAGATAAAAATAGAAAGATAAGGGAGGTAAATATGTTTGAAGCAGAGAGTGGAGAAGAGAAAGAAAGAGGTTCTGATTGGAAAGCTGATTAGAAAGAATAGAATATCAGAATCCTATGTTAATTCTAAATAAAATGTAAATACCCTAAGCATGATGTGGGTATTTATGTGATAAATCACTGTAGCAAAGTTCTTTAGCTGGAGGGTGAGTATAGAGATATGTGCTGGGTTTGATTTTTTTTTAACTATTAATTTACATTTTTCCGTGAATGAGAGAGATGAGAGAGAGAGAAAGGAAGAGAAAAACAAAACTCTCAACAGGGTCTCCTGACTTGAACTTGGAACCTTCCCAGGTGGGACTACCTTGCAGCACATTGTGTTCTGTGCCACTATCCCCTGTAGTTTTAATTTTTGAAAGAACACTCTATTAAGGAGAGAATTAAGCAAAGGGGGACTGTACTTTCAGGGTACATTTTGGAATTAATGGATTTTCCAGCGAATTGGATATAGTAACGAGGGAAAAAGTGGAATCAAGAATGCCTCCTTGTGCCCATGCACAGTGGCACAGGCAGTAGGGTCACTGCTGCACAATGCTAGAGCCATATGAGAAGGCACTGGATTGGTGTCCTTGGTCTACCTGAAAGCTCCAGGCCAGCCTGCTAGACTGACTGGCTGCTGGTCTGGAAGGACAATCACGACCCTGTTAAAGGTAACTGTCTCTTTGCCTCAACCACTGGAAATAAATAACAACAACCCAAGAATGACTCTTTGGTGTTGACTTGAGTGAGTGGATAGGTATTGGCAGCATTTACTGAGGTAAAGAAGATAGCAGGTAAAGTAGGTTTTGGAATAATATCAAGCATTTTGTTTTAATGCTAATAAAATTTTTGCAAAAAAATTTTATTACATTTCTTTCATGAGAGAGAAGGGCACCCTTGGCAGAGTCCCTATGCTTTGATCTTCTGCCCCCCCCCAGCCCTGCAGCCACCCGGGAACACAGGCACACCTGGAGTACTCAGGTAGAACCAGGACACGAACCCAAAACCTTCTCATATGGTTTATAGAATCATGCAGTAGTGCCCCACAGCCTGCACCACTGTGGCTATGATTGGTTCCCTTAAATTTAAGATGGGTATTTCTCACCCAAAAGAATACATTGAACAGGCAGCGGTTCTGAGTCTATAGGCTTCAGTTACACAGATTAAAACTGAAGATATTGTAGTGTATATATATTACTTACAGCCATTGTTTGGGATGAAATTAATTATCTACAGAAGAAATTTATGTGAAGATAAGTGGACTAAAAATCTAAAACTAAGACATGCTCACACTTACATGTCAAATGAAAGAAAGCGACAATAGCAGCAAAACTGAAGCCAAAATGGAAAAATAAAAATAGGAAAATGGCAGGAATGAAGTCAAAAGCAAAAACGTTTCATAACATTCAGGTAGCCCCAGGACACTAACCCAGTGTCTTCCCATATGGTTCAAAACTCTGCTGGATGCCATTGAAAAATTAAGAAAGTAAACTCAGGCAAGTGATTATTGTATTTGAGAAATCTATTGTGATACTAGCAGCTGCCACAAGGGGCAGAGTGTGGAGTTATTATTATTTGGAATACTTTTAGAAAACTAAAGAAAGAGAATGAAGATGTGATTGTGGATGTTTATTTCAAGTGGTTAACTAGGAAGAGAAATGTAGCAGTAGGTTGAATGAAAAGTGAAAGGGAACATTTCTATATATATATATATATATATATATATATATATATATATATATATATATTTAAATTGGAGATGTAATGAATGTTTCTATGTTAATTGAATTGGTTGAAAGGAGAAAAGAAAACTGACATTGCAAGAGAGAGGGGTTAGTCAAGAAGTAGAATCCTTGAGAAGGCAGAGTTGACAGCAGCTGGAGCAGGAGAGGTTAGCATTTGATACGGGTGAGAAAATTTCCTGGGATTGTAATTGGAGGGTGACAGAGAGTATACAAATGCAAATGAGCTGGAAGATTTAATGGAGGTAAGTGAGCAAGTTCATGTTTGATTGTTCTAATAACATCATTAAAATAGGAGCAAGGTTATCTGCTCAGATAGCACAGTGAGAACCGTACTAGAATTACTGTCTCTAAACCGAAACTTCGATAATGTTAAAAAATAAAAGCTGAATCATAATGCATTTCTTAGCATAATCTTAGCAAGTGCCAACAATGGAATATGGAGATTTATGATCCTTGAAATACGCATCACTAACCATTAACAACTTATCTCTCAGGTCTAAGTCCTGACATATTGTCTCTACTCCCTTAACTCTAAAGTTTTCATCTGGAGATCAAGATATGAGCATACTGACAGTACATCCACAAAGAGTAATGATCGGCAGTAGAAAATGTTTAAATCATCAGACTTTTTATATGCCATGTAAATCAATACTTGCTCACATTTCTGGCACATCCGCAGTGTCTAACTATTTCCCACAGTGCACATCGGCAAGCAATGTCAGTTATCACAGAGCTTAGTCCTCACTGCAGTCTCTATTAATCATCATCGTCAACTGGTATTTAATAAACATTAAGTGCTATTAGGAGATACTGCTGTTTCTATATCCCGAAACAATGAGGTATATAACTGTTTAATTCTATTTGAGAAAATGTTTCATTTTCCCTATAGAGCCTCTGAGACATTCCATTAACAAAAAGAGAATAAATGCCCGAGGATGTGGAAAATAGTTTTCATATATCCCATTTGTGGTTTAGTTGGATAGGATGCCAAAGCTGTAGAAAACAGCAGACCATATAGATGTCAAAATTTTACTAAATAATATTATTTGTTTCAATGAAAATATTCACTTAACCGCTCTTCCTGATAATGTTTGTGTTAAGTGAAGAGGAAGCGAGAGCAAGCCATGTTGTCTAGATTTTCTACAAGCAGGCCTTTTTAGTAGCAAGCAATTTATATGAATGAAAAGTACACTATGGTACACAGCATGCCACTCAGTGCTTTAAGGAGAAGGCTATTATTTGGAGGAAAATAAAATGAGTCTACTCATCTATATCAGGCTTACATTATCTACATTATCAATTAGTTAATAGTAGTATGAATGGCTTAATTTATTTTATTTTATAGATCAACAGTGAATCATCCTTTGTTTTAACACATAGGTTTTATTTTTCAATTAAGTAAGGATATCAGGTATTCAGCAATACTACACACTTCCTAAACTTATAGATTTTTAGAGAATGTACAGTAAATGTATTTATCTGAAAATTATTATTTTAAATAAACGATTTTATAGAAAAAAGAATTCATTATATAAATAGAGGCCAGAGCTAGGCTTCATAGAAGAATGAAAAGTTTATACAGCATGATTACAGAAGGCTCTCAGAGATTAAGAAATGGTCAATGGAGACACCCAGCCCAGTGCCACTCTATGGAGAGGGTCCAAAAATAGTGAGTAGATGCACTTCAAACAGAGGAAGCAAGGAGAAAACACCAGGATACAGCAAAGTGAGGAGAACTCGCCAAGGGACAGGAATCCAAGACTGGCTCCCCTTCCTGTCTGTGGCCGTCATTGGTGGCCCGGTCCACTTGCTTGGCTCCATTTCCAATGCTATACCCACCCGAGGTCAGCAGAGAAAGCAGCCCAGCCCACTTGCCCAGCATGGCTTTTTGTGATTCCTGGGCATACAGAATCCACAGAGCTGGAGGCCCCACCCTCACAGGATCCCTATGACTCTTCCTCATTACCCAATGTAGTTTCCTCATGCTGCATAGGTGAACAGAGTCTGAGGACCTGGTGGCCCTGCCCCTAAACAGACTACATGGCCCACCCAGTTACCTCACATCTACAAGAACAAGTCCTCCCCTACAAAAACTAGTCTATGAAATAGGAAAGGTGATTTTTCCACAAGATGCCCAGAAATCAATGCAGGGACACAGATACATGGAAAAACAAGGTTTCATTCAAAGGAACACAATAGTTTTTCAGCAAGAGACAACAAGGAAAAGAAATCCAATAAATGCAGGATACCAAATTCAAAATCATGATCTTAAGAAAACTCAATGAAATGCAAGAAAATTCAGACAAACTATTCAGTGAGATCAGAACAATGATGCATGACAGTATGAGAAATTTAAGAAAGGGGTAGACATCTTTAAAATAACCAAATAGAAATCCTGGAAATTAAAAAGTCAATACATGAAAAAAAAAAGAAAAAATAATGTTTGTGAGCATCAGCAACAGACTAGATCAAGAAGAATAACTCAGTCAGACAAAAAGAAAAAAAAAAACATTTTTATATGGAGAAAACATATGTGACATATAGAACATTATTATGTAATCAAATATTCATATAACAGGAGTTTTAGAAGAAGAGATGAGAAAGACACAGACAACCTATTTCATAAAATTACAACTGAATATAGCCAGATTCAGGAAATATAAAAAATGCTGAATAGATTCAACATAAGAGCATCCTCTCTGAGGTACATTATAGTCAAAATGTCAAAGACAAAGAATCCTAAAACCAGCAAGGAAAGAATCAACTCGCATATAAAGGAATCCCCATCACACAAACATTAAGCTACTCAGCAGAAACCTTACAAGCCAGAAGAACAGGATGATTTGTTCAGAATTTTAAAAGAAAAAAAAATCCTGTTTATAAAAACTATACCAGGCAAAAGCTATACTACAGAATTGAAGGAGAAATAAAATCTTTCCAAAAAAAAACCCGAAGAAATTCAGCAACATTTGACTAGCTCCTCAAGAAATACTTATAGAAGTTCTACACCTGGAAGGAAAAGGATAATAGCACCAAGAAAATACACAAAGGGTATGCAATTCATCAGTACAATAATTACACAAATAAGAAAGAGAAAGGAATCACATTTTATCATTACTGAACACTAACAAACCACAAAGATAAACAATAATAGAGGGAGGAACATCAAAAACAAACAAGCAACAATATCAACAACAACAAAAACCAGAAAATAACCGGATAAGTAAATAGATAGATAACAGGAGTAAGTCAGTACCTATTGACAATATCCTTGAATGTAAACAGATTAAACTTCCCAATAATAAAAAAGAGGGGTCAGCAGTTGGCGTAATGGCTATGTCGCTGGACTCCCATGTAGTCAAACACGGTTCGCGTCCTGGACCCGGTGGCTTAAAACTCACGCTGGGCGCGTGTGCGTGCGTGCCCAAGATCCCGAGAGGAGACGGAGGAGAAGGGATTGCAGCGTGCCCATCCCCCCTGGGGGGTGATTTCTCCCTTTCTGTCTCTCTGTCTCTTTCTGTCTGGCGAGCGCATGCATCCTATAGCAAAAACCTCAAAAAATAAATAAATAAATAGAGAGAGAGAGATTGGCTGAGTGTATAACAAAACAAAACAAAACAAAACAAAAAGACTCCATTGTATGCTGCCTACAAGAAAGTCACTTTATCTGAAAAGACATACATACACTAATAGTAAATGCATGAAAAAAAAAAAAAGATCCATGCAAATGGAAATAAATAAATGGGCCAGAGTAGCTCTAATGATACCAGGTAAGACGGACAAAATCCATTTTTTAAAAAGGAGACAAAAAAGGTTATTATCTAGTGATAACATGATCAATTCAGCATGATGATATAACAATTATAAATATATGTGCACCCAATACCAGGGCACCCAAATATGTAAGACAAATACTACTAGTAAGAAACAGATTCTTTAACATAGTGATATTTAGGAATTTCAACACCCCACTCTCAGTATTGGACAGATCTTCTAGACAGATCATCAGCAAAGAAATACTGGACTTTTACTTTACCAGACATCAAGGGGACCTGACCTGCATTTACAGAATATTTCACCAAACAGCTATAGAATACACATTATTCTCACCAGCACATGGACTGTTCTCTAGGATCAATTATGTATCAGGCCATAAAACAAACCTCAAGAAATTATAAAAAATAAAAACCATACTAAATGTCTTTTCTGATCACAATGGACTAAAGCTAGAAAATCAACAACAAGAACTGTAGAAAATATACAAATATATGGAAACTAAACAACATGTTCCTGAATGACTGCGGGGTCAGAGAAAAAAATTTATAAAAATATCAGAAATTTCTTAAAACATGAAAATGGAAACCAGAACCTACAGGCTATAGCAAAAGCAATACTAAGCAGGAAGTTTATAGCAAAACAAACTCACTTCAAAAAAAATGGAAGAGGGGTTGCTGGATGGTGGCACAGTGATAAGATATAACATTCTGTAAGGATAACACGCACTAGGCACATATATGCCTATCACTCAGGACTGGCTGAGGCTGGAGTGGATTGTGATGTCAAGACCCTCAGTAGTTCTCCCTTTTTCTGTTTCTAGCTCATGGAAGAAACAGATGAACTTTTACAAAAACAAAAATATGGTAAATAAATCAATGATATATTTGAACGAATTAGAAAAGCAAGAACAAATTAAACCCAAAAGTAGTAGAAGGAAAGATATAACAAAAATCAAAGCAGAAATAAAAGTCATAGACAAAAAATTAATACGAAAGGTCAGTGAGATGAAAAGTTGGTTTTTGGAAGGGTAAAATCAGCAATCAATTAGCTAGATCAACTAAGACAAAAGGCAGAAGACCCAAATTAATAGTATCAGAAATGAAAAAAGAAGTATTATAACGGATACCATAGGAAGATAAAAGATCATTATAGATTAATATGGACAATTATGTTCCCAAATTGGAAAACACAGAGGACATGAATAAATTCCTAAACACATACAATCTACCAGGATTGAACCAGGAAAAATTGGAAAGCCTGAGCTGACCCATGAGAAGTAACAAGACTGGATAAGTAATGGAGAGTCTCTCAACAAAGAAAGCAGAGGTCTAGATGGCTTCACTGCTGAATTTTATAAATCTTCTTAAGAAAAAGTAATACCAAATTCTTTTGAGGCAACAAGGACAAACCTGGAGGAAATAATGCTTAGTAAAATAAACCAGGCACTAAGATATAAATAACTTATGTTCTCAGTCAATAGCAAAACCGAAAAGATTCGATTGCATAAAAGTGGGGAGTGTTTCGGTGGATACCAGCAGTGGGGAAGGAAGGACATGGAGGGATAGGAAGAACTTGGTTAATGGATACTAGAGTGCAGGTAGAGAAGAGGAATGAGTCCTAGAGTTCTGTAGCACAGAAGAGTAACTATAGTTGGTTAGAAATCAATGTATGGAAGAAAATGAAGTGAAAAAAAATGTAAAAAAAAATAATTTTTTTAAATAAAGAACTTCCACCAATAAAAAAGAAAAGGAATCAATGACTACTTCAAACTAGAAGAATGGATTTCAAATGTGAACAATAGAAGGTCGTGTTAAACGTTTAAAATAGTAGGTGGATTTATTGCCTTAATCTAGTCATTACACAATGTAAACATGTTTTGAAAAACCACAGCGTGTCCCATAAATATGTGGAGCTATTATATTTAAATTAGAAATTATAATAATATAAAGGAATACCTGGAAACAAAGAAAAAAGAAGACTCTCTCCAACTTATCTCCTTTGACAGACTAAATTCTACCTTGCTTTCACTGCTGATAATTCTTCACTGCATGTTATCCATATTTCTTTATCTCACCTATTATGAAACATCCTTATAATAGATGGTAAATAAATAAATAAAATAAAAATGAACACACACACAAAATTAAACACATAATATTCGGAAAGATATTGCAAAATGCACACGTGTTCCTTTAATGTCTTTTAACCTTTCAAAAACATTTATTATGAAGAATCTTACTGAGTGACTATGCGCACGTCACCATTATTTTGGATCATGTTTTCAATTGCAAAGTAAGGAATACTGAACTTTTGATCTCTGAGACCCTTTGAGCTGTGAGCCTCTATGATTTGAATCAGACCACTCAGTTGAGCCGTAGAGCACTGATAGAATGACACTTGGGCTGAACTAAAATTGATTAGAAGAGGGGCTGGCAGCATGATCATACAGGTATAGTACTTGTTATGTTTCATTAAGGTTAGTCCATTTCCCTGAGCACTGAGCATTTGAGAGCTGTCACTCACTACCTTACAGGGTCTTGCATATGCCCACTACAGATTTAGAAAACTCAAAAAAAAAAAAAAAAAAAAGCTTGTTGGATTGAATTAGGCTGTATTTGCACAGTACAATAATACAATTTTCCCAAACCAGAGTGGTCAGACTTCAGGTTAGAAGGCCCCAGGGGCAGGAGAAGGAAGTATTACAACAAATAAGACCATGACTTCCTTGAAATGTTACTTTCCCTAGTACTATTTAATCTAGCAGCAGAACCAGCAACATCTTTTGAGTTTTCCATGTAGATAGTTGCCCTTGAACAGAGAATTGAAGCTTGAAATGAGTTTAAAATACATCATAATTCTTAAAAGTGTTATTTTAAGATTGAATAAAGAAAATGTTATGGGAGAGTAGAAAAGGAGAGGTGGTCAAGTAAGGGCTTTCACATTTACTGTACATACCTGTGTATTTGTTCTGTTCATTTTTTTCCTTTCATTCTTTTTCTTTTTCTTTTTTCTTCTTTTTAAAGATTTTTTTGCCATAGGGCTCATACTCTGATCAGAGAGAGACAGTGAAAGGGAAAGTGAGAACTCATTCCTCAGGGAGAATGGCCACATTGCAATCCCTTCTCCTCCTGGGATTTTAGGCATACGTGCACATTCAAGCTGCCAGGTCTGGGACTTGAATTACCATTGGCCATGTGGGAGTTCAGTGCCTTACCACCATGCCACCTGTTGGCCCCATATGCCTATGTATTTGATTTATCTCCAACTGCACCCCACCTGCCTTTTTTCACCCTTTTGCAACATGTCTGTTTTTATAACTAAACAATTAGCCAGGACCAGCAGATGGTGTAATGGTTAATTGCAGGATACCCATGTAGTTGACTGCAGTCCCTGTCATGGGCCTGGTGGCTTAAAATTTAGGCTGTGTGTGTGTATGTGTGTGTGTGTGTGTGTGTATGTGTGTGTGTGCTCAAAATCCCAAGAGGAGAATGGGGGAGAAGGGATTACAGCATGGCCATCCCCCCTGGGAGGTGATTTGTTTTCGGTTTCTGTCTTTCCAGTTAGTGCACACACCCTATAGCAAAAACCTCTCTTAAAAAATTAATCAAGACATTAAATACATAATGAATATAAAATAAATAATGCCAAGACACAATCACTAGAATATCAGGCGAGCAAAGAAATCAGAGAGGAAATGATATTATCAATGTTGATTTAAAATAGTTATCTGTTTTTTACTCATTACCTATTAACACCTTAAATTTCCTCTCTCACACCTCTCTTAATAATTTCAGGTAGAAGGCCAGCAGGTGGCACAGTTTGTTAAGGCACTGGACTCACTTGTCACTGACCATGGTTCAAGTCCCAGACCTAGAGTCTTGAAACACACTAGGTATGTGTGCCTGCAGGCCCAAAATACCAGGAGGAAAATGTATGAGAAGGAACTGCAGTGTGGCCATCCCCCCTGGGGATAATTCCTCATTTTCTCTCTCTGTCTCTCTCACGAACACATGTGCCCTATAGCAAAAATCTGTCTCAAAAAAAAAAAAAAAAAGTCAGACCAGTTCAAGTGAACGGCCTACAGCCTTGCCAGATGCCAGGCAATATATACTAGTAAATGGGCTAATTCATCAAGAAGACATAACACTTATAAATGTCTATGCACCCAACTCAGGAGAATCTAAATACATGAAGGAAAGACTGCTAGAGCTAAAAGGAGAGATAAGGTGCAACACTATAATTGTTGGAGATCTCTACACCCCATTATCTCCTTTAGACAGATCTTCTAGACAAGAACTTAACACAGAGATTCAGGACCTAAATGATAATATAAATCAAAATGGCTTGAGAGACATCTATAGAACTTTCCACTCTGAGACCACAAAATATACATTTTTCTTACCCTAGCATGGAACCTTTTCAAAGACTGATCATATGGTAGTACACAAATCAAGCCTTTAGAGATTCAGAGGCATGGAAACTATATCCAGCATCTTCTCTGATCATGATGTAATTAAACTCAATATTAATTTTAAGAAACCCCCTCTAAAATACACAAACACATGGAAACTAAACAACCTACTTCTGAATGACTTAACTGCTAAAGAAATTAAATCTGAAGTAAAAAAATTTACAGAAACAAATCATAATGAATACACAAATTTCCATAATCTATAGGACATGGCAAAAGCAGTCTAAGAGGGAAATTCATAGTAATTAGTGCACATAAGAAAAAGATGAAAAGGTGGCAAATAGACAACCTAACATCATGCCTCAGGGAACTGGAAAAACAACAACAAAAACAAAAACGAAAACTAAAAATGCCAGGAGAAAAGACAACATAAAGATTCGAGCATAAAAATGTGAAATACAAAATAAATGAATTACACAGAAAATAAATGAAGCAAAAGCTGGTTCTTTGAAAAGTTTAATTAAGATCGACACACCATTAGCTAGACTGATGAAGAAAGAAAAAAAACAGATAAATCAAATATGTAATGAAACAGGTAACATCACAATTGCTGTCATCCCCTGCCGCAATCCCTTCTCCTCCGTTCTCCTCCTGGGATCTTGGGCACGCACGCACATGCACCTGGCGTGAGTTTTAAGCCACCGGGTCCGGGACGCGAACCGCGGTCAACTACATGGGAGTCCAGCGACATAGCCATTACGTTAACTGCTGGTTCCCATAGGCTCCCTTCTCTTTAATAATCCTTTCTAGTTATACTTAATGGAGTTTAAACTAGCCCACCTTCTATGCAGGGCATTTTCAGAAATATGGTATACGTGTTGAAAAGTAGCATTTTTATTGTCATGGAAGCAATATGGAACACAGCTATTGTTTAATAGCAGGAATGCCAAATATCTTAAAATGTAGTAGAAAATCCCACAAAATTAGCTGTTTTGACATAAATGCCAATGTCATATCTGTTGAGAAATAGCGTTTGACTTTTTCTAATATATTAGATCATTGGGAAAGCCATGAAGTATTTTTCTGGTTTTCTATGAAAAAATGCATCATGAGTTTCCTGACAACCCAATAGTTATCCCTCAATGATATGTGACCTGTCATAAAGTCCAAGATTATAATTCACATAAATATTCATTTTTACAAATATTCTTCAGAGTATTTCCTGAGTATTTCTCCTGTTTATAAAATTTGTTTTTGCTTATTATTATTATTTATTATCTTTTTCCTATGGGGCACCTAGACTCACCAGAAACAGAGACACAGAGAGAGAGAGAGAGAGAGAGAGGGAGGAGAAAGCACCCCCCACCACCACCATTGGGGAATGGTCCCACTGCAATCCCTTCTCCTCCATCTCTCCCTCCTTTTGAAATTTTGGGCATGCACACATACATGCCTGGCATGTTTCTTAAGCTTTAGGTCAAGGACCCAAACGATACAATTAGCTATGTGGAATCTGGCTGCCTTAATCACCAGGCCACAGAACTAGCCCTAAAACTTGCATTTTTGTAACATTATTATTTTATATAGTTGAAACAAAGTTCAGTTTTCAGAGAATAAAAATGAAAATAGAAAGTCAAGAATAAATTTATAAATTTATAAAATTGACAGTTCTCTATGCTTCCAAATTTTTTCTTTATACTTTACTCAAATAACTCATGTCTTTTAACCTACTACTTGTTAGAACCTTCCATCTCCATGGGTAGTTTTTATTTAGTGCTCACAACTAGTTTCTTCTGCCCAGTGATACCTCTAGATAGGGATATTTGGGTCTTTGCAAACCATTCAGAGGCAACTGACTTATTCTAAGAAACCATTTATTCATCTTTCTCTAGAAATCTGAAAAAGTAACTTGGAAAACAGAAAGGGATAGACAGGGAGAGAGAGGCACTTAGTTCTTTTTGATTACCATTTACAATCTATTTTCTGAAGTGTCAAGATCACATCTCTAAATTAAAAATCACTTTTCACTTCCTTCTGTTGGTTTCTCCTTAATTAGTTAAAGGATATTGATCTCACCTCCTCTTTTCTGGTCTGAATCCATTGATATTTGTTGTCTGTTTGGTCTACTCTTTGGGTATGATCATTACAAATATAATTTGGCATTTACTAAACCTTCATAACTGTAACTTCCTATGTAGTGAACATATGAAATTAATAAAATGGTAGCTTCCAATTTACTCTCACTTTATTTCAGGATGGAACAGACTGTCTTGCCATTTTGATTTCACCACTTCAGGTAAAAAAAAAAAGAAAAAGAAAGAAAAGAAAAGAAAAGGAAAAGAAAGAGAAGGAAAGATAGATATTAAAACTGTCTTTGGATTGTATTGTGCCAAATAACTGGCTAGACTAAAACTTTTAATTTTCTTCCATTTGTTTGACTTTGCAGGAATTCTGTTATAGTGTACATCTGTGGTTGCAATACATTTGCTTTTATGTAGCAGTTCTCTTAACTTGTGTTGAAAATCATTCTTTACTCAAAGCATCACAATATGTGCTCTTTGGTTTTTCCAGGAGGAGAGAAAGGTATCATTGATATTGGCAGTAATTACATATATATCAGTAAACTTACCTTTTTTTTTTTTTTTTTTTTTTTTTTGGAGAGGTTTCTCGCTATAGGGCGCGTGCGCTCGCCAGACAGACAGAGAGAGACATAGAGACAGAAAGCGAGAAATCACCCCCCGGGGGGATGGTCACACCGCAATCCCTTCTCCTCCATTCTCCTCTCGGGATCTTGGGCACGCACGCACACGCGCCCGGCGTGAGTTGTAAGCCACCGGGTCCAAGACGCGAACCGCGGTTGACTACGTGGGAGTCCAACGACATAGCCATTACGCTAACTGCTGGTTTCCAAACTTACCTTTAATAAACTTCACTAGAAAGTTTATTTTGTAAGCACAGAAAACTATAAAAAGCAGGAGTCAAGAAATATAAGCAAACATAAGCTTTATTATTGAAATCCCTCTACATGAGATGTAGACACCACATATATGGCCATAGTAAATCACATTGTTGTAAATTTATAATCTAGGTCTCTCACAACTTACAAATTTACAATTTATCCTGTATGATTTTAGACTGGTTAGAGATGGTAGCATCTCCATCCTCATTACTTTGAAATTCCCCAGCAATTTATCTTTTTCTACCCAATGCCCTGAATCCAAAGGTGTTCGGTGAATAATTAAATGGTGAATAAATGAATTATGGATCAGGAGACCAACTAGAGAACCAAAAAACAGTCATTTGATAGCTAGTAGGCACTTAACCTGGGAGAAAGATAATCACTTTAATATAGAGGCTTAAAAGGATGCCTAGAAAAACTAAGAGCCTAAACTTTATGAAAGTAAAATCCACTATCTTGAGGCAAGTTCAGAATTTGTGCCTGTGGGAGGTATTTGAACAAAGCCAGACACTTAAGAGCAATGATGCTAAATTGACCTTTCTGTTATGTTGGGAATATGTTATAGGTACTTTGCTTAGTAAGGTAGCCTCTAGTAACAAAGAGCAATTGAACACTTGAGATGTGACTAGTGGGACTAAGGAATGGAATTGTTAGCATTATTTAAATTTAACTAATTTTAAATCACACACATATTGGTCAGAATAGCCCAAATGTCCACAAACAGATGAATGGACTGAAAAAGTATGGTGCATATACTTCACGGAATACTATTCAGCCATAAAAAACAACAAGACCCTGGCATTTGATAGAAAGTGGAAAAACATGGAAGATCTATTGCTGAGTGAAGCAAGTCAGGCTATGAAACAGAGACATTAAATGTCTCCACTTAACATACACCAACTGTCTACACTCTATGGTAGAGACTGAAAGACTGGAGGACATAAAAGCATTAAAAATTGTTATAGACACTGGGGACATAGTGGAAGGAGAGTGGGAGAGGGGAAGAGTGCAGGAAGGGAAACTTGGGAAAATATGGAAAAGTAAGACATTTGTGTTACACAGATATGATTTGTTGCCTCTTGGTGATGTTATGTATAGTAGTCTCAACTCATCTGCTGTGTGGCATATATAATGTTGGGTAAAATCTCTTTACAAATTAAATTATGTATAATGGTTGAGTATATAAATAAATAATAAATAACAATAAAAGAAAGAAAGAAAGTAATAAGAAAGAAATTTTTTTAAAAAAGAGAGTTCTTTGTAATGGAAGAGAGGTATGGAAACAGCAACAATTCCACCATAAGAAACCAAGATTAGCAGTAACTCTCAGGACCAGCAGATGGTGTAATGGTTATGTTGCTGGACTTCCACATAGTCTACTGCATGTCCCAGGTTCAGCGGCTTAAAACTCACTGCAGGTGTATGTGCGTGTGTGATCATGATCCCAAGAGGAGAATGGAGAAGGGATCGTGGTGTGGCCATCCCCCTTGGGGGGTGATTTCTCACTTTCTATCTCTCTGTCTATCTCTGTCTCTCTAGTGAACACCTACACCCTATAGCAAAAAATCTCTCTCTCAAACACAAAAGAAGTAACTCTCCTCTATTTCTCTTCATTGTTGATCAATTGTCCCTTCAATGAATACATGTACACAGATACCACACATCACAAGAAATGCGAACAGAAATCACTTAGTATATGTGCAAAGACTTAGAAATTATGCACTTATGAAGATTTTCTGAAAAATGTGCATAATGAATATTCCAGCTGGGAGACAAATCAGCCAAATAAGCATACATATAAAAAGTATGCTGCTACTAATGAAGCAAGTAATATAGCTTTGTCTAGACAAAGGCTTTCTTTACAGTGATGAAACAATGCATGTGCCAAATGAACTTGCTTTATATGTATAATCAGAAAAAAGGACAAGAGGGTGTTTAAGATATTAAGCAATGCTACATTTTAGATCCAGTATATTGGGTAAAATGAAGGAATGTTGTCTTTGGTAATTGTTTCAGCATAAACTCACTTCTGAGCATACTAAGAGAACTTGATTCCTAATGGTGATGTTTCTGTTTTTTAGTGAAAACATAATTATCATGTTTTCTAATGCAATACAGTAAAACATGATTAGTTATATCATTCAAAAAGCAAACACTATTGAAAATTTATAGGCCTGTCTTGATGCTTTTAATTAATAAGTTAGTAAATACAAGGACTTGAAATGGGTTCTTAGAAAATGAGAGTGATGCTCTTTCTAATCTGTATTGCTGGTCCTCTATTAATGATAGTGATAACTAATATGATAATTATAGTGAGAAAATAATGGTGTTGATGATTATAATTTATCATAATTTATAAGAACCATAGTTGATTTAAGAGATTTATACATACCATATTATTGTCAAAATGGAGTACTTTTTGATTTGACCTATGTGGTATGTTTTAAGTTACAGTGTCTTTTTAAATTTTTATCATATTCAAATAAGTTCTCTGCTATTTCCCTCATATATTCTGGTTTGCAATTTCTTTTCTCTTCCTGTTTTAATCACATGATTTCTGATTATGGTCTCAGTAGTAAGAGAGTTTTTAAAAAGGTTTATAGGGCTAGCAGGTGGCCTGATGGTTAAGGCACTGGACTCCCACATGGCCAACCATGGTTTGTGCCCTGAACCCAACAGCTTGAAACTGACACCAGGGGCATGTGTATGCATGCCCAGAATTCCAGGAGGAGAAGGGAGGAGAAGGGATTGTGGTGTGACCATCCAAATCCAGTTGGATAGTTAAAATTTTAAATGTATTGTGTTTTTAAAATCCAAGGGGCCAGCAGGTAGTGTAGTGGTTAAGGCACTGGACTCCCACATGGCTGACTATGGTTTGAGTCCCAGACCTGGAAAGAAAGTATTCTCATTGGGTTTCATGTAGGGATTTGTTGAGTGTTCATATAATTTTCAAATAGCGAGCCATTATGTTGGTGTTTCTCATAGTGGAAATCTTGGCTTGAAAATATTACCGTGAAAACACTTGCATGCAAGATCACTCTTCAAGGAGTGCAAGTCATGGTAAGATATTGATAAAATCAAAGGAACACAACATACTTTTGTTTTCTGTTTTTTTTTTTTTTTTTTTTTTAAGTCCTTTTAGTGTGAGCCAACAGGTGGTGTGATGGTTAAGGCACTGGATTCCCACGTGGTTGACTATGGTTCAAGTCCCAGACCTGGCAGCTTGCTTTCTCACTTTCTCTCTCTTGCTCTCACTTACTCTCATGATCTCTATAGCAAATTAAAAAGCAGGGGCCAGCAGGCGGTGTAGTGGTCAAGGTGCTGGACTGCCACATGGTTGACCACAGTATGAGTCCCAGATCTAGTGACTGGAAAATCACACCAGATACCTGTGTGAGCATGCCCAAAATCCCAAAAGGAGAATGGAGGAGAAGGAATTGTGGTGTGGCCATCCCTCCAGGGGGTGATTTCTCACTTTCTGTCTCTCTGTGTCTCTCTCTTTCTCTGGTGAGTGCACGTGCCCTATAGCAAAACTCTTAATAATAATAATAAATTAAATAATTCTTTAAAAATCATTTTTTTAAGTTTGAAAGACTTTTATTTTATTTTGTTTGTACAAATAGTTATTTTCCATGTATATCCAATAGGAAAATAAAATTTAAATTTAAGAAGAAGTAGGGGGAAACTCCAGTTCTATTAAGTTGGTAGATAGAATTATATTCCACCTTTTCAGCAAAAATATGGATGTGCTTCCTAATATTATAAAATAATTAAATATGTAGCTGTATAATATAAAATAGATCCAGGGCACTGGAAGAAGTACCACATCATTAATAATGAAAAAGACCTTGAGAACTACTTCTCCTTGGTTTAGGGCAGTGGCAAGGAAGTGTGTCTCCTTCCTGAAGTCTATATTTGAAATTTTTGGATGAAAAGATATTAAGCTGTTTGGATTTGAGGGCCCAAATGGTTTATATGAATTATTTTATGTCTTTCTTATTGACTTAATCTCTTCTGGTAACTGAACAGAATTTCTTTTTTGTTTTCACTTTCCCTCATTCTCTTTTTGTGGCTCTTGATCTGAACTTCCTTTCTTTGAACCCACTACTAACCATTTCCCCTAAACCATTTCCTGTTGTACCCTGTTTTTCTCATTTCCTCAACATTATTGCCTATTTTGAAGAAAACATAATATATTTCATAAGGGGAATTTTTCATTTTAATCTTGATGGTTCTTGACACTGCAGCATAGACTATAGCACCAGAAATTGTTTCCACATTATGATGGAGAGAATATATTTTGAGACTCTGTAATCCTGGTTCCAATTCCAGCTGGTTCTCTTACGTGTTAGCTACTCTAAAAGAAGAGACAATACGTCTTTAATAAAAAGGTCTGAAAAAAAAAAACCTTTATTTTCATAAGTACTATGATCTGACTGCTTATGTCTCCTTTAAATTCACATATTGAAATTCTAATCCCTCGAAGATAGCAGGAGGTAGAGCCAATGGGAAATGATGAGAACATGAGGATAAAGCCCCCATGAGTGGAATTAGTGCCTTTATAAAAGAGACCCAAGAGAGACCGTTTGTCCCTTCCACTATGTGAGGTCAGTGAGAAAACTGGCCTTCATAGACCTTAAATTCCAGCACCTTGATCCTGGCCTCCCCAAATTCCAGAAGTGTGAGAAATAAATTTCTGTTGTTTATAAGTCATCTAGTTTAAGGTATTTTGTTATAGCAGCTCAAAGGAACTAAGACAGTGAGTTATACCTGCTTTGTTAAATTAGTGCATCACTCTCCACACACAGCAGACACACAGACATCCTCGTGTATGCACTTGTGTATGGGCAGTTTGTTTGGGAAATACTTGGAAGGAACAAGCTAAGGAACTGGGGAGAGTAACACAGTGAGGGAGGGAAACTCCATCCTGAGGTTTATTATTATTATTAAATTAGTGACTGCTGCGGACAGTTGAGGATCAGTCATGCCAAGAGATTCTAAGAAGCCACAAACCATGTACTTCAGAATTGTCTACATAGGGGATCAAAATGCGGAACATGTATCCACTAGCTCCCAAGCTCATTGGTCAGGAACTACCCTGTGGAGTAAAGATATCTTTCTCACAATTCCAGATTGAACGTGCATGAGTGTGACATATTCCAGGTTGCTGAGCTGTAAGTTCTTGTCAGGTTGTACCATATCAAATGTGGGTGCGGGCTGGCCCTATAGCCTGGTGGTGAGAGGCCAGCAGGTGGCCTAGTGGTTATGTCGCTGAACTCCCACATGCTCGACTATGGTTTAAGTCTTGGACCCAGTATCTTAAAAATCACAGTGGATGTGTGTATGTGCATGCCCAAGGTCCCAGAATGACAATGGAGGAGAAGGGATTGTGGTGTGGCCACCTTTCCTGGGGGGGCTGATTTCTGACTTTCTCTCTCACTGTCTCTCTGTCTCTCAGGCATGACCCCTGACCCCAAAGACTTGAAAAATATGCCAGGCAAGTGTACATGCATGTCAAAAAATCGGAACAGGATGGAGAAATGGGAAAGTTTTTGCAGCATGACCATACGCCATTGTGGGGGTTTTCTCTCTTGCATATACACTCTGACAAAAAAAAAAAAAAAAAAAAAAGAGAGAAGACAGTGCTTGTCAGAAAAATGGCTAGAGTTAATTTGAGCACACCAGATAATAAGTGAGGCAAAAGAAGTGCCTGTTACAACACAGCATGTCCCAGACCCTAGCACAGAGTAGGATACTTAAAAGCACCTAATACATTTTATTTGATAAGTGAACGAAAGTGGGGGCCACTAAGATAGACAAGAAAGAAATTATTGTGAGGTTAACTGAAAATCTGAGAAAGAGTCTAAAATACACTAGAAATAGCTACACAGGTTTGTTAAGTTTAAATGTTTACCAGAGCAAATGAAATACTGAGTTGTCAGAAAAGCCATGACACATTTTTGCATAGCAAAAATGTGGGCCCGCGTTGGACTTGTAGCCTGGTAGTGAGCTAGATTCAGCGGCCAGCAGGTGGCCTAGTGGTTATGTTGCGGGACTCCCATATGCCCAACTATGGCTCGAGTCCTGGATCCAGTATCTTGAAAATCAAGGTATTTTTTCTAAATATGTCATGACTTTTCTGACAATTTAATAATTATTTTCTATTTTGTAACTGAAATTTTGAAATAAAATCTCAATTCCTATTCTCTTGAATGACAGAAAAATCTAATGAAGTCAGTTCTACTAAGACCAAGGGAGTTACATCCCATTATGAAGTTTTCGGGCAGGATGAGTAGGTAGTAGGTCTGGGGCCAATCTCTCTCCTATCAGAGTGCATAGAATCTATTGTTCTGAAAATGTAGAAGATCCTTTTTCAATCTGGTCACTGCACAGGTTCTCCAGCTTCAAAATCCATGCTGTTTCTGTAGTTCACCCTCATCTTGTTTTCAAACCTCTTAAGCAATTCTTTCTTGTAACTAAAATCTGACACTTTATTTGAGTTATTGGAAAATTGGTTTTGCTTTATTTTTTTTTCCTATGACATTCTGATGACCAGACGGTGTTAAAAGATCACCTCCACTCCCATCCGCCTTCAGCATCCCATTCAGATACCCCTTCTACACTGCAAAGCCCTACTCTATCTCTCCAAAGCTTCAGTCTATGTTTCTTATTTTTCCATAATCTTATTTGATCCCACTTTAGATAGAGTACCTACCTACTTTGGGTTTGCAAAAAGAATACTTGTAGGGTGGGAAGGGATCACTGGCTTTGCAAGTATTGTGACTTTAAAGCCTTGCTGAGATAAAAGATGGGTAGGTGAGGGGATCGAATGAAGCCCCATGTAGAGAAACTCATTAGTGACTGTGTTTACATTTTGTCCCATTATATCTGATTATGTATTATTATTTGCATTTTTAGTAATGAGCAAAAAGTGTTTACCGGAGACTCAATAAAACCATTAACTTAATGAAGAAATAAATGGTTTTTCTAGTGACCTATGTTCACAAGGGTTTTGAGACAGAGGAAGTTAATGTAATATAATTAGAATAGAACTAGTTTTCAGTCTCATTTTCTGTCAATCTACACACACTGGTAACTATTTTCAAAATATCTATTTGCTTTCTATAAATAAAATTTTAAGTTAATAGGAGAAAGTCTTTGTAACATTTTTAGTAGTTTGTTATCATTCCCCTAACTTATGAGTTATTTTTGCATAAGACAGGTTAATTGTATTTCCATTATAATAGATTAGACCAAATTATCCTTCATACTTCTTTTTATTTTTTAATATTTTTTTCAAATTCTTAAAGCTAAAAATGCTAGGAAAACAATCTTACATACAGTCTTAACAATACTGCTTGAGGTGATAGAGTTACTTTTTTCCTCTTGTGATTTTCTTTATTTCATAATATCATTTGTCTTTTTTTTTTTTTGCATCCAACACTTACTTTTAAAATTGGAAAAATATTATTAAAAATGCTATCCTCACATTTCTTGGGAATTTACTTCCAGGCTTTCACTCTTTTCTCCTTGTCTCTGGCTCCTTTCCATTCTTATTTCCCAGTTGCCACAACTTTTATAAGTGTCTGTGTCATCCACCTGCCCGGAATGCTGCTCTCTACAGTCTGCAGCCACATTGCCCTCTCATGGCTTATGTTTTTAAAGACAATGTCTGTGCTCATAACATTAAATATGCTGATGAGTCCTGGGACGCCGTGGGTTGACAATCCCCTGCCAACATCAATTGGCAGGCACCACGCTCTCCATCCTCTCAAACAGCTCTGCCTGCCTCCCTCTGCCTACCGAAACTGTCATTTTCACGAAGCCCCCATTGTTGCAAATTAGCTGTTGCTGGCAGAAGTTCACAGACTGTTTCCAGGCATTAATTTATGATCTGTGCATCTATTTTCTCCACTCAGGCCAACACAGAAGCTTTACTGAGTTTGAACCCTTACCTATCTGGGCAACTTGATGGAAAAAAAACAATCTATGTTGGTTTCTAGCAATTTCTGTTATCTCGTAGTCATCATCACAATAAGGGTAAGTATATCTTGGTTTCTTTTCCTAATGCACTCATTTTATTTGTTGCATTGATTGGGTTTATATAAGGAAAGAAAGTTTATTTCCATGATAATATGAAATGAGTGAGGACAGCATTAATAAGACAAAGGGTGGAGATGAGATCAAGATACCAAGATTTCTTTTATATCACTATTACTCTGTTAATTATTTATGGACCTGTAAATGAAAATAAAACTATCATAATGGAAAAGACCAGATCTAATGATGGTGACGCTCAATAGTAGTTTTTTATTGTTAACTCCATAGGAAATGCCTTTGAACATTGCTATTTGCTGAAGCAGTCAGTTTAAGATAATATTTATTTATTGTAATACAAAAATGACAAGATAAACCTTCAAGATTTCCTTTTTCATATCTCCATTCCTTCCCATAGTCCCTGTAAGCTCACAGCAAATGTTCAATAAACATTATGTGAAGAGAATTATAGAAAGACACAACTATTCAATGAACAAACTAGACTGGAATCATCTTTGCAAATTATCAACTCACAAATTCTCACAAAAAACCTGGATTTCTTAGAGCATCTGAGGTCAAAATAGCTTTTAATGTTAAAAGTGGAGTCTCAGGGTATACTCAGTGTCTCTCTTTCTCTCTCACACACACAGTCTCTCACACACACATGCATGCATACACATACGTAAACTTGAAGATTCCAGAAAAAATATTTGCATTCTTGGTTTTTACGCACTTCCTTATTAAACACATGTGGAATTGGGCCCAGTAACCTAGTAGCAGAGAGAGCCAGATCTCATAGGGCCAACCATGGTTTGAATTCTGGCTCTATTGGCTTGTAAAACATGTTGCTTTGGTGCACACACATGCCCAAATTCCCAACAAGGTGGAGAAACAGAGAAGGAATTGTGGCATGGTTATTCTCCTTTGTGGGAATATATATATATATATATGTATATATATATATATATATATATATATATACATATATATATATATATACATACACATACACATAGAGAGACAGACAGAGACAGAGAGACAGAGAGAGAGAGAATCAGGTAATGGTCAAAGTGTCCAGATATAGACATGAAAAAGGTAGGCAAGGCCTTTGCCACCATAGAGCTTATATTCTGCCACAGAACTTCAAGATAACTTCAGTGTTTGGGTGGAGGGGAGGACGGGAAATATATATTGAATGTAAAGCTATAGGTTCCATGCTTCCAAATCATTGAAAACGTCTTCATCTTAGATCAATGGAGATTGCTGCAAGTTCATGCTTCATTATACTTCGTATGTGAGAAGAGAATTAGATCAGTCCTACATTTCTCTACGTTACTTAATTTATGCCATTCAAATAAACTAAAAGTAATGGGGAGATTACTACAAGTAGATAAATATCAGCTCGTCATGTTATACAAAGGAAAAAAATTATAGTCCCTACTAATTAAATAGCTTCATAAAGATAAAAATATTATAGTATGTTTCATGTTGGAAAATGCTATGTAAATAATGGAATGCTGAATTTAAAAGCAGGATGATTCTGTAATCCTATTCACTGTGCCTCATATGTATTCAACAAATGTTTTAAATAAACATCCTGTCCAGCATGTGGTTACTTTGTGAGAGCCATAAATTTTCCCTAAAGTTCTCTAGCAATTTTTTTTTTAATACAGAAATCTGCCTTCTGGCTTTGCATAATAATCAAAGCAAACAAAAATATCATTCCTTAGGCATATGCCATGTGAGGAGAAACAGCCTTCCATAATCCCAAGCTAGGAGAAAAATACTCACCTTTTTGCAGGTGTAAGTTAGCATTGCCAATTTTAAATGAAGTCTGCTTGAAGGTTGGGTTACATATAAACCATTAGTATAATAGAGCAATTAACACTACTCCCAGGATAGATGAATAAATTACTGATATAAAACCTTGTAAATGTTGTCAGTAAGTACAAAGAAATATAATATACATTATATAAATATTCATCAACCTATGTAGATATATAAGTATGACTGAGTAGAAACACACATACACACATGCATACTTGTCACATAAGTCATTAGGCAGAGTTCTGCTAATTAGCCTATTGTGATAAACAGACAGGGGGGAAAAACACCCTCTCTAGCTTATTTCTTCTTGTGAATGCTTAACATAGCCCATCTTTTCAAAGTGAGTTTAGGCTTTAGCTTAATTTGTCTTGCCCATTCACAATTTAGACTTTTTCCTTTCTCAATGATTAGAGAAGATGGGAAAGGGCCAGTTGATGCTGTGGGGTTGGACTCCAATGGTTCATACAGGGTGGTGGTCCTGTTTACGGGGAGAGCAGATATCGCGTCTATCAGAAGGCGTGTGAATGAGACAACAGATTGTAATTCTGAATTCCTGCTTTGGGATTTGCTTCTATTTACAGAGGAAGCATCTGAAAGTAGAAAAAATATACTTAGTCTAAAATAAAAACTCAAGGGGATCTTCCATTGAACAGACGGCCTTTAGCAGTATAAAAATAAGAAGCCAGCATTTCTTTTTGCTGCCATTGGCCTTTTCATGTGATGAACTAAGACGTACATAAGAAAGGTGAAGTAGAAAGGTAGGGGGGCTGGATTGGCACCTAGAGGTCAATGTGGAGCTATAAAAATTGCCTGCTCCAAGTAGAAAAGAAATATTTCAGGCCCAACTGAGATGTCCCAGGCTGTAGGAGGGCTGCTACACAGTGCTAGGAGCCATACTGAAAGCTGTGCCTCTGGTTCTCATGCCTACCTGAGCACGCTGGGTGTGCCCATGGGTGTGCTGAGAGAGGATTATAGCATGAAGGCTCTGTCTACAGTGCATCTCTCTCTCTTTTTCACTCTTTGATGAAGGAAATAAATAAACTTTAAAAATAGAACACGTTTGAAGATCAGAAAAAAAACAGCTAAAAAATACTTTTCTTTAGAGATGATTAGTAGGGAGAAAAGAAGCAATCATATTCTTAAGAGGTGACTTCATTGAATATGAATTTATTTTTACCCCATGCTGATAAAATTATAAATTCTCTTTACATATCTGTACAAGTTACCTAAGGAACAAAGGTTATCTTGGGACTCAAAAGTTGACCTATTTTTTTTTTAAACTATTCCTGCTTGTATTTACTAATGTTTTTTCCCTTGGAGACATTTTTGCTTTTGGTGTATTGGCGTTGTTTTCTTTTTTTTTTTTTTTTTTTGAGAGGTTTTCGCTATAGGGCGCGTGCGCTCGCCAGACAGAGAGAGACATAGAGACAGAAAGCGAGAAATCACCCCCCGGGGGGATGGTCACGCCGCAATCCCTTCTCCTCCATTCTCCTCTCGGGATCTTGGGCACGCACGCACATGCGCCCGGCGTGAGTTTTAAGTCACTGGGTCCGGGACGCGAACCGCAGTCGACTATGTGGGAGTCCAGCGACATAGCCATTATGCTAACTGCTGGTTCCCTTGTTGTTTTCTTAGCACATTTTAATTGCTGTTGACAAGGGTAATGTGCCCCTTCAGAGTCTTTTGGAAGGCAAGACTTGTTGGATATATGTCTCTAGCTCTTCTGGTGCAACATAAGGAAAATAATTACATTGATAAACTGAAACTACTAAATTCCTAATGCTGTTGCTAAAGGGAAGAGAGATGAGAACTCTATTGAAGAGACAGGGAACAGAAATACCCTCAGAAACAAGCCTTGGAATTTGTTCTTAAGAGGATAAAGAAGAGAGCCAATCATGAACAAGAGTCCACTTTGGTCACCATCTGTTCCGATCCCTCCACCTCTCTCACCCTGACGTGTTTTTCTTTCCCTGTCTGTGCCTGCAAAGAGATTCTGGGGCTGCCCCAACCCCCATGCTCCTCCTCCATCCTCTCAAGGTGATTTAATATAATCACCTTGATTTTCTACTCTTTTCTATTTTCAGACCGTGTAGCTTAGATGGGACTAAACTCGCAGCCTAGTTCCAGGGGTTAAATGTTTGATTTACCTTTGGCGAGTTACAGACTCATAAGATTAGCTTAGGGTTGGGGGTGACCAGACCCCCCCCCCAAAAAAAAAATAGACGTTGGTTCTAAGACTTAAAACCGTTGGCTTGCAGGCTTTTTGTCTTTGTTGATATCCTTACTCTGGTACATACAATCCTTTGAGAACCATTTGGGAGAGGGTCTTCATAATAAAGACAGCAAAGACAAGGAACCAAAATATATATAAGAAAGGCAAATTCTTGGTATACAGGTTGAGAATTTTGATGTATATATTCTTGAGGTCACTCCCTGAATGTTTTAGTACTATGAGACATTTGCCTCCCTATTTTGTTTAAGATAGGCAGTTTGTATTTCTTTGACTTGTGGTTTAAGAGTGACAAAAAATCAAGCAGATTCATAAGACAAATCAACTCTTGAACAAAGAGAAGGAACAGGGGCGATGTGTCAATTCGTATTTTAATTCCACTTGTTTCCACAAACTTTTTGAAATCACTTTGCATAAGTTTGCTCCTAAATTCTTTATTACTGAAGGGAAACTTCACAAAGAAATAAAAGAGTACAATTCACTTATGTCAGAATGTATCACTTTAATTTTTGTTATTTTTACATTTTTAGCTAATTTAAATTCATTTGGGTACAAACTAGTAGAATAAAAATAAGTAATTCTTTTAAGGCGAAGTTAGAGCACCTAATTTTAAAGGGCCCAAAACTGAGAAAGGATATAAAGAGTAACGTAATTCCTGTCAAAAAGCATAGACAGCACTTTTGAAGCACTCCACACACACACAAAAAAGAATTTTAATAGTTCTATACGAAAAGCAAAGTTACGTGGCAATGAAACAAATAGGGATTCAAGTCACATGGACAGCTTTATTAGCTGGTAAATGTGGGCATATTCCCTAGCTTTTGTGAACTTCAGATAGCTCTTTAAAAAAAAATAATGGACAAGGGCCAGCCAGGTAGCGTGGTGGTTAAGGTGTCTGCATTCCACATTACTGACTACACGGTTCAAGTTTCAGACCTAGTGGCTTGAAAAACATCAGGCATGTGTGTGTGTGTGTGTCCAAAATTCTGAGAGGAGAATGGTAGAGAAGGGACTATGGTGTGGCCATCCCTCCTGAAAGGTGATTTCTCGCTTTCCTCCTCTCCCTTTCTTCTCTCCCCAGTGAGTGCATGTGGCCTATATCAAGCTAAAAAAAAAAAAAAAAAAAAAAAAAAAAAAAAAAAAAAAAGTAGATAAAGGTACCTACCTCCAGTAGAACCAGCAAAGCAGCTCTTGAGAAAAAACAAGCAAACTAGCCCTGGTTTCTAGCATTTTTCCAATTTCTATAGCATGACTGCTCCCCCTACAATCAATTTCAAACAGCCAACATGATATGCTTGCATAAGAAGTTGAGAAGAAATGTGTTCCATCAGTTCTTCTGAGCAGGGATCAGTTGGCTTCAGTACCCCGCTGCCTATCTCAGAAGTTTGTCGTGAGAAAGGATCTAACACGCTCCAAGCGCTTAGCACAGTGACTAACATACAACAAGTATCCAGCAAAAGGGGAATGATGATGAGTATGCACAAGAGCACAGAACACCAGGAAATACAGAGTACAAAAGTTAACTGTTTCAAATATCTTATGGTTACATCCAAGCATTCAAGAGTATAATTAGAAGCTCCTGATCCATGATTCTTACTTTATTTCCAGTTATTAAACCAAGCACAGCTACCTCAAAAAAGTTGGGTGAGACTCACGGTGTGGAGAGGCAAACCTCTCGCTTCAATTTGACCTGCTAATTCTTCTCTAGGCACAAGTGATTCATTTATCTTTGTGCCTTAGTTCTTCCCAGACTTTCTTCAATAATTTGGTCATAAACCAGACTATTTTTTTTTCTTTAAAATTGAAGCAGCTGATTTCTCTGCTGTGTTTACTTTCTAGAGTCATTTTTTTCTAATTGTTACTCATGTTGTTATCCTGTCCAACCTTCTTAGCTGCCAAAATCACGGCACAAGTGCCTTGAATGGGAATAGAACCTATGATCTTCTATATGAATTCAGCTTTGCTTGAGCAGCACATGCTCACTGTGTTACTATGATGGGGGAAATTTTCAAAATTAAAAATAAGCCCTAATCCTCAATGATTCTGTACTTATGCCAGGATTGAACAGAAGTACATTATTTTGCACGGATTTGGTACAAGACTGCCAGCTGCTGCTAGAGACCACGGAAAACAGGATTTCCTCATTTTAACAACGCAAGCAGTCCTCTCATTCCAGAATTATGTGCATGCCAGTCAATAAATACAGAAGTTATATTTATTTTAATTAATTTCTCCCTCACTACAGTCAAGATTTAAGGATTTAGTTAATGAGGGTTTGGACAATTATTGTACCAGTTTCTTTTTTCCTATTTTAATGTTCACTATTTTCTCAAGGAACTTAGAGTTACATTAAACAATAGTAAAGGTGTGTGTGCATTAGTGTATAATTAATCTGTCTTCATATAGTATACAATTACTTAAGGACATCTTACTGGGGGCCAGCAGATGACACGGTGTTTAAGGTGCTGGATCCCACGTAGTTGACTCTGTGGTTTGAGTACTGATCTCCAGAGCTTGAAAAACATGCTGGGCATGTGTGCATGCATGCACATAATCATGAGAGAATGGAGGAGAAGGGACTGTGGTGTGGTCATCCCCTCTGGGGCGGTTATTTCTCACTTTCCCACTCTTTCTGTCTCTCATTGGTAAACACATACATCCTATAGCCAAAAAAAAAAAAAAAAAAAAAAAAAAAAATCAAGACAAAAAAGAGTAACATATTGGAGAATGACAAAATATTACATTACTCTTTTTGGTGGGGAGGCAGATTTTTGCTATAGGACGTGTGTGCTCACTAGGGAGACAGAGAGACAGAAAGTGAGCAATCACCACCCAGGGGGACTATTACTCTTTAAAAATGATGTTGGGACCAGCAGATGGCATAACAGATATGTTGCTAGACTCCCATGTAGTGGACCATGGTTCAAGTCCCATACCTAGTGGCTTAAAATTCACATCAGGTGCCTTTGCATGCATGCCAGATTCTGAGAAGAGAATGGAGGAGAAGGGATTGTGGTGTGGTTATCACCCCTGGGGGGTGATTTCTTGCTTTCTGTCTCTGTCTCTCTGGTGAGCACACATGTCCTACAGCAAAAATCTCTCTTAAAAGAAAAAAACGAAAAGTGTGTCAATATGACAATAAAGTAAGGCAAATATATTTTTTCATCACAATATACATAGCACACCAATTCCCTTGTTAATGTCATCAATTAATTGCTTTTTCTTTTGTGGAGAGAAATTCAATATACAAGGGTCTTCAAAAAATTTATATAAAATGCATAGTATTCATGAATTTCAAATTTTTTTTTGTCTTAAACTCAAACTTTGATTTGATTTTTCCATGTACTTTTGAAAGCCCCCTTGTACCATTGCATAGTTAAGGTGTCTGGCAATACGAAATCCACTTTCCACACCAGGATTTTCACATGTATATACTTCGGGTCTAGATTTTATAATCAGTAAAAAAGACACACTTCAGTTTGTCTAGTTTCTCGAATATTACCCAGGCTCTCCCATGCTGCCTTTCATCTTTGTCTATCAGCCTTTCTTTCATCTACTGAATGAAAACAGCTTAAAAATATCCTGGTTCCACTTCCTTCTACAACACATTCTTGGCTAATTCTCTAGGGATTCCCTAGATGTGCCTTCATGTTGGAATGATTCAGAATATTTGTCTTCACTCTCTGCCAGTAACTTCAGAGTGCTGCTACTCATCCATCTGGAATGGGAAGCAGAGAGCTATTCTGCTCCAGAACACTCATTAAAGGAACACCCAAAAGACTCATCACTCCTCTACAACCTGAAATTAAGAAGTAAAAAAAAAAAAAAAAAAAAAAAAAAGAAAAAAAAAAAAGAAAAAAAAAGAAAGAAAGAAAAACCAGCCTATTAAAAAATCCAAGCTTTTTGAGATTTTTTGAAATTCTAGCCATGGTGCTGTAGTGGCATTCCTTCGATTATGTGTGAATCATCACTTCTGAAATGGGAAAGAGAAGATGCACGTAGGGTGTGCTCTGTGAAATGATCTCATGGCTTAGCAGCTCCCCTGGCCCATCAGTTTCTACATTAGCTAGAATTCTGCAATGAGACACCACGGGTTATTTATCTCAGCTTTCTGATTGGGTGACTGTCAACAGGGCCCTTCTTAGGAATCCCTGTGTAAATTGGAAACATAGGTGGCAATGAAATGGTCTTAATCATTAGGGGGAAGCGAAGACTGAAAAACTGACTAAAGAATGACTGCTTCATTAGATGTCTTGACTACAAATCTGTGTGCACAGGTTGGCTGACCTCTAGAGAGAAGGACTGTAAATTTTAATTTCCTCGTGACAAGGCATTACTTAGAAGGACCATAAAAGCAGGCAGCAGCCATTTTTAGAATGTTTTTGTGTCCATGGGAAACCACCTGCCTGTTATAAAACTAAATCATGTACTCATACGTACACACGCCAAACACACACATTATATTAACAGTATATGGGTATTTATCAACCAAGAATTATCTAATAGGATCATATGAGTCACCATTTTTGTTTTTAGGTTTTGCCATAGGGCACATGTTCTCTCTGGAAATAAACAGAGAAGACAGAGAGAGGAAAAGTAATAACTCATTCACCCAGGGGAAATGGCCATGCCACAACCCCTTCTCCTCCATTCTCCACTCAGAACTTTGGGCACACACGCACATGCACTTGGAGTGATTCTGAAGCCACTGGAGTCTAGGACTCGACTCGAACTACCATCAGCCAGGTGAGAGTCCAGCGTATTAACCACTATGCCATCTGTTGGCCCTGAGTCACCATTTTTTTTATGAGTTTAAATGTTCAATTGCATCTTATGTTCAATGATAGAGCCAAAAAATTATTTAAGTAGAAGTAACAGAATTAGTTCACAGAATGGGACAGAACTATAAATATAAGTATAATGATATAATTAGTATAATTGTAATTATAAAAGTCTAATTATAAAATTATGAAAGTATGTAAGAATTATATTATAATTATAAAGGTATAAAATATAATTATAATACATTTAGAAATAATGTTTTCTGATTATGAAAATGATTCATACTTATTACTAAAATATTCTAATATAGAATTTCATAAAATGCAAAATAAGAATCCCCAATGATACCCTCAGCCTCAAGTAAATCATCATTAATAAATACAGTTCACATCTTTTTCAACTTTTTAAAAATCACACAAGGATGTATATATTTTTTCAAACAAAGTGAGATAATGCTATAAATGATTCCCAGACCTTTTGAAATACTGTAACTAAATCTACTTTACACAAACACACACATACAACTAAGTTTTAAAGTTAAAATATTGATGTACTCATACACTGTATATATGTTGTCTATATCACTGCATATTTCAAATTTTTAAATAGGTTGTATCATATTCCACGTATGGCTGTCAAACACATTATTTAATTTTTATCAGTGTCAATTTAAGCATGCATATTCTTTTTTTTTTTTTTTTTTGAGAGGTTTTTGCTATAGGGTGAGTGTGCTCGCCAGAAAGACAGAGTGACAGATAGAGAGACAGAAAGTGAGAAATCACCTCCCAAGGCGGATGGCCACACTGCAATCCCTTCTCCTCCATTTTCCTCTCGGGATCTTGGGCATGCACGCACACGCACCTGGTGTGAGTTTAAGCCACCGGGTTTGGACTCGAACCACGGCTGACTATATGGGAGTCCAGCAACATAGCTATTACTCTAACTGCTGGTTGCAAGCATGCATATTCTTATTTTAAGAATTTCTCTACCTGTGCTTAAAGAAAAACATATTTGAAATTTTGATATTGTCCAATTACTTTCCGAACGAGGTTATATGACTATAAAAATGTGTAAAATGGCCTACTGCACATCCTTCTAACCATAGTTCATTATTATTGATTCTTTTCCATTTTGTTAATCCAATAAATAATAATATCTCAAGTTGCTTTTTTAGAAAGGTTTTTTCTTAGGGTGTATACACTTGCTAGAGAGAGACAGACAGACACAGTGAGAAGGAAAGTGAGAAATCATCTCCAGGGGGGAATGGCCATGCCACAATCCCTTCTCCTCCATTCTCCTCCTGGGATCTTGGGAACACACCCCGTGTGGTTTTCAAGACATCAGGTCCAGGACTTGAATCACAGCTGATCTTGTGCGAATCCAGCAATGTAACCACTGTGCCATCAGCTGGCCCCCTCAAACATAATTTTAATATATTCTTTATATTTCTTATATTATTAAAGCTAGGGACCTTTTCATAAGCTTACATACTATGGTATTATAATTTCTTGTATGGGTTATTTATTTTTATTGACTTTTCAATACTTTAAATATACCTCTATTCATTTATCTATTAGATTTTTTTGGCATAGGATGTGTGCGCTTGCTGGAGAGAAAGATAGAGACAGAGAGAGGGAAAATGAGAAAGCATCCCCCAGGAGGAATAGTCATTCCACAATCCCTTTTCCTCCATTCTCCTCCTAGGATTTTGGGCACACATGCACATGTGCCCAGAGTGATTTTCAAGTCTCTGGGTCCAGGACTTGAACCATGGTCACCCATGTAGGAGGCCAGTACTTTAGTTTCTATGTCACTTGCTGGTCCCAATATACATTTATTTTAGAAGTGATCCCCTAACTACACGATTGTTAATATAAAACTCAATCCGGTATACACGATGCTGCTATTTACTTTTTACTGAAGGAAAATGGTTTAAAACTTGATAGCATTGGCACTGTATGTAGTACAGCAGTTAAATGTATTTAGAAAGTCAGATCCCACATGGCTGACTATGGTGTGATCTTGGCCCCCCATGACTTGAAAAGCATTCTGGGCACATGTGCATTAATTCCCAAAATCCTGACTGCATGGAAAATTAAAAGAGAGAGGTTGATTTCTCACTTTCCCTTTCACTGTCTCTCTCTGTCTCTCTTCTCTCTGGCAAGCACACATGCCGTATAGTAAAAAATGTATACACACATACACACACACACACACATACACACACACACACGAGAAGAAAAGAAAAGAAGACTGGTAGGTACTGCTTACTCTAGACCTGCTAGCCAAGTGTTCTTTCCCTGTTGAATTGAAGTTGCAGCCACAACATGAACTCCAGAACCTAGTGTATGATCACAGGTGTAACGAAAGAAGAAAAGATGACAAAACATCTGTGCCGTGCAACTTCACATTACATTAATTTAAGATGACAGCTTTTTCAGTGAAACATGATTATTTTTTCCTGTTTTACTTGTATACCATGCCCCGTGGTGATTATCGTAGACATTATTTCACACAGGGTGGTCCACAGTCATTTAACACCTTAGATCATGCTGGGATTTCTGGGTAAGGACTCATTAATTAGGTGGACAGAGAAGGAATGTGCCTGTAGCAGTGGCAAGGAGCCAAGGCTTACTCTTCCCAGATGTGCAGAGAAGATGCTGGAACCCAATTCATCTTCAGAGAATGACTAGCATAGGTTCAAGAGGGGAAAGCACTGACACAAAAGAATTCTATTTCAAATAATCATTAAAAATGAGATGGACTTGCTTATTCAGATGAAGTTCTTTTAAATAAATCTTCCCAAAGAGTTACTAAGCAACAGTCTTGGAGTACTTCCAATTTGGGGCTGATAAAGCTTCCTGGAGAAACAGTAAATGTTTTGAGAGATCCCATATTAGGGTCATTTTATTGTATTTCAGGACCTAATAGCAATGAAGGTACTCATAAAATACCGTGGAACTGGCATTCATTTGGAGAAACGTAAAGGACCTTTTATGTGGAGGGAATAAAATTGTTTGAACAAGAAATGTTTTTGCTAACACGTTTCCCTTCACCGAGCCCTTTCATATGTTTCCAGCAGGGTGCCATTTTTTTGAACTGTCAATGTCTGTGATGTTCTGAATCAATTTCTATTAGACAATCTGGAAAGTGATTAGTTCATGATGATTCATTTTCTATAAAGTTTTTCTAAGAATTATTTTATTTCTTTATATTATTTTTTAATTTGCTCTAGGCACACATGCTCACTGTAGAGAGACAGACCAGGGGGTAGGCATATGCTGGAGACACAGACACAGAAAGTGAGAAATCCTCCCCCCACCCCCCTGAGGGATGGCCGCACCACAATCCCTTCTTCTCCATTCTCCTCTTGGGATTTGGGGCGCACACACACACACACACACACACACACACACACGTCTGGCATGAGTGAGAAAATAAGCTGCCAGATCTGGGACTTAAACCATAATTGACCATGTCGGAGGCCAGTGCCTTAACCACCTAGCTACCTACTGGTCCCTAAGTGTTTTTTTTTTTTTTTAAGATGTCACTTTCCAAAATAGAGTTTTACCATGACACAAGTTCACTTGTATAGAGGATAGTGATAGCCATTAAAAATAGTGAAAAAAAAGCCTGTTTAGAATGTAGTCTGAAATGATTTGCAAAAATGAAATTTGGCAAGTGTGTGGATTTGTGTATTAGGTAACTATAATTTAGGTCATGAACCTTACTATAAAACAAGTTATAGGAAAATCAAGCTAAGTCAACACACAAAAAATTCAACTTTGGGGAACATTAATTATGAGGACCAGTATTGCCAGACCAGAATAGGTACTGAGACACTGGATAGACACGGGCATGAGAATGCTTTGATTTTGAAGCATATATATACATACATATACATATATATACACACACACACACACACACACACACACGCACACACACACATACACATATAGCTTGACTTTGCCTTACATTCAAGACATAAAGTAATGTGTTGCTATTTAAGTTCTACTATGATCAGACATTTATTTCTAAATGCTGTAAACTAATCCAAAACTAGGAAAAATGGTATGCTTGGAAAAATGTCTAACATTGAAGCACAGATATGTATTCTGATACTTCATTTGTTGGTTATCCAGCATTTGAAACAGGCATGTGTGTTATTGTCAAGGGATACGGATTATTGTCAGCCTATTTTTTTTTCACCTTCACTGTACTGTGTTTAGCCACCAGAATGAAAACTCTAAAGAATTAGCAACTGCTTGCCAAATCTCTTGTTTTCTCCAGGTATTTTTCTTTAATCCCATTTTTTATTTTTTAAGAGAGATTTTTTTTTTCAATAGGGTGTGTGTACTAGCCTGAAGGACAGAGAGACAGAAAGTAAGAAACCCCTGCTGCAATCCCTTCTCCTCCATTCTCCTCTCAAGAATTTTGGCATGTATGCACATGTACCCAATGTGAGTTTTTTTTTTTTTTTTTTTTTTTTTTTGGAGAGATTTTCACTATAGGGCGTGTGCGCTCGCCAGACAGCGAGAGACATAGAGACAGAAAGCGAGAAATCACCCCCCAGGGGGGGATGGTCACGCTGCAATCCCTTGTCCTCCATTCTCTTCTCGGGATCTTGGGCACGCACATACACGCGCCTGGCGTGAGTTTTAAGCCACCGGGTCCGGGACGCAAACTGCGGTCGACTACGTGGGAGTCCAGCGACATAACCATCACACTAACTGCTGGTTCCCTACCCAATGTGAGTTTTAAGCTGCCAGATCCAGGACTCAAGCCATGGCCAACTATGTGGAATCCACTGACAGAACCATTACACTATCTGCTAGTCCCAAAACAAATGTTTGTAATAGTTTGTCTTTTTTTGGCACTTACCAATTATATTCTGAAATATATTTATCAATGAAGAAGTGGTACCAAAAAAAAATCTGTGTTATAAAGTTGCAAAACTTTTGATTCCCCTCCCTTTTTAAACAATGCCATTATCCTTTAAAATATCTCTCTTTCCTTTTTTTTTAATTTAAATTTTGGGGCTCCCTTCCGTGGTGCACCAGTACTGTGTTGCTCCGGAGAAGCTGGATCCCACATGGTGACCTCTGTTTAAATCCTCAGCCCGGTCAGCCTGAAGCATGCTGGGAATGTAAGTGTACAGCCAAGATCTGACAAGCTGGAGGACTGGAATAAGAGGACCTTGGAATGACCAGATCCTGGGGAGGATGCTCCTCTCTTTTTCTCTCTCTGTCTTGTTCTCACTCACATGTGTACATGCACATGCTCTATCATTAACAAAGAAAAAAAAACTTTAAAAATAATAATAGGGACCAGCAGGTGGCAAAGTGATTACAGTGCTAGACCCTCCTATGGTCGACCCATTCTTTGAGTCCTGGACCGTGTGGCTTGAAAATCACACTGAGCACATAAAAATGCATGCCCAAAATCCCCACAAGAGACTGGAGAACAGGGGATTATGATGTGGCATCCCCTAAGAAGGTGGATTTTTCACTTTCCCTCACACTGCCTCTGTTTTTCTCCAGCAAGCACATGCGCCCTATGGCAAAAACCTTAAAATCATAATAATACAATAAAACACATTGAAGAAAAATTTTCAAACAGGGTCTGGCCATGTCGGCCGTAAGCTTATGATCCTCCTGCTTCCGCCCCTGCAGTAGCTGGAGTTTCAAACATGCTACCTTGCCTGGCTTTTAGAGTGGGCTGGGACTGCAACCTGGACCTTCCATGTAGCCTCAGTCTACTGAAGAGCAGCATCGAGCAGCATCAACCAGTGCACATTACTATGTGCACAACCATGACTTCGCTGTCTGCTCCTTCTTTTTGAAGAAGAGTTGGAATTTTTTTGTTGCCAGATTTATTTTGAAACTGTGTAACATTTTGTTATCTTTCTCTCTATCTCCAGTGAGTGCACATGCCCTCTAGCAAAATTTTTAAAAAAACAAGAGAGAAGAATAAAAATAATAGGAGGCAGAAACAGATGAATAGACAAAGCACAAAGAAATTTCAGGACAGTGAAACTACTGTTTGATACATTGATGCTAGGGACACATGTGTTTATACATTTGTTCAAACCTATAGAGTGTACTGCACTAAGAGTGAGCCCTAAGGCAAACTGTGGAATCTGAGTATGATGTTCTTTTAATCCGTGGCAACAAATGTAGCACTTTGGTGGTGGATGTTGACTGGGCGGCATGAGGCAGGGCATAGATGGGAAGTGCCTGTATCTTCTGCTCAATTTTGCAATGAAACTAAAACTGCCTAGGGAGTAAAGTCTACCAGAAAAAAGTAGAGTTAAGACGAAGTAGGTACATTTTAATTACTTATTTTTTTTTTAATTGCCAGAAGGTGCATCTATCCAGGACAGAGAGAGAGAGAGAGAGAGAGAGAGAGAGAGAGAGAGAGACAACCTGCAGTGGGGTATGGTCAGACTGTGATCCCTTTCCTCCATTTCTCCATCCAATAAGGATTTGGGACGCGCACACACACGCACTTGGCATGTTGTTTCAAGTTGACAAGATTAGGATTCCAGCCATGATCAGCCATGTGGGATCTGGGGCTCAGGGCAGTGCTAAACGACTGTACTACAGGGTCAGTCCCCAAGATGAGTTCTTTAAAAACCTATTTTTAAACATTTATTTATTTATTTATTTATTTACCTATTTATTTGATATGATTTTTTTAAGCCACTGGGTCCAAGTCTTGAATCATAGTTGGCCATGTGGGAATCCAGCATCCTAACCACCATGCCAGCTGGTGACCTCCAAAAATCTATTTTTTAAATATAAAGTCATATTTAATATGAGAATCAACCTAAGAAAATATATTCAAAAGAAGTTTTGGGACCGGCAGGTGTTGTGGTGGTTAGAGGCACTGAACTCCCACATGGCTGACTGTGGTTCAAATCCTGGACCTGGCAGCTTGATTTTTAACTTGCCTTCTCTCTCTCTATCTAGTCAAATTAAAAATAATAATAATAATAATAATAATAATAAATAAAGTTAAATAAATAATTCTTTAAAAAAAAGTTTCCACTTGGGCTACATGATTGCCTCCTTGGACAGGATAAATGTCCCATTTACTACTTTGCTCATACCAAATGATCCAGTCACTAGAAGTAGGCACATTTTAAAAACCTTCTCTGTGACCAGAAGAGTCCCTCATTATAGATGTTTAAATTCATAGTGAGCCCAATACTTAGTGTCACTAGTCCCCCAACACAGTTACACCTTATTTAAGAAAATGAATTATTTTCTAATAATTAAAATATTGATACATTATTTCTACTCTTAATTCAAGTTTACTTACTGTAATTTTGGGCTTGCACTGCTTCTTTATGTTTTTGCTGTTTATAATCAAAGTAAGGACTATTTATCAGAATAAACTAATTCATGAGCTTATCATCTTTATTTACAGTGACACTTCAGATTTTTTTCTTGGTTTCCATCTCACATTATCCTCATTAGATAATCTTACCTTCTACCTGTCTTTATTTACTCATTTATTTATTTATTCTTTAAGATTTCTGTCATAGGATGTATTTGCTCACTGGAGAGAAATGGAGAGAGACAGTGAGGACAGTGAGAAATCATTCCCCATGGGGGATAGCCATAGAGCAGACCATTCTCCTTCATTCTCCTCCTGGGGTCTTGGGCATGTACACATATGTGCCCAGCATGATCATCAAGCCACCTAGTATGAGACTTGAACTGTAGTCGTCTATGTGAGTGTCCATTATGCCAACTTCTGGCCCCATTCAACTTGTCTTTTGCTGAGCCATGGACTTAATGTTATTGACACTCAAGTCCTTGTTGTCTTTGCTGCTATGTCTATACTCGTCTTTCCTTGGCAAAAATCCAACTGCTTTACACGATCCTTACTTAGCTATCTCAAAAACCTTTTAATCTTCTATATGTCCAAAAGTAAATCCAGTACCTTCCTCACTTATCAAATTGCTTTTTTCCCAGTATTTTCTATTTCTATTTGTAGCCCAACCACAATTCCCTGATCACAAAGTCAAATGTCTATAAATCATTCAGCTCAATAAAGATGTCAACTTATAAATTAGTTGCCATCACTGATAAACTCCTCTGTCTTAATGGCTTAATTCAATACATTTGTTTTTTCTCTCATTACAGTCAAAAGAATTGACTTAGAGAGGCTAGCAGATGGTATGGTGGTTGGGGCGCTGGATTCTCACATGGCCGACCATGGTTCAAGTCCTGGACTTGGCAGCTTCCTCTCTTGCTTCCCACTCTCTCTCTCTCTCTCTCTCTCTCTGGTGAGCAGACATGCCCTATTGATAATTTGAAACATGATAATAATAAATAAAGTTAAATAAATATCTTTTTTTTAAAAAAAGAATTGACTTAAAGATGCAGATTCCTTCTATCTTCTGTTCCTTCTAACTTTAACATGAGTGTCATCTCCATTTAATAGTCGACAGGGGTAAAAAGCACAGAGGTTCACTTGATGACACTTTTTGGTTCAAGTCTAGAGGGCATATGTGTTTTATGCTATGATTTTATTGACAAGAGATCAGTGCATGGCTATACATAACATATGGCAGCTGGAAAACTTAGGTTACTTGTGTATCAAGAAGAAAAGATTTTTTGGTTAATATATAGGATTATATAACCCCATAATGATAGGCTCTTCTCCAAAATCTGTAATAGTATCGGTATTTAAGTTTATTTTAGGAAATAAAGATGACTTATGTAACATTTTTTGCCTTCGTAGCGTTTATCTATAACAAACAAGTGATAGCTTAAGTGATGTCTATTCATTATCAACATCATCATCGTTCTCATAATTTGGTTCCCACATAGGCCAATACATTGAAGACAATGTATTTTTCTTCATTCCTTTATTGGCAACACCTATTTTATATGATTTAAAGACCTTTTTGATAATGGATGAAACACAATGACAGACTAAAAAGCAGAGAAAAACAAACAAACCAAAAACAACCTATATTTCAACAATACCGTGGAGAGTACTTAGTAAAAATAAGCACTTAATTTATTATGTTAAATATTGGGTTGTTAGAAAAGTCAGGACACATTTTTCTATGCAAAATGTGTCTTGACTTTCCTGATGACCTAATAAAATTAAATTAATATTCTAGAAATAATAGCCAACATTTTGCCTTAGGTCTTTTGCTTAACAGTAATGTTTGGCTTTGGCTATTCTTCCATCAATAGTGAGTCCAAATAGTTACTGCAGTGCCTTTTATTTCAAGTTTATCATAAGGTACTGATATAGCGCATAAAAGTCTTTAATTTTCAGTAACCTTTTAAAACTCCAGAAGTTTTTGAAATAATGAATTTTCAGACCTGCCTGTAAATTCACTCATATTCTTTTCTATCACTTTCGACAGTACATCCAGATTCTCACTCTTATCATCTGATGGAAGAAGCATCTTGTACAAAGCTATCTTTCCTATTCATAGCATTCATTTTATATACTGCCAGTCAAAACATATCCGTACTAAGCCTCAATTTACCATACATTTTACTTTACAGTCATTAACAATGGACCGAGGGTTGCTTTCTGGTCTCAACATCTGTGAAGCATAGCCAACATTCAAGAGACGGTTAAGAGTTATGTTGTTTTTTTTGCGTGTGTGAGTCATGCATCTTTGTTTTCACTCGATTTTATTCTTAATCATTTGGGATGCCTTGTGCAATTCCATCTGCAATACAGAGTTGGCATGGTGCTTTCCTTGGAATCGATATGTATTCCTATTATGTCTTCTTCATCTTTATAGAAGAGAGGAGAGAAAGCCATTTTCATCTCTTCTAATGCCAGACACCTGCTCTAATTATCTGGTTTGCTTCATATGATTCAGTCATTTCCAGGATTATTATAAACTTATATTGGGAACAATTCTGGCAAAAGACACATTCTCATTTGAAGCACTTGCTCGTGTTTTCACCTCTGTACCACTCACTCTCATTACCGCCAACAAATTCTATTTGATTTCGATGCATTTTTTCCCTCGTACTTTTCACTACTGTGTTACTTATTACTGAAAATCTCCTTGGTTCAGATGTAATATAGCCCCTGTCCCTGTACATGATAAGTATAAACTGCTAAGACTTTGATTTAGATTATGTAAAGAAAAATATGGATATTACTTGGCAATTTACAAGTATGGCGACTGAGGTAGCGCTAATGTTGCTTGAATTGACAATGTTGCTTTCTATGTGAACTTCTTCTATGGATGTCAATTTGCTTGGTCTTCACAAAGCCTTACGAGCTAACCAGGTCAGTTTTAGTAATTTCCATTCATAAATCATGACTGCGACAGAGAGGTTAAAAGAGCTGCTGAAAGATAATAGTGTTTTCTTGATTTTTTATCATCACAGTCATTCGTAATTCTTCAATATTTGAATAAGAAATATGAAACAACTATACAAAATATTTTTAAAAGAGTGTAATATGTTTTAGTACATGTCAGAGGAAAAAGCATCCAATAATCATAATTTGGATTGGTTTTTAAAATCCCTTACTAATAAAAAACTAAAACAAAACGCCAAATTTCTATTTTCAAGATACATACCTACTGTCTGGTAAAATTAAATACAGTTAAATAAAAAGATAATCATTTTAAAAATTATTTACTTAATTCTACTCACCACCACTATTATTTTTAACTTGTTATAGGGCATGCATAATCACTAGAGAGAGAGACAGACAGAGAGAGGGAGAAAGTGAGAAAGCAAGCCACCAGGTCCAGGACTCAAACTGTGGTCAGCCTTGTGGGAGTCCAGCACCTTAATCACTATGCCACCTGCCGGGTCCAAACTGCTAATTTTTTATACATCTTTGAAATTATAAATATAAACATAAACTATAGACAAATGAAAACATAATACTATATATTGCAATTCATAATACCTGAAAAACACATGTAGTAGCTAAGACATTTTTAATTCTATAATACTTACAATATAAATAATCTGTTTATAGATTTAATATGGCTTGAAGGAACATGTCTGGAATTAAATTATAATCATATAAAGCCCTAAATTTTTAAACATATAATTTAATAATATCTCTAGAATTACAAGAGCTAATGGCAGTGGCAAAAAAAATTATTTCGGTGAACACTTGAAAGCGATGCAGATCCTTCACCAATTTGCAAGCAATTTTTTTTAGTCTTTTCCACTAACATAATCTATTTATTTTTCAATAAAATTAGAGTGGTAAGACCTGTGTGGAAAAGTTCGTGTCATTTGTTGTGCAAACTTCTTGACAAATACGTTTTGAGTGCCGATGCTGAGCCAGCCCTTGCTCTGGCTCTTAGTATAAGCACTTCAATAGATAAGATTTTAGCCAAAAATGGATCAGCAAATATTTGGGCTAGTGACTTCCAAAGAAAAACCAATACTCTTGAGAATTTCTGAAAATACTTTATCTACAATCTTGTCTTCCCCAATGAATCTAGAAGACTGTTACGTGTTCTTGAAAACATGGCTACTTAGAATCCTTAAAGTTGCTGTGCTCTTCATTGAAAGCTTTGCCCACTTCACTACGTAAAAGTTTTAGCCTCAGATCATTTTTCTTCCCTTTGGTACATTACTTTAGTGAGGACGAATCGTCTCACATTTTGAAAAATTTGATGTGACCTGGTTTCCTACATTTGTTCCAGTTGGAGAGACAAAACAACAGACAACAAAAATTCGCAAACAAGGTGGCCTTTCTTCTTTTGAGGATATTCTGTCAGTTTGCTAAGTCTGCCACAAAAAGAAAAGCACCACTGGATGGCTTAAATAACAAAAATTGTGTTTTCCCACAATTTCGGAAGCTAGAATCTGTTAGGCTGGCCTCTCTCTTTGGATTGTAGATGACTGTCTTCTCACTTTGTCTTCAGGTAGACTTCTGTCCTAGCATAACTCTCTCCAAATATTTTCTCCTGATGAGGACAACAGTCATGCTGGATTAGAACCCACCCTACTGACCTCATCTTAATTTAATTACCTCTTTAAACATGCAAGGGGGTTTGGAATTAAAATACTAGTTTATTTTCCTGCATAATTTTTTCTAATTACATGCATAATTTTTCCATAATACACATACTCCAAAAGCTTTCTGAAGACATGTTGTACAATTACTTTTAAGGTCCTGGGAGTTAGGACTTCAACGAAGGAATTTTAAGGGAACGTAATTCAGCCTGTAACAGATGCCACTCATTTATATATACACACCCGAGATGGATCAGGGAATTTCTCAAAACATCACTTCTTGTCTTTTCCAAACTAAGAGACTCATTGTATCCAGTTGGTACACTTAAAAATTGTCATCATGGGACCAGCAGTTAGCGTAATGGCTATGTCGCTGGACTCCCACGTAGTCGACCGCGGTTCGAGTCCCAGACCCGGCGGCTTAAACTCACGCCGGGCACGTGTGCGTGCGTGCCCGAGATCCCGAGAGGAGAATGGAGGAGAAGGGATTGCGGCGTGGCCATCCCCCCTGGGGGGTGATTTCCTGCTTTCTATCTCTCTGTCTCTCTCTGTCTGTCTGGCGAGCGCACGCGCCCTATAGCAAAAACCTCTCCAAAAAAAAAAAGAAAAAAAAAAAAAGAAAAAAAAATTGTCATCATGGAATTCCAGATATTGGGTCATCAGGAGGTCATGATGCATTTTTGCATAGAAAGCCATAGAAAAACTACGTCGTGACTTTTCCAATGACCTAATATTATGGTGAGCTTATTGCATATGGATGGTACATCGGTACAGAATTCATGGGTAGATGCAGATCTGTTCTGCACTGCATATGATCAAAGCCATAGAGTTCTCAACTGCATTAAAAATAAAGGTTCTGGATATTTAGAAAAGCCTTTCTCCCTCTAGATCCGAATGCTTTTATGTAAAACTGTTTTTCCTTGAAAAGCTTATTACCTCTAATTTCCTCAAAGTAAAAAATAGCTATTTTGAACTCCCTGAACACTTAAAAACATGTGCATGTTTATATGTGTGCACTTTTCACTAAAATTTCCCTCATATAGGTATTTAGGTATTCTGCTTTTCATTCTTATTGTTCTCATTAGAGAGCCAGGCTTTTTAACTACACCTTTTGAAAGAATAACCATTTTCGGCCTATTTTCAGACATTTACAATTTTGTAAATGAGGTCTATAATCTTAAGGCAGCTCATGAAGGATTCTTCTTGCTTATTTTAAATATTTTCCTACACTATTTTTCATCTTAGGGTGTTTATAGAGAAGCATACAAGTTTTGCACATAAGCATTATTTACATTATTTACCAAGTATTTCTACTCCTAAGTTTAAGAAAGAAAGTCTATCTTTGTATCTTTTCAAGAACAAAAATTGCTTTCATCTTTTATTTCTCCTTTCAGAATTTAACCTGCCACAATCGTTACTTCAAATCCTTTGCTTTGTATTTTGTATTGTGAATTTCTAACAATATGTTCCTAACAATAAGCAAAGTTGTTCAGACAATTTAATCATTCCCTGTATTAAGCAAATCATAGTTAGAAGTGAGGACAATAAACTTTCAAGGATATTGTGAGTAGTATTTGTTTATATGTTGCTGCTTAGTTGACTTACATTTTATCACCAAATTATTCTTAGACCAGAAAATTACAGTAGATATAAAAGTATCACAGAAACACCAAACCTATAATTCACATAGATTATTTTCTGATAAATCTTCCAACACATGCAAAATTAAGGGTTAAATTTATTTATTTATTTATTTATTTTAGAAGAATTATTTCTTTAATTTTATTAATTTATTTATTTTAATTTGATTAGACACACACACTCTCACACACACACACACACAGAGAGAGAGAGAGAGAGAGAGAGAGAGAGAGGAAATGAGAAAGCAAACCACCAGGTACCGGATTTGAACCACCGTCGGTCATGTGGGAGTGTCCAATACCTTAACCACCACACCACCTGCTGGTCCCAGAGAAGTTAAATTTAAATTATTATTTCCTCAAAACACTTCCAGATCTTAGTCAATACCATTATGGTAAAATTAAATTACCATTTTATTATTATTATTATTGTTAACGTTAGGTCAGTTCCCATGAGTGAATTGGCCATGCAGAGCTTTCTGCTGTGTTAAGGTCCTTCTGAGTTCACAGTCTGCTTCCTGCATTCTTGCCTCTCCAGCAGAGCCCTAAAACCTGCAGGAATGTTTTTTAGAGAGAAATCTTTGTTATTTTTTCTACTCTTACCAATTGATATCTTCATATTCTCCAGAGCATCATTCAGTTCTGGATGGGTGCCTGGCATGCTTGAGATTTCATAATATCGGGTCATTGGAAAAGTCATGATACATTTTTGCATAAAAAAATAGGTCATGACTTTTCCAACGACTCAATAGTGTTTCTCATGTTCATAATGCTTAGAAACATTTTCATATTAGAAGTAATAAACTTTTTGTTATCAGCTCTTCCAATAAGATCATTTCAGCTATATACTATGTTGACCTGAAATTTATCTTATAAGAGAGTTACTGTATTGGACTCTCTGAAACAAAAATGTTGTCTTCTGAAATGAAAAACTGAAAATTAAGAGTATTCCAACAAGCTGCCCTTGTGAAATGCCATAATATAGAATTCTTATAAATTGAGTTAATAAAATCAAGTCAATGGCATCTGTATAACAATTTGAATTTGACAACAAATTTGTTATTGTATCCTCTCACAGATGAAGGAAAAGCATCTTAGTTCATCAGAATGACCTCTTTAGGATTCTATAGATTAGATCCCTATAGGAAAGAGTTGCAATTTGAGAAAATGTCTTCTGGCTATTGTTTGTCAAAGAATCAAGGCAATTGATTGGGAGATAGAAGTATGGTAAATGTTGTTACTGAAAAAGTGTCCTGTAAATTATCACTATCAGTGATATAAACATTATCAGTGTAAATAAACATTATCAGTGATGGGGACCAGCAGTTGGAGTAATGGCTATGTTGCTGGACTCCCATGTAGTCTACTGTGATTTGAGTCCTGGACCTGATGGCTTAAACTCATGCTGGGCGCATGAGCATGTGTGCCCAAGACCCTGAAAGGAGAATGGAGGAGAGGGGATTGCAGCGTGGCCATCCCCCTGGGGGGTGATTTCTCGCTTTCTGTCTCTCTCTGTCTTTCTGGTGAGCACGTATGTCCTATAGCAAAAACCTCTCAAAAAAAAAAAAAAATTATCAGTGATAACAGTAATAATATCTAAACAAGTTGATAAGAAGATAATCTTTTTGAATCTCTCTTTTTAGGGTCAGCCTGGTGGTGTGGTGGTTAGGATGTTTGGATCTCACATGGTCAACTGAATTGTTTGAGTCCCAGAATCTGCAGCCTGAAAATCATGCCAGGTGTACATGCCCAGAATCCCAAGAGAAGAATGGAGGAGAACAAATTGTAACATGGTAATCTCCTCTTGGGGATGACTGTCCTTCTCTTTTCTTTCTCTTTCTCCATCTCTCTCTGGTAAGCACATGCATCCAAAGCAAATTAAACACAAAAAATCTCTCTCATGTAGGGACCAAACTAATGAGATGAGAAAGAACTTGGGCTAGTTTTCACAAATAGTGACTTCTTGCCCAAGGTTGAAAGGCAATATTCCAGGGACGGTATTAAATTACCAGCATGGCTCAGTGCACTGTTCAACTTTCACTTTGTTGTCAAATGAAATTGGTATAGTGTCAAAACCCATCAAAACCCTAACACAACAATTTTTCCCTGGAGAAACATACTGTAACTATTACAAGGCACTTTTAAGGTTTATTGATTTGGAGATAGGAAGCACAGCTAGATGGGGAAGATGACAGAGATGAAGTGCATTTCTCAGACAAGCGTAATAAACATCCTTCCAAGTCAGGGATCATACCAATATGGAAACAGCCCATCAGTTCATTGTCATCTATTCTGATCTCACTATTGTATCTGCATCAGATTATAAATACAAAAAAGATATAAATGTTGTTTCACATCAAGCTAGTCTAATAAAATATTTGCTTTATGTTTGATAGAAAAAATTAGGATGAAAGGGTTAAAAGGGCTAGGGACACTGCCATGAAGATCTAGAAATTCTGAGACAGGCCTGGGACTATGCAATGTCATAACATCAGCAGGTTATGACAAAAAGTTGAACAGCCAATTTCTTACTTGTGTTTTTTCTCTACTTTGTATCTTTCTGTAGGGGAGGACTTGGATGGTGCACTTCTGAGTAAAGCCAACTATTGAACTGATTTTTCTCTTGGTAGAACTGTCGATACAATTAGGCTTATTTACGCTACTATAGCTAGGACCTATAGAGGTAAAAACGTATTTTAAAATAATCTCTACTCAAGAATATTCTAATTATTTTTGTGCACTTTAAGTGGTATTATTTCAAAGTTATTTGAAATAATGACTTAGAATAAAATTTAAATTTTACAAGAGAACATGTGCATTTGTCAGAGAGAGAGAGAGGGAGAGGGAAAAAGAGAGAATACCTCCACGGGAAATGGCCATACTGCAACCCCTTCTCTATCTTGCCCTCTTCTCAGGATTTCGTGCACACACGCACACGTGCCTGCTGTGTTTCTGAAGTTGCTAAGTCCACTCAAACCATGCAGTCAGACATGTGAGACCTAGCTGCCTTAACTACCATGCCTCACATTGGTCCACATTTTCCAGTATATTGTAGTACTGGGAACACTATTATGTAGTTATTCTGATAATAATATAATGAATGTATTTCATTATTTTACAAAATTTTAAGTTAATACATAAACTAATATTGTGTAACTATTATGTCTGAAAACTATCTGTGTACACTAATTTATAAAACTAGGGTAATGGTCTTTATGAGTCCTCAAACATTTGAATTTTGTGATTATGGCCAAGATTTTTTTTATGTCATCCTAAAAAATAGGACTCATAGCTCGTTCAAAGGCTTCTGTGACTGCAGCCAATTAACAATCACATTTGAGGTTTCTCTGCCCAATTGAGGCACAACTAGCTGATGTTCAACATAACCCTTATGACATTATAGTTAATACATGAAGAATAAAACTGGAAACTAAATGATGGGGATGTGTCTTTATTTATGTAAAGCCATAACATTCTACATGGCATTTAAATGCAAAATAATAAGATTTGTAAGAAAGTTTAGTGTGCTAGGTGATTTTCACGTTAATTTTTTATATGCTTCAAAGATTAGTTAGAAATATATAATAGGAAATTACCTCATTCACAATAGCAAATATAGTCGTAAAATAATTGCCATAAACTTAAGAAAATTATTGTTCATATATGAAGAAAATAAAAGTTATGTAATATCAAATATATATAAAAAGAAGGAAGTGAGATGTTTAGCATATTGTAGAACAGAGAGATTGAACATTTGCAATGTAAGTTCTTTAAGAATAATGCAATTACAACCTGAATCACAATTTTTTGTTTTATTTTAGAAATCTGGAAAAGTGATCTTAAATTCCTTTGAAAAAAATAAAATGGATTAAAAAATGAAGGAGCATTGTCTCATAATTCCTTATGAAGATACAACAAAAAGAAAATGATTAATATTGCAAGAACGAATGTATTAACAAATACGATTAAGTAGGCATCGGGGTTTATATGGAAATGCAAAATTATTTAGTCAATAATGTTGGCATTCTTGGTTAGCTATTTTGAAATATATTTTATTCAGGTATGTGAAAAGATGACCACAGCACACAAATAAATAGCATTCCTGTATGTCTCTATTAAATAATTATAAAATATATATAATATTAGAAAATATATCTAACTGTGGCCACAAACACATTTAAAATACTTACGGGTAGAACTAGCCAAAAGTAAGATTTATAAGATAAAAACAATAACACTTTATCAAAGGCTCTAAAAAGACCCAAGAAATAAATAATCATGTCAAAACCCTGGATTAAAGAACTAAAAATTCCTGAAATGCTAGGTTTACCCAAATAAATCAGTGTATTTGATGTGCTTCTGAACAACTTCACAACAGGGATTTGTATGCAGCTAATTATATTTGAAAGAGAAAAATGAAGATAAATATTATAAATAGTTGTTCAAAAAATGAACAATGAGTGAGATATCTGTTCCAAGAAATTATCATGAAACAATAGGAATCAAAAGAGGAAATAATTGCAATGAACAAACAAGGGAGCCAGAATAGAGTCCTACAAACCAACCTCTCAGTCTCGAAAATTTACTCATGATAAAGGTAGGATTACAAACCGGAAGGAAAACTATAAGTCACTCAATTAATATTCTGCCAGTTATTCAAACCATGTAGAAAATTTTAGATGGATTAACAATTACCTTTGATTTGTTTAGAATTGTCTATATGGTTTAATATAAATAATCTATATAGACATTAAGGGTATATATACCAACATATTTGATCAGCAGGACATACTCCTGAAAAGTACTTTCGATGTGGAGAGGTCTTTCTGAGTGAATTTTTTTAAAAAGCCAGAAATTATAGAGAAGATAGTACATGCAGCTACATAAATAATTCTTGATTGTAAGTGCTATTAAATTCAATGTTAAAAGGTCTTCTACAAATCAATATAAAATTTTAAAAAGATGAGCTGCCTACTCCCAGAATAAGAATAATGACATAAGCCAATACATTTATAAAAGTATGACCTAACACAATTATTCAGGGAAATTTAAATAAACCAATACTGAGATGCCACTGTTTTTACTCAGATATTAAAATATTAATCACAAGAAATAAACATGCTTCTGAATTGTTAACAATGTTCTAAAATGGAAGAGCCCTTTCAGTGAACACAGTTAGCAGAATCTAGTAAATTAACTGTGTTCAAATATGTTGACATAGTAATTCTATTTCTAAGTATCTATCCTACACAATTTCTGTCCTATAAAATACATCTGTCCTATAAAATACACACCCATGCACATATATGGCAAAATTTTAATTCTGGATAAATATGAAAATAATTTTGAAGAAACTATTTTTATCATCAATATGGGGTTAAGTAAATTATAGTTGATTAGTATAATTGAAGAAAGTCAGAGAACAAGGTCAACTCTATGGACTGAATGGAATGAGGTCCAAGTATTTTAGTAAGTAAAAAAGCAAATAAGAGGGGCCGGCAGTGGCGTGGTGGTTAAGGGTGCTGGACTCCCACATGGTCAACCACGGTTCGAGTCCTGGACCTGGCGGCTTGCTTTCTCACTTCCCCTCCCTCTCTCTCTCTCTCTCTCTCTCTCTCTCTCTCACTCTGTCCCTTTCTGGTCAAATTTAAAAATAAATAAATAAATAAGTAGTTAAGTAGTTCTTTAAAAAAAAAGGCAAATAAGAAAGCAACATATAAGCATATGCTCATTTACTGTAAGTAAAACAAATGTTAAAAAGCTAACTCTAGTTTATAGCACATTTTAGATATTGATAAACATCTTACTTATAGCTATGATTGCTTTGGGAAATAATAATGTTTGAGAAATATGAAGGGTAGTAGTATTGGGAAAATTAAACATTTACCTAACTGTACTTACCTATTTTTTGTGATAAGAATGCATTTATTTATTAAATATAATTTTTCCAATTCAAAAATAATAAATGATTAAAATAAAAAAATCTACAATAATCTATTTCATCTGTGTGTATGTATGCCAAAGCTAAAATAGATCACTTTAGTATGTTAGAATAATTATCTAAATTTAAAAATAATTTTAGAAAATACAGCAACAAAAAGTTTTTTTTGGTAACTGAAACAAAATGAAATTCATGAGTAATTTTTCATTTCAGATAATGAAAAAAATTAAAACCAAGCAATAAACAATATATTTGAGTCAAATTATTAAAGGGTAGCAGCCTTTGGGACCAGCAGATGGCGTAATGGTACCTGGACTACCACCTAGTCGATGGCGGTTTGAGTCCCAGACCTGGTGGCTTAAAACTCACGACGGGCATATGTGCATGTGTGCCCAAAATCCTGAGAGGATAATGGAAGAGAAGGGATTGTGGCATGGCCATCCCCTGACAGGGGACGATTTTTCACTTTCTGTCTCTCTGTATCTCTGGTGCCCCCACAAGCTCTATAGCAAAAATCTCACTAAAATAAATAATAATAATAATAATAATAATAATAATGATAAAACAGTAGCGGTCTTTGAAATGAAGAATTTGTACAAAAAATTAACAAATTTCCAATCCAGTTAGTAAGTAAACAAAGAACATAAGAGAGCATATGAGAAATATTAGTGGCAACAGATGTTACTTATATGTAAAATATGCAAATTTAAACAATGAAATACATTCAGAGAGAGAGGAGGGAATGGGCCCATTTACTCTCCTGCAAAGATTTCTAGGAAATTCCATGTTAAGCAAACAAGCTGAATTCTTTGCCTGGTGGCAAAGAGCTATACCAGGAATAGCGACCAGAGTAACATGTTCTACAGGAGAGTCTACAAAGTTGTGTTTGTTTGTTTGTTTGTTATTTTGTTGTCTGTCATAGAGAGAAGCAAGGGCTGGAACTTGATTTGAGGGAATGGGACTCTGAAGGGGGTACAGGGCCCAAGTAGGATTTGGGTGAGGCTAGACTGAAGTCACTTTCAATTTGTTGGGCTTTTTAAGCTAATAATTTCCTGAAATATCTTGTGGTCTTATCTTCCCAAAGCCAATTGGTTCCAAGAGCTAAGTAAATTTACAGTCTTATTTCTCAACTCTGGAAAATATGAGGGTCTTGGACAGATCGTGTGCTGGGATCTCCACGGACAGAGGTTTGTTAGGAAGTCCTGTAGCCAGAAGATACTTGATAGTCTGCTCTACTCCCTGCATCTACCTGAGTTACTGGAGGCCTGGGACAAGCCCTTGCACTCTGAAGACTTCCCACAGGAGCACCTGCTCTTTTCTTCTACCTGAGGATGTTCTAGCCTACCAAGACAAACCTGAACCAATGTACAATGGGAGTCCCAGGGAGACAATCTGGCACCATTTCCCAAACAGTTTCTCAGTCTCTAGTGGAACTAGCTCAAGATATGCTCATCAAGACATGAATGCAGCCTCCTGAGCATTCCAGGGTCATCTTGCCCATTGTAACTGCACGGTCTCTACCGTTATTCTTTTAATGTGTTTGACATCTTCCTTGAATAATGGCATTTCCTTATCTTACCTAAATTACTTCACTCTGAATCTCAATGTTTGCATCTTTTTTTTTTTTAGATTTGCTATAGGGTGTGTGCCCTTGTTGAAGAGAGACACAGAGAGAGAGAAAGAGGGAAAATCACTCCCCAGGGGGATGGCCACACTATAATTCCTTCTTCTTTTGATGTACATGCACCTGGCATGAGTTTTAAGCAGTCGGGTCTGGGACTCGGACTGTGGTTGACTTTGTGGCAGTTCAGCAACGTAAACAGTATTCCGTCTGCTGGTCATACTGTGGCTCTTTTTTACTTGAGTTCCTTGCATTTATCTTGACTCTAAGAAAAAAATTCCCCATTTGGGGGCCAGCAGGTGGTGTGGTGGTTGAGGCGCTGGACTCCTACATGGCTGACACAGTTTGAGTCCTAGACCTGACAGCTTGCTTTCTCTCTCTCTCTCTCTCTCTCTGGTAAAAGTAAAAAATATTAATAAATAAAATTGAACAAATGATGCTTTAAAAATTCCCTGTTTTTTCAATTAAAAATATCTCTCAGTCTTTATGCACCATTTATGTCACTTTAAGAATTTTCTCTATGGGGCCAGCAGGTGCCATGGTGGTTAAGGTCACTGGACTCCCACATGACCAACCATAGTTTGAGTTCTGGACCTGGTGGCTTGCTTTCTCACTTTCCCTCTCTGTCTCTGTCCCTCTCTGGTCAAATTGAAAGAAAGAAAGAAAGAAAGAGAGAGAGAGAGAGAGAGAGAGAGAGAGAGAGAGAGAGAGAGGGAAAAAGAGAGAGAGAGAGGGAGAGAGGAAGACGGAGGGAGGAAGGGAGGCAGGGGGTAGAGAGAGAGAGAGAGAGAGAGAGAGAGAGAAAGAGAGAAAGAAAGAAAGAAAGAAAGAAAGAAAGAAAGAAAGAAAGAAAGAAGAAAGAAGGTAAGTTAAATAAAGTAATTCTTTTCAAAAAAGTATTTGCTCTAAATATTTATTTTTAAAATGCCTTTAGTGCCAGCAGATGGTGTGGTGGTTAAGGCTCTGGATTCCCACATGGCTGTTTGTGATTCGAGTTCAGACCCAGTGGCTTGAGAATCACTCTAAGTGCATGTGGATGCTTGGCTAAAATCCCGAGAGGCTCCTGGGGTGATGATTTCTTTTTCCCTCTGTCTCTCTCCAGTAAGTGCATGTGCCCTATGGCAAAAACCTAAACAAAAATAAGAAAAAAAGCTTCTAAAATGGTACTATAAAACCAAACTAATTGTCATTTCAATACAGCTTAAACTTTCTGTATAATATAAAATACAGAATGAAAAACTCATAGAATGAGTGCATGCCTTGATGAATTATCCAAGATACACATACTATGAGCCCAAATACCCTGATCCAGAAACAGAATATGAGGCCAACGTGTAGCCTAATGGTTATGGGAGCCAGATCCCACATGGCCATGATCCAATTCCCAGCCCCTACAGCTTCAAAGCACACCAGGCACGTGTATATGCATGCCCAGATCCCAACAGGATGGAAAAATGAAGGAATCACAGCATGACCATCTCTTCTGGGGAGATTCTCTCTTTATCACTCTCTTTTTGCTTCTGTCTCTGCCTGTCTTTGGCAAGCACACATGCTCTGTGGGAATTAGTAAAAACAAACAAACAAACAAAAAAAAACAGAACGCTGTTAACATTCCAGGGAACTGCTTGTTCTGTTGTAACAACCTCCTTCAAGGGTAAACAGTCTAAGTTCTAAAATAAAGACTGGTCGTGTCTGTTTTAAACTACATTAATTAAATCATTGACATATACGTCATCCCTTGGTATCTGGCTTAACCCATCTAATATTGTATTGGGGGAAATTTATCCCTATCACCGCTGTTTCTGAAACTATTATTCACTTATATTCCAAACATATTGTTTCTTGAGACTCAAGATTGAGACCTACTTGGGTCTCTTGGTACACTCAATACATACCATATTTTGACTGATGCTCAGTAAATCTTTCTGGAATCAATATTTTGGTTCCTTGCTTCTGAAAACAGCAATTCCTCCTAAAGATTTCTTGAAACCTTACAACATAACCATGTTAACCTATTCTTTATGGTTCCTTTCTGTATAAATCGTTATTACTCACCTTCCCCAGATCGTCTGACTTCCTAACAAATATTTTTACATGATAACACATATTTAAAAGAGATTTATAAAATAAATATTTAAAACTGCCTACTAAATAGAGACAATCTACCATGTAACAACTGCTACCATGATCATCTCTAATTCCTTTTTTTTTTTTTTTAAGAGGGATTTTTGCTATAGGGCATGTATGCTCACTGAAGGGACAGAGACAGAGAGGGAAAGTGAAAAATCACCCTCCAGAGGAAATGGCCATGCCAATTCCTTCTCCTCCAGTCTCCTCTTGGGATTTTGGGCATGCACACACACGTGCCTGGCATGAGTTTCAAGCTGCCGACTCTGGCTCTCGAACCGCGGTCAACCTTGAGGGAGTCCAATGCCTTAACCACCTGAATTCTTTATGAATCGTAACTTGGCCATGGACATTTTCACAACTCAGATTAACTTTTAGGTATCACTGAATCTCCTTTTGTGTTGTATCTCTTTCCCACTACTGACACAAACGCTTATATCGTGTTCTTTATTATCCACACCATTCATCATTTCTAATTGAAATTTCTAGCTGGTTGATTAATGGATATAGGGAAATTGGTATCTTTTTTAAAAAGTTATTCCTTATAGATGATTCTGCTTTAATTTTTTTATGATTACTTTTAAAAGTTCACTCCAATTTTGGTTTATTGACTTGATATATTTCTTCTTTTTTGTTTTGTTTTGTTTTGTTTTCCTTTAGAGAGATTTTTACTTTAGGGCCTGTGAGCTTGCCAGAGACACAGAGAGAGCCAATGAGAGGGCAAGAGAGAAATCACCCCCCAGAGGGGAAGGCCATGCCACAATTTCTTCTCCATTATCCTCTTTGGATTTTGGTCATGCATGCACGTGTACCCAGTGTGATTTTCAAGCCATCAGATCCAGGACTCAAACCGCCATCTGCCATGTGAGAGTCTGGTGCCTTAACCACTACACCACCTGCTGGCCCCTCTATCTGTTGTTCCTTAAAGTGCTTTTAAAAATATTCTTGTTAAACTTTAGAAAGAAAAGTAGAAAAGAGTCAACAATATGGGGGGGGGGGGGGGGACAGCAAAGTCTTCAGAGTTTAAGGAGAAAAATGAAAACCATGTGGCCAAGAGATATTTTTTTTTTATCCTTTCTTTCTTGCTCAAAGAAAAAATAGAAATGTTTGAAGTAAATGGAAGATATTTCAGTTTACTGTGAACACAGCAAATGCACTACCTGCAAGTCGGTGACGGCACAGATGAAGAAGCTAGTTCAAAGTGACAGGGGAGAAAGCGCCATTAAGATTTCATCACTCTGTTATGGAACTAACATTCCGAACACCTGGTGAACTTGCATATTTGAGGAAAGGTAGAAAGAACTTATTAAAAAAAGAAGAAAAAAAAGCAAAACTTCTGATTGCACCCAGGTGTAGCAGTCATACTGTTAAGAGTATGTGATTTTTAAAGTGTTCAGAGTTCTTAAAGATGAGGTTTTTGTTACTTATGTAATTTAGAATATTTTAGAAACTCAAAAATCTCAAAAATTTGCTCAGGCAATTAAGGAGAACATTATTGCTTCTTTGCATGACCTTTACTGATTCTTCTAGCTCTACCTTCAAACTTGTATGAATCTTGAGCTTTAGGATTAAATTAAAAAGTAGACAAGATTTTTCTTTTTTTATTATTATTTTTTAAATTATTTATTTATTTAATTCCATTTATTATCATTACAATTTTTTTAACTTGACTGGATAGAGAGAGAGAGAGAGAGAGAGAGAGAGAGAGAGAGAAAGGGAAAGTGAAAAAGCAAGCCACCAGGTCTGGGACTCGAACCTTAGTCAGTTATATGGAAATCCAGCGCTTTTAACCACCACACCACAAGCTGGCTCCTTTATTTTTTAATAAGAGAGAAAGGGAGGCAAAAGAGAGAAATAGTTTTCTTTTCTTTTTTCTTTCCTTTTCTTCTTTTTTTTTCCCCTTAGTTTGCTATATTGTGAGTGAGCTTCTGGAGTAAGACAGGGAAAGAAAGAGAGAGAGAGTGAAAAATCACTCTTCCCTCCCCCCCAGGGGGATGTCCACACCACAAGTACTTCTGCTTCATTCTCCTCTCAGGATCTCGGGCATGCACATACACACTCCTGATGGGCTTTTCAGCCCGCCAGGCTGGGATTCCAACCATGCACTTGGCCATGTGATTTTAACCTCTGTACCACCTGCTGACTCAACAAATAGATATTTCTGACAGGGTCTCATATGCCATGATCAACCTGCCCCCGCTCTCCAGTTGGCTAGGATTACGGGCATGCACCACCTCACATGGCCTGTTTCAGGTTGATCCACAAATGAAACCCAAGCCTCCCATCTGGCTCTACCCTCACGCAGTGAGGATGGAGTGCCCCCCTATCTGGGCCACCTTCAGCTTACAAAATCTGGACAAAAATGTTTTTTATGTTGAGAAAAACATCTACATGCATAGTACTTACATATAAACTATACTGAAGAATGCATAAATGTTAATGTTTATTATTATTAAAAAATCATGTTTCTGTTTTGTTTTACTTATTTCTAGTTTTTGTTTTTAAAACTATATGGTCATTAGTTACCTTCTGAGAGTTAACTGTATCATGAAGCAATTCCATATTTATATTGGGCCTGAAATTCAAGACAGTCATTTATTTCTAATATAAATATCCTTTTTATCTATACAAGGGGCAGGTGATACCTGTGTTCCTTGAGACAACTTTGAAATACACAGATTTGAACTTTAAATAACTGGAGTTCTTCCTAACGACTCATTTTTTCCCCCAAATGAATATTTCAAAAACAAGGAAAAGAACTCTTCTCTTTAAATATTGACTTGTTTGAATGTCAAATATAGTGAACTTTCTGTCACAAGCCTTCTGGTCAGATGCTTGAAAAAATTTACTCTGGCTCCAAATTATTCATTTTCAGAATCCTCTTCCTTCACATGTTTGAAATGATTTAGGAGGTTTTCTTTTTTCTTAGATAGAGACAGCAACTGAAAAAAATGACCACTAACTAATTTTAAAACTTATTTTAAGAGTCTAACATGAAATGCAAACAACAGATATAATTTATTTGCTTTTGGAATTTTCTCTATACTTTAGAGATCATTTTAAAGTTGGAGTTATCACCTCTGAATTAATTCATTTCATCATTTCAATACACAGTACAATAAATGGTTGTGTTAGGTAACTTATTCCTTAAAACTACACCTCTTGGGACCAGCAGTTGGTGTAATGGCTATGTTGCTGAACTCCCATGTAGTTGATCGCGTTTTGAGTCCCGGACCCGGTGGCTTAAACGCACACAGGGCGTGTGTGTGTGTGTGTGTGTGTGTGTGTGCGTGCCCAAGATCCCAACAAGAGAATGGAGGAGAAGGGCTTGCAGCGTGACCATCCCCCCTGGGGGCTGATTTCTCACTTTCTGTCTCTCTCTCACTGTCTTTACTGTCTTTCTGGTGAGCAAATGCACCCTATAGCAAAAACCTCTCAAAACAAACAAACAAACAAACAAACAAACAAACAAAAACTATGCCTCTCACTTGTGTGAGCTTGCTGTAGATACAGAGACAATGAGGGAGAAAGTGAGAAATCACCCCTCAGGAGAGATGGCCATGATGCAATCTCTTCTCTGCTTCTCTTCCCAGGATCTTGGGCACACACTACCGTGCATCTGGTTTGAGTTTCAAGTTACCAGGTCCAGGTCGGGGACTCAAACTGCAGTTGGCCATGTGGGAGTCCAGAGATGTAACCGTACACCATCTGTGGGCCCCCAAAGCATTTGATTTTGAAAAGAAGTGTTATTCTCATGCAAGACCACATTATGAGGGCATTATGACTTGCTATTATGAAGCAGTGAAACGTTTGTTTTTGCAAAAGAAACATAATTTTTATTATAACAAAAAAATACCAAAGTAGGCAACCAGCAGTTAGCATAATGGCTATGTCACTGGACTCCCACGTAGTCAACCACGGTTCGCGTCCCGGACCCGGTGGCTTAAAACTCACGCTGGGCGCATGTGCGTGCGTGCCCAAGATCCCAAGAGGAGAATGGAGGAGAAGGGACTGCGGCATGGCCATCCCCCCTGGGGGGTGATTTCTCGCTTTCTGTCTCTATGTCTCTCTCTGTCTGTCTGGCGAGCGCATGCGCCCTATGGCGAAAAAAAAAAAAAAAAAAAACCAAAGTAAACATTTGAACTTGCAGCTCAAATTTAACATTAAGTCTCACTCAATTTCACAATGATATCTGTGTGTGTGTGTGTGTGTGTGTGTGTGTGTTTGCTATGAATGATCAAACCAGAATCTCACATATTGTATTCCTAGATTATACTAATTCAAGTGAAGGACCTTCCTTCCTTCCTTCCTTTCTTCCTTCCTTCTTTCCTTCCTTCCTTCCTTCCTTCCTTCCTTCCTTCCTTCCTTCCTTCCTTCCTTATTTATTTCACATACTTTCACTGGACATCACCACAGCATACAAAAGACATTGCTGAATATATCCAAACACAGAGACAACCAAGAGGACAGCACAGTCATTTTTCTGCCTCGTTGGGATGATCAACTCTGTCCTAACCTTTCTGTAACCTAGGTTGTGTGAGTGTGGTTGATTGTGGAAGGGAAGGATGTATTGATAGAAATTGTACATCCTCTAAGGAAGAATTTATATTGACATGGATCTGATCTCTGTGATTCTAGGAGTAACCACCACTTTAAAAAAACAAACAAACAAACAAAAAAACATCGGGTCAGCTGGTAGCAGGGTAGTTAAGGTGACTGAAAAACACATGGCTGACCCTTTAATCGATTTGAGTCCCAGACCCAGTGGCTTTAGAGCATGTGAGATGTGAGTGTGTGCCCCAAATCCTGAGAGGACAGTGGAGGAGGAGAGATTGCAGTGTGGCCATCCCTGCTGTGGGGTGGGGGGTGATTTCTCACTTTCCTTCCCTCTGTCTGTCTCTCTCTGGAGCACACAAACCCCATAGCAAATTTTTTAAAAAAAAGGCAAAATTACTGAACAACTACTGTATAGATTGCTTTTTTTAGGCTATATGATATCTGGATATTTACTAAGATAAAGTTATTATTCCCCTATTAGTTTCAAGATTTAAAAATGTGTATTTGTTAGAGATACTATAAATTTGCTTAATGCATGTCTTAATTTATTTGTTTAATGCATGTCTTAGCTGTTTTGTGTTACTATAACAGAATACCACAGGAATTTGTTCCTTCATAATTCTGGAGGTTAAACAGTGCAATGTCGAGATCAGCAGGTGGTATAGTGGTTAAGATGCTAGACTCCCATGTGGTCAAACATTGGTTTGAGTTCTGGCCCCAGTGGCTTGAAACTCATGCCGGGCACACATCTGTGAATGCCCAAAATCCTGAGAGGAGAATAGAGGAGAAAGGATTGCTACCTGGTTATCCCCACAGGGGGATGATTTCTCTCGTTCTATCTCCCTGTCTCTGTCTCTCCAGCAAGCACAATCACCCTATAGCAAGCTCTCTAAAAAAATAAAATAAATAGTACAATGTCAAGGTGCTGGCATCTGGCAAGGAGTTCTGTCATCCCACTGTAGAAAGTCTGAGGATGAGAGAGTGAGAGATGGAAATTATAGCCTCGAGTCCTTTTAAAATCAGCATGAATCCATTCATGGGGATGGAGCCCTATTATTAACACATTCTATTATGTTTTACTCCCTAAGATTGGCATTAGGGATTAAGTTCCAAACACATTTTTGGGGAAGAGAAAGCATTTAAACTATAGCGATGCATATAGACAAAATATGCCTAGTCATCTATGGTAAAATATAACAGCCATGAATATTTAGTAAATTATTTAAAGTATTTTGACATGTTTTCAGTACTCCACTCATGATGATTTTGAACACCCTGGCAGCAACATAGACATGGCTGTCATAAGTTATGTTAAGTACAGGTTGTTGAAACTATTAACAGACATGTGGGACTTTTGTGAAATAGAATTCTAACGCTTGTTGGAAAAAAGTGTTTTAATTTCTCTGAAGTGAGTGAACTATGAGTAGGACTGGTGGTACTGTAATGTTCTATACATGCAGATATATGAAAAATAAAACATGGGAAGCACTTCTAAACAGTCTCTTTCTAAGTGGTTTATGTCCAAGTCACAGAAAGTTTAAGTATCTCAACAGAGAACTGGTAATGTTTACAAGGGCCCCTCTTTGTTTTTGAGCCCTGAATTCCAGGTGTTGTCTCCCCAGGAGCAGGAGATCCTGGAAAACTCTAGCTTTTTGAGCCTTCTAGTGAGTGCTTTCTGCTAGGTTTTATGTTCTCCTCCTCATGCACAACATTTGGCAAATGCCTAGGGGGATGTTTGCATGCAAAATGTTAGACTCACTTCTCTTTGATTTCTTTGTTCCCAAGGATACTGGTCCCTTAGGTCCTACTTTCCTGGATGTCTTGGTTGTTTTCCAATGTCCTTCTTTTAAAAAATCTAGCTTTCATAGTTAGTCTCAGTTGGAGTCTTAGTTTGATACAAGCTACTCCAAACTGCCTGCAGCATTCAACTGAAGATACAATATTTTCTATTGTTGTTAATGTATAGATTCTGTATCTCAGAGCAGGACAGATAAACACGGGCTTCCTGAGGAGATTTGGATTTCATAGGGCCAATGACAAGAGCAGTCATTCTGATTATCATTCTAAACGCTGGAAAAATAATTTTATCCCTGGCTACCCAAGGTTTCTTATAAGATAAATTTGCTAAGTATTTTTTTAAAAGGTTATTCTTTTTTTTTTTCTTCCATGAGTGAGACAGACAGAGATATAGGGGGAAAATGGAAGAGACAGCATTCCCTAATGTCACAATCCACCTCCTGCATTCAGTCGGCCCAGGGTCACGGGCACACATGTACCCAATATACACAAGGAGGTCTCTGGATTTGAACCGAGAACATTCCCATGTGGGATAGAGTGCTGTGTTTTACTGTTATGTCACTGTCCAGTCCATTTTAACACCTTACCCCTTTTAGGAAAGTTCTTGATATTTGAGAAAGAAATTTATTCTTTACCCCTGCTATAGACAGAACTGTGTTCTCAAAATCCACACATTGAAGCCTAACTCCCAGTGTGGTGGTATTTGGAGATGCAGCCACTGGAAAGTAAATAGTCAGATGGGAGGTCATGAGGGTGCGGCCCTCAGGGTGAGATAAGAGGCATTTTACGAAAGGGAAGAAGGAAAGGGTATGCTTTCTCTGCTATTTGAGGACACAGTCAGAAGGTAGCCCTCTAGAAGCCAGCAAGAAGGCTCTCACCAAGAACATAACAGGCCAGCTCCTTGATCTTGGACGATCCAGCCTCCAGAATCATGAGAATAAATATCTGCTGTTTAATCTGCCCAGATTGTAATGCTTAAATTTTCACAAAGTGCTTGGGAAAAATAGAATTAAAGTACAAGTTCATTTGGAATACATGTTTTGGAATTTGTCTTATAACACAAATTTTGAAATACATGCATAAATTATTTCATTGTACACATTTTCTATGAATTATTGAAGACACATGAGAGAGAGAGAGAGAGAGAAAAGAGAGACAAGAGGTAATTTGGCAAAGATATACAGATTTTAAGCATGAGTTCTCTTATGGTTCCTCATGATTCCAAACTAAAACACTGATGTTCTAAAATTACCTTCTCTTCCATTTTTACCAACATCATAAAAGAGAAAGTCCTACCTAGATTTAGAAAGACAAAAACCTATAATATACTGAAGACATCTTGAAATTATAACCTAACAATGAATATAATTGTGATACGCTAAAATATGATTTATATGATTTATCTGGGCTGCCTCTGTGGCCCGGTAGTTAAGGCAACCAGATTCCACATGGCCAAGCACCTGGTTTAAATCCCAGACATGCCAACCTGAGACACACATTAGGTGCATGTGCATACATGTCTGAAAGACCGAAAAGAGGGAGTTTTCGCCTTTCCCTTACTCTCTGTCTTTATCTGGAGTGCATACACACACACACACACACCAGGGGAAAAGTGTAATTAATTAATAAAAATAATAAAATAATAATACAGTTTGTCAATACACAAGCTCATAGTGAATAGTGATCCCATAAATCCAAATCAACACATCTAAATCTAGCCTTTTCTGAGCCCTAAGTAGATGTCCCCATTCCCTTCTTGGGCCCCTCATCTAAGACTCTGTTTTAGGCACAAAATGATCATATTCAGATACTTGATTCTTAATTCCCAGTTCCTTAGATCCTAGAAAAAAAATTTGTGATTTCGCCATCTTTTCATTTCCTACAATAACTAGGACAACTGTTTGCATGTTATTATGTCACTACTATGAAATTACATTTAGATTTTTTTGATAGTATGCTAGACAGTAGCAAAAATATTAATACAAAAAAAAAAAAAAACTGGTAAGAACATACAGCTCTTCCACTTGTTTAGCTTGATCTTTTTGCTGGGCCAAAGTTTAAAGAAAAAGAAGTGTGATCATACAACAAACAACTGTGAATTCAATATTAAAAATGAATCAATTCAGAAAAATATAGTGGTTATAAACTTTAAACTTTTAAAGTAGAGTAACTCTGAAAGTCACTAGTAAGCAAGATTATTTTGTTTTATGGCACACAAGAATAGCATTGTATAAAATATCACAAACTCCTACATATTTACCTGACAGCTGGGTTATGGTCACTGTGGGGATGATAATTTTGAATTCATAATACATATTTAATAGTTCAACATTTATTCTGCTCTGAGGTAGAGTTTTGTACATAATTATCTTTTACTTTTTCTTCATTTAAAAAAGAGATTACGCATCAAAAACAAAATATGTTCTATACACAAGGGAATAAATATTTTCCATGTATCTGTTGGCAATGTGTTTTTTTTTTAATGAAAATGGGGAAAATTCTTAGTAATTGTACAGAGGTGTTCTGAGGCTTTGGTTTTCTTCCCATTTCTGTATTGATTTATGATATAGCATCAAGAAAGTGCTCTAGCTTCTCTTAGAAAAAAAATACTGTCATTACAAAGTAATGATGACATTGCTCATTTTAAAAATGAAATGACAAGAAAGTATATCTGAGGTTTCTTTTTTTAAAATAGAGAATTGTTAGAGAATTCTGAAGCCAGATTTAGACACAATTATTTGGTGGTAAAGTTGATTTAAGGAAAGATATCCATTATTTATCATTTTCCTACCTCCTGTCTCCTGTCCTCAGTCTCTTACTATCATTTCATACTTTTCTCAGATATTTTATTCTCAGTGAAGGTAAGAATGGTTAATGATGGTTTAAAACATTACCCTTGAAGGGATAATTTTATTTAATAAAGACCAACATATTAAAACTAAATGTGTTTATTATTCTAAAGAGATAGTTTCTATGTATTAGGTAAATATGAGTAGTTGTTTCTAAGTGAAAATATGTATGAGTTGAATCCAATTTAAAAAGTGCCCTTGAAGTTCAACATTCAATGTTTATTTGTTTGGCAGTTAATATGGGTAAAGCATGGTAGCAGACCTAGAAAAAAGTACTAATAGCAAGCAAAACCAGACATCTGAGGTTCTGCCTTCATAGGGTTTATAATCTGTGAGGGCAGATAAAATAACTTAATTGAATAACCAAAATTAATCAAATAATCACACACACACACACACACACACACACACACACTTTATTTATGTATGCATTTGCAAACAGCCCTAAGTGATGTGAGGACACAGGGAAGGTAATATAGGTTAATACAATCAAGGGATTTAACCTGGTCTGGTGGAATAAGGAGAAAAATCTGTGAGAGGATCTCCTAAAGTGGTAGGATTAGATAATCTCCAATGTTGAACAATCAGATTAGTTTTACTTACATGAGGTTAAGATTAAACAAAATAAAATTACTTAAAAAATTGTCAAATAATATGGGGAAAGAAGCAATAGTAAAGTCAAAAAAGAGCAAACTAAGAGTACTTCATACACAAAACAGTTTGAGAATCTACTAATAATCTTGTATTATTATAAATTATGTAATATACTTACTAAAAAATCTGATTTTTTCATTTTGTTATTGTTTACTTAATTCTCACTTCTTATAACCTATCAGAACATATACTTAGAGATGATCTACAGGACCTGGAGTCTAGACAGACTCTTTTGAGACATGTGAATCACTAGAGAAGACATCTTCACTAAGCGGACAAAGAATAATAGGAGAAGAATGTACAGCACTGTATAAAATGTAAGAGAGAGTCTAATCTGACATCTGACTCTAATTTTCTAGAGTATCACAAAAGATTATAGAATATAGAATAGCTAAATAAATTTGGAAACCATATTGATTCTATACCCAACTCTCTAAACCACACTAGAGATTCACAGTAAACAAAGCATCTAAGCATATCAATGTTACTGAAATTTTTTTCAATTCTAAAAAAATTGCAAATCTATTTGAAAACTAATATGTGTTTTGTTCTTTATTCAGTATTTATATTCAGTATAATTATTTCATTCACTGTTAATCTAGTTCAATCACATCAGTTGACAGATAAGAATTATAGTCTTGGGAAGTTAAATAATTTTCCAAAATAAACTTATTTATTGGTATAACCAGTAGTAGAAGCAAGATATCCTCACTCTTATCTTTTTATTCTGTTCCTTGTGTCATTTTAAAATATATTATCAATATATTTTGTTTTGATGTATTTAAACATTATTTTAGTAAAATATCTACATTTAAATTGAATAAACCTGTATCTACATACAATAATATTATATAGCAGTGAAATAGTTACTCTTCTTAAATATTTTTTATGTCACCACTGCATATAATCAGACATATAAGAACTGATTATTTGAATAATAATCCTATAATATTCCTTATTACAACTACTAGAAAAACAGGCTCAAATTGATAATCCTTTTCTCATTAAAGCTATTTGACAAGTCATGAAATGTTGTTAATGGTTTTTTTTTAATTGGATTATTGTCATTCTGGCCTTCAGAAAGCTTTTAGGATTCTGTGAATATAGGGTACAGTGTAGCTGGTTTCCAAGCTGGTCACAAATGTTAAGTACTGCATAAAAACAATTAGCAACACACAAAAATATTTATTTTTCATATGGATAATTAATATCAATGGGATTACCATGTATATAATTTATTTGAGTGGCCATATCATAATGTCTTAATTGGGCAAGAACATTTAAACAAATGGAAGTATAGAAGTAAGGCAATAATTAATCTGAGTATTCTAACAAGCAAAATAGTCAAGTAGTGATGTTCCCAATTAACATGGGTACTTATTTTTTAAAAATAAACTATTGAAATTAACTGAAATAATTTTATTTCAGACATTCATAGAAAGAGCTCTACTATATTATCATAGAATGGGGAAATGTTTTCTCTAAGCTAGGAAGAATATTTTGGGCAGATAGGGAAAATGGTGGCTGTTTTCTCACTTTGGGTCATGGAAAATAGTTTACAAAAAATACCCCCAAAAACCAAAAACATAAACATAAAAGAAAAACATTCCACAAAACAAGTCCTACTTATAAGCAGCAGTGAAATTAATTGGGATCTGAGTATGACTGTGGCCCCATTCTTTGCTCATTTTCTACCATATTAGTGTTCTTTGATCTCATCCTTTTTATCACCATTCTCTGAGTTCTGGTGACACCCAGTGTTCTAGTCCTACACCTGTAAGTGAGCACATAATGGTCTCTGAAATGAAGTCAATGATTGATTCATTTCTTTCTTTCTTTTTTCTTTTTCTTTTCTTTTCTTTTATTTCTTTGAGTTTTGTTATAGGGTGCATATGCTCACTGGAGAGATAAAGAGAAAAAGAAATCACTCCCCTTCCCCTCAGGAAAGATGGTCATGATGTAATGCCTTCTCCATTCTTCTTTCAGGATTTGGGTCACATACACACATGCACACACACACACACACACACACACACCCATGACCAGCATGATTTTCAAGCTACCAGGTCTGAGACTCAAACCACAATGTCGGTCATGTGAAATCCATCTGCCTAAACCACCATGCCACCACCTGTCCCTCACCATGCCACTGGATAGCCAGGTTTCTTTTTTTAATTTTAAAGTTTATTTATATCTTTCTTCTATATGATAGAAAGAAAGACACAGAGAGACAAAAGAAGAGAGACAGAATTCCCAACAATGTCTTTATGACAGGATCTACTCCTAGGTTCAGCTGGCTCCAGACCACGTGCAAGTGCATACCTGGTGTATTCAGGAAGGTTTCCACACATACATCAGGAACCTTCTCATGCGGGTTAGCCTCATAAAATGTTATGTATTACCACTGTTCCATCATCTAGATTCCTCAACTGATTTAGTATACCACTGCACAGCTGATTTCTGAAAATCTTGTTACTTAGAAATTATTTAATAATTTAAATTTAATATTCATTTACACTTTGACTTCATTAAGATCATTTTGGTCTTCTAGATTGCCTTTCCTCCCTCTTCATTTCTTCTGCCAGGCTTACTTTTTTCATCACACTGTCTTTTGGATTAAAATCACTATTGACTTTTAGGTACTTATTATATCAGACCCAAACTAAGCCTGGTTTTCAAGGTTCACCACGTACCTCCTATGTGTTGTCCGACTGTGTCTCACTTTGCTCTCTGACATGTCTCCTGTACTGACCACACTGTTCAGCTCATGTTCTCAGCCTAAATTTCTATTTATTCCCCTTTGCTCCCCACAGGGAGAAGATGCAGGTCCATTTAGTTAAGGGAAAACAATTCTTTCCTCGTTTACTTGTCTAATTTTACTCATCCTTCCAGATTTCTTCCCACAGAAATTATTTCTAATCATGTTGACATTTATTTATCTTACCATCTCTAAAATTCTATAGCTCTTTGGGCCCATCTGCAAAAATCACTCTTTAAGAATATGTTGTTGAATAAGCCCTTCTGCTCCTTTCTCCCAGGCAGGAGAGTTGAGCCTCTGAGAAGATTCCACATGGATACTGGGAACTAGATATTTCAGGCACAGGAGAAATGAAGATTTTCTACTCATAATTCAGCCTCCAGCAAGCAAAGCTAGTGTGGCAGGAGAGTTGAGCCTCTGAGAAGATTCCACATGGATACTGGGAACTAGATATTTCAGGGCACAGGCGAAATGAAGATTTTCTACTCATAATTCAGCCTCCAGCAAGCAAAGCTAGTGTGGCAGGAGAGTTGAGCCTCTGAGAAGATTCCACATGGATACTGGGAACTAGATATTTCAGGGCACAGGCGAAATGAAGATTTTCTACTCATAATTCAGCCTCCAGCAAGCAAAGCTAGTGTGCGATCACTACAGAACAGCAATCCGATTCTAGAACACCTCTGTCTGCTTGCTCCTGAACATTGAGGCTTAACTTCAAGAATTTGAAAGAAACACGCCATTCATCAGATGACAAGAAATCACCGTCGGATCACGAGAAATATGGGAAAACGAGAAAATACCTCTCCTCCAATGGAAAAGAGTAACTCTCCTTCATCCACAAACAGTTCGGTGAAAGTCATGGAAATGTCTGATAAGGAATTTAGAGCATTCGTAATGTCGAAGCTAACAGAGATGGAAGAAAAGAGAGATAATGAACTGCTAAAGAGAAAGGAGAAAGAAGTTGCCGAGTTCCAGGAGATGAGGAAATTCTTGCAAGATCTAAAAGAGGAATTACACACTTTACAAAAGACTCAAACGGAACTGCTAGAGATCAAGTCTATAATACAAGAAGTCAAAATCTCCCTTGAAAGTATTAAAAGCAGACTAGATCATTCAGAAAATAGAATCTCAGATGTAGAAGAGAAAATGGCTGGCTTAGAAAAGTCCACCACGAAGACTGAGAAAATGGCTCAAAAATTTGAGAATGATATGCGAGAAGTACTGGATACCATCAAACGTCCAAATATCCGGATAATTGGCATTCCAGAAGGTGAAGAGACCCATAAGGGCATTGATAATCTATTCCATGAAATCCTGCAAGAAAACTTTCCAAACCTAGAGAGGCATTCGAAGATCCAGTCCCAGGAAATACAAAGGACCCCAAATAGAATCAACCCAAGGAGATCTTCTCCAAGACACATTATAGCCAGGTTGACCAAAACCGCAGACAAAGACAAGATACTAAGATTGGCAAGAGAGAAACATCAAGTTACCTACAAAGGACATCCCATCAGGCTAACAGCAGATCTCTCATCGGAAACAATGCGAGCGAGGAGAGAATGGGAAAATATATTCAAAGTGTTACGAGAGAAACAGTTTCAGCCAAGAATACTGTACCCGGCAAGATTATCTTTCAGGTGGGAAGAAAAGACAAGAACATTCTCAGATAAACAAAACCTGAAAGAATTTACCAGCACCAGACCAGATCTCCAAGAAGTTCTCAAGGGTGTGCTGTATCAAGAAAATTAAACACAGACACACGGAAATAAGAGTCCAAAAACTATGAAAGTGGCCAACTTAATCAGAGGGACAAGTCTGAATTTGAATATTATATCCCAGAATTTAATCAGGAAAATTGAACCAGAACAGAAGATAAAAGTACATGAGACTGATAGGTTCATGCACCTTCCATTTGAACAGAATCCTAACTTGTTTCCTGGCTTTAAGCAAAGTTCCTTGGCATTTCTTTGAGTTAAGTTAAAACTGGTTTTCTTAGTAGTAATGAGTGAACTCACCATTGAAAGTAGTTAGATTATGTAGGAAATTGTGTGATCAATGCAACGTGGGTGGGAAGGGAATGAAGGACAATTGTAGACACCGGAGGTGGTGTGAGAGGAGGGTGGGAAGGGACAGAGGGTCAGAAAGAGGGGTGGAAGTAATTCTAGGAACTAGTAATGGAAAATTTTTTGTAATGTGCATGATTGTATCACTATGCAGTGTGTACTGGATGGGAGATTGCATTTTGTATGCTGTGATGAAGCTTAGGGAAGGAATGTAAATTGAGTTACAAAAAAAAAGTTTCAGAAAAAAAAATATATATATTCAATGACTGCAGTAGGATATGTAGCCACAGCTAGGTGCTACTTTATAGGATGCGTAAAGTAAGACTTGTGTTCATGGAAATGTGGGTATCACCTGTGTTTGCTATGAGGGTATTTGGATTGATTAGGGTCTTTGGCGTTACAATAAAATGTGAGGAGAAAACAGTATAGAAAGCAAACATAGATACCAGAGACTGTGGGAGGAGAGTGGGAGATGAATTGACATTTATTTATCTTACCATCTCTAAAATTCTATAGCTCTTTGGGCCCATCTGCAAAAATCACTCTTTAAGAATATGTTGTTAAGTTAGCTAATTAATTCGTGAGAATTGTTTTACTTTTTCCATCTCATTTGCATACTTTTAAAGTTTGCATGCATGTCTTACCCTTCCTTTATTTATCTGTTACATACTTCCCTTATATTTAGCACAATGATAAGAAAATGATGTGTGCTTAAAAATCCTTGTTGATTGATTGATTGAAATAATTGCATACTATCAGGTTGTTTTTGTCATTAGTTGACAGGATCACGTTTTGAGATCCAGTTAAATGCCTGGCTATCAACCTGCCAAGAGCTGATGCAGACGGAAGCTATCATCCTGAGAGTCAGACAACTCATTAACTCGAAAGGGACTGCCACGTATTAAAAATTCTCTTTATGGATTTTGATGAATTGGATTAAGTTTGATTTGTTCTTTTGTATTCAAACTATATTTAGGATGTATCTAGAAATAACATTGCTTTTTAGATATGTTTAAAAATTGTCACTCCTTTTCCAAGAGTTGTCATCTTAGTTTACTATTAAGAAGGTTTAAAAAAAAAAAAAAAAGAATCACATGACTTTAGCCAAAACTATGTTCTACTTAGTACAAAGTGGAAGAATTTTTAGGGAGTCTAAAAAGTAATAAACTTATTAAGACAATAATATTTATCTTTTTTAAAGAATTATTATTTATTTATTTATTATTTATTTGATCAGAGAGGGAAAGTGAGAAAGCAAGCTGCCAGGTCTGGGACACAAACCATGGTTGGCCATGTGGGAGTCCAGTGCCCTTAATCACCATACCACCTGCTGGTTCTGACAATAATATTCTTATTAAAACAAATAGCCACATATATTAGCTTAAATAGAATTATTATATTTCTAGATATGGTTTTTTAATATACATGACATATAGATGATCATTATATTTTATATATATGTATATAGCTTTCTCTATATACGGATATACTGGGTTGTCAGAAAATTCATGACATTTTTTTTCTATGTTTTTCTATGCAAAAATGTGTCATGACTTTACATCTCCATACATGGATAACTGTGAGTTTCAAATTAAAAGAATATCACAAAATCAGAACATATCTTTTCAGATTACTCTTAATATATCTATTGTAATATGTAGATAAAATTAACAAATCCAGATTTTTATTATGAAATTGTTTTATATATATTCTTACATGTTGAGGGCAAATATAGCATAAGAAAGATTTGTTTTTCATCTGACTCTTTTTTTTAATCTCCAGTTGTTTCTTTTTTACTTTTATAATAGTTTTCGATTTTTCTTGCTCTTTCTTTTCCCATAGACATTTTATGTCTCTGTGAAAGCGAAAGTAATTGATTTCTCATAGCTTTCAGATTCCCTGTATTTTCTTCCCATCCTTTGTACTTTTCTGGTTCCCTTTCTCTTCTCTGTCCACCTAATACCCCTCCACACTTGAAATGCACTCGCTTTGATACACTTCAGAAAATTGCATATGACTTACACATATACACACACAGAGGTAATGGGTAAGAAATATCTTTTTTGTTTTATACTGGTTCTCAAAAATTAGTATTACATTTTACTCTCTTAATTGGAATTCATTTAATTATACTTTTATAAAACAGACAACAAAAAGAGAAAGGAAATTATGGCTCTGTGGAATAGTAGCTTTGTCCAACTATGCCTTTTGGAGGAGCCTCAGAAAGAAGGTGGTGGATGGATGGCAAGATTTGAATCTGTGTTTGAACTGTCACATGGCAGATTGTCATACTCTTGATGGGCAAGTATTGGCTTTTAGGCTTATCCTGTGTTCTGTTTATCATTTGTTTAAAACAATTAGAATTATTTTTAAATTTTTTTATTTATTTAACTTTATCATTATTATTATTTTTAATTCACTCTAGGTCACATGTGCTCACCAGAGAGAGACAAAGAGAGAGGTAGGGAGGGGGAGAGAGAGAGAGAGAGAGAGTGAGAAAGCAAGTCACCAGTTCTGGGACTCAAACTGCAGTCAGCCATGTCGGATTTCTTTTCTTTTCTTTTTTTTTTTTTTTTTTTGAGAGGTTTTTGCTATAGGGCGCGTGTGCTCGCCAGACAGACAGAGACAGACAGAGAGACAGAAAGCGAGAAATCACCCCCCAGGGGGGATGGCCATGCCTCAATCCCTTCTCCTCCATTCTCCTCTCAGGATCTTGGGCATGCACGCACATGCGCCCGGTGTGAGTTTTAAGCCACCCGGTCCGGGACACAAACCGCGGTCGACTACATGGGAGTCCAGCGACATAGCCATTATGCTAACTGCTGGTCCCCCATGTGGGATTTCTTAACCAGCATGCCACCTCCTGGCTCCAACAATTAGAATTCTTATATGTTCAGTGTTTTTTTAAAAGCTGAAGCTTTAAGGCTGGCCCCATGGCCTGGTGGTTAAGGGAGTTGGATACCACATTGCCGATTGCACCATTTGAACCCTGGCCCTGATGGAAAACATGCCAGGCACATATGCACATAAACCCCAAATCCCAACTGGATGGAGAAACGGAAAAGATTGTGGCATGACCAGGTTTTATTTGCCGATTTTCTTTCTTCTTTCTCTTCTCTGTGTCTGTCTCTCCCTGTTTTCTACATGTATCCTCTGACAATGAAAAAAAAAAAAAGCTGAATCTTCAACAGAGAAAAAAAGGTCATTAAACTGATCTGAGTGTGAGGACATTGAGCTCAAGCTTAATCATTGTGTGGCCAACAAATACTTTCATTACTGCAAGTGTAACTGGGACTGTATGTGCACAGAGTACTGTCAGATTCTGAGGCGCCCCAGCCCACTGCTGAAGACTGTTGAGTAATTCGTGCTGTCTTGGGGCTAGTACTTCCTCTTCAAGTGAGACAGGTCAGCAGGGATCAGCGCTATTTTTTGCTCGTTGGTAATGATCCAAGAATATAAAAAGAGAACATCTGGATTTCCATCAGTTCCTGCCACGCTGAAAAGCTCTCTATAGTTTTGTTTGTTTTTATAGATTCCTACACATTCTCCAAATGCAATTTTTCAAGGCAGCCACATTTAAAAATAATCAGTTTTATCTCATTAAATCCCGAAACTAAACAAAATGTCTTTTAAGTTCCCATGCAAAGTTCTAGTCCTGTGAATCAAGACACTTTTCAAAACACACGTTTCATGCTTGATGTAACTCTAATTCCCCTTCTTCCTGGGAATCAGGACATGACTTTGAGAAACACTCTAAAAATGTCCATGTTCACTGGTTAATGATAATTAACAACTCCTAGATGGGTTATTTTTTGCAGTCTTTGGAAAACAAACCAAAAAAAAAAAAAAAAAAAAAAAAAAACCTTCTTAAGAAATTAAATGTTATAATGTCTTATTTTTTTCATGATTTAGTCAATTTCCTTTTTTTAAAGAATTATTTAATTTTATTTATTAATTAATTTATTTTAATTTCACCAGAAAGAGACAGAGAGAGAGAGAGAGAAAGCAAGAAAGCAAGCCACCAGGTCTAGGACTCAAACCACAGTCAGTCATGTGGGAGTGTCCAGTGCCTTAACTACCATGCTACCTGCTGGTCTCCCAATTTATTCAATTTCAAATCCAAAAGGTAAAAAGAAGTTTTTGTTTGGGACTCTTTTTTTTTTTTTTTGCTATAGGGAACATGTACAAACCAGAGAGACATAGAGACAGAAAGCAAGAAATCATCCCCCAGGAGAATAACCACACCACAATCCCTTCTCCATTCTTCTCTCAGGATTTTAGACATGTATGCACACACGCCCAACATGAGTTTTAAGTTGCCGAGTTCAGGACTCAAGTCATGGTCAGTCATGTTGGAATCCAGTGCCTTAACTATTATACCACCTGCTGGCCCTGGGAAGTTTTAATTGCAAATGTTTGTCTATTTGAAGGTTTTGATTTATCTTTAAATAAGGACAACCATTTAAGATGATTATTTGTCTCTGATATCGCTGTTTCTTTTCTAAAATGTGGGGAAACAAAAACGTAAATATTGATCATAAAGTTACCACATAGTTACTGTTTAAGAACATGGTTCCATGTTGACAAGGTCATGTGAAGCACAAGAAAACAAATTCAAGTGCTTTATAATACACTTCCAATCCCAATGAGTGATTGCTAACAGTCTCAGTCCATTTAGAATGTGATAACAAAAATACCATAAATAGGATAGTTGTTAAAAAGAAATGTATTTCTCAATGTTTTGGAGGTTAGGAAGGCCAAGATCAAGTTGCCAGCAGATTGTGTATCTAGTGAGGATCCATTTACTGGAGCATAGAGAGAATCTTCTAGTCATGCTCTCACAATGTGGAAGGGGCATGCAAGCTCTCCCAGGTGTCTTGTATAAGGGCACTAATTCCCTATAAAACATAAAAGATGACTAAATCACTCCCTAAGGCCCTAATTCCTAATGCTGTCACATTGGTGATCAGATGTCAACATACGAATTTTGATGGGACACAAATATTCAGGCCATAGCACTGATGTAAACTTTTAATGTTTTAACATGAGGTTAAGACACATTTGAAGTTCTTTATTTACATCATCTATCTAGGAAGTGCTAGGTTTAAATTGCATAATTTACTTAATTCCTGCTAGTACTTGCTTCAGGACGCCAGTGCTAAGTTCATTATTAGCTATCAGTAAGTGATAAAGAATAATTCATTTTCCTATACATCGGAATAATATTTTATGCCTATAATAATTTTGCAAACAAGTTATTTACCATCATTTAAACATGGTTTCTTGTTCCCATATCTTAAAAACTAACTTCGTTGTAAGATTTTTATTATTTTCCTCCCATTTACAACACCATGTAATCACAGTACGGTAGTCTCCCACTATCAGTAGAGAATTTATTTCAAGACCTCCAGTGGGTGCCTGAAACTGCAGATAGTACAAAGCCCTATATATTCTATAATTTTTGCAACATACATACAAATGATAATGTTTAACTTATAAATTGAGCACAGTAAGAGATTAATAACTGTAACTAGTAATTGAATAATTATAATGATATATAGTAATAAGAGTTATTTCTCTCAAAATATCCAGCCTTATACAATTGAAACTGCATAAAATAAAGCTTTGATGAGGAGGGGCTACTATAATTTATGATTTTTTAAGGAGTTAGGCTGCTCATGTATTTCTAAGAGGGGGGAAACTCTCCATTCTCACTGCGATTATGAAGTTCTATCTATCAACATTTCATCTGCCCGATGCCAAGCACACATGTTAACAGAAGTCCATTTGAATCTCGTGTGATATCTTGGCCTGTTTGGTCCTCACTCTGCAGCCAAACATATGGTGAGTGGCTTTGGAGAAGAGGCTGCAAGCTGGCAGGCTGCTGTTGATCGTCTCTGGGCTCACATGCCCTATTTAAATCTGTGTAGCTCCAAATTGGAACCTGAGCCCTGTCTACTTGTGCTGAAATGTGAGGAGGTCCAGATTTTTTATAGCTTCTAAGCCTCCCAGACAAGTCTAATTATCAGCACTCCAAAGAGCTGGGAATATAAGCCAAATGCAAACAAATTAGGGAGTAAGAGCAGAAAAGCTACAGCTGTTGGGTCAAGCTGGGTGCAAAATGGTTTAGGATTTGCAGAAATTGGAGAAGGATGTCACCACGATGAACTTTCAGTTATAAAATGTCTTTACTCTTCAATACTTTTCCCTCCATTACTGGAGGAATCATCTCAAGAAATAGCTTTTGAATAAGTATGGATGTGGCAAAACCAAATGGGCAGAAATGGCAAAACTTCTGAAGAGAGAAATTGTATAATTCGGTGATTGAGAGATAGGCATAACTGACAATAATAACTAATTATTTTAAAATATAGACCCTGAATCCAGAATTAGAAGGTCTACTTAATTAGATTAGAAAGGACCAGCAGATGGCGTAATGATTATGTTGTCAGACTCCCACGTAGTCGACTGCAGTTCGAGTCCCAGACCTGGTGGCTTGAAACTCATGCTGGGGGTGTGTGTGTGTACTCTCCTGAGAGGAGAATGGAAGAGAAGGGATTGAGACATGGCCATCCCCACTTAGAGGGTGATTTCTTGCTTTCTGTCTCTCCAGTGAGCACATGCATCCTGTAGCAAAAATCTCTCTCGAAAAAAAAAAAATAGATGGGGCTGGCAGGTGGCGTAGTGGTTAGTGGTGCTGGTCTCCCACATGATTTTCCACAGTTCGAGTCCTGGTCCTGGTAGTTTGCTTTCTCTTTCTCTCTTTCTCTCTCTCTCCCTGTCATATTAAAATAAAATAAATTAATAAAGTTAAATTTAAAAACTCTTTAAAAAATAAGAAAGAATTAGAAAGCCTTACTTAACCTTGTCTCTCAGAAATAGTTTTTACCACTTCTCTTCGAAGTGCATACTTTCTTATTTCAGGCATCTTTTCTTTCTTGTGACTCTATCCTAGCTAGTCTAGCTCTTGTCCTGAAAACACTGCTCCCAGTGGCATGCAAATGAAATAGTTCAAGCTCCACCTGCATATTGTACATCCTGCGTTCTCTGGTTTGCAGACATATTTTGTTCTGGGATGACTTCAGCAGTTTAACTGCGGCCGTGATGGGATTTGTTGGCATCCTGTGAGCTAGTCAGGCAATGAATGAAGCAGAGGAGAAAAACCTCGGGAAGTGGGGAGAATTATGGAAACTGAAAACCATGCACCCATCTGAAGGAAGTTTCTATTTTTCACCTTTAGCTACGGCCTTGGTTGTTAGACAGGAAAGTGGACCCAAGGACACAAAAATATGGATTATTATGAAACATTGTACAATTTTTGACAAAAAAAAACTTTTCTATTTTTTAAAGGATATAGTTGCTTATTATATTGCCAACACATTACTACAAATGAAGTCCTCAAAGGGCCCTATTTAGCCTAATGGCCATACGTCTACAAACTTTGCTCTAAGATAAATGATCTTTAGCAGAACTGATTCTAAAAAACAATTCAGAATTTGGATCTGTCCTTATGAGACTGGCACATTTTAGCACCTGTGACTTCAGTCTCTTCCGAGTACCTTCTTCCTCGGGGTTCCTTCACTTCCACCATTTCCCTGGGATTCAAATAGTGGCCTAGTCCCATTATACCTTTTAAATAATGAGTGGTCAGAAAAATCATGATGCACTTGTTCATAGAAAAATACATCGTAACTCTTCTGATGACCCAATATCTCTTAAATCTCTCATGTCCTTTCTCTCTCCACTGATGTTATTTCCAGTTAGGATCTTTCACCCTTTCACTGGACTCTTACCTACTGATCTTTTTCTAATAATATCTTACCCCACCCTATGCTTACTATATTAGTTGAAATCAATTATTTTTTGTTCTGTTTTCTCAGGACCCCTTTTTTCAGACTTTTATCATGTCTATTAACGCTGTATTCCATATTATTGTTTCCATCACTGTATGTCTGAATCTCTTCCTACAAACAGTACGAGAACCTCATCCTAGTTAATTTCCTGTTTCTAACTTGAGCCCCACTCTGTTGAAGAATTCAGCCTCCATTATTCTTGGAACTCTTTTGTCTCAACATCAGTGCCAAGTTTCTAGAAGACTCTAATGTAGTGCCAAGATGTGAAAAGCTCCTTCAGTTATCTGTCATTTTAATTTGCCGTCAAAATATTTGTCTGATGTCTACACAGTCCTTTGGTATGATTACTCTGCCACTTCTAGGCCAGGATCATATACAGGAAGGGAACCCCAGTGGGATACTTAGAGTTAGTTCATCTCCTCAAACTAGTGTTTATCAATCCCTCCCCCGCCCCCAATTGTCTCCTTTATAAGCTATACTGTTTGTCTCTTTATATATTGTTCTGGCCCATTGAGGGCCCGTCAATTATTAACATCTTAAGATTTTTCTCAATGCTCTAAAATCAATTTTTGCTCCTTAGAAATGGTATCAACCTCATTGATGATGCCCTAGACATACAAGGCAGCCATTCTTTTTGTATCTTGTTATGTCTTTGAGATGTTGCCAATGAAGAAGGCCTAGCCTGCCCCCCAAGGATAAGACATATTGTTCTAGTCCTTTCCTAGCCTGCAAGATCTCTTTCTGGTTAGTGAATGCTTCTTTTTTGAACCTCAGGTTGTTTTGCTTCTTCTCACAAATCATCTTGCTTATTCCAATGTCCTTTGCTAAACCATTAAAATAAAATGCCAAAGTATTTGCACAGAAATTTTGTTTATCCTTTAAAAAAAAGTAAGCGAAGGCCAAATGGGTGAGAAATTTCCCAGTGGGTAAAAACACTTTTTTTTTTTTTTTGTCATCTCTTTCCTTGTGTAGAATCAAGTGAATCTATACATTGAATTTGTCTGATGTTTGACAATGTAGACAGTTCTGCCAAATGTACATCTACCTCCCTTTACTAACCTATGAGCTTTGACAGGGTAGAGCCCATGGTTTTCTCATTTTACAAAATTCCTATACATAATGTTCTTAAATAGATATGCTATTGAGGATAAGGGTTAGTGTGCTTGTTTGTGTTGCATGGTAAAACACCACAGACCCAGTGGCTTAAGCAACAGAAGCTGAAAGTCCAAGATCAAGGTGCTGGCCAATTGGTTTCTGGTGAGGTCTCTCTTTCCTTGGTTTGTAATGGTATTTTATTGCTCCGTCTTCACATGGTCTTTTCCTTTGTATGCACAAAGACAGAGAGAGAGAAAGAGAAAGGACAAAGTAATCTGGTATCTCTCCCTTTTCTAATGCAGACAACAGCCCTGTTGTATTAGAGCCCCACAATGACTTCATTTAACCTTAGTTACCTCCTTAAAATCCTTACTAGTCACATCAGGTCTTCAACATATGAATTTCTGAGGAATAGGGTGGAGAATGGGGTAGCACAGTCCAGTGCATAACATTTGACAAACGTTTTTATAAAGGGGCAGATGGAAAATATTTTATGTTCTTCAGACTATATGGTGCCTGTTAGGACTACCCAACACTGCTATGGTAGCATGAATGTGACTGTGCTATATTCCAAGAAAACGTATTCACAAAATGAGGTGGTGAGCTGGATTTCCCCTGTAGACTTAGTTTGCAGACCTTAATTGAGTTCTAACTTTCTTACCTACCTACACATTTCTCCATTTCTATAAGTATTTATAAAATCCCTCTTGCAATTTTTTAATGACTTCTGTTATCTCTAGATATGACCTGAACTTTTAGGCACACAGACTTTTTATAGAAAGTCAATAGCAGATCAGCACACTTTTTCCCTACTCAGTAGAGTAAATAATGTTCATTTCTGCCAAATAAAAACAAGAATCTTAACAATTAGTGTCTTTGCCAGGGTGTTTCTTTTCTGATGTTACTCTCTTTTCTTTTTTTTGAGAGAGATTTTTTTTTATAGAGTACCTATACTCACTAGGAAAGCAATAAATCATCACCCAAGGGAGATGGCCAAGCTGCAATCCCTTCTTCTCCATTCTCCTCATGGGATTTTGGGTATGCATGCATGTACATGTACCTGGCATGAGTTTCAAGCTGCTGGGTCTAGGATTGATCTGTGGTTGATCACATGGGAGTCCAGTGGCTTAACCACTATGCCACCTGCTGGTCCCAGTGTTACTCTCTTATAGCCATTACTACTACTGCCCCACTGGCCTGCAGAGCAGCCACATAGGCTCTGGATCTTTGAGGCAACCCAAGCTCCAAAGCCATTCATTTATTTTCTTCTGAATGAACACAAAACTTACATTTGGTAATTATAATGTCACCTGCCCCCACGCTCTGTGAAGTTCTCAGGCATTTCTCTATCACACACCAGTACTCAGTTTTGATTATTATTTTTGTTTTGTTTTGTTTTAGAAAGATTTTTGCTGTAGGGCACATGCACTCACTGGAAAGACAGAGAGAGAGACACAGAGACAGCAAAGGAGAAATCACCCCCTCACAGGGGGGATAGTCATGCTGCAATCCCTTCTTCTTTATTCTCCTCTCATAATTTTAGACATGCTTGCATACATGGCCAGCATGAGTTTTAAGTCACTCGGTCCAGGACTTGAACTGTGATCCACTACATGAGAGTCTAGTGATGTAACCATTATGCCATCTGCTGGTTCCAGTACTCAGTATTTTGAGAACATCCTGAGAATACTCTTTTGCAGCAGGAGTGCTTTCTCCGAGTGGAATACTATGCAGTGGGCCAGTGGTTCTCAACTAGGGTTGATTTTCACACCACGAGAAACCTGGCAATGTTTGGAGAAAGCAATGGTTGTCATTACTCCGTGAAGGAAGGATGTGTTGCTATCAACATCAAGTGGGTAGTACTCAAGGATGCTGCTGAACATCCCACAATGCACTGGTCCGCATCCAAACACCCCACAATGCACTGGTCCACATCCTATAACACAGAATTATCTGGCCCCAAATGCTAGTAGGGATGAGGTTGGGAATTCATGTTCGAGCCAGGTCACAAATATTTCATTAATATCTGCTTGTCCTATTACTGCTTTCTTAGGTATTTTTTCATTCTCTTAAAGGTATATTTATATGGTTTCTGTACTGTTAACTCTATTTACCCATTTGTTTTCATATTAACCAGTTCTGGAGATAGATCCTAAAGAAATCAGATAAGCAGGGTCCATTTTGGAGCCATTTTAATTTGAGACCATGAAATATTTGTAGGGAAGACACGGGGATATTTGAAAAGGAACCATAGTTTGAATATTTTTCTTCAGCTGCTAACAAGTAGTAAATTCATGTAAGTTTCTTTCATCCTGCTAGGTCAAAAAGCAGGTCTGCTGCTGTGGAGATTTGGAGTCTGGACCTGGTGGCTTGAAAATCACTCCAAGCATGTGTATATGCATGCCCAAGATTCTGGGAAAGAATGGAAAAGAAGGGATTGTGGTGTGACCATCAACCACTGGGGGCCCTCTCACTGTCTCTCTCTCTCTCAGACAAAAACCCTCTTAAAAAAAGAAAAAGACAAAAAGGACAGAAATAGCTGGCAAAGTATAAGGAAAGAAGAAAGAAGAAAGGAAAGAAGAAAAGAGGGAAAGGTGGGGTGAAGTGGAGTAGAAAGCATGAGGACTGAATTTAGCTGGAGACAGGTCTACATATAAGTTTTGAATCCAATGAGTGATAACACCTTGGACAAGTTTCTTATTTTCATCTCTTTCCTTAGCTCAGAAGTGGAGAAAGCATTGTTGTTATGGAAATTAGATGAAAATACATACAGAAAACATCCATCACTGTGTCTGACACATAAAAAGTGCTAAATATATGTGTAAAATATAATGTTTGACAATCTGTAGAGCATAACTTCCTTGAAGTAATAGGATGTTCCAAGATAAGTTTTTTAGGACTAGGCCGACCAGAGATAGGTTTTCTATGAATATATTTGTGCTGGTAGCAGTGAAGTTAATAAAAATCTCTGTGCTCTCCATTTCCGAAACTAAGCCATGGGTTTTAAGTGAACCCCCAGTTCAATTTCTTCAACTGGCATTTCTACTTTTTAAAATGAAATGAACTATGGATAGATGCTGTTGCTTTCTGTCACTGCCTCAGTCCGAGCCACCATCACTTGTCACCTAGGTGGCAGAGGCTTCTGCAGTAGGCTTATTACCTCTCTGCTGTTTTTTATGCTCTCCTTCAACTTAAAGAAATAATAATAATAGTATTTACTGAAGGCATAAGCCTACTATTTCCCGTCTATTTAAGTATATTGACTAGAAATCAAAATTCTTTTTGTCTTTTAAGATTTTTTGCTATAGGGTGCATGTGGTTGCCAGAACGAGAGAAGGAAAGTGAGGATCACCTCCCCAGAGGGGATAGTCATGCTGCAATCCCCTCTCCTCTATTCTCCTGGGATTTGGTGCACACATGCACACATGCCTGGCATGATTTTTAATGCCACTAGGTCTAGGACTTGAACCATAGTTGACCATGTGGGAATCCAATGCCTTAACCACCATACCACCTGTTGGCCTGAAATCAAAATACTCATGGTGGCTCATATGGTTTTGCTTGATTCCAACTGATTCCAATCTTGATCATCTCTACTCACTGTTGTCATCCTCTCACGTCCCCAGCCTCGTCATTATGCCTGCGCCAAGCTCAGCAGCTCCCTGACCACTCTTCAAATGCGAAGAGATGTTTTGTTTTCTTAGGGGTTTTGCAGAGGTTCTTCTCTTTTCTCTTCATAAAACTGAATTTTTATCCTTTAAGATTCAATTGAGTAGTCACTTAAAGAAGACTTTCATTTTCTCCTTTTAAAGTAGATCTTATAATATTGATCTCAAAATCTACACTATTTTTATACCCTTTTTTTACTTAACATGAATTACATTTGTACATATGCTAAATAGTTCACCTACATAGATCTTGTGAGTAAATATCATGAAGAAAGAGGCCATATGTATGGTTTACAACCACACCTAGCATCTGTCACCATGTCTGAGAAAAAAACAATTACATAAATATTTGTTGGATGGGTGTATAAGTGAATGAACGAAAAATGCCAAATTAATCAGGATAAGATTTCTTCAAGAATTTATCAGACTCTTCTTAGACTTGAGAGGAGTGGAAAGGAGTATAATGGATATTTTACAATGTTTTCATTTTCTTTCATGTGTTGATTTTTAGATTATTAATAGAAATGCATGGGTAGCCGCATCAAAATATGACTTGGGATTTCATTCCTTGAGGATTTCTGTCTTTTTTCAATGGATAACTATGCACCTTATAACCAAAAAATTCTGTTTGAGTTACAGATTATTGTGAAGAAAATATTCTAAAAATACTAGCTGGTTTTTGTTTACTTCTTATCCTCAACTCTGTGTGTGTGTGTGTGTGTGTGTGTGTGTAGACAGTTCATTTGTGATTTTATATTACTTAGGTGACAGTGATTACATTTTCTTAGATCTGATATTTGAATAGTGTCAAAGTAATATTTTCCTATCAAAATAGTTTTTTAAATATTTAAAATAGGGCATGTGCACTAGGTGGAGAGAGACATAGAGAAAGAGAAAAAATGAGAAAGCACTTCCTCCCAAGGGGGGGATGGCCACACCACAATCCCTTCTCCATTCTCCTCTCAGAATTTTGGGCTTGCATGCGTCTGTGCTCAGTGAGTTTTTCAAGCTGCCAAGCCAGGGACTCAAATCACTGCAGTGAGCCCTGTGAGATTCAGCTGCTCTAATCATCACACCACCAGTTGGCTCCGCAAAATACTTTTTTTAAATCCTATCTTCATATAGCTTAAACATAATTTTGTCATTGTTGTCACATATATTATGTAAAGCAAATCCCCATGGAGCCAATTTTATTATCACACATTAAAAAATGTGGCTCAGATGTTTAAAAACTTGTTCAAAATCACACAGCTATTAAGAGACAGGGCCAGGAGTAAAGCCCCTATATGAATCCAAACTTCATGTTTATTCTTCCGCATGACAGCTGTCTTTCCCTATACATGCATACTTTTCCTTGTAAATTTCTATCATCTGTGTATCACTAAAGAGAATTTTACTGTGGTTTTGAAATTAATAATTTGCTTTTCCTATGCTCTGCTGCATTTCTTAAAAGCAGCCAAATGTCTTGACAAATATTTTATGAGACTATCAGTTAAATAACAGCCACCATGTGCATATTTTTGGGAGAAGTACCATAGCCTCTCAGCTATTCTAGATAACATAAAAGACAGAAAAGAAATATGACAAATAGATGCTGCCTTCATTGAACATAAATTGTATTAATTTTGATTCTCCAAGTGTTTGTTGTTTCATGCTATATGCAAATCACTAAAGAAAGCACTGTGGCCTCATCCAAGAAAAACATGAAGCATGCCAGTACACTTACAATTGAACGGGGAAAACAAATCATAAATACACAGCATTCCAAATAAGTGTGAAGACCAGTATATGAATACTTGAAAAACATCACATGGACTACTAGAAATAGAGTATTCTTTTGAAATTCAGAAGAGGGGTAGGTTACTAGGAAGTGTAGTCAATGAAGTGCAGTAGAATTCAAGTTATACTTCAGTATATACATAGACAAAGTCTAGACAGATAGGAAAGTGAGTTGATAGTTCATGCTAAGAGTATACTCTGGACTAGCAGGTGGTGTGGAGGTTAAGGCACTGGATCCCACATGGCCAACTCCATGGTTCCAGTTCCAGACCCAGCAGCTTGAAAATCGTACCAGGTGAATGTGTGTGTGCACCAAAATACTGGGAGAAGAACGGAGGAGAAGGGATTGTACTCTCCCTGGGGGTGGAGTGTAATTTCTCACTTTCCTTCTGTCTCTTTCTGTCTGTCTAGTGGGTGCACATACCCTATAGAAAAAGAAAAAAGAAAAAAAAAAAAAAAAGAGTATCCTATAAGTATCGCTTGCTAGGCATTCTGGAGAATGTATTTTATAGAATATCTTAAGCCTGAAAGAGTAATAGTCAATTCAATTACAGATCACTAAGAGATAATATATACTAATAAATTACATGGAGGATTCAGTATATCAAGTTGTAATGCTTGAGTGGGTTTAGAACTAGAAACCATTGTTAAATGTACTATTGATGTATCTTTAATGGGTGTGCATTCTACACACACACACACACACACACACACACACACCACACAATCCTCTTTCTCCATTCTCTTCCTGGGATGATTTTGGGCATACATGCACATGTACCCAGTATGATTTTCATGCTTCCAGTCCGGGACTGGAACTGCTGTCAGCCATTTGTGAATCCAGCACCTTAACCACCATGCCACCTGCTGCCTCCAATAACAAGTTATTTGTTAAGTGCCTTTGAGTGCAAAAGAAGACATAAAGATGCATTCCTTATAAACATCAAGAGATTTACCTACAGATTTACCAAACACGATTTGCTAATCTGGTTTATCCTACTTTGTGATTGGGTTAGATTATATCCTAGTGTTCTTAAAAAGATATTGCTCATCCTCAAGGGTCCAACAATAAGACATGTACACTGTGTGTTTGGACACATGTGCATATCCATGTGCATATGTGTCAAGTTATTCTTGCTGCCTATGAAATCTGTTATTGTCAAGGCACCTATAACAGAAAGTGTGTAGAATAGAATTGGTGTGCAGTAGAATATATTAAATTGAATATTTGTATATTAGAACAAATTTAGCAAACATTCATAAACATTATTTTCTGAGTGCTACCTTTTTGTTTATAAATATCATTTCATTTAATTTTTATATTAAAGAGCATGTAGTAGCTTATAGTCTCATTTTTATTCTATACATAACAAAACTGAGGCACAGAGAGGTTAAGCAATTTTCATGAGGCCATAGAGGTAATAAGCAACAAATTCAACATAGGCTCTGGCTCTAGCGTCCATTCTCTTAATCACCAACTAGTTCTTTGATGGAATAGTCTACTCTAAGCAATTGTTTGAATCTCAAAAGCAGTCGCAAAGTTTTGGAGTTCATTTTCAGGGTCTGGTGTATGATAAGTTTCTTTATAATGAGTTCTTTAATACGTTTCACTTTTCTCAGGTGATAGGTTCAGGGAAATATTATGACCCTGTTTCCAAGACTAATCTTTCTATTTAGCTTTATAAATTGCTTGATGTCAGCAGGACATAAATATAATCTTTAGGCTCTGTGGAAGCTGATATCCTGAATAAATTTCCAACAGTCTTTTAGAAAATAATGAACAGCAGAATTGACTTTTCTTTGGTATTTGTAGACATGCACTGAAGGCAATGTCACCTACCAACTGAGAGGTAAATAACCTCAAAGAGCCTTTCAGCACCACTCCAGAATGATAGTAAGAAGCACCAGCAGTCTGGGAGATTCGTGGTAATTAGGTTACCATACACAAGAGGCTTGACAATAACCTACTAGTTTATGCTGGTGTGCTTAGTTCTACAATGGCTCATTTAAACTGTCCAACACAGTCCTCAAGCCATTTGCCACTTCACTGTGAGTAGACAACATCTCCTACTTCTCCCCCAGATGAGTTACATCACTCAGAGTGATATTCTATTTCCTGCTTCTCTCTGAACTTTATATAAAACCAACTTCATGCCTTCTCTGATCATCAGGAAGGTGTACTATGGCTAAAACTTAATCATGCACTAGAGATTCCGTCCCATTCTATTCTATTCTTATTTTATTTTATTTTTAGATGTTTGCCACAGGGCACATGCATTCACCAGAGTGAGACAGAGGAAGAGACTGAGAAATCATTCCCCCAGAGAGAAGGCCACACTGCAATCCCTACTTCACCATTTTCCTCTTGGGATTTTGGGCATGCACACACATGCACCCAGCATGATTTTCTAGCCACCAGGCCTGGGGTTTAAAGTGCGGTAGACCATATGGGAGTCCACGCACCTTAAGCACCATGCCACCTGCTGGACCCAACATTCTATTCTTTTATATCTTACACACTGATTTCCCCCTCGTTTTTTCTTTATCAATTTCCTTTGCACAGAGTCTTCTCCTTCAGCAAATAAATGAATTTTCTCTACCTCAAAATTCAAACCCTTGACTTGGTCCTCTAGTCTCCTGTAGTCATTTCTGTTCCCTTTCCTCTCACACCTCTGGCAAAGTTGCCAATATTTCCTATCATATTTCCTTTCTACCCATTGAGTTTTGATGCTCTCACCATCTGGATTTTCCCCTGAAATTACCATTTTATTTTTTAAACTTTATTGATATTTGGATGGTTTCAGATTCCTCATTACCATAGACTTTCTTTTTAAAAAAGTATTTATTTTATTTTATTATTGTTGTTGTTTTTAAATTGCTACAAAGCTCAAGCATGAAAGAGAGAGAGGGAGAGAGATGGGAAAGAGAAAGAGAGAGAGAACCAGGTCTAGCACGCAAACTGCTGTCATCATGTGAGAATCCAGCACCTTAACCACCACAGCATCTGCTGGCTCCTCCCCTGAAATTTTTAAACAACTCAACATTCAGAGTTGATTCATTTTCAAGGAGTTTCACATGTGAAAATTTTGATTTCCGAATATAATCCCCCCTCTACTTCTTAAATTTTGTTCTTCCATCAAAATTTGTCTTTCACTATGGTTTGAGATTGAGATTTATTCCCCATTGATTCTAAGGCATCACTCTCTGAGAGAGCAGACATGTTCAAGTTCATATCCATACTAAAGAACACCATACTGATCTACTCTCAAAACTATATCTTTTATTTCCTATCTCAGCTAATGTCATAACAATCTCTCTCCAGCTCTCAAGTCAGAGACCTGGAACTCAAATTCAATTATTTCTTTTTACAAGTGTATTTATTTATTGCTTCCATCAGAAAGAGAGAGAGAGAGAACAATAGAGAGAGCAAGAACCCTCCCAATGCTCTTTCTACCTCTAGCCTCAGCCAGCTCCAGATTATGGGCCCACATGTGTTTGAGTATACTCAGGGTCAAATGATTTGAACCAGAAAACTTCCCATGTGGGATTGCATCATATTTTACCCCATCTAGCTCCATCATCTTTAATTATGTATTTTCTCAGTCTTAGTTCACTGTTTTGATGCTAACAGAAATACCCAAGACTGGGTAACTTAATGAAACAGATATTTAGTCAGATTACAGTTTGGAAGTCAAGATCCAAGGTCAACATCTGGTAAGCCTACAACATGGAATAGGGCAGAATCTTGAGCCATGAAACTGTCTGTAAGTTTCTCTTTTTTCTGATCTGTATTCATGTGAGTGCTGCCTTCCTTATTTTATTTCCTTATAAATCTGCCAGGACTCAGTGAGAGGTGACTTGCCCTAATGACTTTATCACACCCAAAGGTTCCACCTAGAGACACCTCAAAGGAATTTTTTTCACTTACAACCTTTACAATACAACCAAGCCTCAACAGGCAAACTTTTTACGGACATGCAGTCACTACCCACTATGCTCACTATGACCAATTTCTAAAACGTGAATGTTTGAAGGACAAACCATTATCCTAACCATAACATCTCTTAAAAATTAAATCTAATCATACACAAATGTTGTTCTAAATAAACCCTTTTTAGTTTTCCACTCCTTCTATAGCATGACTTCCTTGAACTAAAACAATAATTTCTTCTAGTGAGTTGGATAGTATGTCCCCAAAATTCATGTCTACTTGGAACCTCAGGACATGACCTTATTTGGAAATAGAGTCTGTGGATGTAATTAGTTAAGTCTTTCAAATTATCCTGGACTTAGTATGGGTCATAAATTCAATGATCAGTGTCTTTGTAAGAGGAGAGGATACATGGGCACACAGAGAAGGTCACTTGAGGATAAAGGCAAAGTTTGGAGTTATGTTGCTACAAGCCAAGGAATGGTCTTACAGAACCTTAACTTCAGACTTCCATCCTCCAAGAATAAAAGGAAATAAATTTCTTTTCCTTTAATCCACCCATTGTGTGGCGCTCCTTCATTACAGCAATGTTAAAAAGCTAGTAAGCTTCCTAAGTGGTGTCCATAACTTCTAACATCATGAATTTCCAAAATGCTTTGATAACCAATTGAATGCTATAGAATATCTCCCAGGAAAGATACACAAACATATATTCAAAATTTCACATACAATTTATCAGGTTTCCAGAAACTTCAAAACCTCTCTCTGGCTCATGTTAATATCTATTCTGCTGACCAAAAACTCACTGAACATAGTATATGAAGTAACCAAAATATAATTCTGATTATGCCTTCTGATTAAAAATAATGACATTCTTTCTGAACCACAAGGTCCTGTACAATAGGATTTATACAATGTCTGTATTCTCATATACCACAGCTTCCCTACTTAACAATCCTTTTTTCTTAGCACTTGAAATGAACCTTTGTTTTCAGCACATACTATGCCTTTGTGCCTTTTCACATGCTGTGTGCACTCCCTGGAATGTCATTACTTCCATCTGCACCTAGATATCTAATGAATTTCCAGTCATCCTTACAATGTTTTATTATTCATCTCATCTGTAAATCAAATAATCTCATTTGTAAAGCATTATGTTACTTAAACAAAGTGATTCAAATCATATGACATATTATAAAATTTAAGGTGTTTTTTAAGTGTAAGAAATTTTTAATTATACTATTGTATTGTAATAGAATATTTTGTTTAAATGTTTACGTGCATCTATTATTTTTCCATTTCTTTAGATAAAATAATTATTGACCTAGCCATGGTATCATACACGTGTATATGTTGCTACTCGGTAGACTGAGACTACAATGGATATCTGGGTTTGATTCCTGGCCTGTCCTAAAAGTAGAACATGTTGGCTTGCACCTGTAGTCCTAGCTACTTGGGAGACTAAGGCAAAAGGTTCATAACATAGTGAGACCTTGTCAAAAAAAGAAAAAAGAAAAAGAAACATAGAAAGGAAATGAAGAAAGTCTGAAGTTAAGGTTTTGTAGGATCATTCTTTGGCTTGTAGCAACATAACATCAGTAGACTTTATTCTCATTGGTGTAGACTGAATCTTAAAATCATAACCTATGGATGTACTCTTTATGTACAATATCTCAGTTTTCTTCTGTGTAAACTGATTATAAAACTTGTGCTGTTCTCAAAGAATTGTGAGGATTAAAGAAAAGAATGAAGAAGAGGGGACTGCAACATGGCCACCCCCGGAAATTGCTTTTTAAATCAAGTCACCAATAGTTGGGCACTTAGGTTGATTCTGTGACTTAGCAATTAAAAATGTTGCAATAAATGTGGACATGCAAGTGTCATTCTGATTATTTTCCTGTCTTTTGGGTAAATAAATATCAAAGAGTGGGATTCTTTGGTCACAGGATAGTTTTATTTGTAAATTTCTGTGGAACCCCCATATAGTTTTCCACAGTGGTTGTAACAATTTACATTCCCACCAGCAGTGCAGGAGAGTTCTCTTTTAATTATAGCCTCACAAGTACTTGATGTTCTTTGTTATTGTTTTGTTTTTAAATAGCCATTATGACCAGAGTTATGTAATATCTCACTGTAGTTCTGATCTGCATTCCCATTATAAATGAGAAATTCATATGTCCTGTATCAATGGGACATTGAACATTTTTCCATAGATGTTTTGGCCATTTGTATGTCTTCAGTGAGAGTTATCTGTCCAGCTCACTTTCCCCTTTTCGAATTGGATTATTAGTTTTTCTATAGTTGAGCTGCCTGAGTTCCCTATATATTCTGGTTAACAAACCCTTTATCTGAAGCATAGCTCACTAATATTTTCTCCCATTTTATAGGTTGTCTCTTCACTCTATTGTTTCCTTTGCAGTGCAGAAGCTTTCTAGCCTCATCTTTAAAAGTGTATTTTCTGTGCATAGATATTGGGAGAGAGAATGCTTTTCCTGTTGTCTAGAGCTCTCAGTAACAGTATTCAGTTTGCAGATACTGTTGTATGCCGTATGAATATCTATATAAGATTATATTAAAATATGAAGTTCAAGAGCAGGCCATTGGCTACTGTTTCCTTTGTTCAATGCATTTTTGCTTTTTACCATTTTATCTTGCATTGAAGGCCCTTAAATGCTAATGAAAAATTGCCTTAGAACTGTAAGACTGACAAAAGGAACCAATTCAAGAATTAAATAAATTACAAGGATTTGAAAAAAAAAAGTGTATTTCTTTCTTTCTTCCATGAGCAAGAGAGATAGAGGTATAAAGAGACAAAGAGACAGGGAGATAACACCCTTAGTAGGATCTTCATCATCAATGCAGCCTCACACTTCATACCCCTAATAGGACCTTCATGTTCAATGCATCCTCACATCATGGGCACAAATGTGCCCAATGAATTCAGGGAGGTCCAAAAATTTCTCATGTGGGTCAGCCTCACAGAGCATTGTGTTACTGCTGCACCACAATCTAGACCCTCATATTTTTTAAAGCTTGCTTATTTCTTTAATTATTCAATGAATGAAAGAGGAAGAGTGAGAATTATTTAGTATATTCATTCATTTCTTTCATGAAAGGGAGACAAGCATACTCAACAAAGTTTCACACTTGATCTTACTTTCAGGCTTTCCAGACAGCAGGATCATGGACACACACAAGCACATCCAAAATGGTCCACCAAAGAACTGAATCCCCACAGTGTACTACTACTACACGACTGCAGCTGAGGCTCCTTCATTTTTTAAGTTATACTGTGACTATGTTATCAGAGCACATAATTACAATATATATGTAGTATGTATGCTTCTTCTTAACCTTCATTTAGTTTTCATTCTAGAATTCAGCACCAGTTGCTGCGTTGATGTCTGTACTGTTATTTTGATTTTGTATATTCTCTAGTCAACTTCTTAGACGTCTCCAGGGAGGGGCCAGCAGGTGGCATAGTGGTTAAGGCACTGGACTCCTGACATGGCTGACCGTGCTTCAAGTCCCAGACCTGGTGACTTGACACTCGCACTGAGTACACTCGCACTGAGCATGCCCAAAATCTCAAGAGGAGAATGGAGGAGAAGGGATTGTGGCATGGCCAACCCCCATGGGGGGTGATTTCTTGTTTTCTGTCTCTCTGTTTCTGGCAAACATATGCACCCTATAGCAAAAATCTTTTTTAAAAAATGAAGAAGAAAAAGGAAGTCTCAGGGAAAATTTTTCCTAATACTTGCATATTAATAATAATTTTTCTGTATTTCTTACACATGACAATTAGTTTTACTGGATATAAAATTCTTCACTCACACTTTCCTCTTTTTTAAAAAATATATTTATTATTTTCTTCATGCATAAAACATTCTTACCAAAATAAAGTCTAATGAGGGCTTGCCCCATGACCTAGTAGTTAAGAGACTGGATTCCAGGGCCAACAGGTGGTGTGGTGGTTAAAGGTACTGGATTCCCACTTGGTCAGCTCCAGTTCAAGTCCTGGAACTGATGGCTTGCTTTATCCCTTTCCCTTTTTCTCTGTCTCTCTCTGGTCAAATTAAAATAATAATAATTGTAAATGAAATTAAATCTTGAAAGAGAGAGAGAGAGCTGGATTCCACATGGCTAATTATGTGGTTTGAATGTTGGTCCTGGAAGCTTGAAAAATATGTTGGGTATATGTGAATGCATGTACAAAATCCTGAAAGGATGGAGAAATGTAGGAGAAAGGATTGCCGTGCTACCACACCCTATTGGAGGTGTATTTTTAAAAGTCTAATGATAAATTTTGTATGTCTGTGTTTTAATACCCAAAATATGTTTTGTTTTTATTTTTAAACAACAATAATTTTACTATGATACATCTTGTTGATATAGAGTGTGCTTCATTAGCAAGTGGATTCAAATCTTTAATTTCAGCAAAGATTTTTGTTCTGGAAAGTTTATTTAAATTAACATTTTAGTGGCTGGTTTATTACCATATTTTACCTTTTTTTCTGAGACTACTACTATTGATTAGGTTTTATTATCATATTCTTGATAAATTTTTGAAATTTTGATCTGTTCATTTATTTGTTTTAGCACCTTTTCAGAGCATACTTTCACTGTCTTATGCTTTTTTTCTTACTGTAATTCTGTGTAGCATTTGACATCTTGTTTATCTTTGTGTGAAATCTGTTTCCTTAGACTTTTTTAAGGATTATTTTATTTAACTTTATTTATTTATTCATTCATTCATTTATTTTAATTTGACCAGAGAGGGACAGAGTGAGAGAGGGAAAGTGAGAAAGCAAGCTGCCAGGTCTGGGACTCAGACTGCAGTCAGCCATGTGGGAGTCCAGTGCCTTTAACCACCACACCACCTGACAGCCCCTGTTTTCTTAACTTTTAGAATTAAGTAGCATTCCAACTTCACAGCACTTCTGTTCTCCATCTTTGGTAATGATATAAAAATATATAATAGATTGTTTTCTATGGTTTCCTGGCTCTACTACTCTCTAACACTTAGGTAAAGCTTCTTTTTACTTCATTTCTACCCTGGTTAATTTGGTGTTCCCAACAACACTATCCCTTTCTTAGAATGAAATTCTGATAGATCATTTTTCTTAGGGTTCATAGGAGCCCACTGCTCCAGCCTCTTTGTTCCTTCTTACCATCAAGCCCTTGCTCTCAACTGCATTAAAAGAGACCCTCTCCATACCCACTTTGTCTTAGTTTCATTCAATGCACATTTTGCACTAAGCTAATAGTCCCCTCTTTTTGAGTATACTAAAGGTACCCTGTTGCTCTCTCTCTCTTATTTATTTTTTTCATGAAGATGCTAATACTATATGGGTTTTGTTCCTACCAATTTAAGATGTTGGTACACATAGGAATATCTTGTCACTTCACTGTTATAAATGTTGCCCAATAATTTTGAGTTTGTTACTGAGTTTTATACTCGTATATTAATTTCCTATTGCTGTTGTAACAAGTTACAACAAACTCAGTGCCTTGAAACAACACGAATTTATGATGTTAGTGTTCTGAAAGTCAGAAGTCCAAAATTGGACTCAGTGGGCTTAACCAAGGTGCTGGCTATGCTCCTTATGGGTTTAGGGGAGGATCAGCACCCTAACCTTTTCCAGCTGCCAGAAGCTGCCCACTTTCCTTGACTCATGGCATCTTTCTCCTTCTTCAAAGCCGGCAAAAGAGTATCTTTATTTCTCACTTTGACATACTTACCTGTTTTCCTTTGTAATTACATTGGGCTCCCTGAGTAATCCAAGCTAATCCACCATTTCAACATCCTTTATTTCATCATATCTGAAAAATCCTTTTTGCCATATAAGGTAACGTATTTAAAGATTTGGAGGATTAGGTTATAAAGATCTGGGGGACCCATTACTCTGTCTACAGACAAGACTCAGTGAGAATAAAATAAGTTGCTGCTACTGTCTCCCAAAAATTCTTTCTTGAACTATCATATTTTTTCTCGCCATAACTATATACTGGTATAAACCTAGAGTTTCAAAAGAAGAAGAATGTTGAAATTATAATTCTATCATTCTTCCCAACTGAAAATTTATTTAAGAGAATATAATATGTACTATTTTACTAGAAAAATATTTTGACATGGATGAGAATGTAAAATGCTAGATATTGTTGGTGTGTGTGTGTGTGTGTGTGTGTGTTCAAAAATCTTTGATTCTGACATGGCGAAGGTGCTTTACCATAAATAGATATATTTAAATGAAGCAAGCACAGTGCTTAAAGTTTGCAAGTCACTAAATGATGACTTTGAAATCATTATTTCATCTGCATGTGGGTTTTAGATGAATGACAATGGAAAATCTATGCCTCCTGTGTCTGGTCTCAATTAAAGCTCTGAAGAAGGACGTGGAAGTCATTCAGGCTTGCACATTCTTTCATGTCTTTTATGAAGGGCTGTACAAAGTCAGTGTAGCTAGAAGGCAGTACAGAGGCTTTCAGAAACTACAAAGTGCAACAGCTGGTTCCAATTACCCTCAGTACAGTGTGACCATATGCACGAATGTTCAGCTTTCTGTTTAAGTTCATCAATTTGGACAAAAAAAAAAAAAGAATCCTTTAAAAATTTTAGAAAAACTATGATCTGTACATACATTTGTTTCTCCTAACTTTTAGTCTTCTAGTTATAGCCGAAGGTATGGCTGAAATAATCCAAATAAGACATTACCTAAGCAGGCAGAATCATAATCTTTTTAACTTTAAATTAAATGTATAGTGTGACAGTTCTTAAAAAATTCATTTCCTGGAACAAAACATGTTTCAAGAAACGTGGAATTTTAAGAGAATCACTGAACAAAGGAATCAAGCAACCTTGTATTAAGCATACAGGGAGACAGGAAACTTTTATATCAGCTGAGGAAACCTAATGAGATTTGGCATTTCTGATTCCACTGACCTTTATCAAAATCATAGGTTGTCTTTTAAATATATCATATTGAACTAGAGATAACAAATACACATGCTGAATTGACCTTTTTAATAGCAATCTGAGGTTGACAATCACACCTTTTCATATTCTTTACTTGAAGTTCAAAGTAGGTTTTTGATACTACAGTGGTCTCAGTTAATTTGAATTCTTAACTGTTTGTTTGAACCAGTATGCTTAAGTTCCACTTATATGTGTAGTAAGAAGTGAAATATAGCTAGCACCATGAAAAAGTTAGTCCGTAACACTAAAACTTATCATTTAATGTTTTGCAGTTGAATATGTCTACTTTTTTAAGTGGGACTATAATAATGTGTTTAGTTTCAGAATATGCAGCAACTCTTTAAATTAGTGACAAAATGATAATAACATGCATCTTTTTAGCTAAGTGGATTATGGATAAGGAGAAATTATGTGCAGCATCAAAAATAGAATGTCTGCCATATTTAAGGAACAAATCAATGGAAATAACAACAGAGGGTGTGCCCACATAGGTTACCAGTCCCATACTCCCTCTGTCTTGTAAGTATTTACTATTTTAAACAAATGTGTTTTTCTGGAAAAACATCTTTAGATAGGTGTTCATGAACATAATTTTGTAGCTACAATTATATACCATAAAAATCATGATTTATTAGTTTTTGTAGTCTGGAGAGGGGGAATTGTAATAATCAGGTTTCCTTTGCAGACACCATTTTAGTTACTGTTGATTTGGAGGCCAGGAAGTGAAAATATATTACTGGGAGGCAAATGGATTCCCATTTGTATAGTTTAAGCTTTTACCATTTGCACAGTTTCATCAGCATAATAGAATATGTTAATATGTTTATTTTTTTGTATGAAACTTAGTTAAGCTGGATGAATGAATATTTATCAAAGTCCAACTATCTGAATCTTATTAGAACATTTCACAGAACAGAAAATTAGTTGTTTGAATGGCACTAACCTGTTCTAGAAATTGTGTTGAAAAGTGCTTTGGATTTCATTATATCATGTTCTAGTGATGGGATGGAACAGGCTTTTCCAACTTCTTTGATATCTAGAGTTATAATTCACTTGAAAATATCAGACACAATGCCATATGTGAGACTGAAAATATTTTCTGCATTTTTTTATTTATTCCATTTTTGTTGTTTTCATAATTAAGGGGCTACTTCACTTAATATAAATTTCACATTGCAGGTTATTAATGGTCATCCAACCTTTTGAAACCCTTAGCTGTTTTAAACCTACATAGTAACAAGGATACCTCCGGCTCTGTGATTCTGTGATCTGTAAACCTCAGTGCAACTCCAAAAGTGGAAGGCCTTTCAATCATCAACTGATTCTTTCATCATGCAACAGAAGTGTGAACACTAATGATCTATTTAAAATTCACTGTCAGAAATATTTCAGGTTGATAGAAAAGCACCTCATATTTCATAGGTATATTTCAGTAATAGATAATGACTCAACTTCAACTGATATGTCAAGCACAATATTTAATATTCTTCTGGGAAGATTATTTCACATTATAAATCAAAATCCAAATAAACAACAGTGCTTCACTTGAAAATCATAAATATCTGTCAAATATCAAAGAATGGTTTATTATACAGAAGTCAAATATTGATAGATAGGGTGACTTGCACATTTGTTATTGCTATTTTCAAATCTGTTTATGCTTAGAAGACTCTCAATGTGATCAATAAGCATCTTAATAGAGTGGCTGAGATCCTGAGGAAAATATTTTTTTCCCTTTTTACCATCAGTATTCTCTTCCACATTTCTTACTACAAAGTTTTCTGTTTATATTTCAAACAGAGATTTAAACTATGTATAGTCTAAAAAGGATAAAAAAAAAAACTTTACAATAGTTATACTTATGAATCTGGGTGTGTGGGGAAAAGAAGTCTCTTGTATCTTTTTCCCTCCCCTGAACATTAAGACAAGGATTCATGCATGTTGATGAGGAGAGAACATATTCACATACTCAGCCTCTTGGCAATTCTGAGCTGTCCTTTCATCTCACAGCAAAACAGAGAATATTTGTGCTTATAATAGGAAAAAATAACTATCATTGGTGAAAGAGTATCTTTGCATTAGAATCAGTGAATTTAAGAGAACCAGCCTTATAGCCCAGTGGTATAGGCATCTGGATCCTCCATAGCCAACCATAGTCTGAAAGTCAGCCCTGGCGACTTGAAAAACATACCAAGTATGTGTGTATGTATGCCTGTTCCAATTCCTGACAGGATGAAGAAATGGAGGAGAAGGGATTGTGGTGGCATGACTACTGTGCATCAGAGGATGCTCTCTCCTCCTCCCTCTCTGTCTCTCCATCTCTCTTTGGAAAGTGCACATACCCTCTATCAATTAAAAAAAAAAAAAAAGAATTATTGAATTTTGCCACAACCCAGGTAAACTTGCCAGTTGACACTACTACTCAGCAGGCTGAGGTCACATGGGAGACTTAGAACTACTCTTGCTGGTTCCACCCTAAAATGCCAGGTACAGTGACAGGCAATGATAGTCCTAGCTACTAGGGAGGATGAGGCATGAAGACCACCACCTAGCAGGACCCTGTCATAAAAATAATGAAATTACCAAATTTCTCAATCTGTGGAATATTGTTCTTCATCATTTTATTGAGGTTCACTTTTAAATTGTTTAGACTGAACAATCAAACAGTTGCATAGCCCTCTCCATCCCCAGTTTTTTAATCTGATAAAAGAGAAATGGATGCCCTACATATTTTATTAACTTGTACATATACAAATTATTATGGCATTAGGTCACATTTATTTTTAAATAATGTTAATAATCCAATAGGACTACATATGACTAAAGATATAAAAGATCACATTGTTGGCAGCACAGGAAAGAGAGATATCTTTAGGGTCAAATAGAGCCTCTACTTTGAAAGTATTTTTACCCAATTGATATTTGTGTTCTCTTTATTTTCCTTATTTAAAAAAGTAAAAAAGAAAAAATAAATTCTTATGTATGCCTTAGGAAACACTATAGTATATTTTAATATGTAATTTTCATAGCATTGGTGGATGGCAAACACAGAGCCAAAATACCTATAGTAGAACTTTCTCCAAAAGTAGCCTTATTGGAGAATGCATTAACATTTCATATAAATCTTGTAGAGGACAAAATTCTCTCTGTGTGTATGTGTGTGTTTGAAAATGAATTTTAAAATAAACTATGAAAAAGAACATGAAAGAGAAATTTAGAATGTATGCAAAATATTCCACCTTTCCTCTTCCATGTTGAAGAGCAATTATATGTCATATCTATTCATCTTTGTTAAAAATTTAATTTCATTTGAGTCACCACAAATGATTTGGGATGTGCACTACTGTACTGAACCATTACTCAGGTCAATAAAGTCTCCATTCAAGATTGATTGGTGCTATGGTTTGGATAATGGTTTGTTCCTCCAAAGGTTCATGTTTTGAGATTTGGTCTCCAATGTCATGGCATTAGAAGGTGGTGAGACCTTTAAGACATGACGCCTCATGATTGGTATTTAGTTTACGGGAGTACCACCCATATGAAAGGACTAAATTTTGAATCTCAAGATAGAGAATGAGCTCTCACTCTGAAAAGAATTTAGCTCCCACCAGAGTAGATTGTTATGAAAGATAGTTGGCCACAGATTGTACTATTTCTCTTTGCAAATGCCCACCTCCTTCTCAGTTTTAATTTATGATATTGTGTCATAGCACCGAGGCTGGCCTGATGCCAGCTTCATGCCTTTGAACTCTCCAGACACCAGAATCATGAGCCAAATAAACCTCTATTTCTTATAAATCACCCAGTCTCAGGTGTTTCTGTTTAGTAACACAGTAATGGACTAACACAGTTGGATCGAGACACTGGTAAAATCTTAACTAGCTAAGCTTCACTCTAAGATCCTCAGAGTTAACTCAACAGGCGATGATCCATCTTAGAAACAAACAAGAGGGATAGTGTCTGAGTGAACTTGCACAAGTATTATTTTTATACTATTTCTCTAAGAGTGAGTATTTGGATGCATTTCATGCTATATTCACACTGTATTTTCCCTTCCACACAATTCTTCATAAGCTGTTTGTTGGAGAAAAGAGGTTTTGGGATACACTTGAAAGAATTATGTCATGAAGAGGAAATGTGGAGAGCTGGAAGTAAAGAGGGAGAACACTGGTATAGACTTCCTGACAGATATTTAGCATTAACAATCCCAAATACGGAAAAGTTAAATTTGATATTATTAGGTTCTAAGAACATTGCTTTTTGTAAGTTTGATCACTATTAAATATCTGAAGGTAGAGGTGGTGCTATGGTTTAACAATCCCCTTAGTGCAAGAAAATTTACCATTCTAAGAAATTTAAGTCTCCAATCCAGCTCCAACAGAAAACCACTCAAGGGAACTTTTATAGACCACTTTATTTAGAATAATAATAATTTTAAAAATCCATTAATAAGAATTGCTCCTGAGTCAATCCCAGGATGGACTGTTTCATTTTAGTACCTGCAAATGTGCTTGAAACCAACCTGAGATTTCAGGGTTGGACTGGGGGAGGGGCTGTCTACTCTTAGCCACTGCCCTACAGGTCAAGAGCCATCTTAGTAACAAACATATTTCTGAGGAAAGGAAAAGATGGAGTAATTATACCTTCTAACCACGTCTAAGCACTTTGACTGGCTTAAACTTTGGCAAACTTGATTTTAGAGTTCCCTTCCATAGACAAAACTATGATCCATTCCTTTAAACTCAAAGAGTAAAACAGGTGGATCACAGGTACAATTCCACACCAGTTAATTTGAAGAGTTGGCTTATCAGTTCATTCTAGCAAAATAGTATTGAGACTGTAAAGTGCAAATGCAATCTGTTCAACATCTGTGCTTTAGAACTCTTTAATTTTATAAATAGAAAAGGGATAATTCCTTTCACCTGGGTTCAGTAGCTAAATTCAAAAGTCTTGATTCAGTAATTAAGTGGTAGCTTACAACTAAATATCTATGAACTCCTTTACAATCTTTTTTACATATTGCTATTTTTTCTTCTCCTTTTTTTCACCCCCCCCCCTCAGCTTTTCCCATAGGGTGCATGCATTCACCAGAGAGAGACAGAGAAAGGGAAAGTGAGAAATCACCCCCTGAGGGGGATGACCATGCAACCCATTCTCCTCTCCAGATTTTGGGTAAGCACATATACTCACTCAACGTCCTATTCAAGCTGCAATGTCTAGAACTCAAACCTCAGTAGACCGTGTGAGAGTCCAGGGCCTTAACCACAGTATCATCTACTGCATCCCCGTCCTTCTTTCTTTTAGTTTCCCTTCTAATCCTCTTTCTTTCTCTTCTTGAGCCAATACTGTTCCTCCTCCATCTTTCTCTTTATTTTTTTCTGTTGTTCTTTTCTTTTTTTTTCTTTTTTTGGATACCAATGGAACTATGGATATGAAGGTGATTATAAGGATAGTACCTAAGATAATTTGAAACACTAACGTAGTTAAAGAATGTATCAGTTTCTGGAACTGCCATAACAAATTGTTAGAAATTTGATTGCTTAAAATGATCAATTTTTTCTTAATTCTGGAGGCTAGATGGCAGAGGTTGAGGCACCAACACAGTCATGCTTCCTTTAAGGCACTAGGGAAGAATATTCTTTTGCCCTTTCCACCTCCTTATGGCCCCTAGGGTCCTTGGCTGGTGGCAGCATAACTCCAACCTCTACTGTGGTCTTCTCTCGTCCTTCTCTCTGCGTGTTACTGTGTCCTTTTTTCTTATAATGACACCAGTCATTGAATTTAGAAACTATTCTAAATCTAGGATGACATCATCTTTAAAGCCTTAGCTTATATTAAATTACCCTATTTCTAAATAAAATCACATTCACAGTGGGGCCAGCAGGTGGCACACTGATTAAGGCTCTTGACTTCCACACGACGACAGCAGTTTGAGTCCCAGACCTGGAAATTCACGCCAGGCCTGAGTGTATGCATGCCCCAAATCGCAGAAGAATGAAGAAGGGACTTCATCATGGCCATGCCCCTGGGGGGGGTGGTTTCTCATTCTCTTTCTCTGGTGAGCACACATGTCCTATAGCAAAAATCTCTCTTTAAAGAAATCATATTCAGGACCAGCAATTGGTGTAATGACTTCATCACTGGACTCCCACGTAGGAGACTGCGGTTCGAGTCCTGGACCCAGTGGCTTAAACTCATGCTGAGCGCATATGGGTGCGTGCCCAAGATCCTGAGAATGGAGGAGAAGGGATTGCTGTGTGGCCATCCCTCCAGGGAGTGATTTCTCACTTTCTGTCTCTCTTTTCCTCTCTGTCTTTCTGGCAAGCACACGAGCCCTATAGCGAAAACCTCTCCAAATAATTTTTTTTTAAAAAATCACATTCACAGATACCAGATGTTGGGACTTGGGGGACCTGGAGAGATATTTTTTGGGTTAGAGGGTGGAGTGAGATGTTCAGTTGGACACAGTGCAAAGGACAATGAGTAAAACTAGGCAAAAAAAAGAGAGCTCATTTCCTGGCTTATGTAGAGTATTGATAAAATCAAGTTCCATCAGTTGTACTATGGATATGAGTGAGATTATAAAGAAAATGTGGTGGTGTGGCTTATTCTCGGTGACTAGCAGCCCAAGCTCGTGGTTCATACCTTCCTCATCTTTGAAGACAGCACTGGTGGGTGACTCATTCTCACTAATAAATTCTCATTAATTCTCCCACCTTCCTCTCTACTTTTTTTTTTTTAACTTCTCATCCCCCATAGAGGAGAAAGGTGAAAAAGAAAAGCAAAGAGAAGATATTTAGTATACAATATTCTCCTTCAATTGGTATTACAAGGAATAAATACATCTTAAAATATATGTAAACTATTCTATTTATAAAGTCATATGTAATTACACTGGGCCCAACTGACAATTCAGGATAATCTCCCTAATTTAAAAGCAGCTTATCAACCTTAATTCCATAAGCAAAATCCTTTTTGTCATTTAAGGGGAGCAGAGAGAAATGAACCCCAAGGTTTAGATGCTTTTCTTAGCTAGTGATATAGAAAGTGTACATAGTTGCATTCCTAGAAATCTAAGAAATAAGGTATATCTAGATGAAGCTGTCAAAAAATACACATTATTTCTTCCTTACGTATTTCCACCTTAATCCGGAAGGATTTGAAATATTCAGGCTGTATCTTCACAAGTACACTGCCAAGAGATAAAGATCAATGGGACCAAAATTCTGCCTACTACGCTAATCTTGTATCGTCGGCTGAATGACAGAGCATAAGCAAATGCTTTGGGAAGCAGACAGGTATGAGATGAGTTCGTAAGCTTTCACTGAAAATCAAGAAGCTTAATCTGGTCCTCACAAGGCTATAGCTAACAGAATGCTTTACACTAAAGCCAGATTTTCTTTTTCAAGAGTTTTTTTTAGGAGGTCCAGGTCAACATATGAATAATTGCTGAGTTACTTGAATTTTATTCAGTGGTTCATGACTGATATGATTTTGGCCTTAATTTTTTTTAATGCTATATTACAAGTTAACCATTAACTAGATACTCTAGAAAAGCCTTAATAATGCCTTTGAGAATGTTCAATTTGGAACAATATGACTTTCTGTACTCTCACCAAATTGATATAGTTACAATATGACATATATAAATAAAAAATAATGATCTGCTTTATACAATATAAAATCAATTGAGCAGCCAGGTGGCATGGTGGTTAAGGCATTAGACTCCCACATGGCCATCCGTGGTTTGAGTCCCAGACCTGGTGGCTTGCTTTTTCACTTTGTCTCTCTCTCTGCCTCTCTCTGGTAACTGCATGTGCCATATAGCAAATTTAAAAATAATAACAATAAATAAAATTAAATAAATCATTCTTTTAAAAATCACTTAAATTTAGGGAGTGAGCTGTCAAAAATTAAAATGTAAGTTTTGGAATCAAGTGTATTAAACTAATTATTTTTTTAACTTCTTATTAAGGTCCTATAAGAAATGAGTACTCTCAAAAATTCATATTCCTTGCTATTATTTTATTTTTATTTATTCATTTTTTTACAGGTTTTTGACTTAAGGCATGTACATTCATTCACTGGAGAGAGAGAGATGGAGATAGTGAGAGGGAAAGTGAGAAATCATCCTTTGGGGATGGGGCGGGGGGTGGCCATGCCACCCTCCCTTTTCTGACATTCTCCTCCTGGGATCTTGGGCACACACACACGTGCCTGGTGTGAATTTCCAGTCACCAGGTCCGGGATTCAAACCGCAGCCAACCATGTGGTAGTCCAGCGACATTACCGCTACACCATCTGCTGGCCCCACAACTATTTTAGCAACCACATAAATCACTTTAATAATGCAATATTATTTACTTATCCAGTTCCTCTTTGTTGAGCATTTATATTTTTTCATTTTTTTAATATTAAAATGTAGGCTAGATTAAATCTCATTTTCAGGCATTGAAAATTTTCTTTTACTATTTCATATATTTTATGTATGATACTTTTTAAAAGTGTATTTATTTATTTATTTATTTATTTATTTATTTATTTTTTTTTTTTTGGAGAGGTTTTTCGCTATAGGGTGCGTGCGCTCGCCAGACAGACAGAGAGAGACATAGAGACAGAAAGCGAGAAATCACCCCCCAGGGGGGATGGTCACGCCGCAATCCCTTCTCCTCCATTCTCCTCTCGGGATCCTGGGCACGCACGCACACGCGCCCGGCGTGAGTTGTAAGCCACCGGGTCCGAGACACGAACCGCGGTCGACTACGTGGGAGTCCAGCGACATAGCCATTACGCTAACTGCTGGTTCCCCTTATTTTTTATTTATTTTTCCATGACCCAGAGACAGGAGGGACAGGGACAAAGAGAAAGACAGCACCCCCACAGCATCTTGACTCTGTGACCCACCCCTAGCCTTCAGTCAGCTCCAGTCATAGGTGTGTGCATGCCCAGAGTACACAGGACACCCTTCAGGTTAGAACTGGGAACTTTCCCATGTGGGATTGCCTCACACCTCATCTTGTTTTACTGCTGCTCCACTGTCTGGCTCTTGAGTGTGATGTTTTAAGATATGATGTTACTCGCTCCAAAGAAAATGATAGATATTTCTAGCTGTTTTCTTCAAAGAAACCAATCAACATTTCCACCAGTGGTACAGAATATCAATTTCACTGTATTTCATCAATCAACTATAATCATATTTTGAAGTATTGTCTATTTTGACAAAAGTTCCTATTTTAGATATAGCAGCTCTGTATTATGTAAGTGTCTGCCATTTAAGATTGGTTTCATGAGGCTCCCTCCCCCCATTTTTTGTTTTGTTTTATTTTAATCAGGATTCTGGGAATAAAGACAAGAGTTGATGGCTTTCTTGGGGAACTTTATATAAATATCTGCCCTAGGCTAAAAATAGTTACATCCCACAGGAAGTTGGTCAATTTAGACTTCGGAATGACTAAGTCATAGACTGAATTTTTAAATAACTATCCTTTATGTAAAAATGGTGTGCTTGAGGTCTGGATGGCGGCACAGTGACCTATATAGTGACACTCTCTCTGAATCCCTGTCTCTTTCTGGAAAACTGCCATGGTCTGTGGGATGTACCTACATGGGAAGGTCATAGTTTCATATCTGGAGACCTTCTTCAATATGGCAGGCATGCATGTGCCCATGACCCTGGGGTTGGCTAGGCTGGGGTGTATCATTGTGTCAAGACTCTGTTGGAAGCATTCTCTCCCTCTCTCTCTCTTTCTCTCTCTCCCTCACTCATGGAATAAAGAAGCAAAAAAACTTCAAAATGATTACATAAAAAATATTTACTTCAAATATTTTTACCCTTAATCTACACAATGATGTTGGAAGACATGAGGTAACATTTCTTTTCTATTTTTTTTTTTGAGAGGTTTTTGCTATAGGACACATAGGACACATGCACTCGCCAGACAGAGAGAGACAGAAAGCGAGAAATCACCCCCTGGGGGGATGACCATGCCCCGCAATCCCTTCTCCTTCATTCTCCTCTCGGGATCTTGGGCACGCATGCACACGTGCCCGGCGTGAGTTTAAGCCACCGGGTCCGGGACTTGAACCACCGTCAACTACATGGGAGTCCAGTGACATAGCCATTACGCCAACTGCTGGTCCCAGAAATGAGGTAATGTTTCTAAAAATCTTTTGATTTATATAATGGAAAGAATCATATAAAACAATGATATTATTTCTTTGGTAATAAACCTATGGTATTTATTATTTTAGCTAAAATAAAAATATTGCCAAGGAATTTGTTCTGCTTAATTTGAAACTAAGCCTAACTGCTTTTCATTTATCTTTTTCTGAACATCATGAAAAATACTAATACTTTTAAAATGAGTAAAATACACTAAAATAACAATTTTTATTAGTTCACTTATTTATAAATCAAGCATTTATTCTACACCTAAAATATGAACAGAAGTTGATTTTTTTTTTTTTTGGAGAGGTTTTTTTTTTTTTTTTTTGCTATAGGGAACAGAAGTTGATTTTTAATAGCTGTAAAATATTAAATAAATGCTTCTGAAGTCTACTTAAATTCTCTCTTGTTATGCTTATCATTTGTCAATCTATAAAGTCAAGGATGGATGGTTGTCCTATTTTTTTTTCTTTTTCTTAAATTAACTTTATATTTAAGAATAGCTTTTATATTGTACAGCATATTTAGAACAGTAAAGCAATGTTTGTTTATTTTGTTCTCTTCTTTTTTTTTTTTCTTTTGAGAGGTTTTTGCTATAGGACACGTGTGCTTGCCAGAAAGACAGAGAAAGATAGAGACAGAAAGTGAAAAATCACCCTGCCAGGGGTGATGGCCACGCTGTAATTCCTTCTCCTCCATTCTCCTCTCGGGATCTTGGGCACATATGCACACATACCTGTCGTGAGTTTAAGCCACCAGGTCCGGGACTCAAACCGTGGTCAGCTACATGGAAGTCTAGTGACATAGCCATTACATCAACTGCTGGTCCCATTAAAGCAACGTTTATTATTGACTAAAGTTTATAGATTATTGAGATTTCTTAGTTTTTACCTGGTATCCTTTTTCCATTCCAAGATTTCATCCAGGAAACTGCAGTCACCCTGTCTTCTTAACCTCCTCTTGACTAAAATAGTTTCTTAGAGTTGTATTTTTGATTATCTTGATAGTTTTGAGGAGAATCAGTCAGGTATTTTATAATATCCATTAGTTTGGGTTTGTCTGGTCTTTTCCTCATTATCAAACTAGAATTATGGGTTTTGGGGAAAAATATCACATGGGCAAAGTACCGTTTTTATCACATTATATTGAGGGTATACACTATAATATAATGGATTACTGAGGATCTCAGCCTTGATCACCTGATCAAGTGTATGTCAAGTTATTTCACTGTAAAGTTACTCTTCCTCCCCTTTCTAGGCTTTAGGAGAAGGTCAGTATGAGTCAGTTCTGTGGTCTGGCGGTTAAGGCAATAGGATCTTATATGACCAACCTTGCAATTTGAATCCCTGACTTGGTGGCTGGAGAAACACACCAAGCACATGTATGTGCATACCTAAAATCCCAAAAGGAGGAAGAGATGGAAAAGAAAGAATTTTGGCATAGCCATGTGGTCTCCCTGTCTCTCTGGCAAGTGCACATATCCTATAGCAAAAACAAAACAAACAAAAAACCAGAAAGTCACTGTGAGTATCCCACAAGTCAGGAGTGAGGTTAAGTTTCACCTCCTTGAGAGTAACCTATCTACATAAGTAAGCTATTTGGAATTCTTTTGCAAGGAAACATTATTTATTTGTTCAGTTTTTTTCTTTCTGTTAGTATGGATTCATAGATACTTGTTTTATATTTTGGGTGATAATTCAATGTGCTACTTTATTGTGTTGATAAAATTGTTGTTTGGCCTTAGCAGTCTTTCTACTGGCTCCTGTGTATGTATGTATGTATGTATGTATGTATGTATGTATGTATTGATTGATTGATTGACTGATTGATTGGAGAGGTTTTTGCCTGTGTGCTTGCCAGAAAGAGAGAGACAGAGAGCAAAAAATCACCCCCCAGGGGGCTGGCCACGCTGCAATCCCTTCTCCTCCATTCTCCTCTCGGAATCTTGGGCACGCACACACACGTGCCCGGCGTGAGTTTAAGCCACCGGGTCCGGGACTCAAATCGCAGTTGACTACATGGGAGTCCAGAGAAATAGACATTACGCTAACTGCTGGTCCCCTGGCTCCTGTGTACTTTTGACACATTCCATTACTATGGAGGTTTTTTGCTTGTTATTTGAACATTTCCTCACTTTGGGGAACTCTGAGATGCTCTAGCGCTTCTTGGATATTCCTAGGCTCAGCCATTTCTTCATGCAGCCCTGGTTCCTTTTACTGAAGGATGACATCAGAAACCAAATTCCGGGTCACACGTACCCTGGAGTAGTTTTTATATCTAAATCCATCCTATGAGAAGAAACTCATAGAATCATTATCCCAAGTGTATCTTTGATTAAGTCTCAAGATTCTTCCCTTGTGAATGTCTGCAGGTCAGAGCAAATACAGAATGCCTGTCCATAAGAGTGTGATGGTGGTTTTATGATCTCCCAACACTGCTAGGCATGAATATGTATTAGTGCATCCTATATATCATGTCCTAACTTTGTCATCCTCCTTTTCAAAAAGTTTATTTTATTTATTTTGTGAGAAGAATTTTAGTCTATTTTTGTATTGCTAATAGAAATCCCCAAGGCTGGGTGATTTATATAGGAAATAGGTGTTTATTTGCAAAATTCATGATTCTGGTGGCTGTAAATTCCAAAGTTTTAGGACTATTGCATGGTTGAGAGAAGCACAGAAAATAGCTGGTACATGCAGAGAGAGAGGTTACAGGCTCTCACTTATAGCAACCAGGACTCATGAGAACTAACCCCGTCTCATGAGAGCTGGAAGTCACTAGGTCCCATAAGACATCATTAATCTATTCACGAGACCATGAGTCAATCACTGCCCGGTAGACCTCACTACCTTCCAACATCAAATTCTAAAATATAAACTTTTGGAGGACAAACCATCTTCTAAACCATTAGAAAGAGAGAGAGAGAGAGAGAGAGAGAGAGAGAGAGAGAGAGAGAGAGAGGTATCCTTGAAAGGATTTTGTCATCATGCTATGATCTCTGTCCTTCCTACCCCTAGACCTTCCAGCCCATCAGGGTTATGGGCTTGTACCTGTACCCAGTGCATTTCAGGTCAGCCTTGGTCTGACATATAGTCTTTCATGTGGCTCCAGCATTGCAGATTGGACTGGTGCCTACTGCCTGTCCCACTGTGGCTGGACATTGGCCTAAGCAATTTATTTTACCAAACAAAACTTAATTGAGCACTTACCATGTGCCAAACACTATTTGAAGTACTAGATGCAATGCTAAACACAAGAGATGTGGTCCCTACCCTCACTGAACTTTTATTCTTTTTTTTTTAAGAGCTATTTCTTGCTCTAGAGTACATGTGCTTGCAAGAGAGGCAGAGAGAGAGAAAAAATGAGAAATGACCTTCCAAGGGGGGTAAGCATGCCACAATTCCTTCTCCAATTCTCCATTCTCCTCTTGGGATTTTGGGCATGCAAGCACATGCATTCAGTGTAAGTTTCAAGTCACTAGGTCCGGGACTTGAACCTCAATTGGTCATGTGGGAGTCCAGCAACTCAACCAACTTGTCACCTGTTGGCCCCACAGAACTTGATTCTTATGTGAAAGATAGGCAACAAACAAGTAAACAGACTTGCAGATAGTTAAAAATTGATAAAACAATAGGGTGTTGCAGATGTTTATGAGAGGTGATATTTAAATTGATGTCTGAGTGACAGGAAAATAAAATCAAATAAAAATTTTACAGATGATAATTCTGGGACACTGAGAAATAAGAGAAAAAATACAGATTTCTTTTCTTTTTCTTTCTTTTTTTTTTTTTTTTTTTTTTTTTTTTTGCAGAGGTTTTTTCTTATTGGGCGCATGCACTCGCCAGAAAGATACAGAGAGATAGAAAGCGAGAAATCACCCCCCAGAGGGAATGGCCATGCCGCAATCACTTCTCCTCCATTCTCCTCTCGGGATCTTGGGCACGCACGCACACGCCTCCGGCGTGAGTTTAAGCTACCAGGTCCAGGACTTGAACCACGGTCCACTACATGGGAGTCCAGCGACATAGCCATTACACTAACTGCTGGTCCCAAAATACAGATTTCTTAAGGCAGAAACAAACTTGATGTGTTAAAGGAGCAGACTAATAGTCAGTGGAACCAGAGATGCACAGAAACATGGAAAGTAGCCAAAGATTGAGGTAGAGATAAGATTGGCAACTTTATATGTAGCTTTGAGATGTCTGGAATCTATTCTAAGGGTGGTTGGATCCCAGTGAATGGTATTAAGCAGGGGATTGTATAATTAGATCTGGGATGCTACTTGATGAGGCAATTATAAGTGAGCAAATTGTAGCTATTAGCAATTTATCTAGCAATTACGACATGCCATGGACGCTCTTAATGACTTTACATATATCATATCAGTCATGACTTGAACTTACAGTGTAAGGTAAGTATTAATTATCCCCATTTATATTCTAGGAAATTGAGGCTTAAAGAAATAAAAAAGACAAATGAAGACCACCTAGCCAGTAGGTTAGTGGAGTTAGCATTTGAGCATTACTTAAATAGCAGCTATTTCATAGGCTATAATTAAAAACAAATAAAAGAAAATATAAAATCAGGTATACTTAGGAATGCCACATTTTGTTAAATGTTGAAGACAGGCTATACTTAAGCTGGGATTTCAACTAATATTGTGACACTTTTGGCCAATACTAGCCATAATATTTTAATTCTGCTTTCACTGGAAAAATAATTATTTTATTAATTTTATTCACTGTCATTATTTTACTCTTTTTTAAAAAAAAGTTGAAGAAAGGAGAGAGAGAGAGAGAGAGAGAGAGAGAGAGAGAGAAAGAGACACAAAGCAAGCTACAGCTGCCAGGTCTGGGACTCAAACAGCAGTCAACCATGTGAGAGTCCAGCACCCTTAACCACCACACCACCTGCTGGCTCCGAAAACAACTTCTATTCACAAAAACTTCAGGAGACATATACATTGAAAGAAGACAAAAGAACACATTATTGTTAACTAGTTTCTGAAAGCTGAAGAAAAAACTTAGCAAACTATATTGAGCCACTGTAGAGTGGCTCAATATAGAACAAAGTGTCAAAGTTAATAGCACCCCTCTGTCTAGAGAAAATAAGAGAAAGCTATTTTCCTATTCCAGTTCCTAAAACTGCCTACATGATGCCTCCTCAGGTGGGAAAATAGTTCTTAGCATAACTCCTCCCATTCTAGCTTACCGTTTAGGGTCTAATGGTCAGCACCTCCTAGGAGGTTTTAAATGTTTTACAGGAAGAAAAAGGATATAGATTATGCTCTTAGATAATGTGTGAGTCCACATGACATCCTTCAGGATGGAGACAGTTGTCAGTAATACTGACTCCTGAGAGTGGAGCTTGCATTAAAAAGATGACCCTGCGCTAGCCAGTGGCCTGGTGGTTAAGGCGTCTGGATCCCACACAGCCAACTGCAGAGTTTGAGTCCCATACCTGGCAGCTTGGAAAACATGCTGAGTTTGTGTGGGTGCATAGGCCTGTGTGCCTGAAATTCCAAAGGGAGGGAGAGATGGAGTAGAAGGCATTGCAGCCTGGCTGCCCCTTATGAGGGGGTGCTTTCTCACATTCTCTCTCTCTTGGTCTCTCTGCAGTGAATAGACCATGCACCTTCTGGAAAATGAAAGAGAGAGAAAGAGAGAGAGAGAGAGAGAGAGAGAGAGAGAGAGAGAGAGAGAGAGAGAGAGAGAGAGGAGCCTTATTCTTCCATGGAGTTTAATGTATTTTGTAGACACATTCTGCACTTTTATGTATTGAAGACTGAAAAATCCTTATAGTAAAGATACTTCCTTAAATTATTTACCTTACCTTTTCAAATATTTTTTTAATGAGAATTTTTTTTTTTTTCTATAGGAAGAGAATGCTGTGTACCCACCTTGAGAAATCTAGCTTTGTTATCACTGAGAACAGAATCAAGAGTCTGTTTCTTGAGGTAAAAGGTAAGTAAGTTTAAATAATGCCTTCTCCAGCCAGTATCTACAGTATTTTGAATGGAAAGATATGTGCATGGTTTTTTGCTTTCTCATAGTAATTATTTTTTAATGTTGATTGAGAAAACTAATACATGCAGCATGAAAATTGATTAAATTGCCAAAAGTTTCAGTCTTCAACAATGTTGGGAAGAAAGTGGTGTGTCACTGTCATATTCCTGGCACAGCAGGACCAGAAAAGGTTTTGTTCCAGGATATGAGTGACTAAGAGAATTGGAGGGAAGCAATTGCAGGCCCAGATTTTGGAGAGTAAATGACTCATCTCAAATTTAGGGTGGAGTTTTCTCACTTGCATAAGGCATAAAGAATTTTCCTCAAATTACTAAAGATTAAAAGAATGTTAAAAAACGGGACCAGCAGTTAGCATAATGGCTATGTCGCTGGACTCCCACGTAGTCGACCGCGGTTTGAGTCCCGGACTCGGTGGCTTAAACTCACGCCGGATGTGTGTGCGTGCGTGCCCAAGATCCCGAGAGGAGAATAGAGGAGAAGGGACTGCGGCATGGCCATCCTCCCTGGCGGGGGGGGGGGGGGGGTGATTTCTCACTTTCTGTCTCTCTGTCTCTGTCTGACTGGCGAGTGCACATGCCCTATAGCAAAAACCTCTCCCCCCAAAAAAAAAAGAATGTTAAAAAATAATAACTGAGCAAGATAATAATTTTTGAAGATTTAAGTAAATTAAAACAACAGATTTATAGGAAGAATTGAGTATATTATCAGATGACTAAAAAAACAGAGCTTCAATAAATAGGAGAAATTCAGGAAATGCCTTTCCATCAAGAGAACATAACTCCTCACCGATAGTGAATAAAACACCAGAGATCACAGAAATGTCAGAAAAAGAATTCAGACTATTCATTGTAACAAAATGTAATGAAATGAAAGAGAAAGCAGATAATCAATTCCAGGAGGTGAGAGAATCTTTCTAGGACTTGAAAGAGGAACTCCATAAAGAAAGAGACACACTGAAAAAGAATCAAGCAGAACTTCTGGAGACAAAAAATATGATGCAGTAAATCAAAACTTCCTTCGAAAGTATCAACAGCAGATTAGACCACGCAAAAGAAATCATCTCTGACCCTGAAGACAAAACCTGTTCTTAGTCCAAGCAACCAAAACTAACCGAGACTAATCATTTAAAATGAGGAAAATATACAGGAAATCCTAGACACCATTAAATAGCTGAGTAGCTCTATAATAGGTATTCCAGAAGGTGCAAAGATAAGTAAAGGCATAGAAAAATCTCTTTCATGATATATTAGCTGAAATTATTTTCAAACTTAAAGAGGCATACAGGCATCTAAATACAGGTAATACAAAGGAAACTAAATAGATATAAGAAGATCTTCTCCAAGGCACATCATAGCCAAATTGATTAAAAAAAAAAAAAAAAAAAAAAGATAAAGACAATATTCTAAAACTAACAAGAGAGAAATATCAAGTTACTTACAAAGGTTACCCCATTAGACTAACATCTGACCTATCAACTGAAACAACGCAGGCAAGGAAAGAATGGGAAAACCTATTTAAAAGTATGAAAAAAAAAAAAAAAAAAAAAACACAAAACAATTTCAGCCAAGAGTACTACATCTGGCAGGATTATCCTTAAAATGGGAAGGATAAATAAAATCATTCCCCACTAAACAAATGCTGAAAGAATTTACCAAAACTAAGCTTTCCAGGAAATCCTTAAGAGAATACTACACCAGGAAAACTAAAGGGAGATAAATAGAAGAGAACACAAAATAATTAGAAAAAATGAGTGTTTTTACTAAACACACAAATTAAAAAAAAATTAAGTCCACACATATCAAAAATAAGTGTTTTCACTAAACACACAAATTAAAAAAAATTAAGTCCACACATACCAAAAATAATATTGAAGGTAAGGATTAAATTTACTAGTGAAATGGTATGTGACTGTAACACACTGCAACATATAGCATAAGTGTGTAGCAGGCTAGACCGTCTAAGTTTATGGAAGTGAATTCTATACTGTCCCCACAATGTCAAAATAACCTGAGGACGCATTTCTCAGAATATATCACCCTCATTCTGCAATGCGTGACTGTACTAAGGCTTGTGTCCTCTTACCTTGGCTAAACAAAATAATATCTAAAAGTTATTAACAAAATAATGTGTTTTGTCTGAAAATAGTTTCCTTATGATATGCAAAGACAATTTAAAGAAGACTGTATGTTTTTACTACACACTCAAATTAAAAAAAAAAAATTGGTCTATTTATATTTATTTTCAACACATAGTAAAATAAGAATCTCCATAAAGGGACAGCAGGTAGCGTGACAGTTAAGGAACTGGAGCCCCACATGACCAACTACAGTTCAAGTCCTGGACCCAGCAACGTCACATGAAATTCATTTTGGACATGTGTATATGTATGCCCAAAATCCCAAAAGGAGAATAGAGGAGAAGGGATTGCAGTGTGGCCATCCCTCCAGGGACGACTTCTCACTTTCCCTCTTTCTGTATCTGTCTCTCTCCAGTGAGCACAAACACCCCATAGCAAAAATAAAGAAAAAAAAATCTCCATAAAGATAAAAATAAAAATAAACTTTTCTCTGAAAAATATTTCTCTGTTCATCCTTTCTATCCTCACATCCGATTGCTCTAACTTTTCCTTTCCTTCTTTTTTTGCCAGAGAAAGACAATAAGGCAGAGGGAGAAGGAGAGAGCACCCCCCAATAGAGCATGGTCATGCTGCAATCCCTCTCCACTTCTCCATCCTGTCAGGATTTGGGGCAGGAAGACACTGGCATGTGGCATGATTGTTAAGCTTCTGGGGCCGGGATTCAAACCAGGGTTGACCTTGTGTGTTTCAGCTTTCTTAACCACTAGGGCACAGGGCTTCCTACCGTTTCTTTAGCATAGTATTATGACAAATAGAGCACGTAAATGTATAGATTATGATTTACTAAGAGCTAATGTCAAAGTATAAAGGAACTTTCAACAACCCTGCAGTTTTTGTCGCACTGACATTGAAGAATAATGCTGTTTACTGAACATTTCTCAAAACACTATGGTTGTTCTAGACTTTATTACATACACTGAATTTGGAATATTACTTGACCCTCTAAATTCAGCACACTTTAATTAGCTCTTACTTCCAGATTTAATATAACTACCTTGAAATAAAGGATCAATATGAGGGGTCTTTTAAAAGCTTAGGGAAAATGCATATTATCAAAAAACTGTATGAATTTCAGAAAAGTGTTTGCACTAAAAGAAACTCATACTTTAATTTCATTTTGCACATACTTTTTGAAGTTCTCACATTTTTTCTTAAAAATACTATACATAAATTATAACACACATATCTTCCATAATATATTACTATGGTGATTTTGAGTAATACGGATTGGTTTTTCATAGTATTTTCTATATCCCTCTATCTATAGATAAGGAGGATTTAAAAGTTTGTAGAAAAACAGAATTAAAGCACAAGGGTTTTTTTGGTGCAAAATTATTGTGAAATTCATGCATAGTTTTTTTTTTTTCAAAATACTTATTTTGAAAACCTCTCATATATAAATATATATATAACTGTACTATATATATTTTCTCCATGTGTATACACACACACACACACACACACACACATATACACACACACACACACATATATATATATATATATACATTCATGTACATATATGTAAATATATATCTCCAATTTTTCAGAAAGCAAGTTAATTTAACTTTTAAGATTATTTGTTTATGGGCCAGCAGGTGGCTTGGTGGTTAAGGTGCTGGACTCCCACATGGCCAATGGCTGCCTGTGTCCTAGACCTGGCAGCTTGCTTTCTCAGTTTCTCTTTCACTCTCTGTCTCTCTCTGGTGAGTGTATGTGCCCTTCAGCAAATTAAAAACAATAATCATAAATAAAATTGAATAAGTAACAGGTTTATTTATTCAATATATAGCTACACAATAATTTTTTATGTAACCAAAGGTGCTGTTTAAGGTACTAAAGGTTAACAAAGAAGCATGTGAAGGACTTAAATTAATTGATCTTTAAGAAAACACTTGCAAGCTTTTAGTGTTACATGTGTGAAGAAAACAAAAACCAACTCTGAAATCAGTAATTTTGTTTGGCATCAAATAAGAAAACCTGAAAATGATGGTGGAAGAGGCAGCAGTAACGGCAGTAATTGATTCATAAAATAAGACAGAGTAAATTTTTATTTACATCCCTATGTAAATATTTGAGAGCTGTCTACAGTAAAACGAGGTCCTAGGGTGGTCCAAAAAAGAAAAAAAAAAAAGAACCATAACCTGATGTAGAATGTAATTGAAACAGAAAGCATGTCTTTTCTATATTAGGACATGATACTGAACATGTGCTTATATTAGGGAATCAGGTGGGACTTAGAGTTTACATTACTTGTACAATCAGAAAGTTGTGGGATTTTCAAGCTGCAATCCCATGGGGGAAAAAAAAAAAAAAACCTGAATGCAATGATGAGCTGTAAAGGATGTTGTGCAAGAAAAGAAACAGACCCCAGTCCTTGCTGCTCTGCTCCCTCGGGATAAGCACTGAGATAACGCAATCACAGTCAGGATTTAATGCCAGAGAAGGTCTGTTAATTCTTGTATATTCCATGGATACAGATTTGTCTCTTTCCCAAACCATGCTGTGGGTTTCTCAAAAACCTCTGTTATTTGTCACAATAGATGCCAGGCAAATGAAAGTATGTAAATAGAATAATGGCGTGGCTGCAGTTTTATTAGTTTTTACACAGGACATTAATAATAACCATATTATTTTTCTACCATACATTTTTGTTTGCTTATCAAAGAATATTAGGATAGATACTAGAAAAATAGTCCTTTAGTCTCCTCAAGGGATTTTTGAGCACACACGCACAGGCACCTGCATGATTTTCAAGTCACTGGGTCCAAGACTTGAACCAGGTAGTGTGTCATGTGGGATCCAGTTCCTTTATGTCCCCAAAGTTTTGGTTTTACTTTTTTTCATAATAAGAATATAAGAAATTTAAAAATATTTGCTTTAATATACTTTTTAAAGTTTCTTTCTTTCTTCCCTGAAAGAGGAAAAAAGAGAAAAAGACATTGATGGAGAAAGAATCACCTCCAACAGGGTCTTCACACCACAATTCTCCCCAGCCTCAGTGAGTCAGGACCAAGGACATGTGCATAAGTGCTCATCAGGCACAGGGAGACTTCAAGGCACAAACCTGGGACCTTCCCACATGGCCCTAGCATGGCGGAGTGCCACAACACTCTGTGCTATGATGGCTAGCCATATTCAGAATGCTTATGTATTAGAAGCAAATATGCAAGGTTGGCCCATAGCACTGTGGTTAAGTTCTGTACATAGGGAGCTGGATCCCACATGGCTGACCACAGGTCAAATCCCAGACCTGGTGGCTTGAAAACACACTGGGCACATGTGTATAGGTGCCCCTGGTCTTAATAGGATGGAGAATTGGAGGAAGAAGGGACTGCAGTGTAGCCATACCTCATTGTGAGGTGTTTTCTCTCTCCCTGTTCCTCCTTTTCATGAGTACACATGCTTTCGAGCAATGGAACAAAAAAATAAAGGTGCATTCAGTGTGTTTCATGGTTATACTGTATGCTCTAGGATTTGATCAAACAGTTGTTTCTTCTTCCCCTTTGCTAATAATGTTGCAAGAGGATTAATTCACTGTCCTGGTACTTATTGGATCCCTCAGTTCCAGCAGGTGAGCTGCTCCTTTATACAGACTATAATAAACCAAGACAAGGATAGACCCTGACTTAAAAAAAAAAACTTAAGAGTCTAAATGAAATATTCTTGAAAACAAAACTAAACAAAACAAAAACCTATAAATAGTGCCATAAAATAAAATGCTAGAAAATAGAACAAAAAGGAATTGGATGATATGCATTAAAATGAAATATTTTGGGGACCAGCAGTTAGCATAATGGATTTGTCGCTGAACTCCCATGTAGTCGACCACAGTTCGAGTCCTGGACCTGGTGGCTTAAACTCACGCTGGGCCTGTGTGTGTACGTGCCCAAGATCCCTAAAGGAGAATGGAGGAGAAGGGATTGTGGCATGGCCATCCCCTCAGGGGCGGGGGGTGATTTCTTGCTTTCTGTCTCTCTATCTGTCTCTGTCTTTCTGGCAAGTGCACGTACTCTATAGCAAAAACCTCTCAAAAAATATTTTTTTGATATGTATTCATTCTCCTTACATATAATATATTTCTGTGTTGTGTGTGGTATTTCGTTTTGGTTTGGTTTAGAAAGGATCTCCATCCTCCTGCCTCAGACTTCTGAGCAGCTTGGATGATAGGTGTATGACACTGTTCCTGGCTTATTAAGGTAGTCTGGGAATCAAACCTGGGCCTCCCATGTGGCCTCAGCCTGCTAAACAGAGTCCGGCATGCCCTACCAAGGTTAGCCTATGATGTAAAAGCACATATTCAATTATAACCTAAGAATACAATAAACATCCAGGTAGATAATGTTTATTGTGCATATTAATTGTTTCAAATCAAGACTTTGGTCATTTAAGTGATCAATTATGAATAAAGTGTCTAATATCTATTTTGGTTTCTAAGGGTATGGAATAAAGCACATAGTTATTTAGTAATCTCAAAGTCATTTTTCCACAGAGAACTGCATTGACTTTCTGTTCTCATTCAAGCACTATTAAGGTGTTGCTTGCGATCCTAAAGCTTTATTGTCTGAGTCTCGCTTACCTGAGGGACCACTTATCTTCATTCTACAAGTAAACTTTGCAGTCATTCTGCTGACAGGTCCCCTGCCTCAATTCCAAGGGGCTGAGGAGGCAGTAGCACTAGAACAAACTGCTTGAGTTCTGGTGATCCCATTCCTCTGCCTTCTCCACCCAACTGATATTCTCAAATGAGAGAAGGGAGTGCACTGCTGCGTAAATAACACGTGTAAACACGCACGCACACACACACACACACACACACACACACTTTTACTCAGCTTTATTTTTAATAAACAATGCAAAAATATTCTCTCTTAGGTATCTGTGAACATTGACACTAAGTATATTAGATACTGTTTGCTAAAATATATTATTATTTAAATAATGTCAGAAGCTGACTTATTAATGTTATTTTCAAAAGACACAAAACACAGTATCAGAGAAATTTGCCAATAATCAATTTACACCAGTTCTAGAAAAACAATGTGTAATGCTAACCATCTCCCACAAGTAATGATTTTCAGAGATTGTGCTTTAAGTAATATTTTTAAATAACCTCATATAGGGGCTGGCAGGCAACCTGGTGGTTAAGGCACTGACTCCCACATGGCTGACTGTGGTTTGAGTCTCAAACCTGGTGGCTTGCTTTTTCACTTTCCCTCTCTCCTCTCTGCCTTTCTCCGGTCAAATTAAAAAATAAAAATAAATAAATATAATTAAATAAATAATTCTTAAAAAAAAAAAAAAAAAAAAACTCACATAGGTAACTAGGTGGTAGGTAAATTTATGCAGTATTTTTGCTTCAATACTTAAAAATATTGATAACCAAACCATATAACCCTAATTCATCTAAAAAGTTAGAAAATTCTAGAATTATGATTTAAAGATTATATGATTGATACAGCTGTCCCAAGCATTTTATGTCAAGACTATAAACAAGAAAGAAATCAATACTCTCAATACTCTTTTAAAAACGTAATATAGAAATTGGTGGGTTAGTCCATGGCTTGGTGGTTAAGGCAGCTGGATTCTACACGGCTAATCATATGGTTTGAGTCCTGGACATGGTGGCTTAAAAAAAAAAATATGTCATGTGCCTGTATGTGCTGAAAATCCCCAAGGAAAGAGAAATGAAGAAGAAAGGATTGCAGAGAGGCCATGACCCATGCAAGAGTGCTTTCTCACTCTTCCTTTCTCTCTGCCTCTCTCTAGCAAGTGCACGCACCCTCTGGCAAAATTTTAAAAAGAAAGAAATTGGTGTAGCAATTTTACTCTTTAGATTAAGTGAATTGTTTCTATGAAGTTGCTGTGCATTTCTATGCTTCTGTTTTTCATATATCAAGTGTACTCAAGACTATTTTGAACTTAAACTTTGAACATGTTACTTAAAAGTGAAAAAAAAAAAAAACTCTACAAATGGTCTATGGTGAACAGCAGGAAATACCATTTCTATATTCCATAGAATACTCAGAAGCTGAACAATGTCATATACATATATATTGCAGTGTTCTAAAAGACAGTTTTAATTAAATTGAGGTTTTTCTCTCCATAATTCCATTGGCTATCAGGACACTAATTGATGATTATCCTGATTGCCCAGTTCCTACAACTGACCCCAGGGCATTTTGGTGTGCCCTTCTTTACCTTAAACAAGTATTTTCCAAGTAGAGTTACCAAAGTTTTAGGACTACAAAGCAAATGTCAATTTTGGTTTTGTAGAAAGATTTACCTCTATACTTAATTACCTCCACCATCTACTCTATCTCTGTTGAACAAAATCAATTTATTTCACTTCCATGGTTATTGCTTACAGTACAGTGAAGCATGACAGAATAAAATGAAACACCAGGAACAAACTGTAAAGGAGGTCAGACAAATAAAGAATATAAATAATAGGTGGCCATGCATAGATATTGTGTAATGATATTTGTATTTTAAATTTTATGCCTCAATATCTGACTCGGCTGCCCCCACGAAAATGATTAAATCTCATTTCCAACTTGCCTATTTGATTAAAATTCAGTTTAAGAAATAGTGAAGTAGAAATTTTAGCCAAAGGGAAAATAATTTTATTCCTGGACAGCTAAACATATGGGATTATAATTTCTGATTGAAGACCAAGGGAGTCAGGCTGGCCCCATACCTTAGTGGTTTGGGGAACTGGATCCACATGGCCAACCATGGTTTGAGTCCTCCCTGGCAGCTTGGAAAACATGGCAGGCATGTGTGCATGCGAGCCCCAAATCTTGACGAGACAGAGAAATGAAGGAAAAGGGATTGAGCATGACCACATCCCATCGAGGGGTTGTTTCTCCCTTTCTTTGCCTATCTCTTTCTAAAAAGCATACATACCCTTTGACAATTAAAAAAAGAAAGAAGTGGAAAAAAGAAAAGGAAAAGAAAGTCAAGGCTGGACCTGATGTCCTTCATTCTTCTCTGCGTCAACAGATTAAGTCTGAGACTTGGGCAGGTATCTTATCTTGTAGAGATATAATCATCAGAATTTTATTGTGAAAACTGAGGGAGTCACATCTGGAATGCTACAAATCAAAAAGGTATGATGACACTTCTGGAAGATGACTCTGACTGTTCTGTGGATTAGTTCCATGAGAACCAAGATGAGCGGAGAAACTTGTTAGGTGGCTGATACAGTCATCGAGATTTTTTTCAATGTTGCTGAATTGAACTAGAGTAATTATAATAATCACATCAACATACCCTATAAGTTATTTTTGTCATGGTCATTTTACTGATGTGGATACTGAGATAGAGCGGTTAAATGACTTACCTATGATTATACAGCTAATAATAAGCAGAGCCAGAATTTACATATAGGGAGTAGAAGTCTAGAGCCCTCTCTGTTACACTGTTTCTAAGACTGGGGATGGAGATCAATTTAGGTTCAGGTGTAATTTGTAGGTAGTATTAGGAATTGGTCACTAAAAGGATTCAACACCTGATGGATAACTATGGGGTTAGAACTGGGAATCTTCATCATCTATTGTGCTGCTAAAGCCATAGAAGAGAACCAGGGCACCAGAAGATGACAAAGTGACACTATGCTCTGTGACGTTGACCCACATGGGAAGGTTCCAAATTTGTGTGCAGAGACATCCCTGAGTATGTTGGGTGGTGCTCTGGAGCTTTGTTGAGGTGTCAATAACTAGTTGTTGGTGTTCTCTCTCTCTCTTTCCCCCTCCTCTCTCCCTCTCTCCTTCTCTCTGTGTCTCTCTTGCCCATAGAAAAAAGAGAGAAAACTACCTCTAAAAATGGTACCCTAGAAAATCCGAATATTTAAAGTCCGATAGAAGAAGAGGAGCCTGCAATGTTTAGTGTAGAAACAATGTCACTGAAGCCTTGGGAGATAGGGTTTCAAGAAGAAGGTTGTCGACACATCCAACGTCTACAGAAAGTATAATAAATACACGGTGAAAACTGCTTGTTATTTTTTTATTTAATAACAAGGAGGTCATTGGTGACCTTACAAAGAAAGATTTTTAGATGGTAGTTTAGGTCTGATTTAATTAGGTCTAGTTAGATCTAGCTGTGGATTTGAAACTGAACCCCGTGATTTATATCTTGGAGAGTAACAGGAAAGAAAAAGAGTATAAGTACTTGTATATGATAAAAATAGTTATCACCTGGGAAAGCTAACTAAGAGATTTATTGGGAGAAAGAATGAAATACCAAGAAAGAATAGAAAAGAAAATACTGAGTAGTATTTTTAAAAGAGGAGGGATAGAGGGCCAGCCATTGGTGTGGTGGTTAATGCAATTGGATCCCACATGGCCAATCATGCAGTTCAAGTTCCTAGTCCTGGGGGCTGGAAAAACATGCTGGGCACGTTGGTGTGTGTGCCCAAAATTCTAGAAAGAAGGAGACGTGGAGAATAGATGCACGGCCAGCCCTCAAAGGGAGTGCTTTTTCACTTTTCTTTTTTCTCTTTGGTGAGAGCATATGCCCTCTGGAAAATTAAAAAAGAAAAAAAAAAAAAAGAAAAAGAAAAAAAGAAGAAGAGAAAGAAAAGAGAGATAGAGAAGATCTAGAAAATAGAAAATAACTGATAAAAGAACACTACACTGAAGAATCCAAAGGAACCATGACATCTGAATTATCCGAGAAAACTGTCTTGCTGAAATTTAGACAAAATGGAATTGGTCACACATTCTGTCTGCTCTCAGGAATTTATCACTTTTGAAACATAAATTCTATTCCTTTCCACCTTTGTATTATGTTACTTGGTGTTCCCAAATAAGGTCTGAAGTGACAGATATTTTTGTGCAGAAAATAGCACTAATTCCCATATACAAGACAACTTTAAAAAGTTCATGGTAGATATGTGTAATTGAAAAACTATGTATGGATTTCAATTTTTTTGCACCAAGATGAATTTATTTTTTAATCCCATTTTTTTTTCCATGAACTTCTTCGAGTCCCCTTGTTGTGTATGTCAGCGTGTGGGAGTGCATGTGATTATATGAAAAGGATCTGAGTTGTAAAAGTTAGGGTTATGTGCTGGATTTTACAACATATGCTTTAAAAATAATAGTTAATGGAAGTCTGTTTCCAGACTTATAAAGTTTTGAACCACACTGTTTTCTAAATACTCAATTTGGTATGCAGCTTTATGACAGGAAGTTGGCCTTCAGAGCAGGAATGTACGTAAACAAAGAAATGAGGCTCAAAGAAAAGTTTAGTTAAATGAAATCCTGGAGAAGGCCAGCCCCTGCCCCAAGCTTCTTTCTGTATCTTGATTATTTGCAGATGTTGCACATGAAGCTAGAGACGAAACTCAATAGTTAACCTCTCTAAAACTCCCAAGGCAGTTCACAGTCAGCCCTGAGTGTTGACCAGCTAAACTAAACAATGAGAAGGAAGTAAGAAATCTAATGCCATCCTGCTTCAAGATGCAAGAAGTACTTTTTTACTCCCCCAGGAATCAAAGTTGAAGACTGAGCTTTTAAAAGAACGATTTTAAAAACTGAGGAATAGAGCTGCCTGGAATCCTCACTATCCCCATGATGAGTTAAAAGTTGTAGTTGCTTGGTCCTTTGACATTATTATAAAATCACATGCCCACTGAGCTTTAAATCCTATTGTCTTGCCAGAAGTGTGTGCAGTTCCTCCTGGCTGTAAAAATGCTAAGATGCCAAGGGCTACAAGTTGTCTTATATAAAGTGATGGAAACTTTATAGGATCAAACAGATAAGAAAAAGAAAAAAAAAAAAAAGATGATGACGTGTTTGTCAGTTTTAGAAACTGTCTTCATGAATGAAAGCCAAAATGTCCTAGATTCTGCAGTCCTGTCTAATCCAAACATACAGCCCCATTCTTCTGGAAACTAAGAGCCATTTCCTTTTTCCCAAGTTAAGTAATGAAAGGGGTCGGGGAGCACACCCAGGAAGACAAGGCTGCTATTGCATTATTGGACCACTGCTTGTGGACATGCCTGGGACTAATGGAATAGTGGAGGTATAGACTGTTTGGGAAATGGTTCCTGTCGGTGCCCACAACCCCTAGAATTAGCCCTAGGAGAGACGCCATTGGGATCACTAGTTTGTTGAGACTGCTGTAGAGAGCATGGCTACTTGAGACCACCCAGACCCTAGCACTCTACTGGCAGATTCGGAAAGGTGAACTCTCAGGGACCTGGCAATGCCTAAGGGTGCTGGTCAGAGTGAACCACCATGCAGATGGCACAGCAGTTATGTCACTAGACTCCCACATGGCCGACCACAATTCGAGTCCCGTACTCAGTGGCTTCAAAATCACACTGTGCATGTGTGTATGAGCACCCAAGATCCTGGGAAGAGAATCAAGGAGAAGGGACTGAGGCGTGCCCCTCCTCCCTGGGCAGTGATTTCTCACTTTCTTTCTCACTGTATCTCTCTCTGGTGAGCACACACACCCTAAGGCAAAAACCTCTTAAAAACAAAACAAAACAAAACAAAAAAAACAGAAAACTAAATAACAGCGTGAACCACCATGTCTCTGTGTGGAGCCTGTAGACAAATTGTTGGAACAGTGGGCCTGCACAGTGGCTGGGAAGGTTGCAGCTGTCAGAGAACAAAGAATCTGTGTTCTTCTCTCATTTATCCCTGAGAAGTTGCATTGAGAAGAGGGAGTAGGAAGAGGCGTGAGAGCCACATCATACCCATCCCACCTGGTAATCATTGAAACTTCAGCTTATATTTAACTGTGGGAGGGGGGGTGGTTTGACTATGAAATGAAGTTATCAAATGAACAGGGATGAATTTTTTTAATAATTATTTATTTATTCAATTCAATATTTATTATTTTTTAATTTGACCAGACAGAGACAGAGAAAGAGAGAAAGGAAAAGTGAGAAAGCAAGCTGCCAAGCCTGGGACTCGAACCCTGGTTGGCCATGTGGGAATCCAGAACCTTTAGCAACCACTCCACTTGTCGGCCACCGAATGGGGTTGAATTTTATAAACAAAGAAGACCAAAGAACTGAAAATAGATGAAAAACAATGAGGATTGGGCCAAAGAATTACTAACCTCTGTGGCCTTTATCCACCAAGAATATGAGTTTCAATATTTTATAGATGTGGAATGCTACTGAAAAAAAATAAAAAGACTTGATGTTTATAACCTGGTATTCTGAGAATGTTCAATCTGCTCATCTCATATGACAGCTCAGATTTGGAAATGAAGGCTTTAGACTCTCGCATTATTATAGAATCTCATTTTAGCATTTCCTGTTTATTCACAGAAAATAATGCATTTGTATGTCTGGATATTTCTTTGATCTTTTGCAAAAAAAAAATACATATGTGTACACACACACACACACACACACATATATATATATAAAACTTTTAAAAGTACATTTACTACCTTTCTCACTGTTAACATACTAAAAATTCCCAATATCTGGGTTTATTGACAGTTAAAATCTCACGCTCTACTAACTCGCCCATAGTCAATTTAGTTCTAGTTCCATAAGCATTTGCACAGTCCTTTTTTAAAAAATATTTTACTTTATTTATTTACTTATTTTAATCTAACCAGAGAGGGACAGAGTGAAAGAGAGAGAGAGGGAAAGTGAGAAAACAAGCTACCAGGTCTGAGACTCGAACCACAGTCAACCATGTGGGAGTCCAGTGTCCTCAGCCACCACACCACCTGCTAGCCTCTGCACAGTGCTTTTGTACATGCACATGCACACACATATGCACGCATATACACACACATAGTCTCTCTTCCCTGCTTTCAAACTCACACATGCAGTTTTAAGCTCTACTTCGTAGAGACAGGGTCCTTACAGCACCATGGGAGGAGTCAATGCACATGCATTATGGAACTTGACCACAATAAGTAATAACCTAGCTTGGTTTCGATGTTCTTTTTCTGTCAGGAAAAAAAACTACCACAGGAAGATTGGCACCATTATTGAGATGAGACCTTTCTCTACCAGGGCTTAATCTTACTAAATTAGTTGTTTTTCTATTTCTTGTGGAAAGAAATAAAGAAGGAAGGAACAGAGAGAAAAACAACTAGAATATTTAATGTTATATTGACCAAAGTTGAGGTCAGAGCCAAGAGGTGAAGGGAATGGTCACAGACCAATCCATGTCTCTAGATGACCTCTCTCGATAACCAGACCAATGACCAGGGGCAAAGGTCAAAACTGAGCCTCAAATGTTTGCTTTTGGTCTAAAAGATAAAAATATTACAATAAGGATTTATTATTTTAATTCTTTTCTTTAATTAATATTTCACTTCTAGATAGATACTTTAGGTTTTCTTGTAATTATCTACACACAGTTTTTCCATGTGATGGATATGAAATACGTACTTTCATTAATGTTATTTTTTTGATAACACATCAAGGTTAATTTTTTAAATATAATTCAATTTGTTGTAGGTGAGTTCTCATTAGTAAGAATATCATAAGGATGTCACTTTTATTGTGACTATTTCTATCTCCACTAGCAAAACCTATTGAGAATAGCAGACTCATTGAAGTTAGAAAATGGTACAATTGTAAACGGAGGATCTTTCTTTCTCTCTTTCTTTCTTTCTCTCTTTCTTTCTCTTTTAATTGCCAGAGGGCACATACACTCACCAAAGGAGAAAGTGAGAGAAAAAGAGGCAGAAAGCATCCCTAAGTGGGGCAGGCCACGTGCAATAGATTAGGCTTGTAACTCTAGCTGACGAGGAGGTTGAGTCAGGTAGGTCTCTGCATGAGGAGACCTATTAAAAATACCTCTCTCTCTCTCTCTGTCTCTCCTTCCCTATCTCTCTTTACTAAAAAAAGAAAAGGGGAGCTCAACTTTATAATGTGACGGTCATGGGGAAGGCAGGCCTCGTAAGTAATGATAACTCACAGAGATTCAGTAGGGGCAGATTTACACTGGGAGAAACAACTGGAAAGGCAGGTTTTAATTCTAAGTGTCCTCTCCTCACCGGAGCATGACTTAGGAGGCAAAGTGGAACACTGTGAATTCTCGAGAAACGTTCATTCTTCTTAGAAATTAGAAATTTGGCAGCAAGATTTGTGAGTTTCAGAATTGGAGCTTCACTGACAGTGAGGACTGAAAATGCTATCTGTATCATCAACATAGAATAAATATTTAAAGCTATGAAAATGCACAAACTCTCTGGGGGACTGAACTTAAATGGTCACATGTAAACACAGAGCCACGGAGAAACTTAGATAGATGGGCAAGGAAGAAGGACAGAGGAAAGCAAAGGGGACAGAGTAGGAGAAAACACAGAACCTGAAGAGACACCCAGTTTCATGCCGTATCAGCACGAAAGGAAGAGACAATTACAAGGAGACATCTATTAGGTAAAGATAATGGAGAATCAAAATAGACAGTTGGACTTTGTGATTTTGTTGAGAGAGATTTTTTTTCTATAAGGCACGTGCGCTCGCCAGAAAGACAGAGACAGAGAGACAGAAAGCCAGAAATTACCCCCTCAGGGGGCATAATCTCCTTTTGGAATCTTGGGCACACACGCACACAAGTCTGGTGTGAGCTAATAAGAAAATTTTTTATAAACTTCCAGACTCATTTTCAGTGGCTTCAAAGTGGAAAATGAAGTTTGTTTGTTTGTTTGTTTTTAAGAGATTTTTGCTATAAGATGTGAGTGTTTGCCAGAAAGACAGAGAGAGACAGAAAGCAAGAAATCACAACCCCCCCCAGGGGGGATGGTCACATCGCAATCTCTTCTTCTCTCAGAATTTTGGGCATATATGTACACACATCTGGTGTGAATTTTATGCTGCCAGGTCCAGGACTTGAACTACAGTCGACCACATGTGAGTTCAGGGATATAATGATTAAGCCATCTGCTAGCCCTGGAAAACGAAATTAAATTACACATGTATTCTTTCTTTTTTTGTTGTTCAACAAATATTTCTTGAGCAGTTGCCATCAAAAAGTTCGTGGAATATACATATTTAAAACAAACCAAAAAAACCCAAACATGGATTACAAAATGTTTTGCACCAAAATAAATTTGTACTTTAATTACATTTCCCACAAACTTTTGAGGTCCTCCTTGTTAATGTTTTTTCACGTCATTTATGATGAACCTTTAGAAAGCCCCCTCATCCTCGAAGTTCCAGCAAGTTTCTGTCTAGCGGGTATGTAAACTGTCCCCTCCACTCTTCCTTAATGGTGCATGAGCTCTTGTGACCGTTCAGTGCAGAACACTTTCGGATGAAATGATCTTATAAATTCCTATCTTTGGAACTCTATTTTGACCCCAGTTAGGGGAAAAAAAATAAGGATCTTTATTAAATTTCTACTAAAGTAGTTTAGAGAAAAATTATTGTAGCTTATAGGTAAGAAGGCTTTTATTTTTACTCATGCATTTACAGTAACAATTTCAGAGAAGGACCTTTGCTGACGGCCTCCTGTAATTTCTTACGTGGTCTGGTTTGGTAAAATATGACAGGCCAGTAGGACGAGTAGCAAGGTCTAATTTTCATGAATATCCCTGTATTTCCTGGAGCAAGTGCCCCTGTGCAATGGAGGCTTCTTAACCTCCAGGTCAGTGTTGTCAAAGACACTGAAATTTTCTGGAAAAGAGGGAATAAGGAGGAACAGTTTGTTTGAAACAGTTACATTTATTTTAAATATAACCAAGATTATTTTATTTAAATGACCTTCTGGTTCAGACTCTTAAGAGACTTAGGTCAGGCTCCTCTGCCAAAGAATGTTTATTTCATTTCTTCATTCATTATTTAGCACTTTGCTCAATAAATATTTCCAGGATGAATAAAAGTAATCTTGAAAATGAACAAGAGACAAGGTTTTTGTGTTTTTTTTTTTTTAGATTTTGGTAGAGGGCATGTGTAGCTTGCCAGAGGGAGACCGGCGGAGAATGAGAAGTCACTCCCCAGAGAAGATGGCCACGCCTCCATTCTTTCTCCTCCAGTCTTCTCTTCAGATTTTGGGCATGCACACACATGTGCCTGGCATGTCCTTCAAAATACCAGGTGCTGGACTCAAACTACAGAGTCAGCCATGTGGTATCCGGCTGTCTTAACCACCATGCCATCTAGCTCACCGGACAAGGTTATTTTTAATGGTCCTTATTTTCTTTTTATTTTAAAGCTTATTTATCTCATTAGAAAGAGAGAAAGAGAGAAAAAAATATTCCCCAACTGATCTTGTCATCCCGTATCACTCCTCCACCCCTCCAGCCAGAATCACAGGTGTTCTTGTGGGTACATCTGTCATGGTCAGGTTGACCCAAGATCTGAACCCCTGACCTTCCCACATGCTGCAGCATCCTTAGTAGTTGGATGCCACTTGCATTATTGCAGCTAGGCCAATGGTCCTCATTTTCTAAAGTGTAGTCATACAATAAATTAGTAACTACTGAGACCATCAGTTCATGTGGTAACTATGTCGCTGGACTCCCATGTAGTTGACCGCGGTTCAAGTCCCGGACCTGGTGGCTTAAACTCACACCAGGCACGTGTGCATGCATACCCAAGATCCTGAGAGGAGAATGGAGAAGGGATTGCAGCATGGCCATCCTCCTGGGGGTGGTGATTTCTCGCATGCACCCTATAGCAAAAACCTCTCTAAAAAAAAAAAAACAATAGTAACTACTTTTAAATACTATGAAGTATCTAAATACTCAAGAAAAATAAAAGAAGATAAGACAAAAGTAAAGTATGTATGGAGAATGGGGCTAAGCAATGGCTTACTGCACAGTATATAGTTGGGGAAAGAATCTCTGAAGCAGTGATATGGGAACTTGGTCTTGAATGGTGTGGAGAATGGCCCATGAAAAGATCTGTAGGTAAACTGTGCCACCAAAAAGATTCAGCAAGATTGAGCTGGAGTGCTACTAATGCCTCATGCACTGGGGCTTCGCTATTATTTGAGATTTTATTTTGGGGGGTGATGGAAAGTCACTAGAGAGTTTTGAACAAGAAGGCAATACTGACTGTATTATTATTTTTTAAAATATCATGCGGCTACTTTGTGCAAAGTAAACTGAAGTGCGACAAAAGTCAGATGAGAATCTGTCAAGAGGCTGCTGCAGGTGGCCAGAAGGTAATGTGGTGGTTAAGGAACTAGATCTCACATGGCTAATTGCACCATTTGAGTCCTGGATCTGGGGGCTTGAAAACTATGCCAGGCGTGTGTGCACGTCTGCCCAAAGTCCCAAGAGGAGAATAAAGAAAAAGGAATTGCAGTGTGGCCATCTTCCCCCCAGTGTGACTTCTCACTTCCCTCTCTGTCTGTCTCTCTCTGCTAAGTACACGAGCCCTATAACAAAAATCGAAAGAAAGAAAGAAAGAAAGAAAGAAAGAAAGAAAGAAAGAAAGAAAGAAGAAAAGAAAGAAAGAAGAAAAGAAAGATAGATAGAGACTGCTGCAGATACACAGGAAAGGGTAAACTGAACTAAGGTGGTAGCTATGAAGGGGCATGAGTGGGCCAAGTCCAGATGTGAAACATAATTGCTAGTAAGTCGAGAGTGCAAGTCTATTATTATCTTTTGGAACAGATTTTATTACAAATAATAGGAGAGTAGGTTTCTTTATTCCAGTGAGGTGATGACTGAGCCAAAGCAGAAAAAACTATAATCATGTGAACATGAGTCAATAGAAGAGAGTTACAAAAACGCGTGGACAGACTATGGGAACGGGGGGGTATATGGAAAACCTTTGTACCTTCTGTTCAATTTTTTGTGATCCTTAAATGGCTCTAAAATATAAAGTATTTCTTTTTTAAAGTAAGACAGAGTTCTCTTATTTTCGTGTTAACCGGAAAAAAAAAAAAAAGACATCAGAGGGTGAAAAAACTACATCAACTCCAGGGTTACAAAGGCCTTTGGATTTTCAGACCTTAGAAAGAAGCAATATTGTGTTATCTTCCTGTTCTTTTTTAAAATTTTAACTAAAGATATTTCTTTAAAATAGCAAAAATAAGTCTTTTGAAGTTTACTTATTTAATTGTATTTCTCTTCGTTTGAGACAACCCAATAGTTGTCTTCATTTTTCTTGCCATTTATTGGACCAATGAGAGTGTCATCTTACTCCCTCCACATGGCCCTATCTTTTAAAGACAACAAACTTCAGGACCAGCAGTTAGCGTAATGGCTATGTCACTGGACTCCCATGTAGTCGACCGCGGTTCGAGTCCCGGACCCGGTGGCTTAAACTCACGCAGGGCGTGTGTGTGTGCGTGCCCAAGATCCCGAGAGGAGAATGGAGGAGAAGGGATTGCAGCGTGGCCATCCCCATCCCCCCTGGGGGGGTGATTTCTCGCTTTCTATCTCTCTCTCTCTGTCTGTCTGGCGAGTGCACGCGCCCTATAGCAAAGAAAAAACCTCTCCAAAAAAAGAAAAAAAAAAAAAATGACATCAAACTTCAAGATTACGTGTTATAATATTAATTTTGCAGTCATTTTTGTACTTGCTGAATTTTTATAATTATTCTTTACTAACATTTGTTATATCAAATTGAATTTCAAATAAACAACAGGTTTTTTAGTATAAGTATGTTCCAAAATCCTCAAAGCACATACTTACACTAGAGAAAAGTAAAAAGCATTTCTAATTTACAAGAGATTGAAATTTAACTAAGTGCCCTATATTTTTATTTTCCAAACCTGGCAACTCTAACCCAAGTTCTTTAAGCCTCTCTTACATGCATTTTCATTTGTAGTTTCTTCTGAATGGCTTACAGTCAAAATCTATCTACGCTGTCACCAAGTACATCTGTGTATATTACAAATTCCAGAGTTCTAGAAAGGGCCTTCTCCTTTCCTGATCAGCATTTTCTAGTTAGTTATGAAAATAATAGAGTGCATGTACTGAAGTGCAACATTTTTTATACAATTGATTTTTATTAATTCTACTTCAAAGGTTATAGCATGTTTTATCATTAATAACTCCCTCACACTCTTTTTCCCCCATTAGGATATGTATGCTCTCACTGGAGAGAGAGTGAGAGTGAGAGAAAGAGACAGAGACTGAGAGAGAGAGAGAGGAGGAGAGAGAAAGTGAGAATCATCCCTTAGGGGTGATGGTCACTCTCCAGTCCCTTCTCCTCCATTCTCCTCTCGAGGTTTTGGGCATGGACTCTTAACTTCACTGATGGGTGCAGTGCTTACGATATTGGTGCATGTGAGCTAATACATCTGAAACCTGTAAATCAAGTGCTAAAAGAAGAGCATCTTTACTTCTTCTTCTTTTTTTTTTTTTTTGTTAAAGGAATTTTAACCTTGGGACCAGCAGTTAGCGTAATAGCTATGTCGCTGGACTCCCATGTAGTTGACAGCGGTTCGAGTCCCAGACCCGGTGGCTTAAAACTCACACCAGGCATGTGCGCGTGCGTGCCCAAGAGCCCAAGAGGAGAATAGAGGAGAAGGGATTGCGGCGTGGCCATCCCTTCTGGGGGGTGATTTCTCTCGCTTTCTGTCTCTCTGTCTCTCTCTGCCTGTCTGGTGAGCGCATGCACCCTATGGCAAAAAAAAAGGAATTTTAACCTTGAATAGTTTTATGAAGCTAGAACATGGAATAATACATTCACTTTTTTCCTGGATTCTGTTGTATACCATACATCACATAACAAGCATGAAGTGATAGTTGCACATTTTTAAATAACTGGGATGGAGTGAGTTTTCTTCACTCACATACACGCAATTGTTCTTCTATTGCCCTTGATATTGCTTTGATTATTTTTGCTCCTTACATTAAATGTAAGTACAATGAGTTATTCAGTGATATTTCCAGCTAGTGAAGAGCACAAGATGTATGATTCTTTAAAAGAAATGCTTCTAATCCAAACCAATTCACATCTCCATTTTTATGTACGATTCTATTTTCTATTTTAAAAAGGCAGCTTGAAAGATCTTCATATAGATGCAATCTTTATCCCCATGGAAGCTTTATTTTTCCCTTTTTTTTCATAATAGAAGAAAGACTATTCTTTAAATTATAGTTTTCATCAGCCTGAAATAAACCCAGGTGGTGAGGCTGAAGGCTTTAAAGAGACAGACAGAGATACAGAGTAAGAAGAGAGGGTATCTTCTTCTCTTGTGATTTGCAGATGTTAATTGCCCTGACTGTGGGGAGGAAGCTGAAGAAGCTGGTATGGATTTTTGCAAACCACATTTAAATTGTTTATAAGCAACTCACTCTGGTAAACATGGTTGTTTGAAATGCAAGGACAGATTTTTCTGAGAAAGAAAATTTGAAAAATTTGGTTTGGTCAGACAGGATGCAGTAGGATGCATGGCCATTTAAAACAGAAAGGAAACTGTACAGGTCAAGGCTACGCCTCTTGAAAAAAGAGTGAATATTTGTACCACTTTCAAGGTTTGGAAGTCTTAGATGAAACTCATTAGAGAAATCTGCAGAGAAAAAGGCCCAGATATAACATCTTAAAAGGAAAATATTAACATAAATTGCCAATATTCATATTCAAGTGTGCATCAAGAAAGCAAAAGAATTTTCTCAAAGGTGGAAGCCCTAGAATTTCACCTCTACCCCTCAAAAAAAGCCATGCTTTCAATTTTTCAGAATAAATTACTTCTGAGTTGAAAGGTAAACATCATGACAGCTTAACATTTTGTGAGAGAGCCTTGATACATTTCTATACCATCTTCACCATTTGAAGAACTTGATTTTTCAGTTAAGAACTTCCTAAAGAAGTAGATACCACAGGAGAGATCACCTATTATGACTCAAGACTGTACAGTGGAGGTGACGGAATTTGGGCTTCCTTCTGGGTAGTTATTTGTCTACATTATTATCAGTAGTGTTGAGTATCTATTCAGGACACAGCCACAGATGCTGAAGATGTAATGGGGTGTGGGGTGGGGCAAGCAAATTCCCCAGCAATGGGTAGAGTTTATGGTCTCACAGCCAGTCAAGTTCGGGTTCAGTTCACTGTGCAAGTTATTCAATTTTAAACTCAGTTTGTTCTTAAAAAATAAATAAATAAATAAATAAAAACATTTATTTTGGGTGATTTTTGTAACTCTCAAATATCAACTCTAGGAGAATATTCTTTTCCTATCATAAAATGCAGTCTTTGGGTGAGGACTTTTGATGAGTGTGTACAGTAATGTTACTATCAATACAAACGTGATATGGAAACTTTAAATTGCCCTGAAATGTTCCTGAGTGCCACTCTGCAGTCATTCTCCCCCTGAAGCCCAGCCCCGGTAACCACTGATCTGCTTCCTGTCATTGTAATTTTGTCTTTTAAGACTTTCTACAAAGGCAATCATACATTACATATTCTTTTGTGGCTAGTTGCTTTCACTTAGTAGAATGTTTTTAAATGTTTATTTACTTCTTTTTTTCAGAGAGAAGGGAAGAAATGTGCATACTCTATGTGGAGTCTACATCCCCTGATCCAAACCAGCCTTAATTAGCCCTGATCAAGGGCATGCATGTACCCTGAAAATACAGGGAACTCCCAGGATATGAACCCAGGACCTTGCTATGTGGCTTTAGTTTCATAGAACATTCCATTATCACTGTACCACTGTGTCTTGCCCAGTAGAATGATTTTAGATTTCACAATTGTTATTTTGGGTACCAGAATTAGTTCATTATAAAGAAAGAAACACGCATTCAGGTGGTGTTTAGATAATTAAGTAGGAAAATTTATGTACATGCTATAAGCAGTTCCTACTGAGTAGAAATTACTGCACGAATGGTCATTTTTAAATTATAGATGATTCTCAGACCTTAAACATTATTTTTTGTTGAGTAATATTGTGAGCTAATACACAGAGGTTCCAGTTATAAATGAAATTAGAAATTAGAAAATTTAGACATTCTCTGAAAAAATTTGAGGTTTCTTTTGAGTCAATTATCAGACATGTTTTTTAGACTGATTGATTTATCGAGTTGCATGTCTTGTCTCAATTCTATTTTCACTGTCTGTGTGTGTAGATAAGGCCACGGTTAGAAATATATAATCTCCAAGGGTCAGTTTTTATTGTCACAGACATGACAATTTATGCTGTTGCAACTTCAGCAATCAAAGAGTCTGTTAATGGCATCATAAAACTTGACACACCATTTTTTTTTCTACAGGGAAGAAAATTAGGAAGCTTAATTTCAATATAGAAATGGAACTCAGAAAAGTGACCACAGATAAATCTGGAAGCTATTTTCAGATAGAGATTTTATTTCCTATGTCTTATTCACTAAGAGTATATGTCTTTGAATTGAACTCTTTTTATATGTGATCAAAACCCAAAGAAATATTTATGTCATGATTTCTATAATCCCCAAATTACAGCCTCTATGTGCCCAGAATTGGGAGACTAAATCTGAGAGGCAGCTTGACCTATAACGTTTTTCTAATTCAGAAGATAATGTATGCTAGCTCAAAGTTTGAAATTTGGATTTTGGATTTTGCTTCTAACTGGTGATCAGGATTTGCAGTTTGCAGCCTCAATTCTCAAATGAATCCAGGATTTATGACTGAGATCAGCAGACTGTCTGCAAATACAAGCCTTAGGCTAGCCACTTACACTTAAATACTATTTAGCTGAAAACAGCTTAATCAGAACTTGGGGAAAAGAGATCACCTTCTGTACATTAAAAATTGACTTCATCATATACTGCATCTATAACCCAAATACTATTCTGCCTGTTAGTTTTACGGTTACTGTGTAATTGATCGTCTGCAGTTTTAATTCCTAGTTTTGATTTTTTTTTTTAATCCTTCATTTGTGTCTGCTCTATTGAAGACAGTTGGTCATGACTGTGTGCCTGCTACCTCGTTAGTAGAATAACTGTATTAAGGTACATGTGTCCTTTTTTTAAATGTTGCCTGAGGGCATGTGTGCACACTACAGAAAGATATACAGAGAGAGAGAGAAAAAAAAAACACCTGTCAGGCAAGATGATCATACTGCAATCCCTTCTCCTCCATTTCTCCTTCCTTTTGGAGTTTTGGGCACACATGCAGATGCACCCAAGGTGTTTCTCAAGTTACCAGATCTGAGACTCGTACAGTGCAGTTGGTTATGTGGGATCCAGATGCCTTAACCAACATACCACGGGCTGATCCCATGTTTCCCCTTTTAATCTTATACTCCAGAGTGTACAAAGTAAGAGGAACATCAATAGGCTGAAAAAGGGCTGTCATTCAGACCAAGGAACAGAGCCAGTATTCACTTAGCATTTGAAGATAGATCCATTTCACCTATTTGAAAAGCTTCTGTGAAGGAGTCTGTAATCCAAAATTTAGGGCTGTGAACAGCATGGAATAACCCTCTTCCCTCTGTCAACACTAGCATAAAGAAATGCCAGGAACTCTTCTCTCTGTTGACACTGTCATCAATACCAAATGGAAGGGCGGTGGAGTGAGGTGGAGTGGAGTGGTGGTGGTACCTTTAAAATCCTCTTTATTCTTGTTTTATTTTTTATTTTTGGTAATCCTTTCAGATCAGTTTATGAATAATGGAGATGAGCTGTGAACAAACTGGGAACTCCAAAAGGGCATAATTACTATAAAAAACAGAGATGGAAAAAAATATGGAGACAGGGATCTTGGCTTTATAACACATACTGTCCCCATTTAAAAAAAAAAAAAAAAAAAAAAAAAGCTCTTCGAGATGGTTTATAATGGTGTGTTTCATGAATAAAATAGTCTGTTTGTCTATATTTGTTTCCCAAAAAATTTTCAATGAAAATATATTTGTTTTATTCTCATCTTACTTCTTGCAACTAATCTTTCCACTTTGCCTTCTTTCTCCCTCACATAAGATACATTTCTTAGGAAATTCATGTAGCTCTTGGCTTTAAACTTTTTTTACTGTAAACTTTTTTACTTTAAACTTTTTTTACTAATCTAATAGAGAGAGAGAGAGAGAAAGAGAGAGAGAGAGAGAGAGATTTTTGCTATAGAGCACGTGTTCTTGCTGGAGAAACAGAGAGATAGAAAGTAAGAAATCACACTCGCCCCCCGCCCCCAGGGGGAATGCCATGCTGCAGTACCTTCTCCTCCATTCTCCTCTTGGATTTTGGGCATGCACACACACGTGCCTGATGTGAGTTTTAAGCTGCCAGGTATGGGACTCAAACCATGGTCGACTATGTGGGAGTCCAGTGATGCAATCATTATGCCATCTGCTGGTCCCTATACATTTTTTTTTTTACATTGCAACTGGATAGACACATACATGTTTAGGCTAAATATATGAAGTTTTATATATATAACAAATAGAAGTTAAACAATTTATAGGGCTTTATAGGGCAATATTTCCCTTATCATGAGTGATACACTCTACTTTTTAAAATTTTTATTTTAGAGATTTTTACATGGGCACATGTACTTGCCAGAGAGACAGAAAGTAAGAAATAACCCCCTGGAGGCTGGCCATCCTGCAATCTCTTCTCCTGTATTTTCTTCTCAGGATTTTGGGCATGCACACACATACACTCAAGAGTGTTTCAAGCCTCTGAGTCTGGGACTCAAACTGTAGTCAGCCCCGTTGAAGTCCAGCATCTTTACCACTATACCTCCACTGGTACTAGAGGCCTCCACTCTACTACATTTTTATTCTGTTATGTTTAATTTTCTTTAAAAATTGTTCTTCACAACCTGCCATATTGATCTCACAACCCACTGATGGTTTGCAAATCATGTATTGGAAACACGGATGTAAGTGATATGTTTGTTATTTTTTGATAACTCAGTAGAATTTATGTATTGTTGTAAGAAGGTGAGTGTAGTCTCCCTACAGTTTGTAACTCTGTTCTTATCTTAATAAGAAACAAGAATTGTTCATTTCTGTTATCTGTTGTCACACTGAGAAAATTATTGCATCTGAACTGTTCTTTAAATACACTATTTTTGACGTGAACTTCAGGAGACCCAGCTTCTGGCTTTTGTCTTCCGTAGTTAGGTAAGCGTAAAGGACACTTGCTTCACCTGAAGGAGCCTCGAGAATTATCCTCCACTGCCCTCTCAGCTCTCTCTCTCTCTCTCTCGCTCTCAATATATATGCACATACATATAAAGGAACTTCAAAAAGTTCATGAAAAAATTAAAGTACAAGCTTATTTTGCTGCAAAAATATTTTTTTAATTATTTAACTTTATTTATTATTATTTGTTAATTTGACCAGAGAAAAATAGAGCAATTGAGAAAGTGCACAAGGAAGCCTCCAGATTCAGAACTTGAACCACAATCAGCCATGTGGGAGTCTAGCACCTTAACCACTACACTACCTGCTGGCCCCAATTATAAAAATAATTTAAGTCCATGTAAATTTTTTTGATAAGACAAATTTTCTATGGAATTTGAAGAACCTGCATGTACACACACACACACACATACATACATACAAATATTATATATGTATATGTATATTTGAATTCTTTTTGATATATCTTATCATGAGTGTGAGTAGGGCCTAGTGGGAACATTTCCTTGATTATGTTACTTTATATGTGAAAGGTTAAAGAATGTAATTAAAGATCTTAATCAGTTGGGAACCAGCAGTTAGCGTAATGGCTATGTCGCTGGACTCCCACGTAGTTGACCGCGGTTCGCGTCCTGGACCCGGTGGCTTAAAACTCACGCCGGGCGCGTGTGCATGCGTGCCCAAGATCCCAAGAGGAGAATGGAGGAGAAGGGATTACGGCGTGGCCATCCCCCCTGGGGGGTGATTTCTCGCTTTCTGTCTCTATGTCTCTCTCTGTCTGTCTGGCGAGCGCACGCGCCCTATAGCGAAAATCTCTCAAAAAAAACAAAAAACAAATAAAGATCTTAATCTGTTGACTTCAAGTTAATAAATAGATGAGTATCCTCAGTGGGTCTGACCTATCAAGAGAGTCTTTTAAAAGCAGGAATAGGCATTTCTTGAGTTGCCTTGCCTTGAAGAAGCAAGACTCCCAAGTCCATATCTACAAGAAAATGGATTCTACCAACAATCTGATGTTTTTTTCAAAGAACTATTTACTACGTTTATTTTTTAATTTGACCAGAGTGGGGGAGGGAAGGAGGGAGGGAGAGGGAGAGGGAGAGAGAGAGAGGGAGAGAGGAAGAGAGGGAGAGAGGGAGGGAGAGAGAGAGAGAGAGAGAGCGTGAGAGAGCGAGAGAGCGCAAAGGTGAGAAAGCAAGTCTCCAGGTCTGGGACTCAAAACATGGTTGGTCATATAGGAGCCCAGCCCCTTAACTACCATGCCACCTGCTGGCTCCAGTCTAATGATGTCAGCTGTGATTTCTTCTCCTGCCTGCCAGGCCTTCAGATGAGCCCTACACCATAGCCAACACCTTAATCACAGGCAGGTGAGAAAATGAGTTGAGAACCTAGCTAAGCTATGCCCAGACTCTCAACTCATGGAAACTGAGATCATAACGGGGCTGTTTTAAGCCACTTAAGTTTCTGGTAATGTGTAATACAGTAATAGGAAACTAATATATCGGTAGAAATGGAATGGCTAATGAGTCCATCCAAGTAAAAAAAAATACCATAAAGACTCAAATCTCATTTACTCTCACAAAATAGATGAGGTACTGTTAATATTTTAGTGACTTTTTGCCTAGCCTATCTCTAAGCATTGTTGCTTTTTCATATAATGAGCACAAACATGCCAACCATGCTGCCACCTTTGACATTCATTATACCGCAGAGAGGAGTGGTCACATGGACTTTGACAGATGTGACATTTCGTCATGGCCAGCTGGACTCCAATACCCATGTCCAACATCCGGCCTTAAGATTGTTACCAGTCACTTCTATTGTTGACATCTGTTCCTTACAATATTATAACTTGGAGTGGAAGTAACATATTTCTGACTCTCAGGACCAAAAACCGAGGCATCACAACTGAAATCTAGTGACATTCCATTCGCAACCCAACTTTCACTCCTTTCAGCATTTTACAAATTTTCTAACCTCCTACCAAATTTTTGTATTAAATCTATTCCTGTTTGAATTATCTAGTGTGGTTTCAGTTTTCCTTAATGATCTGACTACTACACAACAATGATAAAATTAACATGAAAATAATTAGCTTACTAGATAATAATCTTATGGCTCTCATTTTATTAGAACTGATAACCAGTAGGGGAAATAATACAAATGAACATATTTAACATTTGAAGGTTTTCATCCACATTGACATTTTCTGTGGCTTCACATTAGACTCATGGAATCTCAAACTTTGTCTTAAACTTTTTTCATCTGAAGAAATGCTTTGGTGAGGAAAAAAATAATTTAGCAGATTCTGTGATGGAAAAAATAGTTTAGAAGAATCTGGGATGTGCTTAAATAAAAGTAGAGTAGGGACCTGCCAATCAGGCACATGTGCATGCATGACCAAAATCCTGAGAAGAAAATGGAGAAGGCATTGTGGCATGGCCATCCCCCTTGGGGGGGGGGGGTGATTTCTTGCTTTCTGTGTCTCTGTGTCTCTCTTTCTAGCAAGCACACTTGCCCTATAGCAAATTTTCTCTTAAAAAAAAAAAAAAAACAAAAAAAAAAAACAAGAAAAGGTGGAGTAGCTCAATCTAGAATTCTTGTCACAACTTTTTACTTCCCACCTCCTCCTTAACATTGGACAAAATCACCATTTTAGGTGACGTATTTGTAACTAAAATAAACTGTAGGTTTTCACTATTTTCTTGGCCAATAAGCTAGTTTTGTGCTTAGCACATATTATGGCCCCTTAGTTCTGTGGTTATTCTTTATTTTAGTGGGTTTTACAGATTTAAAAGTAACAAAGCATCACTTAATATGGTAACTAGAGCATTTATGATTGAACAGAAGTACTTTTTTACATTTGGATGTGGAGATAGAAAAGCTTACCTCCTCACAGGAACTACAGAGCATGGGTGCTGAACCTCTATCCTATTCTATCAGACTCCCAGGTCTGTCACAGTTTTCACACAACTAATGCCATTAAAACAAGAATTCAAAATTTTACCCTCAATTCAAATATTTACATGAACAAACATCCAATATACATCCTGAATTGGATTTTAATCTTTCTACTCTCACAAACTGGGAGGTATATATGTGGATATAAACAGTCTTACAATTCTTAAAGATTTTTCTAGTCTCTGTTGAGAAAGACTATCTCTCCCAAGGCACGTGAAATGAAGGCTATTGAAAGACCATCTCATGAAACCGAGTATAAAATCTGCTGTCTGACAGGGCAAAGTATAACTGCTTAGCTATTTCTTTTAAGCTCCGTTTTTCCTCACAAAAGGCTATTCTTTAGCTCTGTAGTTCAATTCATATCAGCATAATAAAAACCCTTGATGTCTAAAGCTGCCTTAAATACAGCACAGAAACACCAAGTTTGTATCCCTGTACATGTATGCTGTGTCTAGTCAGACAATAAATTATATGTCTTGAATAGGGACCAACAAATCTAATAAAGACATCTTATCCATATCTAATATATAATTTATCAGAAAATCTGAAAGTTTCACATCAAAACTTCTGGAGAAAAAGATTACTAGTTGGCAATCCTAGATTAAAGGAAGTTCTATGTTTATGTTGCTTTTCATTACACTCAAGTAAATATTGCTGTTAGTGAAAAGGATAATTATAAGAACATACAAATAAATTTTACCCATGCATTTGAATTTTTATTAAGAGTGAACCACATTTCAGTATCTCTTAGCCAGTATTTGTTCTTGAAAAATTAATGCAGTATCATTTCTGCTTTGCAAGAGACAGTATCAAGAGAATGAGAAGACAAACCACACACTGAGAGACAATATTTGCAAAAAAGCATAGCTGATAAAGAACTGTTATTCGGGACCAGCAGTTAGTGTAATGGCTATGTCGCTGGACTCCCACGTAGTCGACCGTGGTTCGTGTCCCGGACCCGGTGGCTTAAAACTCACACCGGGCGCATGTGCGTGTGTGCCCAAGATCCCGAGAGGAGAATGGAAGAGAAGGGATTGCGGCGTGTCCATCCCCCCTTGGGGGTGATTTCTCGCTTTCTGTCTTTCTGTCTCTCTCTGTCTGTCTGGCGAGCGCACACGCCCTATAGCAAAAACCTCTAAAAAAAAAAAAAAAAGAAAGAAAGAAAGAAAGAACTGTTACTCAAAATATACAAAGACCCTTAAAACTCAATAATAAGAAAATATACAGCTTCATTACAAATGTCATTACTAGACACCTCAATGAAGAAGATGTAGGGTTGGTAAAAAAAAAAGCATTTGAAAAGATGCTGCATATCATGTCATCCTGGAAATACAAATGAAAGCAACCATAAGACATCACTGCACACCTGTAAGAATGGCTGAAACTGAAAACACTGACACCACCAGATGCTGGCCAGGATAGGGAGCCACAGGAACTCTCATCCATTTTTACTGATAGAAAGAAAAATGGTAGAGCCACTTCAGAAGACAGTTCAGCTGTTCTTAGGAAAACACAAACTAAATCTCACCATATGATCCATACATGTCAGAACCTTTTTATTAACTCTAAGTCAACAGATTAAGGTTTTTAATTACATTCTTTAACCTTTGGCATATAAAATAATAATGGGAACGAGGTCCCAACATACTCAGAGGTCTTGCCACACTGAGGGAGAAAAGATTTTACAAGAACATGGACCACTGTGGATTCTCTTAGAATTTTGTTTACTGTAATGGTTAGAAGAGAAATCTTCCTATACTGAGAATTAGCTGCCTCACATGGAAGAGCATACCTTTCTAGGGTATCCTTTTGCTGGCTTTATCAGAGTAGTATGATAGTAAGTGTTGTAGTCATGATTCATAGGAAATAATACTTTATTCTATAGCAGAATAATAATTTGAATTGGCTTGATTTAATTCCTGAATCTTAGATATCATTCCTGAACTGAAACTTGCTCTAGAGTGCATTTCCTATCACTTTAATAAATAAAGAAGATAAATTAAAAAATAAAAATCAGAAAATAGTTGTATATTGTGATAGCTAATTGGCAGTATAGCCATGATCAGATCCTAGTTTGATTCCCTAATACAGTAGTGTTTTTTGTAATATTACCCCATGCTGGTCATAAGATTATCATGGGCAAAACTGTTGATTAGGATTACAACTGTACTCCAATTTTAATGTAAAGAAGACATAACTCCAATCTTGTGTCTAAGGTATTATTTAACATAACCTGTACATACTTCCAAACAAAGGATTGTGTTTGTTCTATTTGTTACAACCAAGCAACAGTTATTCATGGAATAGTAATTCCAAAGAAGGCAGGATCAAAAATGAACAAATAAAAAGGTGTGTAATTTAGATCTTCCCCTTATATCTCTCCATAACATGTTCACTAATTCACTCTTTAGTCCTTTATCTAGGCCAATATCACCTTACTATTTTTTAATAGAGATTTTTGCCTTAGGGTGCATGCACTTGTCTGAGAGAGAGACAGATATAGTGAGAAAGAAATTGAGAGATCATCCTCCAGGAAGCATGGCCACACTACAATCCCTAATCCTCCTGGGACCTTGAGCATGCATTCACACGTGCCCAGTGTGTTTCAAGCCACCAGGTCTGGGATTCGAACCATGATCCCACTTTACTATTTAAAATGATAATTTTCCCCAATTCTCCCAATCTTTTTTCCAACAAAGTATTTACCATCACTTAATATATAACTGTTGTACAGTTGTTGCTGTTAATTTACTTTCTATACTCCCCCTAGTAGATTATAAAGTGCATGATGGCAAGGGTTGCTTCTGTGGTGTTCACTGTTATATCTTTGTTATCTGGAACAGTAATTGACAAAGAGTAAGTGCTCATAAATATGCTTTGGAAGAAATAATAAAAAGATTAATAAATGAATGAATGAATAGTTAGTTGTAAGAGGTCAAGTTCGTCCCAGGAAACAACATGGCTAAGAAAATGCATGAAAAATATAGAAACCTGGCTGGGTAAACTGGGAAGTTTTATTATAAAATTACTGAGGGGCCAGCAGGTGGCATCACAGTTAAAGTGTTGGACTCTCACATGGCTGACTGCTTTTCAAGTACTGATACTGGCTGTTTATTTTCTCACTTTCTCTCTCTCTGTCTCTCTCTGATGAGCACGCATGTCCTATAGAAAACTTTAAAAAATCATTGTTATAGGATATCTTCGGGAAATATATTGTCTATTTACTGCTTAACTATTTTATGCATATTACTGCCTAGGAAGCTGTTTAGATGACCACAAAATTACTTTCACTTAATTACCTTCACCTACCTGGGTGAAGTTAGGTCTTTCCCCTTCTAAAAAATCAATATAAGAACTTGCGTTAGTGAGAAACAGATATGGCTTATTACCTGTTGGTGATGACATGTATAGTATTCTCAACTGGATTGGTCTGAGAAGTATTTCATGATGGGTAAAGTCTTTTTACAAGCAAAATGAGAAATAGTGATTGACTGTTTTAAAAAATAATTAGAATAATAATAATAATGATTGGAAAAAACATAGAAAAGATATTGAATGATGAAGTGGGGAGATTAATGTCTCTGTATTGACTGACATGCATGGCATTCCCTTTTGAAAAAGCAATGTAATACACTGTAAAGTTATATGTAACCCAATTTAATATAAAGAAGATTATGATGATAATAAAAAATATATAAAAAATAAAAAAATAAAAAAAAATAATAAAAATAAAAATAAAAAAAAGAATTTGCCCTGTAGGTTTTATTTCTGTATATTTTTTACATAAAATTCTCTATATCCTTTAAACGCTTCATTTTAGTCATCCTCTCTCATTTAATGTTTGATATGACTTTTTCAAATGGAGAAGCTGGTAAACACACACATGAGCATGCACACACACACATGCACCAAGTTCTACCGGAGAACCGATATACTTGATCATTCACACTCATGAGTTATGAAGAACAGCAATTTTTCCTCTTTGCCTAGACTGCCAGAATTTCTATTGTTATCTTCTTCGGGTGCTCAACAGCCCTGGTTTGTGTGGAAATGTTAGGTTTCTCAGGATTTGGCTCCTTCAGTGCTAAAAACAGACATTTTCAGATGAAGGTGGTTGGTCACTCTGCTTCCAACTATTAGAGGAATATATGATTGTCTGAAAAACACGAAAACTTACACAAAGAAAACAAATCAAATGAATTGCACATGCGCACTCTGAATGGGAAGCTCTATTCGACGTGTTGGATTAAGGAAGCAGAACTGAGGGTGAGAGAGGATGACTAAAAGGAAGGATTTAAAGTCATTGATGTGGATGGGACAGCGAAAGAACAGATGGTCCCTTTATGTGCCATGTAGAGAAAAACAAGGGACAGCGATGCAGTGGTAGAGAAAAGAAAAAACAGTAGTATGAAAGAGGACAGAGAGCCTTTGCTTTTATTATTGGCTAAAGCTCTCTTATTTCTTTTTACATTTTATTATCAAGATTTTATGTTTCTAAAAAACTTACAAAGTTGATTTTTCACTTTTTTTTTTAAACTGAGACTGCTGAGTCTTTAAACAGTGTTAAAAAATGAATGGACTAGGTATGGGCTAAGTAAGGAAGAAACGTCTACACTAAGATACCAGTTGAAGACGTTTTGGCCTAAGTATTGTTGCTGTAAAGTGACAAAGCTCTGAGTCAAGATGTTTTGGTTGGAAATGGTGCAGAAAGAATTCCAGCCACGGCCACATATTGCAAAGTACTCCCTCGTGCCCCTGCATCACCACTTTCTCTGCCTGGACTGAGCCCACATATTGTTTTTCTGTCCAAGTAATTTTCAGTAACACCCATAGAATCCCCAGCAGTGATTGCATCTAACATAACACCTGGCAGAAGTTCAACGTAATGTGAACAAAATGGCATCACAGAATTCATGCCTCCAAATAAAACTCTTCCTCCACGGTTTAAAAGGGAGGAAAAGAAATGAAGAAGCCCATGGTTATGAAATTAAGAAGTCTTTAGCCACTAATTCTAAGACAAAACAAATACATAAAACATGTCTATCTTATAACTTGGTTCCAGCATCTCGAAGTAAAGCAAAATGATACAGTTCTACCCAGAGAGCATTTGTGTGATAGCAACGGTTTAATAATTAAAACCAAGGCTCTTTTAAAAGAGCTTGTGCCATCAGATTCAAGAAACACTTAAGGAGTCTGTCTTCCAGTCCAGGAACCGTACTGGCTGCTTACATTCTCCTAATCAGAGAATTTCTACCAAACGTAGATGACTTGTCATTTTGAATATCACTTTGTATCATACCAGGATTTCACACTCTGTAAGATAAATTCACTATTCAACTTACCATTCGATGACTGTATCATTTTTGACAAAGCAGAGATCTAAGAGAAAAGGGAACTGAACGTTGCCAGAACATTTGCAGCATTTAACTCGGTGTTTGATTCAATACATCACTCTGTCACATGGAAAATCGGTCACCTAAATGTAGATTTTTCATGCACGAGACTCGATACTCACAAATCCCATTACCACATAATACGCTCTATGAAGTCTCATTAGAAAAATGTGCCCCCTCTGGTCTGAGCTGAGTTTTGTCAAGTGCACTGTCGAATGAATAGCCGCACTGTTGGTTCCATCTCCACAAGCTGACAGCCCAGGCTTGGCTGTGGTATGATGTTTTTGTTTTGTTTTGTTTTGTTTTAGGTAGAGTCTTTAATCACATTAAAAGGTATTAGAATCCCCTGGCCAATCGGACAGCTTGCTCTTGGTGTGGCCATTCTTCCTGAACGCCAGCACTTTCTATGTAATAGATCTCCATGACATCTATGAGATGACATTATTCCTGCTCCATACTTCCTTTTTGTGCAGCAGCTGAAGCAGACTTCTTTACCATACGGGAAGTCTGGGACACACAGAAGACCATTCAAATAGCTGAAAGAAAGAAAACTTTTTTCTCCATATATTGGCTTGTTGGAAAAAGTCATACCGTATTTTTCTATGCAAAAATGCATCACGACTTTTCTAACAGCCCAATATTTTCACTTATGATATTATTTTATTTACCCTGTGCTCTATGAAAGCAACACTCTCAGTATCAACTCACTTTCTATTTCATATGCTAGAATGGAATGGAAATAGACTTTTTTTTTTTAAGAGAGAAAGAGATTTTTTGCTATAGGGTGTGTGCGCTCACTGGAGACACAGAGAGGGACAAAGAGACAGAAAGTGAGAAATCATCCCCTGGGGTATGGCCATGCCACCATCCCTTCTCCTCCATTCTCCTCTTGGGGTTTTGGGGCATGCATGCACACCTACCCGGCATGAGTATGAAGCTGCCAGGTCCAGAACTTGAACTGTAGTTGGCCAAGTGGGAGTCCGGCAATGTAACCATTATGCCATCTGCCGGCTCCAAGGAAACAGACATTTTTAAAAAGTAAAATTTGCACTGCTATTGCCTTCAAATTTCATGCCCAGGAAAGTATAGTGATTAAGAAAATAGCCTATGACATAGAATGACCCTGGTTTTGAAACTTGAATCTCCTTCTTATTACCTGAGTGATCCTGGGAAAGCCACCTAAACTCTCTAAATAGAAGTTTAACCATTTGTAACATATAAATAATATATCTACATCTGACATGTTTCAAAGAGTCAAAGAAATACTGCAAGTAAGACTTAGCAGTATACCTGTCACATGCTGGTTGTCATTACTGTTACTAGAATACTTTAGAAAACTAACTTTTATGTATTTAGAGAATTAATTAATAATTCATACCCTTAAGAATATATATGTTCTACAATAAAGTTTTGCATTTTTAGAGGGAAGTCACACAAAGATACCCTTGCAAAGAAAATGCAGAATTCTACAGTAATAATAGATGTTTTAATTCTAGCAAACTTATTCCATAACATCTGCTGATTTTGTTCCCATGAATTCTTAAAAACGTCATAACGACCAATACTTTAAAAAGAAAAAGCTTGTTCATGAAACAAACTATGTAATGACATATTTACGCTAGACACGCATAAATATATACTGAAGGGTCCTCCATAGGAATGACAGATGGGGAGACAAGGAAGCAATTCCTCCCTGTAAATTCCTCAGGGAACTCAAATTATATCCATCAAGAACAAAATCCAGTTCTTAGAAGCACAGGAAAACACCTGCAAAGATTATGGAAGAGAAGACACTATTCTCTTTGTTCTACGACGATGTAAAAATCACACCTTTTCCAGGGAGTGCTGACACCACATATGAAAGCAATTGGAACCGAGCACCAGTTCTGGTGTGTTGGACCTGTGGTGGCTTCAGACATGGGTTGATGTAGGTATTGTTTCTAAGACAATTGCAACTGTAACAAAGGCAGCAGTGTTTTCAAAGAGTTCGTGTCCATACTCTGTGAGGCCACACAAAATGAACTCCACCAAGAAACCATATGGCCACATTTGTTAAAAAGAAAAAAAAAAAAAAGTGACATGGATAGTGTCTAACAAAAAGACACCCAGTCAGCCTCTTCCTGGCCCATTCTGAGAGGCAGACACTGTCTAGGACCAGGAAATTGCTTGGTTACATGGCAGACTCACAAGTGTGCCAGGGAAGGTGCAGAAAGCACAATCAAACAGAAACACCCACCTTCATTCTATATTTTGTTTAAAAAACAGACACCTGTCCACCCCAACACACACACACACACACAAACACAGACTCACTGCCAGATTTTGTCTATTTGTTTTCTTAGTCCAGAGAAACTCTGGAACAATTATTTTCTCTTTTGGCAGATGGTGCCAAGGCAAATACTTGGAAAGCTTTATTACCATAGATGACCAGAGGGCCCAAAGCCTTGGCCAGATGAAAGCCTGAAATATATCCAATCTCTTATTCTTCTTTAACTATAGCTCTTGCTTGCTATCCTCCTCCGGTGTAGAGGAAAGTTACAAGTGAGAAGATGGCTGCATTTGGGCCCCGGGCAGTAACAGTTGAGAACTGATATTAATTACATAGGGTGGTTGTTGGTATCAGTAAGAGAGATGAAAAGAGATATGGAGGAATAGGAGGATTTCAGAGAAGAGGGAAAAGGGTCTTGAAGAACATCAATAGAAAACAAGGTTTTGAATAATTCTGGAACTAGTGAAATGACCTTAAGTAAAGGGGTTCATCAGTAATTCTGTGTGACCAATCTCAAGATTTCTCATATAATGAAATTATTTGGACTTATTTGAGATAATAAATGTGGGATCATGTTATAAAAACTCAAGCACAATATGAATATGAAGATTTAGTTGTAAGTTATAGCTGTTTTACTAAATGAAAGACATACCCAGGGACATACCAAATGTTTAAATTAATGAAATTACCAAAATATGAACAACTCTATACTTTATTTATTTTAGATTTCTTTTTTGATTAAAAAAAAATTCAGGAGGGGAATACCTTTTAGATTCTATAGCAACTGCCCTCATATCTCTTTGGGTCTTACAAACTATATTATTACTGCATCTGCCTCAAGATGCTCAAACCACTGGTAACTGAGTTTCAACACAGAGGTTATAAGACTCAATTGGGGGTACTCAGCCACATTCAACCTCTTGGCCTCGAGTCAGGCCTTCTACCTCTGGGTACAAATTATTCTGACTACACCATATTGCGTTAGTGATACCAATACTTCACCTGTGCTGCTATGCCTATTCTAGGTTATGGGACTCTGTAGTTCCCCCTACTAGAGGTAACAGTATATTTTGTTTCTTCTAAGTTCAATTTGGCTATGTGATTTGCTCTGGCAAAAAAAAAAAAAAAGAAAGAAAAGAAGATGGCTTGGCCATCATGCTACAGGCCAGGGGCATCATTGTGCAATGCTAGAGCCATATGGGAAGTTCCAGGGTTCAGATCCCAGGATGACAGGAACACACCAGGGTTCCCCTGTAAGTGCCCACGATCTTGGCTGACTTGAAGGCTCAGAAAAGGACTGTGGCATGACAAGACTTTGTCAGGGGTTCTTATGTGTGTGTTTCTCTCACTCTCTGTCTCTCTCATGAAATAAAAAAAATATATACTCAATAAAAAATAAGTTGCTTTCATAATCTTCCATTACCATAAAAAGAACTTGCCTTGCATCTTGTATTCCAAGCTTGCCCAAGGAAGGTGACAGATGTGTGGAGAGCTGCGGCAGTCTAGGGTCACTGTCTCCAAGATGTCCTACAGATGCGTGAGCTAAATCAACTCCTATTTTGCGTGCTGCTGACAATTTTTAGCTAGGTGTTATGTAGGATTATTATAGTAGTAATAAATTGATATCTGAGGTTTAGATGTTGAAAATTTCACTTGCCTAAGCAAGATGCCTCTCACCTCTAAATCTTTTATGTACCATAAGCAATCACCTCTGTGAGGCCATCAGAGCAAGGGCAATGACAAACTCTTCAGGCCACTTTTCCCCTAGTCTCCTTTTTTTAAAAAATTTACAATTTAATTTAACTTGATTTAATTTATTATTATTATTACTATTACTATTATAATATTAATTTGCTATAGTATACATTCACTCACCAGAGAGAGAAAAAGTGAGAAAGCAAGTCACCCGGTCCAGGACTTGACCCACAGTCGGCCATGTGGGAGTCCAGCACCTTAACCACCAGGCCACCAGCTGCCTATACCCCTAACCTGGCTCTCCTTTTAACTTGTCCTTCCATTTTCTCTACATGAGCAGAGTCTCCCTTAACAAATCTCCAAATGTCTTTTTGTTCAAGTTTGCTAAAAATATTTATTTAAATGATTATTTATATCAGATGAAACTGGGCAAAAATCAGCCAAAGGAGCCTAAGGCACATATAATTCCAGTGCATTCCTCCTGCCTAATTTTATGTGTCCATATCCAAAGGATAAACCCCTTAGGTTTTACTTTGTTTTTGGATTCAAATGAACCTTAAAATTCAAAATAACTCACATGGAAGCCTGTCAACTTTATTTTTTCTGATCGTGATGGAACATCTCATATTCCTCTCTTAAGTTCATTGGGGCTGACTAACAGGTTGTATTCATTTTCTTGACCATTATCCTTCAAAAGTTCATAGTCTCTATTAGTCTTTGGACCCAAAGACAAGACTCCCCCCGCTCCCAAACATCTAAATTAATAAGATTATCTTGGATACCCACCATAGGCAAACAAAACTATTTTAATTTGATCATAGAAAACACACACAAGTAAATATTAAGGTATTTTAAAAATATATTAATATGATGCTGCTTTTTCTAATATTTAAAAAGATATCAAAAGCTACGAGTTACTTTTTTCCCCTAGAGCTTTCTCCAATAAGCTAAAAAAAGACATGAATAACTGTATTTGAAGAATTTTCTCCTACATAATCCCCCTTCTGATGTTTTCAGACACTAAAGAATTTTTCCAAAGATTAACCTTTGGAAACATCTTTTTAGAAAAGAATAAACAAAAGGAAAAGAAAACTAAGTGAAATTTCCCAGAGAAACTCCTTCTAATTTACACTAATGGCTATGCAGGTCATATGGAAAATTAAACACCAAAATTTAAATTTTCAGGGCAACAGAGTTTATGCACACAAATCCTATTACCAACTAATGGGATTTGTGTGGATCCCCAGTGACCTATTTAGAAAATTTACCCCCTGCTGTTCAAGATGAATATATCATGTGAACTAAACCTGAATACACCATCCTACCATTGGCTTTATCCTCAATCTGTCAAACGATCCCTCTATGATTCCACAAGATGCTGGCAACCATATCGGCCTGTACATCTGATTGACAGTACGAAATGACATCTTTATTTCCCCTTTCAAGTTCTCTGAAATCTTTTTCAAACATATTTCTCAAGGGCTTCCTCCTTCCTCCCTTCCCTTGTCCTCCTTCTTGTTTCTTTTCTTTTTTTTCCCTTCATTTCTCCTTATTTTTTCCCATCTTGTCTGTCTTTTGATTTAATCTAAGGAGAAACAAAGCAGGCATTGAAGCGTTCATGTTCTCTTTTTGTCTGGACTCAGTAGAAGAGATCAAGGTTAGTGTTGTAACTGAAGAGCACAGCAGTGCCGTGATTTCAGAACACTTTCAGTGATAGATACCATATAACATTTTGGAGAATCACTTATATTTGTAAATCAGGCCTATCCAGCGCAAAGAAAACTGGTTGACTTGAGAAACCAAAACTGCAGTGAAGTTTCCTGTTAGTGACCTCGCATTCCTCCTTGTCCACACATCCCTTTGTCAGAGATGCAACACTCTTTATCCAAACACCCCTTCTCTCTGGGACGTGGATGGTAACTACTCTCATGCCTCTGCTGGCCAAAGAATCACACTCTACATGGGAATGTTCCATCCTTCACAATGGCATCTTTTTTGCTTCCCAGCAAAGAGAACATCTATTTCTTCAAAACATAAATCACAAATTAGTTTTTAGAACAAGCAGTGTGAGGAAAGAACAAAACTAAATCGAACTCAGGTGCAATTAAATAATCCCTCCTTAAATATTTGCATTTTCCAAGTTTTTTATTTCTTCCATGAGAAGGAGAGGTAGATAAATTGACACTGAGACAGAGGTAGTCACCTAAGGTGACTTAGGTCTTGATGCCATTATCCACCCCCTAGTCTCAGCCAGTCCAAATCACAGACACTTGTACACCTACCTAGTGTGCTCAGAGGGTCTTGGAACATGAACCCAGGACTGTTTCCATGTGGTCCAGTAGGGATATGGCTATGGCCTCAAAATCTAAATCTCAAAGGTTTATAAAACTAGCGACTTAAACTGCTTGAGAATGGAGAAATACATTCTCATGAATATATTGCAACAAACATAGGGATACTACTACAAGAAATGCAAGGCATTAGGAAATATTTTAGACAAGGGTTTTTCTCTCGGTGTCAGAGCATAGTACCATACTCAGATCTCTTAGACTTCACTGTCACTTGGATCAGAGATTGTCAATCATGCAGAGAGCTACCCTTCTAAATAAATTCAAGATGGGTAAAACTTACAGTAATTCAAAAACTAGATTTATATGAAGCCTACATAATGATTCATAATAAAATAATATTTTTGATATAAGCTATTTTTCACTTAACACCTGAAGCTTAAATTATTTATTTCTCAACAACTGGAACTAAAAAACATATTGAAATGACAATTGTTTTCATGTACATACACTTATTACTTCATTCTCATTTATTTCATGTAGGTATTTCCTTTCCCTTCAAAATTTCAAGACAACCTAGTAGATACATTTAGTGCCCAATCTTTCACTATTTCACTATCTATTGATACATGTAACTCCATTAACTTTTAGCTCCATTTCTTTAATTCTGAGTATTATATCAGTGTCACTAGACTCACTTTTATTTTTTTGATTATCTTATTTTAGCACTCTAGAAGGATTGAAATTTTATGCTCTCGTGCTTTTTAACATTGTCCAAAGCTAAAAATTTTTAACAAAATAAGATTTTTTTCTATTATAATTACCATATGATCCATCAGATACATCTAATTTTCAAAAATCTATTGTGATCTTAAAGATCTATTTTAAAATTATTTATTCATTTTTATTTCTAATTATTATTAATATTAAATTTGCTATAGGGCATGTAATGCTCACTAGAGAGAAACAGAGAGAGAGAGAGAGATACTGGGAAAGCAAGATGCCAGGTGCAGGACTCAAACCGTGGTAGGCCATGTGGGAGTCCATTGCCTTAACCACTACACCACCTGTTGGCCCAATGATCTATTTTTTCATATACTTTGAAATGGTTTGCTACTTCAAAAATCCTAGGAATTATTTTATCTTTGCCCTTCATTACTCATCAATTATCTTCAACTATGCTAAAAACACTAAAATAATAATTAAAAAATGAAATCATCAAAGGATAATATAAAAGTAAAATCCTTCTCATCCTTCAGCTTTATTATTGTGTTGCCTAAAGTAGTTTGTCATCTTTGAAGGAGGCATGAAAAAAATCTGAGTACTTTTGTAGTCTGCTTTAACTTTCATTGAACACACAGAAAATTCTGGATTTTTAGTTTTCTGCCTATATTAGCAAAAAACAGGGAAATATTTTTCACAATAATTAGACAAATAAAAGGATGAACACCAAAGAGTCAGAAAATAGCACTGTGGACTGTGTGATAGCGAAATTGATCAATAAGCAAAATCTCAGCCTATGAGTCTATGATTAAGGATATTCTTAAACTCAAAATTAATGTGTGAGCAATAAGGTAATATGGTTTTCTCATCTAATTCGTCAATTAGCAGGAAGAAGGATTTTGTCATAAATTTTTTTACCAAAATCTAAACCATCCCATTATGCTATAAGAATTTATAACAATCATATTATTTTATATTTTATGATTTTTTTTGCCCTAATGTACTTGACATAAACACATTTGTTTTGACTAAATTCTGATTGATTTTTAATGAATATAAGAATTTTAATTGAAAAGTTCTGCAGATCTGTTGTAAAAATATTTTTAAATGTTTTTTTTTAATTAAATAAAAAGAGTTCATTAGACTCAGATGGTAAATGGTTATGATTGTCCTGGTGAATTGAGGATTAAGCTGCATATATTTAAAATGAAGAAGTTTCTGTGCTCTAAATTAAAACTTTTTAGCAAATCTAATAAAAGTCCACTTCCTCATCTTGACTTGCAATCTTTGGTAAGGGAAGAAAAGGCTCATGAGCTGATCACAGTTATCCTTGAACCTAAAGGATATTAAAAAAGGTAAGGCATTATTTTGAGGAAGACAGTATACGAAGACAAAGAGACTGATATTTGCTAGCAGGTGGTCAACCACAGAATACTTGGTAGGCAAAACTGAGTTGGGTAGGTTCCTGTGTGAATTGTATGTTGGGTACTTGCTTTTCAACAGTTTGAGTAGTCGACATGTAAATATTTTCTCAAAAATATTTAAAACTATGCTGTCTCTGTTATTATAGAGTCACAAAAAATATTATAACAATATTTTGGAAGTTATCTTTTAAAATTCAGTTTTTTGAAAGCTGTCTACCTATTAACTGTGATGAACTATGGAATAGAAACAAAATTTTTGGATAGGCAAAGTAAATGTTTGTGGGAAAATGTAAAAAATAAGTAAATAAAATATCTAACTATAAGAAAAAAATTTTAAAAAAGGACAACAACAAAAAGGTAAGGCAAGGGGGCAAAGGGAGATAACAAAGATCCTGCAGTAACCTAAAATTCCTCTGAAAGTATTTGTGTTTCACATACAACTTTCCTTATTTATTTATGTCATATGGAACATATTACGGTTGAGGTTGGCATTTGAAAGATGAATGCCACTGATCAGATTACCAACTAAGTTGATATAAGGACTTTTCAACGCTACGTTTTGGATCCTGCTTGCCAGTTCATCTCTGGGCAGCAGCATCTGTCCTCATGACAGCAAAAGTGTACAAAAGGATCTTTGTTGTCATATGAACATGTGCCAATCCAAAATTCCCATTGTGCACCTATCTAACACATAATCAGAATCACTATGTCAGTTCAAACGCAGTGCGCTTACATTCTTCCTTATTCATAGACTTGTAATTACTTGCATTTAGTTCATAGTGTTATCTAAGAAAATTGCTATAAAGATTTTTACTGGTTGCATACATATGAGTAGACCTCATTTACCTATTAAATATAATTTATTGATGTTTTTAAATTAATCCCTAAGCCATAGTGAATGACAGAGGTCTAAATATACTAGTTCTTTTGATTATGTGGTAGCAAAGCGCATCTATCACACCTATCCTATCTAAGTGTATCAAGGATATTCAGTTGCACAGACATCTCAGTTTAATCTTATCTACTTGGTCTTTATTCATTAAGTTCTCTCAACTCTGAATCAATTCAAAATTTGGGGGCTAAACTAACTTTAGCATAACTTAATCTCTTAGTTCTTATAGTAAATTTCTAACCATATTCTTCATGGGTTCCACACAATAAGCTTCTCAATAGTCATGGACATTATAACCTATTGCTCCTTCTTAAGGGAGGCAACCAGAAAGTCTAATTTTTTAGGTCCCATCATGCTGCAATCCCCTTCTCCCCCTAGTCAGGATCTTGAGCATATATGCACCCCTGGTATATTTCAGGGTGAAGGCCAGGGGTCCCAACTGCAGTCAGTCATGTGGCTTCCAGCACTGTAGTCTAGGATGCTAGAGATTCACCACCAGGGTGAGCCATAATTGGATTTAAATTTTTAGTTTCCAATGGTCCTTCTATAAAAGAAGGGATCTAAGAAGGTACTCTATAGCAAACAATAAAGAGAAACTTTCTTTTTTTAGAGGTTTTTGCTTTAGGATATGTGCACTCATTGGAGAGAATGACCAAGATACTGAGAGTGAACGTGAGAAATCACTCACCAGGGCAATGGCCACTTTGTAATTCCTTTGCCTCCATTTTTCTCCTGGGATCTTGGGCATGCACACATATGTACTGGTGTGATTTTTCAAACCACCACGTCCAAGGGCTTGAACCAAGGTCAGTCAAGTGGGAGTCCAGCAACATAACCACTATATGCCATCTGCTGGTCTCCCGAACTTAATTTTTTTTAATTGAAGAAATCTTTCAGAGGATCTATTATGCATTAAGTTCTATCCTAGCCTCCTGAGAGAGATAATAAAATAATTCCAGTAGTCAAAACAATATAGTTAAGTGTTGCATTAAGAGTTTAGATCATACTTTATCATTCTATGCAGTCAGGAAGGAGGAAGCATAAGGCTTTCCTTAGTGTTCAGGTAAGGATTCACAGGGAAAATGGCTATAATTAAAACATAACTGTTGGGGCCAGCAGATGGCATATGGTTACGTCACTGGACTCCCATGTAGTCAACAGTGGTTTGAGTCCCAGACCCGGTGACTTAGAGCTCACAGTGGATGAATGTGCCTGTGTGCCCAAAATCCTGAGAGGAGAATAGAGGAGAAGGGATTATGATGTGGCCATATCCTCTGGGGGGTAATTTCTCACTTTCTGTCATTCTCTCTGGCAAGTGCACACTCTCTATAGCAAAAATCTCTCTAAAAAAATGAACAAACAAACAAAACACTAGCGTTACAGAGAAGGGATTGCGTCATGGCCAGCCCCTGGGGGGTTATTTCTCACTTTCTGTCTCTGGTGAGTGCACACATCCCATAGCAAAAAATCGCTAAAACAAACAAACAAACAAAAAAAAACTAGAAACTACTGTTCCAATCACATGTCCATCAAGTTGACCAATTTGTTCTTCTAGTAACTGTATATCATTCCTCTTGCTGGGCTTCTGGTTTTTTGCCTTTGTTTTCACATCAGAACTACCAACTATAAAATCACTCTAATAATTCTCTTGTTCCTTGGAAGAAAATCGTTATTTTTTTTTTTGCAAGTCTTCCTTACTCAGCTTCACATTTCCTTCCTAGGGGAAAAAAAAAATGTCTGTGATTTTGGATCCTTTCCTGACTAAGTCTTTCTTATTCAGCCCATCTAAATGTAATTCTCATTCACTGTAACTCTACTGCCTCTTGAAATCCATGCTGCCTCATTCCCATTTCTTCTCAATGTCCTCTTTTCTCTTCATCTGAGGCTCTATCCCTTGCAACAGTGAAAGGGGCCTGCCAATGTATCATTATGTAAACATCTTAAACCCATTTTTTTATTTGATAAATTTCACAACACAAAAGCATAATCACCAGTAAATCAGGGTAGGAGATGATTACTATTTATAAGTTCTTTAGGGTTTATCGAAATAGCTCTATTACTTTTTTCAAACTTCCATGCTCTTGATAGGCAGGTTAAATTAATGTTGGATTCACTACCACTTGTATGTGTGTGTGTTTCACTTTGCTAAGAACCATGAGTGCCCATGTATTGAAAAGAATTCACACAAAGGAAAGCTAATTAGTAAGAATAATCCAGTGGAAACAATCCTGGACTCATTGGTGGCTGCCAACCTAAAAAAACGAATGTCATTTCACTGTAAAATCCTAAAACATTCTTTTTATTTGAGAACCTCACTATCAAGAGAAAAAAAGGCTGCAAAGGTAAATAGAAATCCATGTAGCCATAGCAAATGTCGTTCATAAAGAACACACCCAAACAACTTCATTGGCATCAAACTGAAGCTTTCTAATTGAAGACCAAATGTGCCCAACTAAAGATTCTTTAATGAGACAGAGCCACTAAAGGGAAGGTGCATTAACACAAAGCTTGTTTATGAGTCAGCTGAGGATTATTATTTTCATAGGAAGGATTCCATGTTTCTCACTGTCTACTAGAATTAGGGGACAAATGAATAATTTTTAAATAGGAAAAAAATGAGAATAACTTAAGGTATTGTCAACAGTGTAGATTCACTTTCCCAAAAAGAGATTCAAATAGGGACCAGCAGTTGGCGTAATGGCTATGTTGCTGGACTCTCATGTAGTTGACAGTGGTTAGTGTCCCAGACTCAGTGGCTTAAACTCACTCCGGGTGCATGTGCGTGCATGCCCAGGATCCCAAGAGGAGAATGGAGGAGAAGGGATTGCAGTGTGGCCATCCCCCATGGGGTTGATTTCTCGCTTTCTGTCTCTCTGTCTCTTTCTGTCCTTCTGGTGAGCGTACATGCAATATAGCAAAAAACTCTCAAAAAAAAATTCAAACAAAACAATTCATACCTGTGATTATATATAAAATATATGAATATATTGGGTCATTGGAAAAGTAATGACACATTTTAGCATAGAAAAACATAGAAAAATATGTTATGACTTTCCTAGCCATCTGACGCTATTACTCTTTTGTTCCAGAATGTGTGTGTGTGTGTGTATGTCAGCCTAGAAACCCAACAATTCTTTTTTTTCTTTTTAGCTAATACCCTCTTGTTACTGGGTTATAACATGTAAAGTGAGGTGCTTCCTTTCCCTAGCCTAAGTCCAGGCTGTTAAAGCTGTATTAGCATTTAATTCACTATAAATATTTGGATGGATTTTGGTCTTAACTTTTTATTACAGAGAAAGAGTCAAAACCAATTTTACTGAATGGAAAATAAGCATATATTTTAGAAGACAAGTTAAACTAAACACACTTATCCAAGCTACTATATAAGAAAGCTTGTGCTAGGATGGCTTCCTATGAACAAACGGCCTGTTCAAAAGATTTGACCTTATTTACTAACTCTTAAAAATAAAAAGCAAGTTAAGTCTCTGGGAGGTGAATGGAACCACAATAAATATTTTTATCATTCCCTCTCTCCCTTTCTCATCTTTGAGTATACTTCCTCAAGTTTTTCTTTTTTATAGTACTATTTTTGTACTTTCTATTCTGGGAACATCATTGTACTAATGGAAAATACTTCTTTACCTCAAGGTCCAGTTAAAACAAGTTTGGATTTAGAATAGCTTTAGGAGAGGAGAGTTTGGAAAATTGTTAAATTTTTCATTGTGTTAACCTCAGGTTATATAATAACAAAGAGTTTGTGAAGATTGTGATTCTTAAAAACTTAGCTTAGGAAATGGAAGTGGGTAGTATGGGGTTCTCACTTTGACTGTATAGCCAGGGTCAGTTAATTTAAATTAAAGTAAACAGACATTGGCTTGATACTTTCTAGGCCACACACACACACACACACACACACACACACACACGATGGTACAAAGGATGCAATGTGGCACATTACTCTTGGCAAGATCTGCTTTTGAATAGAACCCAAACTCTTCTTATCTGTTTTGAAAATATAGCTTAACCCATGGAAGCTATGTGTTAAAAGAGCATAGCTAATAATTCCTCATGGATTTTGTATGTACTTCTATCCCATAGCATTAAATAGATTCTGTTGTAAAAATTAATATTGTATATAATAATTTATATTTCTCACACCAAATAATTATATAACTTCCACACAGAAAGGACGCTGACAGTAGAAAAATATGATACCATATACATATCTGTATATTAAGTCTAGCATAATGCCTTGTGATATGTAGGTGTTTAATAAATGATTTGAAATAGTTCTGCATTTGAAAGATCATGTTAAGATTGGGTATAGACTTCTTTTATTAAAGAAAACTAAAATGCTATCCCTAAAACACCACTTCCCTTGACACATTTTGAAATCTTACTTTCTTAGTTGTTTGAATTCATTATAGAATAAACTCTGACGTGAATTATCAGATGCCATCACTTCTTCACTCTATCAGCCATAAAATACATCAAGGGAGATTTATAATTTTTAACACATACTATGTGAGATGTATATCAGACAGTGCAGTTTTAAAATACTCTGCTTTTCTCTACTTAGAACATTTTTTCCAAAAGAATCTTATCATTCACTATGTAAAAATGCAAAGACCTCATGATAAAATAGAACCAAAATCAGCTAAACTCATCTTGGTTTAATAGTTATTTTTTCCACTGCCTTAAATGAAGATGCCTACAGAAATAGCAACATTTTTATAAAATAAAAAAAAAAAAAAAAAAAAAAAAAAAACTAGAGTCCTCAAAATGAAACCATCTGTCCTATTGAGGCCAGTTTTTAAACTCAGGAAATACCAATTATCTTTGTTGTTGTTTTTTTCTTTTAACTCCTAAAATTTGGACATGGTTTTGAATTCCACTTTGGCAATGACGTGTAATTGTCCATCAATGTCACTTATTACTGTGCCTTTAATCTTTAATTATTTTTATGTTTCATGTTTTTTCAAAGACTTTTTTTACTGAATGAAAGAAAAAATGTGATTTTTAGTTCACAGTTTAGTTTTGTATCTTTTTTTCACATATGTAAGCTGACTATCAATAGGGTTGGAAATATCTTTTTATCTCTGAATAAATGGAATGTGGTGGCTACTAAACACTAAAGTTTTCATGAATTAGAATGTGCTATTAATATTTCTTCACTATCCATTTATCATAAATTATTTACATGTCAGTTTTAATAAATAATTAGAGATAGATAAATAGATTACATAACTAATTCTCACTGAGCAACGTCTTAATCTTCTTTGTTAAAATTGCCTACCTAAGGCCAGCAGAGGGTGAGGCAGTTAAGGCAACTGGATCCTCATGGCCAGCTACACGTTCAAGTCCCAGACCTGGCAGCTTGAGCATCACTCTGGCCAAATCCCAAGGTGAGACTGGAGAAGGAGAGACTAGTGTGGCCAGCCCCCCCGGAGAGTGATATCTCTTTCCCTCTTTCTGTTTCTCTCTCTCTCTGGAGAATCACACACCTTATGACAAAAACCTAAAAATATAAAAGTTCTGAAGCCATGTTATTTTTCACTCAGAAAATATTGATTTACTAAAATATAGGATAAAGAATGTTAAGGGCAAAGCATTTGTTCATAGGTTCCTCACTGTTATTGGGCAATGGAGAGTTTTTTTTTTTTTTTTTTGGAGAGGTTTTCACTATAGAGCGCGTGCGCTCGCCAGACAGAGAGAGAGAGACATAGAGACAGAAAACGAGAAATCACCGTCCTGGGGGGATGGTCACGCCGCAATCCCTTCTCCTCCATTCTCCTCTCGGGATCTTGGTCACGCACGCACACACGCCCGGTGTGAGTTTTAAGCCACCGTGTCCGAGACGCGAACCGTGGTCGACTACGTGGGAGTCCAATGACATAGCCATTACACTAACTGCTGATTCCCAAGAGTTTTTATTTATTATTTCTCAATAATCGTTCTTTTTATTTTGATTTATTTATTTTTTTGCCCGAGGGCATGGGCATTCATCAAAGAGACAGAGAAAGAGAGGGAAAGTGAGAAAGCACCCCCTTGGGGGGATAATCGCACCACAATTTCTTCTTCATTTCCTCTTTCAGAATTTTGGGCCTGGCATGTTTCTCAAGCTCCTTGGTCCAGGATACGAACCACACAGTCAGTCATGTGGGATCTAGCGGCCTGAACCATCACACCACGGACTGGCTCTATCCTCTTAATTTCATACCAACCAACAGCTGGCATGGGTCATACTTTTGGAACTTCTCCTGTAAACTATTCTGTCCCTATTACTGGATTTCAGTACTTATTTTTCAAGTACTTCCCAGTTTTATTTGTAAGTTTGAAATCAATTGTTAAGCAACTTAAAAACAATCAATCTAGTGTCAGTCACGAATACTAGCATAGGGCTGTATAATTTGCCATTTGCTTCTCAGAGATAGTCGTTGATTTAATTCTCACTGAAGCTATGTGGCATTGGTTATTACTTCTCGTCACCAATGCTGAGCTAACACATGAAGACAATGACATCCAGTTACTCATTCTACTGATCCAATGGAATCAGTGTGAAACCCAAGACTTCTGGATTTTTGACGATATTATGCAAATGTCTTCTTGTAAGATCTTCTGTCTCTGGATTACTTACTACATTGAGACAATCCTGTACATGTTGGAAAACTGGGAAAAATATATTTGCTGCCCACCTTTATATTTAAGATGCAAATCCTTTAGACTTCAATGATTTCAACATATGAACATTATAATTTTGAACTTGCCTCTTGCCTAACTCATTCATCATGGATCTGATCATAAATTATAAAACTTTAGAAATACAAGAGGATTAGACATGATCACACTCATAACTCATTGTTAACAAGAAACATAGAAACAAGCATACATAAAAAATCTCTGTATACAACACAGCGGAAAGTATCTGACTTTTGTGCTAATATGACAACTATAGTCTGTGGTGTGGAGGGAATTTCATGACACTTCAACGAGCTTCAGTTTTTCCTTGGTAAAAAGTAGTGGTTATAGCCGACTTCTCTAGATTTCTTTTCTTTTTTGCAGCTCTGTTGAACTAATGTGTATAAAATTATAAAATATAAGGTATCACAAAGACATGATCTGTCTTTATATTATTATAGTGAGATTTCTGCAATATTTTCTTTCTAGATAGTACGAGGATTTTCTACAATTTCACTTGCAAGTGTATTTTTTTTTAAATCAAATTTTTTGTGTGTCAAAAAGAGGCAAACTGACATTTAGTAATGAGCAGAACTAGGAAAAATACTAGAGTCTGCTAGCCTTCTAAAGAAACTCAGCTTGTCTGGTAAATTTACCTTAAAAATTAATGAGAGTGTTGGAGTTTCTAGTTGTCCCTCATTAGAACTCCAACTGGATAGACTAGAAAAAGGACCAACTGCTATCAGTAAGCCTGTTTTTCAGATTTCTGTTTCACAAAACAGATTTGAATCCCTAGCTCTTAAAGAAAAAAAAAAAAAAAAAAGTCTTCCAAGCTGCCAGCAGCTCAGAGCTGTATAAAATCAAATGGAGGCGGGAGGACAAAACCTTTCAGGATCGAGCAGAGGCCATGTAAACAGATGTGAGTGCAGTGAATAGAAAAGGGTGAATAGTCGCTTTGTTTCTTGCTCTCTGTTTGTACCACAGAGGGTCCTCTCTATACAAGTCTTCCTGGCAGACGATATTCCACATAACTCTTACTGCTAGAGAAACATACCCAACCTGATATTTGCTAAACACAGGCACCCTTAGCTTTTGGCTCTGTTTACTTTAATGAATATTTATTTTAATGAATGTTTCATGTAAGACCAAACATTTATGGTAATCCTGAAAGGGAATTTATGAAGAACATAACTGAAAAGCCAATGTAATTTTACTTTCTCATCAACTGACAGGTAACCACTAGTGTCAGGCTGCATTGCACAAAGGCAAATACTGGATGTGAATGTTAAAAATTCATTACTGACAGGCATTAAATGATTATAGGGATCTTCACAGTTAAAATGGTTCTGAAGAAGTGCCAGGTTATGAATGTGGAAGATGTGTTGAACTGAGCTACATAACCATTTTCTTCTTAAAGATTTAGGTAGGAAAGTACATGACATTGTTGGAGAACTCTACACATGTCCATTGATTTATTTCATGAGGGACTGTTATTGTTGCCTACTTGTAAAAGGTCACAGACACCAGAGATTGGAAACCTGCCCAGGTTCTTTTAAATAACTGCAGGAGCCTGGCGTTTTGTGATCCAAGATACCTTGTTGGGTGGGTGGATAGGTGAGTGGGTGGTTGAGAGGTGGGGGATGACTGCTCCACCTTTTATTATACTCTTATTTTGAGTCAAATAAAATCAACATCAGCCCCGAAGGCCAGTAGTAGCCTACAGCAATAAAGCATAAAATGTTCCTTCATAAATGTATATGGTCATATTCAACTCTTCCCCTGTAGTAGATTTTTATTTCACATGGAACAGAATAAATGAGTCTCCTGAAGGCTGGTGGATTTACAACCTGAATTTACTATTCTACTAGCATGGTGTTAACTTTGCTAATAAAAATGTTGTGTCTGCTTTGCAGAAATTCTCTACCGAAACAAATCATGCATATCCAGGCATGGGAGAGGGACAGAACTACAAGGAAAACAAGAAATAGGGGAAAAGAGAAACATTGAGGAGATGCCCTTTTTTCTTAAGTGACAAAATAGCTAACAATATATCAAAAAGTCATAATCTTCAAAACTGCAATTAATTTATAATCCCAGGGATTTCTCTTGGTAATGTTTGTATCCTCTTGTATTTTCCAGATAGTGTTCTTTCATGAGTTATTTATTTTTTGCAATTGCATAAAATTATTCTTTGGGAGAAATAAGAACAATTAATACGATATTGAAATTTATCTCTTTTGTCCTGCCACGTTTATAAATACATGTGAAATTCTTGATACGCTGTTTTGGAGATAGTTAGAAGTTTATGAATAGGGCAACTTACTTTAATGTCTAGTTTGCCCCACACTCTGATTTTTGTCATTAGTAATTAATATGATCTGGGCACAGGAGAATAAAAAACAAAAACAAAAAATCAAAAATGGAGGGAAATAGAGGATGAAAATGGACACTGAGAGAAGGCGGTGCTCCCAGAGAGCTCCCTCTTTTCTCTGTCTACACGGAGTGAGCGCCATCACTCTTCCTCCAGTCCCCTGACAGGGCTGGAGGCCCTTCTATACATGTCCGTGTCTCATGCATTCATGGGCCACTGTGACACCACAGTATCTTTTGTTTGGAGCCAGATAATTGCTCTCCACTTCTCTCAGCTGCCATATGGTGCGGTGGAGACCAACTTACAAAGACAGACAGAGAGAGCTACAGACCAAAAGAGGAAGGGAAGAGAGACAATCAGGAGACAGCAGATGAAACTCATTTATGTTCAATATTAAAGGGGCAAGTGAGCAAGGTGGAGTGAAGAAGTAAGAGGGTGTGAGTGGCACAGGGGGCATTATGAGGACATGGATGTTCTTGGGATGTGGAACTTTTCACAGACAAGCTACCAAGCTGCTTTCTGTGAGAGGTAGGCTCTGTTGTGTTTTTAAATATGATGTTTAAAAAGGAATACCTAATGCTTCTGTTATTTATCTTATTATCAGCATTAAAACCACTGCCATTTTTTTCTAATGACTGGAACTTATTTTAGTGACATAATAATTGTCAATAAAAAATATACTTATGATTTTGTATATATTCTCACATAACCACACCATGACAATTTTAGGGTTTTGGTAAAGCCACTCTCTTTATAGGAAAATTGTAAAATACATATGTTTTTCTCCCTTGGTCAGTAGTTACACTCCTCAATAGTTTATGAACACCATATTCTCTTTTATTTTTAAATATGTTTATTTATTCCATGGATAGAAAGACAGAGAGAGAAAGACAAGGACCCTCAACAGGGTCTCATGCTGCAATCCCTCAACCCCCAGTGTTCCTAGCCAGCCAGGATCATGGACAAGAGCATGTGCCCAGCGTGTGCAAGTTTATGGAGGGCACAAACTCTGATCTTTCCTATGGCCTCCAGTGTAGTAGAATGCTATACCACCTATACCACCACTATAACACCCCAGGTGGGCCACCATATTCTATTCTGAGCCCACCTTTTTTAGGTATCATTTGTACTTTCTGTTTTTTGTTTGTTTTGTTTGTTTTTTAGATAGGGTCTCACTGTCTCAGGCTTCCTGCATCACCCTCTTGAATCACTGGGATTACAGGGTTACAGGTATATACTATCACACATGACCTTTTGAGGCTTGATCAGGAATTGAACCCAGGCATCTTGTATGGTCTCAGCCGGTGGAGCACCATGTGCCACTTCAGCTGTGCCATAACTTGTACTTTTTTGATAAGTTACAGGAACACTTCTATTAAAATTTGTAGATTGATATATAACGATTTTTTTAGATTTTGAAGTTAAGGAGGCCTGAGTCCATAACATGAATACATTTCAGCACTTTCAAAAAAGTTGATGGCAAAAAAAAAAAAAAAAAAAAAAAAAAAAAAAACAAAAAAAAAAAACAACAACAACCTTGGTTTCTTCTCATTTTCAAAATAACACGATGTACGTACTATTATATTGATCCTGCTTCATGAGGACAAAGAGGCAAAAATACAGCACATAAGGATAGCCTGATGGTTTTGATCAGTTCTTCAAAGAAATAGTAAGAATATAGCTGCTTATATTTCATATTTCATCCCGACCTGATAAAATAGTACTATGTGCAAATATTCACTGTTATTACACAGACTCCAAGGCATACTTAAATGTTGACAAATAACAGTGAGCTAAGTTTTCATTTTTTTAGATATAATTATTCAATCTATTATAGAATATAATACATTTAAAGCCTTGCCTGCTTTAAGTTCTGTTTTTTATTTGGCATCCAATGTATTCCACTCAACTAATCTTTCTCTTATTCATTAACAGTTGATTATCAGTTAATATTGTTAATTTCTCCTAAATTGTTTCTTAAAGTTAAAGTGCACCAGATCTTAAACTTTGGATTTCTTTTCATTTCTATCTACATTTACTCCTTTGAGGATCTTATCTACTCCGGCCACTTGACTTTTTTTTTTTTTTTTTTAAAGAGAGGTTTTTGCTACAGGGCACCAGAGATTGAGAGAAAGACAGAGAAGTAGAAAGTGAGAAATCAGTCCCAGGGGGATGGCCTTGCCACAATCCCGTCTCCTCTATTCTCCTCTCGGGATCATGGGCACACACACACACACACATACGCCTGGTGTGAGTTTTAAGCCCCCAGGTCTGGGACTCGAACTGCAGTTGAGTATGTGGAAATCCAGCAATGTAACCATTATGCCATCTGCTGGTCCCTACTTTTGCCACTTTAAATAGTATCTGTAAAGTGACAACATCCACCTTCACGTCTCCTGCACTCTACTGTATATATACCATTACCCCTCAGTATATTACTGGATTTGTCTGATGGTCCTCTATAATTTAACATATCCACATATCTAAAACTAACATTTTTAAGTTTATTTATTTATTTTTATGAAAGAACACACAGAGAAAGACAAGTACTCTCAATAGAACTCCATGCCATTATCTTCTCTAGGGTCTTCCCAGTTAGCAAGAATTATGGGTATCTGCTCAGAATGTACAAGTCATCCTGGGAACCAGACCCCAATTTGTCATATGGTTTCCAGCATTGCATAGGCTAGCACTACTCTGTGCCACTGAGGCTGGGCCCTAACTTCTTGATCTGCACTCACTAAAACTGCTTTTTCTATGGGATTCCCCATGTCAATTACAGACCATCCTATCTTTTTTGTCCCTAGGCCACAATTCTTGAAAGCCTTGGATTTCTTTTTATTTCTCTTACATTGCATTTCTAGTACATCAGCAATTTCTATTCATTTTCCTTTAAAATATATCCAGAATCAACCTTCTCACCAATTCCATTTGTATTATTTTGAGCCAAGCCATTGTTTCTCTGTTGAATTATTTGACTAATGTGCCTATTGGCCTTTCTGGTTTCATTTTTAACCTTATACTATATTCTCAATAGAGCTTCTAGGGTAACCTTCTAATATTTTTTACACCGTTTCTGTCCTGTGTATAACCACCTGTAAACAATCTGGCAACTCATTCCCTCTTTGTCCTTGTTTCAACTGTACATTCTTTTTTTCCTATTTTCCAAATGCACTAATCACATTTCTACCTCGGGAGCTTTTTCATTTTTTTAGGTTTATTTATTTATTTCATTAGAGAGAGTTGTCAGACAGAAAAGAGAGAGACAAGCAGCCTCAACAGAGTTTTATTCTGCAATCCCCCCTTAACTTTTCCCAAGCAGCGAAGGTCAAGGGCACATTCATGGCTGACAAATACATGTCAACACAGGAACTGAACCCCAGCCTTTCATATGGCTTCCAGCATTGCAGATGTTGTGTTAGTGCTGATGTCCACTGCTGAGTTTGCTTCAAGATCTTCAGGCTGGCTGGCTTTCTTTCTAAACAGTCTTTCTAAGAATTACTCACTTTCTGCACGGGTTTTATTATACCTCATCTTCTTAGTGAAACTTTCCATTTAAAATTTCAACTCTCTTCCCAGCGCACATTATCTCTCTTCCTTGTTATATTTTTTTAGTAGCATTTTCTACTTTCTTTCAAGTTAAAAAGAAAAGAAAGAAAAGAAAAGAAGAGAAAAGAAAAGAAAAGAAAAGCTCCTGACTGTGACAGGAGCAGGATGAGGCATCGAAGTCATTGAAAATACATGATATGCCTTCTTGTGAAGTCTAAATTAAAAATTACCCTGCCTAGTCACTATTGGAAATATATCAGCTGGAAAGAAATAAGATTTTTTATTTTCTTCCTGCCTAAATACACATGATTCATCAAAATATATTGTATATTTACTACTCTCCTTTTTCTCACTCCTTTCTAAAAAAAAAAAAAAATGAAGAATTCAATTACAATTTAGATGCCAGATCCTACTCCTACAAAGTGCTTCCCAAAATGAACTGGCCTTAAAATAAAAGGAAAACCATTAATAACTAAGAAATTTAAATTAATATTATATACAGAAAAAGTAACTGATCATTAAAAAGATGAAAGTAGCAACCAGAATTTGCCTATTTCCTTTCAAAATATGCAAGTTAAATTAAAAACCTAAAAATAAAACATAAAGTGACTATTATAATGAAAACACCACCAGGGGATGACTTTTGATTTCTATCTCCCTCTGTGACTCTGTTGAGTATACGTGCCCCATAGCAAAGATCTCTCTCTCAAAAAATAAAGCAGATTAAGGCTCTATCTAGTCTTTCTCTTCACTTCTTTTCTCTCATGATCAACATGTATTGCAAGAACTAGTGAGATACTAGAAAAGTACTCAAAGATCATTGGAAGTCCACATAATGAAATAAGTCATCAGAAGTTACTTTTATAAAGAGTATGGATCCTGGAGTCCATAGTATTTCCAGATCAAGTATTTAATTGCCTTAAGAGCAAGTGAAGAAAATTACTCTGAGCCTCTAGTACTATCAAGCTTAGATCAAGATCACTACGGTGAGGACCAGGACAATAAATGCCTCTAAGTCACATTCTGGCAAACATAAAATGCTCACAAAGGGGGCACTTATTATCAGAACTAATCTAATAACTGGTAAAGTACTGAATGATATATAAACACTGGAGGTAATAGAGATCACTTTTAACTGCATTTCTCCTTTTATAATTTAGAGGCTTATAGTATTTCAGTTTAATTGTATATGATTTGTTATATAGTTTTAACTAGAGAAGTTTTTAAAAAGGAGAAATCAGTAAAGGGGCATCTGGCACCTTGATCATCGTAGTATTTCTTCTTAAATGGATCTCAATATACAAAACAACCTCTACCTCACAGCATGTAAAAAGAGACTTGCCTGATCCTAACATGAGGTTTGTCTGATATTCACAACTTGGTTGAATATTTCAAAAATAAGAAAATCTGGGGACCAGTAGGTGGCGTAGTAGTTAAGAAACTGGACTCCCATGTGCTTGACCAAGGTTCGAGTCCAGACTAGCAGCTTAAAACTCACACCGAACACATGAGTATAATTTCCTGAACTCCTAAAAGGAGAAGGGAGAAGAAGGGATTGAGGCATGGCCACCCTCCTGGGGGGTGATTTCTCACTGTCTCTGTCTCTCTGTTTCTCTCTCTCTCTATCCGGTAAGCACACGGAACCTATAGCAAAAGTCTCTCAAAAAAATAAATAAATAAAGAGAGAGACTAACCTATTTCAAGGAAATAATTTCTAAGTTGTTGACCTCTGGGAAGCTTCATTCATGAGACATTGAAGGAGAGTAGATTTTCAAATACATTTCTACTCTGTCTTAGCTCAGGCTGCTATAACAAAACGCCGTACACTGGATGGCTTGAATGACAGACATATTTTACAGTTTTAGAGGCTGGGAAGGCCAAGGTCAAAGTGCTGGCAGATATATCTCTTGGTGAGGGCATATCTTGAGGTTTATAGAAGGGACACTTCTCACTGTAGTCACATGGCAGAGAGAGAGAGAAAGACAAAGAGAGAGAGTGCTTTGATCTCTTCCTCTTCTTATAAGGACTCGGTCCCATCATGGGGGCCCACCCTCATGACCTTATATAAACCTAATTATTTCCCAGAGACCCTCATCTCCAAAAATTGCATTGAGGATTACTGCTCCAACCCATGAATTTAAAAGGAGGGCATTAAACATTCAGTCTGTAACATATTGTTCCAGAACAGAAGACCTGAAATGAATGTATGAACTGATGGCAATAATTACCAATAAGCATAGTGATGTTGATTTCAGATTACAGACCTATCCTTAGATGGCTCCTTCCTTTGCATGTTTGTTCTTTATGCTTGTAGAAATCATCCAGATTTTGCCTAATATATCCACTCCTTTGTCTGCACGTTGAATCATTTTAAGTGCTGCTATTTTTTAACGCCATGAAGTCTTATCACGTTGTTTGAAGCAGCACAGTGCCTGTGTATGTGGGATTCTTCGCCTCTTCATTTTAGTTGTCATTTAGCTGTGTCTAGTTAACTGTTTAAGCAGTCATTATCTAACTTGGTCAGATGACCAGCAACATATGTCCAAGATGGTGGAAAGACGAAGTTCCAAAGTCTTGTTACTGGGGACTTTATCCCTAATGTCATGCAAGCTCTATCTTCAGGACATTAGGAGGGCATTGTGTTGACCTTCTGTCACTTAATATTGGTGTTAACTTGTAAGATATATATTGCTACACCTATTGTTTAGCTACTGAACTGAGAATGTCAGTGATTTAAATATCTTATTCCAAATCACATACTTAATCTCAAAAGAAAGTTAATGATATCTTGTGACTTCAAGTCCATGCAATTCCACTACAAAAGCTTATACCAAATAGGAGCGATAGATAAATGGTAAAAATGTGATCGTATGTTGACAAAATCAGACCCTTCAGTCATTTGGAAGGTTAGATGTGACCAGTATATTGCAGAACTCGAATTTGGAGCTCTTGTTTCTTTTCTGTGTACTCTCCTCTCACAGAGCACTTTGGTCTTCTTGCCTTACTGAATATTCATTTCAGTCATACATCATTGCATGACGTACTATCTAAAGAACAATGCAACCATGAACTGATATATTACAATAAGAAGTGAATCCTTGACTATCTTTAATTCACCTATCTCTCATTGCAACTCAAAAAAAAAAAGCCACTTCTGCTAAGTTTTAAAGGATGAGAAAGGCTTGCTTTCCATGCAGACATAATGTTATCATAGACTTTATGAGAAGGAAATGCTCTCTTCATCTTTAACCCAGGGACTCTGCTTAGTGCTTATATAAAAAAAATGTCCTCTCTTATTCCTTTAATGTTAGTGGGGACATCACAACCAGCCATTCTGCAGTTCTTGAGGCTCTCCATTAATAAGGAATGAATGACTAGGAGGTAAAAAATGTAGCCAAGAAATTAGGAAAAAAAAAAAAAAAGAGAGAGAGAGGGTAGCAGGAAAAAGGGCTTGGTATGCAACTAGGAACTGTGGTTAGAAAATAGATTCCTCTGGCTGAAATCCAAGATTTAGTATTTATTAGTAGTATGACTATGGGCCTTTTTAAATTTCATTTGCCTGGTGTTCGAAATTGTATCTTATAGTTATTTAAATTCCAAACAATTTTTACAATGCTCAAGTCATATTAGTTTGTGAAATATATAATGAGAGGTGTCCAATATTTAATTTTTTCTTCACATGTGTATACTTATTTTTCCTGTTGAGAGTGCTATGTTAGCATTCTTTTCAAACAAGGTTTAGCATGGTATTTCTATGTAAGTTCCTCATTAATGGAAACAACATAAAAGGGAAAAGAAAAGAACAGATGGTTTGAGAGGAAAGAAAGATCAACATACTAGAGCATCTTAGTAGATGTCTCTGAAATGTCTCCTCTTTTGGGCAACACTCTGTTTAAAGTATAGAATAGTCTTAACCACAAAGCTTAAAATAACTACGCATTTTTCCCCAGCCCGCCCAATGAGTTTAGTTCCAATGAACAGCCTGTAACTGCACATTTCTTTTTTAATTTGTCTAAAATTAAAATGGAAACATTTGTGCTATTTACCAAGAAACAAGGATTCTCATACTATATCATGATTCTCTCTCTCTCTCATACAAAATACACACACACATACACACACAAGCGTGCACACACACACACACACACACACACACAATGCACATTTCAAACTTTCGTGTTGGTAAATTCATTTCTCACAAATATATAATTGGAAATCCAAGGTTTATTGAGAAACTCACAAATTAACTCAGGTGAAATAATTGCTTTAATTTTCTTCTGTTTTTCTAAAAGGGCTGACACATGCTGAGATGAGGAAATATGACCTCCTACACGTGTTTTCCATGAGGAATATGTTCACTGTACTTCCACTGAGTTAAAAGCAAGCTTCGTTCCCTTGTGCACAGAGGTAATTTGGAAAACGAGCCAGAGAAGTCAGGACTGCTATTTCTCAGTCTGCCTTAACCACTGACAGACTATTTTTATACCAACTGTAGAGATGTTCAGGTGAGGCAGACACCCCAGAGGATACTGGGGAACACTTACTTTCACAGGAGTATTATATTATGCTTACTCACATGTTCTAATAACGTAATTCCTGTTTCAAATTTAGACAACTTTTTGACTACTCAGTATACTGCCTGAGTTTAATCTAATCCTGCTTTCACTCCCCAAATTTCTCATAAAGGACATCTAGAGAAATTTGCCCTCCACTGTCACTTAAATTCAATTACGGTGAAGCTATCTCTGTTCTGCGTTCTCTTGAACTCACTGAAATACCACTTTTCTGACAAATATCCAGATATCTTAATGAGGTCAGTGTCACTTTGTGATTAATTAACTTTTATTTCCTGGAATTTACATACAAGAAATTTCCAGTGGACTGTCTTATTGCACTAAAGTGCTATTACTAAATATAGAATAAAAATGGTCTCTGTATAACTCCATAGTTGAGAATATTAAAGACTGTAAATAATTCTTTCAATTAAATTTGTTATGAAAGTATAGATTAATGATCACTATTTCAAAGAAACTGAGTATCTTATGTTTTGGGGGGGGAGTACTTTTCACTGTATCTCATCTTTTATTTGGATTTCTATAAACTGTCTGGGTATTTCGATTTGTAGCCCAGGTGAGATGCAGTGTATTAACCATTATAGCTCATTGAGCCTTAGATACTAAAAATTGTTCCTAAAATTCTTGAGCAATTTTGTTTTGGAAAAGTGAGCTTTAGCTTTAAAGATACTTCTATATAAAAATACAGATTCTATTGCTAATAATGTAAGAGGCAAATGTCTTCTGGGAATTTAAATACTTTACCTAGCATTTATCCCTTTGATGATATATTTCTATAGAAGACTTTTAAAACAGTTTCAATCCAAAAGAAGAAACTAGCATTTTTCTCTTAAAATGATGTTAATAATCCCTTGAGCAAGTACTTTTCTTCAAAAACACACATATAGACGTTTCTACAGTCATGTGCCAAATTTTAAACATACTTTATCTAATAGTTAGTAAAATCAGGCACGCTAAGTAAATTTAAATGTGAAGGTAGTTTTGTATAACAATTGTTACAAAAAATTGGACAACAAGAACACATTTTCACTCTTAACTAAAATTTATACAATGAGATAACTGAGGGTCACATAAAAGGGGGTATTTCTTCTTTTTTATAATTTTATTTATTCATTTATTTATTTTAATTTGATCAGAGAGACACACACAGAGAGAGATGGGGGAGAGGGAAAGTGAGAAAGCAAGCCACCAGGTTTGGGACTCAAACCATGTTCAGCCATGTGGGAGTGTCCAGCACCTTAACCACCACGCCATCGACTGGTCCCCAAAAGGGGGTATTTCTTCTCCCCACCTGTATTTTTTAGAGTTAATAGCTTTGAATATTTCTAATATCATTTCTATTCAGACTCTGTTAATGAGGGATTGCATAGTAGGGTTTTGTTGGTTCACAGCAACTGCAAAAAATACTAGTAGCAATAAAACATTTATTTTATTGATTGGTTTCTTAACACCAAAGCCTACCATAGCTATATGCCTTAAACATGATCTTCATTACTGAAAAGGAGATCAATACTATATGTTCAAGTATATGTACGCTATGTTATATACATGCATTTTTCAATCTCATCTTTAATGCATTGAAGCTAACCTGAACTCTGGATTAGCATATGTTTGATGTCTCAATAATTGAAACATTTTTATGCCTACCAGCCAAAAATTATTTTTCTCTTGGACATCAAGATAAGAAACAGACCAACTTCTGAATGAGGGAATTGAAATTAAGTCATTTAGATTCATCCAACTTCCATCCAAGCAGCAACCATTCTTGACTTACAACTTCCTCCCACTCCAAAGCCCTCTCCCAGTAACTCTAAACTGAAAACAGATTTCTAAAATATAAGCCAATGCTTTATGATGAGATTTGTTTTTCATATAATATAAATCATTTAGAAATGTGGGAAATGGCAGTTCATGAGAAGGAGAATTGTTTTTCATAGGCTTATAGCTTTTAATGTTAAAACTGAACAGAGCAATTATGTTCTTCGTACAACTACAGTGTAGTGACTTTTGACCTTTTCCTCATCCGGTCCCTAAGTATTCCTCATTCCAATAGTAATAGCATGAGGAGGGAGTAGGAAGACCCACTTTTACAAGAATTTAGCTTCTGGCAAGCATCATTTTAAAGAATTCACTTCCTGGCCTATGGTTTACATGACCTGTCTCCTCTTGCTTTTTTCTTTCCCTCCACCCTTCCCCCTCTCTTCACAGCAAGCTGTATTTTAACTATTGCACTCACTGCTGCTTCCTGTCTCCTGTGCTTTCTATTTTCACATCCATGGGAATGGAATCTGCTCGGGACCATTAGGCCAGTATCCATGCCCCATACACCACCACCACCACCACCATCACACCGTAGTTGCTACGCTGGCCACCTTGACTTAGAGATGAGTTAGCGTGATTTATTCACGAGTCACAAATTAAAATGTTAACTGAGTTTATGTCTATATTGTGTCTTTGAGTGTTTCTTCCTTTTACTTTTCCTTTTAATTCATGATAGAGCACATGCATGGACACATGGCAGACAGACAGAGAGAGAGAGAGAGAGAGAGAGAGAGAAAGAGAAGCACTTTTCACAATAGAGTCTGGTCATGCCATGATCCTCTTCTCCCACTTTTAAAAACTGCTTGCCAGAGATAGAGAGATAAAGCACTCCCCCACTCTCCCAACCCTCCATGGAGCATGGTCACACTGCAATCCCTTCTCCTCCAAATCTCTACCGGTTCTGTATTCTGGGCATGTATACACATGTGCCCAGCAAGTTTTCAAGGCTCTGGGGCTGGGACTTGAACTGTGGTCAGTCATGTGGCAACTGGTTCTCTTAACCACTAGGCTACAGGTCTAGCCACCTCTTTTTAGCTTTTGTCTGTTTGTTTAAAAAAAAAGGCTCACTATGTTATCTAGGCCAGCGTCAAGCATGTTCTCCTGCCTGAGCCTCCCCCAAGTCAGACCTGCCTTTAAGGTTGGTCTGAGATGTGAATCTGGTTGTCCTATGAAGTTCCATCTTGTGAATCACAGTATCTTGATAGGTAACACCACCATGGCTGGGCCTAGTCCTTGATTTTTGAAGCCATTATTTCCAATAAAAATCTTGAGTTATGTCTAATATTGTTTTGTGGCAAAAAATAATATGGTCCAGCTCACTAAGAAATTATTTGTTATCTAAGAATACTCATTCAGAAGTCACATGTATGAAGAACCAAATTTCTATTATTTGTGCTATCAGAAAATGGGAAAAAATGAATTTTAAGCCAAAAATTGAGGGAAAAAATTAGGTTGGAACAGTTAAATCTCGGTTTATAAAAATTATACATTCTTGGGAACAGTAGTTGGCAGAATGGCTGTGTCGCTGGACTCCCATATACTAGACCATGGTTAAAGTCCTGGACATGGTGGCTTAAAATCATGCCGGGCTTGTGTGCGTGTGTGCCCAAGACACTGAGGGGAGAATAGAAGACAAGAGATTGCAGTGTGGCCATCCCCCCTGGTGTGTGTGGGGGATTGATTTCTCGCTTTTTGTCTCTCTGTCTCTCTGTCTTTCTGGCGAACGCACACGCCATATAGCAAAAACCTCTCAAAAAAAATTATGCATTCTTAAATTTCAGGAATAACACAAAAGTAAATCACACTGCTAAATTAGGAGAATTTTTTCAGTTGTTTGAGTTTTAGATGAACAGGATTCCTAAGCAATTTCTTTAACTTGAGAAATTTTCCAGTTAAATGTTTAACTGCATACCTTTTTTAAAAAATGATCAGCTCAAAGAGAAATGAGAAACAGTATTTATAAAGACCTGCACTAACATTTATTATATTTTTATACTCTATGCATAGACTTTTTTTTTTCAAAATTGAGATTAAAAAATATGTCCTGCCACCTTGTAGCACAGTGTTTAAGGTGCTGGACTCTCACACAGTCAACCATGGTTCGAGTCCCAAACCCTGTGGCTTAAAACTCACACCAGTCACATATGCTTGTGTGCATTCCCTAAATCCCAAGAGGAGAATGGAGGAAAGGGATTGCAGCATGGCAGGGGGTGATTTCTCACCTCTGTCTTTCTGTCTCTCTGGCGAGCACATGTGCCCTATTGCAAAAATATCTGTCTCAAAAAAGAAAAAAAGAAAAAAAACTCACCTATTTATAATGTGGTACAAGAGAGTGCAGTTAACTATTTTTTAATGAATAAAAGGAAGTTAGTTATTTCCCCATTTTAGTTTTGTTAATGTGATCATCCTCCACTCTTGGTCTCTGCTTCTTATTATCCATTTTGTTGTTGTTGTTGTTCCTACTTCTGCTACCACATGAGTAGTGATCATCACATTTTTCCATTCAAATACCAGAGAAAGAATTCCAAATTTATATGTGAGTAATTCAGCATATTGCTGTTCTTCTCTTTAGGCAGTTTTCTATGCAAAATGCTGTCAGGTTTGCTGGTTTATATACTCTCTCTGGCAAAATCTGTGGTCACCTCAAGGGAAGCCTTAGGTTCTCCTTCAGCAGGTATTTTCAGGACTTTAGTTTCTCTTAGACTAGTTGGGTGGGGATTTGAACATAGTATTTTGACCTTAAAGGATTTCCCTAACATGGTGGAGATGAGGCTAGAGAAGCCTGGTCAAAGCTCTCATTTGCAAGAACGCACAAGCTGAAATTGGTCATATATGCTGAGGAAAAGTTACTCTTACTACCCTGCATTGTCTTTCAAAAGCAGATATTCATGGGCTGGGTGACAGCACAACAATGAAACTAGGCATTCTGGGAGGCTGACCCACATGGAGAGATTCCAGATTTACATCCAGAGACCTCCCTGATATTCCAGGTACATATATGTCAGTGATCCTGAGCTGGCTGAGGTGGGAGCAGATCTCAGCATTGGGACCCTGTTGGAGGTGCTGTATTTCTCTCTCTTACTCATGGAAGAAATAAATAACTAGACTTATTTTTTTCTTTTTTAAAGGGGGCAGCAGATGGCATAGTGGTTATGTTGCTGGACTCCCACGTGACCTACCGTGGTTCAATTCCTGAATTGGAGGCTTGAAACTCATGCTGGGCATGTGTGATGCATGCCCAAAATCCCAAGAGGAGATTGGACAAGAAGGGATTGCTGTGTGGCCATTCCTGATGGGTGGTGATGTTTCACTTTCCCCTCTCACTGTCTCTGTCTCTCTCTCTCTCTCTCTGGCAAGCACATGAACTCTAAGGCAAAAACATCTTTAAAAAAAAATCATACAATTCACCTATACTCCTTAAATTTTATGTACTGAGTAAATAAGTCTTACAATGAGAACAAAGGCACAATTGATTTTCTACTGCATCACAGTTTTTCTCCTCTTAGGCTAAATTCTGCAGATTCTACCAATGTAAGATGCCCAGGATCAAAAGTGATCTTTTTTTACGTTTAATTTAAAAAGAAGTTTCTGCCTTCATTGTTTCTTTTTAGTGAGCGATTTGAAGTATTCAAAATTACTGTCTTATAATAAGTGTTTATATTCTTGCGTTTTATCCATTCATTCATTCTTTACTTATGATCTCTTATTTTTTCTTCTTCTTCTTTTTTTTTTTTACTTAACCTTTTCTGGATTCTAAATTAATGTGTTTTTCTTTCTTACTGAATTTGAAATTCTGTATCTATTTCTACTTACAGATGGTTAACAACCTTATTTTTCTATTAATATCTAGAATTAATCAGACTCCATATCCTCATACACTGTACATTTTAATCCTAATTTAATAATCCATTTGTAATTATAATGCAAGACTTATTTATCCTATAATCTAACTATTGCAAATGATACTAAACTGAAAAAGTATTCCTAGGTCATAAGGCATATACATTTTAGTTTCAGTAGATATTGCATATTACTTGCACAAGTGGCCACAGAAATGCAACATAGATTTTCCAAATGCTTATCATATTTTAAAAAGTTGATTTCCATTTTTCTGATAGATACAGAAATCTTTTCATGTGATGATCAACTATGTCAACTAGTCACTCATATTTTTGTCTTCTGTGAATTGCTCAATCATATCTGTTAAAATTTTTCTGTTAGATTATTGCCTCTTTCATGGTGAATTATAATTTTTTATATATTTATGCTGTAACATGTTATCTCAGTCTACAGTCCTATCCTGTTTATAATGTCACTTGTCAATGTGAAATTTTAATATTAACATGGTCATACTATATTAATAGTAATATGATCACAATAGTGTTAACCTATTTTTATTTTTTGTGCTGAAGCCATAAAAATATTTACTACATATATATGTCTATATACTCACATATATATTGGGTTGTTGGGAAAGTCATGATGCATTTTTGCATAGAAAAATATAGAAAAATGCATCATGAATTTCCCAAAACCTAATGTCTATTCTTTTAATATCTTGAATTTATGTTTTAAAATGTATATTCCCGTATCAGCCCTGGAGGCTAGTGGTTAAGGGAGCTGGATCCTACCTACATGGCTGACTATGTTTTGAATCCCATCCCATCCCAGCATCTTAAAAAAAAGGGGGGGCCAGCAGATGGTGAAGCAATTACATCACTGGACTCTCACATGCTCAACTACGGTTGGAGTCCCAGAGCCGGTGGCTTGAAATTCTTGTCAGGGGCACATGCTTGCGTGCCCTCTGGGAGGGGAATGGGAGAGAAGGGATTATGGTGTGCCCATCCCCCAGGGGGATGATTTCTCACTTTCCCTCTCATGGTCTCTGTGTCTCTCTCTGTTTTAATTGAACACACATGCTTTAAAGCAAAAACCTCTTAAAAAAAAAAAAAAAAAAAAAAAAAAAAAACAGCAGGTGCATATGTGTGCATGTGCAAAATCCTGACAGTGTGGAGACATGGAGGAGAAAAGATTGCAGTATGACCACACCCCATCAGGAAATGCTTTCTTACCTCCCTCTCTCTGTTTCTCGCTGGTGTGTGCAAGTATCCTCTGTCAATTAAAATATTTTCAGATATTTTCAGTCTCTTTTGTAACATTTGTCATTTTGAAACTTAAACATTTCTGTTTTTTACTATTTCTGGAAATTTTTTGACTATTACCTCTCCAAATATTGCTTTGATTTCTCTATTCTCCATTTTCAAACTCCTATTACAAATATGTTCACCTTTCCTTCTACCCTCTGTATCCCTTAATTTCTGCTTCACATTTCTTATCACTGTATCTCTAGTTGCAGCTTCTAGATCATTTCCTCAGAGTTGTATTCTAGTTCACCAATCCTTATTTCCTGTGTTCCCTGATCAGTCGTTTGGCCTGTCTTTAGAATGTGTACTTTTCATTTCTATGTTTTCAGTTGTAAAAGATTTGTTTGGCTCTTTTTCTTTTTAAATCTGCCTCTTTTGACTCAAAATGTTGGGTATGATGGTTTAACTTTCTTCTTGTAGCACTCTAACAACTATAACAATAAACCATAAATTTTTATTTTATATTGTTCTATTATCTCAAATTCTTGCAGAGCTAATCTGGTTTCTTGCATCTGTTGACTCTACTTCATGGTATTTTGCTTCTCTCTGGTTCAAAAGTTTTTACAGAGATATGATTTCAAAGGACTTCCCCATCCTCCTGATAATCACCATTGCTCTGGGTTGTCCAAGTGTCCCCACAGGGCCACTTTGCATTTTTCTTCCCACTAAGTAACCCAGGATAATCTTGAGATACATTTATGTGGTTATTGCTTGAATTGGAGTTTTGACAAAGTGGGTACTATAATTTTAAACCTACTCCCATACAAAGATTTGATCCTAATTTCCAAAGGGTAATTATATATACAGAGAGAGAGAGAGCTGTAAGTAGAAACAAATAACCTCATGTTTCATGGGTTTGTGGATATTTTTGTTCAAGGAAACTGTATGTATTCCAATGTACTGGCTACTTGCATGGGCCTCAGGTCCAGAGCCACACCTCCTCTGATGTATTCCACTTAAAAGCTGCAGCCCCTAAAGTCAGAGTACTTATCAGATCAAATAATTCCTGAACTATTGTGGATTTCATAATACTAAGTAGCTCCTTTCTGGCATCTGGGGCTTTCATTCTTTCTTTACTGCTCTCTTCTGTTCTCTCCTTAGTCTCTTTCTCTCTCATTTTGCTCATTTTATTCCTGTGTTTAAGGAGGGGCTCAAGACCACAAGTTTATTTGGATATTGCTTTCTTTGTTTGACTAAATGATTTCAATATCATTCCAAAATTTAGTTCTATCTCCGGCTTCTACCTTTTCCAATCCATGGCACAAGCAGATTCAAGTTTCCTCTTATGAAAGAATGCCTATTCACATGCCAAACACCCTACATTTACCTTTGCTGGTTTTTTCTAACTTAATTGGTGAGGCTAAACTTATCATGGGGATGGGTATATAGCTCAATCTACCTACAAAAAGTATTTTTTAAATAGAGAAAATATTGCAGTCTTTCTTAACTAAGAACATAATCATTAAGAGGGCAATGTATTAAGTATAATGGGGAAGGAAAATGATTTACAGCTATACTAGTTGATATTCTATATCAAAATAGTAATTAGTAATTACTACATCTTTAAGGACTGCACTTTAATTTTGTGGGCTCTCAAGCAGACTATTTGGAAGTATCTCATTGGTGATATAACAGACCCTGTCTCTATCTAAATCCTTCAACAGTGAGATAATCTTAACAAAGTGTTATCTAGTCTAAAAGAAATCTAATCTAAAATATTTGGTTTGCTATAAATAGCACTGGTTGATCTATTTTTGGTATGCAACTAGTATGTGTTTTGCCTTGCTCTCCTTCCATTTAATTTAAAGTTAATTTGCATTTCTTGAGATTATACACATCCCTGTTTGGAGAAGAAAAGACGCCTGATCATGTCCTCAACTAGAAAAACAGCCATAAGTGGAAAAATGCTCACCAGTAATATATTAAATGAGACTTCATTAAGGTGAAAATGGGTTTGATTTTTCTTTCTAATATGGGTTCTTTATCTTAGGTGATACCTTTCCAGAGCTATAGATTTCTTCCAAAGATATCACATCATTCTACACAGTAGTTTGTATTCTCTGGACTCAGGCATGATTCATCTATAGGGTTGATGTATTCATAAATTGACTTTATTCATAAAAGTATTTAAACAATGGAATAGTAATAGGTTGTCAGAAAAGTCATGATGTATTTTTCTGGTTTTCTATGCAAAAATGTATCATGACATTTCTGACGGCCCAATCCATGGACAGTTAGAAGGTTTTCCTGATTTGTAAATTTAATATTTACAACAATTCTAAAGGTCAGGTACAGCTTTCTAGCATCATTTTACAAATGCAGAAGTATGCTCAAGACTACACAGCGGGAAAGTGGCACAGTGAGATTTGACCTCTTGATCCTCTGTCTTTGCCCACTGAGTTCTATAGTTTACCAGTTGCAACTAGGCATTCCACCATATGAGCACATTGCTACTGCTGTCTTGAATTGCATGATTTTGCTGCCAATTTATTGGGTCATCAGGAAAGTAAGGACATATTTTTCTAGGTAAAAATGTGTCATAGCTTTACAATCCAATAGATACAGGTCCAGTTTTTGTGAATTCTAATGAACAACTTATACTGGTATGATTACTTGTATCTTTGTTACAGAATTATTTTATTACACTTGATGATTTCCAAAATTATTAAAAAATCTATTATACAATTAAAGTCTTAAGCAGATATTGATTACCTTTTACTTATAACATCAGATAAAAACTGACTGGAAAGCTTAGATGGTAATCCATGAATACAATGAAAACAGAAAAGAAATGGTTAATTGTGTGACTGCGTATTCGTCCTTGCCATGTGCAGATGTTCACAAAGTAATTGAAGAAATAAATTTTATCTCCCTAACTGATGAAATGACCTCACCACTATTTATTTCTTCTGCTTGCAACTCTAAAGGGCTTTTTATTTATCTGACTGCAGAGGTTGGAAGCTGATCAACCAGTATGAGAAACTTCTCCAGCTAAATAGAAGGAAATATCTTTTCATAAACTCTGGACTCCAGTGCTGAGCTTCATCATAATCTATTATAATGAAAAACAAACAGCAGTTGCTATGCCACACTTACATGTTTCAGATTACCTTTTCTGAGCCAGCCAGTTGCCTGATGGTTACAGTGGATCCCACATGGTCAACTATGTGACTTGAGTCCAGGACCTGGCAGCATGAGAAACATGCCAAGTGCATGTGTGTTGTGTGCCCAACATCCTGAGAGGAGGAAGAGATAGAGGAAAAGGGATTGCAACATGACCAGCCCCCATAAGGAGTGCTTTCTCACTTTCCCTCTTTCTCTCTCTGTCTCTCTCTGGTGAATACACATACTCCCTGACAAATTAAAAAAAAAAAAAAGATTACCCATTCTAATGTTTAATGACATGATTTTCATTATCACATAACTCATGCTATTCAATACATGAAATATGACTCAGATTCTCTAAAGAAACATTTCAAAATATCGTATGTGTTAGGGTTGTTCATTTCCCAAAAGGTGAGAGTAGAAAAATGGTGGGCTTGGTAAATCTTTGTGTTTCACACCCCCATCACCCATTTTTGCATGTAAACTGATCATTTACTGGTGGCAGATGGGTGATAGGATAAAGGTTTTCAATGTGATGTGGTGGGGAATATTATCTTTCCAGAGACAACATGAGAGAGAGTACAAAGTAGAGTTCTTAATGTGATTAACAAAGAGGCATGGACTCTGCTATCAATCTTCCTCATTACTGTCATAGGACTTCCCAGGACTCTAAGAGAAACTTTACAATAGCTGAATACATGTTATACATACAGATGAGGAAGTGCTTCAGGCAGTTTAGCACAATTTATTACAAGGCCATTTTCTGGATTTCTGCCTTCTGAGTCATCGGTTTCCATCTGACATGTCCATCTCAGAAGCCCTCCGACCCTCTTTTCAGAAAGATCAGGAAAAGAGTTGAGGAATTAGTGAGAATTATGACAGAATCAGAGAGATCCTAGAGTCAAGCAGGGGTCTGGAAGGATGTCAAGTTCCCAGTTTGCTGATAGACTGAACACAAAATTCAGCTTACAAGACAACAAAAGACCTCATACTAGTAAGTAGAGATTAAGGGGAAAAGTTTAGGAATCTTGATCTCCGAAGAGGGAGTGATTGGCATAATAAGGAAAACAAGTGTGTGCCCTGGTTTTACCATAAATATTCCATCACTGTTAAAATTCTGAACACGGAGAAAGCAAAGAACTATGAAGTTATGAAGCCACAATATTTAAATAAGGTTTGATCTTTGTTTTTTTTTTAGAGTTTTGTTTTTGTTTTTGTTTTTTGCCATAGGGCATGGGCATGTGTACTCGCTGGAGAGACAGACAGAAAGTGAGAAATCACCCCTCACAGGGTAGATGGCCACACTGTAGTCCCTTCTCCTCCTCTCCGGATCCTAGGTAAACACACACATGCACACACACACACAAACACACATACGTGTGTGCGCGTGTCCAATGTGAATCCCAAGTCACAGGTTGACCACATGGGAGTTCAGTGTGAATCTCAAGTCACAGCTCAACCACCATGCTACCCCATGGTCCCTTGACCTTTATTTTTAAATGTTATACTTATTTACAAAATTATCAAACACATAGATTAAACAGTAATTTCATGCAAAGGATGTTTGAAGGACACAAAATTATTCTCAGGCTTCTTTTCTTCATTCAACCATAAAACCCACTCCAAGCTGTTTCCTGGTAGAGGAGAGTGTCTTCCAAATTAGATGTAGGTGTTTTGGAATTATCTTTCTTCTCACCAGGAAAGAGCAGAACCAGGTCTTTTCATGTTTTTTTTGTTTTTTTTTTTTTTTTAAGAATAAAGTTATCCCTTCCTTTAATTACATCTTTTTTCATATTTTGTCGACTCCCAAAAATGTTGGCTGCTTTGTTTGCTTTTTATATCCACTAATGACCATTTCTAAGTAACTCACCTTCTCTTCATAGTCCTTGTTTTTTCTTTCTTTTTGCTCTGACACTTTAATCCTGCTGACATCTTTCAACACATAATGAAAAACAGCTCTGCCTTTTCCTGGTTTCCTCATTTCTGAGTACTATGGCAACGGATGCTAGTTGACTTAGTAAAACTTGAAAATGTCACATTGCTCTTCATTCTTTGATGAATGCACATTTCTGAATATAGCTGGATGCAAAAGTAATTAACGGCAGCCTTGAAAATCTCCATAACCAAAGTCACCCTCAGCTGATACTCCCCAGGTGGGGTATTCAGAATGAGCCATTTCTGGTATTAAAAAGACAAGTCTTTTTGTCTCTTAGAATGATTAGCAATCACTTTCAGAAACATTTTTTTCTGAAACACAATGGTTTCTGTAAATAAATCTTAATTCCAAATCACCGAATTCACTCAGAATGTATTTTCCCCCAAAACTGATGAAACCCATGAACAACATAAAATGAGAAAGAAACAAATACGCAAATTATTTAACACAAACATAAACTGCAACTTAAGCCTAACTCTATTGACACACACAAAACAAATACACATAAACACGCACACGCACACACACACACACACATATACACCTGCATAAAATTTAACTTATCTAATTTCAACAAGAAGTTGTAATGCCAAAACATATTCATGAATGTTTTGTGGTATAATGGAAAATAAATGCCAATTAAATCGAGATTGAGTCTCATTACGTAATAATCTGCTCCCAAATACAACTACATATTAGATTGTCGGAAAAGTCTTGACACATGTTTCATAGAGAAACAGAAAAAAACTACATCATGACTTTTCTAACATCCCAAGAGAATTACAACAGTAACGTCGATATTTATTATTTTTGCATTTAAACAAAACAATATACTGTCCTTATAATAAGTATATGCTTTGCCAGGGTCTATGTCTATTTTCTGGTATTTCTATAATTCATGTTTTTATATTAAATAACATACAGGATCTCATATTTGTAAAACGTGCTATGAGACAAAATGTGTTCACTCATCATTTCTTCATTTTCAGTTCAACTACCTCAAAAATCTGCTCCATGTATAAATGACATATTTTATTACATTTTACAGTTGAAGAAACAAAGATTTGAAAGCTTACCATTTGAAATCACAAAGTTATGGAGCGAGGAAAATAAAATATAACTTAAGCCTTCTAACTTTATATTAATGTAGGGCTATTTTATCATCATACTGTGTCTTCCATTAGATGGGTTGTCTGGAAAGTCCTGACAGATTTTTGCATAGAAAATCATAGAAAAGTACATCATGACTTTCCTGACAACCTAATATATAACTTAATTAAATAACCTTCTAAATAATCCATATTCCCTAGAAAAATTAAAGCTACTAAGTAAGGATATTATAAAGTGAGCAGTAATGAAGACAATCAATGAATATCAGCCATAACATTGCATGCCATGACCACAGGCTATGCAATCCAGAGAAAGAAGTGTTTGAAATCTGTGAAAAAGCCATATCTGAAAGAAGTAGTAAGGTATTCACAAAATACCCAAAGCATACTCACAATTGTCAATTGATTAATCGATCATATGTTATGCAATGGCATAGTAAAATGTACAATAAAGTTAAATTTTGGAGGGGAACTACATTTGCATGTAAATGATTTGAATGTATCAAAGAATGATGTTCTATTTAAAGTCAGCATCTAGAGTACCTACATTAGGGAGCTTGAAGAAAATTTCCTCTGGCAATCCCCATTGGTTTAAGGAAGACAAAATGCCTAAAGTGAGTCTATAATAGTAGTTAGAAACACAGAAATTAGTGCAGCTTTAAAATCCAATCATTCTCTGCAGGAAAAGGTCATAAATGAGGCTCATGTAAGTAAATCTTAAAATAAACAGTCTGAGCTCCAGAATGGATGCATCTTGGTCACACAGGCACACAAGGGACCTACCAGGAAACTCATTAAAAACAGTGCCAAGATTTGTTCAAGAGGTGGTAATAGTAAAGGGGTTAAGAGTGTGAACTCTGGGGGCCAGCAGGTGCCATAGCGGTTAAGGTGCTGGATTCCCACATGCTTGACCATGGTTTGAGGCCTGGACATCACACTGAGCATGTGTGCATGTGTGCCTAAAATCCTGAGAGGAGAATGGAGGGGAAGGAATTATGGCTATACCCTGGGTAGGGGGAAGGAGGAGATTTCTTCCTTCTCTCTGTCTCTCTCTGTCTTTCTCTCTCTCCAGTGAGCACACGCACCCCTACAGCAAAAACCTTAAGAGAAAAAGAGTGTGAATTCTAAAATGAGAAAAATCATTTCAAAGTCCAGGTCTGCCAATTTCTACCATGTAAGCTCAGTAAAACATCTTCACCTCTTATATCCTAGCTTCTCCATGCAAGATAGGAATGGTAAGAGCAATCTATAACATGGGGTTGTAGGAAATAATGTGTTAGTAGAGTGAAAGCAAATAGATCATGTACTAGGGCTCCAACAGGAAAAATATGTTCAGGCTGTGTAAAACTCTGGGTATACTCAAATTAGTACAGGAGCTGTCAGCAGCTGATATACTTGAAGCCTCCTCACTAACTTCTCACTAGCTTGCAAAGTAACATAAAAAATCAACTTTTAGATTACAATGAACACATTTCAAAAGGTGTATTAATATCAGAAGAAAAAAGAGGAAAAATAGATTTGAACATACAGAAGTAAATATGAATGAATGGCTAAAATATCATGATCAAGATTAAAATAAGTAAATAAAACATTGAAAAACAATTTACAAAACATAAGACAAGTTTGACCATTCTTAGCATATATTGGGCTGTCAAAAAAGTCAGGATGTATTTTTCTATGTCTTTGTATACAAAAATGTGTCATGACTTTTCCTACAACCCAATAAAACACATGATAAATCAATTAAAGTGAGAATAAATTTAAGAGATGGATAGACGTACTATGAAATCTGGAAGACAAATGAGCAAAGAGAAACAAAAACATTTTCAACCTTACTATGAACTAAAGGTAAACACGGAAATCACTAAGAACTAGCCCTGTAATGCAAAGGTTAAGCCCAATGTATTGGAAGCAGGATCCTCCAAGGTTGACCAAGGTTCACAACCTGGCTCTGATGATTCAAAAACATGCCAGGCACATGTGTGTGTATGCCCAGAGTCTTAATAGGAAGGAGAAATGGAAGAAAAGGATTGTGGTATAAGCATGCCCCATTCAGAGGTATTCCCCCTCCCCCCAACAGCAAGCACACTCTCCCTCTAAGAATTAAAAAAAAAAATCATTAAGAAAGTATTGCTAATCATTACTAAGGCACAATTTTTAAGAATAAGAACCAGTACAAAAGAGAATGTAAGAAACTCACGTATCTTGGTGGTAGAAGTGTACAATTAAAATAGAGTTTCTAAATGGCAATTAGCAAAATTAATCTATAATGCAAACATGTCCATACCATTTTTTGCCAGGTATTCTGTTCTTAAAACTTCCTGTTAAAATTTACCAACATTACAATGTTGGAACAAACATGGAGACAAATTAAGAATAAAGAGAATTTATTATATATGTTGCAAAATAATATGGTAATGCAGTAAAATATTCTTATTCTTTAAAATAAGAATGATGTAAGTCTGTATTTATTGACATAAAGTATGTAGTATTAAATATTCAAAGCAAATTATAGAATCATGTCATATCCATTTTTTCTTTAAAACACACAGTAAGAGAAAAAGAATTATGGAAAGAAAGGAGAGAAGGAAAGAAAGGAAGAAGAAAAAGAGAGCACAAAAATAGACATCAGAATTAGACTAATTTATGTTTTCTTTACATTTTTCTGTTTTTGATTTTTTAAATGAGAATCTATATTGCATTGAAAAGAAAATCATTCCCATCAAAAAGTATAAAAGTATTTTAACAGCCTTTCTAAATAAAATAACCTTCTGGACTAGATCAGAACAACTCTGCTTCAGAATAAGAATCTCAGTGATGTCAAGTTGATAACTGAGAAGTAGCAAAATAGCATCCATTATGTTTCAGCTACGAAGAAGTGGTCATTCAAACCACAGTGCACATGACTCATCTTTCCACAATATCATTTTGCTCAAAGATTTTGAGTAAAAATGAATTTTTGTGCTATTAAAATGTTTTGGTGATATATGAGAATCTTGTCTCAAGAATGCAAATGCTTCTGAAATTTCCAGTATTTTTGTTAGTATGGCTTTGAAAAAAAAATCAATTGGTATTTAGTCTTGGAAAAATTCATACTTTTAGACACATTGATAATGCCAATGGAAATAGTAGTGAAAGTCTGCCTTCCCACGCAATCGCAGGTTTACTTAAGTGAATATATGTTGCTAGGCCAAGTTCTTAAATGGGCTTGAATGATCAATTTTTCTCATAAAGAGCAACTAGAAACAAAGCCACAAAAATATTTTTTTAAAAACTAGCTTAATGTAAATGAAGTCATTTTAATGGAAAAAAAAGAGGTTCAATAATATCACATTTAGTGACTTTTATTCTCAAAGCAAAACTTTCTTAGAAAAAAAATTTTTTTTTAAGTTTTTTAGTTGCTAACTGCCAAAAAGTAAGTTCATGAGATGGGAAAGAAAGTTGATTCTGGAGCATTCGAGATGTTTAGTTTATTTACACATTTAAGAAAATATAACATTTTTAGTCATCCACAGAGAAAAAATTGTGATAGATATTTCCCAGATATCAAAAAAAAAAAAAATAGATGGAATGACTTTGGGATCAGAGAATATTTCTTTGTGCTGTAAAACCAATCTCATTTTCAACACCCTAGTTACTCTGAACAACCCTTTCGCTTTAAAACCAATTTTAAAGGCCATCATGACCTGGTAGTTAAGGAAGCTGGATTCCACATGGTTACCACATAATTGGGAGTCTCAGCTCTGGCAGCTTTGAAAACACACTAGCACATGTGCACGCATGCCCAAAACCCTGAAAGGAGAGAGTAATAAGAGACTGTGGCATGACCATGCACCACAGGGGCTGGGGGCAGGTTTCTTTTTACCTCTCCTTCTTTGTCTCTCTCTCTCTGACAACACACACACACCATTTTTCATACTAAAAGTTATTTTTAATTAATTTTTATTCTCTTTGAAACTACTATAAACATGAGTATACAAATGATACATTAATGTTGATATTATAAACTAGCATCTTAACATCTGCCAAAATTAAATATTTTCTATTGAAATAGACTGTGTATATCCTCTGTGACTTTCCCAAGGTGTTTCTTAGCAAAACGACATTCATGAGGTGTTTGTTATGCTTTTACAGCTATGGATTCAATAAATAAATTACTCTTACCTAATCTCATCATCACCCAATATTTTTTTCTTTTTTTGGAGAGGTTTTTGCTATAGGGCACATGCATTTGCCAGACAGACAGATAGATAGAGAGACAGAAAGCGAGAAATCATCCCTTGGGGGGATGGCCATGCTGCAATCCCTTCTCCTCCATCCTCCTCTCAGGATATTGGGCATGCACGCACATGCACCCAGCATGAGTTTAAGCCACCGGGTCCAGGACTCGAACCGCGGTCAACCACTTGGGGGTCCAGCGACATAGCCATTACACTAACTGCTGGTCCCCATCATCTGATCTTACCCATCCTTGCTCTACCTCACCTACAACTTTCCGTGGAAGTTAGATCTGAACTGGCTTTCTTACTGATGCAATGTGTGTCAGCTGGTCTCCTTTCCCTTGCTGAGGGAAATAACTGTTCATGTAAATCTGAGGATTAATATGATGACTTTTCAATAGAGTATTTCTTTTCTATTTCATTCTCTTACATCTTGTTCCTTTATAGCTCACAGTAAGTACAGCAAGTAAAATCACTTAATCAGTGCAAGGTTTAAACTATTCTTGCAAATAGCAGACACCACATCAGGCTCTCCTACATCTTTTTTCACGTATCCTGAATTTATCACTTCTCTACCACTTTGACTTAAAAATCAAAAGACCTAGCTTACTGTGAGACTTTAGTAATTTAACGTTAGTTATCTCTATCAGTAAAATAGAATTAAGGATAGTTAGATTCCAGAGTTCTTGGGAGAATTAATTGAACAAGGCACTTGAAAATACCTTATAAATTGTAAAAATCACAATAAACTGACAGCATCATATGTGGCTCCTTCCTTTGTGGTTTCTTTACTATTCCACAATATAAGCAATATTTTATTGACTTTTTTTTTTTTTTTTTTGAGAGGTTTTTGCTATTGGGCACATGCACTCACCAAAAAGAGAGAGAAGAGACACAGAAAGCAAGAAATCACCCCCCAGGGGGGCTGGCCACACCACAATCCCTTCTCCTCTATTCTCCTTTCTGGACCTTGGGCATGCACGCACACACGCCCAGTGTGAGTTTAAGCCACCGGGTCCGGGACTCAAACCTTGGTCGACTACGTGGGAGTCTAGCGACATAGCCATTACACCAACTGCTGGTCCCTTTATGGACTTTTTAACACTTTCATTGTGTAACACTGGAATATTACAAAGCTATCCAACATTTTACTCACTCAGGTGTGAGGTTGTAGGCAGGACATGACATTTCATTCAAAAGGACTGGATGAAACAATATCACTGTTGTCTACTTCTGGTTTTCACTTTACCAAGTTACTCACTGAGAAGAATGATTCCATATGAAAAATGACTGGACTTTTATCAGTTATGCTTTCACAAAGAATATTTAAAAAGCAGTCTTTTAAAAAATGATGTGGGTTATTTATAACTTCCCGTATTCCTTTCATCTTAATGGCAACACAATATATGGTATTTTATAACCCCTATAATTTCCATTATCAGTCTGCAACTCTGCATTTCTTTCTTTGTTGACTCATATATTTGCAAATTATTTATTCATCCCAAGATATATCCATGCAGTTGAAAGGAAAGAATAATGTCAAGGCTGAACATGAGTAAAAGAGGCTCCGTAAAAGGCATATAAATCTCCCCTTCTTTTTCTCCTCATGTGTCAAATTAGAGTTGTACTGAGGTTTTAGTTGAACTTTTGAAAATCCTGAAAGATTATTTCTGTGAATTGAAGGATCAACTTGCATACAAAAGCATCACTTTCTTTTCTACCTTGCTAATGTCAATTCTACTTCGTTCTCTATTTAAAGAGTATTTAGCTATGTGGTACATAATTAGCTATCATCATTTTTTAAGATCTCCCATGGAAGCTGAGATTTTTCTCATTTCAATTTTTCTATATTTTAATAAATTTTCCATTTAACATGCATTTGTTTTGAGGAGAATATACCAAGGTGTCTTTATTTTTGTAACAATAGTTTCTATAAAACCCTCTGGTCTTTATCTTGTTTGTTTCTTCCTAAAATGACTGGCTTTATTTGATCATTTTTATCTCACTATCCATGCTCTTTAAGGTCACTATCTTCCAACCTATTTCCCTGAGAATATTCCAGTTTCACATATTGTGTTTATAAGACAATAACTGACTTTCTAAAACCTCCTAATGGTATTAACACTCTGCAAGTGAGTGTTCAAAAACACTGAATTTCAGGAATATTTCTATGCATGGGCATTCTGTGGCAGTAAGACTCAGTCTGCACCCTGACATCAAATGAACTCTAAAACATAAATTAGTTTAACTTGTTTATTATTTCATACAAGAGATCTATTTTTTATCAGTAGTACTAACTTATATTTGACTGCTACCCATCTGAGATGTCTGCCCTGCATGATGCTAACAGTCCCATTTGCAGCCTAAGTGTTTATATTCATGCCTAGAACGAGTTCATTTTCTAATTTGTAACAAACTATCGGTGTGAATAGGTGAACAGAGCAAAATAAAAAACATGTAAGTGAAGAAAACTGGCTAACTTAGTATCTGACTAATTTAATATCTTCTAAAGGATATAAACTTTTGGGTAGAGGGAGTCAAAAAAGTGGATTTCACATGAAATCAAGAATGGCGTGTTGTAGGGATAGCACAAAGAAGAGGAAGATTATCTGCTTCCATTACCTGTCAGTATTAAACACCTAAGTAAAAGACACTCAGCAAAAGGAAATAAAGCGAAAGTAAAGAAAAAGAAGATACAGTCTCTGTTGTTAAGAAATTTACAGGGAGACAGAGATGTCTCAGTAGACTGGACCGTGCATTGTACTAGAATGAAATCTTATGTAGAGGAACTAAGCAAGTGGTATAAAAGCAGGGAGAAAAGAAAATTAATTAGGACCTAGAGAACGAGAAAAGGCTGGAGTAGCTGAATAAATGAAATTCACACCAGGAAACCTGGAAGAGATGTCCTATTCAGAATCCATGGTGTGAACACAGAGATACAACACCACACAGCGTATACAGGCACACCTGGCTTAATGACTCAGCTCCTCTTTCTACAATTAGGTCATTAATCCAACTGGTTGATAACAAGGAGCTTAAAGGTGGATGTCTTGTGGTGGGTTGTGGCACCAAAGGGTGCATATTTTTCAATAGCTATCACCTGACACCACATTGGAATTATGTAATTCTATCCATACCAAAAGCGTACATTAGATAAGCACCAGAAAGTGAAAAGACATAGCACATATGCAATAATATAAATATGATGTATTCATTTTTATTTATTCTAAATACTACTATGGGTGCAAGATAAAGTATGAATTTAGAAGCAAAAACGGTAGTATTGCATGCTTCCAAATGCTTGGTGTAGTTAATACTAACCAACTGGAGTAATGAAACAAAGACTGAGAAACGGGATTCCTGAGACTCACAGACTAAGAGGGGATTCCATGTGCTGGAGAACTGATCATAAGTCTGAGCAATCATCAGATAGGTAAGTTTTTAAGTGAGGAGTGGCTGTATTTAAAAATAAGAAATTATGTGCCCTTAGAATATAATATGTAATGGACCTGAAATTCAGGTACGATTATGAGAAAAAAAAAGTTGAATAATGTTCGATAATAATACGATAATCTCTATACGTAATGTGGATTCAAAGATTTTGGAACAGGAAATTTAATGGTCAGAATTATGTTTAAAAAAATCATTCTTGGGGGTCATAGCAAATGAGTCACTGTGGGAAGAGAATATATTAAAGAAATAATTGTAATGCTCTAAATAAGAGATAATGACAACTCAAAAATAGCAGGATACACTGCAGCAGAATACTTGATTTATCAGTTAATTTTAAATTGAGAAAGAACAACAGGAAAAAATTTTAAATGACTCTAAAATGTCAAGGATTATGGACCATGAGGGGCAACTGAAGACTCAGGGGACATAGCAAAAAAAAAAAAAAAAAAAAAAACAAACATAAAAACAGCTTTGGTTGCAATTGTTTGTTACCTTCTTTTTCCCTTCCACCAAATGCTAAAACTATGAATACCCTTGCAATCCCAGTAAGATCACACTACACAATTCCCAAGTCAATGCTTACTCTGATATTTTTCCAGTTAGCTTTAGTCTTGCATTGTAACCAGCCAGAACTAGCCTGGATGGCAGAGACCTGTGCTGACTGTGGACTTCTTGCTAGAAGGGCATGTGCACCAGGAAGGCTGAGTGACTAAGGGTGGCCTCCACTGCAGGAAGGGAGTGCCGATACTGCCTCAGCAGAGTGACCAATCAGAACAGTACCAGTTTTAATAATGGACCAAAAGAACTGCTGCTTGAGTTGACCAATCAGAGCTGCACATGTTTCAACTACAAGGACTAAATTGAAGACTAGAAAGGGCAGTATTTCTCTATAAAAAGCTTACCCCCAATTCTGGAAGACCACTTTGTTTTTTGTTTTGCTTTGTTTTTGTTTTTTTAGAGAGAGATTTTTTTTTTTTTCCATAGAGTGCATGTGCTCACCAGAGAGACAGAAAACGAGAAATCACCCCCAAGGGGAGATGGCCACACTGCAATCCTTTCTCCTCCTAACGCACATGTACCCAGCATGAATATTAAGCCAATGGGTCTGGGAATCAAACCATGGTTGATTATGTGGAAGTCCAGCAGTGTAACCATTTTGCCATCTGCTGGTCCCGAGACTGCCTTTTCAACAAACCTGTCTGTCTCCTAATGATGTCACTAATAATGAAGGCTTGCACCTCAATCAAACTTTTCTGGTGGCAAGTGTTTGTAGTGTATATCTGTTTTTATATGGACTTAAGGGTAGCATGACTTCACCCTTACAAATTTAGGAATGATAGTCTCTGGAATAAAAAGTAGGTCCGCCATTTTACTCATTTGATGCCAATTACTCCAAGCATATATTGTCCCTTTGAAATAATCTATCTCAAATGCCCATTTTAAAAAATCATTACAGTCATCACTACACCTGCTTGGATGTCTATCTTTTTCTCTTCTCCCTGTCTGTGTCCACTCTTGATATAGTATCAAAATGCTTATGTAATGGTGTGGTCCTGAATTCAAGCTCAGCACCTCAGTGCCATACCACGGTCTTGCTCTTTCCTCTCATCTTCCCCAGAGTTGGCTTTTTGTACTAGCTTGAGAACTATCCACTTTTTCTAATCCAATCCCTGAGGCTGGCCTACCGTTTGGGAAATGCCCAGTCTGGTGAGTGCTATTACAGATGTTTCAGAAAGTGTTAAAATAAAGGAAGGGATGAATGCATACATGGTTAGTTTATTTGTACAGTCTGGCTGATTCTAGGTCAGTTATCTGTTCCACCTTTGCATATGGCTATTGTTCCAAGTGTTACCTAAAATCTTTTTCCTCACAAATACCAAAACATGTCTGGAGATCTCATACAAATTTTAGGAAAAGTAATTATTTAACTTTGGGATATATTGACTCAATGTAAAAGAAAAACATTCACAAACTGACAACCAACTGAAAATTGAATTTATGGAAACAGAGTAATAATATTATAATAAAAAAATTAATAGACTTCTGTTTCAAGATGCGAAATTTGCCACATTCATTTAACTACCTTTTTAGACACCACTGAAATAATAGTAAAGGAATTTCTTAAAAGTCGAACTCTATAAGGTGCAATATTGGGAGAAAAGACAATCGAAGATTTTTTTTTTTTTTTTTTTTGAGAAGTTTTTGCTATAGGGCGCGTGCACTCGCCAGACAGAGAGAGAGAGACAGAGAGACAGAAAGCGAGATATCACCCCCCAGGGGGGATGGCCACTCTGCAATCCCTTCTCCTCCATTCACTTCTTGGGATCTTTGGAACACACGCACACGGGCCTGGTGTGAGTTTAAGCCACTGGGTCTGGGACTCGAACCGTGGTCGACTACGTGGGAGTCCAGCGACATAGCCATTACGCTAACTGCTGGTCCCGACAATAGAAGATATTTTGAAAACCATATGACAAATGGAATACTGAATGAAAAAAGAGAAGGAAGAGCTTTATCTCTTCAACTCTACATGGACTTTATGCAATTTCAAGAATATTGGAATATAGTTTCCCTCACCATTAAAATAGGAAGCTTAGGGTTTAGGAACATTAGGTTTGTGAGGGAGTAATGCAGAGGAGCAGGCCTTGAAAATAAAAGGGACTAATTGGAGATCCATACATGTAGTATAGAGTCATGGGAAATGACAGAGAGATTACAGCTATCTAAATAAGATTCAAATTTTGCATGATACATTCAGGAGATTTAACATCCAAGTACTCTTGGATCTTCCAGAAAGCGAGACCAGTTACATAGGAGGAGGAAGTATATCAAAGATACAATTCAAGAAAGTTTCTTGGAATTAAAGAACATGAGTCTCCATATAAAAGATCCTATGAGATGCTCATATAAAAATAAAATCACTAGGCCAACAGATGACATGGGGGTTAAGGCACTGGACTCCCACATGGTTGACTGTGGTTTGGGTCCTGGACCTGTCCCTATTTTTCTCACTTTCTCTTTCTCGCTCTCTGTCTCTCTCTGGTGAGAGTTCATGTCCTATATAAAATTAAAATAATAATAATAACAAAATTAAATAAATAATTGTTTTTAAAAATGAAATTACAAACATAAAGGCATGGCATTCCACATATTCTTAGCTAAAATGCAAATGTAATAAGTATTCTAGAATCTTCTGAAGATTAAAATAGGATACAAATAAACAATAAGAAAGAGATAAATGACATGGGGCTTCTCAATAACATACCAGACCCCAAAGGATGATAAAAGAATGATTTTTATATTATGACAAAGTAAGATTTTCAATCTAGAATTGCATGGATAGCCAGTCAGACTTCCAGACTAGGTGAAAATAGATTTTTATATTGACTTGATTTTTATAATATAATAGATATGCACAATGAGACAGAAAATTTAATCATTGATTAGAGTCTAATTGAGAATATAATTAATAGATCCCTATATAAGAGGAAGCACATTCAATTTCTTCTATGGGCCTAATCGAGAATATCCCTGTATTCATGCCCTTTGGTATTATACTCCCAACTCCTAAACAACAAGATAACTAAATTTGATGCAAGCAGAGTTTTGAGAGTGTTTGCATATTTTCCCTTTCTCTTGCTTCTTTAAATTGCCATGAGAATTTTTTTCCATAAGAACAGCAATAGGCTGTGGAGGACTAAGAGACATGATGAGACCTGCGAGAAGAATAAGAGTCCTTCAGCTGACCTACCACCTAAACAGAATAGAAGAGTGGCCAGCCATGATTAAGTCTGATCAGCCAACCTATAGCCTTAGATATCAAGAAAAAATTTAACAACTGTTTTCTATTTTTTATACCACAATTTTTTATTCCAAAGTTTTGTAGTAGTTTTAGATTTATCTGATGCAATGTCTAAAGTGGCATAGCAAGAGAGAGTTTTGTGCACACACACACATATATATATATATATTACAAATATATAAATGATATATTATACAAATGTACATATACATATGTATACACAAATATGTATATATAGGTATATGTATGTGTGTGTGTGTGTGTGTGTGTGTATGTGTGTGTGTGTGTGGGTGAGTATAACAAAAGGGTGGTCAGTTAACAGAAAGAAAAGTTGAAATGTTTTACCCTTCAAGGAATTAACCGATATATGGGCTTGGTATATTTTCTTTTATCATAGACTTTCCGTAGTAAATGACTTTTTAAAACCACGAGCATGTTTTAAATATTTTAAATGATGACAGATTGAGTTCTACACAGATAGTTTTATGTCAAAGGAGTTCGTTGATTATGTTGTTGATGTTTCATTGTTTTGAGAGAAAAAGGGAAAGTCTGGAAATAGACTTGGATTAAGGGAACTGAATGAATATTAATGATACCTCTAGCCTGAAAATGAGGGCCTGGAATAATAAGTAGCCGACATGAACCTGGTATCCACAGGAATAGGGACAGCTTTCTATTAGAGGAAAGACTGAAATTGATTTAGTTTGTATTCTAGGGACAGAGCTTCCTGGTGAGCATAGATCATTATGGGTAGGAGTTTTGGAGACAGACGTTGACAGTAGGGATTGTATTTTTGCCTTTGACTGAGGAACTAGGCATGAAGGATATAATCAACTTAACTGGCTTCCCAACCCTGCTCACATCTCTTTGAAGTATCTTTCTGGTATGAGAATTGCTTGATAATCCCAAGTTTTCTGGGCCTGGACTTCTGTTACAAAAAAATTATTTAAAAAAATGTATTTATCAAGCAAAAGTTCATTTCAGCTCAGATTCTTTATTTCAGTATCATGTATACTGAATTATCTGATTCGGAATTAATAAAGTGATGTCTGCTCATGAATGCATGAATTACAGCTGTTATCCAAGGAAACACTGGATAGATAGTGAAAATAGAAGCTTTTTCTTTATCTGAAGAGTACATGGGAAGAAAATACACGATTGGAAATTCCAACATATCATTTAAAAAGGCAAAGTTAGGTTTCAAAGTCTCATTTAATTAGAGGATAAAACTTTTAAGTACAGTGTGATGTAAATGTGCCCAAGTAAATCACTATGCTTTGATAGAAGAAAGATTATCATTTAAAGTAAACTTGTTTCTCTTTCTGTATGAAACAGACATTACAAGAAGAGAAAAATAAGCTAACAACACAGGCATTAAATGAAGACAAAATTGTTCAGCAATTGTGTTTTTTATGAGAATATATTAACAATAACTTCAAGTGCATTAGCCCACTGTAATCTCCTTCAGTCTCCTTCAAACACATAAAGAAGACTTCAATCTGAATAAACACAGGAAAATGCAAATTCAAGACAAATCCTCTCATCTCCAATGTCTACATTCTCATCCTAAGCCCCTTCACATAGGCACTGTTGCAAAAAAGAATGATTTCTGACCCAACCACAGTGCTACAGAGAGTGGAGCACTTCTGCTCCATGCTGGAGTCACTGGGAAGGCCCGTGGTTTGAACTCCAGGTCAATATGAACACACCCATGATCCTGGATGGCTGAAGGGTTGGGAGGCAGGGAATCATGGTGTGGGACCTTGTTGAAAGTACATCACTTTTCCTCTTTCTCATGAAAGAAAATAAACATACTTATAAAAAATGAGCTCTCTGCCCACCCCAAACCATTTCCAATCAAACTGAGTTCTCTCTCTCTCTCTTTTTTTTTGGAGAGGTTTTTGTTATTGGGTGTGTGCACTCGCCAGAAAGACAAAGAGAGACAGAGAGACAGAAAGCAAGAAATCACTCCCCAGGAGGGATGGTGATGCCTTAATCCCTTCTCCTCCATTCTCCACTTGGGATCTTGGGCACACACACACAAGCACCAGGCATGAGGTTATGCCACCGGGTCCAGGACTCGAAACACGGTCGACTACATGGGAGTCCAGCGACATAACCGTTACGCCAACTACTGGTCTTGAAAGCCACTATTCTCTGGCTTACCTTCAATTTATTTACATTCGATAATACAAATAATTCAAATTTATCTTAAATTCTTTATATAAGCAATGCTTTTCAATAAATACTGTGGCAATATGGTACCATCTAGTGACACAAAGAGACACAAAGCAGAATAGGCGACTCCACTCCTTTGTAACATGTATTTGCTAACCTGTGATTTCCTATGAGAACAATGGAAAGACTCATGAATACTTATTTTCTCAGTAAGATACTTAATGAGATTCCCTACTTCTACAAGTTACAGTGAATGCTACAAACTGAATTTAAATAAAATGTACATGATTCACTATTTAAGAAAAAAAAAAAGATGTCATCTATTGCTGTATGTAATTTTTTATACAGCAAGATAAAAGTTGAAAATATTCTTCTGCTGTAAAATATTGAAAATTAGACTTCATAAGATCTCAGGGGGAGAGTTACCAAAAATCAGATCTGAGTCTATATGAAAATGCAGAATTAGAGATTTCTGTTGGAGCTAGTAGAAGGCATGGTGGTTAAGATGCTGGACTCCCACATGGCCAACCATAATTCCAGTCCCAGTCCTGGAGGCTTGTTTTTTCACTTTCCTTCCCTTTCTCACTCTGGTGAATATACATGCTCTGTAGCAAATTTAAAAATAATAACAGTAAATAAAATTGAATAATTCCAAAAAATATTTTTAAAAATAAAAATAAACTTTTGTTAATGAATGTAAAGGAATGAAAAGGATTGGCCTTGGGGCCGGCAGCTGTCATGGTGGTTAAGGGCGCTGGACTCCCATATAGCTGACCATGGTTCAAGTTCCAGACCTGGCAGCTTGCTTTCTCACTTTCTCTCTCTCTCTGTCCCTCTCTGGTCAAATTAAAATAAATAATGCTAAAAAGAAAAAAATAAAAAAAGATTGGCCTTCATTCAGGCTGACAATTATTCATAGATGTGTAACATACACAGAGAGAAGGGAGCCTGTTATTCAATCATAACACCAGAGCAGAGTTAAGAAGTAACAGATGAAGCATAGCATGTCTCAAACCACTGAAACTGACATAAGAAACATGTAAATAAACTTTTAACTTTTTAATTTTGATTTACTAAAGCTAAAATGATCCTTCCTGAAATTAAAAAATATATTAAAAATAGAATAAAGTCAAATAAAATAATTCTTTAAAAAAATAAACTTAGATAAAATTGTTTTTTAAAAAAAATAACAAATAAAATAAATAATTCTTTTAACAAACTAAAATATATGGAAGTGGGTAATAGAGGGAAGGTGGGAGAGAAATGGGAAAAATATGTTTAATTGACAAAAAATGAAAAGCTATTTGCTGACGATAATGCATATAATAATGTCTTTGTCTTGACTGATGTTTATGGTATTCATGCTGGAAAAAGCAAGGTTGTACACTGTAAAGATATATGTAATTAAATGTAAATTAAAATTTAAAAATTTTGGAAATAAAACTAAATTTTTATAAAATTTATATACAGCAAAAAATTTAAGATAAGTTTTATTTTTCCTTTTGGATCATTTAAATACACAAATCTCAGTTTAACCTAAATTATCCCTGAGTTTAACATAAATGAGATGTTTCGATAACGAATATGCTAGGAATTTTTTATTTTGCTTTAATTATCTATATGCTCACGACATACAATTAAAACGCTATTACATCATTATGCAAACGACCCCTTCAGGATTATTGTTTCTTGTGTATTTGTCGTCTGGATATAATAACAAATTATTGGATATTTTAACCTCTGAATTTCCACATTGTCAAATGCTAAAGAGCTATTGACATGCTGTTGTCTAATCCACTCTATTTCTAAGTAATCTCATAAAAGAATTGATTAGTGAGAGCCATAAGAAGACATGGCTTAATAGTTTTAGGTGAATCATGGGTTTGGTTGCCATTCTTAATGACATAGCAAACAAAGTGCCCAGATTTTCTTTGCAAGGACTGATGAAAATTATTAGCCTAGTGTTTAAGGGAGCTGGATCCTACATGGCTGACTGTGGTTTGAATCTTGGCCCTACCAGCTTGAAAAACACAATGGGCACATGTGCATTTGTACCTTATGTTCCAACAAGGTGAAGAAATGGAGAAGGGATTGTGGCATGCCATGCCCCATCGGAGGGGATTACTTTCTCTCTCTCTCTCAGTTTCTCTTTCTCTAGGAAGTGTACATGCCCTCTAGCAATTAAAAAAATATATAAAGTTTGGAAGGGTGGACAGGGAAGTCATATTGTATTATGTTCCTTAGCTAGGTGCATGTGTCTGTGTGTGTTTGTGTACCTGTGTGTGTGTGTGTGTGTGTGTGTGTGTGTGTGTGTTGAGGGTGTGATCAAATGAGAACACAGGGAACAAGACTGATCTATCGTCTTATCATATATTCTCATCCTAAAAAGAGGGAAAATTTTTGCACCAAGAAAAAGAACTTACATATACTGAAATTTAAAAAGAAGATACATATAACTTAATTAAATATTTTCAACATTGTTCTTATTTGTTTTTAATTTCACTATAAATAATGAACACTTGGTCTTCACAACAGTACAGGGGCAAACACATGGTCCTGTCATCACCACTGACACAGAAAATGAGTCCTGATGGCAAATAACTACCCAGAACAGACATTAGAAACCCCGGGACCAGCAGCTGGCATAATGGCTATGTTGCTGGACTCCTATGTAGTCAACCGCAGTTCGAGTCCCGGACCTGGTGGTTTAAATTCATGCAGGGCGCATGTGCGTGTGTGCCCAAGACCCCGAGAGGAGAATGGAGGAGAAGGGATTGCACCATGGCCACCCCACAGGGGGGTGATTTCTCACTTTCTGCCTCTCTTTCTGGCGAGCGCACACGCCCCATAGCAAAAACTTCTCTAAAAACAAGAAATCCCTCATGCAGTTCACTGCCACGTCGCAAGTCACACAAGTAGAATTTGTGATTAACTTGATTTGCAGATATACTATATATATGACTCCATTTTGAACAAAAAGAAAAAAGAAAGGAAAAACTCTCTGGGGTCTAATATGATAATGGACGTGAAGTAAAGAAGACCACTATTAATGGGGAAAGTGGCAGAAGTAGCACAAGGGACCCTCTAAAGCACTCTTAGTTTTGGTTTTGTTTTCATCTTTTTAATTTGCTAGCTTGCACATGTCCTCTCCTGGAGATAGACTGAGAGAGAGAGAGAGACAAAAGGAAAACAAGAAAGCACCCCTCCCCCCATGGGGAATGGTCACACCACAATCCTTTCTCCATTTTCTTTTTTTCAGATGTTGTGTACATGCCCAAACGTGCCTGGCAAGATTTTCAAGCCACCAGGTCTGGGACTCAAACTGTGCCGCAGGCCATGTGAGATCCAGCTACCCCAAATACCATGCCACTGGCTAGCCCTGGTTTTTCCTTTTTCAAAAAAAAAAAAAAATCATACTGCTTAAACTATGTCCAAATGCGCTCTTATCTCTAAGAATGTCATCTCACATTTCTATAAAAAATTCCTGATTTTCTGTCCTCCGGTCTTCATACACTTAGATCAAAAGTCTGTGATCTGTGTGAACTACACAACGTCTATGTTCACATGGAATTCAGTGACAGAAGGGGAATTCTGCCAATTCCTCTAGACTTGAACAAGTTAAGGTCAAAGGAAAAAGCTAAAGCAACTCATTTATATGAGATTATTTTATTAAAAAGAAAACAAACTAATACAAATGACCATTGTTTGCTCTTTCAGATCTGATGACACCCACTCTCTTCCATTTCCTTACAATAATAGTTTCCGGTTTACTTTGGTGTTTATCTGTTCTATCTTTAGCAAAGCTGAGCACTGACAGTGATTAAATCTAGTTAAAACACTGAAGTTCATACGTATATTCATGTGTCCCTCTTTTTAAATCTAGATTTATTTAGTACTTTCGAGCATGGTTTATGGGTTGCTGGGAATTTTAAGACTGCATTATTTGTTTCTTTTGTATGAAAGAAGATGTATTCATCTTCAAGATTCTACAAGGAGACAAAATAAACAAGCCCATGTAGAACAGAAAGAATCTACTAGCACAGGCCGTAAAAGTGGATTTTAATGATTTGTCAGAATCTGGAAACTTAATTCTGTCTCTGTGTTCTTAGGAATTATCATTCTCTAGGATTCATGAGTTAATAAGGTTTCTATATATAAAAAAAAAAAAAAGTTAAAGTTGAGAGCCTCAAAACCTTTTTTTTTTTAAATGCGAACTTTTTTCCAGCTTGTTCTTGAAATATATTTCTCCTGCCTTAGTTGATTCAAGTTTATCAAATGAAAACTTAATGGAGACACAGAGCACAATATGTCTTCACAATAGCTGTGTTTACAGAGCAAATTGCTCCATTTCTACAGCTCGAAATAAGAGTTCAGAGGGATTCTAAATGTCAGGACACTTACAAAGTGAAGGCATTTTTATAAATTCAGGATTCCTTTTGGCATATTAAGTCATCGCATGATTTTATTCACTTACCTTACTAATTCCTTTGTATTCTATGTTTTTCTGAATACTCAAAGTAGGTCAATTAAAATATACTGATACATGTATGTTTAGGGAAAAAACTGACATAATTTTGTATGTGTAGGGAAAAAACTGACATAATTTTGGATATTTAAATTATTAGATTTATTTTTCTATCTTTTAAATTGCCTTTATAGTTAGGATAATATCCAAATAGTCTGAAAACTAACTTCAGTAGTAAGAATATTTTATGTCAATGATTAGAAAATACCAGCCAATGGAGTAAAAAATGATTAATGTTATTGTTCTAAATTGCCAGTGTATGTCATTTACCATGTATCAAGTGCCATGAATAGATTTAGGTAAATTTAAGGTAAATACATTTAAGGTAAAAAATAATATGATTGCCTAGTGTTAAGGTAAAAGGAAATGTGAGGTTCCCCCCCTTAAGAGATGAATGCCAAGATTGCTAACTAATACCATCAATGGGAAATAAGTAATAGCACTTCTTTTTCATATTTGTCAGTTCTCATTTAAAGTTAAGTTTAGAATGATTTCTTACATAGAAAGTACATTATGTCTGATCGGTTTCTATTAAAAAGATTTATATATTTGCCACAATATTTTCAATATCTTTTTGTCACTGTTTTTTTTTTAAATCTATGCCTTCAATATTTATTGATTCAGTATAAAAAGAACACATCTATTGTTCTAACCATGGTCCCAGCCTGGAACTTTCTCTTATCTAGAACTCCTCTGCCTTCCCCAATGTAACACATTCATCTTAATCATTCTCCAAATCAGTTACAGCAAAGGTCCTTCTTTTCCTCATGAAAGGTCTACATCTTGATTGCCACATTTCAGAGCTCATTATCAGCTCTCTATGCAATTAGTACATTTTCCTATATAGCTCAAATGTCCTAATTTCTCATTTTAGATAGGAATAAAGACTATCAGGACAGTCAGTTTCTTTCCCTCTGATTCTGCCCCTTCCTTCGATTTCATTCTTTTCAGTCTTTACACCGGTCCTTATATCTTGCTCTTCTGACCCAGAGAACATGTATCCATCTTTACAGTCTGTTTCTCTACCCATGGCTTAGATCCTGTCTCTTCCTACTTCCCCATGGTGATATTGTGTAAATTTTCTCACTCTTTTTTTTTTTTTCATTTTCTATCAACACATGGCTCTCAGAATACACATAATCTCATATGTAGTCCCTCTTAAAACTCACAACAACAGAAATTCCTCTGTAGAAAAGAAATTCCACTTTTTTTTGTAGGCCTGCCTCTTTCTATTCCCTTCTCAAGCAAACGTCTCTAAAAGGGTGCCTATATTCCCTGATTTACAAATAGAGAAAGTTCGTTATGATCCTGAAAAAAAGTGGACTTTAAAGTTAGTGTGGGTGGAATACTATTCAACTAATCCTTGCCATCCACTACTGGGAAAGTTACTTAAACTGTCTCTGAAACTTTCCAAATCTATAAAAGGAGATAACACATGGTTGATATAAATATATGAGGACTTTTTTTTCTTTATTTAAAAAACATTAAGTTTAATTTGACCAGAGAGAGTCAGAGAGAGAGAGAGAGAGAGAGAGAGAGAGAGAGAGAAAATGAGAAAATAAGCCACCAGGTCCGGGACTCAAATCCTGGTTGTTCATGTGGGAGTTTTCAGCACCTTAGTCACCCCGCCAGCTGCTGATCCCCCACTAAACTATTTGAATTATGCAAGTATTTTAGTAAATATTTGGTACATATTTTAGTACATAGTTAATTTCATATTGACCAGGTGATTTTCCTTTACCAATACTTTCCACATCTTTCATCCACTCCTGATAGTATCATAGGTCAAACTTCCATCACTTCTCAGCTAGACTGCTCAACAGCTCCCTTCCTAATTTGTATTATTTCCTACTACCAACTTATTCTAATCCATTTCTTCACTGAACTATCTGAGCATTTTTGATTTTCAAAAGAAATCTTTCTTTCTTGCTAACTTGCAAAGGACTTCTACTTCCAAAAAGTGCTTCAAAATTTTTTCCATTATTTGCAATAGTATCGCCTGAACTATTTGCTCAAAATGAATTTCCCAAAGTCCACCTACTGAACTGGAATTTTGGGGCAATTATTTGTAACATGACATTACACAGATTGGATTCCCACTTGTTTTGAACTTAATTATTAGGTTGTCGGGAGAGTCATGAAGTGTTTTTATATGCAAAAGTGCATTACAACTTTCCTGACATCCCAATATAAGGCCCATTATTATCTAGCCACTACTCTCCTTGAACATCTTGTTGCACCACATGGAACAAGTACTAAAATTTCCTCAATATAGCACATTCTATAATATTGTATTACTTTCATCTATAACGCTACAGAAATGTGGAGAATTGTCACCTTTATTCAATCAATTTTTCAAGATTCTTCTTCAAAAAGTTGCCACTGACCATCAACGTCCATCTCTCCTTTTTCCTATTTATATGGGTTTACTGTTTACATCTTAGGCTTCTATCTGTCATTAAATAATATAGCACCTTAATGTCTTTTCTATCAACTTATAATTTTATTAAAATTAAAAGGAAGAGTCTATTTATTTATTTATTTATTTATTTAGAGAGATTTTCGCTATAGAGTGACAGAGAGACAGAAACTGAGAAATCACCCCCTGGGGAGATGGCCATGCTGCAATCCCTTCTCCTCCATTCTCTGAGGATCTTGGACATGCACGCACATGAACCTGGTGTGAGCTTCAAGATTACAGGTACACGAATGTGGGAGTCCAGTGCTTTAATCACTATGCCACCGGCTGACCCCCAAAAGGAAGAGTCTTTTGTCTCTGTATCTCTATTATCCATCACATTGTATAGTCCATAAGGACTTTATATTGATTTCTCTTTATCTTCTAGCTAGTTACTTATATCTCCATCTACCAAAAATAGTTGTCTGTGTATAAATATGTCCTGTGTAATTCTCTTCTCTCCCCTCTAGCTCTCATATGGAGGACTTTGAGGTTCTCAGAGTGGGAAACTCACTAAAAGAATGACCCAGAGTCACAGTCACCAGACAGAAGACTTCCCAAGTAGACTTAAAAAGAAACGAAAAAAAGTTCTTACCATGCTTAGTAACTAAAAATTATTTTTGCTTTAATCTTGCAACATTTGCTTTTTTTTTTTTTTCCTTTTTTTTTGGAGAGATTTTTGCTATAGGGCACGTGCGCTCGCCAGACAGACAGAGACAGAGAGACAGAAAGCGAAAAATCACCCCCCAGGGGGGATGGCCACGCCACAATCCCTTCTCCTCCATTCTCCTCTCGGGATCTTGGGCACGCACACACATGCGCCCGGCGTGAGTTTAAGCCACCGGGTCCGGGACTTGAATCGCAGTCGACTATGTGGGAATCCAGCGACATAGCCATTACACTAACTGCTGGTCCCCAACATTTGCTTTTTTAAAGAATTGTTTACTTTATTTATTATTATTACTTTTAAATTCAACCATTGAGAGACAGAGAGAGAGAGAGAGAGAGAGAGAGAAAGGGAGAGGGAGAGAGGGAGAAAGTGAGAGAGAGCAAGAGAGAGAGAGAGAGAGAGAGAGGGCAAGTGAGAAAACAAGCCACCAGGACTTGAACCACAGACAGCCATGTGCGAATCCAGCACCTAAACCTTCATGCCACTTGCTGGCCCATGTTTGTTTTAATCTTACAATTAGCCTTAGCCAATAAAAAGCATTATCACAGTCGATACCTCAGTGAGTTCCTTTTGATTTTGATTTTTATAATAACTTTTGATATAAGGTAACAGCAAATGAAATAAATGCATTTTTCCACCTGAAGTACTAATAAATTCCTATGTAAAAAGATTTCTGGTGATCTGGCACAGTCTAAGAATAAATTTTAAATGTATGAAAGAGTTAATGGGGTGATTATATGTTACAGTAATATTTTTTCAATATGATGCCTCTCATGTTGGCTTTTGATAAATATTGCTTGAATGTAAAGCAGTGGATGCCCCTTAAGTTTAAGTGAAAGAGTGAATTAATTTAATACCTCTCATTTTTTCCCCCTGTGGCTATAAGTATGAAAGTAAGGAAGAAAATAATAGAGAATAGAATAGAGGTCAAAAGTATTACACATATGTAGATGAAACGCCTGTTTTAAGTTGATTTAAGAGCAGAATTTCCAGAACAGTTTCCCTGTACTTCAGAGCTACAGCATTAATCTTTCTGCTATTTCTGATTCTGACTGTAACCTTGGTATAAGCTCTAAAATTCCCTGATGGGTATAGAGTTATGTTAAACACAAATTAAGCTAGTGATTTGGTGAAAATCAGGTTACTGATACTAGTCATTGTAACAGCAATGTTTAAATGATGAGGGAAAATTTTAGAAACAACATTATCTGTATGCTATAAACACTTTTGTGTAAGATAATTTTACAAGGTGACTTATATATTTCGGAGAATACTGGTAACTTCAATATATAAAGACATCGTTTTCAAATATTTACCATAAATGTGTTTAAATTAGGAAAGAAATCACTGACAGATAATCATTTTAAGGATTAGTGATTGATGTGGATCTGGCCAGAGAATAAATTTTACATTCTTCTTTAAAACAGCAATACCATAGTCATCACCTCTTCCACTCAAGTTAATGCAGAAACTCTCTCACAATTCTGCCTTTCTCATGAGATTTTAAATATTTCCTGCTTACAGCTAATAATCTGCAGTGTATGACAGGAAGTTCTTCCCATTTTCCCCCTATTTGTTTTCTCCTACAGAAGCGAAGGAAGGGTGTAGGCATGTAAAAATAAAAACTAATGGGGGAAGGGAATGGTAATAAATATCTGCCATGCTTTCAAAAAGGGATCGAGTAATTTTTCAGATCCTGTTATGTAAATTCCACTGGCTCTTTGAGTCATAATACCAAACCGCAAGATTCAAAGGAATGGCAAGAAATCACAATGCACAACACAAGTTTAAGTGATGAGATATGGGGGGGAAAAATGTAGCTTTTTCTTTAAAAGAAATAGTGTAATTCAATGCCCTTATTTAAATTGTGTCTATGAAGTTGTGAAAGTAGTAACTTCCCATAGTAGGAGAGCTTGTTACCTTAGGCATACTGTCCTTGCTTAAGGGCATAAAATCACAGGTACTAGTCCCCTACCTCTTGCCTATTAACTACCATGGCTGGTTGTTACCACATCAGTCTCTTTCATTTGCATGGATCCTGGCCTCCATTTCATTAAGCTGTCAGCATCAGGCTGAAAGAAACTTTTCTTTATCTGAGCTGATAGATAGCAGTGAAGCTTGTTCCCTTGTGTCTGCATCTTTCAGTGAGGAAGCAAGATTGGGAAACAGATTTATAACAATACATGGATGCACTGAATTAGAAAAGACAGTTTCAGAGCAATGACATGCTTTTTTTCCCCTCTGATGCACACTCCACTGAGATATGTCAAATACAGTGTATTAAAGCTTTACAAGTTTTGAAAGCTTCTCTAACCTCTTTCTTTTGTTGTTTTTGTTGCTGTTCTTTTCACTTTCCCTTGCTCTGTATTGCTTGTGTTGCCTCTGCATTTAGAAAACTTCTCTGTCTCTGTCTCAGAAAGAGGGTTATAAATGATAGTTTTCCCTTTTGCCTTCTAAACCCAATTCCTAAAAAGAAAATCAGCACCTGTTTCTTGCACGAAAATCTCAGAAAAAAGTAGATCTGTCATGTCAGCAGAGAAGCCCACATCCATCAAAGAAGGATGAAGTTCTTCCAGTTTATTATAAAGAGCTACTGCTGGAGTAAAATTGTTTTGAAAATCATTCCAAAAGTGAACTTACTCACACTCGCTTGGAGAAACGTTTAATAGAGCTCACCTTTATTTTAAGTTTTCAATCTTTTTTTTTTTTTTTTTTTTTCTTTTTTTGGAGAGGTTTTTTGCTATAGGGCGCGTGCGCTCGCCAGACAGACAGAGAGAGACAGAGAGATAGAAAGCAGGAAATCACCCCCCAGGGGGATGGCCACGCCGCAATCCCTTCTCCTCCATTCTCCTCTCGGGATCTTGGGCACGCACGCACACGCGCCCGGCGTGAGTTTAAGCCGCCGGGTCCGGGACTCGAACCGCGGTCGACTACGTGGGAGTCCAGCGACATAGCCATTACGCTAACTGCTGGTCCCAAGTTTTCAATCTTTATAGCCACCCTAATGAAATAGTGAACATTTGACTAATGACACTTCTTTAAAAACTATTTTTATTTATCTTTATTTATTTTTATTTTATTTTAATTTGACCAGAGAGGGGCAGAGAGGGGCAGGGGGAGTGAGAAACCAAGTTGCCAGGTCCAGGACTCAAACCATTGCTGGCCATGTGGGAGTCCAGCACGCTTAATCACCACACCACCTGCTGGCCCCCAATGATACTTTTTTAACTAATACTACCTGAATCAAGAAATTCCGTCTAAGTAATCACGGCTATTCAATCCTAATACCAATAAGACTATAAATGCTATGTGTTCAGATTTTATTTACCGGACATTGTATTACCTTTTTCTAAATACAGTCAAAACTAGATACAAATGTCTATGTGGCATCTGGGAATGTTCCTAAGTCTAGTATTCGCTCTAATATATGAAGTGTTTCAATAATATTCCAGACAATGCATGCAGCCTTTTTGCCACTCCCACTGTGGAACGCTATTAAACCAAAAGGCACCTCCAGGGGTTACTACATTCATATGACTGGAGGGTTGATAATGGTTTCTCAGCCATTGCTGACCCAACCTGTGAAATAATTGCCTTGAAATTCAGCACCCCTATCTACTCATTACTTCCCTATACTCCCAGCACATTCATTCAGAAGCACTAGAAATCCATTGTGATCTAAAAATACAGCATGTTCTGCAAATTCAGTGTGAGCAGCACAGATCTTACCCTCCCATAAAGAACTTTATAGTCTGATTTGGGATGCAAAATAATGTGATTTGTAATAAGACGTAGAGATCGCTACACATTATCTATAGAAAAATAATGCCTCCCTTTGTTCTGGATCTTTTGGGAAGTTTTCCTATAAGGTGTAATATTGCTAATCAGATTGCTAAATTATGAGGAAGAATTAGGGAAGTGAAGAGAGAATGCAAAAAGAACAAAGTCATGGCTGAAATTCGAAGCTCACTTGGGCTAAGCAAATTATAATGCTTCTACATTTATTCTTCACAACTGTCTAACATTGTAAAAACTCTTAAATCTTGTTTGCAGGTAAGACAATTTAAGTTCAGGGGATGAAGGAGATTATCCATGGTCACAAAGCTAATAAGTAGAATACCCAACTGGAAAACGTATTTCTCCAAAAACACTATAACCTCCAAGAATGACGGAGTAAGCACTCAGTTTTCAACTATTAAACTAATGACTGTATAAATGATTTTAATATCATTTATGTATTGCTATCTTATGTCTTTTATTTCACCAGGCAGAGAAAACAGTTTGTATAAATGCTGAGAGGCTAGGTAATATATAATTGATGCTTTTAGAGATTTGAAAATGCTTTACCTTAACCTAAACTTTTATTTCTTATTTAAAAATTCCCAAATGTAGCATAAAATAAATTTTCTTCTTAAATTTTATCTACATTGCATACGAAGACAGAAGCCTGTTATATATTATTAGGTGTCCTCCAGCAAATGTAATTTAAAAAGTAAAAAGTTAGGTTAGAGTTTCGGGGGAGCCATTTACTCGATGTGTAATCATGGAGAAATAAAAATATGAATGTTTCCCCATGTGTAAAATGCCATAAAATGATATCTCTCCACTAGTTTATTGTGGGGTTTAAAGTGAACCGCTTCTGAATGTTCTTTATCATAGTACCTGCCAATATCGAGCACTCAATATATATTATACTATTAATAATTTATATTTATAAATTATGACATAATTTATAATTATAATAATTATAGATATAATTTTCACTCACCAATTTTTAAATTGAATATAAAAGTTTTCATAAGTTGCTAGTATTTTGTAATATTACATATTAAAAGCACTGCTAATCAGATTTTTCCAACCCATACAATCGTTAATATAAACTATTAGGTTGTTGAAAAAATTGATGACATATTTTTCTATGCAAACATGCATCATGACTTTACCAACAACACAATATAAACTGTTGGTGTAGAAAATTTATCATGTAGCATTATTTTGTAGAGTATCTAAAATGACACTTAAGTATTGACTTTTAGTCATGTAACTTATTTGAAGGGAAGATCCACATTATAACTTATCTTTCATTGGAAAATAAAGAACACAATTACAAATAATGCAGCCTTCTTAAACTAGTTACTTCAACAACTACACGTGTCATGACTAGTTGGTAAAGGGCATTGTTCCAAGTGAGGCAAGGCATGAAACTCTTGTGCCTATACTCTAGCAAAGGCCGTGTAATACCTGGGTGGTATTAGAAAGACATGAAAAAAGGGAAATGATGAAACTATTTTAGAATTTAAAAACGACATGACTTGGGACCAGCAGAGAGCATGAGAGTTATGTCACTGGACTCCCTGTGGCCAACCATGGTTCAAGTACTGGAGCCAGTGGCTTGAAACTCACTCTGGCCACATGTTGGTGCATGGCCAAAAGCCCGAGAGGAGAACGGAGGAGAAGAGACTGCAGTATGGCCATCCTCCCCAGGGGGGTAATTTCTCGCTTTCTATCTCTGTCTCTCTGGTGAGTACATGCACCCTATAGCAAAAATCTTTAAAAAACAAAAACAAAACTATGTGACTTAAATGTTGATCCATTGTGGATAGCTCAAGAGAGAAGGGATTAAATATGACTGAAGTTTTACACCTGATAATATGAGTGGTGGAATCATTAATAGAGAGATGGAATTGAGAACATGAAAGGTTTAGGGGAGGGTGCTGAGCCTGGTTCTGTACACATTGGACTATCGACAATATATAGAACAAGGGAAGTAAGTTGTGCAGAGTCCATCTGAAGTTTTTACTAGATGTGAGAACGTTGATGCTACTTGAAAAATTGTTAATTGGCAAATGAGATTTCCACAGAAGACTATAAATAATGATAGGTTAATGATAGAGTCAAGGAAAGAATGTTGACTGGGAGACTCTTTGCATCTAGAGGGAAGAAGTCTAAAAGAAACAAGCAATGGCAGAAAAAAAGTATTAAGAAAAAAAGATAGAAAAGGAAAAAATGATCAAAATGAAGGATTGTTTTCAGAGGTAATTAAAGATATAAATATTTTAAGAAGTTGAAAACTAAAAAGGAATCATGAAATCTGGCAACTAAATTTTTATTCATTATATAGCACCTAGTTTTTTTAAAAATGATTACTTATTTAATTTATTATTATTATTTTAATTTGACCAGAGAGAGAAAGAAAGGGAAAGTCAGAAAGTGAACTGCCATGTCTAGGACTTGAACTGTGGTCAGCCATGTGGAAGTCCAGTGCCTTAATCACCACGCCACTTGCCGGCCCCCAGAACCCAGTTTTTACATTTATCTCATACTATTTATCATTAGATTATTAAACATATTAATATGAGGGAGATTAAGAGATGCATGCAATTAACAGAGAAGGGAATTCTCTATTGTGACTTTTTTGCCCTAATGAGAGAGGGATGATTAGAACCTTTCTAGCTTCCATTAATCTAGTTTTAGGGAATTATAGGAAAAGGGTATGCCATGTACTTAGAAGTATCTTTTTTGGCAGCACAAGCCCACCAAAATTTTTATACTAATTTATTATAGATTAAATTATATTTTTACTAGAATATTTTCAATCTAATAGCTTAGGCTGGTAGAAGAATGAGTAGTAAGATAGCAAGATGTAAGATTTTTCTAAGACGTTTATGTTAGTTTTTCAAATCTTCCAAGAGTGCTCAAAACATCCTTTCATTGAGAAAGTTATTCATTTTAATTTGATGCCTTTGTATTACTAATACTTGAAGAATAAATCAGAAAAGAAGTTTAAAGGAATAGATATTTCAGGTAAGTATTTTTTCATAAATATCATTTATTTTTATTAGACTCTTTTGGTCAAAGTGAGAACTTTTATTGTTAGGATTAAAACTATTCTGACTATGCTTGTCTTAAACTGTTAGAATTATTAAGAAATCATTCCATCCAATATTGACAAACTAGGGACTGATCTTTTATACAATCCAGAATACACACAGATGAGTGTTGTCTTTAAAATGAAGAAATGCATCTTTACTATCATTTGTGATTCTCTGCAAATACCAGGAGGAATATGCAAGTATTTACATGCCCATATATACACACAAAAAAGCTTACATAAGTTAAAAATAGCAACTTATCCAACAGTTTAATGAAGAAATGAGAGCTTCATTTACCTATCACATTTCATTTAGTATCACTGAGTGAGAAATAGAACATTAACTACTTGGAGCATTTTGAATTTCCATTCTTCCTGGCTTGTGGCTAAATTCAACCCAAGTTGAACAGCTATACTAGAATCTGAACTAGTTATGTCACCATTAGGTTCAGAATTGAGGCCAAATGAACCTTGATCTGTCTTTTCAAAATTGGTGTAATCTCAGATCTGCTTGTTTTGGGTATCTTTGAATGAATGCCATGTTTCCCTCAATGAGTCACTGAAAAGAACACACTGTGGCATGGTAGCCATTGTCTTTCTTCTTTTCTAGCTTTAATGTTTGAGTGTAAGTCCTCCTCTTTCTCTCCATATGGTTCAGCTGAGACCATCGCACAAATATATACCCGATTTCTCTACTACTAAGGTGGGTTTATATCTTGAAGTAGGATAAAACAATGATTTGGAAGTGTTTACACATACACTATAAGAGGAAGTGTTTACACATACACTATAAGAGAGGGCTGGTTCCTTTACCTGAAGATCACTAACTATAAGCTAACTATAGTTAATGGTCATATGGAAAATAATTATGGAGACGTGATCTGAAAATGAAGCTAATGGAGAATAAAAAAGGAAAGACAGAGATAGACTACCTAATAATGTCTTAATTTCGAGCATCATATGGACCCCTTGGCTTTCTCAAATAAAAGTCTTATACATAATATTTTAGTTTAAGGTAGTTTTAATTAAGTTTATATCACTTACAGTTTAAAAAAATCCTCTCTCTCTCTCTCTCTCTTTCTCTCTCTCTCTCTCTTCACCTGTGCTGTAGGGCACATGCACTTATTGAAGGGAGACAGAAAGAGAGAGGGAAAGTGAAAAATCATTCCCCAAGAGGGGTGGCTATTTTGTAATCCCTTCTCCATTCACCTCTTGCAATTTGGGTATGCATGCACATGTGCCTGGCATGTTTTTCAGATCACTATCTCCAGGACTCAAATGGTACAACTGACCATGTGGGATCTAGCAGTCTTAATCACCACAACACTGGGGGCCTACTTGCTATTTCAAACTTGTTAGATTTAGTTTAATTTTTGTCAAAATCATTCTTGGATAATAAAAAAGGAACAGGACACTAAGACTTTATTCTAAAATTATTTGAAGTCCAGAATGAATATCATCTGTTCATTCAATTATTTAATACATATATTTATACAGGGTCTACTTTGTTCCAGACACCATTTTAAAAACTGTAAATGCAGAACTGGCAGGTGGCATGGTGGTTAAAGGTGCTGGACTCCCACATGGCCAACCACAGTTCAAGTCCTGGACCTGGCAGCTTACTTTCTCACTTTCTCTCTCTCTCTCTCGCTCTAGCTCTGTCCCTCTCTGGTTAAATTAACATAAATAAATAAATAAATAAATAAATAAATAAATAAATAAATAAAATTAAATAATTCTAAAAAAACTATAAATGCAATTATGATATGAACAAAGATTCTAACATCTATAGTGTGAAGTGGTACACATTAAACGTACTGAGGACAAAATTCTCACTTTTTCCTATTCCAAAGTTGTTTCCTGAGAGCCTGTGAGAGGTACATCTACAAACATAAACACAGGTCTACAAACATTAACAGAATATTGATAATAGACTGCTACATCCTATCTCAGGCATGGTGTTTTTATGATATGTAGCAAGCCTTCTTATTCTTTTGTTGATTTCTTTCAGGAACAGAGACTTGTGATTTTCTTTAACTAGTTACTAATCTAAGAATTTTAAACTCACCCATAACCTATAAGCCTCTGCTTCCAGATGTCCCACATTTTTGTACTGGACTAATGTAAAAGACTCCTTATTCTGATTGATAACTCTGTCTTCAAAACTATAAAAAGAACCACTGTATCTCAGCATCATGAGAAACACACTTTAGTTTCTCCAGGTCAGTCTCTCATATTCATGCTTAGAAATAAACAGCACTAATGATAATTTCTACAGAGTTGATTAATTTCATCAACAATATTAATAATAATTTCAAGTATCAATAAATACTACAAAAGAAAAAGAAAGGTTGTGCTGTATTAGAAATGTGTAGTTAGGGAAATCCTCTTTGAGCAGAACTTTGAATGAGGAGGCAGCTAAATGATGATAGATTTCAAAGTTAAAAAAGGAGCTCATCTTGCACAAGAGATTGAATGAAGACCGATACCTTGAAAAGCAGTAAATGAGAGGGGAGAGAAGTAGGCAATGATGTCAGAGAATAGAGGCTTCTTGATTATTCTAGTGATTTTTGTATTTATTCTAATTGCAAAGGAAAATGGTTAGAAATTTTTCATTCATGCAACATTATGATATTTTTCTTTTTAGTTTTTACCAGCTGCTCTATAAAGAATATATTGTGAAAGAAAAGAGTGGAATGAGAATACCAGTGTAAAAAGACTGTGTTATAGTGAAAGAAAGTCATTATCTTAGACTAATTATATAGAATAAACCTAATGATTAATGCTAAAAGAGGGGATGGTCAATAGTGAAAGATTAAAATTAAAAGTAACATGGAAGACTGGAGGAAAAGTTTTGTACCTTTGGCTACCCTTTCAGTCTTAGAATTAGAGACTCATTCAGATGACAAAAGAAAATAGTCCTAGTGGTTTAAAACTCAGTGGCTTAAATCATGAAGATCTGAGTTCATTTCTGACTACCATTTCTTAGTTTTTTGACATTCTATTCATTCATTAAACACTTAGTCATACTTTGTTCCTGATTATATTGAGTTTATGTCACTTGCAGTTGAAAAACTTCTATTTCTAACATCTTAGATTTAGTTTAAGATTTTCCTAGAGTCATTCTATTTTTAAATTTTTGAGTTTCTTCAGCTGTTACAGAGAATGATGATAATTTTCATACAAATATTTGATAATTAAATAATAGAAATCATATGCAGTACTAGATACAGTACTAGAGGCATATTAAGCATTAAATAAGGGGTATGAAACTCTCCTCATTAGTAGAATTGTTAAAATAAGAAGTTATTATTGCATTAGGGTTATCAGCACTTTTTGACTTTAGACACTGCTCCTAGCTAGGAAGCCCGAGTATCTCACACATAAAGCTTTATAAGCTCAGACAAATTGCTTATTCAGGTCATAGATCTCAGATTCCTCTTCTGAAAAATGGGATAAGTCCTCAGTGTCACCCTCCCAGGCAAGGAAGACAGGGGAAGAGACAATCTGGAGGAGCAGAAGAAAATAGTCAGCACAACATCATTATCACAGCTTTACAGATGAGAAAACTGTGGTGAGATTGTATGTAATTACTAAATACCCAAATCAGAGTTCAGACACAGCCTGTCTGAATTCACAAGAGATTTCCAACTACACAAACTGCCTTTCATTGCTCATGTATCTTAACACTCTCTTATATTAAAGTCTTCTTGAAGGAAAATTTGAAGCTAAAAACGATGTAGGTGGTCTTATATCTACTTAGGAACAAGAAGTTTTTTCATGTTTTATGACAGTAGTTGTCAACCAGAGAGTAATTCTTGCCCCTCTCTTCTCCGGGGAACATTTGGCAATGTATGAAAGCATTTTTAGTTGTCACAATTTGGGAGTGGGAAGAGCACAAATGTCATTAGCACCTGGTGGAGAGGCCAGGGCTGCTGTTAACTATCCTACAATGCTCAGAAAAACTCCCTCTTTCCCAATAAATAATTGTCCAGCTTAATCTTTTACTAGTGCTGAGGATGAGAAACCCTAGGTTAAAATAATAAAGAGAATTTTTACTTTCTTTGGAAGCTATAATCTATATGAATGGCATGAGAGATGACCTTCATAAATAACTGCTTTTTGATGTAGCTCACTCTTGGAAATCGGATATTGCTATGCAGAAATTGTAATATGGAGAAAGGAAATAACTTTTAAAACTTAGATATTTTGCAAACCCACAGTTCTTAAATATAATTTTTGAAAGATGTGATGTCAAGTAGATGAAAGATCAATAAGCTCTCTTTCAGGAATGAAGGCTAAAATCTCAGAAGGTCTATATTAATTAAATCTTATTGACACTCATGCTTCTGATTAGAAGTTTGAAAAATTTAGTATTTACAAATCTTGTTTCTACTCTGCGGTGGTGTTTTGTAAAATTTTGACCATTGAGTATTTAAAATTTCTTTTATGTCCTTATGTTTTGGTGGTTCATTTTTTGGTGGGGTCCATCTATTTCAAACAGCATGGGCTAGAAAGATGGGAGTGAATGAATAGCAAGATTTGATGGACTCCTCTAAAACTTTGAGTCATAATGATTGACAGGTTTCTGACAAAAAGTAGGAGAGCCTCAGTTAAAATGGACATCTGTTAAAGTTAAATGAAGACATGATTAAAAGTTAAAGTCTGGATTCAGACTTTCTTGATTAAAACCCAAATATAGCCTTTTACTATCTGCATGTCCTTCAGAAAGTTATTCAATAGAGCTCTACCTCAGTTTCTTGCACACTTAAATAGGCATTAATTTTAGTGCCTGCCTCATAAGGTTTTGGAAGAAACAAATTGTATAATATATGTAAAGTTACTAAAAATGGTTCAATAAATTTCTGTAAATATTACCTTTAAATAGGATTAGGGATCAGGTAATGAAATAAGTAGCATATTTCACATTTATTCCAATAAAGGACCATATACTCAAAGTAGGTCTCTATGTATGGATGAATCTAAATTCAAGTCATTGAATAAGTTATTGTAACAATAGATAAGCAAAATTTTCTGAACTTTAACAAAATATGTATTAACAATCTAGATAGAAAGTCTTTTCTGGCACATGGAACAAAAAAGAATATCATTAAGTTGTATTTATTCTGAGTTTGATAGAATGGATACCTCTAGCTAAGACCAAATGTAATGTGGTCTTAACTGATTTAAAATTCAGGGCCCTTGAAGAAATTGAAACATTGAGTAAAAAAAAAAAAAAAAAAACAAAACAAAACAAAACAAACAAAAAAAAAAACCATGGCAAACCCTAATACGGGGTCCTCCTTTTTTAGGCTCCTTGTGTACCATATGAAATCTCTCCTTCCTTTGAATAATAAGCATGGATTTGCCTCAGCACAACATTCTAGTAAGATGCTTAAAAGGGCAGGGCCAGCATATAGTGTGGTGGTTAAGGCACTGGATTTCCACATGGCCAACTGTAGTTCAAGCCCTAGACCTGGCAGCTTGTTTTCCCCCTCTATCTTTCCCACTCTCTCTCTCTGTTTGTCTCTCTATATATATATATCTGTGTGTGTGTGTGTGTGTGTGTGTGTGTGTGTGGTAAGTGCACATGCCCTGTAACAATTTTAAAACTAATAGTAATTAAAAATTATGAATAAAATTAAATGACTAATTCTTAAAGACAGATTTTAAAAAAGAAAGGAAAAGGGCTTTCTTCACATATGGGTGGGCATGGTTACGCTTGGGCTGGAGAGAAGAGAGCTCAGAGAGGACTGTACTAGGGATGAAGCCAAGAAACACATAAACACATAGGATGAGGAGGCTCATGGCTCTTTGTTCTCAAATTGGAGAGCAATCTCCCATTGTTCTTAATGGCTGAGTTGGGAGAACTGAATATTTAGAACTCAAGTGCTGGTGGTTTGTGCTCTCTTACTCTTTCCATATTTAAAGAAGAGGATGGAAACTTTGTGGACATCTCACATCAAGTATAGGTGCCTAGCAGTCTAACACTCTTTACACCCATGATGGAGCATTGGTTCTTCAGACTTAGATTTTGTAACTTGTTAACTGGAGAATAAGGTCTTATCTAAAACTCAGAGACAAGCAATTGACCTACAGTAAGATCAATGAAAGGTGAGAAAAGGCAGACAATTGAATTGTGGAAAGAAAGAGTGGGTCAGACAGTACAGGAAAAGTCATGTGCCGCTGATTAGCAGAGAGAAGAGCTCTGAATCAGAGCAAGACCACTGGAGACAGTACAAGGAGGTTAAGTATTCTGTTAGTGGCCACTCAGTGCTTTCACTCATATCAAGGATTAGTGGAAATGGGTCTGACAATGGCACAGTAAAGAAAGCAGTACCAATATAATGGAAGTTATTTTTCCTTTGGTTTCCTCTGAAATAGAGGGAAACTAGGAATGAGCAGTCACACCGTGATGAATATAGAACATCAAAAACTCACTTCCCATCTGCTAGCTAAAGAGACAAAGAACCATAAATCTTTTAAATGATAAAAACAAGAAAATGCAGTACATATATCAAGAAAACCCTTTTGACGTCTCCTACCAGAAACCTAAGAGGAAATATTTATTTAATTTTTAATGTAGTGATTTTTCTGTAGTAAAATTAATGCTCAGTTATCATTTTTTTTAAATAAAAAACTGATGGATGGAAAATACTGTTTTTATAATTGCCACACTCTAAGAGAGGTGCTTTATGCCTGACAAAGTTTCTAGAGCTCATGTTTACTAACATTTGTTTTTTTTTTCATTAATTAATTAATTTACATTCATTCAGTGAGCATTGTCACAGCATACAAAATGTGCTTTCCCATCCAGAATATACTGCATAGTGGCCTAATCATACATGTTATCATCAATAGCTTTCCATTTTTAGTTTCATGTATATATATATTTCCCCCTGTTTCAAACCCTCAGCCATTTTCCATCCTCCTCCCACACTATCTCAGGTGTCCACAGTTGTTTTCCATTCCTGTTTTCCCCACATTTTATTGATTCACAAAATTTCTTCGATAATATAACTACTTTCAATGGCAAGTTCAGCTGGAATATACATATCTGTGAATACATGTCTGACTTAGAATGAATATACCATAAGGTAGCACCTAGCTGATGCTATATAGCTTACTATGGTCACTAAATAGGCATTTTTAACTATATTTTTTAATTTCAAGAAAAGCAGTTTTAGCTTTAATAAATCAAAGAAATGCTAAGGAATTTTGCTTAAAACTTAAAGCTAGGAAACAGGTTGGGATTCTGTTCAAACAGTAGCTACATGAACCTATCGGTCACTCAAGAAAGGACAAAAATCCTTAAAACCGGAAAACAAAGCCTAGATTTGATTTTCCATATGATCTAGTCTGCTTTTAATACTTTCAAGGGAGGTTTTGACTTCCTGTACTAGAGCCTTCATCTCTAACAAGTCCATTTGATTTTTTCTTTTTCTTTTTTTTTTTTTTTTTTGGAGAGGTTTCTGCTATAGGGCGCATGCGCTCGCCAGACTGACAAGAGAGAGACAGAGAGACAGAAGACAGAAAGCGAGAAATCACCCCCCAGGGGAGATGGTCACACCGCAATCCCTTCTCCTCCATTCTCCTCTCGGGATCTTGGGCACGCACGCACACGCGCCCAGCGTGAGTTTTAAGCCACCGGGTCCTGGAGTCCAGCGACATAGCCATTACGCTAACTGCTGGTTCCCTGATTTTTTCTTTATAGTATTTATTTTCTTTTTTAGATCTTGCAAGAATTTCCTCACCTCCTGGAACTCATCAGCTCCTTTCTCCTGCCTCTGAGGCAGTTCTTTGTTTCTCTTCTCTTTGATCTTTGTTAGCTTTGTCACTATGAATATGCTAAGTTCTTTTCCTGACATTTCCATGAGTTTCATTGTACTGTCTGAGGATGAAGAGGAGTTATTCTTTTTCGCTTGGAGGAGAGGTATTTTCTTGCTTTCCCATATTTCTTGTGACCTCGCGGTGATTTCTAGTCATCTGATGGATGATGCGTTTCTTCTTAATTCTCGAAGTTCAGTCTGGGTGTTCAGAGGCGTGCAGGAGGAGGTGATCTGGAATCTCTCTTCCATTCTGTTTTCACTCTTTGTGCATCACATTCGGTAGGAATAGAGGAATATTCTGACCCCAATCATATTCAGATATTTGGACCTTGTTCACTTGGGCCTGTCTAGACACTTAGTGCATAGAGGCTGAGAAGCCAATGAATAAAGATAAAGAAAAAAGGAAAAGAATTAGAGAAGAGGAAAGAAGAAGAAAAAATAAAATTAAAAGAATGAAAAATATAATAAAGAAACTGTAGATGTTTATTTTAAAGAGCAAAAAATGAAAACTGTGTAGCGCGCTTGTGTGCTGTGTGAAAGCAATATTTCACAGCTAAAGTTTGGGGTGCATCTGAGGATGGACCTGGGTTTGTGCCTTTCCTAAATGAATGGGGAAAGGAATCAGCACAATAAAAAAGGGGCTTGAGAGCCCAGAGAATACTTTATCTTAAGAAATTTTTTTTTCAAATTAAAAGACATAGGGAGAAACAGAGAGACAGAGAGAGACAGAGAGAAATGGAGAGAAGGAGACAGAAGTAGAACTACCCACTGGAAATGATTGTGGAGGGAGAAGTCTCAGCAGAAAAGTCTTCATTTTTAGTCCCTAAAAGCAATATTTCACAGCTGAAGTTCGGGATCCACCTCTAACATTTGTAACAATATTGGTATACATTTATAACACAGGATATTAAAAATTTTATACTGTACCTTTTTTAGGCATGGCATTTTTTGAAGTCAGGCTGATTAGGGCTTAATGTACATAATTTTTTTTACTATTTTTAAATGTAAGGCTTTATTAGTTTTAAGAAAATCTAGTTGTGTTTAGTTAATCTTTTCATACTAGTTCTAGAATTCTGGGTGAGAAAATTGTCAATGAAGAATTTCCAACTTTTAAAAGGTGACTCCAAAGCTTGTTTGAAAATACTAAAAAGTAAATCAAAATTGATCCTTTGAAAGACCAAAAGTATATATTCAGGTCTCTTGTTGAACTGAGTTAAACACATATACACACACACACTTTTTTTTAAAAAAGTTAGTACCCAAGCATAACACTTAGAAAATGGTCATTAATAATTATTGTATTTTTACTTTAAAGCTAAACCTTTGATATTATAGGTGTATATACTAATTTTTTAATGGGTTATTATTTTGAGAGAGAGAAAGAATGAGGCACTTCCCCAATAGGGTACATTCATACTCTAAATCTTTCCCTTCCTGCCAGCTAGGATCGGCTGGTGCAGCCACAGGCATGACCAACATGTGCAGGTTAACCCAGGATCCCAACTCCAGGCCTTCTCAGATGGCTGCTGAATTGCATATAGGTACCTCATTGCCTATACCACTGTGGATGCCCATCTCATCTATTTTTATAACATGTCAATAATTTGGTATAGTAACTGAATACATGTTGCTTGTTTCAAAAAAAAAAAAAAAAAAAAAAAGTATGGGACCAGCAGTTAGCGTAATGGCTATGTTGCTGGACTCCCATGTAGTCGATTGCGGTTTGCGTCCCCGGACCCGGTGGCTTAAAACTCACGCTGGGCGCGTGTGCGTGCGTGCCCAAGATCCCGAGAAGAGAATGGAGGAGAAGGGATTGCCGCGTGGCCATCCCCCTGGGGGGTGATTTCTTGCTTTCTGTCTCTCTGTCTCTCTCTGTCAGTCTGGCAAGCACATGCGCCCTATAGCAAAAACCTCTCAAAAAAAAAAAAAGTATTACATCTTGGTTTAAGTAAGTATTAGTTAATTATTTTCCCAATATGCTTCAAGATCATATGCTAAATATTCAGTGCATGTATGTGTAATTTAAAATAAAATATAAATGTCTTTCAAAGTTTAATGGTTTTAAGAAAAGGACACACATCCTTTATTAAGATCCATAAATGATAAAATTGATAAATTTTTCAAATGTTTTAGGTTGGTTGCACAAGAAAATAATAATGATAATGATATGATGTCAGAATAATGTTATATATTATGGCAAACTAATAACCTCCAGGGTGCTCAACTTCCATGAAATTCATTTTATATCTCATCTATTATGGAGGATCTGTGAAAAATAGTTTACTATTCATTCCTCTTCTGAGATATTTGGCAATGCAGGCTAGACTCATGAAAGCAAAGAGATTAGATATTGTCATTTTCAAAGGGTAAAATCTGTGAAAGCTGTTTTCTAATTCTAGAAATGTCTGAGTGATAAAAATCCCTTTATGCAAATAACATAGGAGGAACAAAACCAAGTCATTTCTCTCAGCTTTCAAAATGTGTGCATTCTTTTCCTTTAAAGCAGTACACTATTCAGAAGAACTCTTTCTATAGACACAAAAGCAGGAATATATGCTCGAATCGATGCTTACTTCTTAAAAATCTACCCTTGGTGTTTAACCCTCTTTAGAGAAGGGTTTTAATTTTTCCACACCTGGGAAGAGCCATCACCATTTTAATTCTATGTTGTGTCCGGAATTCCAGTTAGTGATAGTGTGATTCACATGAAACAAAGACATTATTTGCACCTTATCATAAAATTTGGGCTCTTTGAATCTTACTTTCATATTTTCACTGATTTCTTATAACCTACAATCAGGGCTTGTTGATGGCTCAAGGCTTTCTGTGAAACTCAGAAACAGTATGCAAATCATCTGAATCTTACTATGTGCATAAGCAATAGCTTTCACTGGATCATCCCTGGAGATTGTAATCAATATAATATAAATATTTTTTAACAGGGCCCTTAGAAAGTTTTAAGATATTCCTTCTTTTCATCCAACTCCAGGGCAAGGCTTTGTTGGTTTTGTTGATTTTTCTTTTAGGATCTCAGCAAATGTAAAAATGCAAAGATTCTCAAAGAGGTTCTCACTCCATTGTGACTTTCCTGTCACTTTCAGGACCAGTAAGTTGACACAAAAGTCTTTCTTTCAACTATGTATTTCTAAATATGTTATCTCTGTACTTTTGGGTTTTTCATTCTCTCCATATTTTAACATTATCCTATAAAACTACAGACTCCTAAGTCAGTAACTGCCCTTCTATCTCCACGTTCTACCTTCCAGAACCAACCCTTTCTCAATCACATCATTTTATGCTGAAACACTCTCCTCCACATTCTTCCATCTCGTTTCTCTTTTCTGACTACTCAAAATAGTTTCCTCTACCATCTTATTTTTTGTAATCCACTCCCTTCTCATCAGGAAAGTCTCAGACATTCCAAAGGATGATACCTGAACTGCCTTGACACCATTGGTACTAGCCTCTCTCTTAAAATTGTTGATTCAAGGGCCAGCAAGTGGCATAGTGGTTAAAGGCGCTGGACTCCCACATGGCCGACCACGGTTCAAGTCTCGGACCTGGTGGCTTGCTTCCTCACTTCCTCTCTCTCTGATCAAACTGAAAAATAATAATGATAATAATAAATACAGTTAAATAAAAAATAATTCTAAAAAAAGTGTTGATTCATTTATGTATCACTTGAACCTAGAACCCTAATTCTATATCAATTGAATCTAGAACCCTAATTCTCTGTGTCTCAATATATTTGCTCTAAGAGGTAGTCTTGATATTCTCTTATTTCTCTTCACTGTTTCTATATATAAACATTGCAATCACTCATTAAATGTGTGGTACAATGAACCTTTCATTCTTTTCTAACCAAACTCGTTCTATTACCACATGGGTTTTTATGCCTAGATGGAGGTCTTCTGAGCAATAATTTCCAAGTCCCTTGACATTCATCAATCTTTACTCTGCTTTAATAACATAGCCTTTCTAACCTCAATGGTATGATTCTTGGAGTCAGAATACCTACTACATACTGTCAATAAGATCTTGGCCATTTCACTGAGTCTTCACATTTTTTTAAATGGGGATACAGACCTTTGCTCTGTCCAACTTTTAGTATTTGTATAAGGATCAAAACATGTAATATATGTGAAAACGCCTTGGACACATCCAAAGTTCATGGATATAAAGTAATACAACTTCAAAAACTATCCTTCAGTTCAGTATTTTCCCTTATGGAAGTATCTGGTATAATTTTAGGTAGCCCATGGAGGAATAGCAATTTTCATTTTAATGTTTATAAAATGTGCCTATTGAATTTATAACCTAGACATTTCTTTCATGTAAAAATTAATGATTAGAGTGGTGATATTAGTGATATTAGATGATGCCCCAGTATATACATGGCACTGCCCGAGAACATCTGGCATACTTAGAATTCTGAAAACCAAAATTCTGAACCACAAAACCACCTCTCTTATATGATAGAGAATACATAACTTTTCACAGGAATCACATAGTAACATCTCAAAAGTCACATCTAGGGATCCAGCAGATGGCATACTGGTTATGTCACTGGACTCCCATATGGCCAAATGTGGTTCAAGTCCCAGACCCCTTGACATGAGTGTGTGTGCATGCCCAAGATCCTGGGAAGAGAATGGAGGAGAATGAATTGCATGTGGCCATCCCACCTCAGAGGTGATTTCTCACTTTCTCTCTCACTGTCTCTGTCTCTTTCTCTCTCTGGCAAGCATATGTACCCTAAGGCAAGAAAACAAAAAACAAACAAAAAAAAAACAAAAAAAAAAAACCTCTTTATAAAAAAAGCCACATCTAACAGCCAATTGTCTGGTAAGAGTCCAAATTCAGTATAGTGTGAAATAGAAAAATGCAGAATTAGAGGAGTAAAAAGATGTGTTTTTTAACTTAGGAATATGCATTTTAATATTTTCAAATACATGTTAGAACTATTACTTTATTTAATGAAATGTATTCAGCATTCCTTGTGGACTGGACGTATACTAGTTGCTAGAGACAAAATGTACACATAACCATAATCACAGTTCTCTTGAAACTGAGAATATAATGGAAGAGAGAAAAATCAAATAACCACAATGACCAGTGAAAAAATCACTATTTTTGACAAGAGTTAAACAGGACAACCTGTAATGAAAGTAATCTGATTTGGTGAGAGAGATTAGAGATATTCTTTGACAAAGCAATGTTCCAACCAATGTGTAATGTGTAAATAATACATAATCATTGACTGCATACAAAGAGGAGAAACGAGTACTAAGCAGAAGTGGTAAGAAGTACGAAGGCCCTCTGACAAGGGATCATGCATAGTGCACAGGATTGAGTGACATTTAGAGTCCTGCAAAAAGGAGACTGGGTGGAAGCATAGTAAGAAAGCAGCTAGGGAAATAAGTAAGGTATAAACCATGCAAGGTCTAATAGAATTCTATGCTGAAGGAAATTGGTTTAGTCATTATTTTTTCATTTAAAAACGAAATGTTTTGAGCATGCATATATATTTCTATATATGTCAACTGATTTGATTTTCTATTTGTGTTTCACCACCACAATTTATATTCACAATAGAAATTTTCCATTTTTAAAGTTTTATTTAATTGAAAATACTGAATCAATTTGAAGAGAAAAATAATTTTATAAATAATGGTACAGGTGGTGCTCAAGGAAGCTAAAAACCACAGAGGAGGTACAGGGATGACTGATGTAGTGAAACACCGCATTAGTCTAATACGTACATTTTTTTATTGAAAGAATTGAGATTTTCAAAGACTTTATAATTGTTTGGCATTTTCATAATTAAATTAGTTGAGGAAAAACTAAAACAAAAATAACAATACTGTTGACCCCATTTTAACATTTTTTTTAAAATTGGGGACAGCAGTGGCATGGTGGTTAGGTGCTAGATTCCCTTATAGACTACTGCAGTTCAAGTCCTGGACCTGGCGGCTTGAAACTCATGCCAGGCATGTGCATGCATGCCCAAAATCCTGAGTGAAGAATGGAGAGAAAGGATTGTGGCATGACCATCCCCCCTTCAGGGTGATTTCTCACTTTTCCTCTCTCAGTCTCTCTTTCCAGTAAGTGCATGCATCCTATGACCAAAAAAAAAAAAAAGAAGAAACTGAAAAAAAAGAAATATTTTGAGATCATTTACAAATAGAGCTTCTATATTTTCAGAAATCTGTATTTGTCTTAAAATATGAGCTATAGGAACAGATATTGGTTCCTTTGCATTCTTAGAGACACTATTAACATATCATGTACATTTCTGCAGAAACATTCAAATGACTTTTAATCTGAGAACCCTGTTTTATGGCAAACCTGAAGAGCAAATTCTATCATTAAGTGCTACTTCTAGGCATGGAAGTGTTCACCCAACTGTAGACTCTTTACAGCATTACTGGTTTGAAATGGAATTTTTCAGGCTCATTAAAGATAATCCTAGTAAAGAAAAGAAAAATATTGAGAGGATTCTCCTCACAATCTAACCGCCTTCAACCTAGCCTGATATAGTCAGTAGCAAACTGATCTGTGGTGCAGGAAACCACATGATTGACTACGGTTCTGCATCCTTGGGTTGACCTGAACACATAGTAGGTGTATGTGTATATATGTCCAAGATTCTGAAGAGCTGTAGGGCTGGGGAAGAAACTGCAACACGACAAGATCTCCCTAGGGCACATGCACATGCTATTAGAAGAGGTAAAGAAATTAATCTCCTCCTTCATTCATTGTCACTCTTTCCATATCATATACTCTAATCATTTTTTTTTTTTTTTTTTGGAGAGGTTTTTGCTATAGGGCGCGTGCGCTTGCCAGACAGACAGAGAGAGACAGAGAGATAGAAAGCAGGAAATCACCCCCCCAGGGGGGATGGCCACGCCGCAATCCCTTCTCCTCCATTCTCCTCTCGGGATCTTGGGCACGCACGCACACGCGCCCGGCGTGAGTTTAAGCCACCGGGTCCGGGACTCGAACCGCGGTCGACTACGTGGGAGTCCAGCGACATAGCCATTACGCTAACTGCTAGTCCCCTAATCATTTATTTTTAAAAGCTGAGATTTAGATTATTCATGATAGTTTACCTGTGGTATCACTTGATAAGAAGCTGACTGGCTGCAAAAGCTGTGTTAAAAACTACAAATTGTTGGGACCAGCCATTAGCGTGGTAATTAAGGTAGCTGGATTCCATATGGCTGATTTCACGGTTTCAGTCCCAGATATGGTGGCTTGTGAGACACGCTGGGCACATGTGAGAGTGTGCCCAGAATCCTGAGATTAAAAATGGAGGAGAGGGGATTGTTTCATGGCCACCTCCCAGGGGGAGATTTTTCTCTCTGCCCCAGCTCCCCACCTTTCATTCTCTTTGTCTCTCTCCAGTGAGTGTACACACCCTACAGCAAAAATAAACAGACAAACAAATTAAAAATCATCTTACTTTACACAAAGAAGTCATGGGGTTAGAATTTTATTATTCCCATTTTTAAGCAGAGATCATTGAGAATCCACGAGTCTTAGCAAGTTGGCTAAGGTACAAGACTAGTTTGTGCCAATGGGAATCCAGCCAGGGTCATCTAACTCGAGTGCCTGCTATTTAGCCACTGTGAGATGCCTCTTCTCTCTTTCTCCCTCAATCACAAACTCACGTGCAGACATGATTTTATATATGTATGTCTATACATATATAAACAGGTATAAACATACTCACCTAGGCATTAATAAAATATCAGTATCTAGAAATAACATAATGTTTTATGGACTAGCGTGTGACCGGCGGTTAAGACAATTGGATCTCTCATGGCTGACCACACTCCAAGTCCCAGATGTGGCTGCTTGGAAAACATGTCAGGCACATGTACATGTGTGCTCAAAATTCTGGAAAAAGTAGGAAGAGATGAGAAGCGGAAAAGAGATTGTGGCATGACCATGCCCCATAGGGGGTGCTGTCTTCTTTCTCTTTCCTTCTCTCCCTCCCTCCTTCCCTCCTTCCCTCTCTCCTTTCCCCCGGCCTTTCTCTCTCTCTGTCTCTCTCTCTCTCTCTCTCTCTCTCTCTCTGAGTGTTCTCTCCAGCAAGTGTATATGCCCTCTAATAAATTTTTTAAAAGTCTTATAAACTCTTGACATGGAATGATTACATAAAAATCCTAAAGGAGGAGCTTAAGTGACGATGACGATTCCCTAGCCAGCCTTTACCATTTCACTCACCTGTATTCCAAATACTCTGGGACCTTCTTCCCACCTATTAATTACACAAAACCGAACATTTGTATTTCTGTCTGACCAAAACACAAAAATGGGCACCAGCAGCCTGGAAATTACTTGTCAGTGTATAAATCAATAAGAGATTATAAATTCCTAGTACTTTCAGGCTGTATGTCAGATTCAGGAAGGACAGTTGCCAGAAAGCCACAATGCTTGGAACAATTTCTGAATTACTGGCACTAGATATCGCCATATTGATTTATTGATTCAAACAACAACAATGATCTACAGGCTTAAGTGGCAACTGACATAAGTGAGTGATTTGGGGTGATATTAATTGTGCATCTAGAATTTAAGTGTAAGATTATGACATATGCTTCATTATTTTCATAAAAATTTAGCTTTCAGGGTGCTTCTCAGAAAATCTTCAGGCTACAGTGATGCTTTTCCAGTGAATTGGCATTTTCTCATGAGGACTAGAATCAAATTTAGCCATAACGCCACTATGGCACCTTTAAAATAAAATTTCTTACAGCGTAAAATTTTCCTTTTTTCTTTTAGGTTGACTTTGCTGAAATGTGATGTAAAAGATTTAATATAGAGTTTACCATGCCATCTCTAGTTTTTCTGGAATTTTCTGTTAAACATCTGGGTTACTTTTCCTGCATTTCTTTCCCCCATTCTGGGTTTTGCTGATTGCATCCCAGCAGTGTCGTTAGCATGATTCCCTTCTCCTGCATTTCCTGTAATGCGGTCATCAGATACAGAGGGTTGCTCAGACTCATTTTAGGTGCTTGGCAATTCTGCTTTTTTTAATTGTAAATTTATTTATTTTCTTTCTTTCATGAGAGGTAGTAAGAGAGCGAGAGAAAGAGAAAAAGAAAAAGAGAGACCTTTGACAAGGCCTTGCCACACTGTCTCCTTTCCTCATCCCTCGAGCTAGTCAGGATCTTGGATATGGGCCCGTAGGTTTCTGGGCCATGTGGGATCCCAGCTCAGGGTTAGCCATGTGGCTACAGCACTGCAGGTAAGTATGACACTGTCTGTGCCCCAGAAGCTATACTCTGTGCTGGCAATTTTTTTTTTTTTTTTTTAATTTTACCAGAGGACATGTGTACTCTCCAGAAAGAGAAGGAGAGAGAGGGGAAAGTGAGTAAGCACCTCCAGTGGGTATGGTCACAATCAATTCTCTTCCATTTTTCCTTTCTGGATTTTTGGAAGACATGCACATGCATGTCTGTGATTTTCAAGCCAACTGGTCCTACACTTGAACGGCACAGTGGGCCATGCAGGATCCAGTTACCTTTTGTTACCAGTAAGAATTTGTGGATTTAAGCATGTTTGATGAATTTCAATACAGTGTGGCTTATCTTTCATGATGCTATGGGAAATTCTTCAAGTGTGATCCTGATTCCTTGACGTTATTCTCATAGGCTTTGATGACATTTTTGGTTTTTGTTATGATACGATGACCCAGGCTCATGTCACACATTTCCTGTCTCAGACCCTGGAGAAACTATTTCTTCCTTCCTTTCTTTCTTTCTTATTTATTTAATTTGGGAGAGGTTTTTGCTATAGGGCATGTGCACTCACCAGTAAGACAGAGAGAGACAGAGAAACAGAAAGCAAGAAATCACCCCCCCAGGGGGGATGGTCACGTCACAATCCCTTCTCCTCCATTCTCCTCTCTGGATCTTGGGCACGGACACACACGTGCCCAGGGTGAGTTTAATCCACGGGGTCCAAGACTCGAACCACGGTCGAATACATGGGAGTCTGGCAACATAGCCATTACGCCAACTGAAGAGCAACTATTTTAATATGGAGCCTTAGATTCTTTGAAAATAATATTGAGATACCACAATTAGGGCACTAAAGCAACACATTTCTAGTGAGTTGGCTTTTTCAATGGCAAGACATATATGTATAGATATACAGATATTCATATATATTTAAAAAATAAAATACACATTTACATGCATTTGTATCATGTCACATTTTCTGCTTAGCTATTTTAAAAGTATACTTTTATTTTATAATGACACAGCATGTTTACATTAGTCTACAGTTCCATCTGTAAGTTGCATATAACTACAGAAACTCACTTTATACCCTTCTCCCCACCACATCTCCCTCCTTCATTAATAAACTTTTTAAAATTTTGTAGATTATACTTTCTATATTTCTTAATATAAATGTGTACAACCACATATATTCTGATACATGACCTTTTTCAGATAATCTATAACATGATCTACATAATTTTCCCCATGACTTAGCAGTCATTTCTCAGTGGCTACTCATTCCAACTATATAATTCTATTCAGACTGAAAATTTTTTATGTAGTTTATTCAAACTATTTCTGTCCACTATTTCTATCTATTTGGGTTGTTTAAACCTTTTCAGTAATGCCAGGGGGTACATGCATTTGCCAGAAAGAGACAGAGAGAGAGAGAGAGAGAGAGAGAGAGAGAGAGAGAAGAAGAGGGTGTATGTGCCCCCAAGGGAGTTTGATCATGTCACAACCCCTTCTCTTCCATTTCTCCAGTCTTTTGAGATTTGGGGCATGTGTAAACACACATATCCTATGTGTCTTTCAAGCCACCAGGGCCAGGATTCAAACTGCCATGTGGGATCCAACTTCCTTAACCACTAGGCAACAGGACCAGCCCTTGTATTGTTTCCATCTTAAATTTATTGTTATTGTTTATGATTACAGATAGTGCTGCCATAGATGGTTTTGTCCAAATAATTTAGGTCTCTCAATGACTTGACCTTTTAGAATAACTATTTTAAAGTAAGTAGTCTTTCCATTTAACAACAACAACAAAAGAAGACAACTGATAGCTAATGAAACGCTAAGAAAACAATTTTAATTAATGGTTCTATTAATTGATTGATCCAGCCAAATAATTTTAATATGCACGGGTCCATAACAGTAGGAAAGAGAGAGAGTGATATATCTCCAGCTCTAATTTATCTGAAGGTGAAATCTCAAGACAATGTCAGAACCTATGGCCAATTGAGCACTATCGGCACATTGTCCACCAGAAATCGTCCCTCGCCAGACTTCTCTAATCCTCCCCACCATGCCCCTGCTTTCATTGTGTTCATCTCTCTTTCAACACTTGCCCCTTGCCCTTGTCTGCCAACTGTCTTCCATAATACACCATTTAAGAGAAAAATTAATGTTTAATCATTTTGGTGCTTGAACTATAGAGTGAGGTATCAATTTCACATTACTCAAGTCACTTGGCACACTTTTAAGGTACTAAATAAGTCTTCCAGGCACTTCCCCATAATGATGGGAAAAAAGAACTCTCTTTAACTCTTTAAAACTCTACCCCCTGTCCTCCCTGTTTACCTGTCCTAGCCTGGATCGCCCTTCTCCCTGACAGAATGGTCTAACCTACTTCCTCCAGAAAACCACTGAGCTTAAATATACTGCATGTTTGATAGGGTCATCCTGCTTCCTAGTTTGCCTCAGAGAGTCCTTATGCATCTCCTTTCACAACACTGTAAATTATTTAAAGTGTAACATTTGTATCGTAACCCATCTATCACTATTTCTCTTCTCAATTGCGTCTGAATTGACAGTTCATTTTTCACCGAGAGTGAAGGTGACTTTTAAGCAGGAATCAAGTATGTGATTTTCACACTGTTAAAATGGTTGTCTGGAAATATGGACGATCAGAAGCATCTCCAATCCAGACTCTACCCTGTCAAGAAACAACTTATTTATAGAGAATCACCAAAAGTAGCTTTTGCTTTGCTTGTTTTGCCTTTGTTTTTATCTTTGTTTTTGTTTTCTTTTGTTTTCTTTTTTTTTTTTTTTTGCTATAGAGCATATGTGTTCAAAAGAGAGAGAGAGAGACAGAAATCTCACTTGCAGAAAGTGAGAAATCATCCCCAAGGGGAGTGGCCATATCACAATCCCTTCTCCGCCATTCTCTTCTCAGGATTTTGGGCACACATGCACACACGCTTGGTATGACTTTCAGGCCACCGGGTCCAGGACTTGAATTATGGTTGGCCATGTAAGAGTCCAGAGCTTAACCACTACTCCATCAGCTGGCTTCAAAAGCCAGATTGGGGAACCAGCAGTTAGCGTAATGGCTATGTCGCTGGACTCCCACATAGTCAACGGTGGTTCATGTCCTGGACCCGGTGGCTTAAAACTCACGCCGGGTGCGTGTGCTTGCGTGCCCAAGATCCCAAGAGGAGAATGGAGGAGAAGGGATTGCGGCGTGACCATCCCCCCGGGGGGTGATTTCTCGCTTTCTGTCTCTATGTCTCTCTCTGTTTGGCGAGCGCACGTGCCCTATAGCAAAAAACCTCTCCAAAAAAAAAAAAAAAAAAAAAAAAAGCCAGATTGTATTTCTAATTAAAAGTCTTTTTTATTTTCTAATGAAGTAGCTAATAGCTACTGTTTAATGCTGGTGTTCTGTTGATTTTTCTCTTACTAATATACTATCATTAATGTATGATTTCTTCCCTTACGTGAGTCACAGGAAGACTGAGGACTCTAAAGAAGGAAAAGATTTCCAGGAATGCTTTCATTCAGCCTGTCTCCCTCCAGTACACACAAGGGCACTGTCCCTTCCTGTCTTCCAGAAGATGCTCAGGTCTTCTGCCCTTCTGTCTTTTCAGCATGACTCATTTTTTTGCATGCCTCTTTCATTGTTATCCTCCAATATGGAAAGACATAAATAACAACTTTGCTATCAAATCAGAAATTAGCTTGCGTGTTTGAGTATTGTATGCACAATATAGACATCATGTTTTTTATAGTCACATTACATGTTTTTAGAAAAATACTAATAAAATGATTCTCATCCTTGATCGCAGATTATAGTCACTTGGGGGAGTTTTTCAAAATGCCTAGAAGGCAAAACAGATCAATAAAGCCAGATTCCTCTGGGGGTGGAACTCAGGCATCACAGATTTGTAAAGCATCTCAGGTGTTTGTTTTTTTTTTTTTTTTCCTTTTAGTTTTGCTATAGGATGCACATGCTTGCCAGAGTGAGACAAAGACAGAGAGAGAAAGAAATCACCCCCAACAAGGTCCATAAGTATGGCCACACCACAATACATTCTTCATTCTTCTATCGTGATTTTGGGCGCACACATACACACACACACACACACACACACACACACACCCCTAGTGTGTTTTTCAAACCATCAGGTCCAGGACTGAAATCATGAATCAACCATGTGGGATCCAGCAGCTTTAACCTCCATGCCACCTACCAGCCCAGCAACTCCGGTCATTTCAGTGTGAAAAAAGGGGGGGAGGGTAGAGAAGCTGTGAAACAAAGACATTTCTCTAAGGATCAGATATCTGCAATTCAAAACCACTGCTCAGCAAGAGTAAGCCACTGTTAATGTTAAGAGGTTGTTATGACCCTGAGCAGATAAAGGTTTGAGAATCAATGTCATCAATGAAATAGCCATTCATCACAACCCTCATTAAGCCACCCACCATTCCTAACTGCCACATGACTGTCCACTAGTTTAGTGACCTCTCTTGGCAAGCTGGAGGTCTGGGGAAAGGGGACGAGACCCTATTGAGGGTGACTCTCTCTTGTGCATGTGTGTGTGCATGCTATTTAAATAAAATACATTTTAGACAATAAAGTATTTCATTTTTAAATTTTTAGAAAAGTGTTAAGTGCTAATATTTAAAGGCAAGTTTCTAAACTTGGACTTAAGAAAAATCATTAGGAATGATATTCAGCTCATGTGAGGAATTTGACTAGTGTAACATTCATACCTGTTATCTTCCAAATCCATTTAGACTCCAATATTCCATTTTATAGAGTTTTACTTTTATCCACATACAAACTTCTTTAATGGAAATTGCCCATATGCCATACAATGCATGGTTGACTTATTTTACATTTGCTTAACAGCCTTATTCCATGATTTAAGAGGACTTTTGTAAGGGCAAAACAGTCAAACAATATCTTAATAACATGATGGTTTTAAAAGAGCACTCAAGGCAAAATGTGAATATGACATTTTAACATTGATTAGTAACATGAGTATAATGCAGATATTCCATCTAAAAACTAAATTTAGCACATCAATTTTGTTAGTGACATACATAGAGTTTTTTTTTTCCTTACTAAGGAAATGCTAAGGTTTTGATTTTTTATAAAGAATAAATTATTTTAACACATGAAGAATAAGGTAACATTTACTTACATTTGGATGTATATCAGAGTTTGGAAACAGGTTATTTTCAATTCTCCTCATGAAAATATTAAAATTTTTATACTTTTTAATTTGTAAGAGGTGATACCAGCTGTTTCATTATGCATTGTTTCTGCTCAGGGATTTAACTCATGTGCCTGGGAGCATATGTTTTTAGAAAATATTTTAGTAAACATTTGGATATTGTCATACTTATATCTCTGGAGAGAAAGTTCATTCTATTATTTTAATTATATTTTAGCATGTGGCTGTGTATCACAACATTTCTCTGAAAAGTTATATTGAATTATGATTATTATATATAAACAAATAAAGTATATATGTATATACATAGCTATATGTATACCTACTCATTCATATTAAAATCATAGAGAAAATATTATGAGATACACTTACTGTAATGGTTATGCCCAGTTCTTATGTTCTTTAGCACACTAAATATGAAACCAAATCTTAAAGTTTACTTGGTTGAAATATCCTGGCTCATTAATATAGGTTTGTGTGCTTGATGTGCAATAAAAAAAAGATACCAGAGATAGCATTGCTAAAATGATTTACAAAACAAAAACACTAATAACTGTTGCTTTTGAAGAGCTACTTGTATTAATAATGTACATGCTTGTAATCTAAAATTATTATTATAATTTTAGAGATTTTTGCTATAGGGCACATGTACTTGCTGGAGAGACAGAGAGATAGAAAGTAAGAAATCACCCTCCAGGAGGGATGGTCATGCAGGAATCCCTTCTCCTCCATTCTTCTCTTAGGATTTGGGCACGCACGCATACACACCTGGCGTGAGTTTCAAGCCGCCAGCTCTGGGACCTGAATCTCAGTTGGCTATGTTCCCACATATGTTCCCAGCACCTTAACTATCTGCTGGCCCTGTAGTCTATTATTGTTAACAATACTCCAAAATATAAATGTCTACAATATCTGAAATGAAATTTAAGTCATTTGCACACGTTTTAGTTACAATGTAGCTCATATTTACTATAATTCATTAACAAGCTGAAATAGGACCTGACAGATGGCATGGTGGTTAGGGGCACTGGACTCCCACATGGTCAACCGCAGTTTGAGTTCTGTACCTGGCAGTTTGTTTTCTCACTCTTCTCTTTCTCTGTCCCTCTCTGATCAAATTAAAATAAATAAATAAATAAAGTTAAATAAAATAATTATTGAATAAAAACAAGCTGAAATATTGCTAGAAGTTTATTCGTTATGGATGTAGGCAAGCATGACAAACAAGCCTTGGTTAACCACATGACAGCAAAAGAAAAGAGAGAATCCAGAAACAAACCCGTTGCAAGAGCAGAGAATATGCTAGAAGTCTCATCCAGAAGTAGTGAAAGAAGATCCAGTGAAGGAAGCAGAACATCAGAGGGTCTTTCAGGAGGTCACAAAAGGTCGCTCAGTGACTGCTTCACAGCATAAGCAGATCATCGGTACTTTAACGAGTAGATGGAGCAAACAATGAGAATTTCAGGGGAGATTCCCATAATACAGTCAGCTTCATAGAGTTTACCAGCTGATGAATGGACAACAGTCAAAAGAGCTTAGAGTAGGATTGAGTAGCTTGGAACGGTGGGAGCACAAAGCCAGCAAAACCCAAGAGTATCAATAGGCGGAAGTAGCAGGTAGAGTGTCAAGAAGTCTAATGAGAGAGAGCTAGAGGACAGGCTCCGAGTCAGACTCCGTGTGTGCATCGATTATTGACTATTACTGAGCACTGGCATTCTTGACTCAGGGTGAACCTGTTCCAAATATATGAAGGAGAGACAGAACTTGGGGGATGGAGGGAGGGAGTCCCAGTGGTCTGGTGTGCAGAAAAAAGAGAAATATAAAGGTTGTAAACCAGACAGTATCTCATATGGGTACCAGAATTCAAAAAACAAATACAGTGGTCAGCAGGTAGCATGGTGGTTGAGGTGCTGGACTCCTACATGGCCAACTGTGGTTCAGGTCCTAGACCTGGTGGCTTGCTTTCTCATTTTCCCTCTCTTTTTCTTTCTCTCTTTCTCTTTCTGGTAAGTACAGCTGCTCTGTAGTACATTAAAATAAGAAATTAATTAATTAATTAATTAATTATATTTTTAAAAGTCCAGGGTCTTTAGAAAGTTTATGGAAAATGAGTATTATGAAATGACTTCTAAATGAATTTCTATATATTTTAGCACCAAAATAAACTCATACTTTCACTTTTTTTTTTTTTTTCACAAACTTCTCAAAGTCCCCTCAACAACATATATTTCAATCCAAGGGATGCAACTTTTAGAACGATCAGTGACAGCCCTTCTGCAGATTAAAAAGAGGACAGAATTTGTTTTTTATTTTTCTAGCTTTACTGTGAGAGTTTGATTACTGTAAGTAGTGAAAGATGTTTATACCAGACCCCTAGTATACTGAAATAACTTTGAGTGTTTTATTCCAACTTTTCAAGAAATTCTGGGGGCATAGAGTTTTTTGTTGTTTTGTTTTGTTTTGTTTTGTTTTGTTTTGTTTTGTTTTAAATAGAGTGTTAGCACTTATCTCAGGACAAATATATAAGGAAATCAGATAAGCACTTTTACTTTGTCTAAGCAGCCTTGGGCAGCGTATTTTCTGCAGATTCAACTACCCATTACCTATCCTCCACGCATGAATTACAACAAACTGTAAGGATTAGAATATCTACAAGGAATATATTTTCTCCATCCACATGTTGGGGAATTTGAATTATATTACATCCCAAGCATGTATTTTATTTTCTCCTATAATTTATTTGAGAAAATACACACTTTGGAGGACAACGTAAAATAGTAGAGGCCAGCGTAGGTAGTGAAGTGGTTACACAACAGTCTGCGCTACTGAGGCCACATGGAAAGGTACCCCATTCGCATCCTGAGGTCTTCCGGTGCACCCATGTGTGCCTGTGACTCGGGCTGGCTGAGGCTTAGGGTGGATCATGGCGTCAAGACCCCATGGGTGCCTGTCTCTATTTCTCTCTCTCTCTGTCTTCCTCTTTAATGGAAGAAATAAATAAAAAGAAAATTCTACAATGGTATGTAAAATTAGATCATTTAAAATAAGCTATATAATCTTAGAGAAAACATCTTTATTTTTAATGCCAAACTTTAAAAAAGTATATCAATAAATTTATATGTTTTGACTAATGGAATTCAACAGGAAAGCAGTATAATCAGGATCAGTATATTGTTTTCCATGTCTATGAAAATATAAAGCTCAATAAAATGCAAAATATTGACTAGTGATATCACATATCTATTTTTTTTCAAATTGTAGTCGTTGGAGTAAAGTTTTACTTACTACAAAGAGACAGTTTTGTAAACTTTCTCTTTCATGGCCTAATTATTTTTATAAAAGTACAAATTAAAACTTGATAGGTTTCACGGTGCAGCACTGCTTCTATAGCTTTGAACAGCCGCAACATTCTTTTGTTGTCTCAAACAAAGAAGCCTTATTTCATTTGAACAGATTGCTTTAAATGCTTCTTTTTCAAAATTAAGTTTTATCTTGAAGAGAAGGTAGTTTTTAGATCCCTTATTTACTAGCAAGGAAGGAGGTCTTCTTTTAACCTCTCTATAGTCTACATGTCATTAAATGACAGATTTCTGCTCTATAACCTGGGAAAAAAGTCATACATTATCACCTCGCTCTTGTTCAATATAAACTTGTTAATAACTGCAGTTTATGAATATTTATCATGATACAGAGCTGTTAAAGAGACAGTACAGCTTTAATTCTCAGGTAGCATTTCTGATATTTCTGTAAGAAATTTTAATGGATTAATCGAACTGCTGAGGTCTTTAAAATAGAGAGCTGTCTGAATTTGTCATATTGTTATGACTCTTTCCCTCCTTGCATAGCAAAGTGTTCTGTTTAATCTCTCCTGGAAATCACTGAAAACCCTCTTAGGATTCAGTTATGGTCTTGGCCAAAGCTTCTGTGGGATACAAAATTGTGCCTGGAATCAGTGAGGACAGTAGAAATAAGTGTTGTTGCTAATTGATCATAGTTCCTTAACTGAAACTATCAGAAAAACAAACAGAGGCTTTTGAAATAGGATGCAGTCTTGGAAGATGTGGTGTGTTATTATTTTAAATGAAATAAAAGTCTACATTCCAGAACTTTGGTTCCTTTCAGTTTTTGGCTTTCTGTCCTTGCTTTTTTTCTTTTCCTTTTTTCTTTTTTCTTTCCTTTCTCCTTCACACTTCACTCCTAGTGCTTTCCTGTGTGTGATCTCTTGTTCCCCAAGAAAACTTTCCACTGAGTTGAATGCCTGAGAACTCCTAGGTTCAGATGAATGATAATGAGCATTGTCAAAGAGGCAGTAAAATTGAGTCCTTGGTTCTGGCTGCTGAGTGAGAGCTGCAGGAGTTAATTGTGTGAATGGTAATGAGACCAGGGAGGCAGCAGATGCTCGCGTGCCTTTACAATCCAAATCCCACCAACAAATTCCTCCCACAGAAACTTTGAGGGACATCTTGGCACCCTGGAGATGGAGATAGACCCAGCCACAGCCACATGCCACCTGCTAGATCCATTGTTGGAAAAAAAAAATCCATTACAATAACAAAGTTGTTTGCTGTCTTTTGCAATGACTTGATGGCACTGGTTTTTACCATACTGATTCTTTATGGAGAAGCAGTCACACCCAAAACAGTGAATGACTTACATGTAAAGACCGATGTTCAGTATATGATACATGCTCTCCTGATAAACCATGGCTGCCCTCTCTCTTGTACCTCCTTCCTGAGGCTGTTTACAGCAGATTTACCAGACCATATGGTTTTAGATGACCTTCTGAATGAGGCCATTTTCTTCTCTTTTGAAAGTCAAGGACAGGATTGTTGGGAATTTTCATTCCAACATAAAAAAATTACAACTTTTGACATTTTGAATGGTCTCTGCCCAAATGTTGAGTGGTTGCCCACTGCTGATTTAGTCGTACTAATTTGCTAAATATCTAAGACTAAACATCTGAGGCGCTGTTTTAAGAGACTGTAGGGTAAGAATAGAGGTAAGTAAGATGAGAAATGCCCTTCACGCACCAGGCCTGCCATTTAAGTGTGAGTCCCAGTACTTTCCCCGGATGGTTTAAGATAGCAGAATGGCAGGGAACTGCAGTAAACATCTTTATCTATTAGCTACTTCGTCTTTTGAGGATGTACATACCTAATTCTCAGGATTCTTGGTATTATATCTCTAGAATTAGAAAATAGGGTTCATTTAAATGACTACCACAATTATAGCAGATTTCTCTTGTTTCCACCACCCCAGGAGGGAGCCTTCCAGTCTCTGTCTGGGTTAAACAAAAGCTGCTTAAGCTCTTACTTTGTGTTCAGCTAGTTGACCCTCATTATTATGAAAGCAATTAGTTGGGCTGAAATTTCGAAATTCATTGTGGGAAACCTTTGATGATCTTGCATTAATCATACAGATATGAGGTTGGAAAATGTGCACGCTCTCTAAGTTTATATCATTATTATCAACTCAGGGTTTGGCTGTATAAACTCTGTGGTGCTGGGTTTTTCTGTTTGCAAAGACCCAAGATTCTGTAGTAAATAAAAAACTGTGTTCTTTTCATAACAATAAAATATGTGCTTCTGACTTACTGAGAAGTCAGATATGGAAGCATGTGGGAGCAATATGTAAATGCCAAGCAAGCTGTTTATACTGGGATATGCTCCTGCATAATAATCATAATCCAACCCTAGCAGAAACCCTTTGAATTTAAAACATTGTTGAGTTACAGCAAAATTGGAAAAAAAAAAAAAAAAAAAACAAAAAAAAAACAGCAAATGTTGTAGTTTCTGATTATTTGTGTGAAAGCTCCAATATGTTCACTTTTTTTTTTTTTTTCCTTTTTGCCTATCAGGGATTTCTATAAGTTTAACCCTATAGAGTAAAATCATTTAACTATATTATTGTGCTTTGGTGGAAAAAAAATGATGTTTAGAGATTTTCTTTTTCATATTTCTATTGCTAGAGGAACATAGAAAGCAAGAATGTACAGCCATTTTGTCTAAAGGGTATTGTACTGAGAGTTAAGGAGAAAGTGAATAGTCCTTTATGATTTCATTTAATTCATGTTAGAAATTCAGAAATGTGCTATGTATATTTCTTAAAATTATAAAAGTTTATTTCATTGTTATTTATTTGGGTGGCTGAATCCAGTATGTTTGGCTGAGTAAGGCAGAGCACATTCGCATGCTTTAAATTATATTCCTTTAATTACTAGGCATGTTAGGGTGTCTTTCATCAGCTTTACAACAGAAAGCAGAATTTCTAGAAGAGTCTGTCAAAATAAATAATATACCATTGAGTACTCAAAGAAAGTAGGAGATCCAGGTGTACATTTAATGACTTCCTCCCAAATGTAGGGTCCAAGAACACACCAGAGAGTACAGGAGAGTGACTTATCCCTGGGAAGACTGGTGAGGGCACACACAGTGAGAGAACATCAAAGAGCTGTCAGAGGGAAGTGGGTGTCTTTGATCTCAGGTCAGTATCTCTTACACTGCATTATGCTACTCTCTTGTGTCAGTCCCCCAGTTGGCTTTCCCCTCAAAGTTTGGAATGTTTCTGATTTTAACATAATAAGAATCTGAATGTCTACTCTCCTTTTCTCAATTTCCCACTGAGTTTCCATTGGCACTTTTTTTTTTTTTTTTTAGGTTTTTGCCATAAAGACAGCTAAACAGAGAGAGGAAAAGTGAGAAATCATCCCTCCCTTCAAGGGCAATCCCTTCTCCTCTATTCTCCTCTTGGGATTCCCGGCACAGGAGAGTATATGGATCCAGCCTGATCCTCAAGCGCCTGGGTCTAAGACCTGAACCAGGGTCAGCCATGTGGGAGTTAGGTCTCTCAACCACCATGCCACCTGCTGGCCCCTTGATCAGCATCTTTTAATCTACAGATGAATCAATGTGTTTCCATCTAGATGAACCCCTAGTTTAAGGGACATATCACATGGAATGTGAAAAGGTCCTACTTAAAAGATCTGAGAACCAAGAAAAATACCAACTCTGCCTTTCCTTCCTCAGCCCCTCCCCCACCTCTGCCTGTGAATCACTTCAATGAATCCTATAGTACTGATCATTTTCAAGTATATCATCCAAAAGAAAAAAATTGTGATAATATTTTTTGTTGTTGGGGCATAGATTGCAATATTTTTCCACAAGATAATTCACTTTAATGTGTATTGATACTCGCCCCACCCCTCCCCCCCAGTTTCACAGTTTTGGAAAAGGAAAGAATTTTAAAAATATGATAGGCTTTTTAATTGGCTATTTAAGAAATAAGTAGTTGTTACTATAGAGAAGTAGATTGTGGAGGCAAATCTAGATATACAAATTCTGTATTTACTGTGTATTAGCTATGTGAAATTTAAGTTTTATGATGTTAGTTTCCTTATATATAAAATGGTTCTAGGATTAATATGGCAGACACAACTTGTTCTCCACTTAACATCTACCCTCCATTCCATCAATACTTAGTTAACCAATATTGTAGTACTATGTTCTATGTGAAATGAGGGAGCCATTCCTCTACCTCAAGTCTAATACTTCTTCCTATAGGGCACATGCATTCATTGGAGAGAGAGAAAAAGAGAGGGAGAAAGAGAGAGAGGAAGTACCACCTCCCATGGGAGCTGGCTACACTGGAATCCCCCTCTTCTCCATTCTCCCTTCAAAATTTTAGGCAGGCATCCCCACGCACTTCTCAGGCTGCCAGATCTGGGACTCAAACCATGTAGTCACCCTTATGGGATGGATCCAACTGCCTTAAGCACCAAGCCACCAGCTGGCCCAGACTAAAGCTTTTCTAGTGCTGGCCAGTCATGACTAATTCATTCACTTTACTAGAGATTGGTGGAGGAAACATTCATGTGGCAGAATTCTGACCAATGAGCTTTAAGAAGATATCGGTAAGAGGTTTCTAGAAAATATTTGATTTCTTGATGAAAAATATCCATTAGGAGATGTTGTTCTATTTTGAAACACTATATTCTGCTGAATGGAAAGCCATTCTCTAGAATGGCAGCAGCTGCCTTAAGATCATGAATGACCCCATGGAAATGGACAAGCCAGCATACCGAGTACCCAAAGAGTAGAAAGACTGGAGACACCTAGTTTATGATGGCACTAAGGACCTGCTTACTTATTCAGCATTGGAAATGTCTTATCTCCTGCCTGTTGACATTTTTGGCTGGGTTCTCTTACTTACATGTCATGTATTTCTGACAATTACAAACATTTCATTATTAAAATTATTGTAAGAATTAAATGAGGAAATACATATGTAAAACACTTGGCTTTATTTTATTATAAAACCCTTATGTTTAAATGCTAAATGACATGTTTCTATTTTAGATAGTGTTTTTTATACGTAACACAATCTAAATGTACACTGCTAAATTGGCCCTCTTAATTACATTTTAGAACAAATATTGTTCTAGAACAATAGAATATCTGCTTTACTACCTTTTAGGCAGATATTTTCTGAACACTTAAATAAGGATCTTTAGAGATCGAATTCTTTGGATAGAAAAACATCAGCTATAATTCATTAACTTATTGTAATTAAATTAGCTTATCCAGATTCATAATAAATGCTACCTATAGTCATTACCATATTTTCAAATGTTGGCCTGCCACAGAGAGAAGGAGAGTGCAAAATCACCCCTCAATGGGAATGACTATGCTACAATCCCTCCTCTTCCATTCTCCTTAGGATTTTGGGCACATGTGCCTGGTGTGTTTTTCAAACTGCAGGGTCCAAGACTTCAACTATACAGTTGGTCATGTGGGATCCAGCTAACATAACTACCATGCCACTAGCTAGCCTGTCATTATTTTCAACTAAGGTCTAGTAACGCTCTTCATTGTGAACTCTTTGAGATATTTTTTATATCATTCATATGTATTTAGACACTTTTTATGTAGGAAGTGTGTACAAACTGTTTAGTTTCTTTGTTGGTTGGAAACGGACTGGTTAGAACATGCATTTCCAGGGACCAGCAATGGCGTAACGCTATGTCACTGGACTCTTACATAGTTGGCATAATGACTATATCGCTGGACTCCCATGTAGTCGACTTCAGTTTGAGTCCCAGACCTAGTGGCTTAAACTCACACCAGGCACATGTGAGTGCGTGCCCAAGATCCGAAAGGAGCGTGCCCAAGATCCCAAGAGGAGAATGGAGGAGAAGGGATTGTGGCATGGCCATTCCCCTCTGAGGGGGTGATCTCTTAATTTCTGTCTCTCTGTCTCTCTCTGTCTTGGAGAGTGCACGTGCCCTATAGCAAAAACCTCTCCAAAAAAAAAAAAAAAAAGAACAAAAAGAACATGCATTTTTTCCCAGAGATCAGCTTTATGGCTGGGTATTTGCTACATGTTTTAAATCTACTAGTCATTTAATTTGTTTATTTTATAACATTTTAATTATTCTTGATGAAAGTTGCTATTTTTTAAAAAAAAGCTTGAATTTTCTTTCCTTATAAAATTAAGTATCCCTCAATTTAATAACATTGCTCTTAACTGCACACAAATATCCTAGATTGCTCCTTGTTGAGTGGTTCAGTTGATGGATGTAACTGTATACTTTCTCAAAACATCTAAGTAAATAAACAATTGAGCCCTGAAGTTATAAGTAACCTAGATGTATTTACTAACAGTAAATTTTTTGTACATCACTGATGTTAATATGCAATTACCATTTTTTCAGCCTATCATATTAAAACCTCTGTTCAAAGGTTTTAATCTAACACATCCTAAAATATCATTGACTAAATTTTCATCAATTAAGTGGATACGCCTATTTCTAAATTATACCTCTTCTCCTTTCTTTATAGTATTAGAAATTTGATCTTGAGAATAGTCACCAGTCATACAGTGAGCTACTCCTAGCTGGAATAACGACGACAAAAATGTTTGGATCAATTAGATAGCTTTTTTAAGAACATTCAGGCATATTGTACATGAAATGGACTTTTTTTTTTTTTTTCTTTTCTTTTTTTTTTATTATCATCATATTCTTCTTTATATTACATTGAATTACATATAACTTTACATTGTATTACATTACTTTTTCAAAAGGGAATGCCATGCATGTCAGTCAGTACAGAGACATTAATCTCCCCGCTTCAACATTCAATATCTTTTCTATGTTTTCCCCAATCATTATTATTATTCTAATTATTTTTTAAGACAGTCCATCGCTATTTCTCATGTTGCTTGTACAAATACTTTGCCCATCATGAAATACTTCTCAGACAAATCCAGTTGAGAATACTATACATGTCAACATCAACAGGTAATAAGCCATATCTGTTTCTCACTAATGTCCTACCTCTCTATTGTTCATTTGTTATCTTTCTCTATCCTCTTCTCTTCACTTCCCCCATTCCACACTGTCCTATTCTCATTAAGTATCTTCACTGCTTTTATGTCCTCCAATTTTTTTTCACTATCATAGAATGCTGATAGTCGGTATATATTGAGTGGATACATACAATATCTTTCTTTCATATCCTGGCTTACTTCACTCAGCAATATATCCTCCGTATCTGACCACTTTCTATCAAATTCCAGGGCCTTGTTATTTTTTATGGCTGATACATGAAATGGACTTTGACATAAACACAAAAGGGTCAAGCATTGGCAATAAACTTTTAGTCACATGTCAACTTGTTTCCTGAATCCTGAGCTGGAAGTAGTTAAGGATAAATGAACAGTATACTCATCCACATGATGAAGGAATATTGGCATAAATGAAACATAATGCAGGCCAGTGATTTATTTATTTATTTATTTTTTGGAGAGGTTTTTGCTATAGGGCACATGCGCTTGCCGGAAAGACAGAGACAGAGAGACAGAAAGTGAGAAATCACTCCCGCCCGGGGAGATGGCCACACCGCAATCCCTTCTCCTCCATTCTCCTCTCGGGATCTTGGGCACGCATGCACACGCGCCCGATGTGAGTTTAAGCCAACGGGTCCTTGACTTGAACCGCAGTTGAGTACATGGGAGTCCAGTGACATAGCCATTACGCTAACTGCTGGTCCCCCGCATGCCAGTGATTTATATGTATTTGACGATGCAAAACAAACAATCAGAAATATCTAAATATATACATATGAACAAATATACATGTATGTAATGATGTTGGAAATATTTCACCTTCAGAAATAGTTCTGTAAAGAGAATTAGATCTATTTTTCTAACAGAAGTATTTATTTCCCTCACAAATGAAAACGGTACACTCTAAATGGAAAAACAGGGTGATAGCTGGCATAAAACATTGGATCCAGAGGGAAGCTCGATTTCTCTTCTCTTCCTATGATCTTAAATATTGATAAATGATAAGTTTTCTTATACTGCTTCTAATTATATTCTTGCATATAATGATGTCTAAGTCCTGGCCTTTTCTATGGTAATACCCATTGTCTCTAAACTCCCTGGAGGGGCCAAACCTCACAGTACATAGGATTTAAGCACCATCACGTTAGGTTTTCTACTACTTCAGTCAGTAGATTATTATTAGCAGCCATGTGTCTCAAACTTTAATGTGCATAGGAATGACCTGAAGACCTTATTAAAATGTATCTTCTGTTTAAGTAGGTCTAAGGTACTGAGGTTCTGCATTTCTAACAGGCTTCCAGAAAATGCTCATGGTGCTGCTTTATGAGTAGCAATAACATTGAGTAGCAGTACTTTAAACAAGAACAGAGACTTACTTCATTTAAAAGGCTTATCACTGGAGCTGGCAGATGGCGCGGTGGTTAAGGGCACTGGACACCCACATGGCCAGTCGCGGTTCGAGTCCGAACCTGGCACCTTGCTCTCTCTCTCTCTCTCTCTCTCTCTCTTTCACACTCTGTCTCTCTCTGATCAAATTAAAACAAACAAATAAATGAATTAAATAAAAATAATTCTTAAATAAAGAAAAGGCTTATCATCAACCCTACCTTATACCCTTATCCTCAATCAAGTCTCTGCTGCAACCACTAGAACACTTTTTGTAGTCATTTTTAATTTTTTTTTTGGCCTGAGGGTACTGCCTTAATAAGGAATTTAAGTGATCTATTGGGTCATAGGAAAAGTCATGACGTATTTTTTCTGTTTACTATGCAAAAATGCATCACAACTTTTCCAATGACCCAATATAATTGTTCAAATGACTAATCTCAAAATCAACTTGTTGTCATCTAGTTTACCTTTGCGATTTGGTCTCACATTTTGACTAGGCTCCTTGTGTGCCCATCTGAATTCAAAGCTCTGAATCTCTCAGTGTCTGTGTTGTTCTCCAGTTTTAATCTCTAATTTCACATCTTGACTAGTTTGGAAGGCCCGAAGTCATAAAATAAATAGCAACACACCTACCTACACGGCTCTCATTTGGACTGAATAGACTGCCTTTTGCCAGAGTCTAAGTCACTTGCTGGAACTTGGCATGTTCCCTTTGGCAGGACATCCCAAATACTGATTGTCCACTCAGATGAAACCGACCTAGCACCTGTCACTGTATTTCACGGACTCCAACACTTTTTGGCCCCTGGTTTATGCTACTTCCTGGAACCTGCACAAATATGCCTCCAGGTGTGTGTCCTCCTATGGGCACTTAGCCCATTCTGTGTGGATCAGAATTCTAGTAAAGTCTGTTTTTATTCTACAAGTCCAAGGACAGTTTGGGCAAACATTCTCACGTTTCCACCTTTGATCTTATGTTGATAAATATGTTCCAATAAAGAGCCCAGATTATCCAGTCATTTTCCATTATTATAAGATTGAATAGATTGGCAAGTGAAATATGGTGAGAACCATAAAGAGAGATGTAATATGATTAATAAGAAGCCTAAGAGCACTTCTTAAATGGAAATCTTAAAATAAACTTTATCTTATCATTGCCAAGCTATCATGTCAAAATATATCCTTTTGTTTTTCTACCCTAGTGTAACATGGTATTTAAAAAAGCACAACTGTCTAACTCAAATAGTCTAAGAATGGGCAAGTACTATATGTATACCTACACAATATGAAAGACATGTAAGCACCTGGCAGCATTTTAATTGTATAACTAGGTATTTCCACGGCCTAGTATCTGAAGGTATACTTGGTGACACTTGGTAGAGGTTGCAGAATTTCCTTCAATGAAACTGAGTTTTCAAGGTCATCATAGTTTAGTACTATTAGTTTTGTTGATGGTTTCAGAGGTGACTACTATAAATTGTATTGCAAGCATAAAATCATACAAGCCTATTCCAAGACTCCGAAAAATAAGGACTATGAATATAATCTTCTTTGCTTCTCTTTGTCTTCCTTCAATGAGTATTATGAAGAAAACAGATACAGAGATGCTATGAAAAGGAAAGTGATCTTTACTGTATGTCTACTCTGATCCAGGCATTACAGACAATTCTTTGCATTATTATTCCTACATCACAGAGGGCAATATAATTTTAGAACAGTTAAATAATTGTCCAGGATGACACTGCTATCAGTTGGTAGTACCTGCAATCATGTATTTGTGAGGCTCGTCTAAATAATGAGCTATCTATCGTAAGCAGTTCTAGAGTATAAGATTCCTTAACTTGACTAACCTTTGTCTGGTAAAGAAGCTTTGCCCTGATCTCCTTTCCCAGGACACATACGAAAGTAATTATTTAGGCTTATTTAGCCACATGGTGTCAAGCAACACCATGAGTTCCTCCTAGTAGATAGTTTATAACAAATACTATGAGGAAAAATTGTGATGTTGTGTCAATCTAGCAGAACGCTTGAGATTACTATTGGTGAGATCCATCTTACTCTGTTGATGGTGGGATGGAAGCAAAGGTTTATTAATCCACCTATATTTTTTATTCCATATGTTCTAATAAACTATAATTAATAACCAAGAATTTTTAAAACAAGATCTACACCTGCTTGTAAAATTTTAGTGACTTTAATTTTGCATTCCAGTACCAAATGAGACATTCTTTTTTACCTACTGGGAAGATATTTAAGCTTTACAATTGAGTCCTAGGTTTCCTTTCCTCTTTATCAGGGAGAAAAACATTAGCTATTTAGAATTATAAAGTTTAATTTTCCCTAAAACAAAAGTAATAAAAATAAATGGCATCATGAGAGTGTTATTAGAGGTGATGGACTGTATTGGGTCATCAGAAAAGTCATGACGCATTTTTAACAATCCAATATTACAAACACTAGCTAGTATTTCTCTATAGGTTTTGCGATTTTTAGTCAAATTAGGCTGAAGTAGTAAAATGAGATTTGTGGATAAAATATGTAGAACAGGGTGGATGTATCCAAGACTCCCCTCCAAAAGCTGACGAGCACTTTGCTCTCTGTCTAATACTTACAAGGCGAGAAGGTTCCACAACATGGTGGAACCACTTTCTTTCTTTGTCAGCAAAGACCACCATATCAATGGGCGAGGGTGACCTCTAAAGAACATTCAGTCTGAGCTCTTGTACTGGCTATCTGAGTGAGAAGTTTTAAGTTGGGGCCAGCAGATGGCATAGTGGTTATGTTGCTGGACTCCCACATGGCCTACTAAGGTTTGAATCCCAGACCTGGTGGCTTGAACCAGGCATGTGTGCATGTGTGCCCAAGATCCTGGGAGGAGAATGGAGGACAAGGGATTATGGTATGGTAATGCCTGGGGGATGATTTCTCACTTTCCCTCTCACTGTCTGTGTGCCCCCCCCCCCCCCCCCCATGAATGCACCTACCCTAAGGCAAAAAGAAAGAAATTAAAAGTGTCTATCATGTCTTTGAACTATAAAATTCTGGGAGAAAGTTCAATCATTCATTATTAGATCACAATGAATGGAGGTTTATTGGTTTTCTTCCCATAGTACAAGCTCTTTTACAGATAATATGTGATATGGGAGATTTTTTGGTTGTTGTTCTTATTTTCTTCCCAGGGCTACCAAATGAAGAAATTTTTAATTGCTATAACTAATTAAAAGTTAAGGATTTATTTTAACTTCTATTCTTTTTTGGGGAAAAAGTGTGAAGAACAGAGTCGTGCACACTAAGGATAAATTGAAAACGCAATACTTTCAAGTAGGTAGATAGAACTTCTCAGGGATAGATTGGCAAGCTGAAAAATGAAATAATATTTGGTGAGGGTGATATCACAAGTGAAAAAAAGCCATTATATGTGAAAGAATTCAAAATTCTTTAAAGATTTACTCATAGAAACACATTCTTTATGACTATATATTAATTTACAACCTATTTTAGCTATTTCAGTATGTTACACTGAAACTCTCCTCTACAATGATTCATGCTGTTGAAACCCACTGTCTGAAACAGAAGGATGACTATTTATTATCTTTACTCTTAAACACATACACACACACACACATACATACATGTTCTCTACATTAAGATAATTACTCTTAAACATATACACACACATGCACACACATACATGTTTTCTACATTAAGATAATCAAATCCATTGCTTTTGGAGGTTTTTAGGGTAGCCTTATAAAATCCACAAAGAAAACTCTCCTAGAACTAATGGAATTAGATTACCTTTGAATTCTCACCCCAATCTTGAATAGTCACTAATTCCTTTCTTTGCTCTTTTGGTGTTTGCAAAGGGGTTCACTAAGGCCTGAATTGATATAATTATTGGCTCAGATTGTTTGAGATCTAGGCCAGATGGCTGTGAGTTTCTAAAGTCCCAGTTGCTTGTGGTAGTTTTCCTGGTTTGCCTATAGGGTTTGGGGATCAGCGATTTGAAAGGGCTACAAACTTGTAAAACAGTATTATTCATGGGGGCAGAATGTTCATCAGCGTGACCCAGTACTAAATACATTCATTATAGGCATTTCTATTCTGCACAATTTGCCACACAGCACTGGTTTCAGGAGGGGGAAAAAAAGACAATGGCTCATAAAATGCTTTTGAATGCCTAAAAAGAATGAGAGTTCACGCTGAGACTCCACTGCTTTCTTTTTTGGGGGAAAGAACCTTCTTAGTGACTTTAGCTGAGCTCTGCTGAGAGTAAGCAAAGTGGAAAAATCGGAAAATTACTTTTTTTAAATATGTTTCTGGGGGGCAAAATAGAGAGCGGGAGAAAATAAATGGAAAAAAGTGACAGTGAGATTATGTGAAACAGCAAATATGCATGTGGATGAAGACAGCTGAGGAATAATGCAAAAGGGACAGAAAAAAAAAGCAGCAAGAATGGAGCCACGATGATAAACTTAAAAGGAATTGCAGAGCAGAAAGAACATCATAAATAATCATATTTTCAAATAAGAATACCATATCAGTTTCTGTGACCTGGATAGAGCATAAGCCTCCCATGATATTTCCTAGCATTTTGATGCACACAAAATGCAATTTTCAGCTCAGGCATTTTATTTGTCGATGTAAACAAGCTTTGGGATTTCTTTTCTTTTCTTGTTTTTTAAAAATATATATCTGAAAAATGTTTTCATAAATAATGCATACATTATAAAAAATAGACTTGTAAACTATTGAGTCCATGTCCCTCCAGGATTCATTGTGGAGTCTCACCATGGTTAGATAGTACCTTTTGGAAGAAACTGGCATGAAATGTCTTTTACCTAAGGTAAATAGGATTTTTTGAAGTACAGGACAAAGAAATCGCCTAGACACTTTTGCCTCAACTCAAGAAAAGGCACAGTATTAGGTAGAACTACATTGTTAATTAGTTCCTTATCCTGAGGTATTCCTTTAAATCTTGCTAATTAAGAGAAATCAAGAGTGCAAGATAGCCCTTTTCTTATCTTCAAAGAATAAAGATGAAAGAAAACAGAAAATGAAACCTCTTCACTTGTTCTGTTCTCTGCTTGTGCTTAGACACGGAGGAAGACCCAAGCATTTACCGAGGGAAGGGTGGTGGTGGGGGGGGGGGGGTCGGGAGGTGGTCTAAGCAGCATCATTAGAAGCAAGCTTTCAAATTTCATTAAATTCCTCCACCAACAAAACGCACTTAGAGGTATTTTTCAGTTAAACCAGCACTTAAGCACTATGAAAAGCAAGATGATTACATGTTTGTGGCAGAAGACAGGGCAATTAAGAAAACTAGAGCACTTTGAAAGAGCCATATCAATAAAAGCGACCAGAAGTTGATTGAAAGTTTTTTTCTCCTGTAATTTGTCTCCCCTCGGTCGTGGCACGCTCGGAGAAAGTGAATGCCAAAGACGGAGAGGAGGAGGGGAGGCTGGGCGCACACCTCCTCCCCAGCCCTCGCCAGCCCCTCTCCCCGGCCCTGGCCCTCGCGCCCCCAGCCCCGGCCTCCCTCCTCCGCGGTCTCTTCGTCTCTCCCAGCCTCCACTCTCGCCCTCCCTCGCTCTGGTGACTCCATCGGCTTTTGATTTGGGAGCACGCTGATTGGCTGGAAGCGATTCAACACACGCCGGGCCGGAGCTTTGTCTGAGTTGGAGTGAAGTTGTAGAGATTCTCAGGCTGGAGTCAGCGAGCACCGGCGTTTCGTCTGCAGCCGCGCAGGGAAGGAGGGAAAGGATCCCCCAGGAAGGATCCACTGCGGACTCCGCCGGCACCCTGCCATACCCGGATTCCCACTGCACCCGGGGGAGATCGGCGAGGTGACACGCTTCTCCGCCTGGCTAGAGGGAGAACCGCCACGCCGATGCAAGGATCGGACTCCATGCCGGTAGTCTCTGGAAGCCGCGACACGGTGTGTATAAAACAAAAGTTTGCGAGCTGTTAATTGCTGTGCTGTATGATTAAGAGCCGCTTTCAAGTTTCAAGTACCAAATGTAGCTTAGCTTTGAGTTGCCAAAGGAAGTGGAGGGGATCGCTTTGCTGTTTTAACTTGCTCTGTGAGGGGAATCGCAGAAACCGACCGACGGTACCAAATGAATTCTAAGATGCACTTTAGATTGGTGTTTGCACTGCTGCTAGTATCGTTCGACCACCGTGTCCTGGGCAAGAATTTGAAATACAGGATTTATGAGGAACAGAGGGTTGGATCGGTAATTGCAAGACTATCAGAGGATGTGGCTGATGTTTTATTGAAGCTCCCTAATCCTTCTGCCGTTCGCTTCCGAGCCATACAGAGGGGAAATTCTCCTTTACTGGTCGTGAATGAGAATACCGGGGAGATCAGCATCGGGGCTATCATAGACCGTGAGCAACTATGCCAGAAAAACTTGAACTGTTCCATAGAGTTTGATGTGATCACTCTACCCACAGAGCATCTTCAGCTCTTCCATATCGAAGTCGAAGTGCTGGATATTAATGACAATTCTCCCCAGTTTTCCAGAGCTATCATACCTATTGAGATATCCGAGAGCGCGGCCGTTGGGACGCGGATCCCCCTGGACAGTGCGTTTGATCCAGACGTTGGGGAAAATTCCCTCCATACGTACTCGCTCTCGGCCAATGATTTTTTTAATATCGAGGTTCGGACCAGAACTGATGGGGCCAAGTGTGCAGAACTCATTGTGGTCAGAGAGTTGGATCGGGAGCTGAAGTCGAGCTATGAGCTTCAGCTCACTGCCTCGGACATGGGGGTGCCTCAGAAGTCAGGCTCCTCCACACTCAAAATTAGCATTTCAGACTCCAATGACAATAGCCCTGCTTTTGAGCAGCAGTCTTATATAATACAACTCTTAGAAAACTCCCCCGTGGGCACTTTGCTCCTAGATCTGAACGCCACTGATCCAGATGAGGGCGCTAATGGGAAAATCGTGTATTCCTTCAGCAGCCATGTGTCTCCCAGAATTATAGAGACTTTTAAAATTGATTCAGAAAAAGGACATTTGACTCTTTTCAAGCAAGTGGATTATGAAATCACCAAATCTTATGAGATTGACGTTCAGGCTCAAGATTTGGGTCCGAATTCCATCCCAGCTCATTGCAAAATTATAATTAATGTTGTGGACGTGAACGACAATAAACCTGAAATCAACATAAACCTCATGTCTCCTGGAAAAGAAGAAATATCTTATATTTTTGAAGGGGATCCTATCGATACATTTGTTGCTTTGGTCAGGGTTCAAGACAAGGATTCTGGGCTGAATGGAGAAATAGTGTGTAAGCTTCATGGGCATGGTCACTTTAAACTCCAAAAGACTTATGAAAATAACTATTTAATCTTGACTAATGCCACACTGGATAGAGAAAAGAGATCTGAATATAGTTTGACTGTAATCGCGGAAGACAAGGGGACACCCAGTCTGTCTACAGTAAAGCATTTTACTGTTCAAATCAATGATATAAATGACAATCCACCTCACTTCCAGAGAAGCCGATACGAGTTTGTCATCTCAGAGAATAACTCGCCAGGGGCGTATATCACCACTGTGACGGCCACAGACCCCGATCTTGGGGAAAATGGCCAAGTGACCTATACCATTTTGGAGAGTTTCATCCTGGGAAGTTCCATCACCACATATGTAACCGTTGACCCATCTAATGGCGCCATCTATGCCCTCAGAATCTTTGACCACGAGGAAGTGAATCAGATCACCTTTGTGGTTGAAGCGAGAGATGGGGGAAGTCCGAAGCAACTTGTGAGCAACACCACAGTGGTGCTCACCATCATGGATGAAAATGACAACGTCCCTGTGGTTATAGGGCCTGCACTGCGCAATAATACCGCCGAAGTCTCCATCCCCAAAGGGGCGGAAAGCGGCTTTCATGTCACCAGAATCAGGGCGATTGACAGAGACTCTGGTGTGAATGCTGAACTCAGCTGCTCCATAGTAGCAGGAAATGAGGAGAATGTCTTTGTAATCGATCCACGATCATGTGACATCCATACCAATGTGAGCATGGACTCTGTTTCCTCCAGCGAATGGGAGCTCTCCGTCATCATCCAGGACAAAGGCAATCCCCAGCTGTACACCAAAGTCCTTCTGAAGTGCATGATCTTCGAATACGCAGAGTCAGTGACAAGTACAGCCATGACCTCAGTAAGCCAGGCATCCTTAGATGTCTCCATGATTATAATTATTTCCTTAGGAGCAATTTGTGCGGTGTTGTTGGTGATCATGGTGCTATTTGCAACTAGGTGTAACCGAGAAAAGAAAGACACTAGATCCTACAACTGCAGAGTAGCAGAATCAACTTACCAGCACCACCCAAAAAGGCCATCCAGGCAGATTCACAAAGGGGACATCACATTGGTGCCCACCATCAATGGCACTCTGCCTATCAGATCTCATCACCGATCATCTCCATCTTCATCTCCTACCTTAGAAAGAGGGCAGATGGGTAGCCGGCAGAGTCACAACAGTCACCAGTCACTCAACAGTTTGGTGACAATTTCATCGAACCACGTGCCGGAGAATTTCTCATTAGAACTCACCCACGCCACTCCTGCTGTTGAGGTAAGATCATAAACTGCATCGATTCACTGACAATGTCAATTGCTTTTGTTCACGTGTGTGTGTGTGTGTGTGTGTGTGTATGTGTTAGTTCTTAAATGTTTTCATTAATATGTAGCAATACTAACAATATGTAAATTCATTTAACTAGGATACAGGGTACATTGTTTCTATGTAGCAAGTATATAGAGCTTAGCCTACTGTTCTCAGTTTTTCTGGAATAATGTTCTTGCATGGCATGTGTATAATACTGAGAAGTCAATGTGAAGCCTGCGAGGGACTGCTTACTTAAAGTCCCTTGTCTTCCCAGATTAAGATACTGGGAGGCCAAAAAGTAAAAGGGACTTAAGTCTCTCAGTGATGGTCTCTACTGAAAAAACAAAAACAAAAACAAAAACCTAAGGAACACCTTAAATCTACAGAAATCCCACCTCAGTGCATGTTTACTTGTCCAGTTTTGGAAAAAATTTCTGCCATTACTTTAACTCCGTGGGTTACCATGTTGTATTTCATAGCACTGTCTATGTATTTCAGAAGTGGACATTTAATCTGCACTATAAGGGAACTCAGAGTTGTTTAAAAGGAGTCCTCTTTCAGAAAGAAAAAAAAGTCAGTTCTCTTAGATCATCCAGACCTCATCTGTCAGTTGTACTAGGTGGTTGGCTGCATAGTCAGCTGCAGTTCAACGTAAGCAGATCTTTAGAATGGATTTAACGTACTCAGTTATGTAGCACGGAATAATAACAACTGTCTTTCTTTGCTTGCAGCTGGGGAGGATGGGGGTTTGTTTCCAGGAATCAGTTCTGTCTGTTTGGTTTCCAGCAGGTCTCTCAGCTTCTTTCAATGCTTCACCAGGGGCAATATCAACCACGGCCAAGTTTTCGAGGAAACAAATACTCCAGGAGCTATAGGTATGACATACCCTCCTGTTACCTAGTGAGTCTCAGAGGATGTAATGGCTGCAGAGTAAAAACCATATTGTCCCTGATTTATCTTCCTAGATACGCCCTTCAAGACATGGACAAATTTAGCTTGAAAGACAGTGGCCGGGGTGACAGTGAAGCAGGCGACAGTGATTATGATTTGGGGCGAGATTCTCCAATAGACAGGCTGTTGGGTGAAGGATTCGGTGACCTGTTTCTGACAGATGGGAGAATCCCAGCAGGTAAGAGGGTTGTGATCCACGAAGCTTGATTTTTAGGTCTATTATAACACCAGTCCAAGTGAACCATTTCTCCTATGTTTATATTTCTTTTTCATTTGTCCTGTCCACTAACATACTTGTAATCTGTACAATGAACAGAAACTGAAAGTTTAACGTTACATTTCAAAAATTCCTATTAAGCAGTTGGTAGAGAAGGAGTTATCCTCAGAGTTTCACAGAAAAAAGAAAGAAGGGATGAGGAGAGGAGAATAGGAAACCAAACAGAGCATGTTTCTCCTCTTTCTACCCCATCCAACCCTGCCATAGAATACTCTTGAGCAACTCTGTGAAATTACTGGGTGGCTGTGTTTATTCAGACAGCCTCTTTTGGTGCCTAGTGGTGAACTGGACTATAATTTGGAGGATGCGTTTCCTGTGATGGAACCAACTCACCAAATAAGAGATTAAAATAAACTAGAAATGGTATACTTTAAGCAGTCAAAATAGGGGAAGGAATGCATCTCTGTAGGTGGCAGACCTAGTATACTTTTTCCACTTTCCATTTTGTGTCTTCAGGGGAAGAGGAACAGGAGTCTAACAGGGCGATGTGTAAATACACAGCTAGATGGAGGAGATTCTATTACATTTGTTTTAAGTTTACTTATTAATTTATTCCATGAGTAAGAAAGAGAAAGAGAGAAAGAGAGTGGAGAGAAAGAGATCCCTAGCAGACCTGGACACTACTTTCTGCCCTGCCCCAACCGCAGGCTCTGATCTTGGGCATATGTGTGCCCAGTGAACTCAAAGAGCTTTCCAGACCCAGAATCTTACCACAGGGCTCAGCCTCCCACAACATGGTATTTCACTATTGCTCCAGTGTCTGGCCCCAGTATTGTTTGAACCACATTCTTTACCAGCCCTTTCCTTAAATTGTGCAGTAGGAACCCCCAGAACCAACAGAGTAAATACTGAGTCATTGTAGCAAACCTGTTACAAAAGATTGCAAAATGAGATCCACCCTGAGCATGAGTAAATGTCCCTTCAGTTATTTTGTTTCTAAAATGTTACTGAATCTCCATTGAATGACTACAGTCCATTTGATAAAGGAAAGAAATGCAGACAGCACCAAATTCCTCATCTTTGTTTCATCTAACGTTTATTTTCTAAATACAGATAAGTAAAAGAGTTTAAGAAATAAACATGAGGGAGCCTTGGGTAGCCACAGGAATCCAAGAAAAATCAATGAATAGAAGTTCTAGCTCTCCTACGTTATCACAGACATCGTGGCAGTAACCACAATAGTACGCGTGGAAGTGGTAGGAGCAGTGCCAACAGTGTCCTGAGGTTTCCTCTGGGCCCCTGGGCGGTCTTGAACCTACACTGCCTCTCTCATTTCTCTGACATAGGAATTAGGAATAGCCTAAATAATATGCCAGTAATGGTATTATTCATAGTTTTTCAGACTTAAAAATGAAAGCTTATGAAAGTTAGAAAAATGCATCCCACTTCAGGAAGGTTGCATGTGGTAGAGGTGAGATTTGAACCAATTCCTACACTATTCTCTTGAATATAAAAAGTAACAGGTGGGTGTACCTTTTAAATACAATGAGGAGCCTCCATGTAACCAGTAAGTGTTGCACTTGATTACGTTCTTACAGTAATAGACACCGCAACTCTGGCAGGATGAAGGTAGAGAAAAAGCTATAATGCACATGAGTCTATGTGTGGTCACCCTGTGTGTATTCATTTTTTTTAATTCATAGACTTCGCATTGGAAGGAAACTCTCCAAATCTAGTGTAACGTCCATGGCCTCAGGTATTTTGTTCAGAGAGAATCAGTCTTACTATTCTTACTTGTGGAACGAAGGGACTGGAGGAATTTCTGATTCTGTGATGTTGACAGAATCCTCAATTTGAACATCGGTCTCTAACTTTTAGTAGTAAATTTCCCAAATTACATTATTTCATAAGCAGAAAAGTAACATCATGGGTTACTATCAATTTTGTATTATATATTTTTTTAATTTCTATGAAGTTTATTTATTGACATGTAAATGCATTAGTATTGTTAAATGGGGAAACTTTCCCTACTTAAGTAACCTTGTCATTGGTAGGACTAAACGACGCCTGAAGTCCTTTTTTAAATCTGAAATTGCGTAACCCGAGTAGTCCATCGTGAGTCTATTTTTTTAAAAGATCAAGACTCTTTTTACTTTTTCCTATATTTTTAAAGTCATGACCACACACATTCATGGCAGGACAGATATCTAGTAGTAGTAATAATAATCATAATAATAATAATAATAAATGTTAAGGAATAAAGACACAGGGGAAGCAGTAGGTAACAACAGATTACTCTAGAAAATAGAAAGTCTGGTTTAATAAGTCTTCACCCGCATTATATTTCTTTTCAAAATCAGAGGCTCACCTTTATAATATAATGAATAACCTACTTGATCTATAGACAACTTCTTAAAAATTCACATTTATGCAATTGCCCTTAATCCACGTGTCTGGCAGGAAAGTTATTTTGCTGGTGCATTAGCGTGGCATCACCACAGGTGGAGTATAGTGGGTACATTCTCACCACACTAGCTACCTGCCTCCACGTGGGGTGGTCAGAGCTGTCCTGGAAGCCTAGAGCACCAGAAAGACACCAATGGTCTGGAAAACAGATTCATATTTGGCTAGTACCGACTGCAAGATGTATACTGACCATCCATATAGCAATAGTCATTCCTTAATTATGAGCATCATTCTTTTAAGCAATTACTATTAATACTAGAGGATGCACTTACTCACCAGAGAGAGAGAAAGAGAAAAAGCACCCCCACATTTGGCAGGGTCATGCCACTCCTCCGTATCTCTACCCTGTGGGGATTTGGGGCACGCATGTGCACACACACCTGACTTGTTTTTCAAGCCACTGGGGCCAGGATTCTTACTGTAGTTGACCATGTGAGATCTGGCTCTTTGAACCATTAGTCTATAATACCCCATGAACCTCATTCTGATGCTGTTACACATACTTCAGCTTATTATTCACTCTAGCAATGTTTACAGGCATATGAGGATGTAAAACTCGTGCTTCGTAAACTTATATTCTCAGAAAATATTCCAAGGCGAGAAAAATGCAAGTCCACATCTGAATGTCATTAACAGAAATTGGCATAGTTTTCTAAAGGATGTGTATTTTTAGGATTTAAGTGTCTTATTCCAACTGTTGTTCTGCATTAGACTGTGAACAAATATAGATTATGCTATGTTGCTTTGCCTGCCAAGAGGGTCATTTGTGGTCATTCGTTCTATTAATTCCCACACAAGTATACGACATTCTGAGCAGTAAGATCAGCATGCATTTTTGTCTGTTGGTTCATCCTTGTCAACATACTTTCTTTCTTACTCACTCCACTTTGACCTTTAGCACTAAGCATATGCCTGTAAAAGGCCCATTTCCCCAACGTGTTCACTGCATCAGGATGATTTATAAAGATTTCTGATTTTGTCTCTTGTGAATACTCCTCCTTCTTGATGGGGTCCACTCCCCTTTTCAGCAGTCTGTCATCTGGGATTACTTATTTTAACATTGCTTTTTTACTTCTACATTCTCTCCATTCTTATGTCAGATCTCCTAAGCCAATTCTGGCCTTTCTCCCATAGATAGTTTACTATATTAGTATGGGAGCTGATGTTTATTCTTTAGAAGTTCCGCCCCCCCCCCCCTTTTTTTTTTAAAATTATTTATTTACTTTTATTCTTTCATTCATTTTATTTTGATTTGACCAGAGAGAGACACAGAGAGAAAGAGAAGGAAAGTGAGAAAGCAAGCCACCAGGTCCAGGACTTGAACCATGGTCAGCCATGTGGGAGTGTCCAGTGTCTTAACCACCACGCCACCTGCTGGTCCCAGAAGTTCCGCCCCTTTTCAAATCTTTCTTGCATACAACTTAAAGAACTTTTCCAGGATGTATTTTTAAAATAATTATTTATTTATTTTTACGCATTTTTTTAAAAAAATATTATTCAATTGACCAGAGAGACAGAGATGGAGGGAGAGCCAGAAAACAAACTGCCAGGTCTGGGACTTGAACCATGGTCATCCATATGGGAGTCCAGTGCCTTAACCACCACACCACCTGCTGGCTCCTTCAGAACATTTTAATTTACATTTTTTGGGGGGCTCAGAATCAGTATTTAACTCTTATTGCTCAGCAACAGTGAATTTAGCTCTTTATCTTGATATTGAAAGGCCAATGAAATCCACTTCACCATTCTACCTCTAGACACTCCCATCTTTCGACCCCTGGGCCAGGAACTGTGAGGGAGGACTGCCCCCTGAAGCTCCAGCCCCCGGACCCCCAAACCTTCTACCTCTAGATTTTGCCATTTTTGTATGTTTCACAGGAGTCAGAAACATCTCTTCACATAACATTAGTACTTTCTCCATGCTGCCTTTCCCACCTGAAAACTAACTTCTCTCCACTGTATGTCTAAATCCTATTCATCTCTCAAAATTTAGTTTCAGTAGCGCTTTCTTTAACTACAAGTCTCCACTTCAATTCTTTTTTCTTTCTTTTTTTTTTTTTTTTTTCTTGTGAGGTGTTTGCTTTAGGGCACGTGTGCTTGCCAGAGAGAAAGACAGAGACAGAGAAAGTGAGAAATCACTCCCTTCTGGGGTGGGGGGATATCCATGCCACAATCCCTTCTCCTCCGTTCTCCTCTTTGAATTTTGGGCATACATGTGCACATGCCCAACATGAGTTTCAAGCTACTGAGTCTGGGACTCAAACCGCGGTCAGCCATATGGGAGTCCAGTGACATAACCACTACACCATCTGCTGGCCCCTATTTTTTTCTTTATTACTATGCCCTCAGCATCATCTAGTTTGGCACATTACCTGGGCATTTAAAACTGCATTTGCCATACTTGGCTCAGAACTAGACTTCAACTCTCGTAAGGACAGGGTGTTACAACACTTCACATATGGCAGGCTCTTAGCAGATAACAGACTGAACGCCCACTAACTACTAGAAGTTAGGTATACATTTTTCTTTTTATGTTTCATGTTCTGCTTCCTGCCTCACCCATAACGACAAATTCATAATCACATACTGTAGTTCTCCCTACCTGTGGCTTCCCATTCTGTGGTTTCAGTTATTTGAGGTCATCGGTGGTCTGAAAATATTAAATGGAAAGTTCAGGAATTAAACAATACACAAGTTTTAAATTTCATGCCATTCTGAGCAGCATCATGAAATCTCATGCCATTGATTCGCGTCTGCCCAGGACGTGGAGCTTCTCGTCGTCTAGCATAGCCACGCTGATGTGCTGTCTGCCCTTTAGTCACTCAGTAGCTTTCTCTGTTGTTAGATCAAAAAACATGGTCTATTTAGGGTGGTATACTATCTCCAATTTCCACTGGGGATCTTGAAACATATTCTGCATAGATAGATAAGAGGGGATCCCTGTACACACTGTATATCCCCATTCAGTTTGTTCCAAATATCTGCACTCTACAGTAGAAATAAAAATATCTGATTATATAATAGGGAAGAGGATAAGTGTAGATACCAGAAACTGTAAGAGAGAAGAGTGGATGGTAGAGAGTGGGAGGTAGAGGGTGGGTGTGAGGTGCAAAGGGAGGAAACATTTAAAGGACACAAGAAGGCAAAGGTCGCTGTTGAAAAAAAAAAATGATCATATTATATGTATACACATATGTATATATAGTATATATGTATAGATAGATAAATGTGTGTATGTGTATATGTATACACATGTGTATATATGTATATGTATATATACTATATATGTGTATATACCATTATACCATCTGCTGGCCCCTCTTTGTATATATATATATATATGTGTACACATATATAGTATATATACATACATGTGAGTGTGTGTATATATACAAAACACATGTGTGTACATTATATGTAAATATATACACATGTACATATGTAGTGCACATATATATCATATGCATATCATATATATACATGTGTATGCATGACAATATAATACACATGTGTATAGATGTGATATGATCATATAATACATGCATGTGTGTCTCTATATATGCATATATATATATATATATATATATATATATAAAAAACATACATATATATAAAACGCACATACATACATATATATAAAGCCAAAGAAGAGATTACTGTAGTGGGAAAGAAGAGTCCTCTGCTTCCAAAATGTACACACTTCTCAGAAGAAATTTAACCTCCTGGCAGAGCTTTTGAGGAACAACAGAAAGATTAGTCACTTGTAACACTGGCCAACAAATCCTGATCCCTCAGATTCAGTGTGGAACTTTTGTGGGGCTAAATCATGCACCACTGAGAATATTTACAAACAGTTGCGTTTCCAGGGAAAAGGTTGAAAATATTGATAAAATTGTAAAAAATGCCCTCTCTACACCACTACACCATTTTTCCCTAGTATTTTTGCCATCCTCCTTCCATTAGTTTTTAAAACTTTTCCTCATTTTCTCATTACTAATTTTTAAGTTAATGTATTATTTTGTAATTAAAGCTCCAATTATTTAATGGGATGGATTTGTAAATAGCATTCACGGCTTAAAAAAATTCTATGACAAATATTATTTTTGAGGATAGACTGTCAGATGACAGTAATCATTCAAATTGTGTGGTTGTGTTACATTGTTGGTTAAATATGTATTATATTTAGGTTCCCAGAAAACTTGGTTATGTCCGGGATTCCTAGAAAAGTATAAGTTTTCCTCTGGGTCTCCATTATTCAACATTAAACAAAAACAAAGCCAATCTGACCAGCCAGACAGCTAAGTCCTTACCAAGCCTAAAACCACAGAGTTAAAGGCCAGAAAACAAATGAAGGGTGTTCAGCAGATCTCTTCTTCCTTCTAACAGGATGTGAGTAAGACAATATAGACAGCTCTCATTTCCATTTTCAGTCTCAGGGAATCAAGAAAAAAAATCATTACCGCTATGATAGTTATTCCACTGTTGAGAAAACCTCATCACTATTAAGGGTTTCTAGTTACTTTAAGCTCCTTTCGTTCTTGTCAATATCAAATGATGCAACACAACAGTTGATTAATATTTCCAAGTAGTAATGATTCATGATGTCAGGATAACTAAACACACTTTTATTCTTAAAGAATTCTTGCGGGACCAGCAGTTAGCATAATGGCTATGTCGCTGGACTCTCATATAGTCAACCGCAATTCGAAGCCCGGATCTGGTGTCTTAAACTCATACTGGGTGCATGTGTGTGTGTGCCCAAGATCCTGAGAGGAGAATGGAGGAGAAGGGATTGCAGCATGGCCATCCTCCCTGGGGGCTAATTTCTCACTTTCTGTCTCTCTGTCTCTCTCTCTTCCTGGCGAGCGCACATGCCCTACAGCAACAACCTCTCAAAAAAAAATTATTGCTTACTTAAATTCAACCTTTCTTCATAGCAAAATTATATGGTGTTTCTCCAAATTCACCCACTCTTACTCCACCTTGATTCACATGAAATTGGGCTCCACACTTTTCTCTGCATTTTTCCTTATATCCTTTATCTTGGCAATAATTTGGGAGGAAATCTTTCCTAAGTAGCCAGATCTGCAAAATCAGTTCTGAATATGTAAGTATAGCAGATACCAATAATTTTTCTTTCAATCTAAGACAATGACTTTGCATTTTCTGTGTCCTATTTGCACTGTAACAAAATCATGATATCGAAGAGACTTCATTCTCACTGAAATAAGTACAGTTTAGTTATGGTATTTGCCATGTTTAGAGAAAGTTTTTCCTCTTCATTTTTTTGCTTTTCTCATATTACTTATTTTCTGAATGTGGCCACTTACATTCCAATATGGCATCAGAACATCTGGAAGAACTAATGGAAAGGATTTTTCATATTCTTCAGCATTTGATGACTTTTCCATGTATTTGGATATTAATATATTTTGAACTTTTAAAAGAAGATTTAATAGGGTAACTGCAGATGCTCAGGAATCAAGGATACATTTTGCTACTATTTTCAGTAAGAAGTAAATAAAAAAGTTATAAAACCTTAAGAGCGATTAGTAAGTATAAGTACTTGATAGAACTAATGGAGGTCAGATAACCTCAATATTGAGAAAGTTACATGAAGGCATTAGTTAAGGATTGTGGGAAAGTATTCTCAAGTTAGGAGTTTCCCTTGTAAATCTACTTTTAGAATTTATGTTCAGCATTTATTTCATCACTCATATATGAACTCTTTTCCACTCATTTTCATGTATACATTAATTCATTTCCCAATTATTTGAGTAACAGATTATTTCTAAGAAGTGCACGGATGGCACTCTCCTTTCCTTATTGGATAACTAAGGAAAAGCACTACACTATAACTTACTGAGGTTCATAAAAACTTGTATTCAAATTAAAGCTATAATTGTAGTCCCGCTAATGTACAATAATTGGTTAGCATCATGGTAATAGCTTAAAACTGTCTCATTCCATTTTTTTTTTTTTTTTTAATAGATTTTTGCTATAGGGCACATGTGCTCACTGGAGAGTCTGAGAGAGACAGAAAGTGAGAAATTACGGGGGCGGGGATGGCCATACCACAGTCCTTTCTCCTCCATTCTCCTCTTGGGATTTTGGGCACTTGGACACGTATGCACTCACACCTTTCAAGCCACCAGGTCTGGGACCCTAACCACAGTCAACCATGTTGGAGTCCAGCATCTTAACCACTACTCCACTTGCCAGTCCATCACGGTATTTTTTACAAAAACATAGCATTATAGGGGCCCACAAGTGGCATGGTGCTTAAAGCACTGGAGTCCCTTATGGCTGACCACGGTTTGAGTCCTAGACTTGGCAACTTGCTTTCTCACTTTCCCTTTCTCTCTCTGGTCAAATTACATAATAACAACCAATAAAATAAATAGAATAATCCTTTTTCAAAAAATAGCATTAATGTATCTGTCACGTCGAGCCTTTCTGAGTAGAATAACGAGCCCCCTTGTTCTCCTCGCCGCAGCCATGAGGCTCTGCACGGAGGAGTGCAGGGTCCTGGGACACTCGGACCAGTGCTGGATGCCGCCGCTGCCCTCGCCGTCGTCTGATTACAGGAGTAACATGTTCATCCCGGGAGAGGAGTTCCCCTCGCAGCCCCAGCAGCAGCACCCGCACCAGGGCCTGGAGGACGACACCCAGCCTGCAGACTCCGGCGAGAAGAAGAAGAGTTTCTCCACCTTTGGGAAGGACTCGCCGCACGAGGAGGACAGCGGGGATGCCGGCACGTCCTCGCTGCTCTCGGAAATGAGCAGTGTGTTCCAGCGCCTGCTGCCCCCTTCCCTGGACACCTATTCCGAGTGCACCGAGGGGGATCGCTCCAACTCCCTGGAACGCCGGAAGGGACCCTTGCCAGCCAAAACTGTGGGTTACCCACAAGGGGTGGCAGCCTGGGCGGCCAGTACGCATTTCCAAAACCCCACCAACAACCCGGGGCCCCCACTTGGGACTCACTCCAGCGTGCAGCCTTCTTCCAAATGGCTGCCGGCCATGGAGGAGATCCCTGAAAACTACGAAGAAGATGATTTTGACAATGTGCTCAACCACCTCAACGATGGGAAACACGAACTCATGGACGCCAGCGAGCTGGTGGCTGAGATTAACAAACTGCTTCAAGATGTCCGCCAGAGCTAGGAGACGTGAGCAGGGCCTTTCTGTTTCCATGGGTATGGAAATGGGGGACAGGGAAAAACCCCGGAACGAACCTGGCGTGGCCAAATAGTTGCATTTATCATAAATGTGTCTGTGTATATTGAATATTAAATACTGTATTTTCGTATGTACACAATGCAAGTGTGATTATTTTAATCTGTATTTTAAAAATACATTTGTACCTTATATTTATGTGTAATTTAACAAACAAATTTTATTTTTTTACTCCCATGACAAACATGTCTCTCCTAATCATGTAGAAATTAGGCACTGTTTCGATTTGAGATGCTGTTTCACCACGAAGTATAAAGGCACTGCTTAGACTAGTTATGTGGGGGAAGAATGATTATGCTGTAGACACCACCCGACTAGAACATTATTCAGTTCTTAGCGCCATTAAGTCATCCAGCTTCTTCTTCAATACTTTTTGAAATAAGTAAGCGTTATTTGAAATGTTAAGCTATGTTGTTATTATTACTTTCACCGCTTTCTGCTAGCTCTGGTAGTTTAACTTGTACCACAGAGTTGAAAAAATGAAATGAAATTGTATTTTAGAACTGGGAGGTATCTTGAAAAATATGAGATGACTCCAATGCATTTTTCACGATGATGAAAACAAGACAAAAGCCAATGTGTCTTGACTCCAAGGGCCCTACTTCTGTAGGGCGTTGCACTGGCCTGTTCTTGGGATTATGTCATCTACAGTATTAGTGTCTACCTGTAACTAAGGGAAAAACTTTATTCCATCTTCGTAATATGAGACTCAGTCCAAGGAAGTGGAATCTGTCCTTTCAATGGATAATTATGTATGCTACGGCTTCAAGTATTGATGGACAAAGACAGTTATGTCAGCGTCCCTCCTAGCGTAGTAAATACAACTGATTTATTCTGAAACCGTCCTATTTGAATTTTTCCCTCTCTTCTCACAGTACTTGAACATTTTTACCTTTTGCAATTTTTTTCTTTTTTTTTTTGCTCTAACGATTTCTAGCTTTTGCCTCCAGTGCATGCTCTATTTTTACTTTTATTTTTAGTATATGAACATTTATAAAAATCATGCTTTTGTTATGGCAATTCTGTTTTATTTGTTGTGTGACAAACGAGAAGTTCTTTATTTATTGTGCTGTTCTCTCTCTGTGTGGAATGCCTTGGTAAGAGAGATACTTATTATGACTATTATCATTTATGACCAAGCTTCTATTAATGTTATTTCTATTAATACACTCTTAATTGTACTCTTCAGACAATTTTACTGTCAATGAAAATAAAAGGAAAATGAAAGTAAAGCCAAGGCACTGTCCATACGCCAGAGTCCTATTCTTACATGTATGAGCAAAACCTCTGCATGTGGTACAGTCTTCCTCGGAGGGTGACTCAGTGTTGGATTTCAAATGATCATCAGGAATCATTCAGCTAGCCTAGCCAACAGGAAAACGACAAGGGGAAAAAATGAATTTGAGACCTGCATTGGGGAAAAAAAAATAGTTGCCCATGTTCCAACTAAATTAAATAAATGCAGTGAGAGCAAAAAAAAAAAAAGAGAATAAGAAAGAATAACTGCTTGAGTATTTTTCAAATTACAAAAAAATACTTTCTCAGAACATTTTGTATTAAGTTGTTTAGGAAAAAAAAAATGTTCCCTTACAATGTTTCCTAGAGGCAAAAATATTATTGACTTACTAGTAGGAAAGTGAAATACTAGGAAAGTTAAGTAAGCTAAAAGTGACTAAAATTCAGCTATTGGAATTCTCAGATGAGTACCACATTAAATAGAATGTATTATCGCTTTCAAAAGGCACATTTTCCTTTATAGGAGAGATTGCAATTACAAGTCAAATTTCAGTTTATTTTTCAGTAGATTACACACACAAATGCTAACCACATTTAAATACATCTTGCCTTTCAACTTCACTTCTTTTCAGGATATATTATCATTAAGAAAAAGACTTTCATAACCTCACTGTTCTTAATTTAAAGCACCAACAGTAATTTAGGAAGCCAAGCTGGAAATTGATATTTTGAATAATGGGAAGTAAACAAAACACAATATTATTTTCAGCATAAAATCTTTGCATATCTTCCATACTCTCTGCATTCTGGCTCACTCCTAGCTTCTCTGGTCCTCTGTATTTATTATTGTCTTCTATGTCCACAGGTTAAGTGAACAGCAGTGTAAGATTACGCTGTTCTTCACTTAACACCTGTTCTTTTCTTAACACCATTTCTTTTTCTTTAATTTTCATGTTTTACTTATTTCATTTTTTTTAAGCTATAGGGTGCCTGTCTGGCTTGACAGAAACAGACTGCAAGCAAGAAGGAAAGGGAGAAATTACCCCCTGAGAGTGGATGACCAACCCCACAGTCCCTTCTCCTTCATTTGCCTTTCGGGATTTTGGACACACAAGCACATGATGCAAGCAGTACGATTTTCAAAATGCAGGGTCCAGGACTCCAGTTGTGCAATCCAGTGCCCTAGCCTCCCTGCCACCTGCTGGTCCCTACCAGTAATACCATTTTAGTGAAAGCTGGGATGTTTGGTGCTATCATAACTATATAACCTCTAATCGATTTTATATCTCCTTTATTTATTTATTTCCTTTTGAAAGAGAGAGAGAGAAATCGCCCTCAATAGGGTCTTACATTGGAGTCTTCCTCCTAGCATTTCCAACTAGCAGGATCACAGGCATGTGTGTACCCAACATACAGGTTGACGTGAATTCGAACCCCCAACCTCCTATATATGGTCTCCAGCATAGTAGAGCATTGCATTGCTACTGTACCACCATGGCTGGGCCTTATTTTCTCTTTCTTGAAATCATACCCCTCTCAGAGTAAAACAAATTAAAACGTACTTAATGATTCCATTAATGATTTCTTACTCCCTTGGCCCCATTTTATTCCTTTAAATATTCTTCAATACTTTCTTATTAAAGAAATTCTCTTCCAAAAGTGTAACTCAACATTAAATTTGTTGCTTGACAAACTTCAAAAGCTCGTTTATGGGACCAGCCCTGCAATGCGGTGGATAGATGCTGTTCACTGGAAATCAGATCCCACATGGCTGACCATGATTTGAACTGGCCTCAGTAGCCTGAAAACCATGCCGGGCAAATGTGTATGTGCACCGAGAATCCTGACAAGATGGGGAAAGGGAAGGAAAGGACTGCTGTGTGACCGTGCCCTAGTAGGAGTGCTTCCTATCCCTCTCTCTCTGGCCAGCCACTGTACCCCCTGGCAATCAAAGAAACAAATCCTTCAAATGCTTGTTTATAGAATGATTAGAATTAGCTTTCTTCAGGACCAGCAGTTGGCAGAAATGGCTATGTCACTGGACTCCCATGTAGTCGACTGTGGTTCGAGTCTTGGACCCGGTGGCTTAAACTAACATTGGGCATGTGTGTGTGGGCATGTGGGCTTGTGTGCATGTGTGCCCAAGATCCCAAGAGGAGAATGGAGGAGAAGGGACTGCAGTATGACCTTCCCCACTGGGGGGTGATTTCTCGCTTTCTGATTTCTGGCAAGCGCACGTGCCCTAGAGCAAAAAACCTCCTCTCCCCTGAAAAACAAAAACAAAAACAAAAACAAAAACAAAAAACAAACAAAAAAAAATACCAACTCTCTTCTAATTTTTATTAAAAAAAAGTTAATTAATTTTTTTGAGAGAAAGAGTAATAGATCCCCTTGACAGGGTGTCGACCCACTGGGATCATCCCCCAAGCTTCCTAGCCAGCCAGGATAACAGGCATATGTGAGTGCTCCATAAATGTTCAGGTCCCTCCCATATAGCTCCGGTATCACCCATTTCCACCCTACCACCTGTACCACAGCAACTGGGCCTCAGATTCTTAAAAGTTGTTAACATGTTGGAGACAGAAGGTGGTATAGCAGTTAAAACACTGAACTCCCACATGGCTGACCTGGTGGCTTGAAACTCACCAGATGCATGTCCATGTGTGCCCAAAATCCTGGGAGGAGAATGGAGAGGAGACTGTGGCATGGCCATACCCCCTGGGTGGTGATTTCTTGCTTTCTGTCTCTCTATCTCGGTCTCTCCAGCGAGTGTACATACCCTAAAGCAAAAATCTCTCTCTCTCTCTCAAAAAAAGTTAACATTGTTATTCCTTTCTCATTAATTTCTTTCTTGTTATTTAGCAGATGGGGCTAGTAACTTTGTTGATTGTTGTCTTATTCACACTGTCACAAGTATATCAAATTTACCACTTACCAATGGATAACTAAGGCAAAAGATGAGTAACTTACTGTCTTGTTGAAGTCACTAATTAAATCACACTTAGAAAATCAGCTCAGTTTCTTTGTTTTATTCTTTTGATGTTGACTAATGTCAGCAGATATTCAAAGCTGAATTTGAATGATTGACACATTAAAATTCGAAGAACTGTGAACCTATTTTTTTTTTTTTTCTTTTTTTGGAGAGGTTTTTCGCTATAGGGCGCGTGCGCTCGCCAGACAGACAGAGAGAGACATAGAGACAGAAGCGAGAAATCACCCCCCGGGGGGATGGTCACGCCGCAATCCCTTCTCCTCCATTCTCCTCTCGGGATCTTGGGCACGCACGCACACGCGCCCGGCGTGAGTTTTAAGCCACCGGGTTCGAGACGCGAACCGCGGTCGACTACGTGGGAGTCCAGCGACATAGCCATTACGCTAACTGCTGGTTCCCTGTGAACCTATTTTTTAAAAAACAACTAGTAATTTCATAGTGGATTAGTTGCATGGGTGAAAAATGCATTGTCTGGCATGGCAGGTTTCAATCTGCACCAACTCATAGAACTGATCCAAAACTATTGAAAATGTTTTGCTATTTCTGTTCCAATTCAATAAATCTTGATAATGTACCCCAAAGTATCGAAATTGTGGATAAAACTGAGTCCTAAATAAGCAATAAATATTTCTGCATAAAATTAATCAGAGTATACAAAAGTATGAAATCTTTATGCCAAGTTTTAAAAAGAATAAAAACTGTGCAAATATTTGAAAGAACGAGCATATCTGAATTCCTTAATAGCAAGATAAATTAAAAAAAAAACAAAGTTACATTTATGCATGTACACTGTGTATGTTCTGAAAGTATAAGATGCCGAGGGACCAGCAGTTAGCATAATGGCTATGTTGCTGGACTCCCATGTAGTCGACCACGGTTTGAGTCCCGGACCTGGTGGCTTAAACTCATGCCAGGCACGTGTGTGTGCGTGCCCAAGATCTGGAGAGGAGAATGGAGGAGAAGGGATTGCAGTGTGGCCATCCCCACTGGGGAGTGATTTCTTGCTTTCTGTCTCTCTCTTTCTGGTGAGTGCATGTGCCCTACAGGGAAAAAAAAAAAAAAAAAAAAAAACTCTAAAAACAAAAAATAAAAAAAAAGAAAGTATAAGATATCATGTTAATTATAATCATTTATAATGTATCGGAATTCTTGATGATTGGTAACTATTTCTATATGCTCACATAAATTAAACTTTTAATTTTTTAATTACCAGAGGCTCACCATGAAGAGACAGAAAGAGGAAATAAGAGAAAGCACTCCCTGCCAGGCACGGCCACAGTTCCTTGTCCTCCATTTCTGCCCTTTGTCAGGGTATCATATATGCTTCATGTGGTTTTAAAGCCACCTGGCTGTGATTCAAACTGTGGTCAGCCATGTGGGATCCAGCTTCAGTAACCACTAGGCTGTAGGCTATTGGGCCAGCCCTGAAGTTTTCATTTGATAAATTAGGTTATTTAGGTAACAGAGGAAGTATATGGCTCAGTTAAGTTTTAAAACAAACATGGTCTTTTTTTTTTTTTTTTTTTTTTTTTTTTTTTAGGTTTTTGGCATAGAGTGCATGTACTCACGGGAGAGAGACAGAGAAAGACAGAAAGAGGGAAGGTGAGAAAGGTGAGAAATCACCTGCTGGGGGGTGGGGTGGGTATGGCCAGTGCAATTCCTTTTCCTCCATTCTCCTTTCAGGATTTTGGGCATGCACATATACATGTTCAGTGTGATTTTAAGACACTGGGCCCGGGACTTGAACTGCAGTTGGCCATATAGGAGTTCAGTGTCTTAACCACCATACCACCTACTGGCCCCCAAACAGTCACCTTTTCTTAAATGACCGAATAATATCTAAGAATACTACACTGTGGTTGAAAAAACGTTATTGCCTAGATTGTGGTTTCATTTTTCATCTGTGTAACTAGACTAATAGTCAAGTATATACATTCTAAATATCAAAAACAATAAGGACCCTTAATATAATCTAAACTAAAAATTATCGCATACAAAGGCACTATCTATTAGACATGAGGATGGTATTATGTTCTCATTAATTTATATTTTTATTATATGCAAGCTTATACAACTTGTGGAGCCATTAAAATTTTTTATGGGTAACTGGCATCACAAAAATTGCTACCAAAATTTACATACTTCTAGACTTTTAACATTGCAATAACACATCCTACTTTGGCACTTTAAAATAATAGTTTTCTATTTCCTTTTATGATTTCTGCAAGATGCTCCTAATTCTTGTTTGCTTTCTCAGATTTTATCTCTTCAATTTATTTATTTTATCTCCCTTGATCATTTATTCTACTGTCCACATTTTATAGCACTCCTCTCCAAATTTTCACATGTATATAGTTCCTCATATAACCACCTAGATTTTATCAATTTTTCTTATGTCCTTTCTCTGTTATTGATATAATAAGGATCATATTTTTGATATATAAAGCTAATACTTTTTGTTCTCAATAAACCTTGCCTCTCTGATTCATTAGTTTAATGGAAGGGTAAATTCTTACAGTCAAGAACAAAGGGGCTGTTCTTTTGTTATAAGTTTCAAATGAAATGTTTTTGTGCCTACGAGAAACTAGGTTAGAATAGTTGCCTTAGTGAGGGATGAAATCATTTCTTCTCTAAATATACAATACTTCTCTGTATGTATTAAGGGTTGGGCTGGGAGAGGTGGGGATGGGATTTTACTATTTGCTGAAATAAAGCACAGGACAGAAATAGAATATTAAATGTGAGGGGACCCTTGTTGTGGGAGAGAAAGGTAACGTAGCTAATTGTTGAGAGCATAACGCTCTCAATAAATAAATGGTGAAGAGTAAAATATCGGATGTTAGTGTCTTCTTTAGTCCCATCCCCAGTGGTCTTAGTCATGGAGAAAAGCTCTGAATTCCTTTCCCTGAACCTCAAGGCACAGGAGTGCAGGTGAGCAATGAAGCAGTACCAGGGTACGTGGAACTCTAGGAAGGATTTCACCACTTCAGTGCCTTTGGGTAGATGGATGCTCTATGGGAGGTTCAGACTTTCTTCTTGACCTCAGTGGGGAAGGGCTGGATAATAAGAGCCCTATGACATTTCAAAGCGACTTTATCTAAATGAAGGCAGGCTTTCTAAGAGCCCAGGTACATTGTTGTTTTATTAAAAGGTACATTTCTGCAGCCTAAATAGAGCTAACCACAAACTATTCCAGACAGAGCTGCATGAGCCATTCCTTTGGACGTAGGCTTGGTTGTAGGCCTTCCAGTCAATCTTGTTACATGGAATATAATAAATCCAAAATACGCCCCTGACAATCATTCATAAATTCTAGTCAGAAAAATGCTTGCCAGTCCCTGCCAGCGATTTGGATCTCTCCTGAAAATTCATGCCCGAAGGCTGCCCACGTGGATTTTGTCAACTTCCTCTACAGATTCTCGGTGATTGCCAAGTGCTGGATGGGAAGTATGCAAGAGGGCCACCTGGTGATAAGCAAAATGTCACCACCAGAGAGGGCCACAGAGGACCAGCTGCCAACTGACACAGTCCTTCCCAGCTGTTTGTCCTGTCTCTGTCCTCATGAACTCCTTGTGGGGTGCTGTGGTTTGGATGCATCCCCCAAAAGTTCACATGTTAGGATTTGGTTTGTATTGTGACGTAATAAGAGGAAGCTTAATCGGATTATTTTTTTGAAAGGTGTGTAGGTCAGTCCCATGGACTAGTGGTTAAGAGAGCCTGATTCCTCATACTGACCATGCCTTTCTAGTGTCAGTCCTGGGGGGGCGTAAAAAACACATGAGGCATGTGTACATACATGCCCCAAGTCCCTACTGGATGGAGAAATGGAGGAGAAGGGATTGCAGCATGGCCACACCTTATGGGGGGGAGTGCTTTCTGCCTCTTCCTCTCTGTCTTTATGTCTTTCTGTGGTGAGTGCATGCATACCCTCTGTCAATTAGGAAGAAAATAATAAAGGTGAGGTGGTGCAGAAGTGATTAGGTATCATGGTGGGACTCCCATGACTGAATCCTGCAGGGCTTATCAGGAGAGGGGATGAGACAGAGACACAGGAGCACAGACATGCACATATCTACTCTGCTCTGCTCTGTCTTGGCATGTGATCCGCCAGCCGTAAGACCCTCAGCAGATTCTGCTCCTGGGTCTTGGTTGTTCAGACCATGAGCTAAATAATCCTCTGTTCTTATAAATTACCCTGAGACAGCAGCCTACTTTTGAGGTTATTTGGGAACCATTCTCACAGAGTATCAACCTACCATCATTAATCCATTATTTGGGAGAGATTCATTCATTCATTCATTCATTCATTTATTTATTTATTTGAGGTTTTTGCCTCAGGGCACATACACTCACCAGCGAGAGAGAGAGAGAGAGAGAGACAGCGAGCGAACCAGGGGGAATAACTGTGATCCCTTCTTTTCCACTCTCCTGGCAGGATCTTGGGTACATATGCACATATGCCCAGCATGATTTTCAAACCACTGGGTCCAGGACTCAGTCATGGTTGGCCATGTGGGAATCTAGTGACATAACCACTAGGCCACCTGCTGGTCCCGAGAGATCCTTTTTAGGCAGATATGAGGTCAATGGCCATGAAGAATACAATTAGAAGGCCATTAGGGACTAGGGCTATAAGTGTTATATGTCACTTCCACTGATAGATCATTGGCTAGAGACAGTCACGTGACCACATAGGGAAGCTCTGATATACTCTCCTCCATATTTTGGTGAGCAGTGGTATTTCTTTTAAGTTTCTTTCTTTATTTAGGGAAAAAGAGACAGGAAGATGAAAAGGAGAAAGACAAGCATCCTCAATAGGGTCTCATGCCAAACCCTTTCCCCCGTCCTCCCAGACAACCAGATTATAATCAGATAAAACCGTTACCAAAGAGTGGGTGGGAAGGAAAGGTTGCTTTATTCTGAAAGCCAGCAACCTAGGAAGATGATGAACTAATGAACAAAGACCATCTTTCCCATCCTGGTCTAACAAGAAGATTTTAAAGAGAGAGAAGGTGGGGAGCTCTGCTGTTTTGGCTAACATAGTAGCTCAGCATTTTCTTGAGTGGTTTGCAGAGCAGACTTAACCTCAGGACTGTTTTCAGCTGCAGCTGGGTGGGCTGGGCCAGATTATCAGAGCGGAGTTTATTTTCTTTGAGCACATCTGCTTCTTGGGTTACAGTCTCAAGGCCTGATTTCTGAAGAATCTCATTAAAGCTATGATTAGTTTCTGCAAGTTCATCTACGGTGCTAGGTTTAATATGGGGTTACTTTGGTTCCTCCTGTAACCCGACTGCAGTATTACAGACACACAACATGCTCACACCGGTCCGTCATGGATCCGAACCCCAGTCCTCTGCATGTCCGCCAACGTTTCAGAGCACTGCACTAACATGGTGCCTCTGTGGCTATGCTGAGAAACGCTACTTCTGCAACACCATCTGTAGATGTTTTAGCAACTTAAAAATGTCACTATTATTTATATAATTCCCCTAGTAATTTTCAGCTTACTTCTCTGAGTCCAACACTAGTACCTGGAGAGAAGTGAGAGTATTTTTTATTTTCTACGTATTTTTGTGTCCCTACAGACTAGTATAGTTTTGACATGTCAAAAGTATTTAATCTATGAAGAAGTAAAGAAATAATAAAAAAAAAGAAAATATTCTACATACAAGGCCAGCAGGTGGCATGGTGGTTAAGGCACAGGATTTCCACATGGTTGGCTTGAGTCCCGGATTGGTCGATTAAGGATCGTGCTGGGCATGTGTATGTGTGCCCAGGATCCCAAGAGCAGAGAGAAGGAGGGGGACTGTGGCATGGATATTCCCCTGGGGGGTGATTTCTCCCTCTCCCTCTGTCTCTGGCGAACACATGTCCCCTCTTGCAAAAACTTAAAAACAAACAAACAAACAAACAAACAAAAAACCCTACAGAGATCCTATGCCGTCATCTTTAATGGCTGTGTGGGAGGAAGAGAGGGCAGGGAGTGGAGTGTGATAGGGAAGGGTTGGTATATTTAGTAATTATCAGAATCAACCTTTTTTTTTTTTTTTTTTCAAAATCAATAGGACCATTTTTCCCCCCACATTCTGAAAGATGTGGAAAAAGTGTTTTTCTGGTGTGAGGTGGGGATGAGGGGTGGAGATTGCCTGCAGAGCAGTGAGGGAACTTTCTTTTTAAAAAAAAATTATTTAACTTTATTTATTTATTTTTATTTTTTAATTTGACCAGAGAGGGACAGACTGAGAGACAGAGAGAAAGAGAGAGAGAGACAGAGTGAGAAAGCAAATGTCCAGGCCTAGAAGTAGAACCTCAGTCAGCCATGTGGGGGAGTTCCATGTCCTGCCAGCCCCCCGAGGGAGGGAACTTTCTAAGGTCAAGAAAATATTCTTTGTCTTGAGTGGCAGTAGGATGCTACATTTGTCAAAACTCAATGAAATGTACATTGAACATCTGTGCATTTTTAAAAAAATTTTGCCAGAGGCATGTGCCTTTGTCAGAGAGACAAAGACAGAGAGAAAGCGAGACACAGAGAGAGACAGACAGAGAAATGGGAAAAGCACCCCCAGTGAAGAAAGGTCAAACTACAATTCATTCTCCACTTCACTATTCTGTTGGAATTTGGGACATGCATACACACACATAGGGTTTCTTTTCTTTCTTTCTTTTTTTTTTTTTGAGAGATTTTTTTCGCTATAGGGCGCGTGCGCTCGCCAGACAGACAGAGACAGAGAGACAGAAAGTGAGAAATCACCCCCCAGGGGGGATGGTCACGCCACAATCCCTTCTCCTCCATTCTCCTCTCGGGATCTTGGGCACGTACGCACCCGCGCCCAGCGTGAGTTTTAAGCCACTGGGTCTGGGACGCAAACTGTGGTCGACTACGTGGGAGTCCAGTGACATAGCCATTACGCTAACTGCTGGTTCCCACACCTAGGCTTTCTTAAGCCACTGGGTTCAGGACTCAAACGCAGGGTTAGCCATGTGGGATCTGGCTGCCTTATCCACAGCTGGGCCCACCTGACTTTTGTTTTGTTTTTTAGATTTTTGTCATAGGATGCAGGTGCTCACTGGAGAGACAGAGAAGGGAAGTGAGAAAGCATCCCCCACGTGGGATGCCCATGGTGCAAGTAGTTCCCTCACCTCCACTCTTCCCTCAGGATCCTATGCACTCATGCACATGCGCCCAGTGTGATCCCCAAGCCACTGGGTCCAGAACTTGAACAGGGTCAGTCATGTGAGAATCCAGTGCCTTAACCTCCTTGCCACCTGCTGGCACCCCCACGCTGTATATTTAACTGTATGTAAATTATACTTCAATAAAATTGAAAAAAAAGTTTACAACTTAAAAATAATATGGAGAATTAGGAAAATAGAGAAGAATACGGGGACGTTATCACTGAGTCAAATCAGTTGGATGCTAACTAAACAGTAAGTCGGTTCAGGGAGGGTCCCTGGCAAGATGGCCCCTAGGCACAGTGCCATATGATATCCCCTAGGTTCTGAGACCTCACCACATGCCTTCCTCACACTCTTAGGTCTCTTAAGCAAGAGAATATCTAGTTAGACATAACCCGAGTGGGACTCCGCACCAGCAGCTATGACAAGGAATGCTATGCTGAAAGAACTAGCACGAAGGCTAAAGACCAAATTTCACTAAGAAGGCTTCCCATATTTAGGAAAATCTTACAATTTTGTTTTGTTTTGAGAGAAATTCAAATTGGTTCCTGTCACACACAGGAAAAGTCTGCAATGCATTATCAGGGTAGCAGATATTATAGGTAAGTAGATGTACCATACACAACCTCCAACCTACATATATACATACATACATATATACATTTGTGTGTGCTTGTGTGTATATCTTCCTCAAACTGTTCATAGAAAATGTGTATTATGAGAAAAGTATGTGTGAATTTTAAGTCTTTTTGCACCAAAATAAAATTGTACTTTAATTGCATTTTCCCACATGCTTTGTGAAGTTCCCTCATGTGTACATGTGTGTATATGTGTGTGCAAGGATAGAGGGAAATAATGTATGCCACAGACAATTGCTACCAAGGTTTTGTAAAGTATTTTCAGAATATTTCAATCAATAGAAGAGAAATCTGAGGCTTACCCAGAACTATCACATAAAATTTTTGAAGGGCAACAAGGTGGTTACTCTAAAATCATGATAATGAAATAGCCAGAAAAACTATCAGAATGGTCAGCAACCCCAGCCTGTCCATTTAAAATATACACCATGTGTTAGACATCCAACCATCTCAGAGAGTTAGGGGACGCGCTGGACCAATGGCAGTGAAACCCAGGAAGTGTTTGCAGAAAACTTGTTCTCTTCTACAGTGACACTGTCAAAGGTCTGTGACTTACACATGAGCTCCTTTAGGGAAACAAAGAAGGAACTAGACAAGTAGGGAAAAGCAGAACAAAACAAAACAAAAAACAGCACAATTTCCTCCTCTACACTCCTAATTCAGATAGTAATGAGTCTAGTCTGATTAAAAAGCAAAAATATTGTAATGAAAATTCATTCCTCCAATGAAGGAGCCATGATGCCAAATGACTTGGGGAATATGTGGCTTTCCTTAAAATGAACTTCTCGACTCCGTAATTTCTGTTGAAGTGAAGAGATGCTAAGCTGGGCCTGGTGGCACAGCTGGAAGCAAACTGAACTGCTGTGCTGGGATCTACATGGCTGACTACGAGTTTGGGTTCCCTGGTCAGCCTGAAACCAAGCTGGGTGTGAATTTGTGCCCAGGATCCTGAAGAGCTGGAGGACTGGAGAAAGGCGATCATTGCATAACTAGTCCCTGTCTGGGGGTGCTTCTTTTTCTTTCTCTCTCATGCCTGTGAGTGATTGCATACATGGGTATTCATCTGTCAATCATGAATAAATTTTTTTTCTTAAAAAAGGGAAGGGATGCTTTTTCTTTTTTAACAAAGAAAAGCTTCAGTAAGTTTTAAAAGAATTATCTACTTTTATTTATTATTATGATTACTATTTAATTTTCTGTAGGGCGTGTATACTCATTGGGGAGAGATGAAGTTGGGGAAGAGGCGTGAGAAAGCAAGCCGCCAGGTATGGAATTCAGATCTCACTGGGTCATGTGGGAGTCCAGTGCCTTAACTTCTACATCACCTGCTGGCCTCTCCATTAATATTTAACTCTCTGAATTTCAACAAAAGTAGCGAAATTCAAAACTACTCACTAATGACTCAGTTTTGACAGTGGTTTAGAAAATGATTCATTTTATTCCACAAGAGGCGATTTTTTTTTTTTTTAAAGAAGTGATCATTTTCATTCTGAGTGTCTTTAAATTTTCTTTTTCTGCTAAGTTGCCTTCAAAAGTTCATCCCTCTTGGGACCAGCAGTTAGCATAATGGCTATGTCACTGCGCTTCCATGTAGTTGACCCCGGTTCAAGTCCTGGACCTGGTGGTTTAAAACTCATGCTGGGCACGTGTGTGTGTGTGTGCCCAAGATCCCGAGAGGAGAATAGAAGAGAAGGGATTGCATGGCCATCCCCATGGTGGGCGATTTCTCACTTTCTGTTTCTCTGTCTCTGGCGAGAGCATGTGCCCTATAGCATAAACCTCTCCAAAAAAAAAAAAAAAAAGTTAATCCGTCTTAAAGATATCATATCCTGAATATTACCTCCTTTTGTGAGAAGAAAATCGATTTAATCAAATTAATTCTTGGCTCTTTGTACTTCCCTCATTTTATTTGGTTCTCATTTAATCAAAAAGTTATTTGCTAATAAATGGATCCTTCGATTTGTACAATATACATTTAATATATATTTTTCTACACAGTTCTCAGCTGTGCTTTTCATCTAAAAATTTTTTTGATTAAAATTTATAAAAATGGGGGCCGCACGTGGTGTGGTGGTTAAAGGCGCTGGAATCTCACATGATTGACTGTGGTTCAAGTCCCAGACCTGGCAACTTGCTTTCTCACTTCTCTCTCTGTCTCCCTCTGATCAAACTGAAAAATAATAATAATATATAAAGTTAAATAAAAATAATTCTAAACAAATTATAAAAATGAATTATATAATGTTGAGCAATTGGGTAGTTTCATATTTAAAAATAAAACTTATAATAATGCAAAAGAATCAGTTAATAGTGTTTAACAGTAAATAAATTGCCTTTCTATTCAGCATCATGCTGTTTTAATCATTGTAAATTACAAAAGATCAGATTACAGAAATATAATCTCTCTTCCTTTTCTTCTTTTTCTCTCTATTTTCAAGACATGTTTGGACAAGATATTTTTGGGAATATTATTTCTGCTTTAACTGTGGAATAAGCTTGTGTAGTTTCCAAAAATATACCATTGTTATTTTTACTGGTATCCCATTAAATCGATGGATTAATTTAGGGAGAACAGACCTTCTCACGAGTTGTATTTTCTTTTCCAAGTATACACCTTTGAGGTAACGTTTTCTTTTGTTTTTCTCAGTAGCTTGTATGATCTCTTCACAGATTTTATGTTTCTTGCTAAGTTTTGTACCTAGCTACTGTCTATAGGAGAACCCCTTCTATATGTAGGTATCAATTTTGTACACAGCCCTGTAAGTAATTTTTCTTTTATCTTTATTATTTATAATAGTCTTCCAATTGATCTTTCTGTATTTTCTAAAGATAAAGTATTTTCAAATAACGATAATCTAAAATTCTTCCCACTTTTTGTTTCTAAATTTATTTCACCAGTCTCTAACCTCATTGGCTCCAGAACAATTTATAATCAAAATGTTCAACAGCAAATTTCATTGCTTTATTACTGATTTTAAAGAGAAAGTTTCTAATGAGTCCTCAATTAGCATACGTGTGCTGTGTTTGCATATATATGTGGGCATAGTCTTATCAAGGTTTCTCACCTTATGATTTTAAAAATCAAGAATAGATGTTTGATTATAAAAATGCATTTTTATACACGTGGTGAAATTAATATGACTCTTTTTACTCACTGAATATACTGATTTATGATTCTAGCTATTATAATATTTAACCATACTAACATTCCAAAAATAAATTGCATTTGCTTTACTATTTATTAAATAAATAGCTGAATGTTGCTAATTGCTTTTTAAAATGTTATCTTAATATGCATGAAAAAAGTGTTCTGTAGTTTTCCCTGCTGTTTATGCACCTTAAATGGGACTTAGGGATCAATGTAGTATATGCATTCTCAAAGATTTAGGAAAATTTTCCTTTTCTTCTATGCTCTGAACAATTGAAATTTAATTGCAGCTATCTGTTATTTGATGTTTTGGAAGAATTCCCTTGTGAAACCATCTGGGCAGTAGCTATTAGACAACTTTATCTCTTGAATAGTAAATGATCTGTGTATTTTTCCAGACCCACTTTCTCAGGTCAGTTTGATAGTTTATATTTCCCATGAAAAATGTCCGTTATATCCATGTTCTCAAACAGACTTGCAAAGATTTGAACAAATAAGATTTTTAGATTTCTGCTAATTTTTACAATTGTCTGTGGTTATTTTCAAAATTATTTTATTTAACTTTAATTAATTAACTAATTAATTAATTTTAATTTGACCAGAGAAGGACAGAGTAAGAGAGAGAGGGAGAGAGAATAAAAGTGAGAAAGCAACCTGTCATGTCCAGGACTTGAACCACAATAGGCCACACGGGAGTCCAGCACCCTTAAGCACTATGCCACCTGGCAGCTCCAATCTGTCGTTATTCTTAAATTATCATTGATAAGGTTAGATCATTGTTTGTTCTTTTCATTCATGCTATCAGTTTTATTCCCACAAAATATCAGCAGGATTTATTAGTTCTAACATCTAATAGTTTACAAATAATTAATTTTTGCTTTTGTTCTTATCTCACTTTTTCCCTTATACTTATTCTTTTTCAAACATGTACAATTAGATGAGGCTACTTTTAATATTATATATTGTGTTTCATCTGTGTGCCATTTTAGCTGTGTAGAAGTAGCTTCAGTGATTAATACTTCAATAATTAATACCTGGTGTAATAAATAGATTCAGAAATACATTTTTAATTGACATAATTTTCTAAATAATTTCTAATTTTGGTTTGGTTTTCTCTTCTCTAAGAGATGTATAAGAGAAGAATTTCACATATTCTGGTATAAAGATAATTCTTCCTTTTTTATTAATTTCTACTTTATAACATTGGGCTATATTATTTTTACTCTCTGGAATTTATTAAGCTATCCTTTGAGGCTCAATATATCATCAATTTGAAAATATTATTTATATTCCTTTTCATAATATGCACACACACATAAATAAGGAGTCTGAGAAATTCATAGGAAATGTATGTTATGAAAATATTCTGCATTGATTTTGAATTTTTCATACCAAAGTTATTTCACTATTTATTTTTTTAAGACAGAGATTTTTGGTATAGGGTACACATGTATTTGCCAGAGAGAAAGAGAAAGACAGGGAGATAGAAAGCAGGAAATAGCCCCTGAGGGGGGATGGCCACACTGCAATCCGTTCTCCTCTATTTTCCCCTTGGGACCTTGGGCATGCACACACACACACCTGGCATGAGTTTTAAGTCACAGGGCCTGGGTCTCTAACCACAGTCAACTACGTGGGAGTCCAGTGACGTATCCATTACACTATTTGCTGTTCCCTAATTCACATTTTTATTCCATTTTCCCACAATTGTTTTAGAGTTTCCTCATACATATATATTTAATAAAATATCAAATGATGTTGAGAATTAGATTTTAAAATTACAAAGTTTAGTTTCTTTTGTTTACTGATTTTTGGTTTTTGAAATCTGCCATACATTGACAAATGTCCCTTAAAATTAGCTACTACAATAATGTTTCTAGGGACCAGCAGTTAGCGTAATGGCTATATCGCTGGACTCCCACGTAGTTGACCGCGGTTTGAGTCCCGGACCCGGTGGCTTAAACTCACACCGGGTGCGTGTGTGTGCGTACCCAAGATCCCAAGAGGAGAATGGAGGAGAAGGGATTGCGGCGTGGCCATCCCCTCTGGGGAGTGATTTCTCGCTTTCTATCTCTCTGTCTGTCTCTGTCTGTCTGGCGAGCGCACGCGCCCTATCGCAAAAACCTCTCCAAAAAAAAAAAAAAGAAAAAAAAAGTTTCTATTACTTTTTGTCTTCTCTGTGGATTTTGTTCTATTAATGTTGACATTATGATGTTTTTTGGTACCTGGATAATTGTTTAGTATATTTTTGCCCATTCATTAATTATTGTCCATTATTTTTATCTTAAGAATATTTACATATTGGGACCAGCTGATGGTGTAATGGCTATGTCGCTGGACTCCCATATAGTCAACCGTGGTTTGAGTCCCAGACGTGGTGGCTTAACTCACGCCAGGCATATGTGCGTGCATGCCCAAGATCCTGGGAGGAGAATGGAGGAGAAGGGATTGAGGCATGGCCATCTGCCCTGCAGGGTGATTTCTTGCTTTCTGTCTGTCTCTCTCTCTGTCTGTCTGTCTGTCTCTCTCTCTCTCTCTCTGTCTTTTTGGTGAGTGCACACACCCTATAGCAAAAAAAAAAAAAAACAAAAACAAAACAAAGACAAAGACAAAACAAAACACAAAACAAACAAAGAATATTTACATAGAATAGCATATTTGTTTTGTAGCCATACTGAGGATTTTATTCTTTTAATAAATGAGTGTAGTCCATTTACATTTAAGGGTGTGACATGAGTTTTGGCCAACATTAATGTCTTTTCAAATTCTATGTAAGTTACCCTATTTATTATGTCTTTTTATGATATTTAATCTTTTATAGTTTTATTTTCATTATATTATGAAGGATATCTGATTTTTATTCATTTATAATTCTGTTTATAACAAATAAACACTTTCTTTGGACATAGTCTAATTTTATGATGTTAATTTTTTACTTCCTTTCCTTTCTTTTATTTCTTGTATTTTATAACTTATGTGACTGTTATTTTGTTTAGCTTTACATATTAAATTACACATTTGAATCTTTGTTTATAACATTAACTGACTTCATTTAATTTGTGTATATAAAAGAGGAGATAGTCATAGTTTCCCATTGTATTCCTCCTACTGTAATTTTATTTATGCCATTTCTACATTTTCAGGGCATATGACTTTTCCTTATTTTGTTGTCAACTCCACATTTGTTTTTATTCTATCCGTTCAGGTAAGTTAATTTAATGTTCACTGTCAATTCTTTTGCCATCGTTGCCTTGATACTTGAAGGAGTTGACCCAGACTATTTAGTTATACATTGCTATTTTGAGGACGTTGTAAGAACTGCTGTATTGACTTCCAGTATTATATGATACTGTGACAAATTGAGGGCCCAGAATAAAGCTATTCCCTTTAGAGATGACTTGATCTTTTTAGCCTTGAATCCTATTTTTCCCCAAAGTTCAGTAAAACCTATCAGGCTATAATTCATTGTGATTGCTAATTTTATGTGTCTATTTGTACCCCAATTAAACACTATTTTGGGATGTGTCTGTGAGAGTGCCTTAGTTTGAGATTAGCATTTGAATCAGTGAGCTAAGTGAAACAGACTGTCCTTACCAATGTGGTTGGCCATCAGTTAATCCTCTGAGGGTTTGTATAGAATAAAAAGGCAAAGAAACTTGTCCCTTTTGCTTTCTGCCTGCCTGCTGGAGCTGAAATATTGGTCTTACCTTGCCCTTCTATTGAGGTTTACACAAGTCATCTCTTCTGGTTTTCAGACCTTCAAGATGTGCACTGAAATTACATCACTGGCTTTCCTTGGTCTACCATTTTGTAAGCTGTTTCTTACATCACTTGATGCTTTCCTACCTTCCATCTTTCCTTCAGACTGTTGCTCTGGCTAAAGTCATGAGTAGCCTCCAAGTTGATAAAACCAGCTCTCCATGAACTTTTACCACACTTGACATGGTCAACTATACCATCTCTCTTCACATCTCATTATTTCCTAGGTTATGGTATTAATTATATATTGTATATGACAATATATCCCAAAATTTAGTGGTTTATAGCAACAGATATTTATTATCTCACAGTTTCTGTGGGTGAGAAGTTTCAGAAGTGGCACAGACGGGTGTTCCTAGCCCAGGAACTCTCATGAGAATGCAGTCAGGATGTTGGCAGCGGGGGCTTCAATCATTTAAAGGCTTAATTGCAAGTGGAATTTGCTTCAAAGAAGACTTACTTGCATGGCTATTGGATGGAGACCACAGTTCCTTACTATGTAAACCTCTCTTAATAACATGACAGCTGGCTGCCCTCAGAGTGAGTGATACAAGAGAGAATGAGTGACCAGAAAACTACAGTACCTCTTATGACCTAATCTCTCAAATCACTTCAGATTTATACCATTCATTAGAAGGGAATCACTAAATCTAGGCACAGTCAAGGAGAGGAATTAGGTTCTGCATCTTGAAGTAGGGACTATAAAAGTACTTGTGGACTCATTCTGAAACCACGGTAGCCCTCCAACTACAATATTCAAGGGCTCTTTTACGGATTCCTCATGGTCATCTTTTCCTTAAGTACCTTTTCTTGCTTCCTCTTTATTCACTAATGGAATGTTGGTGTGCCTCAGAGATTTGCTCCAAGTACTCTTTGACTGCCAATCGGTTCTATAAAATCCACTCCTGGTGTTATTATATACAGATATCTAAATCAAGGAACACAGAAATAATCCTCGTAGTTTAGCTTTGTATACCTAAAATGAAAAACCCAGGCAAATGGTATTTGGCATACCTGGTTCCAACAGGCAGGGAGAGTTGCGGGGAGGACATGGAAGACTTTTGGTTTAATGGAAAGGGCATGCACAGTTATAGAAGATACATTCTACTATTTCTTTCTTTATTTCTTTGTAGTCACAATATTTCTTTTAATTAGTTGTTTCAAAAAACATTGTAAGAGAGGACTAGGTTTTATGTCTTAATTTTTCCTGTTTGTTTTTCAAAATGAGAGGTGGACTAGAACAAACTGAACAGCACTAACAAATATTTCTTACCAAGTCAAATTGATTTTGAGAACACAACCCAGTAAATAAGCAGCAATATTTTGAAGAAACTAACCAATATGCGAATATTTGAATATGCTCATTTTTTTTTTTTTTTTTTGCTTAAAGAGAATGGGTAGAATTTGTGAAGTTAGCTTTTAGAAAGAGACAGCAAATGTCTGAAGAATACAAACTGCTACAGTATAGAAAAGGATAGTTAGCAATTACTGTTAAAACCTTTTCTCTTTGCTCTCATATTTTCATGCTAAAGTGTCTGGAAATTTAACCTTTCCCCCTGAGGCAATATTTTGTCTTGATATTCCAGATCCCTGAAACGTTGTGAAAAGATCTCTATCCAGTCATTGCTTTTCATTGAATTTTCAAAGGACACTAGTCACAAATTCACATACCCAGCCAGCCCTGGGTCAGCTGCTCTCTCAGTTTTGCACTTCTGAGCTGTTATAACTCCAGTGCTCAAACCACACATTCTACCTTACCTATCAGGTTTTTCTTTGTTTCCTAAGTATGTTTATTTTCTGCTGGCATAAATTCCAAGGCAACATTGTTGACTCTGTGCATTGACGGTTATTTTTAACTTTTTTCAGTTAAAGGAAATAGAGGAGTATATGTCAAGGAAGCTTTGGGGGGGGGGGGGACTCAAACTTCTATTTATCTGGTTTAGTAATACATGTTTAATTCATTTTTATTTTCCATTTGCAAGATGTACTATGAGAATTTTAGCATTTTTACTTTCTTCCAGGTAAAGTATAAAGATGGTAAGAGGTTATTTCAGGGCAACTTTTTGGGGAGAATAATTTGAATTAGCATAAAGTTAACATTTTCTAAATGGTTATTTCAGAAACTAGATGATTAACCTTTAGAAAAGACAAAAAAATATATTGGAAATTTTGTCTAGTATTACTGGCTTTCAGACAGAATTTGAAATAAGAAGCATATCTCTTCAACTAACTTAAAATAGTACCATCCATGAAAAACTAATAAAACTTTATAATAAAATGCTTCTATTGGCAAGGTAATGCCACTTAATAGAATATATTAAAAACTATTATCTAGGGTTATGAAAGACTGGAGCATGAAAAATTAGAGAAATATATATTTAAGTTAAACTAGAATATGTCTTCTAGGAGATATTGTGGAGTCTAATAAAAAGAATAGAATGTAAAGGGAAAGTATAAATATTTAAGTGATATGTAGTATAAATTTTAATAAAATTTTATTAAAAAGATACAAACTTTTAAATTAAAATATTCTATTGAATAATCAGAAGAAATATAGATCATATAACACCTTCTAAACATTAACTAAATACTCTTTTCCAACTGAACTCATGAGCTGAACATGGTTTAATGGTTAAGGGAGCCAGATTCCATATCCCAGACCCAGTGGCTTGTAAAACATGTCAGGTGCATGTGACCCAAAATCTAGACGGGATGGAGAGTATAGAGGAAAAGGTATTGCAACATGACTATGTTCCATTGGGGGATGGTTTCTCCTCATCTCTCTTAGTTTCTCTCTGGTGAGTGCATGCATTTCTCTGGCAAAAATTTAAAAACAAATAAATACAACTCAGACCCATGTGTGCTAGCAAGAATAATACAGCATTGCTAGTACAATGTTAGCAAATGGGTCAAAAAGAAAAGGGCATAAGAATGCAGGTGGCATAAGAACCATGGAGGCTGGCCTTTGGAATCTGAAGAGTTGACTGAGAGTTAAGGACTGGGATTGTCCACTTGCAGAATATCTGGAAAAAGAAACTATTTCACTGAAACCAGATGCAGACTCAGGTGCTAAAACAGACTCAGGTGCTAAAACAATGCATTCTAGTAAAGTGCTAGGGATGAATCAGGGCTCAAAGTCACCGAGGCTGGACTCTGGCTCCTGACCAAGAAGGCTTGCATTGCTCTGCCATGAAGCGGTATGAACTCACAGCCCAGGTCGGTAGATGGTGTGGTGACTAAGGTGCTGGACTCCCCCAGGGCCAACCACCATTTGAGTTCCAGACCTGACAGAGCTTCCTTTTTCACTCCCCACCTCTTCTGCTTCTCTGGTCAAATTAAAATAAAATAAAAGAATTAAAAATAAATAAATAAAAAGCTCACAGCCCACAGAGGACTGGTTTCTCTTCTGAGTTCCTGCTCCACTTTTTCATTACGGTCAGCCTTAGAGTGTGAAGGGCAACAAGAAAATTATTTAATTGCTATTCCTGCCCCTTTATTTATTCAATAGTCCTCTTTCAGGTACTGCGTTCCCATTTGCTGGTCAACCAGCCTTCTTTGCTTAACTTTAGGAAAATAAGATCATAAGCTCTTCTTGCCCAGTTACTTAGAAATTTTTATCTTCATTGTCCATCCCTCAGAAGTTAAGAATGTGTCAACATACTATTTTTAAGAAATTACAGCAGTTACTGCTTTTGTCATATTTTCCATACTAAATTTTAAAGTCATGGAATAAACAACTGCTTTAGTCATCAAAAGAAGTCATCCATGTTCGCATTATGCCGCCACATAAACTACTGCAATAGGCAGACTCTGAAGTGATTCCAATCATCTCTACTGTTTCTTGTTCATGCCTTCGTGTCATAACTTTCCTTGAGTGTGGATGAAGTGCAAGCAGATATTTTCCATAGCCCCTGTCCGGCTGTGACGAAGTTAACTGCTACATGCAGAAGCCTAAGTGGCAATGAACTGATAGGGACTTCCAGGTGGCAGTTAGGAAGGGCCCAGAGTTCTCAGACAGAGCACAATATGGAAAGAAGGTGTGATGAAGAATGTTCCTATGCTAGTTATCTCATGCTGCACAATAATTTACTTCAAAATTAGTAGCCTGACGAAGCAATGATCATTTTTACTTCCAGTGGTTCTGTGAGTCAGGAATTCAGACAGGACACAGTAAGAACAACTCTGCTGTCCAGATCTTTAGCGAGAAAACACAAAAGTGGGCTGGCATTACTCAAAGACTTACTCACACACATGTTTGACAGGTGAACTAAACCGTCAATCCAAACAGGTGGACTCTATATGTGGCTAGAAAATGGAAATGTTTTATCTGTATCCCAAGGATAAATATCTCAAGAACGAGAGACAGAGGCAAAGAGATGGACAAAAAAGTGCAGAGACTGCTTGTAAAAGTTAAACTGCATTTGACGACTTAGCATCACACAGGGTCATTTCTGCCACATTGGTTGAAACAGTTAAAAAGTCCACTCAGACGCAGGGAGGTAACCTAGATGTCATCATATTTTTTAAATAGAATTAGTATGTAATTTTATTTATTATTTTTAAAGTTACCATAGGGCACGTGCACTCAAGAGACAGAGTGAGAGACAGTGTGATGGAGAGACAGACAGACAGAGAAAGTAAGCCACCAGGTCTAGGACTTAAATTGCAGTCAGTCATGTGGGAGTCCAGTGCCTTAACCACCACACCTCCTGCTGGCCCCATAGATATCATCTTCTGATGGGACATAGTAATGGCACATTGTACTTCTGGAAGGATGAAATTAGATGCTTATTGGTGCAGCCATCTTTGGGGGGGAAATCTGTCACATTTCCTCTAAGTATAAAAAGTAAATTAATTTATTAATTTAATTAATTTACCAAGTACAAAGAGAAAGATTACTGGTTTGGATGTTAGGCATGAGACTGGCTTTCTTCTCAAAAATTCCTAACTTATTCTGAACATTTTATTAATTATGGCTTTTTTCTTATAAAATTTTCTTTTTATACATATAATAAAATGACCCTTCCAGTTTGGATTCTAATACATTTCAATATCGCCCATAGTTAAAAGACAGCTGCTAATTCTCAAGGTAAAATGTAATAAAGGTACTGCGGTCTCAAACTTTCTATGAACCTTGTAAATACAAGTACAGAATTTTTCTTAAAGAAGAATAAAGGCATTTTTTTTCCTAGATAATGCAGGTTAATTGTTAGTAAGGGTTGTGAAGTCTGCTTGCTTGACTTCAGACCTTATTACCTGTGTAAATTCGACAAATTACATTTCTGTAAATTTGTTTTCTGATTCGTGAAACTGGCATGATACCTATTGTACGCAGTTGCTGTAGAAATATATGAGTCAAAAGAGTGTCTGGCATATAATGAAATAAAATGTATTAGGTCATTGGTAAAGTCATGAGGTATTTTTTTATTTTTCTATGCAAAAATGCATCATGACTTTCTCAACAATCTATCAACTGTCATAGCTGCTGTTGCTAATATTAAACAATTTACTGGAGTATGCCAACTAAACTGAAGAAGCAGGCAGGCAGCCACTATGAAAGAAAGTCACGTGGTCATTTAATTCAGCTTTTGCACAATAGGACAGCATTAAGTAGTAGCAGTTATTACATTGGTTTGGCCTCCACCCTTGTCCCTACAAAAGATATGTCCATGTCCCTTAGAAGTTCTAGAATCTGGGAATGTGACCTTTCTAAGGGGTCTTTGCAGATGTAATGAGGTAAGGGATCTCCACAAGAGATCATCCCAAATTATATGGGGGAGTTTTAAATCTAATCATGAGTGCCTTTGTAAATGGCAGAAGAGAAAAAGATACAGCCCCGAGGAGAAGGCTGTGTGAAGACAGAGTCAGAGACTGGTGTTTTGTAGTGACAATTTAATGGATGCCTGGAGCCATCAGAACCTGGAAAAGGTAGGGAAGTTTTCTCCCAGAGAGCCTTTGGAGCAAGCATAGCCTTGCCAGCACTTGATTCTGCACTTCTGGTTTTGAAAACTGTAAGAATAAATTGCTGCTGGTTTAAGACACAAGGTCTGTGGTAATTTGTTCTAACAGCCCTAGGAAACAAAGACAGTGGAAGATCTGGCAATCCCACCTCCCAGTCCACAGGGCATATTACATTTCTTCTCTGTTTTCCTGCCCTAGATAAAAATGACAGCAGGCAACAACTAGCATTCAATTTCACAGACTAGTAGCTGAATCTGCTAAATGTTTTTGATTAAACTGTTATGTGTGGCTATCTTTGGGCCCAATTTAAAAACTAGAACTTGGGGTATTTGGCCCATAACACAGCATCTAAATTGTCCTCGGTTCAGCAAGTCAACAATAACGGGCAGTGAAGTGCATACGTGCCGGTGAGGCAGGCAGGTGGCCTTGAATGTAATCTATTTAAGACATTTCAACACTCTTGAGCTTTCTGCTTTTATTAAAATGTTTTTATTTTCCATAAGAAAACCAAACATTTGTAAGTGTGTTTCAAAAGGGTTCTTGATCATTCTTTTCTTTCTGACATAAGTTGTCCTGGTAGGAGTATATAACATTTTTAGTTAGAAAATGGTTATTGATATTACTAGGAAATATACTGCAAAAGCCCAGTTAAATGGATGCTCTGGATTAGATTTTTTTAATTCATCATCATTTATATTCATAATTTTAATATATGTGCATTACTCTGAGTGTTCAGATACAGGAGAAAAATCAATATATGTCTCTTACACACACACACACACACACACACACACACACACAGTTGAATTTACCTAGGTGCATAATTTACAAAGAGTATTTGCAGAGTTAGGAACTTAGTTTGACTTTACACAAAAATAAAGTCAGAAAGCCATAGTGACTGTAGAAAGACTACCTGTAAAAGTGAAAGCTGGGGCATTACAGTCTCCGTACACTACACTGTATCTTAAAAGCAACTCTCTGGAAGAGGCTCTGGAAGAGCTTCATTTCCAACTCTGATTCCTGACCCACCTTAATTACGGGAAGTGTCTACATGCAATTCTCTGAAAGCATTCTAAATCATATTTAGAAACGAATGTGCTGCTATAAATTTCTCAGGGTTGCTTTCAATTTATTATCATAACTAATGCTTAATCTGTTCTTTATATCCACATTTTTGGTGCTATATAAATAATAGAGTGGAAATGTTTTCTGCAATAATTACAGTACAAGGACACATTATGTGTTCGATAAATACTTGTTAAATAAATGGTAAAAAAAAATTTCATGTGCACAATACATGGTGCACTTCATAATTTAACATAAATATGTGAATGTTAATTTTTATATTTTGTTTAAATAAAGAAGCTACTAGAAATATTAAGATATACTATGTTTGTATGGAACGTATTTCTTCTCTTTCTTTTAGGTTTATGCCAGAGGGTGTGTGAACTTGCTAAAGACAGAGAGTGTGAAAGTGAGAAATTGCCCCCTTGGGAGGATGGCCACACTGCAATCACTTCTCTATTCTCCTCTTGGGATTTTGGAGACATACACTCACACTCTTGCTGTGATTTTTCAAGCCACTGAACTATGGTTGGCCATGTGGAAGCCCAATACCTTAACCTTCATGCCACCTGTTGCCCCTCCTCCCTTTTTAAATTTTCTCTAGGGCACATGGGTTTGCTGGAGAGAGACAGGCGATAAGAGAAGTGAGAAACCACCCCCAGGGACCAGCAGTTAGCGTAATGGCTATGTCGCTGGACTCCCATGTAGTCGACCGTGGTTCACGTCCCGGACCTGGTGGCTTATAAAAACTCACACCGGGCGCGTGTGCATGTGTGCCCAAGATTCTGAGAGGAGAATGGAGGAGAAGGGACTGCAGCGTGGCCATCCCCCCGGGGGTGATTTCTTGCTTTCTGTCTCTCTGTCTCTCTGTCTGTTTGGCGAGCGCACGTGCCCTATAGCAAAAACCTCTAAAAAAAAAGAGAGAGAGAAATCACCCTCAAAAAGGGATGTACATGCTGCAATCCCTTTTACATTATCTTCTCAGAATTTTGGGTTCACCCACACATACGCCTTGCATGTTTTTAAAGTAGCTGGGTCTGAGAACTCAAACAGCTTAACTCCCAAAAAATGATCAACCCAATTAAAAGATGGGGAAAAGAGACATCTCTTTAAGACAGACAAACAACCAAAAAACATATGAAAAAATGTTCAACATCCCTTATCATAATGGAGGTGCAAATAAAAACAATAACACCTAATCCTTGTCGGAATGGCAAAGATTAAAAAAAAAAAAAACAATGATCAGTACTGGTGATACTGTGCTGAAAAGGGAACTCTCCCCCACTCTTAGTGGGAATGTAAATTGGTCAGCCACTGTAGAGAACAATATGGAGGCTCATCAAATACTGGCAAATAGAACTGCCATATGATCCAGCTATCCCACTCCTGGGTATCTACCCAAAGGATAGGAAAATGCTCGGTCAGAAAAGTGCTCATGCTAAGACATGGAATCAACCCAAGTGTCCACAAACAGATGAATGAATTGAAAATGTGTGGCACATATACGCTATGGAATACTACTCAGCCATTAAAAAAAAACAACAAACAACCAGCCAGACCCTGGCATTTGATAGAAAGTGCACATATATGGAAGATTTACTGCTGAGTGAACCAAGCCAGATTATGAAAGGGAAATATTATATGTTCCCACATAATATATACTGAATGTCCACACGCTATGGAGGAAAACAAAAGGCTGGAGGATATGGAAGCATGGAGAACATTACAGATACTGGAGAAAGTGTAGGAGGAGGGTGGGAGGTGTGGGAGGGTGAGAGGGAGGGAATCAAGGAGAAAAAATCAGCCCCCAACAGGGATGGCCATGCTGCAATCCCCGGATAAGACATTTAAAGGACACAGAAATGGAGGATTGTCTGTTGATAATAATGTGTATGATAATATCTTTAACTAGACAGGTGCATAGTGTATTTGTGCTGGGAAAATTTATTTTACAGGCTGTGGTGATGTACAGTGATTAAATGTATTAAAGGAAGGAAGGAAGGAAGGAAGGAAGGAAGGAAGGAAGGAAGGAAGGGAGGGAGGGAGGGAGGGAGGGAGGGAGGGAAAGCAGCTGGGTCTAGGACTCAAACTAAGCAGTTGGCCATGTGGGATCCAGATGCCTCAACTACCACCCCATCAGCTGGCCCAGGAACATAATATATTTAAATTGCAACATTGTCATTTAAAAGTAAGTATACTTTCAGATTATGTAAATAAGCTTATTATTTTCCCTTTTCTGCTTTCATTTGTATTTTATATTTCCTATACTTTTTTTCACTAATTAAAAAAAGACTCTAAACTTCTAAATAAAAATCCATTCTGTAATTATTAGGTCATTGGAAAAGTCATGATGTATTTTTCTCTTTTTCTACGCAAAAACATATCATGACTCCTCCGACAATCCAATGTTATAAGATTAAATCTTAAAATAATATAAACTTTACAAACTAGAGGGAAAAAAGTAGGCTAATGTCTTTTTCAATAATATCAGCTGATGATTTATGTTCCCCTCACACGCTTTCCTTATATATTTTCACCTTTAGCTTTTAATCAAAAGAGTAATTTCATTTGAAATCATAGATACATTTCCAACTTAAGAAAATTATTTTTAAAATCAATTTTAGCACTAGGTTATTTTTAATGTAGCTAGAATTAAAAGTTTTAAAATCATATGTAAGTTTTTATATTGGGTCATTTTACAATATAATCACAGAAGCAATTCATGCTCAAGAAGAGATTATTATTTGGAGAGAAAACAGTAAACTCAGCTGAGAAGTCATAGTTTTCATAAAATAATGTTGATTTCTTCCATGGGCACACACACCTGGCATACTTTTCAAGTCACCAGGTCCATGACCTGAACTGCCGTCAACCATGTGGGAGTTCTATGACGTAATTACTCTGTCATCTGCTGGTCCCATGAAACATGTACACAGACTTAATATGCGAATTTAGTATTCGAATTCGATCAATATAGGTTCAGTGGAAGGCCTCTAAGATTTATCCATGAAAGTTTGAGTTAAGAATTCTTTCCAAAGTAGACAAAAATATTTCTAGGCCAGTAAGATGTGATTGCTCTATCATTGTGTATGCTGTATTTATAACTCTGAAAATGAACATGTCAATCAGAGGGCAGTAATTAATAGTCAATTGTGGTAAAAGCTGAATTATCTTGAAAAATATTGACACCAAGAGAAATTCCTTTAATGAAGAATTCCATCTCCCTTTTGTGATGAGGAATGTACAGTAAATTCTTTTTTTTCTTTTTTTGGGAGAGTTTTTGCTATAGGGCGCGTGCGCTCGCCAGACAGAGAGAGAGAGAGAGAGAGAGAGAGACAGAAAGCGAGAAATCACCCTTCAGGGAGAATGGCCATGCCGCAATCCCTTCTCCTCCATTCTCCTCTCGGGGTCTTGGGTACGCACGCACACATGCCCAGCGGGAGTTTTAAGCCACCTGGTCTGGGACTCAAACCACTGTCGACTGCATGGGAGTCCAGTGACATAGCCATTACGCCAATTACTGGTCCCAGGAATGTACAGTATATTCTGAACCTGATATCACAAAGCATTTTTATTATGTAAAGCAACTTTACTTTTGCTCTTGGAAAAGCAAATTTCTTCAATAAGCAAATTTCAGGCTTTGAACATATTCTTTATGTAGATTGTCTGGGTGGCACTAATGTACTAGCCAGATGATGTGACCGATTTCACTCTCTTGAAAATGTATAGTACTAGAAGTTTGAATATAAATCTTATCCTGACAGTTCTTCCCATTTCCGTAACACAGAGATTAAACAAGATTTATATCTGATTGCAAGTTGAGGTACTGCTCTTTTCAAACCACTTTTAAGTTTTATTATCTAATCTACTCTGATTCTAGAACCAAGGTTCTAGAACATTCAGGGCAATGAGGAAATTATTAAGTTTTATTAAATTTTATATTAAAAAGGTAAACTCTCTAACAAGATCGTATTATATATTATGAACTGGGAGTTTCGTGTAAAGGCATGTGGGAAACATAATTAGATTTTAAAAATTACTTCTTACTTAGCTTGCCTTCTTTAAAAAAGAATCTAAAATTATAAAGACCTATATATGAGAAGATTTCAAAAATTCATAGAAAAATGGAATTAAAGTATAAAAAATAAGCTTTATTTTTTGATATAATCTCCATTAAGATACTTCTGTAAGCAATGAACACGGTCCCTTAGCCTATCTCTAAAGAACTGAGGGATCTTGGGAATTTCATGTCAATACAGTATTTTTATATTATTAGCTGAAGAAAAATGGATGTTCTCTAAAGATTTTTTAAAATTAGGCAACAAAGAGAAGTTGGAAGGAGCCAGATCAGGACTGTAAGAGATGCCTAATGATATCACATCAAAAGTCTTGCAGAATTGCCCTTGTGTGATGGGAGGAATGATCCATAGCATTGTCATGGTGGAGGATTCTGGTGAAGCTTTTCTGGGCTTTTCTACTGAAGCTTTGACTAACTTTCTCAAAGCATTCTCCTAATAAGCAAGTGTAGTTATTCTTTGGTCTTTGTGAACATTAGCAAGCAAAATAACGTGAGCATCCTAAAATACTGTTGCTATGATCTTTCCTGTTGACCTGTCCACTTTTGCTTTGACTGGGCCACTTCCACCTGTTGATAGTCATTGCTTGGAGTGTGTTTTATTTTCAGGATCAGGTTAGTGAAGCCATGTTTCACCTTCTGGTACAAAGCTGTGAAGAAAGAATTGTAGGATCTTCATTCCAGTTTTTAAAAATTTCCTTTGACAGCTCTGTTCTTGTCTACAGTTGATCTGGGTACAACATGGGTACCCATTGAGCAGGAAGTTTGCTCAGTGTTAATTTTGCAGTCAAAATTGTGTAAGCTGAACCAATTGACATGTGCATATTGTTGGCTACTGTTTCTGCTATTAATGATTGGTCCTTTTCAATTAGGGCAAGCCAAGCTAAAACTTTTCATTGCAAATTGATGTGGATGGTCTGCTGTTTTAGATACCACCTTTAGCATTGTCTTATCTTTTCTTAAAATAAGTATCCACTTGTAAACTGCTGATCTCTTTGGAGTATTGTCCCTATAAAATACTTGTACAGCAATAATGGTTTCACCATTCTTCCATTCTAACTTCAGTATAAATTTCATGTTTGTTCTTACTTAAATTTTAGCAGTATTTATCTTGCTGGTAGGGGCTCTTGTCAAACTAATGTCTTATTCTCCTTGATGCCTTAGACTAAATCATGTTCAGACATATTGTAACAAGTTAGTGAGTTTACCATGGTATAAAAATTTACAAATCCATGAATAGTTTTTCCATAATATGCATTTTTCATGACCTTTTTGAAGACCCTTTGTATTTACCTTAACTATTCAAACTATGAACATTACTCTTGAGATTAAGAAATCTAGTAAGTTATTCTTCAGAAGCAGAAGAGTGCTAGGGATGATGGCAAGAGTTCTGGAGTCAGTCTATGTTCCAACTCCAATCTAGTAATATGACCTAGAGCAAACTACTTATTCTCTCCATGACTATGTTTCCTTTGGAGGCCAATAATATTATTTATGCCTTAAAGTTACATACATTGCACATATAACCCACTTGGAATGATTTCCAGTATATAGTGAGTCCTCAATAATTGGGTATTAAATAGTTGGTATTTAATTTTGGAATATATCCTAAAATGATCCACACAGAATAATAATCAAGAAATCTACTAGAGAACTTAAAACTATAATGTTATCTTTTCCAACCTGTATTTTACTTCATTGGTGACTAACAGAGCAAATTGTGAAATAATAAACCCAAATTACTTTTTTATTGAATGCCAGATTGACCACAAATTTATTTAAGATTTTCTAAATTTTAATTTGTTTTCTCCAATTTAATCACACTGTGAAATAAAAAGCCTCAAGTAGACCAATACTTGAGAGGCGTTTATGATTCTGGATCTTTTTTAATGATATTCCTGGTTATCATTTCTCTTAAAAATGGGAATGAAATGAAGACTTTTCCACTTCTCTCCCTCTTCCCTGTCTGACTTAGAACAAGATTACACAGTCAGTAATATCCTGTCTTGAAAATCTTTGAGAAGCAAAAATCCTTTTGTCTTGTCTTGTGCACCATGGTTCTTTAACGTTCTAAACCTGCTATGGTTGCTGGAATAGTTTATCATGAAAAGAAAAGAAATGCCTTTGGCATAACCCCCCCCTCCAAAAAAAAAAAGGAAAAAAGAAAAACAGAAAGACAAGAAGAAAGGAGAAGAAAAGTCCTCTGCTCACAAATGGGCTATTGTGGAACTACAGATTAGAGAGCACTGCTAGTAGGTATATTTCATAATACGAAAAGACAGGCTGATTTTGGACCCTTTGCCTGGTGGGATCAATCCTGTCAGTGCCATTTATTTGCAATCCCTTGTGATTTTTGTGCCTCAGAACCCTTTTGCATGAAAATGAACCATAAAGGCAGTCAAAGCACCTGCTTTACTGACAAGACCGATTAATGCTTTGATTTATCCCTGTAAGTGTGAGCTAGTCTGCCACTACAAGGGCCTTGGGTTGGCATATAATTCATCAGACTTTGAAGGTCTTCTTTCTGTGTCCAAGAGTTTCAGCTGTGGGTGTCTTTTGTATATTCTAGAAAGCTCTGTTAACCCCAGAACACTCAGCACAGCTGGAAGGCAGAGTTTTAAAATCAATATTGGCTCAGGTACTTTTGGTTATTAAGTAACTATAAATTACTGGGTTATTGTGAAAGACCCCCCTCAACCCCCAAACTTAGGTCTGCATTTCTCAGAACCTCATTTATCCTCAAGAACCCATTCCAAAGATGACACTTGTCATATTTTTATTTGTGTAAAATATAAACCAGCAGACTTCAGAGTGGTGTTCACATCACTGAAGAAGGACATAGTACCCTCTCTGTTTATGGAACGAGGACCTTGACAGTCTCCTTCAGCACATTCACCTCTTTGGAAAGGGAATGCATTCACAATATTAAACCTGGGTACAATATTGATCTTATAAAATATAACCGTAGAAATCACTAAGATTAGATAAGCTAAGCTTGAAAATTGAATAAATATGTTTTAGTTCAGAAGACATTATTTGGTGGGACCAGCAGTTGGTGTAATGGCTATATCACTGGACTCCCATGTAGTCGACTGTGGTTCGAGTCCTGGAACTGGTGTCTTAAACTCAAGCTGAGCTTGTGTGTGCATGCCCAAGATCCCAAGAGGACAATGCGGGAGAAGGGACTGCAGTGCCGCCATCCACCCTGGGTGTGGGGGGGTGATTTCTCACTTTCTGTCTCTCTGTCTCTGTCTTTCTGTTGAGTGCATTCACTTTATAGCAAAAACAAAAACAAAAACTCTCAAAAAAACACACAAAAGACATTATTTGACAAGATGCCTCTTTCTGTTGTCATACTTAAAAGCAAATACCTATTTTGCCTTTCCTAATTGAACTTATATACAATTTCTTTTTTTTTCATTTATAGGTTTTTGCCATAGGGCACATTCACTCACTGGCAACAGGGAGAGACAGAGAGAGGGGAAGTAAGAAATCAGTCTCTGGGGAAATGGCCATGCTCCAATCTCTTCTCCATCCTTCCTCTGGGATTTTGAGCGTACATGCACATATGCCAGGTGTGATTCTCAAACCACCAAATGGGGACCTAGCACTTTAACCACCATACCACCTGCTGGCCCCTATATATATTTTTTTAACGAAATTTGGGAAAACATTTTTTCCCTTTTAATTCCAAAACTTTTAAAGCTTTTTTTAAAAAAGAGTTTGATACTTGAGACCATACCACTTCATTTTAAATATGTTTGAAGGAACTTGCTGTGAAAGCTCTACTCATGTGAATGCTTTACTTGCTAGAAAGGATGGGCCTTTTGTCAATGATGGTGCAAAAGAAACAGTCATTAGAAAAACAGCTATATTGGGACCAGCAGTTAGCGTAATGGCTTTGTCGCTGGACTCCCATGTAGTCGACCGCGGTTCGCGTCCCGGACCCGGTGGCTTAAACTAATGCTGGGCGCGTGTGCGTGTGTGCCCAAGATCCTGAGAGGAGAATGGAGGAGAAGGGATTGCGGCGTGGCCATCCCCCCTGGGGGGTGATTTCTCGCTTTCTGTCTCTCTGTCTCTCTCTGTCTGTCTGGCAAGCGCACGCGCCCTATAGCGAAAACCTCTCCAAAAAAAAGAAAAAGAAAAACAGCTATAATAGGAACCAGCAGTTAGCGTAATGGCTATGTCGCTGGACTCCCACGTAGTCGACCGCGGTTCGCGTCTCGGACCCGGTGGCTTACATCTCACGCCGGGTGCGTGTGCGTGCGTGCCCAAGATCCCGAGAGGAGAACGGAGGAGAAGGGATTGCGGCGTGACCATCCCCCCTGGGGGGTGATTTCTCGCTTTCTGTCTCTATGTCTCTCTCTGTCTGTCTGGCGAGCGCACGCGCCCTATAGTGAAAAACCTCTCCAAAAAAAGAAAAAAAAAAAAAAAAAAAAAAAAACAGCTATAATAGAAAGTAGTTTCCTACTGAAAAAGAAGGAAAGCTGGAGAATGAGATATTTTAAATCGTATTTAAAAAATGAAAATCTAGAACACCTTCGTGAATATTAGTAACAGAAAATGGTTAAGTTCAACATCAAACTCATTGTTTTGCTGTATTTACAGGAACATATTTTTAAAAAAACCATTAAATTATGATACAGTGTCAATGATTTGTGGAAACTAAATGGCAAACCCGGACTGTAAAGTCAGTCAAGCTCCTGAGCTAATTGTCTTTTCATCATAGCCCACAGCAGTGAACAGTTTAGGCATCGAGGCAGGGGGTTTCTCCGTATGCCTCTGGAAAAGTCAAGTAATTACAGTTCAGTGATTGTTTATACGTTTTAGCTTTTAGAAAAGTTATAGTGTTCATAGCTGCAAACCCTTCTGCAGCTGGTTGTATTCCTGCAAATGTGTGTTTCTGCTGAGATTTTGGCTCTACTCCAAGGACGTGCGTAGATAAAACCAAAGGCCTGCATACAGTCTTAGCTTCGAGTCAGTTCAAAGGCTTGAGGGAACATCCAATTTGTGCTGTATTTATGTTTTGTTAAAATGACCTGGTTTAAAGTACCCTGCAGCTTCCGAGCAGGATGAACTTTGTGAGGATTAATAAGTCAAAAAAAAGAAAAAGAAAAAAAGCTTTACTTCTTTTTTCACTTTAGTTTCAAATTGAATTATCAGCAGACAATAAACAGAGGTGTGCTATAAAATCATTTGTGGGATTTCTTTGCATTTCTTTGCCAAGGAGAAACACTCATAACTAAAAGCAGAAGGTGTGCCGAATTTATTAATCTCTTTACATCTGTGAGCCTAAAATAATGTTTTAAGTTCATCAAAACCCGCTGGCATTCATATAACCAAAGCGTTCATAATTGCAGATGAGTTGAGAGTAAAAAAGCACCCAAGTTCCTATGAGGCTAGGAGGCTGTCTGCACAGCTATTGTTTTAAGCTTCAGCTCAAATACCAGAATGGATGTGATTCCAGATGTGCCCCTATTATTTAAAAGACCTTGACCCAGTTATTGAACCTCTTGGATCCTGAATCTGTTACCCAAGGATTCTAACAGTACCACAATTAATTAGATAGTTTTGATAAATGCAAAGTGACTGTCTTGTAGAAAACACTCAGCAAAGATTAGCTATTACTACTATAGGTAAGAATTAATACTTGGTGAGTAATGTAAGAGATTTTTAACCCTATCCTTAAAGAAGACATGAAGACTAAAAGTTTGATCCAGCAAGGGACCAGCAGATTGCAAAATTATTAAATTGCTGGACTCCCATGTAGTCAACTGTGGTTCAAGTCCCGGACCTGGAGGCTTAAAACTCACGCGGGGCACATGTATGTGTGTGTCCAAGGTTCCAAGAGGAGAATGGAGAATGATTGAGACACTGCCATCCCTCCTGGGGGGTGATGTCTCACTTTCTCTCTCTCTCTTTCTCTCTTCCTCCAGTGAGAGCATCTACCCTATAGCAAAAATCTCTCTCTTAAATTAAAAGAGAGAGAGAGAGAGAGAGAGAGAGATCCAGCTAACTTCAAACCTCTGCTCTTTGTACAATCACTTAATACCCCTGTTAAGACACAAACAAGTGTGGGCTCACACTGCTTTCTCACGTGTTCATATCAGTGCTTCACAAAACCATTTCACATCAATGGGCAGGTAGGTACATATATTTTCTTTTTCTCTTTTAATTTATTCTATTTTTTTAATAAAGTGAGAATCACAGAATGTGTTGTTTTGTTTTTTGTTCCCCCAAGGAAGAACTTTAGATTCTTTTATCTGTTAAGTTCTTCTTGCCTTTGCCCTACTGCCCACCTTCTACCACACACTCCCCTCTCTTACAGTTGAGTATTGTGTAGTGGTGAGTACAATTTAAGGACTTATTTATAATTAAGATAAGTATACAATATTATGGTATATTTTAAATGAGAGTTTATATAACTGGGTCCATAGTTAGAAAAAATTGGAGTTAAGATTTTTTTTTTTAATCTCTACCTACAGCCTTGAAAGTATGTTTTTGTCGTAATTTTTGAATTGATCGTATGAATTTATCATGGGCATGAAATGGAGATTAAATTTAATGGGCATAAATCTTCTAAAGAAATGTACTTTTATTGAAAAGGCAATGCATTTTCATTAAGCTACATATAAAAACAGAGATGAAACAGGAACAAAAAAATGCACTAGAATTCCACTAAGGAAAATTAATATTTTGGTATATTTTCTTCTGGTTCTTTCTAGGAATAAATAGTTGTTTCTTTATGTAGTCATGTTCAAAAGATGCTCTATTTATGCAAAGAGAATGATGCTGAAAACACCCCAAACAATATTATTAACACATTTCTTTTTCTGTGGTTGGTGCATTTTGCACCCAGGGAAGCAGCACAGTATCATCAAGTTTTAATGGAAAGGAACTATGTGAAAGGTAATTTGGTTCACCCTTTTGACTCTTTATATAAACTTCCTAGAATAGTTTCATGTTAAATGACTCAGCACGTTTTTTATTCAATAATCATTTAGCGACCTTCTATAAGAATAATACTCTTTGGAGGCTCAAAAACATTTTTTCACAGTTTATGTCTTCAAAATGCCTTCCTTTGCAGAAGAGATACCTATTACTGTATTGCATGTATTAGATTTTTAAATACTTCTTCTAGTTAATATTTCTTGAACTGAATGATGCAACATCATCACAAGGATACATACACAGTTCAAACTAGAATCCAACAAGAATGATCTTCACAGTATGTTAAATTGATGAGTGGGTTCAAGATGACAGTTTCTTAATTATACAGGTACATTTAAAAAAAAAAAGATACTATAGAAACATGAAAGATACTAAGCCAAAGAAATGAAACGGTTATGCTTCAGTTATCTAAAATGTTACACAGAAATTGGACTTTGTTCATTTTGCTTTAGGAGAATATTATGTGGCCAAAGATGCTTTAAAGGGATTGGCTGCATCTCATAGTGCATCTACACGGCACACAGTAGTTCACAAATGTGAGCTATCTGAAACCTGAAACACCATCTTACATACTACCAGTGCTTACAAGTAGTGGAAATTTCAGAATTATTTTTTAATAGATCAATACATTAATTAATTTGGCTGTTTAGAAAGAGAGTTTTTTTTGGTGGGGTAGGGGAGGCTATAGACAACAATGGAGCGGATAACAAAAATAAAATAAAATAATCTCTTTTTTAACAAGTAGAGTCTATGAATGCCAGATAGTAGATGCTATCTTCTTTGTAGGCCATATAATTGTGTTCTAACAATTCAACTTTAACATTGTTGAGTACTGTAAGTACAAAAAGTATCCACAGATGATGCAAAAATGAATGAGTGTGACTGTGATCCAATAAATTCTCTATATGTCTGGATTTGGCAGTAGTTTTCTAACCCAGGTTTGTGAGAACAGAATCATCTTTCTCTGATGCTACACTAACTCAAATAAGGTATCTACTTCTAGCTTTATGAGGCTATGGACTTATTTATCACACTGAATAATAGGTCCAAAGAATTATGTAAACCTGAAACCACTGGTATTTCTGAAAACTTTTAAATCTAAGTCATCATCACTCTCTATTATATCATTTGAAGAGCTTCTAATTACCTTGGGTAAAGTTACCATTACATTTCACCTAGTTAGCGTGTGAAACTAACCTTCATCTGGTTGAGTCATGACTAGATTGTCTTGTAGAGTTCACTCTGCACTGTACGGTCACAGCGGCCTTTTCAAAACCACATCTGCTGCTCAAAATATTTCAATGCTTTCCAATTACTCTTGGCATAGAAGCAATATCCTTACCCTAGTCTAAGAAGCATTCTGTGATCTGTTTTAATATCCCATCTAGCTTGGTTTTTGTCTTCATTTATTTTCTCTTCCAGCCAGAGTAAAATTATTTAGATTCTTGGACCCACTCTACTACTTCTTTGCAAAATCTGCTCTATCTTCTGGATACATTCTCCACTGCCCTCTTGGTAAGGTCAGCTCCTTTCTACAATAGATTATCTGGTGCAGTCAACACTCCCTGCCTCCTTTGGTTACATCAAATCACCATTTTTTTTTCCCCCAGAGAGAGAAGTTTTTGCTATAGGGTGCGTGCACTTGCTGGAGAGAAAGAGACAGACAGAAATCATACCCCAGGGTGGATGATCATGCTGTAGTCCCTTCTCTTCCACTCCCCTCTTAGGATTTTGGGTATGCATGCACATGCACTCAATACGAGTTTTAAGTTGCTAGGTCCTGGACTCAAACCCTGGTTGACTATGTGGGAGTCCAGCAACGTAACCATTACGCTATCTGCTGGTCCCTCAAATCACCATTTTTACCTTCCCCCTACCATGATTACAAGAGGGCAATTTGGGACTGATTTTGAAAATTATTTGTTTGATTCTTCCTTTACAGTCTAACTGAAAGTACCATGACAGTTGCATTCCCAGAGGTGTGCCGAGTATCTGACAAATAATACATGTTCAAGAAATTGTTATCTGGGACCAGCAGTTAGCGTAATGGCTATGTCGCTGGACTCCCACGTAGTCGACCGCGGTTCGAGTCCCGGACCCGGCGGCTTAAACTCACGCCGGGCGCGTGTGCGTGCGTGCCCAAGATCCCGAGAGGAGAACGGAGGAGAAGGGATTGTGGCGTGGCCATCCCCCCTGGGGGGTGATTTCCTGCTTTCTATCTCTCTGTCTCTCTCTGTCTGTCTGGTGAGCGCACGTGCCCTATAGCAAAAACCTCTCCAAAAAAAAAAAGAAAAAAAAAAAAAAAGAAATTGTTATGTAAAACATTAGTACAGTAGTTCCTCCTTATCTGTGGGGAATGTTTGGAGACCCCAGTGGATGCCTGAAACCATGGAGAGTACCACTACATAATACATATACTATGTTTCTCTGATCTGATAGCCAAGACCACTACTGAGTGAGTGAAGGGCCAGTGACATATACAGGGTGGATCTGCTGCACAAAGGGTTGGTTCACACCCAGGGAGAAAGGAGTGAGATAATGTGAGATTTTATCACATGACTCAGAACAATGGGCAATTTAAAATGTATGTGTTGCTTCTTTCTAGAATTCTCCATTTAATATTTTTGGACTGGGAACTGGAAACACAAAAAGTGAAACTGCTGCTGGAGCTGGCAAGTGGCATGGTGGTTAAGGGCACTGGACTCCCACATAGCTGACCAGTTCAAGTCCCAGACCTGGCAGCTTGGTTTCTCACTTTCCTTCTCGCTCTTACTCTCTTCTTTCCCTCTCTGTCCCACTCTGGTCAAATTAAAATAAATAAATAAATAAATAAAGTTAAATAAAATAATTCTTTACAAAAAAGTAAAACTGCTGATGAGAGGGGAGCTTAATAAGCTCTTAACTCAGAAATTCAAACTTGGAAGATGTGGGAAAAGGAAAATTAAGAATGAGAAAACTGAATAAATTTACCTCAGATATTATTTTTAGCAACTTATGCAGGTATTGCACTCCTTTCATTTTATTTTATTCATCATAAAGTAGAATGCACAGGACATCATTGCTATCCTCTTTATATACATGTATTTTTTTCTTAATTATAATACATTTTTATTGGATAATTAAGTTGATATATTGATGTTCCATATATGGATACAAATTTAGTATACTTTTACTTGAGGATGGATTTTTTTGTTGTTTTTGCCACAGGGTGAGTGCCTCACTCACCAGAGATAGACAGAGAGACAGAGAAAGAAAGATGGAGAAAACACCCTTCAATGGAGCACGGACATGCCACAATTCCTTCTACTCATTTCTCCATCCTGTGGGGATTTGGGACACTCATGCACACAAGCCCAGTGTGCTTTTGAAGCCTCCATGTCCAGAATTAATGGGATCTGATTTCCTTAACCACCAGGCCATATGCTAGCCCAAAGACAGATTTGAATATGCCCTTACCCGTGGTTTTCAGGTTTTTATAAATTACACTTGGAAAGAGCTCTGTTCAGTCCTTGTCAGGCATCACCAACTAGAAACTAACTTGTAAGACTGTGTTAGTTGAAATTTAATGTCTGTCACATAATGTGTGCCAACAACTTCCTTGGAACAATAACAACGACAAAGGCACCAGTTTTGCAAGACTTGAAAAGCCAATACAAAGAAATGTGAGACCAAAAAAACAACAAAGACAGAACAACGCTTTTATAAATACCATTCAGTACATGAAGAATAAGACAGTTTAGTTCCTCGAGGCACAAAAATGTCTGACTGATTAAGTTCATTTCTTCTCGTTTTGTTGTTCCCTTTCTACTTTAGCAGTATATTCTTTACTATGTAGCATTATATACACTCTGCAAGGTCAAACTAATTTAAAGCAGGAAACATGTTACTTCCCAATTTTACATATCTTTAATTCCTCACAAATTCTAATAACTACTTCGTGCGCATAGGAAGATTACTAGCTATGAGAATATATTCAAAATGTTAGAAGTTATAGTTCAGATATTAAAGATGTGTTCTAGAGAATATTTGAATTTACTTATGATTTGGAGGGAAGTTATTTCTTTTAAAGAATTACAATGGGGGGGAGTCTGATTCTGTTAAGAGATTATACAAACAAGGAAATTAAGATTTAGACTAATGAAAGTTACTCATTGAATTAACTAATAACATAGGATAAAGGAGTAAATTATATTCTCTGTGTATAGATAAGAGATATGGGATTTCTTTCCAGATAATAACACTTCTTATAATCAAACAATAGAATAATGTAGAAGTGTTATAAAACCTTTTAATGGATTGAAATTCTCAGAAAGAAAAAAAAATAATATCAGTTTGATTTCAACTTCATCCATTTGGTCATAGGGCTACATTTCATATTCAAGCTATGAAATGATATGGGCAGCCAATTTAAAAAATAAATGAGACAGATTGACTATGTTCACTTTAGCAGGCTCAGCCTAAAATTCCAAAGGTAAACCTCAGTCATCTTATTTCACATACCAAAAGTTTTTGAATCACGTTTATAAAGAGTAAGCATCTAATCATCCTTGAAAATAAAAACCTGAGAATTTGTCTAACTGGCAAAACACAAGGAAAAATCCAAACTCTCAGGAGAAATTGATTTGCGTTTGTTGATACAAATGCTTTCTATTTTCATTATTTCTATTAAGGCTTAAACATTGTAAAAAAAAAATGAATGCCCTTGTAAATTACTCCAAAATTCAATAGCGATATTCAATTGCTATTTGAAAAGGAAAATGTGAAAGTGGAACGAACAAACAAATCTGATCAGAAGCAGCACAAAACCCTAAATCCCTAGGAACAATAAAAACAAAGAAGTCATTTTCCATTGTAATGAGTTCCATGTCCCTAAATCCAATGGCATTTTTAATTTCCCGTCTCCTTGCTATTTAAACTGCAGCTTGGTGGTCGTATTAATCGTGTCTTCATTCAAACCCTGCTGTTGGTTTTTCTCCCTGCTGGACCTTAGTCTTCCTTCACCTCTCTAGCTGCTTGATTGGCAGATTCTCCTCCATTCAGTATTTTTTTTCATTTTAAATATACATTTTTATTTTTTTATTATTACTTTATACATTCAATCACATACACATCATTTTGCTTGCATAGAGAATTTACCCAACATGAAATACTATACATGATATCTTCAACAGGTAATAAACCATTACTATGTCCCACAAATCTTCACTTATTCTTAGTCCAAACTATGCCAAACAATGCTACCCGCTAGCCCCTCCTTTTTTTTTTTTTTAGAATTGTTTAATTTTATTTATTATTGTTATTTTTAAATTTGACCACAGAGAGAGGGAAAGTGAGAAAGCAAGTCACCAGTTCCAAGACTTGAACCATGGCTGCCCATTTGAGAGTCCAGTGCCTTAACCACCACACCACCTGCCAGCCCCATGATCTTAGTTCAAACTACTTGAACCTCTTACTTTCACTGTTGTATTTGCTAATTTATCATCTACTCCTGTTAACTTCCATAGTCCTCAATTCTTTCTAAACTCAAATCTAGTTAGATTCCTTTCTCTACTCAAAGCCCTTGAATGAGTTATATCCCTCTTAGGAAAAAGATCAGCATCTTTTGAATGGTCTAAAGGGCTCTTCATTATCTGGCCCAGGCTTCTCTATCAGCATCATTATGAAGCTCTTTTGCTTCAGGGGCCAAAGGTCATTAACTAGCCTTATTTAATTCCTCTAACACACTTCTTGCTTCAGGGTCTTTACACATGCCGCCCTCTGCCACACTGTTTATTAATTCCCTTCTGACACTTCAGATCTCAGATCTCATCCTTAGGGAAGACATATCTAACCCCTGAACTACTAACTAGCCCTTCCTCTTATTTTATTTATTTATTTACTTTCATGACACTTAACATACTTGGTGATTATGCATTGATTTTCCTGAGTACTTTTAATAATGTCTTTTTTAAGAGAGATGTTTTGCTATAGGGCGCATGCACTCACTGGACAGACAGAGACAGACAGAAAGTGAGAAATCACCCCCCCAGGGTGGATGGCCATCTGCATTCCCTTCTCCTCCATTCTTCTCTCAGGATTTTTGGCACACCACACATGTATCAGGTGTGAGTGTTTCAAACCTTCAGATCCAGGACTCAGACCACGGTTGAACATGTGGGAGTCCAGCGATGTAACCATTTTGCCATCTGCTGGTTCCAATACTGAGCATTTAAATAATTTATTTACTCTTATAAAATCCTTTCCAGACTAAGTGCATTTGTCCTTCTAACTAACACACACATATTGATTTCTTACACTATTTAAATCATGTTTTTCATCAGTTCACGTTACTTCACTAATTTGTTCATAGTTACTGAGTTATCTCATAATTACAATTTCATGCATACAAAATATTTGAATAGATGTATAAAAATATTTGTGTACTTTTAGATATTTAGGATATTCATGATTTGTAATTGTAAGTTACACTGTAACTAATATCTGAAGATAAAAATTATCTGTTGAATTATTTTTAGATAAATTCACCCAAGTGGGTAATTAATGGTATTCTTGCCATTGTACATTTGTGAGACATTAGCACTTTCTAGCTCAAGGAGTTAAATAACTAATACAAAAATTCTAGTGACCCAAGGAGTTAAAGAAGAGCTTTTTCAAACTTCTTGTGGCCTAATGCATAGATAAGTATAAAAATTTTCAACTGAGCAGAGCATCTACATAATGCTCAGAGAGTAGTAATTAATGAGAAAGGGCAAGGAAGGGCCCACCAGGGAGTATTTGTAGACCATCAGTGCAGCTCTTGAAAAGTAGTCTTTGAATAATAATAGTAAAAGCCATACTGCCTTTATTTTTAATTTCAAGCAGGTGTGTTTGCTCACCTGAGACAGATACTAATGAAGAAAGTGAGAAATCACCCCCCAATGGGGTTGGCCATGCTGAAATCCCTTCTCCTCCATTCCCCCCTCAGGATTTTGGGCACACACAAACATGCCCGATGTGATTTTTCAAGCCTCTGAGTCCAGGACTGGAACCGCAGTAGGCCATGTGGGAGTACAGAACCTTAACCACCACACCACCACACTACCTGTTGGCCCCCGTGCCCTCTTTTTTAAAGTAACAAATTTCTGTCATCAAACTCAGTTGGCCAGAATTACATACTAATGACATTGCAAGCTGTGCGAATAAATTATGTACTTCTTCCTAGGTACTCAGATATTAGCTAGAATCAAATACTTTCCCAAGTCTCTTGAAGATCCTAGGATACATTCTGGGATTGTCTTCAAGTTGCAAGGCAGAGTTATCTCAAGTACAGTTCCTGATGAACTTTGAGTCAGTCACAGTAGAGCATGCCCGTTTCACTTGGAAATTACAGCCAGTGATGTTGTAAACTGAGCAGAGCTTTGGTTTGGTTTAACTGAAAATCTTTACCATTTCCTAAAGGTTGCACATTTATTGCTAGGTTGCCTCAGATAAACGTAAGTACATAGAATAAATCCCAGAGTTTTACTGTTATACAAAAGGCCAAAAATTGTTTTTCTTATTAATGCCAGATGTAAAATTTCTTTCAGTAAAATACATATTTGCCCTTTAAAAATAAATTAAAAAATAAAATAGATTTTTTGATGCAAGTCAGGATTAGTTATGAATTTTAAATCACTTTTCCATGGTAGGTAATAAAACTAGGAAATGAAACACAACTGGTTTGAGTAAACGTTTGCTGCTTCTCACATTCTTTATATATTACTTTATTTATGGAACATTTTCATAAATGCATAAAATATATTCTTTAAAATTATAAATTTTGAAGTGTCCATTTCTCTTCTCATAATTTGTAATTCACCTATATTACCTTTATTCAAACACAGCATGCCCTGACCTCCCACTCCCTGCCAGTGCCATGACTAATAACAATTCCATACTACTGAGTTTTGGTGTTTCCATACAACTTTTGTAAAAAAATCATTTTAGTTCTTTAAAATTTCACAAAAGGGTAGGTTTCCCTTTTCCTTCCTTATTTTTTCTTGCTTATAACCATTCTTCAACTTACACCTCCAACATGTAGGTGAGCAGTCACATGATCATGATCATCCCCTAGCTATAGAGGAACCCCGAAATCCTGAAGGGGACATCTTTCCAGTATCTTCTTCCAAGCAGCTCTCCCTATTGTACCATCTACAGGCAGGATTCCTTTAGGAGTAGACAAATGTACAAGGTGTGCTCCTATCCATTCAGAGATGTTATTGAGAAAAGAGTTTCTTATTATCCTTGAGAAGATATGTGCTTGCTTTCTCACAAGTCAAAAAAGAGAACTTTATTTCCTGTTTCATGCTCATTTGTTATTTCAATCAATATGATTTAACAGCCTGATTTATTTATTTCCTACTCTTACCATTAAGGCATCGCATTGTAAATGTTCTTTATAGAATTGACTTGTGCAATAATAGAAAACATAGAGAAATTAATTTTAGCCACAGATGAAAATGAGTAAGTAGTGGATTGACTTTAAAATCACTGAAATAGTGCTTAAAAGTATATGAGTGGGGGATAGGAGGAGATTCACAGCAGGCTATAGATTTGTAGACATAGCAAAATAGGCCATTATAATTTTTGGAACAAATGTATGTTTTCAATCTAAAAATAGAGCTACCTATATGATGCAATAAACCCACTGTTGGATGTTTACACAAAAGCCAAGAAATCAGAGAGACATTAGAATATCCATGCTTACTGCAGCATTATTCACAATAGCAAAGCATGCGATCAATGTAAGTGGCCCCAAATCAATGAATACATGAGTGTGGCACATATACATGATGAAATACTTCTCAGCTATAAAGAACAATGATGCCATTTGACCAAAAGTGGACAAACCAAGAAGACTTAAGTTACTGAAATAAGCCAGGTTAGGAAAGTCACATAGCGAATGGCCTCCTATTAACATATATGTATATAGTTTCTGCACTCCAGCAGAAACTGAAGGACTCAATGCCACAGAAGTAGAGTAATAGCAATTACCAAAAAGCTGCACAGGAATATGGGTGGGAGAGTTCTGGTGGAAATTATTAACAGACACAGAAATACATGTAAACAAGTGGAATGGGTTATGGAATGGTGTACACGGCAGAATGAAAAAGGTCATTAACAATTCAAAATAATACTTTGCAAATACTAGAACTATTTAATAGGCACAACATAATGTTATGCTCAGTGTTGAATAAAATGAATAAGTCTATATTCTCAATTTGATCATTAGACTATATGCATGCATTGGAATAGCACACTGTACCTCACAAAGATACACAAAACAATTATATATAAACCAGAAATCACAATTATTTAAGAAGCATTTTTTTTGGCTACCATTTCCTGAAAAAATTGCTGAAGCAGTAGAATGAAAACTGTCACCGTAGAAAGAATAATGCAGCCGAGTTTTACCTATGTGCTTCATTAAATTGACATTTGTAGCTTAAAATATGAAGGATTTGGAAATTGTCTGCAGTTTTCAGAGAAAAACTGGCAAAGAAGATGACTAGGGGAGAACAATTAGGTATTTAAAAACTGGAAAATCAGATCAGAAGAAATATCTTAAGAAGATGTGCTATTTCTTATGCTAGTGGGTAGAAACAGGACTTCTTCAGGGAAATGGCATGGCACTTTTGCCTCGGTCAGAGTATTTCAAAGATGCAGTGGGATGGGATACCTTGTTGAGAAATAAGCTCTCTAGCCCCAGATAATTTTTGAGCCAAAGCTCAATGACTATTAAAAAATATATATGTTTTGGGAACCAGCAGTTAGCGTAATGGCTATGTCGCTGGACTCCCATGTAGTCGACCACGGTTCGCGTCCCGGACCCAACTCACGCCAGGCGCGTGTGCGTACGTGCCCAAGATCCTGAGAAGAGAATGGAGGAGAAGGGATTGTGGTGTGACCATCCCCCCTGGGGGGTGATTTCTCACTTTCTGTCTCTATGTTTCTGTCTGTCTGGAGAGCGCACACGCCCTATAGTGAAAAAAACTCTCAAAAAAATATATGTTTTATAAGTGTTTGATATATTGAGCAAAAGTTCAACTACTTGATTTCTTAATTCTTTTCCAAATCTAAATTTTATTTTTCTTAAATCTGTTCCTCTTTGAGGAAGTTCATTCTGAAACTTCTCCTTGGTAATGTTATTTATTCTTTATTGGAACCATTTCATGGTTAATGCTAGCTAAGGAATGTTGTTTTTATTTTGGGCTTTTGTTTACACTTCAGGCTATGTACTATTACATGCGAGATGAATTAAAATGAGAAAACATTTCAGATACATCCATCCATCCATATAGGATTTCATTATGAAGAAAGAAACAACATACTTCAAGATTTTCTTCTTCCTAGAAATAACTGCCATAGTGATTCAAGGTAAATCATGTATATATCAATAATAATGTCAGAAAAAATGTGAAGAAATACTTATATAATTTTTTACTTTACATGAGATATTTTCATAAAATATGTATATAGTTAATAAAATGTTAAAGTATTCATACTATAATATCTAAGAGTATTCCTTGTAATAATATGTAATTCAACATTAATGCAATCTTAACTACTCTCCATTTTAAATATTTTAAGAACAGTTTGCTTGAGTTTGAAAGACAGTTACAAAAGGAGATTCTTGAGTAACTCATATTTCTTTGTTGGAAAGTTTTTGAATATTAACTGGCAGCTTTTAAAAAATAAATTGCATAAAGCCCTCAGAAAATAAAAGACTAACCTATACCGTTCTCCTATCAATACTGGTAATAATACTGATAGCTAGTGCTTGATACAGTGTTTATTAGGTGACAGGCACTTTTCTAAGCACTACATAATTAGCACATTTATTATTTCTAAGAACCTCAAGAGAAATATTGGCCCATCTTATAGATGAGGAAATTGAGGTTCAGGGAATAAAGTGACTCAGAAGTTCACTGTGGGTAGGAAGTAGCAGTCGAGATTGCAATTTCAGGCAGTCTGGTTACAGAGTCTGAGTTCCAAACAATGGCACTAGATTGACTTGCCAATTTGAGGTGTTTGGGGTCAGCACTTAAAAATGTTATTCGGGGGGCTAGCCGATGGCATAGTGATTGAGGCTCTGGACTCTCAGATGGTCAACTGCGGTTCAAATTCCAGACCCAGTAGCTTGAAACTCATACTGGCACATGTGCATGCATGCCCAAGACCCTGGAGAATGGAAGAAAAGGGATTACAGTGTGGCCATCCCTCCTGGAGGGTGATTTTTCACTTTGTCTCTGTTTCTCTGGCAAGCACACATGCCTTATAGCAAAAATTTCTCTAAAAAGAAAATGTTATTCATAAAATGTTTCAGGATAGCTGCAAATAAATGAGAGTTGACTAGGGAATTTATTGCATGTGAGTCAAATATCCTGGATGAGAATTAAAAATACGTCTCAGAGCTTTTCCTAGCCAGTAACCCGTGGAAAGGCCTCTGCCAGCATCCTGAGGTTTGGAGACAGCTGCAAAGATAACAGAATAGACATCTCAAACTTGTCTGAAGAACTGTCCTCTAAACAGAAGGATCTGGAAAGTTATTTTAAAAGGAAACACTACATTGACTGTTCTGGGAAAGCTGAAAGAAGCTAGTGGAAGGGTTGGGAGAGCCAAAAAAGCAAAGATGGGAAAATCAGCATTAGTCACACTGCCACGGGCACATGTCATGGTTAGCATCATTCATGAGAAGAACACTGCCCAGTGACCTCCCTAGGTCTAGCCCTATTTAAGATGTAGTCTGATCACTCCTTCTCCAGTTTTGGGAGTCCTGAGGCCTAACACAGAATATGAAAAGTCAAGCAAATTGATAAAATCAGCAAATAAGATGATAGATGTTTACAGAAAGGGGAAAGTAGGCCTAACAAGAGTTAGTAGGTGCAAAGGCAGGAACTGGGACTTTAGGGAGTGGGCTTCAATTCCTGTTTACAGTCTGAACCAATAAACACAGAGATGGCTACAGAACCAAAGTAGGTACAGTCTTAGGAACAGAACTTGCAGCCAGAAATGCCAAACTCTGACACACAGGTTTGTCAAGGAGGCAGGCTTTATTTAATGTGTGCCACCATCCAACACACTACTAGGTCTGCTCAAAGGGCTGCCTCCCAGATGTGTTCAGGAATGGGTTTTTATAGACACTTTCCCTAGCCTATGAAGGACTGCAACTTATGTGGCTCTGATTACTCAACTCATGAAGCAGTCTGATTGGTCTGTTATTAAAATTGGCCCTGTATTGACTGGTTGCTCTACTGCAGGTAGCATCCATGCTTACTCCCTGCAGTGGAGGTCAACCTTAGGTCACTCAGCCTTCCAGGTGAAGGCACCTAGTGCTGACCAGTTCCAAGATGAGGCCTCTTTGATGAGTTGTCCAGACCAAAATGGGGTTCCAAGAAGATGCCATGTGGCCCAGAACAGGACAAGGGAACAAAAGCAAAATAAGACATAGAAAGAGCATTGTTGGGCACTATTCCAGAGAAATCAGTGCTTGGCGGGGCTTCCTAGATAAACTGCTATTGTTTTATTTGTTTGCTTTCTGTTGTTATTTCAGTTTTTAGGTATTTAGATGTTGCTATATATTTGTATGTAAACTTATACCCTACTTACTGGTGGATATAGTAGTCATTGTCTTCCTCCTCTTTTTTTTTTTTTTTTTTTTTTTTTTTAGAGAGAGAGAGGTTTTGCTATAGGGTGCATACACTCCTTGAGAGACAGATAGAGGCAAAGAGAGAGAAAGCAAGAAATCGCCCTCTATGGAAGACAGCCATGCTGCAATCCCTTCTCCTCCATTCTTCTCCTGGAATTTTGAGCATGAATGCACATGCTCCTGGTATGAGTTTCAAGTCTCCAGGTCTGGGACTTGAGCCATGGTCAGCCATATAGGAGTCCAGAGCCTTAACCACTACGCCACCCACTGGCCCTATGGATATATTCTTAATAACCTCAGTGAAATATACTGAAACACAAATAGCCACTGGGTTTTGTGGGTAAGCATCTAGCATTTTCTCTATTAGTACGCAGTAATGTTGGAACTTAGTAAAATGATGAGCAGATTCACAAATTCAAATTGTGCTTCCTTAGCGAATATTTGTGGGCTTGGCCTTTAATACTGTTGACTGAATGACTAATTCTATGAAGACTGCAATATCCTATGGTATTTCTAATTCATACCTTGTCCTCCCCCTCTTTTCTACTATATTTTCAGACACTTGGCTTTATGTGGAAATTACAGGAAGCTTTGCTTTGTTTTGATTTGTTTGTTTGCTTTCTATTTTAAATGAAGACCTGTGTTTATAGTACCTGCACAGAGGGTATGCATTTGAAAAGGTTGCCATCGGAGAGAGGAAGACATTAGAGAATGATTCAGTACAACATGCCCTTTTGTCTAACACGATTTTGCTTCTACATGACTCTTAAGTTTGTTGCTCAGAGAGAACAGCAGCTTGTTCAATTATTCATGTTTTCTAATTAAGCCCTGCTGATTGTGCCTAAATGGAAACTTTATTTTGGAGAGAATGTGTTCTTAATGTTTTGCATTACAACAATAATTTGTCAGACAGCAACAGTAAGTCTCTTCAGGATCCTTAGTAACTCACATATAGATATTACCATCAAGTTGAAGGTCCCTAACTTGTTTATTTCATGTCTTGTTTAGAGATGACATCAGCATCTGATTGTGTGCTAATGACCTTTTGGTTACTCTCTGTACTGGGGATATGGGGAAATTACAGAGTTAGATTCTGTTGCCATGCAGTTCTTTAGCAATTGCTATATGGTAGGGTTAAAAATTGCATTACTTTCAAACCTCAGCGAAGTGATTCAAATTTCATATTTATATACTGTCTCTTCTTTTCAGTTTCTGTGTGGATGAAAAGTATCTCATACATAAAAATTGGGCAGCTTTCATTACTCTTGGCAATATTCATCCTCTAATCAAAAGAATGTTTGATTTTAAACATGACTATTTCCTCATTCTCTTTGTCCATCAGACTTCCTTAAAGCATCCAAAAGCTTAATCAATGACCCCTCAAAACACTGAGATTTAGATTATTTTAGCCCTCCAGGCTCAAATAAAAATGACAGCATGCCTTTCTAATAATTCCATTTTTTACTTTCCTTAACTTTCCTTTTTCACATATTTTACTTATTTTTGAAAAACAAAGTGAATATATTAAACTATACAAATCTAATGAAAATAGTGACTAAATTTTGATATGTGACCATTGCTAAGACTGAAAGGAATAGTCTAGTTAATCTGTACAGTAACACAGTGACAAGAGAATAAAGTTCCGAATCCTTCATTTTTGGCTATGTTAATCAGATTGATAAATTGCCACTGTTGTTCCATGAGAAAAACATCCTAGTTTGGGGCCAGCAGGTGGCGTGGTGGATAAGGGCGCTGGACCTCCACATGCCTGACTGTGGTTCAAGTCCTGGACCTGGCGGCTTGCTTTCTCACTTTCTCTCTCTCTTTCTCTCCCTCTCTCCCTCTCTGGACAAATTAAAAAGTAAATAAATAAACGAAGTTAAATAAAAAATAATTTAAAAAAAAAAAAAGAAAAACATCCTAGTTTTAGTCTTTTCAAAAAATACCTTTTAGGGGGAACCAGCAGTTAGTAATGGCTATGTTGCTGGACTCCCATGTAGTCGACCACGATTTAAGTCCCAGACCTGGTGGCTTAAACTCACGCCGGGCGCGTGTGCGTGCATGTCCAAGATCCCGAGAGGAGAATGGAGGAGAAGGGATTGCAGTGTGGCCATCCCCTATGGGGGGTGATTTCTCACTTCCTGTCTCTCTGTCTCTCTCTTTCTGGCGAGCACACAGACCCTATAGCAAAAACCTCTACAAACAAAAATAATATGTGTATCTTTTATGGGCTCTTTCTTTTTCATTGCCAGAGGGCACATGTGCTGGGGGTGGAAGAAAGCAATTTCCAACAGGTCATGACCACACTACAACCCTTTTCCTTCCATTTCTCTTTCCTGTCAGGATCCTGAGCAAGTGTTCCTACAGGATCCTCCTGTTTTTTAAATCCTCCTTTCTGGTTTTCCTTCCATCACGCCGTGCCAACAAATATTGTTCATAGACTTCTCCTCCACTGCCTTTCTCATTACACATTTCTCAGGATACCCTTCCTGGACTCCCTACTTCATTAGCTAGATTGGCCTTGGGTTTCATTAGCTACAGTGAGAGATTCACAATGTCTACTGCTAACCCAGACTCTTCCTCCTGATCTCCGGACTCATGTTCTAACACCCTACACATGTTAAAAACAATATGTCAAAACATAATTATTTCTCCCATATTTCCTTATACTTCTGTGTTTCTACTCAATACACCGTGTGCTTATGGCTAAGTCATAAATCTCAGAGCTATCTCTGACGTCTTCCTCTTCTACTTATTATTAATTCATTATTTTATTAAATAAATATCATAAAGCTTTTCATGTGCCAGCAACGGTTCTCTGCATTGAGGATAGACGGGTAACACTCTGCTGCTCGGGGGACTTTGTTCTAGACAGTGAGACAGATATTAAGTGAAGAATCATGACTATTTTGGCTTTTAAAAGCTATGAAAATCCAGCAGCGCTAAAAACGGAGACTGAGAGCTATCGGTTGCAGGGCAGCACAGATGGGACACTTGACCTAATCAAGAAGCCAGAGAAGCCTTTTCAGAGAAAGGAGAACTGGAGATGAGGTCTGAAGGGTGAGCGCTGAATTACCTGGTTTATGAGATGGGAAATCAAGAGAGGCCAGAGGAAATGTAGCAAGTGAGAAATGCTTTAGCATTTAGAAGGGCAGATATGCTAGAGGGAGGGAGTTGTGGGAAGTGTGACGACAGATGACATAGAGAATAAAGGACCAGAACACATATGTTCTTAAGCTATGTCCTGTACCTGTCATTTTCCTCATTTTCACCTGAGTCACTCCAACAATACTCCACCTCACTTTCATACCTCTGCTCTGCCTCTGCAAATAATTCTCTTGATTGTGTCTGGAGAAAGACAACTAAATGTTCTCTTATTTAGAGTAGTGTTTCCTAACATCGATCAGTCCTTGGAGATATCTGAGAAGAAAGGATTTCATGGTCATTTATAAATTTGAAAGTACTCCCCCAACCACCCTCAACTTGGTGGCCAGTAATGCACCTCCTCCAGAAAATAAATTGAACAACTTTCATTTAACCAGGTATTGCCCAGAGTTAGCTAAGCAACTTTTTTTTTTTTTTGGAGAGATTTTTGCCTTAGGATGCCTGTACTCCCTGGAGAAAGAGAGAGACAGACAGTAAGAGGGGGAAAATGAGAAAATATCCCCTAGGGGGGGATGGCCACACTGCAATCCCTTTTCCTCCATTCTCCTCTTGGGATCTTGGGCATGCATGCACACGTGTCTGGCGTGAGTTTAAGCCACCGGGTCCAGGACTTGAACTGTGGTCGACCATGTGGGAGTGCAGCAGTGTAACCACTATGCCATCTGCTCGTTCCGACCAGAGTCTTCTCTTAATCTCCAAAAGAAAGAAGTGGAGGAGCAGGGGATTGCAGTGTACCCATTCCCCACGGCAGGGTACTTTCTCACCCCCCTTTTCCTCTCCCCAGCAAACCCATGTGCCCATTGGCAAATCAAAAAAAAAAAAAAAAAAAAGTAACAATGAATAAAATAAGGATCAAGTTTATTTTTTTAAAAAAAGGAATTGCTAATATTCATCAAAACAAGTATTATTTGAAAAGTGCTTGGGTATAGTTACAGACAGCATAAAGTCTAAACCTCCCAGGATAGTATCTAAGGCTCTAACTTCAGTACAAGTTTCCTTTCTTTCTTTTTGGCTACAGCTTTTATAACACCCCATCCTAACATGTGCTCACCGCCAGATCTGTGGAAATGTTCCCACTTGGGAGCCAGCAGGTAGCATGGTGGTTAAGGAGCTGGACTCCCATATAGTTGATTGTGGTTCAAGCCCCGAACCTGGCAGCTTGAAAATCATGCCAGGTGCATGTGCATGTGTGCCCCAAAATCCCAGAAGTGATTGCAGTGTGGCCATCCTCCCCAGCGGGGGGGTGTGGGAGGGAATGACTTTTCACTCTCCCTCTCACTGTCATTCTCTAGTGAGTACACACACCCTATGACAAAACCTTGAAAAAAGAACAAAGGAAATGTTCATGCTTTCCTGAACCTCCCTCATTTTTCAGTCAGGCTAGTTCCTATTCAAAACAACTGAGTTGCCAGCTTTACTGAGATTCCTCTTAGCTTCTAGTCTGACTTAAGCAGAAGTCTTATCTTCCTCTTGGGTATACCATTATTTCAACCCATCATATTTTCTTGTTTACTTTTTTTTTCAAATTATTTTATTTAACTTTATTTGTCCATTTATTTATTTATTTATTTATTTATTTATTTATTTATTTATTTTATTGTGACCAGAGAGAAACAGAGTGAGAGAGAGAGTGTGAGAGAGAGAGTGAGAAAGCAAGCCACTAGGTCCAGGATTTGAACTGCAGTCAGGCATGTGGAGGTCCAGCACCCTTAACCACCATGCCACCTGCTGGTCCCCACTTTTAAAAATCTAATACTGTGGGACCAGCAGTTGGAGTAATGGCGATGTTGCTGGACTCCCATGTAGCCAACTGTGGTTCGAGTTGCGGACCCGGTGGCTTAAACTCACACCAGGCGTTTTGTGCGTGTGTGCCCAAGATCCTGAGAGAAGAATGGAGTAGAAGGGATTGTGGCATGACCATCTCCCCTGGGGGTAATTTCTCACTTTCTGTCTCTGTCTCTGTGTCTTTCTGGTGAGTGCACATGCCCTATGGCAAAAACCTCTCAAAAAGAGAAAAACAAAATCTAATACTGAAAAGTAACTTTCTTGAGGGCACTGACTACATTTCTGTTCTTTCTTTTTTTATTTTAATTTTTTTTGCATCTTCCTTTATTGTAATTCTGTAAGCTGCAAAACAGATGCCTGCTAAATAGATAAATAGATGTAAGGAACCAAATGGGAACGAAGAACGGTGGATGAAGAGCTAAGGCAGTTTCATTTCTCTGTGAACTTGAAATTTAGTGGGAGTGAAAACAAATGGATGTAAGCAAAATGAAGATGAAAGAACATCCTCTGAGGAAAGTTTACAGACGACTAAATGGATTGGATAAAAATTCCTGGAGTTGGTATTATTTTAGATTCGTTTGTAACATTACACAGTATTTTTACAGAAGAAAGATAGATATTCCAGGTGGAACTGGGAATTGCAAGACCACATATACCCGGGAAGCAAAGTCTCTATGCATGTATGTGTTACACAGATAAAAGTTTAATAGCAGCCTCAGAATTAAGTCTGAGACTTTGAGGGATTAGGGCATAAATCTGTCATGAATGTTGATGTTTTAAAAATAGTCAATCCACAGTATGATGTGAGGATTATTTTTAGAAGAATGTGGAAATGAGAAAACCAGTTAGGATGCGTATAACAATATTCTAAGTCAGAGGGTGATAGATAATTGCTTTCTGTAAAAGGCCATAAAGTAAATATTTGGAGCTTTGGGGGCCAGTCAGTCCTTGTCACACTACCCAACTGTATTGCTGAAGAGTGATAACAGCCATAATTATATGAAAAGGAGTGAGTATAGCTATGTGTCAATAAAAGTTTATTTACAAGATGGGGTGCACACCTGATTTTGATTGGAGGCCATAGTTTGCAAAATAATAGGTAACAAAAGCTTACACTGGACTGAAGGCAGAAAGAATGGAAAAGAAAGGGTATCTGTAAGAAAATCACAGAAGGGGAATATACAGTATTGATTCTGTATTTCATATGGGTGGCAAGAAAAGAAAAAAAAATGAAAATGATGCAAAAAGTTGAGACTCAGTGACTGAAAGGCTGATGGTGTCCTTAACAGAAATAGGCATTTTAAGAAGGAAGCTGTTTCGGGGGTGAAGATGATTAATTGTGTAATGGAGAAGCCAGTCAACAGTCACTGCTGGGTAGTGTTAGAATCAGTCCATTATGCTATGCACAGCACCGTAAACTCCAAAGGCATGTACCACTTGGCCATGAGTTTTAATAAATTTGTTCCAACTTCTCAATTTTCATATTATAAATAATGAAGAGGTAGATAAGTTTACTTAATATTGCAGCATGTGCAGTATGGTTTTATAAGTATTCTGCATTGAATGTACTGGCCTTTCACCCATCTGAGATGTAAAACAGCCTGTGCTATTATAAAAAAGAATTTATTTTACAAAACAGTAATCTAGCTCTTACTATAAATACGTCTACAGTACATGTTACTTGACAAATGTGATTTTTTTTTTCTTTACTCAAACTTCAAGAGGATCTAATTTTGATTTTCAAGCAATCAAATTGAAATAAATTTAACTACAAACTACTTTTTTGTCATTTCTTTTCCTGGACAGTCAAATTGTACTACACATTTCAGTTAGAAATATATTTGTCAGGTGAGAGGGAAGAAAGAATAAAGTGAGTCTGCAATGGAATAGGACAGACTTCTTTACCAAGTCTGTTTCCCAGAAAAGAAAAAAAAAAAATCTAGCCATGAATTATTCAAAGCCACACTGAAGCTGGTCAGCAACATTGAAATAGTGTTCAATACACCTGAAACTTGTTTGGGGGAATGATTTTAACTTCCATTTCTTGAATGCCTATAAAACTTTCTTCTTAAAACAAGAGCCAGAAAGACTCTCTTTAAAATTCCACTTCATCGTAGTGGCCTTGAGAACATTGCCATTATTATATTCTGTTGCATGGAAAACTGTCTCATAGTTAAAAACTATGCCCCTGGTTTAACATCATATAGCTGTCCAGGTGTTTTATAAGTTTCCTCTCTCTTTCTCCAGTACCCTTTGAGTCCATTATTCCTAACCTTTCCCAAAGATCTATGTGGGGCCTCAGAAACAATACATGAGTCCTATTCCAAGTAGATCACTGATCCAGAATGTTTTTTGTGTATTGTGAGTCAAACTAAAAGAAAAAAAATTTTCAGAAAGACTTATATATCAAACACTCTAATGGAGAAAAGCATGGAATAACTGTTTTCTGTGAGTTTAAAAATTTACTATAGTGATATTCAAGAGATCATTTAAATCAAGTCTACCTCTTCTCTACTTTACTATAAATCATGACATAAAACTAATCATCTATCAATTTTTGTTTTTGTTTAGTTGCCAGAGGGCACATATACTCATCTAAGAGAGAGAGAGAGAGAGAGAGAGAGAGGGGACAGACAGACAGAAAAAGGGTGAGAAAGTACATGCACCAACAGGGCACGGTCTTAGCGCAACCCCTTCTTTCCCACTTTTTCCATTCTGTCAGGATTTGGGGAACAGACACATAGAGTGTTTTTCAAGCCTCCATGCCAGTATGCAAACTGCAGTTGGCCATGAGAGATTGGGTTTCCCTTAACTACTAGACTACAAGTCTGGGTCTCATTTATCAAATTTAGAGTGATGGCCGGTCATACCTTATTCCATTATCGTGCAAACAGATTTGAGTATATCTAAAATATGAGATTAACTATATAAAGAAAACATTCAAAATGGAAAAGGACAATGAAAATTTTAAGGCCTTGCTGTATCGGGGAAGATGGAGCTACTCCTTCAAAGGTGTAATAGTTTCTCATAATGAATAACTGTTTCTATCTCCCATGTTGTATAAACTTTAATGATATTGGTAGCATAACTAAAAATACAGTTAAGTCAATTTTAAACTTTACGTGAGAAATGTCTTATGAGAGGATGAGATGTTTAAGGTTTTCCGTGGAACAGCTAGATGCATATGTAAGGAATTATTCAAGAGTGTAGTGTAAACAAACCACACAAAGTGTCTGTACAGCAGGGATCACCAGACTGGGACGCGACTACTCTTAAGAGGTCAGGAACAGTTCCCAGATGATAAATGGCCACAGAGAGCTTGAGGGAAATCAATTTTCACCCTCCTTATGCGCTGTCTTATGAGTGAAACCATTGTGCAGTGTAGTTTTCCTGTCCTTTTTCATAATTACCCTGCTTTCACTTTACAAAAGAAATGTAAACCTCTCCTGAATCCTGAATTTTGCAGCAATATAATATTAATTTGAAGACCCTAACTTGTTCAGTGCTCCATTCTAGTCAAACAACACATCATCCCTGAGGAAGAAAGTAGCGGAGTATTATGCTAGTAGGCACCACACTCCCAGAGAGCCCTCTGCTTATCCACCCAGCTGGCTAACATCTAATACCTTTATGTCTCAGAATCTGAACACAGAATTAAGGTTGTTCTAATGCAACACATATTGACACATTTATTTGAAAGCAAAAACGAAGTCTAGCTTTTTCTGACAAAAAGTACGCTACCATTGTTTTGTTTGACAGAAGGTCTAGCTTTAGAAATCGGGTTATATTCCAGACATTTTCTCATTAACTGGATGAGCTAAAACATCAGCCTCAATGCTACAAAGCACATGATGCTACAGTAGCATTTTATATAAACAATTAAATTAATCATATTTTCATTTTCTGAAACCCTTCTGAGTGCATTTGGATGAAAAAGATGCTTCTCAGTTGAGAGAAAACAAATGTGAGTAACAGTTACTTGATATGGCTGGCTACAGCTTTTTTTAAAAGTAGTTCATAGAAATTGAAAAAACAAATGATTCTAAAAAGTCTTATTTCAAGGCAGGTGATTTCCAATCAGTTGCTTTTGCTGAAAATGAATGAAAAGTTAGTGATACATAAGCTAATATTTGTCATAAAGAAATGTTATCTAAATTGTGTTCTTAACTAGCATTGACTTCTAGTTAACCAATGTGGTCTTAAACTAATTTTTTTTTGAGGGGAAGAAGTGCTTTGTAAAAATTATTAAGAGAAAATCTGATAAATTACGTGATTATTATAATTACTACAATCATCCTAGATAATTTAACTAATATATATACACACTATAGTAGCCTTTATTGTTTAGAGCAGTTTTAGAATCACAACAAAACTGAGAAGACAGAAATTTCCCATATACCTTCTGCCCCTACAGATGCATATCTCTATTATTATTATTATTATTATTATTATTACTACTACTACTATTTAGGTGTTTGCCATAGGGCATGATCACTTGCCAGAGAGAGGGAAAGTGAGAAATCCAGCGTCCCGAGGGTCATGCTGCAGTACCTTCTTCTGCATTCTCCTCTTGGGATTTTGGGCATGCATACGTGCCCAGCATGATTTTTCAAGTCACCAGGTCCAGGACTTGATCCGGAAGTCATATGGAAGTCCAACATCTTAACTACCATGCCACCTACTCGCCCCTAACTTTCTCCATTATGAATATCCTCCATCAGAATGGTATATTTGTTACAAATGGATGAATCTATATTGCTACATCATTATTATCAAGAGTCCATAGTTAGATTAGATTTCATACCTTGTATTGTATATGCTATGGGTTTGGAAAAAGGTATAATGACAAGCATCTACTATTACCGTATCATGAAGAATAGTCTCACTGTCCTAAAAATTCTCACTGTTCCACCTATTCATCCCCCTCTCCCACCTTAATCCCTAGCAACCACCTCTCTTCATATGACTCTGAAGTTTTGCCTTTTCCAGAATGTCATGCAGTTGGAATCATACCGTATGTAGACTCTTTGTATAGACTTCTTTTACTTTGCAATATCCATTTAAGTTTATTTCATATCCATTAATGGCTTGATAATTCTTTCTTTTTAGTGCTAACTATATTCAGTTGTCTGGGTATAACAGTTTATTTATTCATTCCCTTACTGAAAGCCATCGTGGTTGCTTCCAACTTTTGGCAATTATAAATAAAACTGTTATAAACATCCAAGTGTGAGTTTTTGGGTGGACATGTTTTTAATTTCTTTGGATAAATACTCCAAAGCGGTTGATTGCTGCATATTGTAAGAACATGTTTAGTTTTATAAGAAATTGTCAAATTGCCTTCCAAAGTTGCTACACTGATTTACATTCCCAACTAGCAATGTGTAAGAGTTGCCATTACCTCATATCTTTGCTAACATTTGCCATTGTCCGTGTTCTGGATTTTGGCCATTAATAGGTGTGTAGTAGTAAATACCTTTTTTTTTTCTATTTCTTGTCTCTCTCTTTTTAACATTTTGCCACCATTTTCAGATACATGCTTAAAACTTTCATTTATTTATTTATTTCATACTAGCAAACTTCATCATTATAAAAACTATGAAGATTCGAATTTGTCTGTTTTGAACAAATATCAATGAAGATATTTATAATGGAAAGTTAGTATTCTATAGTCCATAGTACAAAATAAATTAATGTTAACTATGTTAATGGAAATTTTAGTAAAGTGAATTTGAAAGAACTTTTACAACAGGTTTTTATCCAAAGCACTTCTCTGTTTAGACAAGTAACACAAGTATTTTTGCTAAAACATGTTGATTAGAACAGTGTATGCAAGCTACAAGATGTATAAACAAGGTGATTTGGGCTGGTAGATAGGCTTAGCACTAAATATAATTGAAACACACAAGACGTTTTTTTTTTTTTTTTTTACAATACTCTTTCAAATTTTTTTAATGCATCAAGGAAAAAATATCAGTTTTTTGCTAACATGTTTTAACATTGTTCTATCCCTTTCCATTAGCTCCTGGCAAGAAATAAAATTTAACCACAATTTAATAACACTGAAATATTTTTTTCCTTTTGTAATAAAATATAGTTGTTAGTCTTTGAGCTCTGAAGCCAGACTGCCTTGGTTCAAGTCTTGGCATTACTACTGCAACTGTCTTTGTGATTGTAGATACCCAAGTTTTTTAACCTCTCTGTTTTTATTTTTTTTTTTTTCCTTTCTTATTCAAGTTTCTTTCCTTCATGAGTAAGAGAGACAGAGAAAGAGAGAGAGATAGACAAACATCCCTGACAGGATCTTGATGCCCTGATTCATCCCTTTTTCCGGCAGCCAAAACAGTCTTCCCCTCATCCTCTCAGCCAGTCAGGGTTGCAGGCATATATTGGGGTGCCTGTCATGTTCAGATTGAGCTGGGATTTTAACCTGAGCCTCTTGCATGGCTTCAGCATCATGCATCAGTGCCCTTTCACCTGTATCACCAGTGTCAGACTTCTTCATATCCATTCTTACAGATTTTTCTTTTTCGTATTGAGACTAACCAGTTGACAAAGTCATTGGCACCTACAGGGATCTGTATATGGTCCCAGGGCTACTTCTGCTGATTTTCCCTTTCCACAGTCTTTCTACTCCTTCTCTGACTATAGGTGCAATGCACCTACCATTTATTTTTACATACCTCCACATACCAAATAACCTAGTCAAAAACCAAGAAGGGCTTTTCCCTCTTTCTTCAGGTCATTACAGGGTACAGCCGACATAGTCATAGACACAAGGTGAGGGGTGGTGTGAAGCAGTTGGGTAGACGATATGGAGATTTGGATGCACTGCCTGTTTATCTGCATACCTGTACCCTATCACGTACAGGTACACAGATCCAACCCTGATGTCTTATTTCCAAATTAAAATGGACTACTACTGGCTTTATCTGACTTTTGAATTGAAGTCAGGTCTTGATGGTTATTTATGTTCAATTTTTGTCCCATAGATAGCTTTTTCAATGGCACCAGGAGCAGTCTATTAATAAATCTATTCTTTTCTAGTACAGATGATATGGACTTGCACCCAAGCTCCAATTGATTGCATTGTAATTGTCTCATTGGTCTCATATAAATAACACACATGCATCATCTCACCACTGAAACAGTCTCCCCAACTCATCTGGATACTGAGATCCAGCTGAGTGCTGTGTGCCCTGTAGCCAGGACCTGCTGCAAAGCCCTTTCTTCTTCCACTCCCTGCTCTAGCCTAACAGCTTTCTGAGTCTCCCGTTACGTGAGTCAAGAAATATTTCTAAATATAGACTATGTTGCCCTTGCAAGCTTGAGATGCTCTCCTGACCTTCTGCTTCCAAAAGGCAAAAGAATCAATTTAATTTGTACCGTTCATACTGTGTATGTCCATATTAATTTGTATTGCCAATCACTTCATCATTTTCCCTCTTCGGTGAATCAGTGTAATTCAAGACTAACCAGCTAACCCACTGTACTTGCATTGCTGAGATGTCACCTTCTACCCACCTACCCACACTGTTCAAATGACTCGGTCATCACACCAGCAAGAGTTCTCTCTGCCACTAGAGCATTTCGCAAAGCCATTGCCAGTGACATATTAAGAAATCAAATTGCTGCTTTCCACCAGGGACTATTTCTGTTCCACAGGACTGGATTCTCCTTGCCAGCTAGGCAGCAAGTCAGCCAGTTCCAAAGTCCATTATGTTTTGTTTCTTTTCTTGAACCACTCTTTTTTTTTTTTTTTTTTAACAAGTCTCTCTTTTTTATTTTCCTCATTTTTTTCAAAAGGGAGTTAAGTGCTTGCCAGAAAGAGACACAGACAAAGAGAGAGAAGGAGAGACAGGCAAAGTGAGAAATCACTCTCCTGGTGCAGGGATGAGGGGGTATGTCCATGCTGCAATCCCTTCTCCTCCATTCTGCTCTCTAATTTTGGGTATGTTTGCACATGTGCCTGGTGTGATTCTCAAACCATGGTCAGCCACGTGGGATCCAGCACTTTAACTTCCACACTTCCATGTATCTGCTGGCCATGAGCCACTTTTATTTTTCTTTTTAAAATTTTTGCCATAGGATGTGTGTGCTAACTAAAGAGTCAAAGAGGAAAAATGAGAAAGTGAGAAATCAGCCCCAAAGGGGGATGGTTACACCATAATCCCTTCTCCTTCATTCTCCTCCCGGGATTTTGGGCACACACATACACACACAGCATGATTTTCAAGCTGCATGTTCAGAACTCAAACCACAGAGCTGGCCATGTAGGATCCAGCTCCCTTAATCTTCATGCCACCTGTTGGGTTCTGAATCACTCTAAATACAAACTTTGTCATCAGCTGAGAAGATATCAAGGTAGGGTTAGATGAAAAACAGAAGTATTGTGGTCAATGTCTGTGAAAGGTAAAGAAAGAGGGCTTTAATCTTTCCCTTTGCTCTAGAAAGACCCTTCACAACCCGATGCAGGCCTGACACCTATGAAAGGAAAGAGGGAAAGGAGGAGGATGACAGAGAAAGAGCTCATATTGTAGAACTGCTGTGAGAAAGATGAGAGCGAGATCCTCAGGAACAGTTTCTCTTTTAAGGAGTGCCACAATAGGCAGAAATGATTCATCTTTAGGCCCCAGATATGTCAGCCATTGCACTGCAACAACACCGAAGCGTAGCCTCAGCTTAGGCCTCCTGAAGAATCTGAAGTTGTGCCAGCTCAGGGCTGTGAGTCTCTGAGAAACAGTAGGCGAAGAAGTCTGTGACGCACACCCAGGACCAGATACTACGACGGAGCTTTACAAAATCTCAAAAATTTCATATTGTAATCATATGTGGCATCGTCAGAAAAGTCAGGACACATTTTTGCATAGAAAAGTATGTCATAACTTTTCTACTACCTAAGATTATGTTCCCTGTATAAGTTATTTTAATAGAAGTAAGTTCAAAAAGACAAAGAGCTGTGACATTAAAATTTGGTAAGAGAAGAGCAAAAAATAAAGGAGAAAAACAAAAAGTTATCTATAGTTTTAGATTTATTTAATTTTATTATTATCATTACTTTTTAAAATGTGCTATAAGGCACTTATGCTCATCAGCGAGAGACAGAGAAGGAGAGAAGGGGAAAGTGAGAAAGCAAGCTGTCAGGTCTGGGACTTGAATTTCTGTAGGCCATGTGGGAGTCAGTGCCTTAACCACCATGCCACCTGCTGGCCCCTAGTTACACATTTTAAGTTGAATGAAATAACAGGCATAGCCTAACTATGTAATTTTTCAAAGGGAAACATGAAAAATGTAAAAATTTAAACTATACTGCTGATATTTATTTGTTATTCATATTTCAAAAGGATTTGATATAGAAGATAGCTAATTATTTTTCAGAGTTGGAAATAGATGCATAAAATATACATCATTTGTAGTTCTACAGAGTCATTTCAAACCCTTGTATGCATGTCTATTTTATGTTCTGTGTTTCGAGAATTATGCCAGAAAAAAATACACAAAACGATGCTACTTTTCTTAATAGTGGAAGAATGCAGCTAGCTGTGAAAACTAATGATACGTAAAGAACATATTGAACAGAAATAACAAAATAACTGTAAAAGTAAAGAAGAGATTGAGACGGCTTGATATGAAATTTCTGGAAGCAAATCTCGGATTTATATACTATTAGGTCCAAAGGAATTTTCCCACAATAAACTATTGGGTCATTAGAAAACTCATGACATATTTTTCTATGCAAAAATATGTAATGACTCTCCCCATGACCCAAAAGAATATGCACAACCTACTGAGTGTGTATGACAGAGTAATGGGAAGGAGAATTCAAAATATATTATGGCCTCCTCTTGCAGTATTGACAGCACAGCTTTCATTGAACTATCCCGCTCATGGTTAATAATCATAAACACTGAATAAATGTAATAAAAAAACTCTTTGACTGCACTGGAGAGCAATGAAAGCAGTCAGAAATTGGAGCAGACTTCACACCATAAACTCCTGGTATAGGTTTCATCATAATTGTCATTTCAGAGAGTGTCTTTTTTTTTTCCTTTTTTTGGAGAGGTTTTTGGTATAGGGCGCATGTGCTTGCCAGAAAGACAGAGAGAGACAGAGAGGTAGCAAGCTAGAAATCACTCCCCAGGGGGTTATCCATACCACAATCCCTTCTCCTCCATTCTCCTCTCTGGATCTTGGGCACACATGCACACATGCCTAGTGTGAGTTTAAGCCACCGGGTCTGGGACTCGAACTGCCGTCAACTACATGGGAGTCCAGCGACATAGCCATTACGCTAACTGCTGGTCCCAGAGAGTGTCTTTTTATAGGTGAAGTGGCAGCAGTGATCATGGCAGTGAGATCTCTGACTATGATGGCCAGATAGAATGGTCAGTATGGTAAGCTTTCTATGAGAGCGTGTCTGTTGAAGCCCAGGCTATAAAGTACAACAAGCATCCTAGCTGGCCATAGTGAAGAGGACAAAACCTATAGTACTCACCACTGTAAATTTCTGAAGCCTGAATAGCTTCATTATCAGATTTCCTCCTTTCCTCCATCATGGATAATGACACATTTCACTCAATTCAGAGTGATAAGGTGGAATCCCAACTACAGCAGCAACTGCAGTGACGTCATAGAGTTAGGAGCAGTAATGCCATTTTGAGGTAGTATCTTGGTAGACTAATCAGTCTGATCTGTATGATCCTAACATAACACCAGTAAAATTGAACCATAAACTGATAAGGCTTATGGACAATGAAATTGCATTGTGGATTCTCAAAATTTTTAGGAAGAGCGCCAGCAGGTAGCATAGGGATTAAGGCTCTGGACTCCCATGTGGTCAACCACAATTCAAGTCTCTGTGGTTTGAAACTCACACTGGGTACATGCACCTGTGTGCCTGAAATCCCGAGAGGAGAACGGAGGAGAAAAGATTTTGGCATGGTCATCCCTCTGGGTGGTGTTTCCTCCTTTTTGGTCTCTTTCTCTTTGTCTCTCTGGCAAGCACATATGCCCTATAGAAAGTTTCTCTTTAAAAAAATATTAAGAAAGAAGTTTGTTGTAATATACTATACTTCCTGGAGACGTGCAGTAGATGGTTTATAGCATTATAATTAGGAGATAAAGGTGATTATGACCAGCTTACTCACAAGCAAGTGAGACCTATGACAAGGCTCATTATAGTATATATTATTTGCTGAGGCTCATCATTTTTCAATTCATTTTGTGAAAACTCAAATATCTAAGGGGAATTCCCAAGTAATATTACTGTGGATATTAACATTGACATAAAACCACTCCATTGAGTTTTGTTGGTCAACAACAGAGAAAAATGACATTTAAGAGCAACATTACTCTTCCATGCTCTACAGGTCTTAAGAAAGCTGGAGAAGCACTTTTTGTCTATGTTAACATATTTATTCTGGAGAAAAGAGATTACTTAGAGCAGGTTACATAGTGCAGTAGTTACCTATTGTGCATTCGGGATGGAATCTCACATGGCTGATTACAACTTGAATCCTGGCCTTGGTGGTTTGAAAAACTGTGTGTATGCTCAAAATCTCGATGGGAAGGAAGAATGGTGGAAAAAGGATGACCAATGTCCCCTTTGGGGATGCTTTCTCTTTCTCTCTTTGGTGAATGCATGTGCTTTCTGCTAGCAATAAATAAATTCATTAAATATTTACAAAATAAAGAGGTGTTATATAATGGTACCACAGGGGTGAAACTTAAAAATACATCTTAGAATATCAAAGTATGGCACCAGAAAAATCTAGAAGTGGGAATCAGAGTCACCGTAGAAAAGGTTCTAGGATGATGTGATGGTCAGAAACGTGTCTGATCGCCAGCTGATAGAAAGTCTTAAATCTAGAAAAGTACATAACTACTACTAGGTGAATTGTAAGGACAACAGCTATGAGCAGAATGCTGATTTTAAAATGTGCTCTGTGGCACAGTGTTAACGCGAGTGTCCGGCAAGGCTGAAAGCTGCATGGTCAACTTCAGGTTTAGCTCCCTGGGTGCGTTTGAAAACAGGCTGCCTACATGGATGGCCGCCCAGGATCCTGAGGGGGGATGGGAAAAGAGGATCATGGCATGACAAGACCCTGTGGAGGGTGCTTCTCTCTCTCTTTCTTTCTACCTCATGCATGTGCTTTCTATCATTAAAAAAAATAAAATGAAGGTCAACTTTTCAAATAAGAACTTGATAAAAAGAAAGGAAGAAAAAAAAGGAAAAAATAAAGCAGGGCTAGAGGTGAATGAGGACTTAAAGAGGAAAAAGAATTTAAAAATTAAACAAAAATAGATCATACCAAAAAAGCTAAGTATCAGTGTTTGAGATGATTAAAGATATGAATACAGCAGGACCTGAGTAAAATTCCAAAGATAAGCAGAATTCCAGGTCTCATAATAACAACCCAGCAACTAAGGGCAGGTATTGTTCTATGTTAGTTTCATAGTTTCCCTACAACTTAAAATAGAAATACAACTTTCTATTTATTGAAGATGTGATATATATGAGTCTATTAATAATGTAAATATTTGAGAGTGCTAGCAAATAAATAAATAAATAAATAAATATATATATATATATATATACACACACACACACACACACACACACACACACACACACAGATAGATAGATAGATAGATAGATATCCCCCCATGCCCCCAGAGAGATTTTTGCTATAGGGTGCATGCACTTGCCAGAGAGAAAGGAGAAAGAGAGAGAGAGTGAAAAATCCCTCCCAACCACAGAGAAGATAGCCACACCACAATCCTTCCTCTTCCATTCTCCTCTCAGGATTTTGGGCACACATGCATATGTGCCTGGCCTGAGTTTCAAAACGCCAGGTCCGAGACTTGAACCACAGTTGGCCACGTGGAAGTCCAGCACCTTAACCATTATGCCACCTGCTGTCCCAGTGTCAGAAATATTAGCAGTAATTCTTTTAATTCTAAAGACCAAATATAGACATTAAAATAAAATTATAAATGCAAAGAAAAAGAAAATTCATGATCAAAATTCTCTAATTTCTAAACATTACGTACATCTTGTCCCTTGATTGTCAAAAAATATCTGGTATTATTCATTAGCATAGATCTAAAGTTTACATAACTGATCGTTACTTTAACGAATAGTATTTATGCTGCTAGTAACTGTTTTTTTTTTGTTTTGTTTTGTTTTTAAGTTTTTGGTTTTTTTTTAAGTTTTTGCCATAGGACATGTATGCTTGCTGGAGATAGACAGAGAGAGGGAAAGTGAGAAATCATCTCTCCTGCCCCCCGTGTGGATGGCCACGCCGCAATCCCTTTTCCTTCAGTCTCCTCTTCGGAATTTGGGCATACACACACATGTTCCCAATGTGATTTTGAAGCTATTGGGTCTGGTACTTGAACCGCTGTTAGCCATGTAGAAGTCCAGCATCATAACCACTACACCACCTACTGGCCCCGGTAACTAATTTATTAATGTGAGAAAGATAACAATAATAAATACAACCGAATAAAAATACAGAAAAAAATAAGAATGAGTTAAAAATGGTCAAAAATAGCAACCCAGCCAGTGGTACAGGGAGAGGGCCCTGCTGAATAATGGCTGAGGCTGTGGCGGGAGGGCAGGTTCAGGTTCTGGCCCAACCTGAACAGGTCTGTGTTCCTGGCTGACTGAGAAGCTGGGGCAAGAAAAATATGACATGAAACTCTGTTGAAAATAGCTCTCTCTCTTTATTTTACCTTTTCTTCTCCTCCCATCATTAAGAAGAAGAAAAAAAAAAACTTTGTAATTAAAACAATGCTTTTAAAACAGAAAAAAAAACCAACAAAATGATCATATGAGCAGAATATTATTTTCAAACAGTGTTCCATATTCAACTGTATGTGATGGAGAAATCTGAAGATTATGTTTCTAGGAGACCAATGATTTCATTCATTTTTATGATGGAGAAACCAGATTGCTCCAAGGGAAAAAAAAAAAAGACTAGCACATTCATTCAAAAAGATACATTTATAGTCGTAATTGTTCACTGATATTTTATCATTTTGTTGAGGCATCCACTCCCTCTTGAGCTCATATTCCTAATTTGAAAATGCCATTCAATTGCTTCATCAGTAAGAACACTGCAATATATTTAAATGCAAAACCAACATAGCTTTTATAATTTGTCTGTCAAAAGAAAACATGTTGTCTTAAGTTATCTAACTATTTGTTTCTCTAACTTTTCTGGATAGGATTAAACTTTGAATGAATGCAAATCAATCTTTCTATGATAGGATTAAAAAATCTAATCCAGTGTGTCAACATGGCTGAAATTTTTACCAAGAGTTGCAAAATTTTTAAAAATAAAATTGTGCCTGCCAGACAGTTTCATATTCGGGAACACAACTTTGCCTCACATAACCTGGCATGTGAACTAGTTTCCACATTCCCAGAAACCTAATGGCAATTCCACATTGCTTTCTCTCTGGGGATTCCCAGCATTTGTATCAAATGCAACCTCTGAGTTCATTTAAAAATCTTTCCCTACCTTGAACGTTATTTATATTCCTGATAACATGTTATTTTTTATTAACTTGGTAGTTTTCAGGGAAAATATTTTTTATGCTATTGTTTTGCTAATTATGAAAATCTCTGATCTGAACTTCTCTAAGTGAATTTGTTGTGAGAAGATTTGTAGAAACATTTCAAAGAGAATTAACTAACAGGGAACATTTGGTCTCAATTAAAAATCTCACGTCATTCAGTGGCATGGTGGTTGGGGCAGCTGTATCCCACATGGTGGACTACCCAGTTTGAGTCCTAGGTGGGTGGATCGAAAAACATGCTGGGTGCATGTGTGCACATGCCCCAAATCCCAAGAGGAGAACAGAGAAGGGACTGCAGAATGACCATCTTCCATGGGGTGTGTCTCACTTTCCCTCCAACTTTCTCTCTCTCTCCAGTGAGTGCATGTGTCCTATAATAAAAAGTTAAAAAAAAATTAAAAGTCTTTCCACCTCACATCATATTCTGATTTTAGTCGACCTTTTCTGATATTTTTATATAGGAAGTATATAAAGTTGAGATAAATAAACACTGACACTTTAATTATTTAGCGATTAAAGACTGCATTGTTTTTGATTAAATGTGAAATAGGATATAAATGTAAGTATTTAAAATTTTATTTAAATTTGGTTTACATAAGTAAAGAACAGTGGTTTGATCCAAACATTTGTCTGCATTGGCAAGACACTGGTAAACTGCAATACAAATTTTTTTATTTCCCATATATTCAAACATAGAGTATACCATTAATATCAGTAATTATATCTAATCAAATTCTAAATGTAGCAACCATAACTAGGCTTAGTAGCAACATATTTTTAATAAATGTTTTTCAATGATGATGATAGCAAATGAATTAACCTTATTTATATTTTAGCAAATTCAAAACATTTAGGTAAAATTCGTTAGGGTAGATAGAATTCTCAGTAAAGTGTATTATAGATTCTAAGATACCCTTTCATATGGGACAAATGAATCTTTTTATTTTCTTCTGGAAATGTGTTATATGTAGGAAAAAATGAGATAAAAGAAAAAAATGTACATTTTTCTAATTGCCACTTACTATTAAGTAAACAGAAAATGACTAACCACAAAGGGAAGAATCTCTCTACCTGACCCCATTGCCAAAACAGAACTTTATATATTTAAGGAAAAATGTATAGAAAATGCATGATGTAAAGTCTTGTGGAAATTGAATGAACACTTTTTTTTTTTTACACTTTTTTTTTTTTTTTAAATTATTTATTTAACTTTATTTATTCATTCATTTACTTTTTTTTTTTAAATTTGACTAGAGAGATACACAGAGAAAGTGAGAGAGAAGGTGAGAGAGCAAGCCACCAGGTCCAGGACTCGAACCGTGGTAAGCTGTGGGAGACCCAGAACCACCACACCACCTGCTGGTCCCACACTTTTTTTTTTTTACTCTTCTAGAGAATTTACATTACAGTAGACTGCAGTGGCTTATTTATGCAGTCATTTTATTTGTTTGCTTGTGTATTTCTTATCATTCTGCTCTTGTACCAGAGGAGGTTGTTGCCAATGTTCATATAATCTTTTCTGAAGTATCAAAATCAATATTAATAAGCCTAGTGTTAAATTGTCTCAATTCAATCGCATTATCTGAACTGTTGCAATGGGAATCAACATAAAGTATATTTTAACTTATTTTCTGAGGTATACTGTTGATAGGTTTTGTGAGCAATTTATAAGTAATATTTCCCCAGACCAAAAATGTGGCTTTTAATAATAGTTAAGTACACTAATATGAGGTTTTATAGTGTAAACATGGTTCACTTAATTTCTGATAGCAACAGAGAAGATGTATCAAGTGATGCTAGTAGAAAATGCAGTAGTTGAAATCAGTCCAAAGGGTTTAAAGGAGAGTTTCGATTTATTTACTTTGTATTATCAGAGGGCACATATGCTTGCCAGAGAGAGAGAGACAGAGAGACAGAGAGACAGAGAGCAAGCTTCCAATGGGGCATAGTCACATTGCAATTCCCTTTTTTCTTTCATTTCGTCTTTCCATCAGGATCCTGAGCACACATGTACATAAGTCCAGAGTGTTTTTTTTTGTGTTTTTTTTTTTTTTCAACTTACTAGGACCGAAATTCAAACCATCGTCAGCCAAGTGGGATGTAGCTCCCTATGTGTAGCATTTAACCACTGTGCTGCAGGGCTGGCCTTACCGTTTCAATTTAACCAGGGGAATGACCTCAGAGTGTTTCCCTTGTCTATGTGCTACTTAGATCTTCTTTTACAGGGAGACAGTAACTGATTAGATAAGCAATCTGGAGTATTTTCTATATGTAAAAATTTCTCTGCTCAGTCTATACAAAACAAAGGAGTAGGTGGTTTGATGAAGGGTAAGGACTCCAGTAAAGTGGAACATTAAAAAAGTCAAATGCACGGGACCAGCAGTTAGCGTAATGGCTATGTTGCTGAACTCCCACGTAGTTGACCGCGGTTCGAGTCCCAGACCCGGCGGCTTAAACTCACGCCGGGCGCGTGTGCGTGCGTGCCCAAGATCCCGAGAGGAGAATGGAGGAGAAGGGATTGCGGTGTGGCCATCCCACCTGGGGGGTGATTTCTCGCTTTCTATCTCTCTGTCTCTCTCTGTCTGTGTGGCGAGCGCACGTGCCCTATAGCAAAAACCTCTCCAAAAAAGGAAAAAAAAAAAAAAAAAACGTCAAATGCTTATTTTCTCAGTAGGAAAAGCTGAAAGAAAGAGACATTTTCTGCCACATGCATTCACGAGGAGCTCTTTTACATGCCTAAATTTTCTAAACTCCTGCTGCCTGTGCTATGGTGAGAGTATAAACTTTTCCAGCTCATGTATACTTCACTAAAGCTAGTAGAACCAGAAAATACATATTCCCATGACAAATTCACAACTGACTGGTGAAGCAAAAGTTAACTGCTACATGGATTACCTCAACTATTTCATCTTATGAAATTTTCATGTAATTTAGAGAAAGCAGATCTACTTCTGGCTTGCTGAATTTCATGAAATTTCATAGTATATTATCTGATATTTACATAATAGACATTGGCATTTTTCACACCTGGCTCATGATAGACACTTTTTTTTTTTTTTCAATTTTGCCAGAGGGTATGTGCACTGGCCAGAGAGATACGGTGAGTGAGAAAGCACTCCCAATAGGTGATTTTCACAATCTCTTCTCCTCCATCTTTCCTTCCTTCCAGGATTCTGGACATGTAAGAAAGAGCTAAAATAATAGGATGAAGGCATGTGACTGCTAATGCTCTTAATACTCTTTAATGATCTTTTTGCTTGTTGAAACCGTGTTAAAATTATAGGGAACCAGCAGTTAGTGTAATGGCTATGTTGCTGGACTCCCACGTAGTCGACCGCGGTTCGAGTCCTAGACCTGGTGGCTTAAAACTCACGCCGGGCGCATGTGTGTGCGTGCCCAAGATCCTGAGAGGAGAATGGAGGAGAAGGGATTGCGGCGTGACCATCCCCCCTGGGGGGTGATTTCTCACTTTCTGTCTCTATGTCTCTCTCTGTCTGTCTGGTGAGCACACGTGCCCTATAGCGAAAACTTCTCCAAAAAAAAAAAAAAAAAAAAAAAAAACAAACAAAAAAGAAACTATGTTAAAAGTATAAAGTTTTAAAAAAGAATGTCTATGCTTCAATATTGGATGTTATTATGTTATTAAACAATATTAACTTATCCCTAAGAGTTTCCCTTACAGAAACATTCTTAGTTTTAACCAAAAAAAAAAAAAAAAAAAAAAAAAAAAAAAAAAAAAAAAAAAAAAAAGAACTAAGAGCTCTTAAGAAACTTCTGGCCTGCTTTTTAAAATTTTTAATATTTTTTACATTTAATCATTGTACACCTTAACAGCATACAATATGGTTTTTCAAAACATGTCATTGCATGCAAATAAGTCAAAGATATTGCCATATGCATCATTCTCACCATCCCTGTTGTTCTATCTTCTAGTCTTTCAATTCCTGTCATAAAATGCAGACATTCAGTACATGTTGGCAGACATTCAGTACATGTTGAGAGAAGACATATGATGTCTGTCTTTCATAATCTGATTTTCTTTGCTTGACATTAAATCCTCTATATTCATCCACTTTGTATAGAATGTCAAAATCTCATTACGTTTTAGAGCAGAGTAGTATTCCATAGTGTATCTGTGCCACATTTTTCAATCTAGTTCTACATCTTGGGCATTTCGTTTGATTCCATGTCTTAGCAATTGTGGATAATGCTAAAAAAAACATGAATGTGCAAGTTTCTTTCTAAGTATTTTCCTATCCTTTAGGTAAGTACCCAGAAGTAGTATTACTGAGTTGTATGCTAATTCTATTTGTAGGTTTTGGAAGAACTGCCATGTTGTTTTTCATAGCGTTGGTACAATTTACATTCTTATCAACAAAGTGTGATGGTTCCCTTTCCACCACAACCTCACCAGCACTTGTCTTTATTTATTTTGTGAACAATTCTACCCAAATGAATTTACAAATTCAATGCTATTCCAAAAAAATTACCAGAGACATTCTTCACAGAAATAGAAAAAAAAAATCATAAAATTTGTCTGGAATCATAAAAGGCCCCATATTGCCAAGGCAATACTGTGCAAAAATAATAAAGTAGGAGGCATTTCACTACCTGACCTCAAAATATATTACAAGGCTTTTATAATCAAAATAGCATGGTACTAGCCCCCCCCCCCCCCAAAAAAAACAACAACAACAAAAAAAACAAAAACAAACAAACAAAAAAAAACAGGTATTCAGACCAATGGAACAGAATAGAAAAGTCAGAAATAACCCTCCAAACTTACAGCCAACTGATATTTGACAAAGGACATAAAAACAATTCAGTGGGGGAAAGAAAGCATCTTCAGTAAATGGTGCTGGAAAAACTGGATATCCACCTGCAGAAAAATGAAACTAGATCCCTCTAACATTAACAAAAATTGATCAAAGATCTAAATATGAATCCTCAACTATAAAACTACTGGTGAAAAACACAGGGGAAGCACTTGGAGGCATTGGAGTAGACAAAGATTTTTTAAAATAACACCCCTAAAGTACAGGCAGTAACCCCAAATATAGGCAAGTGGGACTATATCAGGCAAAAAGCTCTGTACAGCAAAGGAAAAATAATTGGAATGAAGAACTAAGCCTCAGTATGGGAGAAAATATTTGCAAACTATGCTTCATATAAAGGACTGATAGCCAGAATATATAAGGAACTCAAGCAGCTTACCCACAAGAAAACAATCTAATTTTAAAAATGGGCAAATGAGTTGAACAGACAACTTTCTAAGCAAGACATATGAATGGCCAAAAGGCTTATGAAAAAATACTCAATATTTCTTATCATAAGGAAAGGCAGCTTGTTTTTAAAGAGTCCATATACACCTGTATTTTCTAACTGGGCATATTCCTCCCATGTTTTATATAATTGCAAACCACTTCGATGATATTGGTAATAAAGCCAGCATCTTAATTCAGATCACAAAACTCTAGATTTGAAAGTAACACTGAAATTAAATAGTGAATCTCCCAATGTAGACGGGAAAACTAAAGCCCAGAGAAATCAGAGACATAATTGAAACTATTTTCAGTTAATTATTCAAAGAATGTGGCAACCGAGAAAGGATCATAATCTAGAGGCTACAGAATCAGACTTAGCTGGTTTTACACTCTCTCGACCCTTTTACTAGTGAAGTAATATCTGGCAAATGCTTCAAACCCTCTTAGATTCAATTTTCACATTTTAGAAATAGGAGGTGAGAATTTATTGGGTTTAAATAGATAATGTGAGCCAGTCACATACTCTAGTGGTTAAGGGAGCTAATCCCACATGGCCAACTGTGGTATGAATCACTGTTGGCCCCCAGTAGCTTGAAAGACAAGCCATGTAAGTGTGTGCTCAAAAATCCCAACAGGATGGAGAAAAGAAGAAGGGATCAGAGTGTGACCATGCCTCCCTGAGGGGGGGTTTTCTCCCTCTGTCTTTCTCTGTCTCTCTCTGGTGAGTACATGTGCCCTCTGACAATAAAAAAGAGATAATTTACATAAAATGTATCTCTGGCATAATGCTTAATAAGTTAGAGCATTAGGGTTAAGAGTATACTCTATATTCTGCCTATAACATGTGAGGGTGTGTAATTTAATCAGGATGGCCCCGTAGTTTGGCAAAGTAGGCACACTTCAGAATAAATGAAGGCTCTATAACCAGTAATGCTGGGAACACACATCAAATCAAGGCTGTTCCAGGCAAACTGGAATGTGGGATCTTTTTGCAATGATTTAGTTAGATTAACCCCTTATCTGTGCAGGAGAATACCGGGTGGGCAAGAGGAAGTATATCTAAATGATATGTGCAGCACACACAGGACCTGGAAACATATTCCTGTAGAGGAGAAAGCTCCTGAAAGGGAGATATTTCAGGCATTTGGAAGTGGGAACAAAGGCTACAAAGACAGCAGAGTTCACTGATTACTGTCAAGTTCTTGATGGCCTTCAGAGGGATAATGAGAAGCTAAGGACTAACAATTAGAGGTTAGAGGTAAGAGTCAGAATGAATTTTTGGTAGCTTAAAAGGAGGCTTTTATCTCTTGAAGTGGAAAGAGTACACACACATCTGAGCAGCAAACTGATGTTTGGAGAGGTCTAGAAACCCTTAATGCACATCTAAAGATCTCAGTGCTAAAACCAGAATCCTGAATAGAACGTGAGACCCTACAATAGAAAAGGAAATATCTGCTGTCTCTGCATACCCTTCTGAACCCTCAGAGCTTACAGAGATGATCAGTGCCTACCTATAAGAACTGGCCTGTCACCTATGCTACTGGCACTGACAGTTTCTTTCTCCTAAAGAGCTGTCCTTAGTTCCTTCCCTATATGCTAGATCAGTCACTTGGAATCTGAATAAGGGTATCAAATATAAGAAGGGCAAGGAAGACTTTATTCACATTCGGATGCTGTCTGGGGTCACAGAATTCAATACTCTGTCAAAGACCCTGAAATATGGAGTAAATTTACTTTGTGGTAGCTTTTAGAAGCCTGGAAAAAGCAACAGCCATTGCTGAGTGGTATAAAAATGATTGAGTTTCCCTGGAGAGTAGAGCAAGGAATAGAGTCTGAGGGAAGTGGACATGCTGTAATGGATAGATCAGGTCAAGAAACTATGACAAGATCAGGTTGAGCATGAGGACCCTGAAAGCACATCAGAAATGAGCTGTTAAGAGGAGCACCAGTATCACCTTTAAGTTCCTTTCCTCTGTAGACAGGGAATAAGAGAAGGAGAGATATTTGGTCACAGGATCAAGCTCTTCAATGTTCATTGAGATGATGGGGCTCTGAGGTGGCATTTCTTGATCACAAAATAGGCCATAAAACTGTAATTACTATAAGCATGGATTAAGAGGTAGACAAAAGGAATGCCCCACCAGAAACAATGGAAATGGTTCACAGAATATGTTCTGAGAAACAACATAGATTGACAGCCAGAGGGTGTTCTTAACACAAACAGAAAATGGTAGCAGATGAGCTAGAAACTGAAAGTGGTCCCTAAAATTATCTCAATTGTCATTCCCCCCAGGACCTAGTCTTAAGTCATTTTATTTTTCTTTTATAGGTTTTTTTTTTTTTTTTCCCCCATAGGGCACATGTACTTTCCTGAGAGAGACAGAGTGAGAGGGAAAATGGGAAATCACCCCCAGAGGGGATGGCCATGCTGCAATCCTTTCTCCACCATTTTCCTTCCCATGCACACACACTCACCTGGTATGATTTTCAAGCCATTGGGTCTGGTACTTGAACCATGGTCTGCCATGTGCGAGTCCAGCACCACATGGATGGTGCCACCATGCCACCTGATGCCCTTCAAGCCAATTTTTAAACTTGAAATTGAGTGAACTGGTTGCTATGCTCCTAAAATGAAATGACCTGTGACACTGCAGTGAACACACATGTTAATGATTCCTAAGTCTTTTCCCAAAGGAACCTATGATTTCTTACTCAGGTCTTCTGGGGAAGGAAGTCTTTGTACATTTTGAGGATTACTGGACACCAGCTCTGAGCTGACACTGATACCTGTAGAGTCAAAGTGTCATCATGGTCCTACTTTTAGGATAAGGTATATGAAGCCAGGCACGAAATGGGGTCCTGACAGAAATCCAGCTTTTACCTGTCTATTTAGTCCATACATTTTCTCAGTAGTCACTTCCCCATCTCTAGAATATTGTTGGAATTGAAATAATTGGCAGATGAAATAAACCTCACATTGGGTGCTTTGTCTTTCTGAGAGGTTTTTTTAAGAAAGCCAAGTGGAAACCCTCGAAAATGACTTTCAAAATATCAGGTCATTAGGAAAGTCATGATGTGTTTCTTCTGGATATCTATGCAATAATGTGTCATGACTTTCTCAAACAAACTAATAGTAACACAAAGTATTATAGTATTGCATCCTGGGGAGGAGAAAGTGCAAGGCAGATACTCTACCAAGAAAAGCCTGAAGAATAGAGGAATGATATTTGTTATCACATAATTAATTTAATTAGTTCCTCGAGAAACTCAATGGGTTATTTACAATGGCTGTAGACCACTGCAAACTCAACCAAGCAGTAGTTTCATCGCTGTTGCTGTAATAGGTGTGGCACTGTTTATTTCTGGAGCAGATTAAGGAGGCCTTAAGTATATGGAATACAGCTACGTTGACTAGCCAAGAAGATCAGGAACAGTTTGCATTTACCTCAGATGGATTACAATATGCATTGACAGTTTTGCATCAATGCTGTTTTAATTCTCCTACTCTTTGACATATAAGCTGAAGAGATATATCTGTACTGCCTGGAAATCTCACAGGATGTCTATTAAAACAATAACATCACATCCATTGGACAAGATGAATGAGAGGTGGCTGAATTTAAATCACTGGAGTTTTGGTGCATCAAACACATGGTCCGAAGGGTGGGAAAATAAGCAATATGCAGATTCAGTGACCTGCTTCTTCAGCCATGTTTTTAGTAGCTCTGGAGGCAACATATACAGACCTAGGAATATTGCTCTGGTCCTAAATACTGGGTGACGCAGAAGCCTGCATATCTGTGTGGGACCTGGAACACAAAGGGCTCTGCAGCAGGTCTGGACTGAGGGACAAACTATCCTGCCCTTGGGACCATATGATCCATCAACCCCTGGGACTGGAGGGGTCAATGTCTGACAAATATACAGGATGAGATATTTGTGATTCCCCTGTGAGAAAATCACAACAAAGTTCTCTGGGACTTCATCATCATCTTCAGCAGAGATTTGTGTGCTATATTTTTTTTTTTATCTTTTTTTTTTTAAATTTATTTATTTATTTTCCATCCAAAGTACACTATACATCATCTCAATCAAGCACATCAACAAACATGTTATTGTCAGTAAATGATCTTACATTTCTTGTCTTCTGTATGTTTTGCTTTTTTTCCCCCCATCCTTGATTCTCTACCTCTTACCCTCTGCCATCTCCCACTCTCCTCCCACAGTCTCTGGTATCTATGTTTGCTTTCTATACTGTTTTCTCCTCACATTTATTGTATCGCCAAAGACCCTAATCAATCCAAATACCCTCATAGCAAACACAGGTGATACCCACATTTCCATGAACACAAGTCTTACTTTACGCATCCTATAAAGTAGCACCTAGCTGTGGCTACATATCCTACTGCAGTCATTAGGTATATATATATATATTTTTTTTCTGTGCTATTTTATAAGTGGTTCATGGCACCTTGGCTTCTGTAGATACAGAGCATTTGATAACAGGCCACTAAGTGAGTATTCATATAGAACTGCTCCTATAATCTGGGTTATGTCATACCCTCCCAGTCATAAAGTTGAATGGGCTCAAATGGCAGTTAAACACAAAAGGGAAATTGTATGTCTGAGAATTACAGGAATGGTGGCCATGAATAAACTTGAGTGAACAGTCTAGACCCTGAGGTCACTCGTTACAGATGCCTCAGAACCTTTTCCTCAGTAGTCACCTATGACCATATTAGGGAAGGTAGGGGAGGGAGTTCATACCAGCAGCTAACAGAGCGAGGAAATACCCAGCTTCCAATTTATGGATAGGTCAGCTCGATAGGAAAGAAGGAACTATAAATACATGTTAGCTACATGATAGTCACATTTGGAGGTGATTTTGAAAGTGAGGGAAGTATCTTCCATTGAGCAGATGGTGAGTAGTATACCTGGTTATCTACACAGAAGGAAAATTGGCTGAAAATGAGAATATATGCAATGATCAATGGCTTCACTGTCTGGTCAAGGCCTGAAGGAAAAATTATTGGAAGATCTGAAAACTACATATTACATGTCATAAGGATCCAGTATCCAAAATTACATAACTTTCAATTTGCAAAGAAAATGACACCTTGTAAGCTGATTACATTTAGAAAGTCCAAAGGAATTTCCACTGGAAAATCCCAAAGTTTTCATTGTATATGTAAGTGTGAATATATGTATATATATTTTTAAGTATATTAAAATTTTCAGTTACATTTGATGGCCTTTTGTTGTGTGTGCATAGGAAGAAAAAAAATAATATGATCTCTTTTTTTCCTCAGGATGAAAACAAAAAGTAAGAGCCATAAACTACTAACTACATGCTTGAATTTCTTCAGGTGTGGAAAAGAAAAATGTTGGCATGCAAAGGCATATATTAAAGTTGTCAGAAAGTCATGACATATTTTTTTCTATGTTTTTCTATGCAAATATGTATCATAACTTTTCTGACAACCCAATAGATTGCCACCAAATTCAAACTCCTCACATATCATATTTCTTCTTGGAGCTGTATATCTTCTTCTAAGCAGCCAGCACAGAGTGAGATCCCAGTGACTCAAAGGATTAGGTTGTCTCAAGATGCTTAATATCATGGAGCCAGCAGGTGGCAAGGTAGTTAAGGACGCTGGGTTTCCACATGGTCCACTGTGGTTCAAGTCCTGGACCTGGCGGCTTGCTTTCTCACTTTCTCTCTTGCTCCTGTGCTGTCTCTTTCTTTCTCTTGCTCTGTCCCTCTCTGGTCAAAATTTTTAAAATAAAATTAAATAAAATAATTCTTAAAAAATATCTATCTTAAGAAAAGACATTAAATATCAGAGTTATTTAATCATCTATAAGTTTCACATATTTTACTTTAATTCTATGATTTCAGTTTTTTATTAGGAAAATTAGTTTTGGACTTCCAGAATGGACATAATTGTGATATTCTATATAACTCCTCATGTTTTCTATATAACAGACAGAATAAATCACATATTTTTCAAAAGATTTTGACCTTCATAGTGTGTATTTCTGTACAACTTGATTATGCCTCATTGTGACAGATTGAGAAAAGGAGATATTTTCTCAAATGGTAGTTACTTGCTGTTAGATCCCTAATATAAAGATACCTAATATGAAATATCTGAGCTTTCTTGTATGCCTTGGGTACAGTCATTCTTTTAAGTACTGATGCTTTAAGATTATGTAACACTCTGTGTCCAGTGAACCCATTATACATATGAAACTTCAGAGAGCAGTTTGTGTCTGTGTAGCCTTTTGTTTCCACGAGATATTTGATCATTGTTCCTCAATTTTAAGGAAAGAGATTGCCAGATCTGTAATTTCACTGGTCCTCTAATCATCGTTCTCCCTTCTAAACAAACTAACCAGTTCCTAATTAAACTTCCCAAAGTGTACATTCATAGTTTTGAGCACTGTTCTAACAAGGCCCATTCTTAACATGGCCTTCAAGAACCGATATGAAATAGCCTCAGTTCACTTTTTTATAGTCTCATGTTTCATTATCTAGTGAATGTTTTATGATAGACACATGGGAAGCACCAACTTGCCTGTTTTTCTAATGCCCATGAACCATGGGCAGCATCTTAGACTTCTGTGTTTCTTTTACAGTACCTGCTACAATATATAGAGTAAATGAGAGTATAAATGTCATAAATTTAACTAGAAATTATCTCTCCAACTGTATGAAAACAATTATCCACTTCTACAAAAATATAGGCAATCTGTTAGAATACAGATGTCTCTTAAGATAAGTCCTACTTCTTTCTAGAAACCTTGCCTTCTGATTAAAAAACACTTCAGGAGACTAGCAGTTAGCGTAATGGCTATGTCTCTGGACTCCCACGTAGTCGACCGCAGTTCATGTCCTGGACCTGGTGGCTTAAAACTCACGCCGGGCGCGTGTGCGTGCGTGCCCAAGATCCCGAGAGGAGAATGAAGGAGAAGAGATTGCGGCGTGTCCATCCCACCTTTGGGGTGATTTCTCACTTTCTGTCTCTCTCTTTCTCTCTGTCTGTCTGGCAAGTGCACATGCCCTATAGCAAAAAAAAACTTTCCAAAAAAAAAAAAAAGAAAGAAAAAAAAAAAAAAAAACACTTCAGTGGAAGACAGAGCCCTAACCCCTCAAGTGGGAATTATTTTGTGTTTTTTGGTTCTTTTTATTATGCCAGAGGGTACATGGATATGCACCAGAGTTAAAGAGAGAGAGAGAAAGAGAAAACTAAAAAGTACCTTCAAATCTGGCCTAGTCATAGAATCATTTTACGCTGCGTGCGTTCGCCAGATAGAGACAGAAAGCTCACCCCCCAGAGGGGATTCATCCTCCAATCTCTCCATCCGAGACGCGAACAGTGGGAATAGCTTTGCTGCATATGGTCTCCCTTCTCCTCCATTCTCCTCTCGGGATCTTGGGCACGCACTGAGTTGTAAGCATGAGACACGAACCGCAGTCGAAGTCCAGCGACTGCCATTACACTAACTGCTGGTTCCCCCATTCATATGCTCACACCTGGCATGTAAGCCACCTGGATTCAAACCCTATGCAGGATCCGGCTTCTCTGCATAGCATCTAACTGTTAAGCTATGGGGCGAGCCCTTATTTTGAATACACCTGTAATAATTAAGTGCAATTGAAATAGAATTTACCATTATGAGTTATTTTATGGATAGAATGACCTTTTGCAACCTGTCTAGAAAAAATAACTGTCAGCATTACTACTTCCATGGGGGAGCAGGGGGAACATTTAAATTCCACATGACTGAATTACAATAAAATTTTGGAACACAACTTTCATGTAGGATGAGTATTGTCTATGTTTTCAATAACACCTACTCAGAGGATTACATTTTAACTTAGAGATTAATCCTAGGTGATATTTTTGCCATGAGCAATATGAGCAGAGTCAACCAGGAGCCATGTTCTACACACTATTTGAGAAGCAAAGAGACTCAGGTTCTTTGTAGTATATTTTCAACTCTTCATTGAATCTCATTAGTGTAGATTGTGATTATGGTTCATGTTCTTTCCACAACAGTAATCTATCATATTATTCCTCAAATACTTATTCACTTATTTACTCATTTAACATTTTGTGAGTTCCTGCATGCCCAAAACTGGGAATGAAAGAAAGAATGACTATATTTTCTCTGTGGAAACAAACAGCAGTTCAACAAGATAAATTCAGTAGTAAAAAGGACAATTACTATAGAGCAATTATCACAAATATGTTGGTGAATGATTCTATATATGGATATGAAAAGATTTTTTGAAAAAAATATCATTATTATTTTTTTCTTAAGAGAGATTATTACTATAGAGTGTATGTGCTTGCCAGGAAGATAGAGAGAAACAGAGAAAAACAGAAAGCAAGAAATCATCCCCCAGATGGTATGACCATGTCACATTCTCCTCTCTTTTATTCTCCTCTTGGGATTTTGGGCACGCATATATAAATGCCCAGCGTCAGTTTTAAGCTGCTGGATCCAGGACTTGAACCATGGTTAACTGATGTGGGAGTCCAGTGACGTAACCATTACTCCATCAACTGGTCCCAAGAATTATTTATTTTATTTTATTTAATATTATTTTTAATGTGTTACAGCATCAGAGACAGACAGAGAGAAAGGTGGGAAAAATGAAAAAGCAAGCTGCCAGGTCCTGGACTCAAACCATGGTCAGCCATGCAGCCATGTGGGAGTCCAGTGCCCTAACCATCAAGCTACCTGCTGGCCCTGATATAAAAAACTTTTTTATCCACACTAGGCTACTTACGAGTTCTGCAAAGAAACAAAGTGTGTGTGTGCATGTGTATGGGAGTATGTGTGCGTGTGTAACTATTTCTAAAGAAGTATCACAAATAAAAAAATAGCAGTATAAAATATTTATTCTACAACAACATCAAACAAGTTTGAAATATAGGAGACAAGAGATTTAGATGCACGCCATACCAAAAAAAAAAAAAAGAAAAAAAAAGGGTTTTGTAAGCTAGCCAAAGAGTTTAGGTTTAACACTGAAAGCAGTTAGAAGCCAGATGGCATTGTAAACAAGAAAATCAAGCTAAAATTTGTTTTAGAGGAGTTCATTTGGTGACAATGGGAAGAATCAACTAGAAAGAGAGGGCAAGACTAGAGGCAAGAGCCTAAAAAATAATATTCAAGAGCACTGATCAGAGAAGGAATTAAACTGAAAAAGGAATAATGGATGGATTCGGTAAGTAGCAAGGAAAACTGATTGATAGGACTTGACCAGTTAGTGTGGAGTGTGGATGGAAATAAATCTATCGTGATTCTTGAGTTTCTGCTTAGGAATTAGAAAGAATCATCAAAGTGAGTATTTAAGTGCAGATACAGAGAAAATACAATTAATTGCATTCAGAACTAATGCACTTCAGATGTTTTGGAGAAGTTGAAATGAAGGTATTTAGTAAGTTACTGAATATGCACCAAGGTTCATAAATGTTAATATGAATGGTCTGGACCAGACAAAGAGATTCAGTAGCTGAATCAAAACATTTGGACCAAAATCATAAGAATGTTGTTAATGCTCCAAAAAAGAGGGAGGGGAGTTAAAAGGTGAGTTATCAGAGACATTGATATTTAAGAAAAAGACAAAGAGGTTCAAGTTTAAAACGAAACAAAAGCAGAATAATGAGAGGTAGGAAAAGAATCAGGAGGACACACTGTCATGCCTCTGTGGGTTCACGCTGTTTGGAAGAGTGTTAAACTCACCCAGTAGGTCAACCAAGATAAACGGAGAAGTTCCTGGTGAAGTTAGCACTCAGATAATTGTGTACTTGGGCCAGCAGTGTTTGGGCGGATGCTGGATTGCCATGACCTATCACTTGCGAATGGAAACGTGAAAACTACTATTTCAAGATGTGTGACTGAGATGGAAAAGAAAGATATATCAGGAGTCAAAAAAGGGCCATTTCATAGGACAGGAACTTGATTAAGTTACAGTATAGTGGGAAGAAACCGGAAAAGAGAGGGTCATATGAGTAGCTGAGAAAAGTAGAGATGAGATAGAATATATTTCATGAGCTTTATGAAGCACAAACAACTCAGTCTTCAACAACAAATGAAGGGGAAAGTATTAGTCGCATGGAGCTTTAAGAATGATGTGGTACACTGATTTATAAGAACTTTTTTTTCTTTTTAGATTTTTTACAAGGCATGTGGGCTCATTAGAGAGAGACAGAGGGAAAGAGAGAAATCTCCCTCTGGGGGAATGGCCATGTTGCAATCCCTGTGCCTCCATTCTCCTCTCAGGATTATTTTGGGCATGCACACACATGCACTTGGCATGATTTTTAAGCTGCAGTGTCTGGAACTTGAACTGTGGTCAGTCATGTGGGAATTCAGTGCCTTAACCACCATGCCACCTGCTGGCCTCCAGATTATATGAATTTTATTGATAAAAATTATTTGAAAAAGATTTCTAAGAACTGTGGAATTGGATGTTACTCAGAGGAGGGTTAGAAACAGTACTATAGATTCAACTAAGCTGGGCAATTATAAATTTATTTAAACCGTGTTTTTAAACATTTTTTTTCCTATGTCACTGAACGACTTCAGTCTAAGATTATAGATATTCAGGATTAGAATCAACCCTGTCTTTATGGATTGAATGTTGACTTTAGCAGATTAATGTTACAGATGTGTGATTAATATCACAAATATGTATGCATATATATATTTATAATGTACATATGCATATATTCTCTCACTTTCTCTCACACTTACATACACACTTACCTAATATTTCCAACTATTTAGTTAGCCAACTAATACTCTTTGTATGCATCTTTGATACTTGATAATACATGCCAAATAATTTGAAGATTATTTTCATATATATCATATTTGGTAACATATGTTTAATAAGCAGTGGAATTGGAGAAAAATAAGTCTTTGTAAATCCAGCCCAGAGCAATTGCAACTCTGCTACATTCTTTCTCACCCAGCTGCCTATTAAATTTATTTCTTGGGATCAGCAGGTATGGTTCATGAATGTTAACCAAAGAATACTTAAAAAAATAAGGACGCTCGATTAAGTCACAGATTTCGAAAAGACTCAGTATGAAACCTATCTCATGAAGAGGTTCATTATTCTTTTCACTTCTCTAATGTTTTGAAGAATATGCTGAAACCTTTCATGTGGCCTTTGACACTGTTATGAACCAAAATGTCTCATTTAAAGTAATTTCCCAGTGTTTGATCAATAAATTCACAAAAGATCTATAAAACTGTAACAGTATTGCTTACCTTAACAAGTTTCCCACATGTTCGTTCTTCAGTAAATCAGAATTTTTTCTTATGTGCTTATTATCTAAATTATCATTCCAAGCTTGTAGTAAATCTCTTGTTTTAGGCACTTCCTGCAGAGAAGGAAAAAGATGATCATACAATCACACACATAATAAGACTTTGCTGCAAATCATACCCATATGCAAAGAGATTGAATGATTTGGGGAAAAAATATTGAAATAAAAAGTCTAATTTTGTTGGAGAAGTTATCTGGGCCAATCTCGTTAATAAGAGTTAGTGAAAAGCCTAGGACTAAACTTTGCAGAACTAATACTTTGTACAAATTACTGGATTATCAGGGAAGTCATGATGCATTTTTGCATAGAAAAATACATCATAACCTTCCCAATGATTTAATATTTTAAGGAAATACAACCTAAAACTAGATTATTTCAAACATTTCTAAACATTGATTAAACAAAAACGTTACTATAATGTTGAATTTATTAAACCAAGAGCATTTTCTTGTTATAACAATCTACGTACATCTTAGAAATTTTCTAGAGCAATGCTTTGAAATCAGTCAGTGGTAAAGGGCCCTGTCTATCTGTCCCTTCCTTCTCTGCTTCCTTACCTCATTCCCTCTCTTCCTCAGTTCCTTAGTCCCTGTCTCTCTAAAATTCCCAACCCATTGTAAGCACATACTGTTATAAAACACTGTATGTTTGCTACCAATCCCAACTGACTTCTATTGAATCTTATTTGGCCCCCACCCTAAATTTCTCTCTTCCAAAAAACCTTGTCTCTGTAATGACCTTATCCTTACAATCAATACTGTCAAGAACTGTGAAAAGCCTGAGATTTTACCCTAATTGCAAGGCAATGAGTTGAGTTGACACAATTTCATGGATGAGAGGGAAGGCATGAAATTCCTGGGCCAAAGACAAAGGACTTGATTTCTCATGGCACAGTAAACAGCAGGGCAGCATATTTGCATCAACTTCCCTTCTTCCAAATAGTACAGGAACAAGTGTGCACATGGGTCCAGGTGGGTTGCATTACTAAGCGTAGAGAAACCAGTTATTTTATTGTACAAAGAAGAATGAGCACACCTGTCCTTTTCCTAGGGGAGACATTATCTTTATTATGCTAGCCCATCAGCATGCCTGTTCTTTGCTCTGGTGGTAGACCCTATCTTTAATTTCAAAGTTTTTTTTTTTTTTTTTTTTTTTTTTTTGCTATATAAACATCCTTAAAAGGAGCGCAGGACAAAAGCAGGCAGTGCTCTTGCTCAAACAATGTAAAGAAATAAAAAAAAAAAAAAAAAAAAAAAAAAAAAAAAACATAGAGAATTTGCTATCAACAATACATTTCGTCTTAGATTTTTTTCCAAGTATTTCCTAGGTGGCTGAAGTTCTTGACATCCTGCCTTTTGTTGTCGTTGTTGTTGTTTTTATCTTTTGAGAGGGTTTTGGTATAGGATGTGTGTGCTTGCCAGAAAGACAGAGAGAGACAGAGAGACATAAAGTGAGAAATCACCCCCCAGGGGGGATGGCTACGCCGCAATCTCTTCTCCTCCATTCTCCTCTCAAGATCTTGGGTACGCACACACAAGCGCCTGGCGAGAGTTTAAGTTACCGAGTCTGGGACTCGAACTGTGGTCAACTACGTGGGAGTCCAGAGACATAACCATTATGCCAACTGCTGATCCCCCCATCCTGCCCCTGCCTTTTTTCTAACTTAATATTTCATGTATGTTTAACACCTAGTGCATGAGTCTTACCTTTTGTTACATATCTTTTATACTGTCTCAATGGACATACCTATTTTTGAAATCTACAGTACCCTAGACACTTAGAAGTGATAGTCAATTCTGTTTGCTTGACTCTGTCCTGAAGAGAATGTGCAAGTGTTGTCTATATGTTTGTTTTATAGACTTTTTTGGTAATTCTTTTGTTTGTTTTTGTTAAAGGAGGAGATATTCTACCTCCATCTTTATATAAGTATCAACCATCCCATATGGGATCCTTATGTATTCCTATATATTCTGTCTTTCTTAGACACATACATTTTTACCTCATTCTTTCTCTGGTCTCTAATGATAAGTCTAGCTCTTTCTGTGGCCAGACCAGTCCCAGAGATGGGAGTTTTGTGGAGGTGTGTATTTAATTGTTTAATGTTTACTTTTTCTATTGCTTCATCTTGTTACATGGATCTTTATATTTAACCATACTTTACTATTAATGTGTTTTTTATTAGTTTCTGAGCAGAAGGGATAAAGTGATAATGGCTGCTTAATTTCTTCAGTACCTTGGCTGGTAGAGCACTGGTATATTATGATGATAAATAAGCATAGTTTGATTATTTGATTATGTTATAGTGCTTTTTAATATTCAGAGAAAGCAGAGAAACTCAAAAACAAAGATGTTTTTTAGTTAGAGGATGGGCCAGCAGGTGGCATGATGGTTAAGGTGCTGGATGGACCCCCACATGGCTGACCACAGCTCAAGTCTGAACCTGGTAGCTTGAAATTCATGCCGGGTCCTGTGCTTGTATACCCCAAATTCCAGGAGGACAGTGGAGGAAAAGAGATTATAGTGTGACTGGTGCCCCCCCCCCCCCGGGAGGGGTGACTTCTCACCTTCTCCCTCAATGCCTCTGTCTCCAGTGAGTACGTGTGCCCTATAGCAAAAACCTTAAAAATATTTTTTTTTAAATAAAATAAAAGAAGGTGGTCTTGTGTTTGTCTCATCTGCCAAAGGAGTAGATATCTTGCCCCATTTTATGGTTCTGTGTGGGCATAAATCACACACTTTAAATATTTTAACCTTTAATTAGAACTGAGGTACCATGGGTCAAAAGAATTTCCAAATACACAACTCATGATGAAAGTGAATTTGAAAGAGCAAGATTGGAAATGAGACTGCAACTAGAGGAAACAGAAAATAATGAAATATTTTCTTCTGCAAATTGAGTGACATCATTACATTTATTCTGCAAAAATAAGTAATCTATATTTCTTTTAAAAGGTAACATTCTTATAAATTATTAAAGTAATATTTGCTTATTTAGGCTGATATAAATCAGTCCAAAGGATAAGGTACATGCTTCTAATCTTCTTGTAAAATACTGAATGAACCAATAACCGGTGAGAGACTAGTCTTTTGTCTTTTTTCATACTTTTATGAATTCTTATATCAACATATATAAAAATATGCACATATCAGGACGAGCAGATGACATAATGGTTACGTCACAGAACTCCCACATAGTCTACCATGGTTCAAGTCCAGGACCCAGCAGCTTAAAACTCACACCAGGTGTGTGTGTGTTTGCATGCACAAAAATCCCGAACAGAGAATGCAAGTGAAGGGATTGTGGCGTAGCCATGCCTCCTGGGGGGGTGATTTCTTGCTCTCTGCCTCTCTCTCTCTCTCTCTCTCTCTCTCTGTCTTTCCAGAGAGCACTGTGCCCTATAGCAAAAAACATCTCTAAAAAAAAAAAAAAAGACTTCACATAAATGCGCAAGGTTTGTTGTTCTAGTTGTTTACAGTAAAAGCTGTTATAGGTGGGCCCTATAGCACAGGTCTTAAGTGCTATGTCATGAAGCTGAATCCCACATGGGCAACCACCATTTGAATCCTTTCCCTGGTGGCTTGAAAAAATACTTCAGGCATGTGTGCATATATGCCTAAGATCCTGACAGGATGGAAAAATGGATAAAAAGGATTCTGACATGACCACACCCCATTGGGAAGTTCTTTCTCCTCTCTCTCTTGTCCTCTGGCAATTGCATATGTTCTTTGGCAATAAAAGAAAAAATAATAAAGGCTGTTGAATACATTTATGTATACACATTTGTAATTTATATCATGATTTTTTAGTTTAAAAATATACCCTATTTCTCAATAAGTTGGTACATTACTGACTCACTAATTTGAATATCTGCATAAGAATTCTGCAGTATAGACAGGATCTAATTAATAAACAACACCCTCATTTATTATTGCTACTTTTTTCTTTTTTTCTGCTGTAAACAAATGTAATAAATCCTTGTACATAAAATTCCTTGTATTAAAAATCCTTCAACATATGTTCTTATGTACTTAGTTTATTTTGGTAAGGACATTTCAAAATATAGTGTCTCCAGGTCAAAAATTATGACATTGTGGTACCAGCAGATGGCATCATGATTATATCACTAAACTCCCAAATAGTCAACTGTGATTGGAGTCCTAGAACTTGTGACTTAAAACTCATACCAGGTGCATGTGCGTGCATGCCCAAAATTCCAAGAAAAGAAGAAATTCTAGGGGATGAGTTCTCACTTTCTGCCTCCCTGTCTCTGTCTTTCCAGAAAACACATGCACCCTATAGTAAAAAATCTCTCTCTCACAATAAAGAAATGCATTTAAGTATTAGCAGATATTGACAGATTTTTTTTTCAAATTCCCTGATTATTTCCAAAGGACCACCAAATCTCTTCTCTAACCATCAGTAAGAATTTTATTTACTGCTAAAAGCTACTTCTTTTCAAAATTTTTTTGAACTAGGGAACCAGCAGTTAGTGTAATGGCTATGTCGCTGGACTCCCACGTAGTCGACCGCGGTTTGCTTCCCGGACCCGGTGGCTTAAAACTCACACTGGGCGCGTGTGCATGCGTGCCCAAGATCCCGGGAGGAGAATGGAGGAGAAGGGATTGTGGCGTGACCATCCCCCCTGGGGGGTGATTTCTCGCTTTCTATCTCTATGTCTCTCTCTGTCTGTCTGGCGAGCGCACGCGCCCTATAGCGAAAAACCTCTCAAAAAAAATTTTTTTTATGAACTAATGGATTATATAACACATTGCCCTCTCTTTCTAGTTATATAAGTTTATTTAATTAGCATTTATCTGATTCTGATTATTAAGATTAAACTTCTTGGGCCAGCAGGTAGTGTGGAGGTTAAGATCTCTGGACCCCACTTGGCCAACTGTATGGATAGAGTTCTGGACCTGGCAACTTGAAAAACATGCTGGGTGTGTGTGTGTGCATGCCCAAAATCCTGAGAGGAGAATGGAGGAGAAGGGACTGCAGCATGGGCATACCCCTTGGGGGGATGATTTCTAATAGTCTCTCTCTGTGTCCCACTCTCTTTCTCTCTCTCCCCCTTCCTCATTCTCCCTCTCTGGTAAGCACATGTGCCTTACATCAAGACTTAAAAAAAAAAAAAAAAAAAAAAAAAAAAAAAAAAAAAAAAAAAAAAAAAACTAATAAGCATCTTTTCTTCTGTTATTGGCCACTTGGGCTCTCCCTGTGTGAAATTTCATATATTTTGGCCACTGCTACTGTCTTTCAATTAGTTAGCATTCATTATTTGTGTAGTAAGCATATTAATAGCATGTCTGCTATTTTTGTTCCAACTTCCAAATTAACATTGTCCATATGCTAGTTTCTGATGTCTTTCCCATGCTATTAAACTCATCATGCACAGCACCTTGTGCCTTCCCCTTCGCGTATGGAAGCTGACATTCCCACACTGCTTAGGATGATCAACCCATTTCTGATATTAGGTTGTCAGGAAAGTCATGAAATATTTTTCTGTTTTTCTTTCCAAAAATGCATCATGACTTTTCCAATGACCCAATATTTCAAAATCATTCTCCTTGATAAATAAATGCTTGTAACATTATGAATTTTAGGCCATCATGTTTATAAAAGACCAGGCAGTCTGAGCTTAGAGCCGAGTAGTTGTGTGCATTTGGGAAACCTTAAGAGAACTTCATAACTCCCTTTCTTATACCTATTTTTCCAGAACTTCGAATAGACAATATGATAAAGCATTCCCATGTAGGATCCCTTTCATCCAAGAAAAACACTGATGGTATATTAATGTGTCTTTGTATCTTTCCAGAGTGTTGATTGACCTGTATAGTTAGCTGTAAAATGGGACTAATGCACAGAAATAATGAACTTTGATGTATTGTGTGAGAAACCATTAGGTATTGGAAGAGAACACTAGACATCAGTATAAAACTGCACATACCATGAGAATAAAGTTGGGATGTAAATCTAACTTGCATTATGAAAGAATAAAGATGTAAAAACACAAGAAGAATCTGAATAAAAATCTGGGTCATCTCTGTGTACATTCCTGTGCCTAGCCCTATGCTGATGATCTGTACCATACAACATACAATATAACATAGAATGTTCCATACATTATACCGGGTATAATACTAATTAATTCTCAGAGCAATCACAAAGCACTTGAGGGAAATCTCTTAAATTGTTCATCAACATCCTTTTAACTGTCTCTCGGTGAGTGAGCTGAGGATTCCCACAAACACTGGGAAGAGGGAGTAGCTGTGATCTTTCAATATTAATCTGTGTGTTTCCTTATGGAACAGAGCCTGCTAGAACTGAATAGCAGAACTGAATGCTTTAGATGTTCATCCATAGTTAAGGTTTTGTTTGTTTGCTTCTCTTTCTCTTGATGTAAAATCAAAGTGTCTCTATTGAGTCTTGTTCTTCCTCAGTTATAACAGATTCCTACTCAAATGAGATCCAGCATCCTATGGAGCCTCCTTGATCAACTGTCCTATATGGTTGGTTATATACAAGGCAGGGGTGAGCATTTAAAATGACGCACAAGGCTCTTTTTGCTGTTTAAAACTACTCAGTGACTTCCTATCACATTTAGAAGAAAATACAAACTCCTTAATTTTGTTTCCAAGGCTCTACCTCTTCCAAAACCATTTACCTCTCCCACCACGTTATGCCACCATTTTATTCAGTCTTCTCTAGGCAGATGGGCTCTCTTTCAATACTGTAATAACACTGTTCTTTCCTACTGACCCTACACATGGCCAGCTTCTCAATATGTATCAGCCAAAAGACTCCCTCCTCTTCACCCAATCTGAAATAGGCAACCGCCACTTTCTATTGCTTACTCTTAATTCCTTGCATGCAACTGTATTTGTATGTGTGTATGGACTACCCCAAATAGGTCTGTATGAATTTCAAGAGAAAGAATTTAAAATCTTGCCTGAATTTTCACAATTAAGAGATGGATCTGGTATTCTAGCATGTGTAAACTAAATCCAAACCCCATGCATTAACTATGCTTTTGTATATATTTTTTTTTTCTTTTTTTGGAGAGGTTTTTGCTATAGGGCGCGTGCGCTCGCCAGACAGACAGAGAGAGACAGAGAGATAGAAAGCAGGAAATCACCCCCCAGGGGGGATGGCCACGCCGCAATCCCTTCTCCTCCATTCTCCTCTCGGGATCTTGGGCACGCACGCACTCGCGCCCGGCGTGAGTTTAAGCCGCCGGGTCCGGGACTCGAACCGCGGTCGACTACGTGGGAGTCCAGCGACATAGCCATTACGCTAACTGCTGGTCCCAACTTTTGTATATTTTTAATGGCATGGTCAAGAATGTGAAAAACTGGCCCAGTCTGGTGGCCCCATTGGCAGCAAACTGGAATGTGTTGCTAGAAGCCACATGGCCACCGGTAGGTTCAGATGTCAAGGTCAGCTTGAAAACACTCTGGGCACATTCATTTGTACCAAGATCCTAATAAGCCAGAGAGTCAGGGAGAGGGGATCGTGGCATGACGAGATGCTGTTGAGGGTGCTTCTTTCTCTCTTTTGCTCTCACTTGTGCATGCACACAAACTCTATCATGTGTAAAATAAATAAACTTTTTTAAAAGAATGCAAAATATTGCCACTCAGAATAGTCAAGTGAAATAACTAGGATTTAGATAGTTTAGTAAAATCAAGACACTGGTTTAAATTTGAAGAAACTGTTGATTTCCCTGGAATGAAGACACAGATATCAAAATGTATTCAGCTGGGCGTGGAGGAGTACACCAGTTCTAAGGAAATCTAAACAGTAACCAAGTTTGACAGAGAATAAAAGGTTAAGTTCTTAGATATTAAAGACTTGAGTTTTAGACATTGATGTGAAGGGTCCATAAGAAGACTCTGATGTTAGGATAGTGGGGAGAGAGTCATTCTATCAAGCCAAGTTCTCATGAAGACAGCATGAAAGTGAAGGAGAAGGGTAGAGACACAGATTTATCCTAATTCGGAAGGAAGAAAGACAGGCAGTTTGACATCGCAATTCACAGTAAGTAATTTGGACTTAGAGGTAATTAAATCTTTGATTAGTATCAGTTTCCTTCGCTATAAAATGAAAGATGAAAAAGCTACTTTGAAGAGTTGTATAGATTAGAGAGAATGAGTAAAATGCATATCGGAGTGCTTAAAATACAGGAAGAACTCAGTAGGTGGTTGCTATCCTTACCTAATTCATTCTAAGTCATCATTTCTTTGATAAGCACTAGCCAAGACTAGAGCCTTGTGTACAAAGCCCAGTGACTTTCCACCATCTGCTATGCACTCCAGGGAAAGCTATCTCTAGATAGCTTTATACGTCTACTTCAAAAGACAGTACATTTTCCTTACATATCAATGAGACACGTCAACCCTTAAAATATTGTCAACATAGGGTTTCACCTGCTGATTGAAGGGACAGGAAAACATGAGCAAAGACTTGGTAGACATGAATCACTGAGGATATTATTGATAATTATTAATGAAGTGGACGCTGAAATCCTTTCTTTTGATACTATGGGATGAAATGGTGTCAACTAATCTAAGAGCCCCAATGTTGTTTTTCAAGAAACAATTCAATTGTGCACTGCCATATTTGCTTCTGTCATAAATACATGGTGGGTGGCTAAAGGCATTCAAGCTTGAAAAGAAAATATTAAGTTATCAGTTAAAATCAGAATATAGGAAATATTTAGCATATGTCCCATATTATTTTGGCCTTGCTTTGGACCTGCTTGTTACATATTTTCTCTCTAAGAGCATGGGTTTGGGCATCAGTCTCACCAGTTCTAACCCTTTATCTATACTAATTTTACAATTTTTTATAGGTTTCATTGCCTGTTTGAGGCTCAGGTTTCTCACCTGTATTAACTGGAAATAAAACCTGCATCATAGTGTAGCTGATAAAATGAAATTAAATAACACAAGTCTCATGGCTTGAGAATAAGTTGTGTGCTTTGTATAGAGGTAACTTTCTTCTTTGTTTATTTCCTCCATTCTCAGAATTTAAACCATGCCTTCCATGAAGACAACACTTCAATTTGTATTTCTAGTTTTATATTTCTAATTGCCTATTTTCTTCTATAAGGTCCCAAGCAAATGCTACACTTATAATGGTAGGTTTTAATTTAATTTTTAAATTTATTTTTTATTTTTAAAATATGCTATAGGGCACATGTACTTGCTGAAGAGAGAAGGGGGTTGGGAAGCAGGGGAGAAGTGAGAAAGTAGCCTTCAAGGGGGATGGCCACACTGCAATTCCTTCTCATTCTTCTCTTGGAATTTGGGCCACGTGTGCATATGTGCCTGGAGAGATTTTTAAGGTTACTGTGTCTGGAACTTGAACTGCACAGTCAACCATGTGGGATCTAGTTGCTTTAATCACTATGTCACCTGGCTGGCCCTATAATGGTGGTTTTTATTGGCAAAATCTAATGATAAACTTCCCTCTCTCACATCTTTAGATCTTTAGATTTTCTGTTATCTGCTTTTCTTCTGACATTTTTACTTCTATCTTTCTAGATTGTATAAATTAGAATTCATGCCTAAATCATTATTAATTCATTTATTTTTACCTGAGGTCACTTGTGTTCACCAGAGAGACAGAAAAAGCAAGAGAAGGGAAAAAGCAAGGACCAATAGAGCATAGTCATGTCATGATTCCTTCTCCTCCATTTCACCCTATTTTCAGGATCTGAGGCTTGCATGCTCATGCTCCTGGAGAGTTTTGTAAGCTGGCAGGGCTAGGAGTCAAACTCTGTGGTTGGCCATGTGGGATCCCATTTCCTCAATCACTAGGCCATGTGGCTTGACCTCAAATCACATTAAATCCAACATAACTCTTAATCCAGTGGATACTATTATACCATATTGTCACTCTAGAATTGTGTAGACAGAAATTTTAGAAAACTTGGTAAACATATTTATTAATTATACTTATCAGTGAAAAAGAAAATGAAATTGTGATGATGAGTTTTGATGGTTATCCATAGTTATATCCTCAAGATCACAACTCAGAATATCTTTGAATATTCTAAAGTCATATATTCAAGGGAAAGATAAGACAGTATACACTCGAACCTACCATTCATTATCTACATGGGTTTGTTTCATTTGTTTGTTGTAATGAAAAACAGTCACCATAATCATACAACCATGCAATTTTGAGATAGGCTATATCTATATTTTTCATCAGCCAAATTTTTCACAGGAAATAATTTTATTTATTTCTGCAGTGCCATATCTAGAATTACCATTTATGTTCTGAAACAGCATATTTATTTTCTTTTCATAATATATGATCAACCTTTGTCACCAGCTTGTGATTTCAGCATCTTTCAAATATATCGCTATCCACAAGTTATGAAAATTATGTTTTTACATAATATCTTAGGATCACAGAATTCTTCCTGTATTTATGAACGATGTGATTCTATTTCAAAGTACACATATAAAATCAAATAATTAGGATACAATATGCTGATCCTTAAGTCTTTAGTTCGTAAGATAGTTATAATAATTTCTATACTCTACTTTCATTACAGATTTTTTTTCGACTACGTGGGAGTCCAGCGACATAGCCATTACGCTAACTGCTGGTCCCAATAGTTATAATAATTTCTATACTCTACTTTCATTACAGATTTTTTTTCCTGGTGTGCAAAGATCAAATAAAATGCTTTGGGGACCAGCAGGTGGCAGGGAGGTTAGGGCACTGGATCCCACATAGCCAACTGTTCCAATCTAGGACATAGCAGCTTGAAAATCACATCAGGCAAGTGTGTGCAGAAAATCCTGAGAATGGAGAAGAACGGACAGTGGTAGCCATCCCTCTGGGGTATAATTTCTGACTCCCCCCCCACCTCTGGTGAGTGCACATGCCCTATTGCAAAAGTATAAAAAAAGAAAGGATAATGCTTTAATTACATTGAAGAAAAGAACTGTATTTATTAATGACACTATTAAATGTGTACAATATTATTCTATATATTTTAAAATTCTATTCAAAATATGGTTCTAGTAAACAAAAATTTTCATTTCATAGATATTCTATGCACAATAAATTTTTTTCTTTTCCTTTTTTTCGAGGTTTTTGCTTTAAGGCACATGCACTTGCCAGAAAGAGAGAGAGAGACAGAGACTGTAAGAGAGAAAGTGAGAAATCAGCCCCCCAGGGGGAATGTCCATATTGCAATCTCTTCTCCTCCACTCTCCTCCTGGGATCTTGGGTGCATACACAGACACACACACACACACACACACACACACGGACACATGGACCTGGCATGAGTTTTACGCCACTGGATCTAGGACCCGAACCATGGTTGGCCATGTGAGAATCCAAAAACATAACCACTAAGCCATCTGCTACCCCCCACAGTGAATCTTCTAAAGTTTCATATATTTAGCATCATACATTATCATTAACTGTGATCCCTAACATTAATGTGAAAGACAATGGGAATAAAATATTTATTTTTCAGGGAAAAAAAAATCTTTGTTTTATTCTAGAAACAACTCAAAACTCAGATTAAAATACAAAATATGCAAAAGGAACAAAAAATACTATAATTTTCTTAATGGACTCGAAATTGAAAGTATAATGAAAAACATAATTTTACTTAAACACTTTTTCACTGGTTAAGTTAAACATAAAATTAATACAAGATTCTAACTGATTTTCATCAACACATTCGGCAATAATTTATGGCTTGAAGAAGTCAAGTCTTTTTCACTATATATCTAAGCATGGAGAATTAGTGCACATTTATTGGGTTTAAAAATTGAATTTGCTTCAGAGATTTCCAGCTCGTTAGTTTACAAGAGACATTGTTTAAAAATATATTCTAGGCCAGCAGTTCGTGTGGCGTTAAGACGCTGAACTCCCATGTGGCCGATCACATTTTGAGTGTCAGATCTGACAGCTTGAAACATGCCGAACACATGCAAAATCCCAAGAGGAGAATGGAGGAGAAGGGATTGCAGCATGTTTTCTGATTGTGATTTCTCAATTTCTCTCTCTGTCTCTCTGGAAACTGCATGCGCCCTGTAGCAAAAATCTAAATACATATTTCATCTAGAACTATAGAGCTTATCAATCAAAAATAAATGTAAAATTTGTGCATACACAATGTAAACAAATATTAGAGTGTTGATTGTCAATTTTTTAGAGAATTATTTAACTTTATTTATTTATGTATTTATTTATTTATTTTAATTTGACCAGAGAGGGAGACAGAGGTAGACTTTGTTGTGTGTGTGTGTGTGTGTGAAAGAGAGAGAAAGAGAGAGAGAGAGCAAGCTACCAGGTCCAGAACTCAAACGATGGTCAGTCATGTGGGAGTCCAGCACCCCTAAGCACCATGCCACCTGCTGGCCCCTAATTGTCAAGTCTTAATTAAAGGTAAAACGGTGGCTTAGTTTTCATAAAAACAGTTTCCTCTGTTTGTATTGGGAAAACCAAACATAGAGATGATCTTGTGTAAAGGAGCAATAATATTACGTATAAATCAGACTTCTGAAATTATAACTATGCCATACTACTGGTTCCTATCAAAAGAATACATGATGTTATCTAATCATAAAATTCATGATCATAAGTGATTATTTAAAGTTAATATTTACATACATGTTTTATTATTATAAATGTCTATTTGAAAGTTCATAATACTGATGATTTCACCATTGACTTTCTTTATCTATATGTGAGGATATAGATAAACCTAAGATGTGTAGTTTATAAGAAGATAATTATTCTCTTACATAACTTTTGGATCATGATAAACCATAGGATGAGGATTCTATTCATTTTTGTTTAAGAGGTAAGGCTCTAACTTTTAGCATCTAAACCAAAAAAGATACTTTATAGAAATAAATTAAATGGGGCCAGCAGGTGGCATAGTGGTTACAACACTGGACTCACATGGTAAACTACCATTCCAGTCCAGACCCGGTGGCATGAAAACGTGCCTGGTGTGCCAGGCACATGTGCGTGCATGCCTAAACTTCCAGAAGGAGAATGGAGGAGAAAGGATTGTGGCGTGGCCATTCCCCCTGGGGAGTGATTGCTCACTTTCCCTCTCACTATCTGTTTCTCTCTGGTGAGTGCATGTGCGCTATGGCAAAAACCAGGGTGTGTGTGTGTTTGTTCATTTAGTGTTCATTAAATTAAAAAATGATGCTTTATTCTAATTTAACCAATCATGGATTACTATCTCATACATCATGTGGAAGCCCAATTATTATTGCTATGACATTAGTTTGAAAAAAGGAAACATTAAGATCAACTACCTTAAATAAGATTTCAAGAAGAACTGTGATTCAAAATCTCCAATGTTCAAGTATGAGCCTAGCCTCAAGATACAAAGAAATCCTTTCTGAAGATATATAATTTTAAAAGGTTTAGAGAAACTCTAATTTTCCATGGAAATAAATTGCCTAAAATTACAGTTGTCCAGTTATAGCTTGTTTAACAGGCTTTCTGGGAGGATCTCACTTTTTGTTGATTTAGATCCAATTTCAAAAAGTCACTTTTGTCTCCCCAATACAAGGTAGCAACAGAAAAAAATAGGATGTATTTTCTCAGTTTGGGGATTTATAATTAATATTTTCCCCTTGGCTAAATGCCCAGCTCTTTCCTACCAGAATAGGAAGAGAAACAGGGCTTTATTAGCTTATGTTATCTGTTTAAATCCAATAATTCCCAGGATTAAAAAAAAAAAATCACAGGACACTAAAAGTTCATTTAGTTAGGGTAAGAACCATGTAGAAGATCATAGGGCATGGCACGGTTGTCTTCAAAAAGAAAAATTTCAAAACCTACCCTGGTTTCAAGGTACCATCCCTGGGTATGCCACACGATATCCACAAAACTTTATCCTCTTCTTGTGCGATCTTGATAGCTGCTTATTTTTTCTAAGGGCAAGTCCAATGTGTGACTATAAATAATCTCGTTTTTTGTAAACACGTCTAAATTTACTCCTTTAAAAGAGTACTGTCTGTTAAAATGGACATCTTGAGAGAGGGTCTATTTATTCCATTACACAAAGAATTTGGAAAACCTCTCACTGGATTTTTTTTTCCTCAAATTTGTGAGTTGTGCAAAATCAAAAACAAAAATAAATCAATCTTAGAACTATTAAAAACACAGACAATTTGGGGGCTAAAAATGGCACAGCCTAGCTTCGTCCCTTACGTTATTCATGAGTTTTGATTCCAAATGAGCTCCACCTTTTTTCTCAAATGAAATCTAAATTTAAAATCTACTTTAAATTACACTACAGGGAGAGCCAACAGGATAGACCACAGCTAAGAACTACTTTCAAAAGAGGTTTGCCAAAATGCCTAAAGAGATGAGCCCAACAGTGGATCTGCTATAAACTCCCACCTGACTATTCTGCAAGGAAAAAACTTTACTTGGATATGGGCTTTATAAAAATCAGCCATACATGGGACCAGTAGTTGGTGTAATGGCTATGTCACTGGACTCCCATGTAGTCGACCACGGTTCGAGTCCCAGACCCAGTGGCTTAAACTTGTGCCGGGAGCATGTGCGTGTGTGTCCAAGATCCCGAGAGAAGGATGAAGGGGAAGGGATTGTGGTGTTGCCATCCCCCCTGGGGGGTGATTTCTCACTTTCTGTCTTTCTGTCTTTCTGTCATTCTGGCAAGCGCACATGCCCTATAGCAAAAACCTCTCAAAAAAATATATATATATCAGCCATATATGTATTTTTAAAATTATACTCCCTAAATGGCAAGTACCCAGTAAATGTTAGAATTCCTTTTTCTTAAGCTCTAAAATATATAATAAATAAAATGGCACCTTAAATTATTTTCATTTGCAAAACTCTAACCAACTATTGAGAAATGCTTATGGTTTTGAATGGGAGTCGGTGAACAAATGACTGGCTCTTTATTGTGCCCACATGATTAATCTGAACCAGAGCAACTGGGTGAATAACAGTGTCTTAACTGCAGCCTGAGTCAGGCTCTCTAAACAGTGTTGGACCCAGCTATACAAATTTTAATCTATTCATTGTTAGTAATTTCTGATGCTGAAAATAATCTACTGTCAATATTTTAGACAAAACACCAAAATCATACCCAGGAAGTTAAAGAGGTTGTTTCACATATGGAAATAGGCAAGGATTCATGTATTACGGGAAAAACAGCAATAAGAAAACTGAACGCTATTCAAAGAAATTAAAATAATATATTTCTTCTTCCTCAAATATGATTTTAGGCTGGAAATTTTAAACTATCTTGCAAAAGTATGAATACTCCAGGCAATTTTCTTCAAATATTAAAATCAATTAATTAAAGGAATATATTTATTCCTTTTTTTTTTTTTTTTTTTCCAGAGAGAGTTTTGCTATAAGGCACATATGCCTGCTGGAGAGAGAGAAACAGATAGACAGAAAGTGAGAAATCACCACCCATGGGGATGGCCATGCTGCAATCCCTTCTCCTCCATTCTCCTCACAGGATTTTGGGCATGCATGTATTCACACTTGACATGAATATTAAGCCGCCGAGTCTGAGACTCAAACTGCAGTCGACTACGCGGGAGTATGGTGATGTAACCTCTATGTCATCTGCTGGTCCCAGGAATATATTGATTCTTATTTCATTTTTGATTGGCAAAAATATAGGCAATGCTGTTTCCTTCCTGTGCATTTTCCATATTTTGAAATGATACTTCCTGAAATTAAACTCTAAATAAAATCAAATAAATAAATTTAACATATGCCAAGCTAGATCTCAAACACATTTGATAGTTTCATTTCAACACATTTGAATATCCCTCATTGTGTTTAAAGCTAACATTCATGTACAAAGATACCTTATACCTAGAATCCATGGGTGCAATTACATCACAGTACACAATCTCTTGATTTTCTTACTGTAAATTTTCCATTTTTCTACCAGTTAGTCTTAAGGAAGAAGGCAATCAAATGCTAGGCTCTTAAAACTACCATATTACATGGATGAATTCATGAATCATGTCATCTGTGAACAAATATTAATTGAATACCTACTGAGCATAAGATCTCATACAGGATACAAAGAAATAGTTTATGGCCTCAAGATTACATATAGTGGTGGTAAAAAAAAAAGACATGCTCATGAAGTCTATAAAGTTATTTCTAGCATTACATTTCTCTGAAGTCACATGAAAATTAAATTTCAGAATAGGATCAATAGAATAGCTATAAAGTTATCAAGCAAAGACGGGCAAAACAATTACAAATTGTACAGTGCTTAAAATAGACATACATGTATGTATGTTTTTGTTCTAAACAGTAACTATGATCATATTATTTCCTAAAGATAAATTCCAATCAGAAACTGATCAGTTTTAAGCTTTGGTCTATAAATTCCATGCATATCATTGACTAAGTAAAAAAGAATTAAGGAAGAAAAAAAATAACAATATCAAATAATTCAGATTTGACCCTTGACCACATAGGCAATGAGTTATTTTATAGCTAAATCGCAATTGCTGCTACATGAGAATAATTTCAGAATTGGCCTGGCATTAAAATGACTTTGATAAGCATTAGAGCATGGAAATACATTAAAGAATAGAAAATTCATATCATTTTATCCAGTGCTTATCCATTTTATCCATCTGCTTTAACCCAAGCGAAATGCTTTTATTTTTGTTTATAGTTCCAATTACGCTAAGTACTTGGCTTACTTTGTTCTCTTCCTTATAAATCAACAAATATAAAGATCTGATGGGAATGCACGCTCCTGTGATGCTGAGAATGAAGGAGATGTGATGTGGAATTCTTTTCACTAAGTTATTTTATACTTTTACTGAAACATATGATGTGTCATCACTTGTATTCTACTATGCTTTTACTGACTAGCTTGGATTTAAAAGAATAATTACTTATTTAATTTTAGTTATTGTTATTATTTTCAAATGTGCTATAGGGTACATGCACTCACCAAAGAGAGATAGAGAGAGTGAAAGTGAGAAAGCAACTGTTTGGTCTGGGACTTGAACCACAGTTGGTCATGTGGTGTCCAGTGCCCCAACCACAAACTACCTGCTAGTCCACTAGCTTGGAATTTCACAGATTATTTAAACTACTATCTTTTGAAAAAAAAATTGCTTTTGGCAAAACAGGTAAGAAGGCCAGTATGTCAGAAAATACAATTACCATTAGGAATTAAAAGACTTTAATCCGAGTTTGACATTCATTGATCATTTGAATTTGGATAAACCTCATAATACCAGAACTGTGTCTCAGTATGCAGTGCCTTATGTTTCTATGATGTTGAAGGAGGAAAAGAATTTCATCTGATACTTGGATTCTAGTGAAAACAAACAAACAAAAAAAACCTCTTGCTCGCTAACTTATTGAAAGAAAACAAATATGAAGATGAAGTTTGGAGACCCAGGGCCCATTGTTACCTTAGTTACAAAAAAACTTACAGAAAATTGTTACATAAAATATTAAAGGGATGAAAGTAAATTATCTACCACATCACTGGAGGGAAATTGTTCTTTCATTAGAGAATGTAAGTACAGCCAGGTGGTATGCAGGCAGTAAGGCACAGATTTGCAATGCTGGAAACCCTCTGGAAGATCAGGGTTTGGAACCCAGGGGAATGTGAGCACCCCAGGCACACACGTGCACCTCTAAGATCCTGGCTGGCTGGAAGGCTGGTAGGGGCATTATGACATGATAAGGCCCTGTCAAGGATGCCTCTGTCTCTTAGTGTCTATCTTTTCTTTCTGAAAATAAATACTTGAAAAAAAGTTAAATTTTTTTTTCTCACTCTTCTTGATTTCAAGCAGTTTGGTTGCCTGTAAGTAGCCAAATAACCCGTTTGTCTTTTATCAGTGTTACTGTGTTAGAATCATCAAGGCCTCTAGATGAACTGCTTTAGGAAAATGGCTTGGAAGAAGGACATAATTACATTGGCATCATTCTTCAGTCTCCTCTTTTTAGTAGCATTGCATTCAAGTTGACTCTTGTCCAGAAGTTTAAAAAAAAAAAAAAAAAAAAAAAAAAGACAGAAAGAGAAAGCAGCCGTTAAACAGCTGGTAGCAATTATACTAACTTCAGCAGGAAGACATGCTCACGTATCCAAAGAACAAACTGGATCTACAATATAAGGGACTTGTTATTTTGTTACTTGATTATGGGACATAAGCTCAGTTTACTCACTAACTTCTATTTAAGGTACTCTAGAATTATGAACCCAGGATCTTGCAATAAACAAGTGTTAATATTATTTTGTGTGTTTGTACAATCCCATAAAATTCACTGCTGAAGTGTGTGTCCACATTAGGGGATCTTATTTTGCTGGGGGAACAAAAAGTTGGAAAAACTGGGAATAAAACTTTGAATAAATACTTATAAGTAATACATTTTGACACTAGCATAGGGATATGGAACTTAAGAGAAAGAAATCCACTTCGTTAATGAGCAAAATAAAATACACATCAAAGATCTCTTCTTTCCAGCATCCAAAACTATTAAAAATATAATTCTTGAGTTCATTTATAGAAAGGAAGGGACACAACCAAGTGGATTGAAAATTATTGGTTAATTTGAAAATATTAGTCTCTCAACACATTTTTATATTTACACTTTTTATTTTTTTACAGTTGATGTAGTCATTTCACTTTTAAGGAGCTGAGAGTATTGCTCTGTCTGGAATGCTAAAGTATATGTTGGCAATATTCAACAGAATTTAGACAGGAAAAATAATCCAGTTCATAATTTTACTCCCTAAGAAGTACAAGTTCAAAATTTGGCAAGATATACTGGTCTTAATATGTTCTACTCCGAAATAGAAACTCTCTTAAGTTTACTTTAGGAAAAAAAAAAAAAAAAAAAAAAGCTAAAGCCATTGCTCTCCTTCAAGGCAAGCATCTCACAAATCTCAAAGAGGATTTTGTAACTAGGCAACCAAGGTCAGTGAGACTGTGACCAAGGCTTGGGGAACCAGCTGAACATACAACAGGCAGAGTGAGGATTTGAGCTGCAAGGGGGAAAATGAAGGTAGTATTTGGAAGCACTCCTTTTCAAAACCTATCGTTGCCTAACACTGTACAGGTATACACTACGAAAAACAGCTGTTCCAAACTGACATTTTGAATAATCAAATTATATTTCCTTCAGAAGATTTTTTGGTTATAAAGGCACCTGATTAGCCAATAGACTAGAAAACAAACAGCAGCAGCAAAGCACTTAGACATTTTTCTAACACAGGTAATTTCCCTTGAATGGTAAGTCAGTACTTGACTTTCTCAGGCTAAGGGTGTATGCTTACTAAAAAGGAGAAATTTGTGAACTTCTCTTGTCAAGAATGTTCAAAATAGATGAAATGTTTTCATGAGTTCTCATAAACTGTTCCCAAGTAACTGAAATCGATGCTTTTATTTTTTATATTGACAGAGCATAGCATATTGATCAATACTACAGAATTATAGGACTTATCAAAATTCTAGAAGATAACCATATACTATCACTGAGTTTTTAAGGGGATTGAATAGTTGTTCATTTCAGAAGCTTGGTCATAGTTGTTTCAAAAGCTCAAATACTGTCACAGGCCTGTAGTCCCAAGTAATTATGTCAGAAAATTATATTCAGTATGGTATTCATTTGCATTCTTAATGGCTACAGTATCTCACAGTGTAAACAACATTATGCTCTCAAATTTTGGGTCACTTTTAAGGGTTTCTAAATCTCAGCTAAGTGGATTTAGATACATTTGGCTATTATTCTGCTTGCTTACTTCCACTCATTTTTCCAGGAAGACATGTTTATATTTGTGAGAGTGTCATTGCCAAATACTTAGAGAAACAAGAAAAAAACTCAAAACATTTACAAAATATAGAATTAAATTATTTTGATGCCTAAAAAATAGAAATCCATGAATACTTTTTTTTCCCTAATACTAGGAACATTTTCCACGAACTTGTTGAAGGTCCCTACACCATATTAAGTTAATCTGATTGAACCGAATAGCTATTATGTTTTATAACATCATATTTAAATTCTTCCAATGTAAACCTAAGGATGAAATTTCTGATAGAATTTTAGGAATATACACCTTGTTCAGGAAACATATTACATATTGGTCTAAGAAATGAAAAGAACTTAGTATGTTTTCGCGGAATCAAAATTTCAAATGGTTTTCACATGTTATAAGAGCACAAGAAAATTCAAAGACAGTGGAAGTTAAATTGTTCTTAGCACAAAAAGATAACTACAGTAAGGTAATATACATGTTAATTAGCTAAATGTAATTATTCCACAATGTATATGTACTTTAAACACAATACATACACAACGAATACAATGTATCTGTCAATTTAGAAAATAATTTAAAAGCAAACATAAGCTTTTTGTTTTATCTCAGATTAACTTTCTCCAACTATTTCCCTTCCTACTTCTGTTTCTGCCCATTACACACCTAAGCTTTTATAGGGTCACAATTAATTAAGTATAATCATTTTTTTTATTATTTTTGCTATAGGTCATGTGCACTTGCCAGACAGAGAGAGAGAGAGAGAGAGAGAGAGAGAGAGAGAGAGAGAGAGAGAGAGAGAACGTGAGAAATCACCTCTTAGGGGAAATCACTTCATTCTCCCCTTGAAATTTGGGCACTCACACACAGCCAGTGTTTTTCAAGCTGCAGGACTCAAACCATACCAGTAGGCCATGTGGGATCCAGCCGCATTAATCTCCATGACACCTGCTAGTCCACATAAATGAGTCTAGTCTTGCTGTTGGTTAAAAGAGAAACCTGTATACCCCAATACAGCTGTGTTCACTGGACTTGAGGGTTATCCTCTCAGCACAGAGGACTGACCCAGAACTTCGGACAACGGGTGGCATCTTTCTACATGAAATTGAGAAATGTATATTTGTATGCTTGTAAATTTGTAGGGCAAACTATAAACTGCTTTGCTCAGCACACTTTTCTGAACTTGTAACCTTTCCCTCTCAGCTGACTGGCAGGAGGGAATATGACATTATATTTGAGAGAATTCTATATATTTGAGAATGTATACCCCCGTGAGAAGAATAGTAGGGAGATAAGATTCAATTATTCAGCTCCTGGACTAATAGCTGCCTATATCAGAACAATATCAGAAACCATATTAAAGTTCACTTCCATGATATATTATCAATCAGATTTTTTTTTTTTTTTTTTTTTTTTTTTTTTTTTTTTTTGCCAGAAGATGCATGCAGTCACTGGAGAGATACAGAGAAAGAGAAAGAAAGAAAGTCAGAAAGCTTCCCCCATGGACAACCCCTTCTTCTCTGTTTCTCCCTCCTTGCAGGATTTTGGGCACAGAGGTACATGCATTTGTCAGTCCTCCAGGTCAAGACTCAAACCACAGTCAGCCATGTGGGATCAATTACCTTAACACAGTCGGCCCCATCCAAATTGTTTGTAATGCACAAGATTCATGGTGAGAAAGATTAATATGGATGTCAACTATCTATATGTATGTTATGTTTCTACAGATTTTGCATTATGACTGGCTTTATGGATACCATTTTAAAGGTTTACATTTCCCACATCAAAGTTTTATAAGTGTCATTTTTTAAATAGGTAGGTTTGTGTGTATTTATAGTAAGATATGTAAAAACGTATCTACATATTATACTTTTAGAAACCAAATTCATGTGGAACAATTTATATTGCATAATTTCAAAAGAAATGATCCAGAAGTCAAAATTTATCAAGTGCATTAGTAAATAAGTTATGGGGTTTTTTTTGTTTGTTTTGTTTTTGGAGATGTTTTATGCTCTAGGGCACATGTGCTTGCCAGGAAGACTGAAAGAGACAGAGAGACAGAAAGCGAGAAATCACCCCCCAGGGGGGATGGCCACGCTGCAATTCCATCTCCTCCATTCTCTTCTCAGGATCTTGGGCACGACGCACATGTGCCCAAGTGAGTTTGAGCTACCGGGTCTGGGATTCGCATCGTAGTCAGCTACATGGGAGTCCAGCGACAAAGCCATTACACCAACTGCTAGTCCCAGTTATGGTTTTCCCTGACATAACCACATCTTTTAGTGATAGAATCAAATTAAAATATTGTACTCAAAGGTCACCCCTTGGCCTGGTAAAAAATATTGCTGAATGCTATTTCAGAGAGGAATCATTATTTGAATGAAATTATCATTTAATAACTTTTTTTAGGTTTGCTACATATGTAAACATATTCTCTTTAAACATGTCTATCTACTGGTCCTTTTATCTAGCCACAAAAATGAATGTTTTTCAAAATGAACAGCCCCAGAAGGTCTTTATATATTTCCAACATTCACAATAAATGGCATCTGTGAGACTGATGGAATTAATGAAAATGTCCCTTTACTTCCTGTGTTGCTCAAAGGAAAATAATACTGATCATTTTGACCTCAAAACAAGTACAGTTTCATTGTCTGCAGATTGCATCGTTTTTCACATTTGCTCTTAGAACAAAATGATTTCCAAGCTAACAGCTTTTTCAATTGGTTTGGTCTTGTTCTTGAAGAATTGATGATTTTTTTAAAAAACAATACCTTTTGAAAGTTAGAAAACTTTTATATTAACTGAATAAGAAGTGATTTAGGCTCCTACTCTAAGCCTAGTTCTCTCAGTATCAAAATCTGGCAGATGAGATATAAAGATGAAACAAATATTACCCAACATAAAACAATTACACTGATACATTCATTTAACAGTTAAGTTCAAAGCTCTAGAAAACGTTACTCCTTAGAATACCTAAAATCAAATGGTTTGTACTGAAGAAAATAAAACCATACACAATTTTCAAGTCAATTTTCTTGGAAAAATAATTTTAATGTAAATAATTTGACTAACATTTAGCACTATGCTTCACTATTCTTGCTTTAGGTGTAATCAACACAAATGAAAAATAGATATTAAAAGCACTTACTGGAGACATTGTTTAAGAAAGTAACTATGAAGAGCAGGAACACACAATTGCAATTCTGAAGAACACATTTATTAATAGCTCACTGTGGGCCAGCGATGGCATGGTAGCCAAGGTGGCTGGATCTCATATGGCTGATAGCTTAGTTCAATTCTGGATCCAGTGGCTAGTATGCAAGTCGGCCCAAAATCTCAAGAGAATAGAGGAGAAGGAATTGCTCCATGACCATCCACCAATAGGTGATTTGTCACTTTCCCTTTTTTCTTTCTTTCTCTCTGGTGAGTGCATGCACCCTATATCAAGCTAAGAAACAAATTACATTTATTAATGTAGGGAAGTGAGAAAAATATGTATAAGAAAAACATTTGTTTTAATGAAAGCATCTGGAGCTCTTTGACTAAGTCCGTATTTTAGAAATGAATGTAGAATATGGAATGTTTCTAAGTCTACATGTCCTACCAGACTAACGTCTACTAAGTTTCATTCATTTCTGTATCCTGAGACTTGGACAGATTGGGTTAGTCTAAAAACAATGCAAATTTGAAAAACTAATGGATAAATGAATGAATTCCTTCCACCAGTTTCAATGTTAATAATAGTTAATAACCAACTGTCAATGTTATTTATGTCCTCTTATTTAAAAAGTAATTAGAGAATACATTTTTAAAAATGGAAATGAATAATTATTTCTTAACTAATATACATGTAGTTGATGTTTTTATTATTTAATCTATTAGTTATAAAAACACTACAAAATTATTATTGAATATTTTGTTTCCACTTATAAGCAAAATTACAATGAAATTGGACTGTTTATCCCACAATTCTTGAATATCGTACTGCATATACATGTTAATTTTTCAAAGACTGAAGTATTTTGCAATGAATTGTTAATGGTCTCATTAATCTTTGTGCAACATGTTATCTTATAATTAATAATCTTTCTGGTAAAGAAGAAACATGGAGGCTATGTAACAATTGCATGGTAGACTTTGCAAAAATAAAATAGCAGTTGCTAAAACTGGACCTCTTATTTTATTCTTATTTCGCTCACAATCCTGATATAGTTATTGGGCCTGAAAGGTAATGGTCATTATTTTACTATTAAAAGAAAAACGTTAATATTATTAACGAGCACTTGAATCATTTTCAAATTTAATGAGCTATATCAAGTTAAATAGAATGTTCAGAAGCCTCCTACAAACATTCGTTACTGACCACACTCATAATCATACAATTCCAAACTGGTCTTGAACTGTAAAATAGAATATAAATATGTGCACATGGGTAATAGCATTTACCTATTATCTATCTTATCAATTGACTATTTACTTCTTAATATTACAAACAGACCTAATTATATACTGTTTATCTTCATGTGAACTTAAACAAGACTTCAAAAATCTCTGTAATTTAATACACACATAGGATATTAAATTGTCAATATTTTCCTTAATCTGTTTCTGTTTTTCCTCACAGGGTTAATAAAGAAAAATAATTTGTAATGTCTCAAGAATGTTTGGCACTTTGGTTAAATTTTATGCATATATATTTAAAAATTTGCTACAGGGTGCATGCACACACCAGAGAGAGAGAGTTGAGAGATAGAGAGAGAAAATGAGAAAGCACTCCCTATGGGGGATGATCATGCTACAATCCCTTTACCTCCACTTCCCTCTCCATTCAGGATTTTGTGTACACATGGCACATGCACCTAGCGTGGTTTCAAGCCTCCAGGTTGAAACTGGAACTGCATGTTGGGCATGTAGAAAACAGCTGCCTTAACCACTATGTTACTGGCTGCCCCAAATCCATATTATATTTATGAATAATTATGTATGAATATACATACACATAAAACAAGAGTATATTATTACCATTACACAAAAATGAGAAGCACTAAAACAAAAGGAATTGCTTAGGCTCAGAAATTTACCCATACCTCAAGTAGGAATTCAAAATTTTGGTTTTGGAGATCTAGTCTATCCTGTTAGTATGTTCGTTGCTTGAGCAAACAACCTAACAAAATGCATAGAGTAATGTTAAAAATAAGTGTATTAGAATGAAATTTTTGCAGTCTGCATCTTCATAACAGTATTATTTCTAAATATTACAGGATTCATGGAGCACAAAATGTATACAGATAGTTGTGATTAAACTGAAAAACAAAGTATGGTTCTACACTGTGGTGGATGGGCATGGAGAGGCCTTAAATATTGAAAGACCCTCTTTAAATGGAATGATTGTTTTAATGTCTATCCTGATATTACTGCCAGTCTTTTATTTTCAAGATATAATTGATACACTTCACAATAGTTCTTCCAAAACCTAGCCATTAATTGAAGACCATTCACACAGTGTCAAACTGTGCAGTCTGGAATATTTTAAATTTGTATCCTGTTTTCCTTCTTAATACTTTTTATGTTGGTTAGGTTTGCAATAGTGTCACACTATGGTATTCTGGCAAAATAGCACTGACTCTCAGTCTAATTCACAATGCAACATTGCTTCCAGAAGTGTGGAGACATTATTTCATTTTTCCTCTCTTTTATTTTTTCTTTCTTTTGTTGAAAAAGACCACATAGTGGAGTGAGTTTGAGATGTATTCATTATTCTTTATAATATTTTTTTTAAGAAAAGCACATGCTGAACAATAGAGAAGACAGTTAGAAAAGATGAGGTCTCATTTTCTTTCTGCTGTAAACTACACCATCTATCCAATCAATTCATTATGCTGTGGTCCTCAGAATCAATGGAATATTTAGATCAGATTCCATCCAAAATGTCCTCGCTCCAGCATTATTGCCCAGTTTGTAGAGAAGGCTCCATCTACTCTATACATTATCACCATTTTTTTTTTCAATTTATTAAAAGTTTTGCGATACTAGTTCTCATTTATTTCTATCAATAGAATATTAAGGACTTATGTACAATAATGTTTAATATGAAGAGTTCAAACTTCAATAATCAGAACAATGCAACAACTGACCTTTCTGTGAATCTTTAAACAAAAATGAGTATTAGACTGAAGATGGCCATATGGTTTTAATTTCTTCAGATTAGCCTTTTCTTGTTCACACATGTAGACCAGGGACCAGGGACTACGTTTTTTTCTTAAAGGGACAGTGAGTCAATATTTCAGGCTTGTGGGCCATATGGTGTTGGTCAAAACTACTCTTATCTTCCATGGTAATGTGAAAGCCACTGTATAATATATTGATGAAACAGTGTGACTATATTCTAACAAAAATTTATATGCTAAATCAAGTTGTTCATTATGGCTTAATGACCCCTGGAGTAGATAATTCTTTATTATTGAATAAATGGAAATGGATAGGATTACTGATTTTGAGAATGTCTTTCTGAAAGTTAAAAGGTTTTTAAAAGATAGGTACAAAGGTATGAATTAAATTGAGATATGAATCTGATCTGGAGTCGGAAGAATGAGAAAGTCAACATCTTAAACAATCAGCGCCCACCTGCCCTCAAGTAAACAAATGTTATTTGTGATAAAATATTCCCATTGTAAATCTATGGTTTATCAAGACAGTGTAGCCTATTTACTATATTCTTATTCAGTATGGACTCAAAAATTTAAAACAAGGGAACTGGAAAAAAAAAAACAATTTCGAAATATTCATTTCCAAATGTAGCAGGTTTTATACAAATTGGGAAGGGAGACTGCTCTCCTAAATGTTCCTTTCTGCACATGGAAGGTGCAAGGTTATATATGTATCTATATATCTATATCTATATCTATATCTATATCTATCTATCTATCTATCTATCTATATATACACATACACAATAGATCAGAACTGTTAAATATGGTATTAAGTCTTCTGGGTTCTAACTGATATTTTGTCTACATGTCCTATGAATTACTGATGGACGAATGCTGAAATTTCTCACTTTGATTTTTGAAATGTCTATTTTTCCTTTTAGTTCACTAAATTTTGGCTTTATATATTCTGAGGCTAGGTTAGTATGAATACACTCACTTGGAAGTTTTGTGTTTTTTTAAATTTTTAGTGAATCATATCTTTCATTATTATGGAACATCACTCTTAAAACTTAGTAATGCACCCTGTCTTAGTGTTTAATATGTCTCATGTAAGTATAAGATAGGACAGCATGTTTTTAGGGGAGGGTAATATTCACAGAATGACTCTTCATATTCTTTTCTTTTTTCTTAATTATTTAATTTTTTAAAAATTTGCTATAGGGTAAAAGTGCTAAAGAGAAAAGGAAAGTGAGAAAGCAAGTCATCAGGTCTTGGACTCAAATCATAGTTGGTCATGTAGGAGTCCACTACCTTAGCCACCATGCTACCTCCTGGCTCCACATTCTCTTGTTCTGAGTTTTTTTCATTCTCAAGGGTTTTCAAAATGTTCTTGGAAAATGCCTATAGTGAAAAAAACTACACATGGATTTCTTTATTTTTTTTTGCACCAAATAAAACTTGCACTTTAATTCCATTTTCCACAAGTTTATTGAATTCCCTGAATATTATTTCTTATTTAACCTAAGCAGATTTTTTTTGTAACTCTGCCAATTTTTGTCCTTTAATTTAAATATTCAACATATATTGGCAGAAGGGACAATTAAAACTCCAGGTGATCAATATAAAATCTGTTACTTTTAATTTTTTTTTTTTTATTTTTAACTTATAGGATTCCAGGATCTAAATTCAGTGGCTAAGATAAAGTATATTCATCCACTAATAACATTTTTAAGAATTATTTTTTATTTAATTTTGTTGATTTTTTACTTTACTTTGAATATATATATATATTTTTTTTTTTTTTTTTTTCTTGACCAGAGACAGAGAGAGAGAGAAGCAAAGTGAGAAAGTAAGCCGCCAGATCCAGTACTTGAATCACGGTCACTCATGTGAAAGTCTAACACCTTAACTACCATGCCTCTCAGCAGCTGGCCTCTCAGCTACTAATTACTGAAAGATTGATAAAATCATATTATGGACCAAAAGTTCCTCCTCTTTCCTCCTGCACTTCTCTAAATTTCACTGGTTCCCTTGGTTAGAGAATTTGAGACCACCTTCATCTTTTTTTTTTTTTTTTTTCTTTCTATATAGTATATATACTGGGGACCAGCAGATGGCATAATGGCTACATGGCTGAACTCCCACATAGTCGACCATGGTTCAAGTCCTGGACCCGGTGGCTTAACCCCACGCTGGGTGCGTATGCATGTGTGCCCAAGATCCTGAGAGGAAGATGGAGGAGAAGGGACTGTGGCATGGCCATCCCCCCTGGGGGGATGACTTCTCACTTCCTGTCTCTCTGTCTCTGTCTCTCTCTGAGAGCACACGTGCCCTATAGCAACAACCTCTCCAAAAAAGTATATATACTAAGTAGTATTTTGCTAAAGTCAGTAAGTTTAACTTGAAAATGCTTCTCACAGCTACAAATTTTCTATAATGACTCCTTACAATTCACACGAATTCAAGCCTATGTTCATAAATCATCTTCCTTCATACTTTTTTTGACTCAAACCCTTCCTACATCATTGCGAGATGAGATTTAGCATAGATCATATAAAATAGTGCCCAATTCACAAATGAACAAGAGCCCTCACTTGCCCTTCAAACGATCAAGCGAGTCTTCTGTGCTCTCATTTATCTCATCTGTTCACATTACACTACAACAAAAATGGCTTCCTCATATTTGCAATTTTAGTCATGTCACCCCTTCTTTTGGAACATATCTCATTTCTTCTCCTTTATAATTCTTTAAATTCCAGCCATTCCTAAAGCTGCATTCAAATACCACAACCACTTGGAGGTTGTTTCTGGAGAGGTTTTTTTTGCTATAGGGCGCGTCGCTCGCCAGACAGACAGAGAGAGACAGAGAGATAGAAAGCAGGAAATCACCCCCCAGGGGGGATGGCCACGCCGCAATCCCTTCTCCTCCATTCTCCTCTCGGGATCTTGGGCACACACGCACACGCGCCCGGCGTGAGTTTAAGCCGCCGGGTCCGGGACTCGAACCGCGGTCGACTACGTGGGAGTCCAGCGACATAGCCATTACGCTAACTGCTGGTCCCGAGGTTGTTTCTGATACTCATAAAACATGGAGTTGTATCGTGCTCTGAAAGATTCTATAGCACTTTACTTGTGTCTCAATAATGGCACTAATCATATACAAGGAATAGTATACTTATTTGGCAAAGTTAGAAATGAAGGTTTATTTCTCCCTCATCCTTCCCAAATCGTGGCTTTTGCAATGAAGGACTCAGTCTTGTTCATTTCTTTAATTATCACACACTGCACAGATACACACACATACACACAATACCAAGAATATGAGGTACTTAGTTGCTTGACCAATATGGGTCAGAAAATAGACAGCTCATGCCAAGTTCATCTGATTTGATTTGATTTTCCCCCCTTCAGCCAATCAAATTCCCTTAAAGCAGGAAAAAAAATACAGGTAAAATTAACTCAGGAAATAGCTACTCTACTGTTGGAGGCAGAAAGACTTTTGTGTATGGATAAAATAATAAAGTACATCTTTTTGTTGTATATTTAAAAACTACTTCCATAGAATACTATATAGAAACTCAAAACTACTTTTACCATTAGCACTTGGCCTAAGGAACCCTCCCCTTCTCTCAAATGACATAAACTTCAGATGGGGAAAGGAGGGAGAGAGTAGGCTAACACTGCCTATCTGGGGTTGATTGATTTATTTGTTTTTTGAGAGGCTGTAACCCAAGCAGCTAAATTTTTCTACCATCATTTAACACTTCATTAGGTTTGTCTATTCTTCTCCATAGCTTCATTTACAATGTATCTGTGTGACTTTGCCCTTAGGTTCCTCCCATGTCACAGTATTCACTGAGGCTAATCTGCTCTATATTTTGAAAACACACCTCTATTGTTATTGAGAGTTGCTGGTGTTTCTCAGTTTGACCATATATAGATCAGGAAGAAAGTACATATTCAAACTCATACAGATCATGTCTTTACACCATAAAGTCAAATGTTTTAGCTGTTAATCATTGATTTCTTCAAAGAGCTGGCAGAGCAATCTCTTTAAACTGCCTTTTGAATAATGAAATAAAATGGTGTAAGGAAATATTTTGTATTGAACATATGAACAAGCTAGTTGTTCTACTAAAACACAGCTCATGATTGATTAACTTCAAATACAATTAATGTTTCCATATACACAATGTGATCACTTAGATTAAAAAATTAAAGAAAGCATTCATAAAGAAAACGTATTAGAAAGTGCAGGAAAAAGACAAAGGCACTGCAAGAAAAAGTAAAGAGAGAGACCAATATCCATGGATGCAAGAGTAACTCAATAAGGTCCTAGCAAATCAGATTCAATAGCATATTAAAAATGTTTTATTTTTTTATCCAATTTACAATGCTCATGATAATTTATCCATAGAATGAATGTTTGGTTCAAATATGCAAATCAATCAATGTGATATAACACATTAGCAGAATGAGAAGAGAAAACCATATGATCGTCTCAATAGATGCAGAAAAATTGTTTGACAAAATTGAATATACTTTCATGATAAAAATCTCAACGAACGGAATTGGCGTAATGGCTATGTCTAGTAGTCGACTGCGGTTCACGTCCCAGACCCGGTGACTTAGAACTCACGCCGGGCGCATGTGCATGCGTGCCCAAGATCCCGAGAGAAGAATGGAGGAGAAGGGATTGCGGCGTGACCATCCCCCCTGGGGGGTGAAGCGCACGCGCCCTATAGCAAAACCTCTCCAAAAAAAATAATCTCAACGAATTACTTCTAGAAGGAATAAACCTTTACGTAATAAAAGTCATATATCCAAGCCTACAGCTTATATTGTATTACTGGAAAAGCATTGAAAGCTTTTCCTCTAAGATCAGGACCAACACAAGGATATCCACTCTTGTCCTTCTTTGATTGTACTGGAAGGACTAGCCAAAGTAGGCAAAAGAAAGAAAGCATCCGAACCATAAAGTAAACAGTTAAGTGGTCTCTGTTTGCAGATGATATGATCTTACATATAGAATATTTTAAGGATTTCACCAAAAAACTATTAGAACTAATAAATAAACACAGTAAGGTTTCAGGACACAAAATCAGCATATAAAATTAATTATATTTATTTATATAATTATTTATATAAATATACCCTAACATCAAAGTATCCATAAATGAAATCAAGAAAGCAATTCCATTTACAATGATAAAATACTTAAAATACAGAAATAAAACACTGAAGAAGAAATTTAACCAAGAAGATGAAAGACCTCTACTTTGAAATCTATAAAACATGGATGAAACTGAAGACATAAAAAAATGCAGATGTCCATGTTCATGGATTGAAAGAATTAATGGTAAAATGTTCGTACTACCCAAAGAGAGCTACTGATACATTGCAATCTCTATCAAGTATCAATTATATTCTTCACCAAAATAGAAAAAGCAATTCTATTATTTTATGGAACCGCAAAAATCCTGAATGATCAAAGTAATCTTGAACAAAAAGAGGAAAGCTGGAGGCATTACAGTATTCTGTCAATTTTCAAAATCTGCAAAACTATAGCAATTAGAGAACTATGGTAATTTCGGGACCAGCAGTTAGTGTAATGGCTATGTCGCTGGACTCCCACGTAGTCGACCACAGTTCGAGTCCCAGACCCGGTGGCTTAAACTCACGCCGGGTGCGTGTGTGTGCGTGCCCAAGATTTTGAGAGGACAAAGGAGGAGAAGGGATTGCAGCGTAGCCATCCCCCCAGGGGGTGATTTCTCGTTTCCTGTCTCTATGTCTCTCTCTGTCTTTCTGGTGAGCACACGTGCCCTATTGGAAAAAAAAAAAAAAAAAAAAAAAAAAAAAAAAAAAACTCTCCAAAAAAAGAGAGAACTATGGTAATTTCATAAAAAACAACACATGGGCAGATGAGACAAAATTGAGAGTCTAGCATTGAACCCATACCTCTACAGTTAATTGATTTTCAACAAAGACATCAAGAACACACAATGGGGGAACAACAGTCACTGTAATAAATTGCTGGGAGAATTGGGTATCTGCATGCAAAAGAGTGAAGTTAGACCCTTGTCTCACACTATATAAAAAAAAAAGTCAACTAAAAATGGATAAAGATACAAGTGGAAGACCTGAAACTATAAAATTATTAGAGGAAAATAGAGGGAAAAAATTCCATGATATTAGTCTGGGCAATAATTTTTTAAATATGGCCCTAAAAGTACTATAATAAGAGCGAAAACAAACAAATAGAATTATACCACACTAAAAAAATTCTGCACAGGAAATGGAAAATGAACAGAGTAAAGAAATGACCTATAGAATTGGAGAACTATTTGTAAACTATGCACTTGATATATTAATAATTAAAATATAGAAGGAATTCCAGCAACTCAAAAATAAGAAAACAAATACCCATATAAAAATGTGCAAAGGACTTAAATAGACTTTTCTCAAGAGAAGACATACAAATAATCAAAGGTTTATTAAAAAAATGTTCAATGTCAGTAATCATCAGGGAAATACAAATTAAAGTGATGAAAGGTTATCACTTTACAACCTGTTAGCATGACCATTATCAAAACAAATAAAGATAACAAGGACAGGAAAGGATGCTGAAAAGCAAAACACATATATTGTTGGTAGAAATGTAAATTAGTGCAGCCATTACAGAAAAGTTTTGAGATTCTTTAAAAATTAAAAAATATTGAACTACCAAATGATCTAGCAGTCACATTCCTGGGTATATAGCCAAAGGATATCAAATCAATATTTCAATAAGGAATCTTCACTCTCATACTCATTATAGCATTATTTACAACAGACAAGTTATAGGGTGGGCAGTGAAGGCTGTCTGAAGCACTGCCCAGTCACTCATCTACCTAGTCATACAGTGCCTACTCCACGTGGATTTATTCTGACACATAGATTTTCACTTTTCATTCCCATTCAGTACATGCATCCACATGTCTTTTCCCATACCTACTGCTCTCTGAATTTTCTGTTCTTTTCCTTCCATGCCATATATCTACACCATTTGTCACTGGCCAGCAATTTCAACTTAGGTATCATTTTTTTTTTTCTGCACATTAAATGAATGACCAAGTGCACTAATCACAGTTCCGCCTATTAGAAATATGGCATTGTATGTCTCCAGTCAATATATTCCAAATGTCTACATTACGGCTACGACTGAAAGATTGGAAGATATAAATGCGTGGAGAACAACTGCAGATACTAGAGACAGTGCAGTGGAGGGTGAGAAATGGGGAAGGGTGAGAGGAAGAGAATCAAAGGGAAAAAGAAAGAAAACATTTAAGGGACACAAACATGGAAAGATGATCTGTCGCTGATATCACGTATGATAATATTTTAACTATATTGATACACAGTGTAGTCAGGCTGAAAAAATTATTTTGCATTTAGTAATGATATACAGTAATTAAATGTACAAAAATGATTAAAAATTTCAAAAAGAGAACAGAAATATGTCCTCTATCCCCTCTCTTTCAGGTAGTTCTGAAATGTGTCTAAAATGCTGTCACACCCATTTGCAGTTTGAACCCAAACACTAAGCCAACTCATCAGTAAATCAAGCTCTGTGTTTTTGTTAGTTCTCTTTCAAATATATCATACGGGATTCCCCACCCCATATGGTCATAAGTGTGAGGCAGAAGCAAGGTTTTAATGCAGTTGTTATAAATGGCAAATTTCTTTGGATCGTATTGTGATATAAGGAAGGAGAATTAATGTACCCCAAGAAGAAATTTTAATTGAATATTGTTGTCTATCCCAATAAATTCAAATGGTCCCTTATCGTCTTTCTTGGTCAGAATTGTAAAGAATCTATTTATCTAATCACTAGCTCAATGGCATGTACATAAGGTCTTATTTCTCTACTGTAGCAATGCCATGTAGAGCACTGTGGTTGAGATTGGAGGGATGGTGAAGATTAGTGTTACCATTAATGAGTAAAGGATGCAAGGGTGGTGGTCTTCATCAGATCCCTATTAAATTCACATGCCCCTGCATGTAGAGGCAGACTCAACAACCCAACTTTCAAGTCAAAAACAGTTTATTCACAAATGAGGGATGGTGAAGATTAGTGTTGAGGAAGGTGGTGATGGAGGTTTCCACTTGGCCTTGTCCAATACAGTAGATCTTAATCTATATCCAACAGCCCCTTGTGGGGGTTATTCTGCCTGCTAAGCAAATCTCACTGTAATAGGCAGTCATGGTCCTGTTTCAGGGTTATCAGTCAATCTAGCACTAAGTATGTCCCATTCCATGGGGTCCTTTCTGGGAGACAATGTCTATATCCCTAGAATGTGCTCCTGAGACAGCAGAATACTGTTTACACAGGCACATACACTAGTACCCTTCATTGAGCTCCCTCAAAGTCAACTTCCAGGGATATTCCCTGGATCATGTTATTTGTAAGTAAGTATAATTCATTTCCTCCATTCCTAGCTGAGCATGATCCCAGTCCTGTCATCCTGACATGTAAGCCTCATGATCAGAAGAAAAGGAGTTGAGAAGAGTTCCTTAGAGGAGCATGTGTTATATTGCAAAGAATGGGTGACGTTAGCATCTTCCAATAAGGCAGCTAAGAATTCTTAAGGAAAAGTAGCAAACTGCAAAGTCTGCGGGTATGGAGCAGGAAGGTCTGTGGAGTCAGCATCCTCAGAAGAGATGGTCCATTCAAAAGTCCTCATCCATGTTTCAGGATCCCAATGAAGAGCCTACTTTTAGCAGGGAACACTGCCCATCACTGGGCAGTTGGCCTCCCCTGGGACGCAGCAGCTCCACCTCTATTAGATCTGTTGCATGCTTAGCTGTGTCTTCTCGTCCACAGCAGTACAAAGGGCTCCTTGTAAGCTACATAGTCCCTCTGGCTCTCACATTTCATTTTTAAGTCTTGAATTTCATGTTACCCTTCTTCAGATCACCAATTCAAAATCTGCAGTGATAAGATCTGATGCCTTCTAAATACTGTTGCCCCAATATTTGTGGAACAGCTGAATCATTAACTCTATAAAGGCATTTCCTTTTGCACTAGGTCACCCTTAGTGAAATAATTAGTGATCAGGGTATGCCATGGGCTAGGGGCTATGTATGTCCTTATATTCTTCAGATTGGCATGTTATTTGTCTCCAGTGAGCGAGTGACCACTGTCATACCCCATTTCACTGCCTGTTCTCCAGGACTCCTTGCCTTAGTTTGGGTCCACTGAGAAGCAATGGGCAGGCAGGTTAGACATGTGGGTGGTTTTACTGGGGAAAATCACCTGAAGGAAAACAATCAGTCAGAAGAATTTGGGAGAATGTTCACAACTTGTTGCAGGTTTGACCTCTATGGAAGAGACAGGGGAGGAAAGAAAACTGTTCAGGAAAGTCTTAGACTGAAATGCAATCCTAAGAAAATTTCAAGAAGGTGGGTCGAGAGTCTGTGAGTCCCAGGTGCATAGCACAGCAGTGCTTGCTGCTCAGGAAGAGTCCTGCCTCAGTATTCCTGCCATGTTAGTCATGGCGGGGAGTACCTGTGGGAAGTGTGGCTGTGGCACAAACGTGGTGTTAATTTTCCAAGTACAACAGCTGGGACCATTAGTCAAATTCACTCCCCATAGTTCGAAGTTTGAGAGGAACATTTGCTTGACTGCTAGAGTCCAGAATGCCTCTCTCCCCTTTGGAATAAAGGTAAATTCATGTAAAGCCAAGTGTTAAAAATGGCAGAAGCTCTGTCAACTTACATTTTTGAATGAGTACCTAGATGACGACACCACCTGTTACAATTATATAAGAAAGAAACTTCTATTTTGTTTGAGTAATTATACATTGGAGTATCGTTTAATGACACGGGTTATTTCAGATGCTACTTCTGCCCAAACCACAACTATCTTTTGGATTTGAATTTACGTTTCCTCTCTCTGCTTTTGCTGACATCCAATGAACTCTGATCCACAGTTTTCACTGCCCCACTTACATTCACTTACTAATCTCTAAAATGTGTTTCTCCACTTTATAAGGACTGACCATTCTTCACCCAAACATTGCTAAGCCCAGCAGGAATCATACTTTTGACAAGGATGTTAATTAAAATTCAGAATCAGGGCTGACTTGTGGTCTAGCAGTTTAGGGAACTGTATCCCACATGGCCAGCTGTGTAGTTCAAATCCCAGACCTGGTGGCTTGAACAACATGCTGGACACGTGTGCATGCCCAAAATTCTGAAAGGAGAGAGGTGAAAGAGAAGGGAGTGTGGCATGACCATGTCCCATGGGGGATGCTTTCTCCCTCACTCTCTGTCTCTCTGGCTAGTGCATGAGCCCTCTGGCAAATTTGAAAAAAATCAAATCATCCCAGTTATTTGGACTCTTGCCCTGATTACCTTTTGACTTTTTTTCTTTTTGTCCTACTTTGCTTCACCATCTGTTATTTGCATATTTCTGAATCCTATGTATTTGCTAGGATCTTGAAGCATTTTGACAATTTTGAGTTGATAGAAATTGTCTATTACCTGGGACCAGCAGTTAGCATAATGGCTATGTCACTGGACTCCCATGTAGTTGACTGTAGTTCGAGTCCAGGATCCGGTGGCTTAAACTCACGCCGAGCGTGTGTGTGTCAGTGCCCAAGATCCCGAGAGGAAAATGGAGGAGAATGGATTGCGGCATGGCCATATCCCCTGGGGGGTGATTTCTCGCTTTCTGTTTCTCTCTCTCTCTGTCTTTCTGGCAAGTGCATGCACCCTATAGCAAAAAACTCTCAAAAAAAAAAAAAAAAAAAAGAAAGAAAAAAAGAAAAAAAAGAAAAAGAAAAAGAAATTGTCTATTACCTGAGGTTCACATGTTGGCTTTTGTCACTTTTCCTTGTCTAAATCAGGAGTAATGTTTAGGGTAAATGTTTTCTGATTCTTTACTTCATGTCGTCTCTGAAATACTGTATAGGTTTTATATTTGTAAATTGCTGAATCCTCTGATTCCCCTGCTCTCTTATTTTATGAACACATGGTTCTAGACTACTGTCCACCATTCTCTTTCTGCTTCTGGGCCCCAACTCTGGTTTCCCATAGCGTATGTCATTACATCATGTATACACACACATGTATATGTGTATGTAAGTATATGAGACACCTTTGCTCTCCAGAGAGTGTGTGTGTATGAGAGAGAGTTAGAGAGTGAGAAAGCACGTGCTATAGGGCATAGTCATGCTACAATCTTTTCTCCCCTCTATCCCTCCTTTTTGGGACTTTAGGCATGCATGCGCATGCACATGCCCTCAGCATGTTTCTCAAGCCATCAAATCCAAGACTTGAACCACGGAGTTGGCCATGTGAGCTCCAGCCGCCTTAACCACCATGCCAGGGATTGGCCCCTTGGACTATTATTTTATAACTCATTTATTTAAGCAGTCATATATTAGCTCTTTAAATATTTTTGTTACATAATGCTAATTGGCTATTTTACAACAGTAAACATTTTTGGAGTTAATATTTTTGCAACTAGTATAAGAAGTTTTGAAGGCAGAAAGTAAAAACAACTATAATTCTTAAAATTCTCTTTAATTGTATAGAGTATGAAAATATTTTATGTTCCAACATCCATGTTTCAGAACACTAAATTTGAAAGCAAGGATTATTCAGACTGATTATCTACCCTGTCTGATTTTTCAGTTTTATTTTACCCTCATGCAGCGTGGAGTTGATTGGCATAAATATATTGTTTACTAATATAGCACAGCTATCATAATCAAAGAGAACATTTTTGCTTAGTCTTTCAACTACTATGGTTTTCATTTATGTTATGAAGCAGTGACAAAAATGACTAAAAAGCAATTTTTGTTTAAATTCGCTATTAGGTGTGTGCCCTCGCCAAAGAGAAGAAAGTGAGTAAGCAAGCACCCTCCAGTGGCGATGGTCATGCTACAATCTCTTCTCCATTCTCCTCTCACAATCATGGACATGCATACTTATGAACACAGTGTATTTTTAGAGGTTCCAGGTCTGGTTCCAACCATGCAGTTGGCCATGTGGGATCCAGCTGCCTTAACCACCATGGCACTGGCTGGCCCAAGACAATTTTCAGTCTATACTGCTTGACCTATTTGCCTATTCAGATTTCCAACACTCTAGATTACTGACAAGCCTAAGAAGTACCCTATGTACTTCCTTCTCCTCTTAACTTGTAAAATCCAAGGCACATGAACTAATCCAACCCTTAACTTTCAAAGTTAAGGAACAAAAGCAAAACTTGTGTTGATTCTGGCACACTGTACGAATTGCTCTTTTCAGAACTGTTCACTCCATTTTCAAGGTACTGTAATACCATGTACGACACACGGAGTACCGTGCTCACTAGCCAGCTCTCTACACTGAGCTGCAGTGTCCCTGTTTGTAAGGGGAGGAATAAAACTTATGTGAAAATGGCTTTGGTGATAGGACCAGATCTACAGCAATATTTAGTATTGGGCAAGGATCGTAGAAGCACAGCTAAGAAGTGAATAAATGGTAGCTGTTATGCTAAAGAGGAGGAGGAGAACAAGGAGATGGACAGAAGCAGAAAGGAAAACAAAAGTAGAAGAGGAAGAGGTGAAAGGTATGAAAAGGAACATGAGGGATCTTCAAAAAGGTCATGGAAAATGTGTATTATGAAAAATAATTTGCATGTATTTCATTTTTTTTTAGATTAGTTTGCCATAGAGTGCATGCACTCACTGGAGAGAGACCAAGAGAGACAAAAAGAGGGGAAGTGAGAAATCCGCTCCTGGGATGTGGGGGGTGGGATGGATAGCCATGCTGAAATCCCTTTTCCTCCATTCCCCTCTTGGGATTTTGGACATACATGTACACACACCCAGTGTGATTTTCAAGATGCTAGGTTCAGGACTTGAACTGTGGTCAATCATGTGGGAGTCCAGCACCTTAACTACCACACCACCTGCTGTTCTGGATATCATTTTTTAAATCCCCAAATAAACTTCTACTTTAATTACATTTTTCCATGAACTTTTGGAACTACTCTCATTAAAAGCCTTCCCATATTCCAAAATATGTATTGGTTTCGCCCAGCCCCTGGTGTGGTGAAGGCAGCTGGATCCCACATGGCTGACTATGCAGTTTGAGTCCCAGGCTTAGTAATTTAAAGAACGTTCTGGGCACATAGCAGGTATATCCAACATCCTTAAAGAAGGGAGAAATAGAGAAGAAGGAATTGCAGCCTGATCACCCCCTATGAGTGGGGGAGCATGCTTTCCTACTTTCTATTTCTCTTTGTCTCTTTCTGGTGAATGCATATATCTGCTGGCAAAACAAAACAAGTGATAAAAAAAAAATTCACTGCTTTGCAATTCTTATAACAAACATGAAGTCTGAAATTATTGGGTCAATGGAAAAGTCATGATGCATTTTTTTTTTTCATAGAAAAATATGCCAGGACATGACTTTTTCAATGACCCAATATTTTGAAAGAAATAAATTTTTTCAGTCCTAAAACATTTTATAGAATTTTAGAAAATTGATACCAATTTTAGTCAATGGAAATTTCTGATGTTAAACTCCTACATAATAGGGTCCAGCAGGTGGCATAGTTGCTAAGTCTCAGTACTCCCACATGGTCACCTGTGGTTCAAGTCCAGAACCTGGCAACTTGAAACTCATGTATGTGTGTGTGTATGCCCAAAATCTGGAAAAGAGACTGGAGGTAAAGGGATTGCAGCATGGCCATTCCCCCGAGGGTGATTTCTTGCTTTCTGTCTCTCCAGCTACTACATGCACCTTATGTCAAAAATCTCTCTCTCGGGAACCAGCAGTTAGCGTAATGGCTATGTCGCTGGACTCCCATGTAGTCGACCGCGGTTTGCGTCCTGGACCCGGTGGCTTAAAACTCACGCCGGGCGCGTGTGCGTGCGTGCCCAAGATCCCGAGAGGAGAATGGAGGAGAAGGGATTGCGGCGTGACCATCCCCCCTGGGGGGTGATTTCTCGCTTTCTGTCTCTATGTCTCTCTCTGTCTGTCTGGCGAGCGCACGTGCCCTATAGCGAAAAACCTCTCCAAAAAAAAAAAAAAAAAAAAATCTCTCTCTCAAAAAAAAAAAAAAAAAATCCTACATAAGATTTCTTTCTTTTTCCTGTTTGTCACAGACCTGGTTGTTATCACTGGCTCTGTAGTCTTGGGAAGATCACTTAGATTCCTTAATAAAGAGATAATTAACACACTCTGCAATTTTACTATCTTGAGGGATATGTGTTCTTCAAGAGTTTTTTCATTTAAATTAAACTTGTAATTAACCTTTTTTTTTTCAAATTAACTTTCTTGACCAAATTAAGCTTTAAATAATTTCATGGCTAAATTAAGCACATTTCGACTCCTGTAGCCCCTCTGTCTCTTCTTCCTTCTCTGCTGCCCTCTTTCTTTCTCCAGTTTTTATTGTCTGTTCCCTCTCTTTTCTCTTCTTTCTCAGGCACATATTCAGGCAATGGTGATGTTTTATCTTTTCACTTTTAATATCTGCAGTACGAGGCCATGAATACGTACATGTATGTTTATAATTATTACTAAATACATACAGCTGAATGTAGAAATCAGCATCTACTTCTGAACCTGTTTTATTTGAATATAATAATTTCAAAATATTTCTAAAAGAGGTCTTTGCTTATATTGTTGCATAAGATCAGTAAACATTTAAAGGAGAAAAGCTCTCCTTTAATTTATTTCTGCTTACAATATGAATGTCATTAAATTACTATTAAAGATAAAATAGAATAATAGCTAATACTAAGACTAGGATTTAAAATAAACAAACACCAAAAATAAAAACAAGAAATAAACAAAAAAAACAATAAAAATATTCCAAACCACTTTCTAAATGCCTCTCATCGCACTCCACAAGAAACTGAAATAGAGTTTTCTATTCCTGTCACATTCCTTTGCAGGATTTACCAGAAGAGGACCTTGCTCCAGTTAGATGAAGTCAGATTATACTGAAAGCTGCTGATCTGTTTTCACAAGAGTTGTTAGAATCCTTGAGAGAAATAGCTTCAAGTAATAGAATTTTAGCAGAAATGAATCTGCTACTAGCTGGGAAAAATGGTTATAGCCACAGAGACTTGAGATGCTAAACTTGCAATTCTGACTAGCGTCTATGGATTTAGGACACGGGGAAGAAAAATACTTTGGAAAAGAGTTTTTTCTTTTGCTTGTTTGTTTTTAACAGAAACTTAAGCATCTGCACACTGCACCATCTTATTTTTTCTCTAGACAGCTCTTAGAAACAGTTACTCTCTCTGGCAATGAACTTCACGTGCACATCAGTTCACAGTAGTACCTGCCTCTTCCTTGCTCAATCCAAACAATGAAAGCAAGGCATGCATTTAGGCTAGTCTCTCTGGTGAATGCTTTACCCCCAAAGGATCAAATTTTAAAAATTAATGTTTAGTTGAAAACACTAAATTGATCGGGCATTAATCCAGAATAATTGCTGGGGATCAATTACCAATCTAAAAGTCATTCTAGTTTGCTTCAAATTTAAGAACTTATTTCTTAACTAAATTATTTAAGTTTCAAATTCATATAATCAGGTAAAATTGCTGCAGACAAAAAAAGACTTGGGAATCAGAGGCATTATTTGACTATCAACAAAGTGTGATTCACCCACTAAAACCAACAAAAACACAATGAGAAATAATGAGAACCTGAATCTCATGAACAGAGTTTTATATTGAAAAGTACAGGATTATGTATTCCTGCTTATACCAGTGACACAAAATGAATCATAAATTACATAATGTTCTGTATGTAAACGTCGGCTTAATCTAATCGTCTCACTAAATTCTGTCCTTGCTGCTAAAGATGTCAAATAATTTATCAAAATCAAATCAACAAAAATCCACTAATAATTCTTTTTTTCTTGATAGTTTGTTTGTTTTGCTATAGGGCATGTATACTCACCAGAGAGAGAGAGGAAGAGAAAGTGAGAAACCACTCCCAGAGGGGATCATTACACTGCAATCCCTTCCTGTCCATTTTCCTCTCAGAATTTTGGGCCCTCATGCACATGTGCCCAGTGTGTTCTTCAAGCTGCTGTGTCTAGGACCTGAACTGCACAGTCGACCATGTAGGAATCAGCTGCCTTAACCTCCACGCCACCTGCTGGCCTGCAATTAGTAATTTCTTAAACTGAAAACATTTCTGACTAAAAAGTGCTTAAGGATCCAAGTTGATCACAAGGCCTGGTGACGTAGGAAATTTGTCTCCTTGCTCCCACCTCCACCTTCCCATCCTGCCAACAGTCAACATGCCCCCTGTGAGTACTTTGGCAACTAATTATGTCTCTAGCTTCACACTTGAACATTTCTGGCATAATTTATTTTGGATTAATCCCAAGTAAATAATCTAGCAATATCGTGCCCATATTTTTTTTTTCCTTCTTTATCTTTTTTGTATTTTCCCTGAGTTACTAGCTATATGATCTCCAAAACTGACTCAACAGTTATGACTTAAAATTCTAAGTATATGCATATTAACAAGACCATGGCAAAAATAAATATGCAATATGGGCTTTAGAGGAAACATGATGTTTATTTGGGGCACACAATGATTTCAGGACTTACTCTATTTTTCTAAAACTATAGTAATCATAAATAAAAACTCCCTAGTTCCTGAGAGGCAGCAAGATATCTCCAAACAATAAGCTTTGAACAAAATAACTTTAACTCTGTTGCTTCATAACTTGTTCTGGGAATATAATTTGACTCTCTGTATGGCAATTTGCTTCTTAGTAAAATGGGAATATTATTAACCTGGGTTGTTAGGATCTAATTCCATTCAATATGTGGACATGCATATCCTAGGATTTACCATATGATAGATATTCAATATGTATTCGTTTTCCTCTCCAGTGAATGCTAATCCTCTTTCCATATACAGGAAAAAAAGTAGTTGTATACTGAAAACTCAGCAAAATCTCCAAAGTAATGTGACCAACAACCTTTTCCTTATTGTTTTCTTGGTCTCTTTTTCCAAAATGAGTTCTCAATTATCAACCTTCTTCCCACGCATGGTGCAGGCGAGTTCTCCCTCCATCCTCTATGGTTTTCCCTGTCACAATACAGTCTCATTTTCTGTGTTTTTATTTTTTTAAATTTTTTTAAAGAATTGTTTTTATTTACTTTTCTTAATTTCTTGGAATTAAATCTGAGCATTCAGGGGTGTACAGGAATTTTATTTATCATTATTTTTGGTTTCAGCTTGCTATAAGGTATGTGCGCTTACCAATGAAGGACAGAAACAGAGAGACAAAGAGGGGAAGTGAGAAAGCAAGCGGCCAGGTCCAGGACTCAAACCGTGGTCAGCCATGTGGGGAGTCCAACACCCTAATCACCATGCCACATTTCGACAAGTCACTTTCCTAGCAAAAGTGAATTATCTAGAATTTCTACCTTAACTCAGAGTGCAAATATGCAAATATGCCAATATACAATTTTGCAACCAAATTATAAATACAATCCTGTCACTTTCAGTTCAGCTGACATTTACAGACAATACTGAGCTATTCAGCTCGTTCTATTTGATGTGGATTTTTTTCTTCTTTTGGTAGCCTAGGGAAGAGCTTGCAAGGCATGGCCGAATGTCAGAAGAAGATTTTGTTAAAGTTAATTTTATTCACTATTATCATGATTTTTTGAAGGGGACTATGTACTGAGTCCCGCTTCCTCACACCCAATACCCCATTAAGAGGCTGGGATTAGCACTTTAAGTAGATGGAGGATGTCTTCAAGATGACCAAGAGGAAGGCTTGACACATGTCCTGTGGAGCTTGCTCAGGGCCAGAATGAGGACACACAGACTGGAAGAAATGATCACTGCATGGAAAGTTAGCAGGTGCTCTGAGATTTTACTGCATAAAAATTCACTACATAAAAAATAACTATAAAGAAATGTCTTTTGATTTTATCAAAGGGAACTACCTGAAATGGTGAAAACACCTCAAGCTGAAGATCTAAAGTCAAATTTCTAGATTCCAAAGGATGAGTAAATAATTGCAAATGACCAGCCAAAAGAGTTTTCCACTTAATGTAAGGAACTTGTGAGGCAGATATCCCCAGGGTTAGCAAAGTTCCAAAGAATTCATGAGGAGCATAATTGCTTCATCTTGTTAATTACACTCTTCCGTTTATATAGAAATGTTGCTTACAGCATCCACAAGTGAAAAATAATTTTCTCCTATAGCATGTATTATAATTTTTGCTAGAGGGCCATGTGTATTTGCCAGAGAAGTAGAGAGAAGGGGGAACAGCCCCATGGGGCGTAGTCATGTGCAATCCCACCTACTCCATCTATTCCTCCTTTCAAAATTTTAGGCAAACACACACCTGCACCTGGGTTGTCAAACCTCAGGTCCAGGACTGGAACCATGTGGTCAGCTATGTGGGATTCAGCTGCTTATACACCAGGCCAGGGAGCTGGCCCTATGATACTATTTTAAGATCTATTTTATATTTAGGTTGCACAAATGATCTCTACTTCAAATGTAATGATGTTGACTTGTTAATGATCTGTATAGATAGCTTTCAAATCCAGAAACTGCTAATGCTTAACTCGGTGGCAGTGTAAGTGAAAAACCTACTTCTTGGTATTTTCCTCTTTCATTCTTCTTACATAAATTAACTTTGGAAAAGCCAAACCATAAATTTCCAAAATAGAAGTAGAAGCATTAGACATCAGATGAAAAAACAGGAAAGAAAAAAAACTGTATTTGCCTCCTTTTTAATGTACTTACTCTATTGGATGGTATTCTGTTCTCTTTATATAGGTTTAGTCATTGTAACACAACCTTTGAGCAAAGAGAAACATCTTTCCCTAATTAGCTATTATTTTATGATCTGTTTTCTCTCTCCATTTGAACTTTACAAAACTCTATACAAAGTAGATGTAACAGTGCTAATGTACTTGATGATGTATTTGCCTTTCTTTCTTTTACAAATTGATTGAGGTATAATCGATATATATTAAAGAAAAGAAAAAAAAAAAAAAAGAAAAGAAAACTTGCACAGGACCAGCCTTGTAGCTTGATGGTTAAGGGAACCTGGATCCCACGTGACTGACCGCAGTTCTAATCACAGCCCTGGTGGTTTGAAAAACACTCTGGGCACATGCGCATGAGTGCCCAAAGTCTCAACAGGATGGGCAAATGGAGGAGAAGGGATTGTGATGTGACCACACTCCATTGAGGGCACTTTCTCCTTCCTCTCTCTTTTCTTTCTCTCTCTCCGTCTCTGTCTCTGGTAATTATACTTGCTCTCTAGCAACTTAAACACAAAAGCCTGCACCTATTTAATGTAGAGTTTAATGGGTTTGGACATACATATACATCCATGATATCTTCACAATAATCAAGAGAATCAGTTATCACCAACAAAACTTTTCTTGTATCCCTTTGCTTCCGCTTTCTTATTGTTGTTATTTTTTTTAAATTTTACTTATTTCTTCTATGGGAGAGGAGACAGAGAGAGAGAGACAGAGAGACAGAAAAACACCCTTGATGGGGTCTTCATGCCATAATCCATCCCCAGCCTCATCCAACCCAGATCATGGGCACAAGTGTGTTCATCTGTCAATGTACAAGGAAGCTCTAGGACATGAACTTGGGAACTTTTCACATGGGTACATTATCACAGAGAAGTGTGTTCCTGCTGCACCACTGGCTCACTCTTTCATGTGTGTGTATGTGTACATGTATGTACACATGGTAAGCACACTTCCAATCAATTTTTACGTGTACAATAAAGTACTGTTTAATATAGGACTCAAATTTAAATATAAATAAATTTTTTTTTAGTATTTTAAAAATTGTTGCTTTTGAACTCTGTTTTCTTTTTTTCTTTTTTTTTTTTTTTTTTTTTTTTTGGAGAGGTTTTTCGCTATAGGGCGCGTGCGCTCGCCAGACAGAAAGAGACATAGAGACAGAAAGCGAGAAATCAGCCCCCAGGGGGGATGGTCACGCCACAATCCCTTCTCCTCCATTCTCCTCTCAGGGTCTTGGGCACGCACACACATACGTGTCCGCCGTGAGTTTTAAGCCACCGGGTCCAAGACGCGAACCACAGTCGACTATGTGGGAGTCCAGCGACATAGCCATTACGCTAACTCCTGGTTCCCTGAATTCTGTTTTCTAAATGATTTTCCTATGGAAATGGTTCAAAGCAAGAAGATTAGACATTTCTACAATTTATTAAAGAATTGAAACACATGGATTGAATATAGATTACTAGTTACAAAAGCTATGTTATCATCTTGTCTTTTTTTTTTTTAGTAAATAATAACCTACTCATATTCATTTAGGCTTAAGCTATGTAAACAGATGTTTCTACCCAGAAAAAGAAAATCCTGAATTGTTGAATTGTTCTAGTATAACTGAGCTCAAACAGACACTTGAGGGTTTAAGAGGGAATGCCATGACCAACAAATCCAAATGCTCTTTGAGCTCGACTAAATCCAACAGAAACACTGAGCTTTATACTTTCACCCTTGAGACAGCTCGAATTCAATAGCTATTTGCAGAGTTATGTGAGGGTGAGACAAAATGAACATACCATGTAAAATAGTGTTTCAAATAACTTACTGGTTCGAAGACATTTATTCCACTTTTTGTAAGGTTTTATTTCTCCCCGATATGTTGGTTCAGCTTGTTAAAAGAATATTGCCTTTTAACTTTCTTCTCCTTAAGGACAGCATAAACATAGTTAACCTATACCATCACATTCTTCGGAGACTAATAGTGAATAAAAGAGGGCATTGTGTGGATGACCAGAAATTCCTTCTCTGCTCACTACTCCAGAACTGTGTAATTATCTGAGGTGTTGCAATAAATCCAGTATTTACAACATGCATTCCTTAGAGGATGAAGTAATTGCACATGTCATAGGGAAAGAAAAAAAATGCTTCATTTTTTTTCCATGAAACACTTATTTTTTCCATCACTGAATTGGTACTTTGGAAGAAACCTGAGTGTAAGTTCTGTGAAGCCCAGTGCACGATATCATAGCAAAATCACTTTAAACAATACATCCAACAATAGTAGTAACAGTTTATCTTATTTCTAGTGAACACAACTATAACTAACGACATCACTGCAATGTTTGGGGATTTTTTAAATGCTTGCTGGGTATATTGTTTTACAGGTTCCCACATGGACATTATTTTTTATGATCTCTCATATATAACTGAAGCATTTTCATGCCACATTTCTTCAATTAAAAACATTCTTACCACTTTTGGTTTGCCCTATTGCACAAGTTCAGGGTTATATACAATTTGCTTCATTAGGAAATGGTAGAGCAGACAAAGCTTGCCAATAAAATGTGCTTAGAAAGTTATTGCCAAAGAACTGTGTTCGTTTTTCAGTTGCTGTTTGTTTTCACAGTCTTTGCTTCCAAACACGCATGCACATGCACACACTTATAATTTTGGAGCACCCAATAGACCAATTCACTTTGCAGCCTCAAAAGCAAATCAAGTCAATGAGGCTCCATCCCAACACAACTGTGGGTCAGAGTGCAACATAACATGGAACTTCATATTAATCCACAGTGAAAGTTTAAGTCCCCAAACTCTCAGCCTCCTCTTTTTATTGCCTTAGTGTATATCCATTTATTCACTTGAGTGAATTTTTGTTAAGGTTAACAGCCAGTGTGAACAGAATGGAGAACATGAAAGAAAAGTCCCTGCTGTGGCAGAATTTACAGTCTAGTAGGGGAGATATGGTAAACATGAAAACAAGACTATCAGTATGTTTCTATAAAAGAATCTACACAGACTGTAAGAACTGGACTTTAAGAGCTTAATAATATTTAAGTAGTTCTGGGCCAGCAGGTGGAGTGTTAGTTAAGATACTGGATCCCATATAGCCAACAGTGTGGTTCAAGTCCTGGACCCTGCAGCTTGAAAATAAATCTGGGTGCATGTGCCTGCATGCCCAAAATTCCAAGAGGAGAATGGAAGAGAAAGGACTGCAGCATGGCCATCCCCCTGTGGGGGGAGTAATTTCTCACTTTCCCTCTATCTGTCTCTGGTGAGTGCATAACCCAATGGTAAAAACCTAAAAATAAATAAATAAATAAAGTTCTGTTGTGACAGATTGTAATTCTCAAGATGACTATGCCATTATAGTCCATCTTCAGTGTTCTTTTCACAATCCAGAGCTTATGTAGTTTGTGGTTTTTTTTTTTTCCTTCCGGACTATAGAGGATTTCAACTATGGCAAGAGTGACGGTATGTGACTTCCATGACTAAATTATTAAAGAAAATCAAGCTGCTGCCTGATCCTCGTAGGACTCTTGCTGTTGACGAGCAGCCATCAGGCTGTGTCAAAGCCAAACAGCCCCTTGGATTGACTATGTATATGTAGGTGTTCCAGCCCCAGGACCAGCTGAAGACTCAGCCAACAGTCAGTGTCAGACTCTGTTATTTGGCTGAGCGAGTCTTCAGATGATTCCAACACTCAGTCTTCAAACAGCCCCAGATGACACTGAAGAGAGCAGAGTTGAGCTTTCCCTGTTAAAACCTGGCAAAAGTACAGATGTAGGAGTAAAATTAATGTTTTTGTTTTGGCTCCTAAGTGTTGAACTTGCTTGAGCAGATGGGACTTGGAAGTGGGGCTCTGGTAAAATTAAACATGTGAATGACTTTCAGACTGGGGCAAGTGGGCAAATGGAAGCCTGAAAAATCTCAAAGTGAGTATTGATAGAGACTATTATTAGAAGCCTACTGGATTCCACAAAGGCCATCAGTGAGAGTTAAAAGGAAAGTAAGACAAATACTGGAGGTTTGAAGAAACGGAGAACTTGTTATTTGGTAGTCAAAAGTTTAGAAACTGTCATCTGCGGTATCATGAAAAAGAGATATTTGTTAATGAACTAGGGGCTAGCCTAGTAGTCTAAGGAAGTCAGATCTCATGTTCAAATTCAGGCCCTAGTGGCATGAAAAACACAGAATGTGTATGTGTGTGTGTGTGTGTGTGTGTGTGTGTGCATGCATGTCCAAAATCCCAACAAGATGGAGAAATGAAGGCAAAGGGATTGCAGGATGATCATGCCCCATTGGAAATGGTCTCCCTCACCTCCCTACCATTTTCCTTCCTTCTCTCTCTGGTGATATGGAATAAAAATGAATGGACGAGATTACCTATCTAAGATTGTTCTCAGGCAAGTGTTGAAGATGATACCTAGTCTTTCTAGCTGGTAAAATAAAAAAGGAAAGAGTCTAAACAAAAAACTGTTAAATTACGAACCAATCGGGGCTTGGGACCAGCAGGTTGTAGGGTGGTTAAGGCACTGAACTCTCACATGGCCAACCATAGCTTGAGTCCCAGCCCACGCAGCTTGCATTCTCACTTTCCCTCCCTCTCTCTCTCTCTCTCTCTCTCTCTGATGAGCACATGTATCCTATAATAAACTAATATAATAAAATAAATATATTTATAAAAAAAGAAACCAAACAGGACTTGATGAGTCCATGGAGGAGGGAATATGAAGGCAAAGGACTGAGGTTTTGTAAGGTTTTAGGGCTTTCTGCTTTAGTTTCAGAATTAGTAAATGAGGTTAATAATAATACCTTTACTGGTTTCTGGCAAGAATTAAATATGTCAATATGTTTAAAGAATTTTGAATTCTAGGGACAAAAGTAGTGCTGCTTTTCTTTTTTAATATGTGCATTCCACCTTATAAATTTGCCTCGTAAGCACTGCTTTTACCACATCCCGTGAATTTTGGTAAGCTGCTTTTTTCATTTTCTTTTAGTTCAAAATATTTAAAAATGTCTTGGGAGTTGTTGTTTAACTCATGCAAAATTTACAAGTGTGTGGTTAATTTCCATGTGTTTTAGGACTTCCCAGTTGCCCTTCTGTTCTTGATACCTAGTTTAATTCCATTGCGATTTGATAGCAAAGATAATGAGATTTCTGTTTATCAGACTTCGTTAAAGTGTGTTTTACAACACAGAATATGTTCTAGCTTGGTGAGATTTTGTGTGAGCTTGAGAAGAATGTGCATTCTGCTGTTAGCTGAGCCAGTCTATAGATGTCAATTTTAGCCAGTTGACTGAGGGTGTTGTTGAGTTCAACTAAGCCTTGCTGTTTTTCTGCCTGCTGAATCTCTTTCTAATAGAGAGATAGTGAAGCCTCCAACTATATAGCATCTTAACCTATTTCTCCTTGCAATTCTATTCACTTTTGCTTCACATAATTTGACACTCTGTTGTTAGGCACAGATACATTGACTTATTATGTCACTTGGGAGAATTGATCCCTTTATTATTTTGTAATGTGATTCTGGATAACTTTCTTGCTTTGAAGTCTGTTGTGCCTAAAGTTAATATAGCTATTTCTGCATTCTTTTGATTAGTGTTAGTATAAATATTCTTCTTTCTCCATTTTTTATTATTAATTTTTAAGAGAGATTTTTTGCTATAGGGTGTGTGTGTTCGCTGGAGAGAGAGAGAATGTGAGAAATCATCCCCAAGGGGGATGGCCACGTCACAGCCTGTTCTCCATTCTCCTCTCAGGATTTTGGACAGGCATCCACATGCACCTGGTGTGATTTTTCAAGCTGCCAAGTCTAGGCCTCAAACTGAAGTCAGCCATGTGGGAGTTCAGCCCCTTAATCACCACACCACCATCTGGCCTCAATCCATTTATTTTTAGCTTGTATGTGTTTTTATAATTAAAGTGGATTTCTTATAGACACCATGGAGTTGGATTTTGTTTTTTAATCTACTATTTTAATTGGTACATTTAGACCTCTGATGTTTAAAGTGATCATCAATATAATGGGATTAGTATCTACCATATTTGTTACTGTTTTACATTTGTTGCCCTTAGTTTTTATGTTCTTGTTTTTGTCTCCAACTTTCTTTTTTGGCCTCTTATGGTTTTAATTGGACATCTTCTATGATTCCATTTTCTCTCCTTTCTTAGCATATGAGCTTGGTGCTTAATTTTTAACTATTTTAGTGGCTGCCTTAGAATTTGCAATACAAAGGACCAACAGGTGGTATGGTGGTTAAAGTGCTGGACACACCCACATGGCCAACAAAGGTTTGAGTCGTGGACCTGGTGGCTTGCTTTCTCACTTTCCATCTCTCGCTCTCTGTGTTTCTGACCAAATTAAAATAAATGAATGAATAATAAATAAAATTAAATAATTCTTTAAAAAAAGAATTTGTAATACATTTAAAGCAAATCTAAGCCTACTTTCAAATAACACTACCCCATTTCACAGGTAATGAATTTTTGCCTTAAATTAACAATATCTCTCTTTCCTTGTGTCATTGCTGTTATTCATTTCATTTTTATGAACATAAACCTATACACAAAAAATATACATTAGCATACATAACTGAATGGATTATTATTACTTCGAATGTTTTTTCCTCTTTCTCTAAAGAAGTTTTTTGTCTTTTTTTTTTTTTTTTTTTTTATTTCCTCTAGGCACATATGCTCACTGGAGAGACAGAGAGAAAGAAAGCAAGAAATCACACCCCAGGGGGTATGACCATGCCACAATCCCTTCTCCTCCATCCTCCTCTCAGAATTTTGGGCCCGCACACACATGTGCCCAGTGTGTTTCAAACCGCCAGGTCTAGGACTTGAACTACAGTCGGCCACAAGGAAGTCCAGTGCTTTAACCACAATGCTACCTACTAGCCCCTCCCTGCCCGAAAGATCTTCATTTAGAATTATTTTCTAAGGTATATTGACTGGCATAAATTCAGATACTTTTTCATCTATCTGAGAGAGCAAAAACTTTTTTACTAGAAGTCTAGAGAGGCCAGCAGGTGGTGTGGTGGTAAAGGCTCTAGATACCCACATAGCCGATGGTGGATCGAGTCCCAGACCTGTCAGCTTGCTTTCTCGCTTTTCCTTTCTCTCTCTGACTCTCTCTGGTCAAATTTAAAAATAACAACAACTAGAATTAAATAAATAAATAATTCTTTTTAAAAAATGTCTAGGAAGTCTAAGATCAAGGAACTGGCATTAGTATCTAGGGAGAGCTTTTTATTGCTTCCTCACATGACAGACAGGACAAATGCTGTGTATCCTGGCACAGTGGAAGGGTAGAAGGGCAAAAGATCAATAAGGGGATGAGTTATGGGAGAATATTCTTTTATAAAGACCTTAATTCCATTCATGAGGAGGATCTCCCATGACCTGATCACCTCCTTAAGGTATCACTTCTCTCTATATATCTTTTATAAGGTTTTTGCCATGTGTTTGGTGTAGAGACATACACAGAGAGAGGGAAAGTGAGAAATTACTCCTCAGAGAGGATAGCCATGCTGTAATCCCTTCTCCTTCATTCTCCTCCAGGAATTTTGAGCATGCGCACACACACACATGCCCGGCATGAGCTTCAAACCACTCGATTCGGGACTCAAACTATGATTGATCTTGTGGGAGTCCAATGCCTTAACCAGTACGTCACCTGCTGGCCCCAGGCTATCAATTCTTAATACTATCATATTGATGTTTATGTTTCAATATAATTTTGAGAGACACTGAGACCATAGACACACTTTTACTATTTCACTCCTCTCTTTTTTTGCTTGCATAGTTTCTGAGAAGTTGTATGTAATTCTTTGTTCTTCTATAAATAAGGTACTTTTTTCTCTGGCTTATTTTACAACGTTTCGTTTGTCTTTAATTTTCTGCAGCTTGAAAATGATGTAACAAGGTGTAATTTTTAAAATATATTTATTCTGTTTAATGTTTTTTTCAGCTTACTGAATTTATGGATGGTATCTGACATTAATTTGTAGAAATGTTCATTCATTACTGTTTCAAATAATTTTCCTTTACTTTCTGATATTTCAACTACAGCGATCTCAGCAGATCCAGCCTCTGCACCTTGGGCCTCCACTATCATAAGCTGAATAAGTTATGATTTTTTGGTAAATTACCTACTCTGTGGTATTCAGTTATAGCAACAGAAAAATTGACTAAACTAAGCATGCGTAGTTTTCTTTCTTTTTTTCCTCTTTTTGAGAGAGATATTTTTGCTATAGGGTGTGTGCACTCACCAGAGAGATAGAGACAGAAAGCGAGAAATCACCCCCCCGGGAGCATGGTCATGCTGCAATCCCTTCTCCTCCATCCTCCTCTCAGGATTTTGGGCACACACACACACACACACACACACACACACACACCACCCAGCATAAGTTTTAAGCCACCGGGCCCAGGACATGAACCGCGGTTGACTGTGTGGGAGTCCAGTGACATAACCATTACACTATCTACTGGTCCCCATCTGTAGCTTTCAAGAACAGAACCTTTCACAGTGTGTGCACATTTGTCCTTCTTGCTGTATGGAGCCTACTAAAAGTCTGTATACTAATTGCTTAGCCAGAGATTTGGGCAGAGTTTAAACTCAAAATTTGGATTTTAGCCATTCTATGTTTTGTTTTCTTCCCTGAATTCAATCATCTGTCATTTTGAGCTGGGGCTTCAGTAGCTTTCGTTCACCAGAAGCAATGGTTGAAAATACACCCAGACGGGGACCAGCAGTTAGCGTAATGGCTATGTTACTGAACTCCCATGTAGTTGACCGCGGTTCGAGTCCTGGACCCGGTGGCTTAAATTCACGCTGGGCGCATGTGTATGCATGCCCAAGTTCCCGATAGGAGAATGTAGGAGAAGGGATTGTGGCATGGCCATCCCCCCCGGGGAGGTGATTCCTCGCTTTCTGTCTCTCTGTCTCTCTCTTTCTGCTGAGCACACGCACCCTATAGCAAAAAGCTCTTCCCCCCCAAAAAAAATACACCCAGATGAAAATTACAAAATAAAAAATAATTCATGTATGTTTCCCAAGAGTAAATTTTTGTCAACTTTCTGCTTTACTTTGGTTGTGTCTAATGATTTGGTGCAATTTTTATAATTGTTATCTATAGGAGAAGCTGCCTGCTAGCTTCACACTGCCATTATCAGAAGTCCCAAACACTTTATCATTTTATTTTTATCTCTTCTTAAGTTCTATTAATAATATTGGCTATGCTTATAAACTTTTAAGATGATGGCATACTCACTCCTGTGCATTTGGTATGATACACTATACTTAGCCACATACCCAAGACTATCTAAAGTGAAGTGTTACTTTGGAGCCCTCACCGTTAGTTACTTATTTAGATTCTTATTATCATTGCTCAGATTCCAGGACTTCTCCTGTGTATGGCTGTCGTATTTTTCCTAATTGTAGATAATTAATTCTTTAATAACCCTTCTATCCATATCACTAATTATTTTATGATGTAAATATCTAAATATGTGTTAACTTCTTTAAATAGTATTTCTAATATGAAATGACTAAGAAAAGAACTCAGCTCTTTTCTGGGAAGGATTAGAAGCAGTTGCAGTTGGACATTTCAATTTGTCTAGCCATGTGGGGAAGGAGAGACTTCAGAAGAATGGAAATTAGAAAGTAGGAACTATTTCTTGTATCTTCCAGTTTTCATTTTAAAAGGGATTACTACTATGAATATCTAAATTTTCCCAACTTATAAACCACCTGCCAATACGACTGTAAGTTTCTATCAGTATATGAGGCAGTAGTATAAACAGAAACATACGTTTACTCCTTTCAAAATTTTTTATCACTATTTTTCATGTTATCACTGGTTTTTCCAAATGATGAGCAACAAAATTTCCTAGTACATCTATTTTAATTTTTTGTAAGGTTTTTGCCATAGGGCACATGTACTTCCCAGAGACAGTGAGAGGGAAAGCGAGAAATCACATACACCTGGAGACATGGCCACACCTCAATCCTTTCTACTCCTTTCTCCTCCTGGGATTCTGGGCACATGTGCCCAGCGTAAATTTCAAGCTGCTGGGTCCAAGACTTGACCTGTGGTCGACCATGTGGGAATCCAGTGTCTCAATCTGCCACCTCCTGGCCTCTTACTAGAATATCTTATGCTGTGCAATTTTTTTTACATGTCTAAGCAGTCTGAGGAATAAAGATTTCAAAAGTTTACAGCTTTCATGTACATATTTAGTCTAAAGCTACAAAGGGAAAGACAGGTGAGTGTGTGTGTGTGTGCGTGTATGTGTGTGTCTGTGTCTGTTGTACACACATGAATCCGTGAAGTGATCATGGCATCGTGCACTTCTGAACATCTCTATATCAATCTTTATGATGCAAAACTCAAAGACTGAGAACGTGATATTATTTAAGCATTTAAATATTGGTAGAATATTTTCTATTAGTAGAAATATTATGAGTGGTAATATTTTCTATTAGAATATTTTCTCTTTTCTATAAGAAGGGTTAAATGGAGTAGATGAGAGACAAGTTACTGTGTTTAACACTTTGTTTTCTGTGGTACTTTCTGAGTTCTTAAAAACATGACTGCAACGATCTTTGTTGGGATTCCTGCATTTTGTGACACAACTTTGGACATGAATAGAGTGTTCAACTTGTGCCTTTGTTGTCCTTCCACACACTTCTCCTTCCCACCATATGCCATTAATATTGCTAATGGGATTCTGGCATCGAACCCACTGGGAAGGAAGGGGGTGGACATGGCGGTAGACAAATACAGACAACACCGGCAAAGAAAGCAGTCAGTATTTCCCTGTTTAAGCAGGGGCAGCTTCATCAGGCGTCCCTTCAGTGTGCACTGACAGGGCTGGAGGCCCTTCTCTGCATGACCGTGTCCCATGTATTCCTGGGCTACTGTGACACCACAGCCCTTTTTGTTAAGATCTGAAAATACTGCTCATTGCTTTGCTTCTCTCAGTTGCCATATGGCTTTGTGGAAACTGGCCTAAAAGGAAGCAGGAAGAAGAAGAAAAAAAAAAAAGGACACTAGAAATAAAACCAACAGATGAAATTGATTTATTTTCAGCATTAAGAGATGGGGGCGGAGGCCTTTCAGAAACATAAAACCTACACTGAACAGGCAAACAAGCTGCTCATATGACAGTTCTTGTATATGTTTTTTTAAAAAATAACATGTGGCAGAAAATAGAAGCCCCATTGTTTTACTTAACTACTGTATCCAATTTGAATGAAATAGAATTTTCAAGCTTAAGTAAACTGACTGCCCAATTTGCCGGTGTACTTTACTTTTAGTTGGACAAAATACTTTAGAACTTTAAAATATATATTGAACGTTTGGCTCCTGAAAGTTGATCTTACTCTAAAACTTTGACAAATAATTCTAGATGGTAAATTGAGTTTTATTTGAGTTTTTCTACTTTAAGCTTCTCAATTTAGGCAGTTAGAGCACTCTTCTAAATTGCTTTAAAAGCTTAGTTGAGTATGTCTAGAGGATTGGTTTAGAAATGACATTTTGTCATGCCATAAAGATGTGACAAGAGTGGTGAAAAAAACAAACTAATGAAGGGAATACATTTGAAAAGATAATCACCTCTCTGAACAAATTTGTTAAATTGAGATATTTCAATGTTAAGAACAAGAGTATTTAGGTGATAGAATATGCTATAAGACTGTATCTTTATTAACTGGGCACTTAAAATGATACATTAACGGGACAGTAGGTACCATGGAGGTTAAAGCACGAGATCCCACATGGCTGGCTGAGCGGTTCAAGTCCCAGACCCAGCAGTTTGAAAATCATACTGGGAACATGTGCATGCAGGGCCAAAAATACCAAGAGGAGAGTGAGAAAGAAGGAATTACCTGACCATCCCCTCAGTGGGTGATTTCTCACTGTTTTTCTCTTTCTTTCTCTCACTCTGGTGTGTGCATGCGACCTATGGCAAAAACTGAAAAAAAAAAAAAAAAAAAAAGTTAAGGTCACTGTCATTGAAGCCACATATTACAAATGAATGAAAATTATTTTGTTAATATATCAGTATTTATACCTTATTATCAGGTTTGTGCAAAAATGTGTACTGCTAAAAATACTGTATTTTATAAGAATTTCCAATGTGCATATGAGCAATTTAACCCCTAAATGGTTTATTTTTAGCTTTTGAACTTTTATTTTTAACATAGACCGAAATATATGAGGTTCAACTGAGTTTATCTGAGAAAGCAGGCTTAATACTTAAGAAGATTTTTATTTCATTAAAAAAATTCAGAAAGAGGTCCATCCGTTGGTGGCCTTCATGACATTGGGTAGATCCATAAGTTTAGCTCTATCATTAATAGCTTGAATTCAGCAAGTTAATTATTATCCTCTGACTAAAGTTTTTAAATTTTTCTTATGTCTCAATATTTCTAAAATTTCTTTATGGAACATATTTCTTTATTTTCAAAGATATCTTGCTGCAAAGCTTCATATTTGAATCGATAAAATTGGTGCTGGCTGGAAACTCTTAAGAGGTCTAGAGGTGACTTCAGGAGATTGGGTTTTGCTCTTCCCTTCTTGTTGGGTGGTCCCTTGGAAATTTATATGGAGAAATCAGTTGTATAATTTGTGCAAAACTTTATAGGTCTAAAATTGAATTATTTCACGAGCAGAGAAACTGAGAGTATAAATTCACCATGGCATTTCTGTGTTGATAGGTTTAGAAGAGAAGGCTCAGGTCCTTACTGGTTCTATGGGCAAGAGGTTTTTGTTGACTATTTGCCAGGCATGTAGGTTTTGAACATCTATACTTTTAGATAGATTTGAACTTTTCAGAGGAAACTGATATTTAAAAATTTTTAAATCACTAGGTTAAAGTATATTCATACATACTACATATATGTAGTATGTATGAATATACTTTGTTGTTGAAAAGTCATGATTCATTTTTGCATTAAAAAACATAGAAAATACATCATGACTTTTCCAACAACCCTATATTACTATCAATATAATATTACATTATTTATACATTTTAAGTAATAGATACAACTGTAAGTATTTGGGAGAGAAATTTATTGAAAAGGAATCTTAAAGCAAAGGGAAAAAAATCTCTAGTTTTTCTGCTTAAAGTGGGATCTCTCTTTTATTAAGACCACATGGCATTTGGCACTGTGGTTTAGAATTGTGAAACCTGAGAAAGGATTATACTACCTGAAATAAAAATACAGGGCTGGGGAGGAGAACAATTGGTCTCACACAACATACATATATCCAAAAAGAGTTTTCAGTTTTGAAATGTGCAATTGCTATCAGCAATTCTTTGTGACTTTAGTCTCTGTAGGTCTTCCTAGTTAACATTCTGCAGCTGACCTAAGGAATCGGCTGTGTTCTCCAGACTCACAAAGAATTAGTTTCTTCTTTAGCAAAAATCTGGGAAGCACATGGTCTTGTGCAGATGTGTGCATGTGTAATGTGTCCTGGTCTCCGAGTTCAGACAATGGCATGTGGCCCATGGCTAACTCTGTTCCTGTTCAATTTCTGCCCCACATGTTTTCTTGCTCAGAGGAAGCAGAATCGGAGCAGTTTCTCACCTACTTCATCATTGCTTGTTCAATAGAGAATGTGCTAAAGCAACTTGATGGTTTGCACTGTCCCAATGGGAGTCAAAAAATCTTCTCTTGTATAATGTTTTGATGCTTTAAGATTTTTCTGCCTGATTTTCAACTGACACAAGAATGTGTTAAAAAGAAAAAGGGTGTCTCAACAGCATTGACTTCTTTAGTCAAGATCCTGCACTTGTCATTAAGAGTTTCTGGAGTTTTGAAGATCTACTTTCATTTCTTAGGCACACCTTCAGATTTATTTTTTATGATTTCATCACAGTGTGATTAGAAACTCTTAACTTACTGTAACTATTGTGATTTAATGACTTCTGAATGAAAGTCTATAATTATGAAGAAAAGATAAAAAAAGGTTTAGTGAAATATCTGTTTGTAACTCTCACTTTTTAATTTATACTTTGATTATCTGAAAACTGTTTTGAAAATATCCCTTATGCTCTTATTATTATAATATTTGCAGAAAATTCCTTTGTGTAGCTCAATTCTTTGTTTCAAGTCTCAATATTTACCTCCATCAACACAAATTTAAACTTGTATTAAATAGTGGGACACAACCACCTGAAATGATAAATCTGGCATTTTTTGAAAACACAAATTGGATATTTTTAATCAAAAGTTTTATAGAAAGTGGTACAGGGACACATAAGATTGACTGACTTCAAGGCTAGCATGGCAGATTGAATCTAAGTTTCTTCTGGCTACACGTATGATAAAATTAAGAATATGCCATATTTGGGACCAGCAGATGGTGTAATGATTACATCACTGAACTCTCACTTAGTTGACCAAGGTTCAAGTCCCAGACCTGGTGGCTTAAAGCTCATACTGGGTACAATTGCATGCATGCCCAAGATCCCAAGAGGAGAATGGAGAAGGTATTGCAGCATGGCCATCCCCCCAGGGGGTGATTTCTTGCTTTCTGCCTCTCTGTCTCTCCAGCAAGTGCACATGCCCTATAATAAAAATCTCTTAAAAAAATAAAAAAAGAATGTCATATTCAAAAGAGCCCATGGGGCTAGCAAGTGGCATGATGGTTAAGTACTGTAGTCCTACATGGTCAAACTGGAGTGTACACATATACTATCATAAATAAAAATCCCTAAACTTAAAAACTAAATAAAAACTAGAAATGTATCTTTAGTGATTTAAGTTATTTATTCTTTCACCATTGTTGTAGGTACTTGTATTGTTGCATCGTCATGAATCTTCCCTAGAAAGCTATGAAAACAAGGAAATCTTAAAACAAGCAAATAAAAAAACATACAGTAGAGTCACTCTGAATTTCTCATCACTCTGTTCACTTTCTGGAACTGTATGTATTCTTAAAGAGAAGCTACATTTGCAGAACAAGTGTTTAACTTACAAAAATTATATTTTGTTTTATTATGTAAATATGAATAATATTAAAAGGCTGATAGAAGGCCATGCCACAGTTCCTTCTCTTCCATTCTCTTTCCCAAACTTTGGGTGCACATGCATATGTGCCTGGCCTGATTTTCAAGCTGCCCAGTCCAGGACTCAAGCCTCAGTTTGCCATGTGGGAATCAAGCACCTTAACTACTGCACCACCTGCTGGTCCTGGCAGTCTCAATTATTAACGCTAATATTTACATGGGAATAATTTGGGGCCAACAGGTGTTAGGGTGGTTAAGGCACTGGACTCCCACATGGCTGACTGTGATTTGAGTCCTAGACCTGGTGGCTTACTTTCATACTTTCTATCCCTCCCTCTCTCTCTCTCTGACTCTCTCATAGCAAATTAAAATAATACCAATGATAAAAATAAATATTCAACAATATGAATAATTAAGGCTTAGAGATATCAACTTGACTGAGGTTTCATGGTTAATGCTAATTGTTGAACAGGGTGTAAAAATCAGGACCACTAGAATAAGTGGTCTCCATTTTGATACTTACACGTCTCTGCTAACTACAGAATTTAATTTCATCTCACCATTATTTTGTTTTTGTACATGTAATGTAAGGATATCTCTTATAAATCTATACTTGATAAATCTAGGTTGGATATGTACTATTATTGTTATTTTTCATATCTGATTATAGGTGACCACTCTACATTTTAGCCCTCTAAATCTATGTACCTGATGTAGAATGTATTAAGTGGCACATCCTTGCAATATACCACTTCAGTCACTGAGAATTAGGAATCCCTAAGTTGGTGAGTTTCTCTTATTTGAGAAAACATAAATATAAAAGAAGAAAGGTCATTCTGAAATAAAGGAATAACAGGAACATTTTCCTTTATGCAAGATAAATGCAGAATGATGTTTGATAAACTGGTAAGGGTTTCCTTTATATATCTCTTCTCAAAAACCTAAGATTTTGACTAGAATTGCAAGGATAGTTTCTTACTTATTTAAGTCTAGACAAGAAGCCTTAGGCATTATATCAACCCTGAAGTGGGAGAACCCAACGGTGAAGTTGTAGGAACCAGTCAGTCTGACATCATTGACCATTTGATGATAACAACTACTCTGCTGAAAACCTTTAAAAGTATTCTTCTTTTAATTTCCTGGGATATTTTTTATCTTTGTCCTGGATATTTCTTGGCATAGAAATCTTGGACCACAATTTATGTATCTGTCTGTACTGGTGAGACAGCTCTAATTCCTGATCCTCATCTTGGATAATTGGGGATTATTGTCAGGGAGAGTTCTAGGGCTGGCTTTTTACGTTTTTCTTTTTTTCTTTTTTTTCCCTTTTCTATTATTCTCTTGATTATTTATCTTTTAGGCATAAGATAGTATTTTCTAACCCTCTTTTTGCATTGGACTTCATTCAGATAAATTATTTGTATTCATATATGAAAGAGTCTGAGCAATTATTTTTTACTAACATATATGCATGATGTTGTTTATAAAAATACAATGATGTGAAAGTAACTTCATTTTAAACATCTTATTATAACTCGATATCCATGAGACTTTATATTCTGTTCATTTTCATATGAAAAAAAATTCCATTAACAACTTTTTTGTAAAATTCTGAATAGATTATTCTAGGTCTTGGTATTTTGTCAACATACTAGCACTTGTCATTTTTTTCTAAAAAGTTCTTATGTAGGAGAGTCAAACTTGCTCAATTTATATTAAAAGATAATTTTAATTTTGTAATTTTCTCTTTTGATTTCTGTCAATAAAGGCATACTAATAATGACTTACCTTAAATGACTGTACTGATACTCTGTATTTAGCAGTTATTATTTGGGATCAAGAAGATAGTATGTTGGAATTTATTATTTAGGTTGTGTAAATATTTAAAGGAAAAATATGACATATATCATACTTTCATATATCATATATAACTTATTTTTATATATCATGTATAACTTATTTTCTTTTTCCTTTAGTAGAGACGAAACAAGGCTACTCTCAGTTGGTTTATATGATCAGCATCTAATATGTACAAATTGACGGTATAAACAAAAAGACAGGTAAATAAATGTTTTATTTGTGTGTGGGGGGGGTTATTGTGTTGGATAATTGGCTTTTGTCCTTAATCTCTCAAAATTGTCATATTGCTTGCTATGAGAAGATAATTGCTGTGTAATCAAACAGAGTGTCTGGCTAAAACAATATTTTACAATCCATAATGAAGCAGGTTAACTCTCAAGCAGAGGCTGAACAATTAGTCAAGGGTTTTATCCCTTTTCTGCTCTTACATTGTCTTCCTGATAAAATCACTACCTTCGGGACCAGCAGTTAGCATAATAGCTATGTCACTGAATTCCCATGTAGTCGACAGCGGTTCAAGTCCCAGACCCAGTGGCTTAAACTCACACTGGGCGCGTGTGAGTGTGTGCCCAAGATCCTGAGAGGAAAACAGAAGAGAAGGGATTGTGGTGGGGCCATCCCTCCTGGGGGGTGATTTCTCGCTTTCTATCTCTCTGTCTCTCTCTGTCTTTCTGGCAAACAAACACGCCCTATAGTAAAAACCTCTCCAAAAAAATTTTTTTAATTAAAAAAAATAAATTAACTACCTTCATAAATAAATAGTTTTTCACAGCAGTTTAAGTAGACCAAATATTAGGAATTTCTGAACACTGGTTGATAAAGATATTAATTGCTAAAGTTACAAAGACTATTAAGTCCCTAAAAATAGCAAATATTATTTTAGAAATTTTCTTAAAATTGAAATTGGAAAATCAAAGTCCTCTATTGTATTGATGCAAACATCACTGAAATATTAAATGTTACAAAAAGTTGGTTACATTTATATTTCATGAAAGAGATAAAGAGAAAGAGACAGAGACAGGCATCCCCAACAGGGTCTTCAAGCCTCAGTCTATCCCCAGTCTCAGTCAGACCAAATCATGGGCATATGCATGTATCCAGAATGTACAGGGAGGCCTTGGAATGTGAAGAGAGGACTTGCCTATGTAAATCCAGTTGTGTTAACACTGCCACCATCTGGCCCTTACATAAATTAAAGAATAGATCTTTTCTGCTAATACCACACCTTTAATATTTGAGTTGCAAAAGGATTCATTAAGTAATTAGTTTCTAAAATTATAATAGGTGGCATTCCATAATTGTTTTTGTGTCACTGGCATTTGGTAAGCACTAGGTTTCTTACAAATTTTACTTACTGTAATCCTGAGCTCTACTTTCTCACATATAAGACATGTAGGCTCAACTTCCTCTTCACCTGTTTCATCGTAAATATTAGTAAGCATTTTACAGCATGGAAATCTTAGTTTTATAGGGATGTAGAGAAAACAAACAGTACAAAAGTTACTTTCCTTTTTCTCCCTTGAATTGTTAATACAGAGGTACTAGAAGATAAATTAAACCAAAACAAATAAAGCACAATTATTTTATTTTACAAAAGTGGCTATTAAAAATATCTGGAAGATAAATGAGATATATTTTATAGCCCTATAATTAAAAATATATAAGCCACATTAATAAAATTTGTTTTACTGTTATTAGTAGAAGAAAGAAAATTATATTCTGCTTCTTGCTGATTAAGGATGCCGTGCTGCAATCTAATTTTGGAAAAACTGGGAGTAAACTGTGGACTCAGGCAAAACTTGGATTAATAAATGCATACTTTATATAATATTTATCATAAAATAGCCTAAAAAACCTAATAGAAACGTTTCCATTTGTTCTTAAGCACTATGGTAGACTTTTACTTGAAAATCACTAAATGACTAATCTAGTTTACTGTTAAGGCATCTCACTAACACGGACTGGGCAATGCAATGATATTCTGGTGCTAACCAGGTCCCCATCCCCCACCAGAGCTGCCTGCGTTGCCTTTCTCAGGGATACACCCATTTCCCAGCTGCTGGGAGTACTGGTTGATCGGTCTCAAATACTGCCTTCTCCAAGTTACCAGTCCCATAACCAGACCTTGGCCTATGCTGACTGATATGTTGTAACTGAACTAATACGTAAAACTAGTCCACACTAATTTTCATTGTTCCCTTATCACTGTGTGAATACTTAGCTGTCGGTTGCTTGGATATCAGTATGACACAATCACAGTGGTTCCTCAAACTCTTTTTTTTTTTTTTTTTGGAGAGGTTTTCGCTATAGGGCGCGTGCGCTCGCCAGACAGAGAGAGACAGAGAGACAGAAAGCGAGAGATCACCCCCCAGGGGGGATGGCCATGCCGCAATCCCTTCTCCTCTGTTCTCCTCTTGGGATCTTGGGCACGCACGCACACGCGCCCGGCGTGAGTTTTAAGCTACCGGGTCCAGGATGCGAACCGTGGTCGACTACATGGGAGTCCAGTGACATAGCCATTACTCTAACTGCTGGTCCCCAAACTCTTTTATTTTTTAAAATAAATATGATTCAAACTCACCTGAAAGATAACATACTAACAACAGTATATTCTAAAGCATAGGTCTCAGAATTTAGAATGAGGAGAATTTCACAAGAAAGATGTTATCATTATAAAACATCTTTCTTGTCCTTCCTTTCTTACCAGTATTTACTCATGCAATTGCCTTATTTACATTTTAAAAATAATTATTTACTTTTATTCATTATTATTATTATTTAATATTTGCTAAGGGCACACACACACTCACCAGAGAGACGGAGACAGAAAGAGAGAGAGAGAAAGAGAGAAAGAAACAGAGAGAGAGAGAGAAAGTGGGAAATCAAGCCACCAGTTCCAGCACTCAAACCATAGTTGGCTATGTGGGAGTCCAGCACCTTAACCCCATGCCACCTGCTGGCCTATCTCATTTACATTTTTAACAGATTTCTTGCTAAATATGTTCTGTGGATATATATTCTTTTCAGCAACTCTGACATAATATTTAGGTAAATAGTTTTATCTGAAGTTCTGAATTAAGAGATAGACATAATACAAGTAGAAGGAGGTAGAGTGTTTCATGAAGTTCCTACAGGGATTCAAAGACCCTTCCAAAAAAGTTATGCTATCTGTAAACAATGTTTTTATCCTGTATATATGTGTGTGTGTGTGTGTGTGTGTGTGTGTGTTTATGTATATACACACACAACTATTAAGGCATTTGAGTAGAGGATGCTTTTTTTAAAATAATTCTTCTTATTATTATTTTTTTTTAATTTGATGAGAAAGAGAGAGAGAGAGAGAGAGAGATGGAAAGTAAGAAAGCAAGCCACCAGGTCTGGGATTCAAACCATGGTTGGCCATGAGGGAGTCCAGTGACTTAACACCATGCCACCTGCTGGCCCCAAGGACACTTTTTGTTAGTTTTTAAGAGTAAGTATTGCGGGACCAGCAGTTAGCGTAATGGCTATGTCGCTGGACTCCCACGTAGTCGACCGCGGTTCGAGTCCCGGACCCGGCGGCTTAAACTCACGCCAGGCGCATGTGCGTGCGTGCCCAAGATCCTGAGAGGAGAATGGAGGAGAAGGGATTGCGGCGTGGCCATCCCCCCTGGGGGGTGATTTCCTGCTTTCTATCTCTCTGTCTCTCTCTGTCTGTCTGGCGAGCGCACGCGCCCTATAGCAAAAAAAAAAACCTCTCCCCCCCAAAAAAAAAGAAAAAAAAAAAAGAGTAAGTATTGTAAAAAAAAAATTATTCCAGTGATGAATGAACTATAATTGAAACTAAGTATACTTGTATACTTGAACTGCATTTTATAGCATTTATTGTTTCTTTTTTTTTTAAGGTTTTTATAGGGCACATGTGCTTGCCAGAGAGACAGAAAGAGATAGTAAGAGGGAAAATGAGAAATCACCCTCTGGGGGGATAGCCACGCTGCAATCCCTTCTCCTCCATTCTCTTCTTCTCTTCACATGCACATGTGCCCAGCATGAGTTTCAAGCAGCAGGTCTGGGACTCAAACCACAGTTGTCCATTTGGGAGTCCAGCACCTTAACCACCATGCCACCTGCCAGCCCCAGGTGTTTCTTTTTTCTATGGTACAATAATGTTGCATACCAACCAGTCACAGAACCTCAAAGATATACAATAAATAAAAATAAATTTGTTTGATCCATGGTTCTATACTTGAGCTGGACAGCTGTGCTGACCTAGGCAGGGGTTGGCTGGACTCAGTCATGTGTCTATAGTCAGCTGCTCCTCAGCTACAAGTTGGCTTTGTTGATCTTGGCTGAGCCTCTGTCATGTCTGAGCTTTGACTAGTATAACTGGGCCTACTAGACTCTGCTCCTTGTTCTAATAATGTAGGCAAAGAGCAAAAGGAGAAGCTGGAATTGCATAAGCATCTGCGCACATCAGATGTGTTGCTGTCCCACTAGCTAAGGCAGCCATGTGCTCAAGTTCAGAGTCAGCATGCGAAGGCATGACCCCGTACTGTTAAAAGCCAGGGCTCATAATGCAATCTATGTTTTACCATTTTGCATGTCAGCTTGCATTCTCATCACTATCTTCTCTTTCATGATTACACCAGAGAGCTTAGAGGATATGGGAAGACATTTTCTGAGATTTGAAAGAAGAAATACAGCCAAATTTAGCCAAATTTTAAATCTGTAGGCTGGGCATATAGCATTATCATAAAATCTTTGCTTCTTAGGAAACCTGGCCCCCAGTTTCTCCAAGGAGAATACATTTTTGTTTTTTATTATTATCTGAGGCTCAAAAAAAAATGATATGGATAAATTTCTTTCAATTAAATTAAATTCAAAATGTGTAAATCATCTGCTTTATACCAGGCAAACAAACCTATTTCCTAGACACTGGTATTAAAATATAAAACATATGTAGTAAATTGGTGCTCCTCAAATTTGAAGTATATTTGAATCACTTGAAAGTTTTCTTACAATTCGTATTCTGGTTCAGAGGGCACTGTCGTGAGGCACAAAATTCTTTATTTCTAAATACCTCTTAGTTGACCCAAGGATATAATATTTCCGGTGTGCAGAGCACCATTTTGAGTAGCAAGACCATAGATGACATCTTTCATAAACAGAACCTAATTGAGTAGGGAGAGGAAGGCAGATAAAGTAACTCAGTGTAGATACGAAAGTAGAAATATGTATAGAAGAGTAGACATGAAGGGACAGTTTTTAAATTTGCACTGGATCAATCACTTAATGCAGATACCTAATACCACAACATATTACAGAAAATACAAGTACTTCGATATTGCCAAAGTGGGACAAGAAAAGGTCAGGGAAGTTATTGCAACTGAGAGGGGCTTCTATCTTGAGTGTAGTTGATGAGAACCATCTACCTATCAACAGACTTAGAGTAGGCCATTACCTTGATTACATATGCTTTTTGGCACTGTTTTCCTTGTACCCATGTATAAGAACAGAGGAAGAAATGTAGTAATTGAGACTACTCGAAAGCTCATGTCAATAGCACCCTTTGCTGAGAGCCTAAACTAACGTGATGACAGATAGAATAATGATCATGCACTCAAGACATATTTAAAAGATAGGAGCAAAATACATTAGAGATAGACGAGTTCAATAAAGAAAAGGAAGTAGAAAAGATTTAAGCCCCTTCTGTTAGATACTATGATGGATGCAAAAGAATATGTATGGGAAGACTCTATCTCAAAGGAGAAAAGAGTACTAGGAAGAAAGAGTATGAACGACATTCTGGTCAAAAAGACAGGCAAAGGAATTTGAAGTTCCTGCTTATTGGCAAAATTTAATTCCCAATGTCTTGAATGTTCTTTCCAATACACCTTTTTGTTTTATTTTTGAGTAGTATTCTCAGATGGGCCATATTTGGTAGCTATTTTTTTCAGATGTGTTCTGTCAATATACCTTTTAGAACTGCCACCTAACTATAGTCAATATTAAGTATATACTGGTATTGATGCATGAATTATTTGGGGAAACCACCCCTTCCCCATTTGGTAAATCTGTAACTCACGTTTTGCCAACATGGGACTGAGTATCTTTGGCAGTGCCAAAGTTGTCCTTGATTTACAGATTCTATCAGAAGATAGCTACCCACCACCCTCTCTAGGGTGACAAATTATGGGAAGATGTGAACCGATAGCCACAAGTACATTTTAAATTTATTTTCATTTCATTATTATTATGTTTTATTTTTTTGCTGTAGAATGTGCGAATTTTGCCAGAAAGAGAGAAACAGTGAAAGGGAAAGTGAGAAATCACTCCTCTGGCAGTGGGTGGGGGCAAGAGGCCACGTTGCAATATCTTTGTCATTCTCCTTTTGAGATTTTAGGCACATGTGAACACACAACCAGCATGAATTTCAAGTCACCAGATCTGGGACAAAAACCATAGTTGGCCATATGCAAATTTAGCCTCTTAATCACTATACCACCTGCTGGCCCCCACGACTACAATTTTTAAAGTAAGCCTAAAGACAGGAAAGAGATTTGGAGAAGCTGGGGTCCTAATGGCATCTTACAGATCCTTGGATTCAGCCCAGCTTAAAACCTCTTCTATCCACGACTGTAGCTACATAATCCAACAACTTCCTTTTAAGATGTTTAATTTACTTGGGGGTAGATTTTTGTCTCTTATAAAGGGAAGAATCCAAGCTAACTTGCTTTTCATAGAAAATGGATAAAATTATCTATCTTTCAGTTGCAGTAAATAAAATTCTTATTTTTAGAACATTAAAATTCTCACTTTATATAATCATGTGGTTCATGCTAAGCATTTGCATAGTTATAGGTAGAACACCATAAATAAACAAAAATAAAAGAAAGATGCTTATATTTTTGCTAAGGACTGATGCCTTTGTTATACATCGCCTTTTTAATAGGCTCAGGAACATTTTTAAGTGGAGACAAAAACACCAGTAGATAGAAAAACATTGCTTAAACCAGTTATGTGAAATAAAGCAAAGCAAAAGAAAGTAAAAATGATTTGCAAATTGGGCATCTACCAGAATCAAAGCAAGTTCAGAGAACTATAGCCTGAAATGGAAGTTAGGTTAGGGAAACTTAATTGGTTACAATGTCATTGGTTGCTTGGTTGCAAAGCCTTCTGAAAAAAAGTAACTGGAGCTACCGTGATCTGACTGAAACTCAGCCTTTGGCTAGACCATATTCCTATGTTCATTTAGCATACTGTTTTACTGTTTGGGTATGCTGGGCTAGTGCAAAAAGCTCAGTCCAAATCAACTCCCTCGCACCAATTTTATGTAACACACCATAAGACACTCTATTTTGTTTTTTGGAAAGGAATTAACTTTGGTAACATGATAAAGAAGCCAGATCACAGTAATTAATTCTTGTTCTTTAAGACTAAGGCCCCCAACTCCACCTACCCAGCAGGAGGTGAGTGACAGGTGGTGAGGGAAGCTTCATCTGTATTTACAGTCACTCCCCATCCCTCACTAATATTACTACCTAACCTCTGCTTTCTGTCAGATCATGAGATTGCATTAAATTCTCATAGAAGCTTGAACCAATGTGAGGAGCATGTGAAAGGGATCTAGGTTGTGTGCTTCTTATGAGAATCTAATGCCTAATGATCTGTTTATTTTTTTCCTTCAGTATTTATTATTTGAGGGGTATTTACTTTTTATACATTCAACCACTGTATATCATTACAGCTTGTAAAATGATTTTTTTCCAGCATGAATAGACTTTATATTAGTCCAGTTCAAGGTATTATCATACATGTTATCACCAACAGATAATTGTCCATTTCTGTGTTCCTTATATATTTTGCTTCTTCCCCTTGATTCTCTTCCTCTCAACCTCCCACATTTCCCATCCTCCTCTCACACTGTCTCTAGTATCCACAATTGTACTCCATGCTTTCGTATCTTCTAATCTTTCAGTTCCTGTCAGAGTGTGGACTTTTGCTATATTAAGTGGGGACATACACTGTCTCTCATGAGGTAGGGATGAGGGGGTAATGCTAGTGCTAGGGAGTGACTGCAAATACTGCATTTCAGTAAGTTGTATAATTATTCTGTTATATAATCCAATCTAATAATATTAGAAAGAAACCACACAATAAATGTAATATGCTTGAATCATCCTGAAACCATTGCCACCCTCACTTCCCTGTTCATGGGAAAATTGCCTTCCATAAAACCAGTCAATGGTGCAAAAAAAAAAAAAAAAAAAAAGAAAGAAAGAAAAAGGTTTGGAACCACAGTTTTAAGGCATATTATAATATCTCCAAACCAACTGTATACACAAGCTAATAACAGTAAAGGAAAAGACACCAGCAATCAATCAAAAAAGCCTGAGCATAAGCGATGAGTAGATTCTGGCAGCCTGAGGTAAACAAAAGTGAGATTTATAATGCAAAGAGGAATCATTATTAAGAGGAGTATGGGGACCAGCAGTTAACATAATAGCTATGTCAGTGAACTCCCATGTAGTCGACTGCAGTTCAAGTCCTGGACCCGGTGGCTTAAACTCACACTGGGCGCGTGTGTGTGCATGCCCAAGATCCCAAGAGGAGAATGGAGGAGAAGGGATTGCGGTGTGGCCATCCCCCCTTGGGGTGATTTCTCACTTTCTATCTCTCTGTCTCTCTGGCGAGTGCATGCGCCCTATAGCAAAAACCTCTCCAAAAATAAATAAATAAATAAAGAGGAGCATGAACAGAAGGGACAGGACAATAATTAAAAAGGCCCAAAGTTCAACCACTTGTTCATTTACTTAGTACCTTAATATGAAGTGTATGAATTCCCTAGAGTCATGCATTCATTTAAACTAATATTTAAAAATATGTCCCTAATTCTATACCATAAATAATACATTGCAATGTTTTAAAGAGATATCATATTATCTAAAGGCCTTTTGAAAAAAAAAATCTCAGTAATTCTTTGTGATTAATTCTTTATCAGAAACTGAAGATTTTTTCTATTTTTTTAATGCCAGAAGGCACTAAAACACATACAAGAAAAAGAAAAAGAGTAATAGCAAAGAAACAGAATATTAAAATTACAAACTTTGTCCACTTTTTAACCAAGCTAAGGACTTTAAACACAAACTCTTCTGACATTTTGACCATATGCAGGGAAAGACTTAGATTTAAACAGGATATGTATGTTACTCCCTCTAAATGACATAGGCACAGAACCATCTAATACAGTTTGAAATTGAACGCTGAAAGAAGTAGGCCATCCTTTTGACTTTACAGGGGCAATTTTTTCTCAGTAAATGACAATGCTTCAAAAAATAAGTAACTGGTGGTCTGTATGGATGAATAAAGAACCAAGTGCCTATTTTTCCTAAACAGCCACAAATGTATTAGGTGCTTTGTTTTCAGAAGTTATCCAACAAATAAACAATTTTTTTCCTAATTTTTAAAGAATTATTTATTTTTCCTTCATTTATTATTATTATTGCATTTTAGTTTGATCAGAGAAAGACCAAGACAGAGAGGGAAAGTAAGAAAACAAGCCATAAAGTGCAGGACTTGAACTGCAGTTGACCATGTGGGAGTCCAGCACCTTAACAATCATGCCACCTGCCAGCCCCTTGTTTCCTAATCTTATAAATGGTCTTTCTTTTTAAGATCTTTTAAGTTTCCTTCTTTTTTTTCCTCCATGAGTGAGACAGAGACAGAAAGAGGGAGACATAAATAGAGAAAGAGAAACAGAGAGACAGGAACAAACAGGGTCTTTATAGCCCAACCCACCAGCCCCAGCCAGCACCAAGTCATAAGCATGCACATATCAAGTATCTTCAAAGGGCTCTGAAAGCAAGCCCAGAACCTTTCCATGTGGGTCAGCATTGCAGAGTAGTGCATTTCTGCAGCACCACTATATGCTGCCCTTCCCTATAAGAATTATTTTTTTAAAAATCACATAAAAACAATAAACTCTTATGGGGTCCAGCCTGTGACACAGTGGTTAAGGCAGCTAGATCCCACACAGCCAACTGTGCATTTCAAGTCCTGGTATGGGTGAACTGAAAAGAAACATAGGGTAGGTCTACATGTGTGTTCAAAATCCCAAGAGAAGAATGGAGGAAAATGGAGTGCAGTATGCCTATCCCCCCACGGGTAGTGTGGTTTCTCTTTCTCTCTCTTTCTCTCTCTCTCCAGTGAATGTACCATGCACTCTATAGCACACTAAAAACAAAAAACAAACAAACAAAAAAACACCTCTTGCCCAGGCCTATGCAATGTTTTATATTTGAATTCATTGGCCTAAATGTTACTATAGAAATAAACTAATTTAAAATAATCACTAAGTAGAGATTATGCTATAAACTCTGTCAGTGAATGTGCAATATGAGGTTATGCCCTTGAGGCAACCAAAGTAGAAATGCAGGCAAACATAATCACTTATTCATCTCATCAATCGGACATAATTCTTAGATAATATTAATATGTTTGTTGCTCTATTACTCTCAATTTCTCCCATTAGAATCTTGTAAGCAAATTTTAGTGATGCCTGGATAGTCATTTACTGTTGTTTTATGATTCTCTGTCTAGCCATTTATTCGTGCACCCACCAATTTATTCCATAAATTACCATGCCTTCATTGTGGGTAAAGCATTATGGCAGGCATTCAGGAGCAGGAGAAGCTGAATAATTTACAGTTTCAACTTTCAGTGAGCTTAAAAACAATGAGGGCGGAAAAGTTATATGCAAAATATCTGCATTATAAGGAAGTAAGATTGTGAAGATAAATGGATCATTGTAACCATGTAAAATCAAGGAAGATTTGAAGAAGAATCTAGTCTTTGAACTACAATGTAACTAGTATTTGAGCGGAAAGAGGAAAACCAAGTCAGATGAAAGGGATGCCGTAAGTAAATAAACACTAGCTAAAAAGTGCAGAGCATGTTTGGGGTAACAGGTAGACTAGTAGGCCAGCTGATGGTATGGTGCTTAAGGCAACTGGATTCTACCTGGAGGACTGCCTGTTGGAGTCCTGGACCCAGTGGCTTCAGAAACATGACAGCATGTGTGCATGCATGCCCAAAATCCCAAAAGGAGGGAGAAATGGAGGAGAAGGAATTGAAGTGTGATTATGCCCCATGAGGGGGGTGTTTCTCTTCTATCTGTTTTTTTTTCTCTCTCCAGCACATGCATATGCCCACTGGCAAAATTTAAAAAGAAATGAAAAAAAAAAAAAAAAAAACCTAGGCAAACTAATATATAAATGAAGAGGAAGAAGGGTGACAGAACTATAAGGGTCTACTGTGACCAGATAGTAGCAGGTTTTGAACACCAGTCTGTGCACACTATGCACTATATAAAAAGAAGAGCTATTAAAATGTTTGAAAAAAGGTCAAAGTGGTTTTGAGATTAGGATGTAGAATGGATTATGGGGTGTTGACAGTGAGAACAGGCTCTTTAGAAAAGTCTTAGTGAGAGGAATGGGAGTTGAATTAAAGTGGTTACACTGGGAATGTAAAGACGACGACAGAGACAGATGAGAGAAATGTGGAAATAGAATCAATATGTCTTAGAGACTGGGTGGAAATTGGTGAAGCAAAAGCAAGCAAGAAAGAAAGTCAATGGTACCCTTGGTATTATAATCCTAGGTGGCTAGGAATGGTAAAATATTTAGTACAAATATGAATGTAAGTAGAGAGATGTCAGAATATGGTAAGTGGTAAGTAACAAAGCTAGTGTCAAGTATTCTAGCAAGAAGATTTGATGTAAGGGGAATAAGTGGGCCAGACAGTGGCATGCTTGCTAAAGTGGCTAGATCCCACATGGCCAATGGTGTAGTTCAAGTCCCAGACTCATGGCTTGAAAGACAAGACAAGCGTGAAAGTGCATGGCCATAATCCAGAAGGGAGAGAGAAATGAAGGCACTGTGGTGTGATCATGCTCCATGAGAGGTGCTTGGTTCCTTTCACTTGTTTTCTGTCTCCTGCAGGTACACATCCTCTGGGAAATTAATAAAAAAGAAAAGGAAATAGGAAAAAAGGAGGGTGGTAAGCAGTCTACTGCAGAGATCCTACCTAGTCCTGGGTGATTTCATAGATATTTCAGGAAGTTAAATGACAAGTGAAACAAACCTCTAAGAAGTTTCTAGGTTCTATCTTCAGGAATTCTGATTTAGTAGGTCTAGGTCACATCATGGATGCTGTACTTTTCAAAAGCTTTATATTCATTGTATACACATTATAGCGATACTAGCTAAAATCAAGAGACATTTTTAAAGGAGGCAGATGAAAGTAAGGTACATGATAGTTCAAACAGCAATTAAATTAGTACTTTTTTTAAAAGAGGTTTTAACTTTCGGATGCATGTGCTTGTCAGAGAGAGAGAGAGACAGAGATGAGAGGGAAAGTGACAAGTCACCCCCCCTGGGAATGGCCATGCCAAAATACCCTTTTCTCCACTATTTTCCTGAGATCTTGGACATGTACACATACACGCCTGGTGTGATTTTCAAGCCACTGGATTTAGGACTCGAACCGCTGTTGGCCATGTGGAAGTCCAGCAACATAACCACTACATTATCTGCTGGCTCCCCTGATTTTTGTTTTAATAGAAATAGCTGAAGCCAATGAGATGATTCAATTATAAAAAAAGAAAAATGGTAGTGCAAAGGAAAAAATTAATATGTTATTTTAATTAAATAGTAGTAGGTGAATTCGATATCCATTTGGAAAATAATAATGAAACTTGACCCCTAACTCCACTGTGCACAAATGTCAATTCCAGTGATTTTATACATTTAAATATAAAATGCAAAGAAAAATGGTTCTAGAAGATAAAAATGGGAGAATACCATCATGTAATTATGACTAAGGAAGATTTTTGACACAAAATATATTAAGTATTAAATACAAAGGAAATGATTAATGAATTGGAACATACAAAACGAAGGACTTTTTTTCATCAAAAAGCACTATTAAGATAGTAAAAGTGAAGAAAATTGAGAATCAGAAAAAAACATAAGCCAAGATGTCTCATATCCACAATGTATATAAATAACTGCTATAGCCGATAATAATGAGTCCAGTAGAAAAATTAAAAAGTAAATTGAACATTTATTTTAAGAGGATAAATTGTCAATAAGTTTATAAAAACATCTTTAACTTCATCTGGTAAATTAAAATTAAAATCACAAATAGGTAACACTATATACCAGCATGAATAGCTAAAACTGACTAAAATTGATGTTTCTGAGTATTGATAAAGATGTGGAACAACTGACATTTTAAAAAAAAAATTTTCATTTTATTTTTATTATTTTAATTTGCCATAGGAATGACACAGAAAGAAAGAGAGAAGGCGAGCAATCAAGTTGCCAGATCCGGTACTCAAACTACAGTCAGCCGTATCAAAGTCCAGTCCCCTAACCACCATGCTGGTCTCAAAATTTACACAATTCTGATAGATGTATATACTGACACAATGTCTTGGGGAATCTGTTTGGTATTTTCAGCTAAAGTTAAAATATACATACCTTAGGAGCCCAAATATCACTCCTAAGTGTATATCTAACACAGCTTTCTATGTGTATGTGGTTATGAGTTAAAACACATGAAACGTGAATGTTTATAGTAGCATTATTCACAATACCTTCAAACTAGAAACAATTTAAGTGAACAGCAAGGTTAAAAAGAATAAAGAATAATTCATAAATGAAATAGTCATTAAATAAAGATTAATAATATGTGCCATTATTAATACAATGAAATACTATACAACAACAAAATTAATGAATTGCCCCATGTACTAACATGGGTGAGTCTTTCAAATACAGTTGTGAGTGAGAAAGTATCACATTTAAAAAGATGTGTATTGGTACCAGCAGTTGGTGTAATGGCTACATCGCTGGACTCCCACATGGTTGACCATGATTCGAGTCCCGGACCCGGTGGCTTAAACTCATGCTGGGCATGTGTGCATACGTGCCCGAGAGGAGAATGGAGGACAAGGGGTTGCAGTGTGGCCATCCCCCCTGGGGGGCAGGGGTGGTGATTTCTCACTTTCTGTCTCTCTGTCTCTGTCTTTTTGGCAAATGCGCACACCTTACAGCAAAAACCTCTCCAAAAAAAAGATGTGTATTATTCTATGCAAATATAGTTCAAAAATATACAAAACTGAACATTGGTTTTGGAACTCAGAGTAGTAATTATCTCTGAAGAAAAAAAAAAGTAGTAATATGGAAGAGGGGAATTGGAGGGGCTTCTGTATTGCTAATATTTATTTCTTGACCTTGAAGTTAATAATGTGGGTGTTTAACTGATAAACTCTAATACATTATGCCTGTTTATAAACCTAGGTTTACTTCAAAAATACTTATATTAAAAAAAAAACATGTTTATTGTCTCCTGTAGAGTGACTAGTTTCTGTGGTTTCACAGAATAGTTAACTGGTGATTCAAATATTTAACTTTCCCTTGAGTATACAGTCCTCTCACTCTAAGCCATTCCTCTTTGTCAAAGTTGGTTATTAAAATACTGAAATTACCATGAAAAGAATGAAAAGAAACCAGCAGATGGAGTGAAGATATTTGCAACACGTGTAACTAACAAAAGACTCGATCTAGAATATCTTAAAAACACCTATTGATCGACTGTAGCTGGAACTAGTGTTTTCATAGACTAAACTAATGAAGAATTTCTGCTGAGATTTTACCCTCCAATGCCCATCCATGAGTGGGTAGCCCTCCCCATATCCTTCTCTCTGTCTCTTTTTCTGTCCTTTCATTTTTCTTTTTTTTTGGAGAGGTTTTCGCTATAGGGCGCGTGCGCTCGCCAGACAGAGAGAGACATAGAGACAGAAAGCGAGAAATCACCCCTCAGTGGGGATGGTCACGCCGCAATCCCTTCTCCTCCATTCTCCTCTCGGGATCTTGAGCACACACACACACACATGCGCTCAGCGTGAGTTTTAAGCCACCAGGTCCGGGACGCGAACTGCGGTTGACTATGTGGGAGTCCAGCGATATAGCCATTACGCTAACTGCTGGTTCCCTGTCCTTTCATTTTTAACATTTTTTTCTTTTTTAATTTTTTTAAGGTGAAGTATTTTCTTGGCTTTCAGATCTTCCTTTTTCCTGGTAATTCTCACTTTCCTCCACTTCATCTAGGAGAGGCAAAGACTCCATTGGAGCTGGAACTAGTGCTTTCAGGGACTAAACTAATGAAGAATTTCTGCTGAGACTTGTCCCTCCAAAGCCCATCCATGAGTGGGTAGGGCCCCCCAATATCTTTCTGTCTCTCGCTGTCTCTCTTTGTCTTGTCTTTTTTTTTTTTTTTAACTTTTAACTTTTTAAGGTATTTTCTTGGCTTTCAGATCCTCCTTTCTTTTGGTGATTCTCACTTTTCCCTCCTCCCATCTAGGAGAAGCAAAGACTCTATTGGAGCTGGAACAAAAATTTTTTTGTAATTTTTTTTTTTTTCCTTTTCTTTCTTTCTTTTCTTTCCCTTTTTCTTTTACTTTCACCGATTTGCTGCTCATCCTCCATGCACTGAGTGTCTAAACAGGTCTAAGTGAACAGAAATCGAACACCTGAATACTGTTAGGGTCAGAATATTCTTCAATTCCTACTGAATCTGCCATACAAAGGGAGAAAGATGGAATGGCAGTGAGTTTGCACATCATCGCCTCCTGCACTCCTCTGAACATTCAGATTGAACTTCAAAATATTAGGAAGAAATGCATAACCCATCAGATGACCAGAAATCACCACAGAGGCACAAGAAATATGAGAAACCAAGAAAATACCTCTCCTTCAAAGGAAAAGGAGAGTTTTCTTCATATAGACAGTACAATGGAACTCAGGGAAATGTGTAATAAAGAATTTAGAATATTCACAGTGACAAAGCTAACAGAGATACAAGAGAAGAGAAACAATGAAATCCAGAAGATGCAGGAGAAAAAAGCTGATGAGTTCCAGGAGGTGAGGAAGTTCTTACATGATCTGAAAGAGGAAATACCATAAAAAAGAATCAAATGGAATTGATAGAGATAAAGGTTGTAATACAGGAAATCAAAACCTCCCTTGAAAATATTAAAAGCAGACTAGATCATACAGAATATCAAATCTCAGATGTAGAAGACAGAATCACTGGACTAGAAAAATCCACCACAAAGCCTGAGAAAATAGCCAAAAACAAATGAGCATAACATACGAGAAATACTAGATACCAAGAAACATCCAAACATCTGCATAACTGATATCCCAGAAGGTGAAGAGATCAATTAGGGCATTGATAATTTATTCCATGAATCCTGGAAGAAAACTTTCTAAACCTAGACGGGCACACTCAAAGATCCAGACCCAAAAAATACAAAGGACTCCAAATGGAATCAACCAAAGAAGATCTTCTCCAAGACACATTATAGCCAGATTGACCAAAACCACAGACAAAGACAAGATACCAAGATTGTCAAGAGAGAAACGTCAAGTTATCTACAAAGGATATTCCATCAGGCTAGCAGCATACCTCTCATCAGAAATTACTCAAGCAAGGAAAGAATGGGAAAAAAATATATAAAGTATTGAAAGAAAAACAATTTCAACAAAGACTACTATATCCAGTGAGATCATCCTTCATATGGGAAGAAAAGGCAAGAACATTCTCAGATAAAACCTGAAAGAATTTACTGACACTAGACAAACTCTCCAAGAAATTCTGAAGGGAATACTATGTTAGGAAAACTAAATACAGACACACAGAAATAAGAGTTCAAAACCAACTAAGAAAATGGCCAATTTAATGGTAGGGACAAATCCAGAGTTGAATATTATCTTCAAGAATGTAAACGGAAAGATCATACCACAACAGAAGATACATTAAGTACATGAGGCTGAACTGGTGAAATAGAATTTTATAACTTCTGACTAAAACATTACTGATTTTCTTCTATGCTTTGCTTGGCAGATTTGGGGATTTTTTTGTCTTCTCATGATCTACCGATAGGTTCATATACCTACTGTTTGAACAGAATCCTAACCTGTTTCTTGGCTTTAAGTCTTAAGAAAAGAACTCTTGGGATCAGCAGTTAGCGTAATGGCTATGTCGCTGGACTCCCACGTAGTCGACCGCGGTTCGAGTCCCAGACCCGGCAGCTTAAACTCACGCCGGGCGCGTGTGCGTGCATGCCCAAGATCCCGAGAGGAGAATGGAGGAGAAGGGATTGCGGCGTGGCCATCCCCCCTGGGGGGTGATTTCCTGCTTTCTATCTCTCTGTCTCTCTCTGTCTGTCTGGCGAGCGCAAGTGCCCTATAGCAAAAACCGCTCCAAAAAAAAAAAAAAGAAAAAAAAAAACAAAAAAAAAAGAAAAAAGAAAAGAACTCTTAACACTTTTTTATTTTGAGTTATTGAGGCTAAAAACTACCTTTCTTGAAATTAAAAATGGATTTATAAATACCTATTTAATGAGCACAGTAAGCTATATAGCCTAAGCCAGGTGTGTATATCCCTTCTACTCAGAGTTTCAGGCCTAAAGTCAGACTTGTGTTCACAGACATCTATATATCAGCTGAACTTGCTATTGAAAGTAGTTAGTTTAATTAAGCTATTTTGTGAATCAATAAAATGTAGGGGGACCAGCAGTTAGCATAATGGCTATGTCGCTGGACTCCCATGTAGTCGACCGCAGTTTGCGTACGGGACCGGGTGGCTTAAAACTCACACTGGGCGCGTGTCGTGCGTGTCCAAGATCCAGAGGGGAGAATGGAGAAGGGATTGTGGCATGGCTATCCCCCCTGGGAGGTAATTTCTCGCTTTCTGTCTCTCTGTCTCTGTCTGTCTGGCAAGCGCCCTATAGCAAAAACCTCTCAAAAAATAAATAAATTAATTAATTAATTAATTAAATTAAATAAAATGCAGGAAAGAACAAAGAAATGGAAAACAACTATGGATACCAGAGATAGGGTGGGAGGTGGGTGGGCAATGGCTGAGAGTCAGAAATAGGGGAAAATATATATATATATATATATATATATATATATATATATATATGAAACTAGAAATGAAAAATTATTTGTTCATAACATGTATAATTAAGCTACTATACAGAGTATTCTGAATGGGAAATCTCATTTTGTATGCTGTAATCATGTTCAATGAATGAATGCAAAATAAATATATATTTAAAATTTTAAAAATGAAAAAAACCTATCAATCGATGAAAAAACAAAGGACAATCCCATAGAAAAAATGGATAATAGCCTTTTACAGGATCTCCAAATGCCCAATAAATCTGGGGTTGTCAGAAAAGTCATTATGCATTTTGGCACAGAAAACATTAAAAAAAATATGTCAAGACTTTTCCAACAAACCAATATAATTAAAAAAAATGTTCAACCTAAATTAGAACCATTAGAACCACTGGAACCATTGCCTTCAATATCTTTGCTAAATTGCAGACTCTAACAAGTCTCCCTTCATTCCAGGACATTCTTCCTATACATGCTTTTTCTCTATTTGGAATCCCACTTCACGTCATTGCTTGAAAGTCCCATAGCCACATCAACACATAAATGTTTCAAACTATACTTGTCACCAATACTTTCTGTATTGGTCATATATATTTCCTTTTCAAACTCCTGCTCTGGGCAAGGTGTTTGGCATTTAAGAATGTTACATATGAACAATTAAATATTTCTTCATGTTTAACTGGTATAGTCTCTAGATGTTCTTATTACTACACAGTTTAGATCCTTTCCTAATTGAAATCTTTCAATGTCCCATGAAAACCTTGAGATTGAAATCATACCTTCTTCCCTCTCTCTCTCTCTCTAAATAGACATCTCTATCTATCTATCTATCTAAACTCTCTCTATAACTATAAATCTATAGTTATAGTTATAGATATAGATAGATAGATAGATAGATAGATAGATAGATAGATAGATAGATAGATAGATACGATTTTTGCCATAGTATGCATGTGCTCACTGGAGAGAGAAAGAAAGAGACAAAGAGAGGGACAGGGAAAATTCCCCCCCAACACACACACCAGGGGGGACAGCAATGCCACAATTTGTTTTCCTTCATTCTCCTCTTAGGATTTTGGACATGCATTCATATATACCCAGCATAATTTTCATTCCTTCAGGTCCAGGACTCAAACCATAGTCAACCATGTGGAAGTCCACCATTTTAACCACTATGTCACTTGCCAGGCACTACCTCTTAATATTCTCATTCCTATTTAAGTTTCTAGTTTTATAACACATGACTTGGAGTTCCCAGAACTGCTCATGTTCTCTCATGTTAGTATCATTTGCCCTTTGTTACCCATAACTGTCACTTTCAAGCATTTACTGGATTGTTGGAAAAGTCATAATTATTTTTTCTGTTTTTCTATGCAAAAATGTCATGACTTTTCTGACAGCCTAACAGTAATGTTTCACATCTGATTGGGTAAAGTCTCCATTGTATGTGATGTGAGTGCCTATGTTCAGCCCATGTTGGTCTATGTACCTATTAACTGTGCATCTTATTTGTCTTAGGCATCAGGATAACTTCTTATATATGTATCACTTGACTCTCAGCAAAATGTTTGGCATTAATTCAATACTGATAAAAAATTAAAAATAAAGGTAAATAAGTCATGTGGGAAACAGGGAGGAAGAAAAGCAGACAATGTGAGGCACTTTGATGCAAATGTGTACTTATCCCAAATAGAGGACTATGGATAATATGTAGAGAACTGTGACCCTAAACTTGCTTTCTATTTAGTCATAGTGCATATAGCCACCGCTGAAAGAAATGACATACAGTCAAGACTATTTTATAATCTGGCTCCAGCTCTTGACTTAACCCTTTCTCAACTTTGTGCCTCGGTTTCCTTATATATAAAATGGTAACATTAGTTGTGTATAACTAAGAATTTTAGGAGCATTTTGTTTCTATTTGTATTTATAAATTGCTTTTAAGAGTACCTGGCACACACCAAAAAACCCTATATGGATTTAATTAGAGAATGTAGGAATTGACGTTGAGGTATTCACTATATAGCTTGTTGAGTATTTATCAAAAACTATTACTATTTTTTTTTCTTGTGTGTGTTCTGTATGTGTCTCTGTGTTAAAGAGTTAGTTAGCTATAATATAATTAGCCACTAAGAAGTACATGATTAATTGGGGCTGGCTGGTGGCATGGTGGTTAAGGCACTGGATACCCACATGGCCGACCACAGTTCCAGACCCAAACCTGGTGGCTTGCTTTCTGACTCTCCCTTTTTTTCTCTCTCTCTGGTCAAAATTAAAAAATAACAAATAAAATTATATAAATACATAATTAAAACCAAAAAAAAACATGATTAAAATAAGTTTCTTTTTTCTTTCTTTTAGGTTTTTTGCCATAGGGTGCAGGTGCTCACCAGAAAGAGACAGACAGATGGAAAGTGAGAAATAACCCCCCAGGAGAAATTGCCATGCCAATCCCTTCTCCTCCATTCTCTTCTCAGGAAATAAGTTTTAATATGCTATGGTAGACAAACACTTATCGTGTTCCAAATTAAATAGTTTAAAGAAATTTTTGGACTTTTTTACATCTACATTTTTTTGAACATGGAGTAACAGTTTTATTCCAAAGATAATGACTTTGAGTAATATTTCCTTCACATACAGAGTTATAAAGAAAATATTATTAAATACAGTTCTTCTGTGTGCCCTTCAGAATCATTGCCTTGTAATTGGGGATAGAAGTTTTTTAATCATCCCTATTACCAACAGAATTGGCTACACAATTTATAAACTCAAATATTTTGTTTATACTTTCATTTCAGTTGAACTTAAGTGTGTCTAAGAGTTTTAACAAGTTTTTTTAAGCCCGAACTCTCATTTCTAAGAACACATCTCACAGCTTATGCTTTTCAGCTTTGTTTGATGTCACAGTTCTAGTTATAAATTTTCTATAACAGCTTAGCTATGCCTCTAAATGCAGTCCTTAGAATATGCATGTTAGTGGGGCTGGTACTGGCACAATTACTGAGGAAACTAGAAAGAAGCCTTGTACAATCTTTCTATAGGCCTCAGGAAGTGATTGCCCTTGATGTTTGAAGCATGTATTTAAAATCAAAACAGCAAAAGTGGAATAAACTATTCGAAGCATGTTTTTGAACTGTCTACCAGTGCAGCTACATAAATCAGTTTGGGCCCAAAGGCAGAGGATACAAAAGGATTTAACTTCAGATATAAAGGAAAACAGTCTAAAGACAGGGAAGAATTTTAATTAAATTTAAAATGTGAATCAAAGCATTAACAGTGTTCTGATATGGATGTTCCTTGCCATCAGATACATTGTGCCTCAGACAATAGTAAAAATCAGAAAATCTAGTAGAAAATTATGGCACGAAAATTTTTCTTTGCTCTTATGCAAGGCTAAATTTCTTTATCTTTTTGTGGTGGTTGTTGTTAAATTTACTGGTGGGACCATTTACATTGAGATATGAAAACTTTTAGTCAAGTGCTTTATTTTTTCCTTTGAAAAGTTCTATAATTTAAAAGATGTGGATAAAAATAACCAAAACAACAGATAGAATAACTACCAAATACTGGAGAAAGGGGGAATCATCTCTATTGATTACTCTTTTTTTTTTTTTTTTTTTTTTTTTTCAGTTTTGCCCTAGCCAGAGAGAGAGAAACAGGGAGAGAAAGTAAGAAATCACCCTCCAAGAGGGGATGCCCACACCACAATCCTTTCCCTATTCTTTTGGGATTTGGGGCATGCACGCACACGTACCCAGCATGGTTTTCAAGCCACTGGGCCTTGGACTCAAACCGCAGAGTTGGTCATGTCAGAAACAGCAGTCTTAACCTCCATACCACTCACCCTCTATTGATGATTTTTATAGTTTTTTTCCACTTACATGCTTTTGGCTTTTTTGATTAGGTTATGTTGCAAATCTGAGTATAAACTGAAATTATATTATTACATATTAATATTACATAATCATGACATAGTAATATACTGCATTTTGTATAGCAATATTAAATTACATAGACTGCTATAGTGTTAAAGACTGCAGTTTAATTTTTAATATCATGTATTTAAACATTTTTTCTTAGAGAATTCAACCTCTGTCGTAATATGTTTTTGTAAACTGTTGGGTTTTCTTGAATAGAAAATAGCTAATACTACTTTCAAAAGTTAAATTGTGGGACCAGCAGTTAGCATAATGGCTACGTTGCTGGACTCCCATGTAGTCTACTGCGGTTCAAGTCCTGGACCTGGTGGCTTAAACTCACACCAGGCGCGTGTGCGTGCATGCCCAAGATCCCGAGAGGAGAATGGAGGAGAAGGGATTGCAGCGTGGCCATCCCCCCGGGGGGTGATTTCTCGCTTTCTATCTCTCTGTCTCCCTCTGTCTGTCTGGCGAGCACACGTGCCCTATAGCAAAAACCTCTCAAAAAAAAAAGTTAAATTGTATAATAGAATTGTTGCAGTTTGAGGTGCATATTAATTGATGTAAAGTCTATTCTCTTGTCAGGGCCCAATCCTTTCCCACTTTTATAATGAAATGGTGAAGACATTCTGTCACCAAATACTGGAGAAATTTTGCACTGTACATCTTTGGGTCATTAAAATTCATAGTACCTACCCTCAGCGGAATATTCTATGCTAAACAGTGTTCTTTTCGCTCATACATAAATAAACCCCTGAACATGCCTTAATTACAGGTATTACAGCATTTTCACCTTCTGAAGGTCCTAATACTAGTCTGACTCTCTCACTGGTAGTAGAGTGTGTTAACTCTGCCTCCTAATTTACAAATAATAAAACAAATTAAAACTTCGCTAATGCTACTACTTGTCTTTATTTAAATTTCTTTGAACATTTTCCACGATTTGCTATCAAGCTCTCCTTTGAAAGTATGAAATCTTGTTCCTTTTTTCCAAGTTAACATCCTGCTGTCCTCATCCAGCCATGCACCTCCTATTAGCCATCTCGCTGAATACGCCCTCTTTCTCGTCCTGTCCCATTGGCCATTTCCTCTTCCATGTTTTCAGCTTCAAATCACTCATATTATTTTTACTCCTGTTCAGAGGTTCTTTGCCAAGACCTTAAAATATACTCAGTTGTAAACTATAACAAAGTATCTTTCCTTAATTCAGGTATCTAATCGACCTCCCAATAGTTCCTCAAGAAACTCCTGAGAATTATTTTCTATTTCTTATTTCTTTTTCTGTTTTTTTTTTTTTTTTGGTGGTTGTTGTTGTTTTTAACTTTAATTGCTATAGGGTGCATATGCTTTCTGGAGAGAGAGAGAACATGAGAAATCACTGCCCAGGGGAGATGGTCATACTGCAATCCCATCTCCATTTTCTTCTCAGGATTTTAGGCATTCACACTTAAGGCACTGAGCACTTACAAGCTGCCTAGTCTGGGACTTGAACTATGCAGTCAGTCATGTGTGATCCAGCTGTCTTAATTTCAACACCATCTACTGGCCCCCAGAATTATTTTCATATTTTTACCTCTTACCAGTCAGATCATTAATATCTCACTTTATCATCTTGATTTCTGTTGTTATATCAAAAGTCAGGAATGATTTCCTAATGCCACACTTCATCCATTGCTTCTAATTTTACTATTTGATTTTTATAGTATGGGCATTACTAACCAGCATATTCTTGTGAATGTCCTTTCCCCAACTCAAGTTGAAATTCAATTGCCATTTTGATCAAATTAAGAGGTGGGTATTTTTTTTAATTTAATGAATATTTAATTTAAATTTTTATTATCTTTCAGTTTTGACCAGAGAGAGACAGAAAAAGAGAAGGAGAGTAATAGAACAAGCTGGCAGGTCTGGGACTCAAAACATAGTTAGCCATGTGGGAGTCCAACACCTTAACCACCATGCTACCTGCTGGCCCTAAGAGGTGAGATTATTAAAGAGATGATTAGGTTATGATTGTCCTGCCCTCATGAATAGATTAATAGCATTATTAGTGAGCAGTTTCCTGATAAAAAGATGAATTTCACCCTTTTTCTCTGTTTCATGTTCTCATTTGCCCTTCTGCCTTTTGTTGTGGGATGATGTCACACGAAAGCTTCTCCAGATGATATTGCCATGTTCTTAGACTTCTCAGCCTCCAGGATTGTGAGCCAAATAAATCTCTGTTTATTAAAAAAATCCCCAGTCTTATGGTACTGACACTGACAGTCTCTGTTATAGCAGCAAAAAATGAATCAAGACATAGCCTTATGTTCTGTTTTTATTTTCATTGATTTCTGCTCATTCTTATAATTTCTTTCTGCTTTTTTGGGTTTGTTTTGATTTTTTTTTTGAAGTTTTTTCTCTTTTTGGCTTTTTAAGGCTAAATTTAGATTTGAGATTTTTCTAGTTTTCCAATATAAGCATTTATAAATTTCTCTATGAGCAGTGCCTTAGCTGCATTATTACCTTAGTACTTATTGCTTCTCTAAACTCTGCTGTAGCCACAAATTTTGATATATTGTTATTTTTATTTTTGTCAGCAAAATGAGATGAGAAATATTTCCACCACCTTTTTTTTTTTTTTTTTTTTTTTTTTTTTTTAAGAGAGAGAGAGAGTTTTGCTATAGGGTGTATGTGCTCGCCTAAAGAGACAGAGAGACAGAATGCAAGACATACCCCCCTTCCCCTGCGGGGGATAGCCACACTGCAATCCTTTCTCCTCCATTCTCCTTTGGGACTCTGGGCTTGCTCATACACGTGCCCAGCGAGAGTTTCAAGGCTCTGGATCCGGAACTCAAACCGTGGTTGGCCATATGGGAGTCGAGCAACGTAACCAGTATTCTATCTTCTGGTCCCGTGTTTCCACTTCTATCTTCTCAAAGACAATGTATAAAATTGATGTTAATTGTTTAAATACTTAGAATTATCCAGCAAAATTATCTGGGCCAAGATACTGCTTTCAAGGAATTTTTAATTAGAAACTAAATAACTGTTGTAAAGCTTCTAATTTGCTCAGCAGCAGTAGAAAGTCAATAGAATGGGCTTTGGTTTGAAGCTCTATTTCATTATCTACTTATCATGGCACTCTAGTGTACACTCGAATGCAGGAGCTCTTGAAATGCATGTGAGAAGTTATTCCACTAGGATGGTCTACTGTATTAGCCAGGCTTTCATCACATGAAAGAATCAGGAAGCCTCACATTTAGATAATAACAGGTTAATATAAATCTCACTTGAAACAAATGAAATTCCATGTTTGAAAGTGCAAATTGTGACTGATGTATTCTTTACTTGGTGCTTTTTTTTTTTTTAATAGAAAAAGGTAATTCAGAAATTTTGCAAAGCATTTTGTTGAGCTTTGGTGTAAACTGGGGGAAAAACATTTTAGATGATTCCAGAGGGAATGAGTCATCAACAGATGGTTTCAATGAAACTTGTCTCAAAACACATACTTATCATGTACAAACCATCTAGTTCTGATGTCTGGTTTTTACAAATTCTTTTTTCTTGTAAATACGTTATGTAAATTTAAGATGGTATGATATTTGGGAGGGCTAGATTATAAAACATTGTTTTCTTATCCATACCATATTTTAGCCAAAATAGAAAAGTAGGTGATTATACTCAAGGGATTGAACATATCAGTCATGCCCAAAAGTAAGATTATTTAAAACCACATTTGCTTCTTAAAGGATCTTAATATTTTCATGAAAATCATGAACTAATAAAAAACCCTGGCTATGAATCAGAAGGCATTGCTCAGCAGAGAATAAATAACAAGATGAGGTTACATTCCTTTTGCCCATCTTGATTAGCAAAATATTAAAATATTTTATGTTTTCAGGTTCTGTATTACAAAACAGTTTAAAGAGTGACCGTGATATTCAAATAAAAGTAATAACAGAGGTTGCCAAATATTTTCCAAGATGATTTTATATCCTGGTATATCAGTTAGGGTTCTCCAGAGAAATAGAACCAACAGAATATATAAATTCTTTTGTATTATTTCAAGGGATGTATGCATTATTTAATAAAAGCATACTTTTAAGGAATAGTCTCCTGTTATCCTGAAACTGACAAATCCAAAATCTGCAGGGCTAGCCAGTAGGCTGAAATCCCAGACAGGGCTTCTCTGTTAGAGTCTTGAGGCAGAATTCCTTCTATGAGAAATCTCAGCTTTTACTATTAAGGTCTCCAAATGATTAGAAAAATCTCACCTCATTATCTGAAATAGTCTCCTTTACTTAAAGTCAACTATTTAGATATTAACACATCTATAAAATACCTTCGCAGGGACACCAAGGTTAGTGTTTGATTAAATAACTGGGTATTATATTTTTTTGCCAAATTAACATATAAAACTAATTATCACATCTGGCTTATTAATTCATTTTCTTTTGTGTTGTTGTGTTTAGATAATATGTTAAATGTATGTTACATATTTTATATATAATATATAAATATCTAGACACAAACTATATTATAAGTATATTTATATTCATTAGTCTGTCAGTTAATAATAATGTCCATTAATTAATGCTAATATTTATCCACTAGTGGCAATTAATTTATTGTATATTTATGTAGTCATTACATACTAAACATTTAGTATGTGTTCTGAGACACAAACAAGTGTGATAGTACTCTACATACTAGAGAATTTTATTTTATTTATTTTTCTTTTTTCTTTTTATTTTTTAATTTAGTATTTTTTTATTCATTAATTTATTTTAATTTGACCAGAGAGAGACACACACACACACACACACACACAGAGAGAGAGAGAGAGAGAGAAGGAAAGTGAGAATGCAGGCCACCAGGTCCAGGACTTAAACCATTGTCAGCTACGTGGGAGTGTCCAGCGCCTAAACCACCTCACCACCTGCTGGTCCCCGATACTAGAGAATTTTAAACTTCATTGATATGAAATGCAAGGCTTGATTTGGTGGACACTAATACATCATCCCCAGTTTTTGTTCGGAAAAAGTTCTAAATTAGATACTGGTGACTGGATATTATCTAGGGACTATACATGCAAGGCACTATAATATGTTCTCAGTATAATTTAAGAGGTTTTTTAAAAACGCCATTCTCCTAAAGAGTTTACAATCTGGTAGAAATCCATTCAACTCTGAATTCTGCCAGTGTATAATATGGGACCAATTATTGTAATTTGAAGTTCAGTTTTCTTATCTGTGCAATGGGAATTACACAGGATAATTTTTCAGTACGTTTTTTTTTTTATGTTCTTAAACATTATCATTTTCAAGTTTCTTTGTATAGGAAATTATTCTCCAGGGGCAAGCAGGGATGTAGTATTTATAACCATTTTCCAAGTAGGAAATTAGTCATTGATAGCATACATTGTTAAGTATTGTATTAGAAATATGTTTTCCCTTCTTTAGATTTATATCTAAATTGCCTTCTATGAAAGTTAACCTCAAAGACTGATAGACAATATTAGCAATAAATTAGCAATAAGTAGGAAACAGTGGTCAATAGCAAAATAGTAATGATCAGGTAAACATTACATGATCACTACTATTTTGAGATAGTCAATTGGTTATCATGTACTTATGGAAAATAAGTGTCTGGGCCAGCTGGTGGTGGTTAAAGCCACTGGATCCCACATGGTGGGCTCCTTGATTCAAGGCCAGGACCACCTGGTAGTTTAAAAGACATTGCAGGCCCATGTGCCCAAATCCCAAAGGGAGGGAAAGAGGGAGAAGGGGCTGCAGTGTGACCGCTCCTCACAGGACTGCTCTCTCTTTTCTCTTACTCTTCTCTCCCCGCAAGTGCACACACTCTCCGGCAAATTAAAAAACGAACTAAACAAAACAAAGACATGTGAGCATTTGAAGCAGGTCAGCAAGGCTGCAGTCATTTTGAAATGAAGCAAGCTTTCTAACGAAAACGCTGAGACAGAGAGCGAGCTGTTGGAGGAACGGTCGGTCGGATGCGAAACCAGGACCGGGTATTTGAAGCAATCAGGGTGCTCAAAAGCGACTGACTGCGTGAGCAATGATTTGTATCTTGGACCTACAAACACTAAGACTGAGTTGGAGCTTCTCGAGAGTTCCATGGTACTTACTGTCTGCCGGCAGCTGGTGGCGGGAGTCAGCTCCTTTCCTCGCCAGCCCCTGCCTCTGGCTTCATCGTCCAGGAGAAGCAGCAGCCGACTTCGCTGGACCCTGAGGTGAGCTGGCGGCCCCGTGAAAATTACTGCGGGAAGATCGCAGGAGCCCGGACTAGTTACTTCCGGGGACTCTCCGAAGGCTTTCCGGGTTCTTGGCTCCCAGGTGGTCACTGGCTTTGAATAGAGGAAGAATACGGGTTGGGAGCAGATGCGCCTGTTCCGAGTAATGGAAACTGAATCTTAAGCTGGTGAGTCGATGACCTTTCCCATTTGGGTTCTGTAGAAGGAACCCTTGGGGTGCAAGGGGAACAGACAGTGGGCTCCCTTTACTTTGGGCCGCAGTTTTGGAGTTGGTAAGGTCCATGTTGTCATCGGGTGCACCTGTCTGTGTGGGTAACAAATTCTGAAATTGGCCTTGAGGGACTGAGACTGGTTCCACTTTGACGTACACGTTGTTGATCTGTGGCCATTCATTGGTGACTTCGTCCTTTGTGTCTTGTGTATTGTGTGAGTGTTACGAATGAGGAACCAGAGTTCTAAATGGACCCTGATAAACTGAGATCGAGAAACAGATGAAACTCAGAGGCTCATTAAACCTTTCAGCTGGGTGCCATGGAAGCCGAAGTAGGGAGTGAACTACGCCCCCTCTTGGGGCGCTGCAGAGCCTCTGTCTCCCCCTCACCTGAGGTGGGGAACTGCTTTTGGTCAAGAAAGACTTGAACTCAGGGCAGGGCAATGCCCTCTTTGTCAGGGCCCAGTGGGAATGAATTAGTAGAGTCCCCAGGATGCTGTCAGGCCTCTAGTCTTTACTTAATGTTCGAAGAATTCTTTTTTTTTTTTTTTTTTTTAATCTAGAAATTTTTGCTATAGGGCAATTGCACTCAACAGAGAGAGAGACAGAAAGCAAGAAATCAACCCCCAGAGGGGATAGCTATGCCACAATCCCTTCTCCTCTATGGAATTTTGGGCACACACGATCGATCACACGCCTGGTGTGAGTTTCAAGCTGCTGGCTCAGGGACTTGAACCACAGTCAACTATGTGGAAGTCCAGCGACATAACCAATACACCATCTGCTGGTCCCCAGTTGAAAGAATTATAATCCTCCCTATCTAGAGGACCCTCAAAGATGGTAGACTATTTACCACCCTAATTTGATTGATGATTAATCTCCATAGAATCCTTTACTTTTTAGTCTTAATTCATAAAAATACTGCTCAATCTGGCAATGTATTCTCAAGAAACATTCTTTTAAATAATGGCTAGTGGTGTCACTCTTTTCTCAGGCCACATTGTAGAGAATATTCTCAACCTGCACATCCTTAATGTTCGCCTTGTTTGGTATTAAATAACTGGACTTATTTGTGATGATCAGTTAGGCAAAAGAATGTTGAAACATTTGGCATTTGATTTCTTTCCTTTTTGACTTTCTATATATTCCCCTTTATGGTTTTGTTCAGCTGTTTACTATATCCTTTACTTTGTTTTTAGATATTTGGCATCAGGTGTATGCTCACCAGAGAGACTAAGAGCCGGAAAGTGAGAAATCACCCCACTGGGGGGATGGCCATGCCATAGTCCCTTCTGCTCCATTCTCCTCTTGGGATTTTGGGCATGCATGCACATGTGCATGGCATTTTTTTTCAAGCTGCCGGGTCTAGGACTCAAACTGTGAACTCAGCTATGTGGGCTCCATTGCTTTAATCATTATATCACCTGCTGGTCTGCTTCAGTGTTTACTTTAGTGGGCTTTGTATAACTAGTATAAGTTTACAGAATTCATTTTGCAAGGCATCGTTTTCTAGTTCTCTCCCAGTCACGACTTTTAGTAACTTTTTATTTTTTTATTGTCACAGAATTATTTTTGTGGCCAGGACAGTTGTAAACTTAAAAGGCAATTAAAAAACATGAGCTTCTTGGGACCAGCAGATGGTGTAATGGTTTATGTCACTGGACTCTCACATAGTTGACCGCAGTTCGAGTCTCGGACCTGGTGGCTTAAACTCATGCCGGCCGTGTGTGTGCATGCCCAGCGTCCTGAGAGGAGAATGGAGGAGAAGGGATTGCAGCATGGCCATCCCCCCCCCCCCCCCGGGGGGGGGCAGTAATTTCTCACTTTCTGTCTCTCTTTCTGGCAAGCACATGCTCCCTATAGCAAAAATCTCTCTTAAGAAAAGGAAGGAAGGTAGATGAGCTTCTTGCTTGTAGTTATAGTTTATCGTTTCCTCTAGTAGTTCTCAAATTTAATTGTGCCCTGGAATCACCTGGAGGGCTGCTAAAAACCAGAACTGCTGGGTCCCACCCCAGAGTTCCTGCTTTAGTAATTTGGGGCAGGGGCCTGAAAATTTGAATTTCTATCAAGTTCCACAGCAATGCCACTACTGCTGGTCCAAGGAACACATTTTGAAAATCACCTCTATAAAACCTGAAAGAATTCTAGACTCTAGTCATTTTCTTCAAACAAAATACCAAGCTGGCATTTACTGAAGAGGGCACAATTGGCATCGTATTTAAGAAATAGCTGTGACCTTCTCTTTTTGTATCAGTTCTTTTTCTTTAAGCTTAGCTCTTGTGTTCTGTAAATAAAACTTGAATTGAAGAAATGACCATATTTCTGACAAGTCGTGAGGCTTACCAAGGTCAATTTTTTGTCTGTATCACTTAAAATACAATTCTACTTACAATTGCCTGGCATGGGTGACTGCACTTTTTTTTTTCCTTTTTAAAAATGTACATAATACTTCTTGACACTGGGAAATAAGAAGCTATGAAAATAAGGTTGATAAACCAGTAAAGAAATTTTTCCTTAAATGGTCACAATCTGCCAAGAGCTGATAAGAAAAGAATCCTCTGGGGATGATGACAAAAAAAACTTAAAACCATCAACTCCATGTCAGCACTGGGCAAAAAAAAAAAAAAAAAAAAAAAAAAAAAAAAATAGAATTCCAGACAATTCTGAACAAATACTACAAATCAGAGACCATACTCAAACCTCCTTTCAATCTTACACTTTTTGAAAGACAGCTTAGGAGAACAAAAGACTTTGGACAACTCTACACAAACAGTTACATTGTGCTTTTACTTTTGACTTCTTTCTGCCAAACTCAAATTAAATTGGACTTCAGTGGAAAATTTTCTCATCTCTATTGTGCATATCATATTGTCTGTAATGTAAAATGCTCAAGAAAATATTGAGACACAGTGAGGGTAAGTTAATTATTGAAATTATGTGTTAATGATGATGAATTAGAGTGATGAAGTAGTACTTAAGGGGATTTCTGTTGTACCTTCATATTCTCTGTTCCAAATGATTTTGAAGCTATAAAATACTATTGGAAACAGATTACGAGGTGGAGTTAAACCGATCATAGATTTGTAGTTCCATAGATGGTGCAGTGTGATTAATTATTTCTTATTTTTCATATTGAATTATATGAAATGTATGTCTCAGATTTCCACATTTTTAAATTTACCTATTAAAATGGGTTTGTGGGAAAATTTGCTGCTACTTTTAAATCAGTTCTTCAAATGGATGGCAATAGTTCATGGATCAATTGAAGTTGTGATCTATAGAATACTATAGAAAATATTTTTAAAGTTGTGCTACTAAGGTAGTTGAAGGTAAAAATTAATAACACTAAAGTCTCTTCACCTTTGAGAGGTTGCTTCAAGGTACTATTCTGAAGACTTTACTTAGATTATGGAATTTAACCACCCACTCTTGTCCACTCCTACAACCCCACAATAATTGACGTATACATTGCCATTTGCATTCAATAGATATAGAAGATTTTTTTCGGTCTGCCATATATTCTTGCCTGGGCTGTGAACTGCATTACTTCTTTAAAATGTTTTAAATATGGCATGCTATGAAGTTTGTAGAATTTCAGGTTTAGGGAAATGAACTAATTTGAAAAAGTTATGCAGGTACTAAGAGTGACACTAGAATTTAAAACTATGCTATTCTTTTAATTATATGCTTCATCGTAAGTTTATATTAATGCTTTCAAGTCCATTGATAAGTGTGAACAAACACCTTTGGTTGATGAAAATATGATAGGAATGATTTGCCAAAATGAAATGTTATCCAAGACTGCCTAGAACATAGTGCTGTTGAACCAGGGGAAGTATGAGGGAGACATGATATATATAACATAAATGTATCTGTAAGACATAGAAACATCCTCCTAATTATATGCAAAAGTGATCAAGAAAACAATGCAATATTTTATGGAAATAAAAGAGACTAAAAGATACAGGGTGAAATAGCTCAGTGACTATTTTTTTTTTTCTGAATACCTATGAAAAAAGAAGAAATAAAGCCTACCTAAAATAGAGGCAAGGATATTTATTTTTACCATGTATTTCTGCTTATTCCAAATTATAAAATTATATATATATAATTTTTTTAAGTGGTAGATATTCTAATTTAACTTCTTTATTTATCAATAGTAAGATGAGTTTCTTCAAAGACTTGATCAAGGTTATCAAAAGAATAAGAACAAACAAATGTCCTAGAGAGAAAAACGTTGGGTTCTGAGAGGAAGCTTCTGTCTCCATGTTGTGATGTCTGGCCTCAGTTTTACTCACTGTCTTGCGGAAGTTTGGAACCAAATCATTAGCATCTAGCTAGAACTGACTGAATAAGAGAAAACAGGAAAGCCTATCTGGGTTAGCCTGTGGCATAATGGTTAAGGCAGCTCAATCCCACATGGCTGACTATGTGGTTCAAGCCCTGGATCCAGTGGCTTAAAAAACACACCAGGTGCTAGTGTGTATATGCCAGAATCCTGAAAAGAAGGATAGATAGAGAAAAGATTGCAGTATGACTATCCCCCATGGTGGGGGTGTTTTCTAACTTTCTCTTTCTCTCTCTGGTAAGTGCATACCTTCTGGATAATTACGAAAATAAATAAATAAAAGCATGTCCATTTTTCTTTAATGTCAGTGGTATATGAGAAGAAAAAAGGATAAGAAACATGTAGGCAAAGATAATTTATTCAGGAAAGTAGTAGAGAAAATAGAATGGCTTGACTCTCAGAATATTTGAGTCACCTTAGAAACAACATAAGAAGAAAATTGAATAAGATGACAGTGATGCTAACATAATAAGAAATGCACTATGTTTCAATAGTGGAGGAAGTAGAAAATGATTTTAAATAAGTTAATGATAAAAGTAAGTTTTTGCAAAAATACTATGGGGGAAAACAGATATGAACTTAAAATTAGCTGAAAAATAGAGATTGAATAGAACTGTGATTTCAACATCTCAGTGTCACAGTGTTGATTGTAACTTGTGAAAAATGATTTTAGTTATGACATTATATAAAATATTTGATTTTAACACTAGCTGAATTAAGAAAGATCTCATTAAACTATTTGTAATTATAAAATTGACATATTTTATTAAGATCATAAGCATTATAAATATTGCTTAATCCTTTAAAAGATATCTTTATGTAACCAAATGAAAACATGTAGGTACAAATTGTCTTCTCTCAAATGAACAGTATTATTACTTACTACTTAATTTAATCCCCAGAGTTGATTACAGCATTTCTTCCATCCTTAACTATACATTTAATAGCTGTAATTTTCCTTTGAAAAAAACTAATGTTAGAGTAACAAACATTGACATTAGTCTAAAGGGGGCTGTTATACATCTAAGAAGTAATTGTCAGCAGTAATTAGGCTGCATCACAGTTAAGGCTTACTGGAATAAGCAAGGAAAAATGAACAGACTGTTTTGTAATACAAAATTTACCTGCTGCATACATGAATCATTGAAGAAATACACAGTTAGTGCCTTACCATTATATAGGAAATATAGGGAAGGCACTGTTTTTGACATGTTAAATAAAAACATAGATGCCAGATATGGAGTAAAGTCCGATTTTCATCCATTCATCGAGTCAATATATTTATGAAATGACTCATAGGACCTTTTTCACATGTCATCTCTTTAATTTTTTTAAGAGACTGTTTAGAAATGATCTGAAATGTTTGCTCTGGAGAATGAGAATGGGTATTGATGGAAGACACAGGGATACGAGAGAGCACCGTTGAGACTTGAGAAAATGTAATTGGTGCTCTTCAAAATAAAATGATTTCTTCAAGAAGGATTCAGCAACCCATTGCCAGCAGTAGAGAAAGCATGTAATTTCCTGCACTAGTTTGAGGTTTAGCACCTGGAAGGTGACCCTGGAAGTTGTGGGTGAGCTTATGCTGCACAAAGACTTATATAGAACTATGAGAGAAGTTTGTTAACTAAACCTTGTGAAATGTTAACATCAAAAAGAATAAATAGAGGGAACCAGCAGTTAGCGTAATGGCTATGTGGCTGGACTCCCACGTAGTCGACCGCGGTTCGCGTCTCGGACCCGGTGGCTTACAACTCACGCCGGGCGCGTGTGCGTGCGTGCCCAAGATCCCGAGAGGAGAATGGAGGAGAAGGGATTGCGCGGCGTGACCATCCCCCCTGGGGAGTGATTTCTCGCTTTCTGTCTCTATGTCTCTCTCTGTCTGGCGAGCGCACGCGCCCTATAGCGAAAAACCTCTCCAAAAAAAAAAAAAAGAATAAATAGAACAATTAGAACCTGCAAACTGAACTAAAGAATCAGAAAGGAAGAGAATCAGGCATGAACAGAATTACAAGAAAAGATATTCAACAGGGAGATTGTTATTTCCATTTTTAATGTCACAGAAAGCTTAAGGTAAAAAGCCATTGGATTTGTCCAGTAGTAGGTACTGTCATGAGCATAGATGAAAGCCAGAATGTGGAAAGTGAAAATGTGAGGAAATAAGCAGGTGGAAAGCGTGAGCACAGGTGAGCAACCCCTAAAAGTCCAAGAAAAAGGACATGCTCACAGGACATCTGAGGCACACATTAGTGGATACCAAACAGACTCTTTCAGATGCCATATTTCCAAGTTTGAACTGAAGCTAGGACTGGCCCAGCAGTCAACTTAGTGCATAAAGAGAAATTGGTTCTGCTTTCTCAACGCTGATGCTGGGAACAGACTCGCTTAAAATGCAAACAAAAGGCTATGATTATCAAATTTGCACAACATAAACTTAATCACTTTAAAGTGTATTATTCAGTGTTAGTATATTCATAAGGTTGCACAACAAATGGCCTCATTTTAGTAAGCTTTGTGTCATGAAACAAAATCATGCAGCCTGAAAAATCATATATAGGGAAAGAACTGACTTCTGGTATAGACTTAGAAGAAATGAAAGAGAAAATTAGAAGAGAGAGAGAGATGAGAGACAGAAAGTGAGAAATCACCCAACCCCCCACCCCAGGGGTGCTGGCCATGCTGCAGTCCCTTTTTCTCCACTCTTCTCTTCATATTTTGGGCACACATGCACACATATCTGGCCACTGGGTCCAAGACTTGAACTGCGGTTAGCCGTGTGAGAGTCCAGCGATGCGACCATTATTCCATCAGCTGGTCCAATGTTATAAAATTTTAATAGCATGTTGTTGGGATTTTTTATTCTTTTCCATGTTTTATAGCAAAATAAGCATGTCTTTTAGAGTAGGCAATTGAACCAGCATTTAAAGAAAAATTATTTTTAAAATAGAGTTATGAAAGGATTATTCTAAACCTACCATTAGAGAAACTATTTCTAGCAACTATAAGCTAAGACAGGATTTTAGTGTTTGTACAAAATTGATCAAAGTGGAAGCACTGTCTTATGTGAATGATGAGATTAGGTCTGTTTGATTGTTTTAGAAGAGAAGACAAAGACTAGCAGAGAAATGTAGAAAACAGAAGAGGGGCACGAGGGTTGAGAATGAGCTGAGACACAGTTCTGCAGAGTCTAGCTGCTGGTTGTTTTTAATAAGAGAAGATAGCTGAGTGTTTGCACTGCTTTCTTTTATTAAAAACTATGGTGACCTACCTCAGATAGTTGTTCTGCTATGAACATGAGATCACGGATAAAATAGAACTTTAAAAATAAGATTTAATCAAACACTAAAGAATGAAAGGAGAGTGCTCACAGTTGAGAGCCGATGGTGCTGCAGCCCATAGTGATTTTTACCCTGTGTTTGTGCTTGAAAGGCTGAGGTCTAAGCTTCTAACCCATACAGGAAGGCAAGAGGGACAGCCTCAGGCCATTGCAGGTGGGTAAACTGAATCTTCTAATCCTACATAAGGATATGCATGGAAATCTTTTCATGGAGATCTTCCAGAAATAAAAACTGCTAGAAACGTTGTACACACAAATAGATTTAACTATAAACTTTGTGTTGAGTATGAAGGTTCAAAGGGGTGAGGAGGAAGAAAAGGCAAGGAAAAATCAAAGCCTTGAGGCCCAGACATGTCTACACATAACTTTGAAAATCATAGTATCTGCCTAAAATCTGTCCAGGGCCATTGCAACCCATACATTCTAATCAGAAATAAAGAAACTAAGAAATTAACTAAATACAATTAGAGAAAATGAACAAAAGTGCTGAAAAATGAGCTTACAACATTGTATTACAAAACATGATTACAAGTGAATCTTTGTGAGTCTTAGTAGATGCAAATAAAATCAGCCAATAAAAAAAACACAGATAATAGGGGACCAGCAGTTGGCATAATGGATGTGTCACTGGACTCCCTTGTAGTCGACTGCAGTTCAAGTCCCGGACCCGGTGGCTTAAACTGACACCGGGCATGGGTGCATGAGTGCCCAAGATCCCTAGAGGAGAATGGAGGAGAAGGAATTGTGACATGGCCATCCCCCCTGGGGGGTGATTTCTCTCTTTTTGTCTCTCTGTCTCTATTTCTGGTGAGCACATACGCCGTATAGCAAAAACCTCTTCCAAAAAAAAAAAAAAAAAAAATTACGGATAACAGTGTATCTAAATAGATACACTGAGATTTACTAATGAGTTAACACAGGAATAATTTCATATTTATTACACACAGATACCCATGAGTCATCTTCAAAAAGGTTGTGGAAAAGTGAAATTAAAACATGTATTTACTTGAGTATAAACAGTTTTTTTGTAATATGAATTTTCCACAATAAATAAACTTGTACTTTGGTTCCATTTTTTTCCACAAACTTTTTGAAGTTCCCTTGTGTGGGTGCACGCACATGTGTGTGTACAAAAGAGAGTTATTATGAGGAATTGGCTTATGTGATTGTAGAGGCTGAGGTCTATGATCTGATTGAAAGCTGTAGACATAGAAAGCCAATGGTTTAATTCAATATAAGTCTGAAGCCTGAGAACCAGGAAGGCAATGATGTAAATCCCAGTTCAAGGATAAAAGAAGATGAAATGAGATGTTCCTGCTTGAGCAAGGTGGCATAACGAAAGAGGAGAATTCCTCCTTCTGCCACTTTCTGTTCACTTCGGGAGAGGGGCAAACTGCTTAACTCATTCCACCAATTTAAATGCTAAGTTCATGCAGCGTACCCTTGTAGAAATGTCCAGAAAAAAATGTATAACCCGAATACCTCATGGCCTACTCATGTTGATCCATATAATTAATAGTTCACCAACAGCCTAAGCAGATTAGACATAACTAAATAGAGAATTAGTGAACTGAGCGGTAGATGTGAGGAAACCATGTACTATCCCACACAGACATTTCAGTAGGTGGTGATAGTTACTTCTAGGGAGCACAAAGCATCTTCTGGGATTCTGCTTATTAATCTGGGAACTGGTTACATGATATGTTCACTTTGTAAAACAGTTCATGGAACTGTCCAATGAACAGAGATCTACTTCCATAAAGAAGTTCAGAATGTTAAGTTTGAGTACAAAGATATGGAATATGTTCACTTAAAATTATGAAGTAGAATAGATAATATAAAATGCTACGTTATTTTTAAAGAAATAAAAGAATAAAGTAGAATAAGAAAAACCACCCTTCAGGATAAGAAATACACACTATAAAAAAATGGTTGAATGAAGTCCAATTATAAATCTATTCATTTAAATACAGGTAATGTTAGCTTTGATAAAATTTATTTTATTTGAAAGAATCACATCTACAACATAATGCCTAAGAAAATCTAGAGTCCAAGAAGTGGGAAAGAGATAAATAAGTCTTGCACTGCAAAAATTAAATAAAGGGACCAGCAGATGGCATAATGGTTACGTCACTGGACTCCCATGTAGCTGACCATGGTTCAAATCCCGGACCCAGTGGCTTAAAACTCACACTGGGCACATGTGCGTGTGTGCCCAAGAGCCCTAAAGGAGAATGGAGAAGAAGGGATTGCAGCATGGCCATGACCCTGAGGCATAATTTCTCACTTTCTGTCTCTCTGTCTCTCCAGTGAGCACACGCACCCTACAGCAAAAATCTCTCTCTCTCAAAAAAAAAAAGACTTTAATATACAGAGTTTTATTGTAAATAAAGGTAGTCATTAATGATAAAAACAATTTAATAGTAAGAGATTATACTCTTATATCCAAATATTTGTAATTCAAGAAAAAAATATATTGAGGCAAAAAAAACTTTAACATTGCTGAATGAAAGAAGAGAATATGACTTTAAAAAATATTTAATTTTATTTCTCATTATTATCTATTTTTTAATTTGATAAGACAGAAACGGAGAGAGAGAGAGAGGAAAGGAAAGTGAGAAAGTAAGCCACTGGGCTCAGGATTCGAACCACAGCCACATGGGAGTCCAACGCCTTAACCACCATACCACCTGCCAGCCCTGAGAACATATTTTTTAACAAGGAAAAAATAAAGCTCAACAGAAGTGAGATTTAAGAGTTAAAATAAAATCTGAAACTTTTATAATAGTATCCAAGTTAAAGTAAGGGGCCAGCAGGTGGCATAGTGGTTAAGGAGCTGGATTCCTGTAAGACAGACCATGTTCAAGTCCTGGACCAGTGAATGGAGTATTGCAGCGTGGTCATCCACCACACCCTCCCTCTCCTCACCACCCCCGGGAGGGCATGATTTCTCACCTTCTCAGCAAGCACACGTGCCCCATGGTAGAAACCTAAAAAAATAAGTAAAGTAAAATTTAAATTCATTGGGAATTACAAAATAACAAAAATTGAGGGGAAAATTGTTTCTATGTATATATGTGTGTATATATATATATATATATATATATATGTATATATATGTATATATATATATGTGTGTGTATATATATATATATATACATATATATATACTTGTAAAATGTATCGAAAGTCATAGAAATTTACAAACTCAGGTACATTTTATTTTAAAAGTAAGAAAACTGGAGTAAGTTAGTTAAAGTAAGCATTTAACTCAAATAGTATAATAACAATAGTGTTCCCACAAAATATTAAAATTAAAAAAAATTTATAATAAATGGAAAAATTTTAGGTTATTATAGAAAACAAAAATTTAAGAACATAAAAATGTTAGTTTTTGGTAAAGGTGAAAAAATCTTTGGCAGCATTTAGTAACAAAAAATAACAAGATACTCAATTTTAAAATAATGAGGTTATAACTATAGGTACAATAAAATAAAAACAAGTCAACTTAAAATAACTTTGTAATAATAAGGATTAGACAGAAACCTAAACATCTATAAAGAGAACAATTAAAAATAAATTTTGCCTTAGGTATATAATGGAATACTATGTAACAGAAATATATATATATATATATATATATATATATATATATATATATATGTCAAAATATAAGACTACATAAAAATTCAGTTCTAAAGAGAATTCATATGACAACAGCTGAATGAAAGTTTTAAACACACAAAATGATATCAGCTTTAAATCATATGTCATTAGATTATTCTAGACTTTCATCTATTTTTACTGCCTCTCAACCGCCTAAAAGCCCTCTGATATTAATAGCTCCCAGTATGAATGTAATCTTCTACCTTCTGAATCCCCATGACTTCCTCCAAAATGATTGCTGTCATAATTCTCCAAGATTTCAAAGATAATTCCTGCCACTCCCTGGAATGTCGGTTCCTTGAAGTTCTCTCATCCACCAATCTTCACCACTGTTCCATCGCTCACTCCCACTTCCCAACATTTAGCTATTGAACTCTCCAGCCCTCATGTTCTGTCTCTGTGCCTCATTATCTCTGGCATTACCACACCTTTGATCTTACTGTGATTTACTATATTCGTTTTCTAGCTGCCGTAACAAAGTGCCACAAGTAGGGTGGCTGAAAACAAGGAATGTATCCCCTTACGGTTCTGGAGACCAGAAGTCCATAATTAAGAGTTGGCAGGGTCATACCCCCTCCAAAGTCTCTGTGGGAGAATCCTTTCTTGCCTCTTTTAGCTTCTGGTTACTATTGGCCTCTTGTTAGTCCCTGGTTTCTGGCAGCCTGATTCCAACCTCTGCTTCCTTCTTCACATGGCCATCTTCTTTCTCTGTCTCAAATTTCCCTCTTCTCTTAAGGGACCTAGTTATTAGACTATGAAGCCTACCCTAATCCGCTATGACCATTTTAAATTGATTCCATCCGCAAAGACTATTTACAAATAAGGTCATATTTATAGTTAATAAGAATTAAAAGATGATTTTAGAGACATAATTCAACCCATAACTCTTAATAATCCATTATTATAACACATTTTCTCTGGTTCTCATACCCAGAATACAGATGTTCCTTGACATACTTGGGAAATATCCCAGTAAACCCATTGTAATTTGAAAATACTGTAAGTCACAAGTCCATTTAATATACTTAACCTAGTGACTATCAGAGCTTATCCTACCTAACTTAAATGTGCTCAAAACATTTACATTATCCTATAGTTGGGCAAAACTAATACAAAACTCATTTTATAAGAACATGTTGAATATCTCCTATAATTTATATTTTTTAAAGTTTTATTTCTTTCATCAGAGAAAGAGAGAGAGAGAGATAGGTACCCCTGACAGGGTCTCAACATGTCACAATCTTCTTGTCCAGCCTCCCAGCTAGCAAGGACTATAAGGGTATTCTGATGGGCCTGGCAGATTCAAATCAGCCCAGGACCCAAATCTGAGCTCCTCCATGGCTCCTGCATCATGCTACTTGAGCAATAGTTGCTGGGCCAACCACGTAATGTATTGAATACTGTATAATGATTCTATGTGTGCATGAAGTATAGTCTCTACTGAATACATATTGTTTTCATGCCATCATAAAGTAAAATGATAAGTAAGGGACTGTCTGTATCCTGATTCACTTTTTACCCAGTTTGTCATTCTAAACCTCTTGATTCTCTGATTTCACCATACTCGTAAAGGAAAAATAATTTTAATTATTTTTAATTAAAGGAAAAATAATTTTAATTATTTATATGTATATAAAATTTATTTATACTCACACACACACACATTTGCACACCATAAGTGGCTCAAAAACATACACACACACACACACACACACACACACTGCCTACTCTCAATTTCAAATTTCTTATTGTAAGCCTTATATACTTTTAGGTTGCCTGACTATCATACTACAATAGGTTCCTCAATTGATACTTTTCAGCACCCCAAATGAGAATTTCATTCCTACTTTTTTCCTTCAATTTTTAACCTACTTATTACAACTTCACTTTCAGTTAATGGCCTTGTTGCCTAGTTCACTGTGAAGATGAGGGCAATCATAAGAGACTTTCCACAAGCCCCACTATAATTTCCAATAACCCACCTGCATCTGAGCTCAGATATCACCCTTCTCTTCTTCATATCTTCATCCTCCCACCTTGTTTTTGATTTTTTGTTGTTGTTTTTTAGAGATGCTTTTGCCATAGGGCATGTGTGCTCACCAGAGACAAGCAGAGAGACAGAGAAAAAGCAAGAAATTATTTTGCAGAGGAAATGGCCATGCTGCAGTCCCTTCTCCTATGATCTCCTCTTGGGATTTTCAGCATGCATGCACGCATGCACAGTGTAAGTTTTTTTTTTTTTTTTTTTTTTTTTTTTTTTTTTTTTTTTTTTTTTTTTTTTTTTTTTTTTGGAGAGGTTTTCGCTATAGGGCGCGTGTGCTCGCCAGACAGACAGAGAGAGACATAGAGACAGAAAGTGAGAAATCACCCCCCAGGGGGGATGGTCACGCCGCAATCCTTTCTCCTCCATTCTCCTCTCGGGATCTTGGGCACGCACGCACATGCGCCCAGCGTGAGTTTTAAGCCACCGGGTCCGGGACACAAACCGCGGTCGACTACGTGGAAGTCCAGCGACATAGCCATTATGCTAACTGCTGGTTCCCGCAGAGTGTAAGTTTTAAGCCACCAGGTCTGAAACTCGAACCATGGTCAACTATGTGGGAGTCCAATGACATAATCATTACACCATCTGCTCGTCCCACTCTTCCACCTTGAGAAATACATCTTATCCTCTATCTTTCAAAATTTTTGCTCTAGCAATTTTCTTGTTTCTCTCAATTGTTCCTTTTCTACTGGAACATTGGATCCTCGGAAAAGTCGTGACACATTTTTGCATAGAAAAGTGCATCATGACTTTTCCAATGACTCTCTATATAGACATCCTCTTGTTTCTCACATTTCAAAAATAAAACCTTCTTAACCTTATACCCATCAAATACTGTTTCCATTCATCTTTCTGGCTATGCTCACTGTTTCCAGCTTTTCTTTTGTTCTCTACTGTACTCCACGTTCATTTCTACCCCTCACAGAAATGGCACTTGTTGAGGTTGGCAATGACTTCCAATAAAAGACTTCTTAACGTTTATTTCTTAGTCCAATTTTATATGCACACTTCTAATTGTCATATGGGGATCTTCAATAAAATTTATTAAAAATGTACATTATGAAAAAATGATGGATGGAGTTCACCTTTTTTTTTGTATTCAAATAAGCTTGTACTCTAATTCCAATTTTCCATTGAAACTTTTGAAGTCCCCTCCTGTCTGTGACTCTGATGATATTTCACTCTTCTGTTTTTTTACTTCTTAAGAATGATTCTTCTTAATCGCATTAACTGGTTTCTCTTCATCTCACAATCATATTGTTTAGGTTCTCGGGGAGATTAGTATTTGGACCACTTTCTTTATTATCTATGCTAATTCTCTTGGAGATGTTTCAGTGCCATTTATATGATAATGCCTTGAAATTTTATACCTACAATCTTCTTTCCCCAGCACTCCAGCTTCATATATACAACTGTCCTCTTGGCATCTTTGCTTGGAATTCTAACTTGCATTTCTAATTTACTGTGTTTGAAACTGAGTTCCCGATCCTTCTACCACCACTGCCTCCAGATATGTTCTTCTTATGTTTCTTTGTTTGTTGCTGTTACAATAAGTCTCTTTCCAATTGCTTAGGACCAAAATCTTGACCTGTTTGACCAGTCATTCATCTGGGTTATAGCAGCAGACCCCCAAGAGAATTTCCTGACTTCTACAAAGTCTCTTTCTAAAAAACAAAAACAAAAAAGAACCACCCTCCCTATATATATATATATATATATATATATATATATATATATATAGTCTATTTTCTGCACACCAGGATTTTCTTGTTAAATGTCAGCCAGATCATGCCTATCCTCTACACAAGTCTGTCGATTGGTTTTCATCCACAGAGGGCTCACAGGTCATCACAGTGAGTTGACTACAGTGCCAGCCTCTATTTTCTACACACCTTCCCCACACTCCTTTATTTCTCTAACTTCATTTTTTGCTACTCTCTTCTTATCCTTCTTGCTGTCCTTCATTCACATCCAGCATATTTGTACCTAGGATTTGTAGTTGCATTCCTATCGGCCTGCAATAAGCTCCCCCATCTAACTTCATAACTTACTTCCTCATTTTCTTACTCAAGGCATATTGTCAGGACCAGTGGATAGTGTTATGGTTACATCACTGGATTCCGATGTAGTTGAACATGGTTCAAGTCCTGGATCCAGTGGCTTGAAACTCATGCTGGGCTGGTGTGCATGGGTGCACAAGATCCGGAGAAGAGATTGTGGTGTGGCCATTCCCCTTAGGGGTGATTTCTCACTTTCTGTCTCTCTCTCTTTCTCTCTCTCTCCAACAAGTGCATGTACCTTGTAGCAATAATCTCTTTTTTTTTAATTTAAAAAGTAAGCATATTATCCATGAAACTTGACACTGACCATACTTCCTCTTCATATTTCTTTAAACATATTTTGCATATCTATTTTACTTGCTTTCTAATCCAGTATAATTTTATATTTCTAAGAAGGAAGAATTTGAGACTATGTTTTGCACTTTCTCTTATTTCCATTAGGTAAAATAATACATGTACTTGGGACCAGCAGATTGTGTAATGGTTATGTCGCTGGACTCCCACATAGTTGACCACAGTTTGAGTCCTAGACCTGACAGCTTAAAACTCACTCTAGGTACATGTGCTTGTGTGCCCAAAATCCCAAGAGGAGAGTGAATGAAAAGGCATTGTGGTATGGACATCCCCTCTGGGGAGTGATTTCTTGCTTTCTCTCTGTCTCTCTGGCAAGCACACACTCCCTATAGCAAAATTCTCCCTAAAAATTTTAATTAATTAAATAAAATAATACATGTACTTAGCATAGTAGTATATATCACTTTATATTTGTTAATTTAATAATGAGTAATACATGTGTGTGTGCATGTTCTATTGATATATGAAGGGACTTCAAAAGATTTGTGTAAAAATAGAAATTAAGTACAAATTTATTTTGGTGCAAAATTGTTGAAATGTTTTCATAGTTTTTTTCATAATACACTTTTTCCATAAACTTTATGAAGAGCTTCCTTCTAGATGGAAGAAGAAAGACTGGTATGTCTAAATGAGATAGGAAAATATTTCATAATGTTGAATAGTCATTTCTGATAAAAGGCTAAATTTTATAATTAAAAGATCTCTTTAATCTAAAGGATGTTTGCCCATAAATTTCAGACAAACTTTAATGGTAAAATAATAGCAATATCTCTTTTGAAAACAGGAACAGGGGACCAGCAGTTAGCGTAATGGCTATGTCGCTGGACTCCCACGTAGTCGACCGCGGTTCGAGTCCCGGACCCGGCGGCTTAAACTCACGCCGGGCGCGTGTGCGTGCGTGCCCAAGATCCCGAGAGGAGAATGGAGGAGAAGGGATTGCGGCGTGGCCATCCCCCCCGGGGGGTGATTTCCTGCTTTCTATCTCTCTGTCTCTGTCTGTCTGTCTGGCGAGCGCACGCGCCCTATAGCAAAAACCTCTCCAAAAAAAGAAAAAAAAAAAAAAAAAAAAAAAGAAAACAGGAACAGCACAAGATTATTTTTTCTCTTAACCTTGAAATATTAGACAGTGTATAATAGCAAGAAAGGGAAATAGAGGTATCAGCTTTAAAAGGGAAGAAATACAATTGTCATTATACAGACAATATCAAAGTGTACTTGGAAAAACCAAATTCTTAAAATGAAAGACTTCACCAATAAATCTGGATACAAGATTAGTTTTAAAAACTAAACTACTGGGACCAGCAAGTAATGTGGGGGTTAAGGCTCTGAACTTCCACATGGCTGACTGTGTCTTGAGTCCCAACATGGTGGCGGGCGCGCGCGCGCGCGCTCTCTCTCTCTCTCTCTCTCTCTCTTTTAAAGAGAGAGTTTGCTATAAGGTAAGTGTGCTTGCTAGAGACAGAGACAGAAAGTGAGAAATCATCCCCAGGGAGTATGGCCATGCCACAATCCCTTCTCCTCCATTCTCCTCTTGGGATTTTGGGTATACACTCACACACACAAACACACACACACACACACACACACACACACACACATACACTCAGCTTGAATTTTAAGATGTTGGGTCCAGGACTTAAACCACGGTCGACCACATGAGAGTCCAGGGACATGAACATTATGCCATCTGCTGGTTCTATCACTCTCTCTCTGGTGAGCACACGTGCCCTATAGCAAACTCAGGGATAAAATGATGATAAATAAAATTGAATACATAATTCTAAAAAGAAAAAAAAAACTGCTAGTCAAGTTTGTGGGAAAAAAAAAAAAAGTTACGTCTGCTCCATTCCAAGATTTTTCCTCCTTTTTCTTTCTGTCTTGTACAGCTAGTACAGCTAATTCAGTATTGAATACTATAACTCAGAGCTGATATCCTCACCTTGGTCCCAGTTTGCAGGTGAAAGCATACAGTTTTCACTGGTAAGACTGATTTTAGCTACAGGTTATTTTTTAGGTGACTTTTAGTCTTTGTTTTAGTTTGCATAGTTTATATTGTTTTATCTTTAAATTCACGTCTTTTCTACTGCAATGTATAGTTTTCTGTTAATTGCACTATATGGGTATTTTCATCTCAGCCATAGTTTTTGTCTCTAGAAATTAGGTTTTTGAATATCTTTTCTTTCTCTTGGGTTTTTTTGACAAATTTTTTTCTATAGGGCATGTGTGCTCACAGGAGAGAGAGACAGAGAGACAGAAAGCGAGAAACCTCCTCCCTCCCCCAGGGGATGGACATGCCACAATCCCTTCTATATTCTCCTCTTGGGATTTTGGGCAGGCACATACACATGCCTGGTGTGAGGGGTTTTTTTTAATTAATTAATTTATTCATTCATTTATACATACATACATACATGTATACCAGAGAGGGACAGAGAGAGAGAAAGTGAGAAAGCAAGCCACCAGGTCTGAGACTTGAACCATGGTTAGCCATCTGGGAGACAAGTGCCCATAACTACCATATCACTTGATGGCCCCCCGCATGGGTTTTAAGCTACTGGGTCCAGGACTTGAATCACAGCCGACTACATAGAAGTACAGTGACATAATCATTATACCATCTGCTGGTCCCTTATTTCTCTACTTTTTAAATTTTTTGGACATAAGAATAATTATAGCAATAGCTTTAATATCAGTTTTAAAAAATGCTAGTACTGGGGCCAGGTGGCTGGTGGTTAGTGTGCTGGGCTCTCACATGGGAGACTGAAGTTTGAGTCCTGGACCTGACAGCTTACTTTCTCACTTTACCTCCTCTCTCTCTCTCTCTCTCTCTCTTTTAGTCTCTGGTGAGTATATGTGTTCCATAACAAATTTTTAATAATAATAATAAAAAAATTAAATAATTATAAAAACACTCTAGTATCTATATTAGTTCTCTGTCAGCTTTTATTAACCATTTTCCATCCCCCTCATGGGCCGTACTTTCCTTTACCTTATCATATCTGGTTCTTTGGGTGCCAGGCATTTTGAGTTTTATATTCTAATCGTATTGTTGTTGTTTTGATTTCTTATAAATGTTTGTGAGTTTTGTTCTAAAATGCACAAAATTATTTGGGAATAGTTGGATCCATTTTGGTCCTGCTTTTATGATTTGTTAGGTGATTCCAGATCCACTGTCAGTACAGAGCTGATTATTGCCCAGTGCTGAGGCAAGACTCTTTTAAATATGCTATAAATTTTTTTAAAGAATTAGTTTATTGAACTTTATTTATTTACTTATTTTATTTTGACCAGAGACAGAGAGGGAGAGGGAAAGGGGAAGGGAAAAGGAAAGGGAGAGGGAGAGGGAGAGGGAGGGAGGGGGAGAGGGATAGGGAGAGAGAGGGAGAGATAGAGAGAAAAAGTGAGAAAGCAAGCCTCCAGGTCCAGGACTCAAACCATGGTCAGCCATGTGGAGTCTAGCACCATTAACCACCACGCCACCTGCCGGCCCCTGAATATGCCATCTAATGTCCTGTGTATCTTCAGACTTTCCAGTCTGCCTAGTGAGGACGAGTCCTACCCACTGCCCTGTGTGAGCACTGGGTACAGTTTCATCCAACGTTTTTGAATGTTCTTTCGGCCTGCCTCAAGCAGTTTCCTCAGATGCATGAGCTGCTCAGTACTTTGCAGAATACTCAAAGGAGACACCATGAAAAGCCAGAATGTCCTCCCTCTGCAGTTTTCTCCTCTGTAGTACTCTCCCGTACAAGGTACAGCCACTTGGATTTCCCAGGGTATCTTCTACTCAGTTTCTCAACTCAGGGAGTGTTCAGAGCTTTGCACCAGGGCATGGGATTGATCTCGGTGAAATCAATGAGATTGATATAAGGCACTTGCTGTCTGCTTTTCTTCTTAGTCTTTTGGGTATGATGTTCAGTATTTAGAGAATGAACTATTATTTTTTGTTTGTTTCTTTCTTTTTGTCTGCGTTTCTGGTTATTTCAAATGGGATTATAAATCCAGTTCCTATTATTGCATCTTGGCCACAGTTGTATTTTTTTCTACCTATGACTGTCTAAAATATTTACTCTTTATCTCCATTTGATTTTTAAAATGCTTTCCTCAGCTCTGTCCTCTGTTTTCTCATTTCTCTGCTAGCATTATATATTTTCTTCTTGCATTTTTGTATTTTATTACTCTTTTTTCCTTTTAATTTATCTATGTATTCTTCTACTTTGCACTGCTCCTACCACGTCTAGTCACTGTTTTCTGATATTTGAGAGACCTAGTTTTTGTTTTGTTTTGTTTGCTATAGGGCATGTGTGCTTGCCAGAGAGAGAGGGAGAAATTACTCCCCAGAGGGGATGGCTACACCGCACTTCCTTCTCAGTATTTTGAGCAAACACACATGTGCTCGGTGTATTTTTCAAGCCACTGGTTCTGGGACTTGAACCACACAGTGGCCGTGTGGGATCCAACCACATTAACTGTCATGCCTCCTGGCTGACCCTGAAACATCTAGTTTTATATTGTCTGGCTGCCTCTACATGTGTTTCTGAGCTTTTATATTTGTAATTTTAGCGAATCTTGCATTATTTGCATAATTTTTAAAAATGTGTTCTTCCTTTGAGTTGGCTGTATGGCTGATTAAGGCTGCCTGATCCCACATGGCCAACTGTGTGGTTAAATCCTGTCCTGTCAACTTGACAAACACACAGAGCACAGGTGGGAGTGTGCCCCAAGTCCCGACAGTGTGGAGAAATAAGAAGGAATTGTGATATGACTGCACCATTCTGGAGGTAGCTTCTTCACTCCTCCTTTCTCTCTGTCTTTCTTTTTCTGGTAAGTAAATGTGCCTTCTGGGAAATAAAAAATAAATTCCTTTTCCTCATTTGTATGTATTGAATCATCAGAAAACTCATGGCACATTTTGCATAGAAAAACACATCATGACTTTTCCGATGGCCCAATATCAGAATAATGTTTTCATCTTTGTTGCTGTATATCTCCCTAGTATACATTGAAACCTTATCTAGTTTCTTTTTAATCTTTTCTTTCTTTTTTATTTTTGAAATACACTTGTAAAGGGTTAGATTTTATTTTATAATTTTGCAGCATCTACATTTAAATAATGTGAGTTTTCTGGGAAGATTAGTTTGGACATATATTCAAACTTCCTGTCTTTTTGAAGCACTTGCTAACTGTACCACATTCCCACACTATTTGAACCTAATATCTAGTGTTTTTGCCCTGTTCAATTTTAATTCTGTCTTTGGTCTCCAGGTTTGCCATTATCTTTTGTAAGAGAGCATTTGCTTGATACCCCTGAAATTTTCAGGGCTATATAAAGAAATAGCAATGTTTGCTCTTCTGTGTTTGTAGCTTTTGATATTGTCATTAATTTGGCCCCCAGAAGGAATTTTCCCAGTTTTGCTGGTTATTCTCAGTTGTATCTATTCAGGTTTCCACTCAGGGTAAAATATACTACTTTAAGAGGTAAGAAGGGAAGAGGATTTCCATGGGTTGTGGGCAGTTCTGTATTTCACTTTCATTGTCATTCCTAGAACCCAGACGCTGTTCTGTGACTGCTTTGGTGTTTCAGCCAAGCCCATCTTTATTCTGAGACTCATGGGGTTCCTGCTGCCCTTTTTTTTTTTTTTTATTCTTTTTGGAGAGGTTTTTCGCTATAGGGCACGTGCGCTCGCCAGACAGACAGAGACGTAGAGACAGAAAGCGAGAAATCACCCCCCGGGAGGATGGTCATGCCGCAATCCCTTCTCCTCTCGGGATCTTGGGCACGCACGCCCACACGCCCGGCGTTAGTTTTAAGCCACAGGGTCCGGCATGTAAACTGCAGTCGACTATGTGGGAGTCCAGTGACATAGCCATTACACTAACTGCTGGTTCCCCCTGCTTCCTATTTTAATAAAAGATGTTCATTGGTCGGGGCCAGCAGTTAGCGTAATGGCTATGTCGCTGGACTCCCACGTAGTCGACCGCGGTTCGAGTCCTGGACCCGGCGGCTTAAACTCACGCCGGGCGCGTGTGCGTGCATGCCCAAGATCCCGAGAGGAGAATGGAGGAGAAGGGATTGCGGCGTGGCCATCCCCCCTGGGGGGGTGATTTCCTGCTTTCTGTCTCTCTGTCTCTCTCTGTCTGTCTGGCGAGCGCACACGCCCTATAGCAAAAACCTCTACAAAAAAAGAAAAAAAAAAAAAAAAAAGATGTTCATTGGTATTTCCTTTTACTTCTTCTGTTGACTTATTTGATTTTTTAGGAGGAGTTTGGGAGTAATTAAAAACTATTCAAATTGACTTTATGTATAGTTTTATTTATGTATAATTTTGACAAAAGGAAGAAATATAATTTAAAAAATTAATAATCATAGTAAAAATCCTGTGTTATATAGGGATATATCTAAGAAAATATAATACAGAAAAAAAATTGTAAAAATGTTGAAGAAGAGCTTTTCTGATCTTCCATCCATGGTGGGACTGCCAGCAAGATGCAGATTTTCTTAAACACCTTTACCTTACAGGGAAGACCATCACCTTCAAGGTTGAACCATCAGATACAATAGAAAATGTAAAAGCCAAACTCCAGGAGAAAGAGGGAATTCCTCCTGATCAGCGGTGACTGATTTTGGCCGGCAAGCAGTTGGAAGATGGGTGTATTTGTCTGACTCCAACATCCAAGAGGAGTCCATGCTTCATCTCGTGATGAGACTTCATGGTGGTGCTATCTTATACCACTCCCAAGAAGGTGGTTAGTTAAGCTGGCTGTCCTGAAAGGACCAGTGGATGAAAATGGCAAAATTAGTCACCTTCGTCGGGGATGCCCTTCAGATGAATATGGTGCCAGAATTTCTATGGACAGCCATTTGGACAGGTATTATTGTGGCAAATGTTGTCTGACTTACTGCTTCAACAAACCAGAAGACAAGTAATCATTTATAAGTTAAAAAAATAAATGAACTAACCTTTACCAAAAAATTGAAGAAGATTAAAGAATGCTAAATGATCAAAGAATATCTTGTGCTTGTGGGTCACAAAATTCAGCATTACAGAGATACCAATTTTGGCACAGCCAATCTATTCATCTATTACATAGATGACTAATGTAATAGATATTTGATCTAATAATAGAATTTGATCAACTCTTCCTAAAATGTATACTAAAGTGTAAAAACCAAGATCAGCTAAAACATTGCTACAGCAGAAGAAAAATAGAGTATGTCAGTACTTACGAAAATGATAGTACATATATGATTATAATAACTTATTAGTAATACACACAAAAAAACACGAGGTATACTTACATGGTCAATATTGAAATGAGGACAAGATTATCACCTAAAGAGAGAATGTTTATTTTAGTAAAACAAAAATGAGAAATATTATTGTAAACTTGCCCAAAGAGATTTTTAATTCCTTTTGTGATAGTTTAGTTCTCTAACAAACGTTAGGTATAAAAAAAGTGAAGAAATGTCTCCATCATTAAATTTGTATGATTATTCCTACTGTATTAGGTACACATTTTTCTGTTCTTCTTCCTCTTCTTTTATCTTTTTTCCTTCTCCTCCCCTTTTCCCTGTCTTCCTTTCCTTTTCTCCTTATTATTCTCTCTCTCTCTCAACTGTGCATGTTCAAGTTTTAAATATTCCTGAATTATTTGGAGTACTTCATTAGGAAGTGTGCCAGATCTAACAAAAATAAATATATATGTGTATATTATTCTATTGCTCTCCTCTGATTTTCTGTTTTGATTTTGGTTGGTGCATTAGAATCTAGGAACAAAATTTATGAGGAGAAAACAGCTGTTAGCAGCAAAATGATAGAGTCCATTAACTGTCCTTACAATATGCATTATGCATAATTGCATGGTTCAAGTTTTAATTTACAATTAAGGTCCTTTAAAAAATATAGCTGTAATTACTAGACCACCAGGCACTAAAAACCATGATGAATAATCAGTTTTGAATTATACTTCAAATACTGCAAAGCTATTTGCTTCTTTATAAGGAGGAAGAAAACAAAATGTTGAGTGATAAGCTAGCTGAACATTATTTATGCAAAGGAAAAATAGCTTTTGGGGATTTCTCCAGCCATTTTTATGAGTTTTATTTGAGTCAGGGTAATGGCAACACAAATAAAATGGTGGGCAAAGAATGGAATAACTAAAAAGGTGGTCCACAAATTAGAGCTCAATATTCAGTTACACTCAAGTAAAACCTATTATTCTGAATAGTGAGGTGAGGTGGCCTAATGCTAGTGAAATTTAATAGAGTGAGGTACTAGGAGTAATGTTATTTTATGCATTCTCTCTTACAGTATCTGTCAGATGTTTCAAGCTGACCTAGCACAAATAATGACAGTTGCTCTTTTTTCTTTTTTTAGTTTTTGTCATAGGGTATGTGCACTTGCCAGAGAGAGAGGGAGAGAATGTAAGAAGTCACTCCCCTTCCCAGGAAGGCTGGCCATGCCACAATCCCTTCTTCGTTCTTCTCTGAGGATATTGGGCACACTTGCACGTGCTACTGGCATGATTTTAAGTCACCAGATCCAGGATTTGAACTGCAAAGCTGACCACGTGGGATCCAGTGCCTTTACCTCCATGCCTCCTACTATGCCACAATAGTTGATCTTATTTTTCTTATACCATGTTAGAGCTATCTATACAGATAAAAGGAAGAAAAAAAGAAATGCAGTGAGCATTTCAGTGGTTTCCAGTTTTTGATCATGTCTCTGTAGAACATTTCCCCACACTGCACCTTGACAACTTTGCACATACCTGCAAAGGTCACAGAGTAAAAGACTAGAACTGCAGTTAATCTGAGCCTCGCAGAATGCCTTGTGAGACTCCTGGAACACAAGAGGATGGATGCATGCAGGGAATTTCTACACAGCCATCTCCCACTCACCTCCCTGTGTCTTCTGGGAGCTCATCATGGAATCATTTATCACCCCCTGAGTCTGTGTGAAGTAGAGGCTTCTGGAGCCGAACAATCTGAACAGAGCTTTAGATCATAAATCCACTTAGCTGCTGTCTAAACAGCTCCTCAGCAACAGAGCATCCTACATTGAAGCGTTCCTTTTGTTTTGCAGTCATCATGTTTAGTTTTAGAATAAGAGCACAGGAAGGGGTATCTTTGCCTAATCTTCTTTCCTCTAGGAAAGTAATGAAGAGTTAGAAAAAAAGTTTGTTAGTTAAAAGTGCCTCATTGTATCTGTATGGGTCAGGGGTCAGTTAGCCTTTACCTTGGCCGGGCCTTGATTTTCTGGTACTTGACCACTCCAGACTAAGAAGTCAATGTGCTTCATTGAAACGTGGGAACAGCTCATGTTTCCAGCGCTGAATAAACAAAGTGGCTAGTTCTGATTCATGGGTCCTTGCATTGCAGCCCTCGGGACCATGCCCTCACTGCCCCCCAAACTAATTTTATGATAAGCCATGATATCATCCCCAAATGTTCCCTGATAGCTGGTTCTTATCTTCCCTTTCAGTGTACTATTTTGTCAAAGAGTATGGTCTGCCAAGTCTCACTTCTACTCTCCTAGGAATTGAAATCATGTTCTTGATATATAACTCTTACAAACAGCTGTCTCAATATTAAGATCAAATATTTCAGGATCTGACTACCCAAATATAAGAAGCACCTCAAATCACCTGTTATACCATATGATTTCTAGCTTTAATGAAAGCATCTGCCTGATAATTGAAGAATAGGCTTGTCAGAAATTCTATGATAAAAGATATTAAGACAGACTCAACTCAATAACTAAAAGATAAGCTTTCTGAGAGAAGAAACTTAGGATATTGTTTTTTTCCAATATATTCTTATGCATAGGTACAGTGTAGTTATTCAATTATAATTTTTGATTTAATAAAAGAAATAGAAGAATAGCATAGTATTAGCAGCACAGAATAGGACAATTTGTCCTGGGGCATGATGAAAAACCTGGCATTATTTTAGAAAGGCATCAACCTAATTTTAGTCCTATGAATTGAAGTAAGAAACAATGACACTGAGGTTCCAGTAGGTGATGTGGAAGTTGAAGCAACTGGATTCTACATAGCCAACTGTGTTCAAGTCCTGACCTGGCAGCTTATAAAACACACTGGGTATGTGTGCGTCTCTTGAGAGAAGAATAGAGGAGAAGGGCTGCATGGCCGTCCTCTCTGGGGAGGAAACAACCTTACATAGGCTTTAGGGAAAAAGAGACTGAAGTTGAAATGCTGTATTCTTTGAAAGGAAGACGAGACTTCCAGGAAAGAAGTGAGTGCATTCACCTAAGCAAAAAGAATATTGTGATTTAAATAGACAAAGAGTTAAATTTTATAATTATGAAAGCTATGTGTTAGGAGCTGAATTGCCTCTCCTGCCCCCCCCCCCATTTTATATGTTGAAGTTCAACACCTAGTACCTCAGTATGTGATTGTTATTTGAAGATAGAACCTTTAAAAGGAAATTATGGGGACCAACAGATGGCATAATGGTTATGTCGCTGGACTCCCACATAGTCGATCGTGGTTTGAGTCCTGGACCCAGAGACTTCAAATTCATGCCAAGTGCATGTGCAAGAGTGCCCAAGATCCCACAAGAAGGATGGAGGAGAGTGGAAAAGAAGACTGTGGCATGGCCATTCCTCTGGAGGATGATTTCTCACTTTCTTCCTTTCTCTGGTAAGCGCACGCACCCTATAGCAAAAATCTTTGTCAAAAAAAAAAAAAAAAAAAAAGGAAATTATGTTTCACAGTTGGTTATTTGAGTGGGCACTGGTCCAATAGGACTGTTCTCCTTATTAGAAGAGGAGATTAAGACACAGACACACACATAAAAAGGTCATATGAAGATGAGGGAGAAGACGGCCATCTGCAAACCAGAGAGAGAAACCTCTAAAGAAATCAACTCTGTTGACACCTTGATTTTGCACATCTAGCCTCCAAAACTGCAAAAAAATAAATTTCTGTTGTTTAAGCCATGTTGTTTATGGTAATACTAACAGACTTACACAATATGATAATAAGGATCGTCATTCATAAATAACTATATGTAAAAAGGATACAACTTCAAAAACAATGAAGAAAAGCCTTCAGGAGCTACAAGGACAATAATAACAGATATTGTTTTGTTGCTTTACTGAAAAAATAGTAAAAATAATAATTGAGGATATGTAATACCTAAAACATATAAGTAATATATCTAATTAACTTGATTTCAGAAATATCTTTGTACTTTTTTAGTTTTTCCTGTAGGGCATGTTTACTCATCAGGGAAAGAGAAAAGAAAAGTAAGAAATCAGCCCCCAGGGGGATGGCAATGCTGCAACCCCTTCTTCTCCATTCTCCTCTTGGGATTTTAGGCATGCACCCACACATGGTAGCTATGGGGTCCAGGACTCGAATTGTGAAGTAGGCCATTTGGTCTAGCCACATTCATCACCATGCCACCAGCTGGTCTAGAAAGATACTTTTTTCAAACACCCACCAAATAATCATAAATATTAACCACACATAATTAGATTAGGAAAGAAGCAGGGGTGACTATAAGGACAAATAGTTTTATTGTAAATGAAGGAAACAATTGGTGCAATTGTTGGACAAGAAACTAGAATCATGAGTTATTTGTTTAAATAATTGTGCTGTAAATAATAGACATAACATCATAAGCATAATCCAATGTAGAGAGGAAACAATTAGTGATGAAATTGGGGGGAGGGGGGAGGAGACATACCAGAATCAAGCTCCCAAGTAGGCAAGGGAGACTATGACCAGCACACAATGAGTATAGAGTGGTGCTCATTGGTAAGAGTGCTGCATAGGAAAGGCAGAGTACAAGCAACACATAACACAGTTACTAAAGGCTGAGGATACTTCCTACTCATTGTTTTTGTTTACTCAGGGAAATAGGAAGTGAGATCATTAGCTGGAGTGAAGGCAATTTGGGGGTTTTAAGGAGCAGAAAAAATGATGAATAGTCACCTTGGAGACTGTGAAAGTCACAGGATTAGGAAAAGTTTGCCAATTACATAATCACACAATTGAATTTGGTAAGGTGAGGTCAGTGAGCATAGCATGATTGCATGTTTTACCCCAGTCGTATCCAGATGCTAAACTGTATGTACAGAATAGGTGGATGTTTGGACGTAATTAAGTTTTTGTGATCGTTAATTTTTTTTTTTGAGAGGTGTTTTTTGTTGCTATAGGGTACGTGTGCTCTCCAGAAAGAGAGAGACAGAAAGCAAGAAATCACCCCCTACGAGGGATGGCCACACCATAATCCCTTCTCCATTCTCCTCTCAAGATCTTGGGCATACCCGCACATGCGCTCTGCGTGAGTTTAAACTGCCGGGTTCGGGACTCCAACCGTAGTAGACTATGGGGGAGTCCAGCAACGTAGCCATTATGCCAACTGCTGGTCCCTCAATAATTTTGATTTAATGCATTGAAATATTCTATCACTTGTATTGAAAAGTGAGTTCAAGTCTTGTATCCAGCAGCTTAAAAAACATGCTGGGTATGTGAGTGTATGCCCAAAATCCGAAAGGAAGGGAGGAATGAAGAAAAGGGATTGTAGGGACCAGCAGGTGGCATTGTGGTCAAGGCGCTGGATATTCCCACATGGCCAAATATGGTTCGTGTCTAGGTCTGGCGACTTGCTTTCCCACTTTCCCTCTTCTCTCTTCTCCTCTCTCTCTCTCTCTCTCTCTCTCTCTCTCTCTCTCTCTCATCAAATTAAATGAATGAACAAATAAAACTGAATAAATAATTTTTTTTTTTTTTTTAAAAAAGGGATTGTAGTGTGACCATTCCCCATAGGGGGTGTTTTCTCACTTATCTCCTTTCTCCACTAAGCACATGTGCCCTCTGCTAACAAATTAAAAATAAAAGGTAATATATACTTAAAAGGCATCTACTATCTTTATGAAAAGAATAAAGGTGACCTCAGAGGTTTTCTATGAATGGAGGAACTGGGGAAGTGTCAGATAGCAGTGAAGTCAATTCAATCTGTAGGTTCCTTAACATTTATTTTATGTATATATACACATACGTACATACAGAGAGAGAGAGAGAGAGAGAGAGAGAGAGAGAGAGAGAGAAGGTATATATTACACACACACACACACACACACACACACACAGAGAGAGAGAGAGAGAGAGAGGGGGGAGATATTATTTTTTCTCACTTAGAATTTAAGACATTTTGCTATTTATTAGTCTGCCTAAGTTATACTAATATTTATGAGAATTAACATTGGAATTTTGATAGGGATTGCATTGAATCTGCAGATTGCTTTGGGCAGTATGAACATTTGAACTATATTAATTCTTCCAATCCATGAGCATGGGATATCTCTCCATTTATTTGTGTATTATTCAACTTTTTTCATTAATGTTTTATAGTTTTCAGATTACAGGTCTTTCACCTCTTTGGTTAGATGTATTCCTGTTTGTGGTTTGTTTGTTTTGTTTTTGTTTTTGTTTGTTTTGTAGCTATTGTACATAGGATTGTTCTTTTGGAACAGTTATTGTTAACGTAGAGAAATGCTACTTATTTTTGTATTATGCAACTTTACTGACAGTTTATCAATTTTAACAGTTGGAGGGGTGGTGTGTAATTTAAGACAATTAAACTCATAGAAGCAGAGTAGAATGATCTTTACTAGGGGCTGAGTGTGGGATAGTGAAGAGATGATACTCAAATGGTAAACAGCTTCAGTTAGACAAAAGGAATAAGACTGATTTTTTTAGATCAGTTATGCAACATGCTGAATACAAATGGAGTACTATACATTTCAGCATCACTAAAAGATACTGAGAGTGAATTTCTAATGTTCTCATCACAAAAAATGTTAACTATTTGAGGTGATGGATGTCAATTAGCTTAATCATTCCATATTGTATTGGAAAATCATAATACCACTTTGTGCTCCATAAGTTTATATGACAAAAATTTGTCAATATGTAGTAGAGCTTATACCTATAATACCTCAAGGAATAAGTCTCTGATGAAAACATATCCTTAATATTACAAATTTACAAGCTAAGTTCCAACTCAAAAATGAGTTGGAACAATTGTAGCAATTGGATGAGTCTAAGAGAGACACCTGCTGTCTACTTTTGAATAGATACTCCAGAAAATTTATATCAGAATTAATAGTTTTTGTTTGTTTTAAGTACAATTAGAGGGGGGGAAAGAGAAAGACTTGGCAAAAATATCTGAGATATTTTCAGAATTTCCAGACTTTTCACTCATTAAAATAATGTTGATAATTAAATCACAGCTACAAGTTGGCAAAGAGATGCATCTATGCACTATAGAAAAATCTACAGAGGTAAGGGTAGAATGGTTATTTGCATAAGTTCAATAATATAATAGTATCTGTTAACTTGAATCAGAAATTAAATTCTTATGGGGCTTTGTGCAAATAACAGACCAAATTGAGATTAACCTTTTTTTTTAACTTTTTTTATACCCCTCTTTAGTAAAAGGGGAATGGAGAGAGAGGAAAAAAAAATGTTTCAGAAGAAAATTACAGGGCACTTGTCACTAGATTCTTGCTTTGTCCATACTTTCAGTTTAAGATCTTTTATGAATCAATAAAATGTGGAAAAAAAAAGTTTAGTATGGAAGGGAGGGAGGGGAAAGGGGAGGAAAAAATCTGGTAAAAGTTTGCTTAATTGACAAAAAAATAAGCTATTTGCTGATGATAATGTATGTAGTAATAGCTTTTCTTGACTGATATGAATGATATTTGTGTTGGAAGAAGAAATGTATTCTGTAGAGACATGTGATTAAATGTAATTAAATTTAAAAATTAAAAAATAAAGAAAAAAATCTACAGGGATTCTCATTGGAAATGTCTGTTCTTTTAAATAATAAGTGGATGCCGGGGACCAGCCTCGGCGGGGTGGGTTGACTCGTCAGAGGCGGAACTGGAAAGAAAAACTGAGGCCTCGGTGCCTTTTTCATGCACATCCTCAGTCGGACACTCTCAGAGATCGCTCTCTGAAGAGTGACAACTGCTAGGAATCATCGTGCCTTTTTATTGAAGGTGTGATACATGTAAGTGAACGGGTGAGGGGCTACATGTTCTAATGATCAATTCATGAAGTTTTAATGATAGAGATCATAGATTCCATTCAGGGTTTGAATAAGGGCAGGTCTATTAATCATCGATACAGTTCAACAATTGTTTGATTGATGTAAGCAGGCTTTCGGGAACTTCTGGGAGTGCGGTTTCGGAAAACAGTTCCAGCAAGCAGAGTTAATTATCAGCCGATGTTCAGCAGCAGCCGTCTTGTGATTACTAAAAGAAAAATCTCAAGTATATAGGTATTAGTTCTTATGGATCTCAATAAAGAATGATACTTATATAATTCTATAGAGATCTAAAATTTAATGAGGAATCCTAATATATCTATCTATTGTAAAGGGATGAGCCTACTGTTCACTTGGTGAGAATAAGGGGATACTTTAAATAGCTTTTCCAATTAGCAGTACCAGTTTTTCTTAAGTCAAAAGTAACGTGACTAACAAATTAATGAAAAACTTTAAAATGGGTTTATGGTACCTAAGTGTTTTGTTGTGGATTCCCTTGTGCAGCCTATGGCACCACTGTTAAGTATTTTGTAGAACATTAGTTACCATGGGGCGAGAATGTCCTGGGCCAGTTTTGGCCTAGTCCTATTGTATGTAAAAAGGTTATTTATATTAAATGTGTCTTGAAGGGCCTTCCAAAGGTCAAGAAGATTTCTGCCTAGATGGAACTTCAGCACACCCTCCATTGTGACCACAGGGATGAAGCATTGTAATTAACAGTAGGTGGTCAGGGCAAAAGGGAGCGGTCGGGGGACTTTCGGGAAATCTTACCACATACTCAAGATATATGAGGGAGCTATGTAATTCTTTTATAGTAGTATATCAGGGAGTCAGAGGGGAGTTGCTTCCCAGCAAGGCTACCGCAATCTCCGGAGCATACAGCAAGTGGCCTTGCCAACATGCTGAGTTGACCGAAGCTTTGCTCAGAGGTCTGGGGGAGGGTGCGGGGGGGGGGGGGGGGGCGTATAGCAGTGGCCTTGCCAACATGCTGAGTCGACCAAGGCTGTGCTCAAAGGTCGAGGGGCTCAAACAGATCCTGGGTCCCCACCGGGTCGGACTACTACAAGTGGATATTAAGGTCATACAATTGAATCATAAGGTAATGATAAATGATTATAAAACCAACAGTAATTACCTGAACAAAAGTATTTAAAATCTGAATGTCAAATTCTGAAAAAAATGCCCAATAACAGGATATATTATAAAATGTTATTCTTAGATATTACTATTTAAATTTTGTTGTTGTTTTTTTTTTTTTTTTTGAAGAGGTTTTTGCTATAGGGAGTGTGCGCTTGCCAGACAGACAGAGAGAGACATAGAGACAGAAAGCGAGAAATCACCCCCCCAGGGGGGATGGTCACACCACAATCCCTTCTCGGGATCTTGGGCACGCACGCACACGCGGCCAGCGTGAGTTTTAAGCCACCGGGTCCGGCACACGAACCGCGGTCGACTACGTGGGAGTCCAGCGACATAGCCATTACACTAACTGCTGGTTCCCAACTATTTAAAATTTTACTACTACAACATCTTTTGTACAGTGTATTTCCTAAGAATTCTCCTTCTTTTAAAAAAAAATCATTGAAGTTTATTTATATTTTTACTTATATAAATGGTACCAAAATGCTCATAATTATTATTATGTAGTTTATTATTATTATTATTTTTACTATACTTACTATTTCCAAAGACATTAAGAATATAATTTAAATAATTACATTTGTGTGCAACATATTTTTTTGTACATATATTGCTTTAAAAGGTCCACACAGACAGAATTTCAACCTCTATGAGTAAAACAAATACATAAAGCAATTGAGTAAAATAGTACTGTCTGATACATGAGATTAAAAGCTGGTAAAGGGTTTCAGTCACCTAAAAAGAAAGTCTCTCTCTCTTTATATGAGTTATATAAAAATAGCCAGTGATTGTATTTTTAGAAGTAGTTTATTCCTCTGATCAACTGTTTATAGGATAAAAGACTTGCCTCAAATCTCTTACAGCAAATTTCTTTTGGTTTAAACCAGTGGCTTCTCTGGCCATTTTGTCTAAGTTTTTTCCCATTGACACTATTGTTTCATTACTCTGTTTTTGGATTCCTTTCCCCTAGATCTTAGTTGCTAATCATGACATTTATTTTGTTTTAAAGAATAGTCATTTCCTGTGTGATAGGAAGAAACATGGAAGGTCTCTTCCTAAAACCTTTACTTCTTTCTTGCATTAATATTCACTTAAGTCACATGGGGCTGATGTAGGACAGACCAGTTCTTTACATACTAAGAAATCTTGCCACTTTTGTGCTCCTGCATATCCCATAACAAAAATAATTATTTGTATGTATATAGGGTACAACACACAAAATAATTCCACATGTAAAAACTTGATCTTGTGCCAGCCAGTGGCATGGTGGTTAAGGTGGCTGTATCCCACACATCTGACTGTGCAGCTAAAGGCCTGGACACTCTAACTTGAAAACCACACCAGGCTCATATATATTCATGCCCAAAATTCCAAAAGGAGGGAAATGGGGAGGAGAAGGGATTGTCATGTGAGCATTCCCCAAAGGGGGGCTTTTTCAGAAAGGGCACACATACTCTGGCAAATTGAAAAAAGAAAAAAAAAAATCCATATAATTCTACAGATAGGGAAGGCTGTTTCCCCTGGTTCCATCTAATTTTCTTTCTTTCTTCATCTCTTCATTCAAATTATCCTTAAATAAAAAAAAAAATCAGGGACCAGCAGTTAGCGTAATGGCTATGTCGCTGGACTCCCACGTAGTCGACCACAGTTCGAGTCCCGGACCCGGTGGTTTAAACTCACGCCGGGCGCGTGTGCGTGTGTGCCCAAGATCCCAAGAGGAGAATGGAGGAGAAGGGATTGCAGCGTGGCCATCCCCCTGGGGGATGATTTCTCGCTTTCTGTCTCTGTCTGTCTGTCTGGCAAGCGCACGCACCCTATAGCAAAAACCTCTCCAAAAAAAGAAAAAAAAATCATATTTATTTCCTAGGTTGTCTTAAAGGATTTGGAGGAAAGGTTATTCTGACTAAAATTAGAATCTAGTTATCTTCATTTAAAGATGAGGAAATTGAACCTCATAAACCATAAATGATTCCCCAAGGGCATGTTTACTTATTTCTTTTTTGTTTATTTTGTGTTGATGTTTTATACATTTCCCAGACTGACCTATACCTTTTTTTCTTTTTCTTTTTCTTTTTTTTTTTTTTTTTTTTTTTTTTTGATTAGCTAGAGGGTGTATCACTTGTCAGAGGTAGTGGGGGGGGGGGAGAGTAATCCCTGGGAAATGGTCATGCTACAGTCCTTTCTCCTTCATCTTCCCATTCAGGATTTTGTACATACACACACACACACACACACACACACACGTGGCGTATCTTTCCAGCCACTAGGTCTGGGACTCCAACTACAAGTCAGTTATGTGGCATCCAGCTGCCCTAACTACCAAGCCAGTGACTAGTCTGTTGTTTTTTATAACATTTATTTTGAAAGATTTTCTCTATTTATGTAACTCTGGACCATCTACTGAGTGATCCAAAAAGCTGCTCCCTTTGAGTGAGCGTCAGGACTGGAAAAGGCTCTGGAGTAAGTCCAGGCTGCTGTGCAAAGAGATCTGCCATGTGGGCCATGTGATCCCGCAGATCCAATGGTGCTTTAGGTGTCAGTGGCAGATAAGGACACTGTTGGGAGCTATGGCTCCTTTAGGTGATTCACAGTAAAGGCCCTTAGGATTTTACAGGGAGGCCTTGCCATCCTTGGCAGATAACTACTCTCCTTTTGGAAGACAGATCTTGGCTTGCTACCCGGTCTCCATAGAAATTGAAAACTTAACCGTGGGCCACCATGTTACTGTGTGACCTGAGCTGGATCCTATATGACCACAAAGCCATAGTAAGGTGTATACAGGAGCCCCTTGTCATTAAATGGAAGTGGTATGTTCATGATCAGGCCCAAGCAGGTCCTGAAGACACAACTAAGTTACATGAAGAGGTGGCCCAAATGCCCATGGTTCTTTCTCTTGTCACACTGTCTTCTACTTCTCAGTCTATACCTATGGCCTCATGGGAATACTCTATGTTCTGCTGAAAGAGGAAGAGAAGACCCGGGACTGATGTGCGGATGATTCTGCAGGTACCACTAGGAAGTGGACAGCTGCAACACTGCAGTCTCTTTCTAGAGCCTTCCTAACAACTGTGGTGAAGTGAACTCTTCTTAATGAGCAGAATGTTGGGCAGTGCACCTGGTTGGATGGAGAAATGCTCAGATCTGTGACTATATATGGATTCATGGGCTGTAGCCAATGGTTTGGCTAGATGGTCAGAGGCTTGGAAGGACCATGATTGGAAAATTAGAGAAAATTTAATTTCAGAGAGAAGTATATGGATAGACCTCACTAAAAGTGCAAGGATTTGAAAACATTTACACCCCATGTAATTGCAAATCATCAGAAGACTTGAATAATCAGGTGGATAGAATGACTTGTTCTGTGAGGACTAGTCAGTCTCTCTCCATAGCCACACTTGTTATTGCCCAATGGACTCATGAACAATGTGGTCATGGTGGCAGAGATGGAAGTTATACATGGGTTCAGTTACATGGACTCATGCGCTAAGGCCAACTTGTCTATGGCCAGTGCTGAGTGCCCCATATTCCAGTAACAGAGACCAACACCAAGACCCTGACATGTCACTCTTCTTCAGTGACCAGCCAGCTCCTTGATGGTAGTTGATTACATTGGACTGCTCCCATCATGGCAGGGGTAGCATTTTGTCCTTACTGGAATAGATACTTCCTCAGGAGATGGATTTTCCTTCTCTGCACACATTGCTTCTGCCAAAACCACCATCTGTGGACACATAGAATACCTTATGCACCATCAGTTCCACATAAATTTTCTTCTGACCAGGGAATGCACTTTGCAGCCAAATAAGTATGACAGTGTACTTGTAATAATGGAATTCCCTGATCTTAGCATGTTCCCCAACATCCTGAAGAAGCCAATTTGATAGTATAATGGAATGGTCTTTTGAAGTCATAGATGCAGTGCTGGTAACAGCACAATGCAGGAATGGGACAATCCTTCAGGGAGCTGAAGAGCTCTAAATCAGCATTCTATAATTGGTACTGTTTTTCTCATAGCCAGGATTCACAGATCTAGCAATCAAGGAATGAAAATGAGAGTGGCACCACTCACCACTCTTTATCTCCAACCCAATTCTGCTTTAATATTTATTGTCTATTAACATCATCTACTACTAACCCACTAGCAAAATTTTTGCTTCCTGTTCCCACAACTTTATCTTTCCTGGCATAAAGATTTTAGTTTCAGAATAAGGAATATTTTCTCCAAAAGACATCTGAATGACTCCATGAATTGGAAGTTAAGACTGCCAACCTGTCACTTGGGGCTACCTTGCCTCTAAATCAAGAAAGAAGGGATTTACAGTGCTGGCTGGGTTATTGAGCTAGGCTATTCAGGGGAAATTGGATTACTATCACTCTACAATTGAGGTAAGGAAACCTATGTCTGGAATACAGGAGAGTCCTTAGGGCATCTCCTAGTACTACTATGTTCTGTGATTAAGGTCAATGGAAAATTACAACAGCCCAATTTAGTCAGGACTACAAGTGGCCCATACCCTTCATAAGTAAAGGTGAGGTCACCTCACCAGGTAAAGAATCATACAGAGGAGCTTGCTGAAGGCGAAGGGAATACAGAATGGGTAGTAGAAAAAGGTAGTTATGAATACCAACTACATCCATGTAACCAGTTACAGAAAGGAGAACTGTAATTGTCATGAGAATTTCTTTCCCTTTTGTTAAGGATGTCAATAGATATGTTTATGCATATATTAGGCAATGACCGTTGATTTTGTTCCTCTCATTTCTTTAGGATATAACATTGGCTCTAGTGATTTACATCCGTGTTTAAGTTTTGTTGATTTTTGAAACGCATTATCTAAGTTACAGTCTATCAGAAGAAGATTACAAAGAATTTTGTATCCTATTTTGGGAAAGGGATTATTGCATTTTGGGTTGTATGCAAGATAGTTGCATGATGTTAGGTGGAACTATTACCTTCTTAGTATGTTTATTTGGAAATTGAGTATGGTTTAAGGAGATGTGTACGAATGTTACCTTGACAACGAGTGGACTTGTAAAGATTAGTTTCAGGTGTCAGCTTGACTGATATTCCAGACTAAGAAATACCTAGAAAAACAATTACTCTGGGTATGTCCATGGGGTGTTTCCAGAAGGGATTAATTAACATGGTAGTCTGATGAGACTAGATGTGGAAGATTTACCCTCCCTGTGGGCAGGCATGATCCAATCAACAAAGGAATAAATACAGAAGACAAGTGGGTCTCTTTAGAGACAGAGCCACGTGGCCTTCTGTTGTCTAAGTTGTCAGAATTTGGGTTCCACCTCAGACATCAGAACTCAAAGATCTTCTGCCTTTGGACTCCAGGTTTTACCACAATGGTGTCCTCTAGATTTTCAGGCTTTCAGCCTTGGGCTCTTAGTTACATCTTCAGTTTTCCTGTCTTTGAGGCTTTTGTACTTGGGCTCATCCATTCTTTCAGAATCCCAGATCTCCAACTCGTAAATCACTTGTGGAACTTCTCAGTTGCCATAATTGCATGAGTTAATTTCCCCAATAAGTTCTCTTTTATATAGTCTATACAAAACTATTGGTTCTGTCTGCCTGGAGAGCACAGTCTGATATACTATTCACTAAAGGAAGTCTACATTTTTCCTAAATAAATATGTCAGATTAAATTTGAAATCAATGTCAATTTTTAATAACCATTCTATATTTATAACTCAGTTCTTCTCTAATATTTATTGTCTATCAGTATCATTACTACCTCCTGACATCTATCTTTTCATCCTCTTGAATGGAAAACTCAAATGTCTTCGATTGTGTAACTGTTACTTCTAGATTTTCTGGTTTGTACTTCCAAAATATACTATGAAGCCGATATGAACATTTTGTTCCTTGGAAGTACAATTCCTGGATCAAACAACTGGAGCATGTTTAACTTGGTAAGAAACTAGTAAAATGTGTTTTAGAGTGGCTGTATCATTTTACCTTCCATTCCCACCAGCAGTGTATTAGTAATCAAGTTTCTCTGTATCTTTGCCAACATTTGGTATTCTTATTATTTTAATATCGCAGTGTAATTATATCACTATGTATTTAATTGCCAAGTATCACTCTCCTCACTAGGCGCTAAGCTTCACGAGGATAGAAACTTTATCTTCTTTGTTTCCAATACTCATCAATACTTATTTCAGGTTCTGGCATACAGGTACTCAATAACTATTGTTAAATTGATATATAAGTGTATTTTTAATGAATTAATGCATTTAGATAAAATAATTTTCTTTAAGTTCCATACATTTATAAAATAGGAAATTGTTTTAGATCAATTCTAAGATTCTAGATTTTTGGTTATAGAGAGGGGGTAATAAGTAACAAAAACATAAAGATATAGTTTTTTATTTCAAACTCAATACTATTTAAAAAAATAAATACTATTTAAAGTTCTCAGTAAGGGGCCAGCAGGTGGCATGATAGTTAAAGGTGCTGAACTCTCACATGGCTGACCATGGTTCAACACCCAAACCAGACAACTTGCTTTCTCTCTCTCTCTCTCTCTCGTCAAATTAAAAAATAAAAATAATAATTAAATAAAATCTTAAAAATAATAAAATCAGTAAAATATCCTTTATCCATAAAGTTCCAAAAACATGGCTAAACAGTTTACTTTTTTTTTTTTTTATCACCTACAAAAATTACCCACATCCCCGTCCTCAATCTGGACAAACCGGCCAAGTCACCATTAACTAAAGTTGGTCAGTCTTCCCAGGAAGTTTCTGTCTCTAAGTATCATGTGGAAGGAAGTCATGGTTCCTGCTGTTTTTATATCCATTTCAAAATTAAGATAACACTAAAGTGGGAACCAGCAGTTAGCATAATGGCTATGTCGCTGGACTCCCACGTAGTCGACCACGGTTCATGTCCTGGACCCAGTGGCATAAAACTCATGCCGGGCGCGTGTGCGTGCGTGCCCAGGATCCTGAGAGGAGAATGGAGGAGAAGGGATTGTGGCATGACCATCCCCCCTGGGGGGGTGATTTCTCGCTTTCTGTCTCTATGTCTCCCTCTGTCTGGCGAGCGCACGCGCCCTATAGCGAAAAACCTCTCAAAAAAAAAAAAAACAAAAAAAGATAATACTAAAGGGCTGGGCCAACAGTTGGCATTGAGGATAAGGCAGCTGGATCCCACATGGCCTATTGGGTGGTTTAAGTCCTGGACCCAGTGTCTTGAAAAACACAGCAGACATATGTGTGTGCCCCAAATCCTCAGAGGGGAATGGAGGACAAGGGATTGTGGCATGCCCATCCATCCCTCTCAGGGGAGTGGTTTCTCACTTTTCCTCTCTCTCTCTGTCTCTTTCTGGCTAGAGTATGCACCCTATGACAATTTTTTTAAAAAAATGTAATATTAAAGGGGCCAGATGGTGGTATGATGCTCTGTGAAACTGGACCCACATGGGGAGGTCTTAGATTTTTTACTTCAAGGTCCATGTGGGGCATTCTTATACTCAGTATCTTGGTTGGCTGAGAATGGGGCATGTTTGTTTCCTATTATCTCTCTCTCTCTCTCTGACAATATAAGTAAATAAACTTATAACGAATTTTAAAAAAAGTACTAGAGACATTAAAAACAATACTATTCTAGTACTTAATAAATATTAGTCTGGTTGGTATAATATAATAAGAGAAAACATATCAAAACAGACTGATTTTGAATTTTATTATTATCGATCTATAGTTATGACATATTTTGGAATCACTCAAGTACAGAGATCAATATAAATTAATTTTAATGTATTTATTGAAAAGAGTTTCATGACACAAATTTAATGTAAAATGTATGACTAGAAGAATAAAAATTAAATTATGTGCCATGGTTCAGGATAGATGATGCATTAAAATCTGACATGGTTGACATGTCTGCAATAAAAAAGAATGCAATAAATCATTTTCAATATAAATATTAATCAATAAATAATACCTATGCATTTTTTTATTAAAAATCATTGTAAAAGGGCATGGTTGGTGGTGAAGGCACTTGAAAATAAATATTGGATGTTCTTCAAATAAATTGTATTGTGTTTAAGCAACTTTTAGTCATTTTAATATCATAGCATATTCTTAAATAAAAATGGGTAGATCATCATTTAATCTTCAGATAAAGAAACAACTTGAGAGAAATAGAAAATTTTACTAGTTTATATAAGGTATGTGAATAATTTAACTGGATAATTTGGGCCAAACTGTTTCATGCTTAAATAAATATCAATTTAGGTATTTTTAAATTTTTTTTTCTTCCTTCTCAATTTTGTCTTAAAAAATGCTTAGGTATCTGCTGTCCCTTACAGTTCAATTTCTTCTCCTTACATTCAGTCATACAACGCTTATCTACAACTTAGATCACTAGCTTGTCTTTAGAGAACTATATTGATTCCAATGAATATCAACATAAATTGTATATGATTTTCAAGTCATAGCCTTAAAGAAGTTTGCCCTTCCATCACCCCCTCTTTATTTATTTATTTATATTTATATATAAATATATATATTTATAAATTATATATATATATAAATTTATATATATATATATGATATATATATATATATATAAATAAATAAATAAAAGATAAAGACTGGAAATGTTAGATTGGACCTTGAACGGCCTTTAGGCAATTTCCCATCAGAAAATAAGGAGATGGTTGCAGTGACCTCTGTCCAGAATCCTCCAACCAGAGCCCTCTCTTACTGGCAGCCAACACCCATAGATGGGTTGATAAGGTCACAGTGGCAAGTAAACTAATCAAATACCTGCCATTCTTGTGACCCTACCACTTCTCCTCCCATATAAATACATCATGTCTCCACTGTAGGGAGCGTTGAAGCACCTCTGGCTTCAGAACCCTGGGCCTCTTTCTCTTGATAAACTTTCCTTTTTCGTTTTGGGGAAAAACAAAAAAAGTTTACCTTTAAGTCTTTTTTATTTCCACTGACTGGGAAAATTGGAAAATAGTGGTTTGTAACTCATAAAAGTGTTAGCGTTAAATAACATAATTTATAGAGTACAGAATAACAGATAATATGAGTCATTACCTTATTATCATCCATATGTTATTTTTCTTCTTATGAGACATTGTTAAATAACAATACTATGTTTACAGCTTTAAGGAAAATGTAAATGGAATGAGGCCAGAATTTGTTATGCATCACAAAATGTGTTCTCAAATTTCACTCCTAGTGTTCTGATAGCCAAAACAAAATAAGGAAATGGGGCTAGGTACACAATTGGCCATGTCCATGAGGAAGCATTTTGTGTTAAGAAACATGAATTTTAAGTATTGATATTGGCATGTAATTTCTTTCACAGACTTTTGCATCTTTTTCTGTCCTATTAGTGTAATTTGTGATGAAAATTTAAACTTTAATGAGGTAAAATTAATTCTATAGGAATCAAGAACAGTGGATAGGCAGCAGTGTATAAGAATGGAAACCTACTTTTTATTCCAGATTGGGCCTAATTTGTGGATTCTTGGGTAAATCAGTTACCACAAACACAGAGCCTTGGATTTCCTGGGAGAATGATAATTCTAACTCATTCAAAGGGAAAAAAAAAATTTATTCATGACAGAATGCATGTGAATGCGAGCGAGAGAGAGAAAGGGTAAGAGAAAGAGAGAGAGATAGAGACAAACACCTTTCACAGGGTCTGGTCATGCCACAATCACCTTCTTCCAGTCTTCTAGTATGTCAGATCTTGGGCACTTGGGCATGTGCCTGGAATGCTTCAGGCTGACTGGACAGGAATTGAACTGGGATTTGGGTCCTCTTGAACAGAACACTGTTGCTATCCACAGAGGTGACCCTGTTTTAAAGAAAAATATTTAAATGAACTAAGATTATTTGTATTAGTTATTTATACCAGGTTAGTTGACAAGGTTTCCAAAAGTCACAGGAACAAATTCCTCGTCAGAATGAATGACAAGGGAACTTGTGGCTGAAGACTCTTCTGCAGAAGTCATAGGTCTTCCCTGAGAACTGCGGTTTTGGAAATATGACTGTTCATTTGGGAAGATGTTGTATTATTCCCAATTTGTATGGCTGTCTTGGTAGTTTTGTATGTAAGTAAATTTTTATCATTTATCTTTGTCAGTTGATATCTTTCCATCTCTCCTTCCATCTGTCTCACAGGTTGGGGTCAGAATACAGTTAGCACAAAAGCCTAGACCTAAATATTAGATTGATTTGGGAGAACTAGCAACAGCAAGAAGAAAACTTGAAAAAGTAAATGATACTAGAAAGTTAGGATTGCATCTGAGCAATCTAAGCAGAAGCCTAGAAACCTTATAAATAATAACAAGTGGTAAAGGACTATTTCAGTAGAATATGACCATTATTTCTTATGATTTAAGCCAGTTTAGCATACTGCTTTAAAAATAAATTCAATCCTGGGGCCAGCAGAGAGTGTATTGGTTACATCACTGTACTCCCACATGGCTGACCATGCTTAGAGTCCCACACACGGCAACTTGAAACTCACACTGGGTGCGTGCATGCCCAAGGTCCTAGGAGGAGAATGGAGGAGAAGGGATTGCAGTGTGGCCATCCCCCGGGGCAGGGGTGATTTCTAACTTTCTCTCTCTCTTTCTTTCTCTCTGTCTTTCTGGTGAGCACACGTGCCCTATAGTAAAATATCTCTTAAAAAATAAATTTAATACAAAAATGGTAAATGTACATTTCCTTAGAGTTTAGATTCCATTGACTAATCAGAGAACTAGATGCCTAAGAACCTCTAGCATAACCTGAAACCAACAATTAACAGACAAGAAATCTATGGGGTAAGCAAAACAAAATCTTAAACTATAGATTCTCATGATTTTGCACATAAATACTTGGGAATTAATGCTAGAAATGTTGGTGGGTCAAAGGACCCTCTTAACCCTCTCCTTTCTGAAATGAAAATTTATTATACCTAAAAATTTACAAGAGATGATAAGTTCTTTGACTTACACTCACTCAAAGCTCCCTATAAAGTGGGGTGGCGGGGGAGCAAGTCAGATTGAAGACTGGGCAAAACACTTCAGTCTGGGATTAATATTAGCTGTAATTTAATATGCATAAATTGCTAATCTCCCTTTTTACAGATATTTTCTGAGGTGTGAGCATTCAGCTTGATAACTTGTGAAGTTAACTTACATACACACACATGCATACACATGTATACCCATATTAACAGAGAACATACATGTGTACATATGAGTCTGTACCTTTTTGCCAATTTTTTAAACCTACCTTTATTTACTTATTATTTATTTTTTTGGAGAGGTTTTTGCTATAGGGCATGTGCACTCATCAGAAAGACTGAGCGAGAGAAAGCGAGAAATCATCCCCCAGGGGGGATAGCCACGCCGCAATCCCTTCTCCTCCTTTCTCCTCTCGGGATCTTGGGCATGCATGCACACGCACTTCGCAGGAGTTTAAGCCACCAGGTCTAGGACTCGAACCGTGGTTGACTACATGGGAGTCCAGTGACCTAGCCATTACACCATCCATCTGCTGGTCCCATATGTGTCTGTATCTTGTATATATTTCTTAATTTTTTTCTTTATTATTATTTTAAAAATTTGACCAGAGAGAGAGAGAGAGGGAGGGAGGGAAAGCGAGAAAGCAAGCTACCATGTCCAGGACTTGAACCACTTGAAGCTCAGTCAGCCGTGTGGACTCCCAGCTCCTTAGCCACTACACCACCTGCTGACCCCTATATTTATTTTTTCTTTATATTTGTCTTCAGAATACAGGGCCGCAGAAATATGTTTGTACATGGGTGACAGTCCTTCTTAATGTAGAGTCAGAAGTGTTTAGGAGACACAGACTTTTCCCCCCTGACTTTTAAAAAATGATACAAGTGAATACACAGTACATAACTAGTTAGATACTGAGTAAATGTTTGGCTAACATGTAAAAGTGGTTTCACTATTATCAGAATTGTCAAACTTACACTAAATTGTCTCAATATATGACAATCCAAGGGTTAACTATGTTTTCCCCTTCAGTCATGATTGTGTTTAGAAGAAGATATTTTGTTGCACCGGAGCCAAAAAAGATAAGTGGAAGAGGCTGGAAGTATGCCCAGCCTCTCTAATCCTAATATCCCTGGGAAAATAACCCTTTTTTTTTTTTCCTCATTCCCTTGAGGTGTTTTACTAACCATGGTTCTTACTAAGCTTTCTTAAAAAGAGAAAGCATTTGACAAGGGATTGGATATCTGTCTTCAACAATTACCCATCCCAACTACTTCTATTTCTTTACTTATTGGTAAAAGGTGCATAGGAGACAAAGTTGTGGTGAAATAGAATATCAAGTAGCAGAAAAATGAATATATTATAAAGAAAATTATCCAAGAGAAGTTGAAATATCGAACTGCTGGAAGCATCAGGATAGCCATCCAGGAACAACAAAAGAAAACTACAGTTAAAAATGCAGAGTCCAGAGAGCAGCAAAAGAGAATAGTGCTCTCAGATGTCAAAATATATCATAAATCCTCAAAATTAATAAAATTATCTATCTATGAATTGATTACAGATATAGCTATAATATAGATAGATCATAATTTTATTTAAATACCTGTCAGTTTATAAATAGATGAGGCATTAAAGAAATCGAACAAAAATTACACACAAAGACCCAAAGAAACATAGGAATTTAGCATAAATATGGTATGTTAGTCTGGCCCTGTGGCCTCTTGGCTAGGGGAGCTGCATCCCACCTGGCTTAACACCTGGTTCATATCTTGGCCTAGCAAATTGAAAAACACAGCAGTTGAATGTGCATGCATGCCCCAAATCCTAGAGAAATGGGGGAGAAGGGATTTGGGTGTGACCATGCTCCATTGAGGGCTGGTTTCTCCCTTTTTGTCTCCCTCTCTTCCTGGTGTCTCTCTGGTGGGTGCATGAACCCACATTAAAAATAAATAATGTAAGTTAAGTGTCTCCAATTAGAGTAAAGATGTACTGTTAAAATGGTCATCCAGCTAAAAATTTGGTTTCAACAGGCCTTACATGTACTTTACAGCCGAATATACATCAAGATTTCAGTATGAAAACTAAAAACATAAATTGCGTAGGAGAAATCAAGAAGTCAATGTAAAAATGAAGTGACAATATACTAACAAGAGTGCCTGATCACTGCACAGAGGAAGCCGGATCTCACATGGCCCACTAGGGTTCCAGTCCTGACCCTATGAGCTTCAAAATCATGCAGGCATGTGTGTGCTCAGGACACACATTAGGGGATGCTGTATTTCTATCTTGCATGGGCAAGTGCTTCCTGGCATTAAAAAAAATTTTATATATATATACACACATATATATATATATATACATATATATATATGTGTGTATATATATATATATTTACACACACACACGTGCACATATATACATAAAAGTATTTAACTTTTATATATAATACTATATATACTATCTTACATATAATACATATAATATTATGCAATGTATGTCAGATACTTTTATATAGATATATAATTTATAATATATATATTGTATTTATAATATATAGTATAAGTGATACAGCATGTATTTAATTCATATAAACTATATCAATATGTTAAAATATATAACATTAATAGATATTGCTATATATTTATATATTATATATTATAAATTACTTTTGATCTAGATAAATTATATGTATATAAAGTATATACAAATATATGTATATAAATATCAAAACAATATGTTACATATCAAATATAAATTAAGTGTTATATATTTTATGTACATTAAAAAGTCAAGTACTTTTGGATAAAGAAATGCTTTTTTATCCATTTGTCTACTGAACAAACAGGAATTTTTATACATTGATGGTGGAATGACAAAATGGTATACTACTGTAAAAGGACACTGGGGAAACTCTGGGAGACATTGGAGTAGGGAAAGACTTCTTAAATAAGACCCCCAATGCACACTCAATAATCCACAAAATAGACAAGTGGGATTACATCAGACTAAGAAGTTTCTGCATGGCAAAAGACACAGTAATTAGTGTGACTAGACAGCCCACAGAATGGGAAAATATTTTTGTAAACTATGCGTCAGATAAGAGACTGATAACCAGAATTCACAATGAACTCAAGCAGCTGTTCTGAAAAAAGATGATCAATCCTATTAAAAGATGGGAGAATGAGTTGAAAAAACCACTCTCTAAAGATGACATAGGAATAGCTAAAAGACATATGAAAAAATGCTCAACATCCCTCATTGTAAGGGAAATGCAGATCAAAACAACAATGAGGTACCACCTAACCCCAGTCACAATGAATGGGATTAAAAAAACAAAAAATGATAAGTGCTGGCCAGGGTGTGGTGAAAGGAGGACTCTCTTACACTGCTGGTGGGAATGAAAATTGGTCCAGCCACTGTGGAGAACAATTTGGAGATTCCTTAAAAATCTACAAATAGGGGACCAGCAGTTAGTGTAATGGCTATGTCGCTGGACTCCCACGTAGTCGACCCCGGTTTGCATCCCGGACCCGGTGGCTTAAAACACGCCAGGCGCATGTGCGTGCATGCCCAAGGTCCCGAGAGGAGAATGGAGGAGAAAGGATTGCAGCGTGACCATTCCCCCGGGGGGTGATTTCTCGCTTTCTATCTCTCTGTCTCTCTCTGTCTGTCTGGCGAGCGCACGCGCCCTATAGCAAAAACGTCTCCAAAAAAAAATTTAAAAATCTACAAATAGAACTACCCTATGATCCAGCAATCCCATTCCTTGGCATCTACCCAAAGGACAGAAGAATACTTAATCAGAAAAGTGCTTGCACGTCAATGTTTATTGTGGCACTATTCACAATTGCTAAATCATGGAAACAACCCAAATGCCCACAAATGGATAGAAAAACTGTGGCAAACATATTCAATGGAATATTATTCAGCCCTAAAAAACAACAAAACCCTGACTTTTGAAAGGAAGTGGATGAATATGGAAGACTTAACTGCTGAGTGAAGCAAGCCAGGCTATGAAGGAGAGGCATTGTATGTTCCCACTTAATATATACCGAGTGTCTGCACTCTATGACTGAAACTAATTCACTAAAGGATATAGAAACACAGTATATAGATGTAAATACCAGAGATAGTGTGTGTGCAAGAGGAGGGTCTGAGGAAGGACATTTAGAAGAAAAATAGGGAGGCAAAGTATTGATGTCACAGGGAGGTGTAGTATTGTCTGTTGAGGATGTTTTGTGGTTTTGTCAGCTGTGTTGGGGAGAGATGTTCACCTGTTGAAATATCCATTTTGTAAGACAAATAATAATGTTATTGTATAAAAGAAAATGAAATAAAAATAAATTAATTAATTTTAAAAAATAAAAGGAACTTCAGCGATACAACAAAATAAGTTTCTTATCCTATGACCAATGTATCTCACTTCTGGGAGTTTTCATCCTTTCCTTTCTGCACAGATTGAATAATATAGATATAAAATAACACGTATCACACCAAAAGAGTAGAAACATCTCAAGTGTTCATCAACAGAAGACTGGTAAAATATTATACTAATGTCATAAAGCAGAAAACACATAAAGGAACTTTGTACATACTGATATTAAAGAGTTCAAGATAAATTATTGGGTGAAATAGAAGTGCTTTGGAGTATTATATATAGCATGTTACCTCTTAAAATAACAATTTTAAAATAAGAATTGTGGGACCAGCAGTTAGCGTAATGGCTATGTTGCTGGACTCCCACACTGTTTGGGTCCCAGACCTGGCGGCTAAAAACACACACTGGGCGCGTGTGCGTGCGTGCCCAAGATCCCGAGAAGAGAATGGAGGAGAAGGGATTGCGGTATGGCCATCTCCCTTGGGGGGTGATTTCTGGCTTTCTGTCTCTCTGTCTGACTGGCGAGCACACGCACCCTATAGCACAAACCTCTCAAAAAAAATAATAACAATTGTTTGCCTTTGATGAAATGGGACACGGTATATTAGGTCAACAATGATAGGGTGAACTTGACATTTCTCATTGTTTATAATTTTATGTCCTGAATTTCTGAACAACATGAATGTGTTACATATTCCAAATAAGTAAAAAACAAACAAACAAACAAACAAACAAAAACAAAAAAAATAACAACATAAATAGAAACCTAAAAGCCAATGGGTGAAAATTATAAACTCATGGTATTTTTGTTGCTGAAATAATCCCAGAGTCTTTATAGAACTGGTGAAAAAAATGTGAAGGTTTAATGACTTGGTTAAATCTACAAAGGAAAATTACAGAAAAACCCAAACTGTAATAGAACTGCAGTAATGCACAATGTTAATAACATCTAATATTCTGGTGAGACTAAGACATTTTCACACGTTCAGTGCTTGAAATAGAGGCTGGAAGTTCTGGAAGCACATATACATGCAGGTTTAGGGTCAAAAGGGAAATGCATTTGCGTCTTCTCTCATAATACCAAATGTTATAAATGTGCTAGGTCAGAATGAAACCCATAAAGTGGATCTACAAGGACAAACTAACAAAATTAAAGGAGACACATTGAATGTGAAGACGTTCCTCATAAATATCTGTAGTAGATCTGTGAAGAGAAACAAATCGGTTTTCTACATATGATATTTGAGGTTGGAAATTGACAGATATTCGTTAGTTGCTTGTGAAGTAATATAGTGCTGCTCTCTTACATACAGTATAAACCTGCAATTGAATTGAACGTTTTAAATAAAGTGGGAAAAAAAAAAAAAAAAAAGAAACCTCTTCCCCCAAATCTTCTAGCAACTAAGGTCCTTGACTATTTTAAAAAATGATGTTTATAATATAAAATATTGATTGACTTTTAGAACATTTTAAAGTCATTACCTTACAGTCTTCCAGATCATTCTGGCATTACATGGAAAATCTCTTAAAAGTAAAATCTGATGTTATCATGGTCCCTGAATAAAATGCTGTGATTTCTTTTTGCCATGTTTCTGTTCTATATTTCACTGTCATAACAAATTCAGCTAAATTCAATCTCAAGTAGCCAACATTTTGTCCATGTTGCTACAGTGAGTCAATTAAGGAAATAAACTGGGCAGAAACCAAATATTTTCTGCCTTTTTTTTAATCTTAATTTTTGAAAAAGTGTTTGTATGGAACAGAGTTTACAATGGATTAGATTGGAATGTAAATCTTTGAGCCAGGGCCCTTGTATCTATATTCACAATGCATAGGAGTGTATGAGTTTAGAATCAACCTTGGATTTTTTTGTTTTTCTTTCCTATTACTATCCTATGTAATGCCTTTTTGGTTGTTGTTTTGTAACTGGAAAAGGTATTAAAAAGTGACACCAGGAGCCTTAAAAGCATAGTAGTGGTTTCCCAAAATGTCGAGTTAGAGACATTACTTTGTTTTGTCATTTCTTTGTGCCATATTCTAGGGCATTTTGATCACTTGCTATTGTATTTACCCTGGTGATGAGGAAAGGCTCCTCTGCTTTAAATAGTATGAAAAGGCCAATCACATGATACTCAATAATGAACAGGTGACAGTAAACAGAAGTTTATTCATCAAAGTTACCTGTAGCTCCAGAGGAGGGCTAGGTGTTCCTCACAAAAGTATGAAGAGGCTACACTTGAAAAGGAGGTGAATAACAAGGACTATGGAAGGAAGGCTTTGTGGTGACAAGAGGGAGCAGTGAACTCTGGTCCTTAATGTCTGCTTGTTGGAGTAATTTTGATGGCTGGCAGGGGTGTGATGCCTGTTAGGTTGAAGAACAGGTGAGGTGCCACTGGTCAGGTTGAACTAGCCGCATGTGGAGTTAGAGTAAGGGGAATCACTTTTAGGCCTTTGGGACCCAGTAAGTCTCAAAATACTGATGCATCATTACATGAATTTTTACTCTTGATGAGAGAACTTTTACTCAAAATATTTTACTCCTAACAAGATAACTTTTTTATGTTTTTTGTTTTCATTCTGTCTCAGACTAATTTTCTGTTTCCTGAAAGCTACAGAGAGAGATCATCTTTCTGTGTGAAATGTTCAAAATTACACAACTAAAGATTTTATTTTGCACCTATAACATTGAAATACCTAAAGATAGACTACAGCTTTAAAAACAGTGAAAACATTAAATGATGGATAAAATTTTTGAGATATGTAGTACTTTATAAAGTTTTTTTTTTTTTTTTTTGAATAGAGAGATTTTTGCTATAGGGCATGTGCACTCACTGGACAGATAGAGAAAGTAAGAAATCATACCCCAGGGGGATGACTATGCTGCAGTCTCTTCTCCTCCATTCTCCTCTTGGGATCTTGGGCATGCACACACATGTGCCTAGAGTGAGTTTTAAGCTGCCAGGTCCAGGACTTGAACCACAGTTGACTAGGTGGGAGTCCAGTGATATAACCATTATGCCACCTGCTGGTCCCTGGAGTATTCTATTTTAATTATTTCTATTATTCAAAAAACATAGCAAGGCATTGTACAATGTGATGTGTTAGGAAGGGAACACAGAAATTGTGTATGAAACCTGGGTTCTAATTCTAGTTCTTTTGGAAGTTATTTAATAGTTGCCATTTTCAATTTCTCCAGTGAAAAATAACATAGTGAAAGAAAAGAACTTTGATTTTCCTCCTATCTTCAAATTATTTTATTTGTTTTACACATGTCGTAGAGGTATTTAGCGGTTTGCATGCATATTTTAGTTTTAATTGAGTAAAAAACGGCCCAAGGATAGAGCAGGCTGATCTCAGATAACGGTGTTTATCAAGTGATATCAAAAACAAGAGAAACCAAGGAAAAATGACCTCACAGAAACATTTGCTGATATTCACCTTGCCTATTATGCACAGACTCATTCATCCATTTTATAAAATTATTAAGAGCATTATAATTATTAACGTAAGATATGTGTAAGCCCTTCAATTTAAAAGAGATATAAATTTCTAATGCCCATACTAACAAAAGTCGTGCAGATGAAGTGAAGCAGCTGCAATTTAGGAGAATTTTGGTTGTTCTGAGAATACATTTGGAGGGAAGCATCTCCTTTCTAGTGATTATATTTATTCTTTTAGAATTTATCGAATACAAGATTGAGAGAAAACGGGTTAACCACAACAAAAGATGAAAGGAAAGCAGTTGCCCTATTTTCTTTTCCCTTAATCCTTCTGGGAGTTGAAAACATATATAGAAAGATGTAGCTTTGGCAGGAAGGACAAATAAATTGAAATGAAACTCAGAAGTACTGCAGGCTAAAGTGGTAGAGGCTGAAAATGTTTTTTCATATAGCGGTTTGGGGATTTTTCTTTTATTGTAGATTTTGGGGTGTGTGATATAGAGGGGTTGCAGTAGTGGGCTATTGGAATGTTATGTAAGTCATGCCCAATTTCCATTATTTCCTCTTACCTGTAAAAATACTTGTTTGGGGGAACATTTGTTTTGAAATGTTAGAAGAAACAAAATGGAATTTAGATAAAATAGGGAAAGCTTAGAGTTGGCTTGAAGTTTAATTGAGAGTAATCAATGCTAAAGGCTTTTTTTTTCCTAAGCCTCTTAGCCACTTTTATTAGAATAGGTCAATTGGGAAGAAAATAGCAAACTTTTTTTGTCCAGGAATAAAAGTCATCGATTTGTCTGAAGCCTCCCTCTTTTCCTCTTTTTGGATGCCAATCCTTATGACCAGGCAAAAAGTGGATTTGGAATCTGAAACGATGTAAATATTATGTCCAAACAGAACCATTAGGTAAATAAGCTTCAGAAAATCAGTTGTAACTGAGCACTATTTGCATGTCAGCTGAGACCAATCTAAAGACTGTGGCATTTACTTTCTTGACCATGTCATCAGATTTTCCACATAAGGAAAGTCTATGTACGAACTATTGAATACAACTGAGTTTTTAATTTTTTTGTGCACTTGCAACTTTTGTTACAAAACAAAAGTGCAGAATGGGTCTGATCACTCATTGCACAGTAAACCCGTTTCTGAGATCACTAAAGTTTGCTTAGAGGAAGGCCTTATTACAGAAGGTGTCATGCCGGAGAACAGTAGAATCCAAGACTCTTACAGTGACATCTCCACAATGGAGGGGCAAACAGGCCTTTTAAACACAAGTCAGGAATATAACAATGTGAGAGTTGGGGGGTAGGAATCCAGATGTCATCCTTCATTGATGGTTCTGAATGGATATCTTCAGTCTTTGTATGCTACTTGTGACTGTCTCACAAAATTCGAACAATAAAGGTGATCATAACATGATCACAACAGGACCACAATCATAGTGTACAGATAGTATCAGTAAGGAAGAGAGTGTGAGCTCATGTTACTGTGTAAAGGAAACTGCCCAGGACTCTAAGGAATATTTTAATTTTTACCTGGTAAATATTATATTTAAAACTAAACAAAGACTTATTTTTTCACTTCTTTGGAGCCAGTAACAGTTTCTCAGAAAAGTTTACCAAATGTTGTTTAGGGTTATTTTATTTTAGCACTTTATTTTACGATTGATGACTTGTTAGAACACACGCATACATGCACACATTTCACTAGCAATTTGAAATCAGTGATCAGGTTATTTATCTGTGTTGTTCCTGTGTTGAGTAAAGTGATGAAACATAAAAAACAAGTAAGAATCATTTCATTCTTTTTTTAGAAGTTTTTGCTATAGGGCACATGTGCTTGCCAGACAGACAGAGACAGAGAGACAGAAAGTGAGAAATTACCCCCCAGAGGGGATGGCCACGCCGCAATCCCTTCTCCTCCATTCTCCTTTCGGGATCTTGGGCATGCATGCACACGCGCCTGGCATGAGTTTAAGCCACCGGGTCCAGGACTCAAACCGCAATCGACTACATGGGAGTCCAGCGACATAGCCATTACGCTAACTGCTGGTCCCAAGAATCATTTCATTCTTAATCTCTCTTTTCATTAATTCTCATAGTGCCCACACCTTAATTATCCACTTGTCAAAGTTTGCAAGTTTTTCAAGACTCAACTCAGACACAATCTTCTGTAAAGCACCTATTTTTTTTTTACTTCCTGTCCAAATCAACATATGCTTTTCTTTCAAAACCAGTAGCATTTTGTGTGTCTTGTCTTGTTATCTTACTCTTTCTAAGGTTGAATTTGTGTGTGCCTGCTTTACTACTAAAGCTGTAAATCCAAATAATATATTCTTTTAAAAATATTTATTGAGGGATCAGCTGATGGCATAATGTTTATGTAGCTGGACTCCTATGTCTTCGACCTGCTGACTAAAGAAACTCAGGCTGTGCACGTGTACATGTGTACCCAAAATCCAGAGAGAACAGGAGGAGAAGTAATTGCAACATGGCCATACCCCCTGAGAAGTGATTTATTGCTTTCTGTCTCTCTGTTTCTCTCTGTCCAGTGAATGCATGCACCCTACAGGAAAAACCCCTTTAAAAAAAAAAAAAATGACTAAATATCTACCAGAAACCTGTTTCAGGTTCTTGAAATGCATCCTTCAACAAAATAGACAACATTTTTCACTTTGTGGAGTTGGTGTTCTAATTGATGCAGACAAACATAATAAATAAATAAGTTAATTAAATAAAATATTAGAACATAATTATGTAAAACCGAGGGAGAAAAATGACAGTGACAGGAGGTTCAGGTTGCAGAATTAAAGATTATCGAGATACAACACATTGAGAAGGTGGCATTTTTATAAAGACATTATTTGGGAGTTAGCAATATGGATTTCTGGAATTGAGGGAGTCAGAAAGTGTGTTCCAGGCAGAGGAAAGAACCAGCACAGAGGCCCGCAGGCAGGCCCGAGGCAGGCAGGTCAGTAACAGGAAAGAAGTCAGTGTCCCTAGAGGGGTCAGTGTTTGAGACATGGGAGTGGGAGATGACCATCAGGATGATAATGAGGGCTATGTCATAAAAGGTTTTATAAGTCTTTCAAAGAATTTTGCTTTTTACTCTATGTAAAATATGGAGACACGGCAGAAGTTTTAGCAGAGTGTCATTTTTTGTCTTGTTTCAAAGGGACATCAATCTACTTGTCTTGAGAATAAGTGTCAGCAGTGCCGAGGTAGAAGCAGTTACAAGGATCTTGCAGAAGAGTATTATTTCCAATTAGGTAGTTGCTGTGGAAGTGGTGAGAAGTAGATGTATTCCAGATAAATTTGCAGTGGATGGGTTGAAGAAGATTATAGGCTGTTCAGTTTAGGAAGTATAGCTATGATGTCTATGAAATATTCTATGCATGTATGGAATCAACATGCATGTTTTTGCTAGGTGTTATGTGCATACAATCATCTATTATGTAAGAGCTACCTATATAACATGGAAACATCATTGTTTTCTCTATACTTCATGCAATGGATATTATTAGATAAGAAAAGCTTTTGTCTTTTCCTAAGGTAGTCAATTTATTTATTTATTTATTATTTATTTTTTTATTTTTTTTAGAGTTTTTTGCTATAGGGAGCATGCGCTCACCAGACAGAGACAGAGAGAGAGAAGGCAAGAAATCACCCCCCCAGAGGGGATGGCCACGCTGCAATCCCTTCTCCTCCATTCTCCTCTTGGAATCTTGGGCATGACACACACACGCCCGGTGTGAGTTTTAAGCCACCAGGTCCGGAACGCGAACCACGGTCGACTACGTGGGAGTCCAACGACATAGCCATTACGCTAACTGCTGGTCCCCCTAAGGTAGTCAATTTAATACTTTGAAGTTGATAGTAAACATTTTTCTTTCATTTCTGATTCTTCAGTAAGGGTTTTATCAAAATCTGTAATATATTAAATGAATTTTTAAGAAATAAATACTGCATGGCTCATAATCTTTAGAGTTGTGAAGATATACAATTTTTTTCAGTGTGACAGTTTTAAGGTATATTGATTATGTTAACTATTTTGTAAAATATTATGTTTCTTGAAAATTAGGCCAGCAAATGAATTAGATACACTGAGATAATGCCTTTGCTAGCCCCCAAAATATATATGCAATGCTCATATGCCTGAGTACCCCTTTATTCTTTGTATTATTTATCATGGAAATGTGAGTTGACAGTTTTATGTATGGAATGCAAATCTGGCTCACTTTATCAATCCAGTGCATATTAATATGTATGTATGGTAATTTTTGTTGCTTGTGGAATGGCCTTTAGACACTACTTCACTTCTATGCAATTTAATAGGCAAAATGTTGGAACGTACATGTTGCATGGGCTTGTTTTTAATAAACTTGTAAAATGTAGAAATTTTCTAGGTGATTGTCATTCTTTCATGCTATTCCTATATATAATCGAAAAACAAGAGGTAAAATGCATTATCATATGTATACATGCATGATATATTTACAAATGTAATTGTTTTTCTATTTAAGGAAATGTAATAACTTTGAAGCAGGAGAGTCATTGGGGAAGAGTAATTGTTATAAAATGAAGGCATACATTTTCATAAAGTTGCAGAAATTATCTGAATTATAGTAATTATGATCCTCCCAGTGATTCTTAGCTTTCTATTATAATTATGAGGGAAAATAAAACTTCATAATCCTTAATTGTTCTTTCCACATGTCACATATCATTATTAGCTAGACTTGGTTGTAAAGAAAATAACCTTCCATCTTTCCTCCTCATCTCTATACTTCAAGAATCTAAGAGTTTGCCTTTTATCAGAAAACTTTGTATTTAAAACCCAAGTACTTACTAGCTGAGTGACCATGGACAAATCTTCCATACTCTAAACCTCAGTTTCTTCACTCATGACAGTAATCGTTTCACAGATTTTAGTTGTATGAGTAATTGAGAAAAGACAGAAAAAATGCTTTCCATTCTTTCCTGCATAGTACTCAGTATGATTTCTACTACTGTAGGTATCCTTATCACTGCACATGCAGAATTTATGTAAGTAACACATCTTTTCTCTTTACAGACAATAGATCTATTTATAAAGCAGAAAGTCTACATCTGCTTATAAAACCTACACTTCAAAATATTTTTCTTCTAATGTGCTCTGTAAGTATAGCAATCCATTAATTAACGTACGTGTATAAACATGGCCCAATTTATTCCATTATAAAGGAAATCAAGGAAGCAGCAGATGGTGTAATAGTTATGTAGCTGGACTCCTACATAATCAACCTCAGTTAAAGTCCCAAAACAGGAGGCTTAAGGCTCACACTAGGTGCGTGTGCATGTGTGCCCAAGTTACCGAGAGGAGAATGGAGGAGAAGGAATTGTGATGTGGCTATCTCCCCGGGGGTTGATTTCTTTCTTTCTCTCTGTCTCTCTCTCTGTCTCTGGCAAGAGCATGCGTCCTATGGCAAAAATCTCTCTTAAAAAGACAAAAGAAAGTAAGAAAAATCCCTGTACCTTTCTCCAACAGTCATCCTTTGCTTCTCGTTTAGGACCACATACAGTTTCTAGAATTAATTCAAATGGATCAAAGATTTAAATATAAAGCCTCTAACCACAAAACTCCTGGTAGAAAACATAGGGGAAACTTTTTAAGATATAGGCAAAAAATTCTTAAATAAGACCCCTAAAGCACAGGCAATAGTTCCTGAAATAGACAAGTGGGATTACATCAAGCTAAAAAGCTTTCTCACAACAAAAGAAACTATAACTAAAATGAAAAGACAACCCTCAGAATGGGAGAAAATATTTGCAAATTATACCTCAGATAAGGGATTTATCTCTAGAATATATAGGGAACTCAAGCAGCTCACTCATTTAAAAAGTAAATAATCCAATTAAAAAGTGGGTAAATGACTTGAATAGACAACTCTCCAAAGAAGACTTATGAATGGCCAAGAGCCATATGAAAAAATGTTCAAAATATCTCATCATAAGGAAAATACAAATTAAAATTATAATGAAATATCATCTAACTCCAGTTAGATCAGCTGAGACCAAAATATAAAGTATTGGCCAGGCTGTGGTGAAAAAGAAATTCTCTTACACTGTTGGTGGGAATGTAAATTAGTGCAACCTCTCTGGAAAACAATATGGAGATTTCTCAAAAACCTACAAATAGAGCTTCCATATGAACCAGCAATCCACTTCTTGGTATCTTCCCAAAGGATAAGAAAACACTCAGTTGGAAAGACATGTGCATGTCTGTTGAAGCATTATTGAAGCATTATTTATAATTACTAAAATATGGAACCAACCTAAGTGCCCTGAAGCTGATGATTGGATGGAAAAACTGGCATATACATACTGTGGGATACAGCTATAAAAAATAATGAAATTCTATTGTTTGACTCAAAATGGATGAATATAGAAGACTTAATGTTGATCAAAGTGAGCCAGACTTTAAAAGATACACATTATATACCTCCACTCAATTTGTACTGAGTGTCTGCACTTTTTGGCAGAAGTTGAGAGATCTGAAGATGTGGTGGAGAGGACTGGTGTGGATGCTAGTGTTAGTAAAGGGGGGGGGGGAATAGCTGGTAGAGAGTGCATGATGGATCATGGGTGTGAAATATGAAAAATCAAAAAAAGATTATACTTGATAAACTTGTTTACAAGAGAAAAATAAATAAAAACTTTTGTTTGTATTGTCTGAAATAGTTCTCAATAGTGTGTATATGTTAATTTATCTCTCATCTTTTGCCTGAAAGAAAGGTCTGACTAGTGGGCAAAATGTTTACAACCTTTTATAAAATTGCAGTTTTTCATTAATTTGTAAGCCATTGATATAAATACCACTTTTATTTTCATACAAGTGAAATTGCAACTGAAATTTATTTTTGTCAATGTTTTTTGAATGAACTGAATAAATTTTTTATTAAAAAAAATTTGGACTGCTCTAGTTCTTCAAAAAAAATTAAAAATAGTACTACCATATGATCCAGCAATCTCACTACTAAGTCCAAAAACCATGAAATCAGTATGTCAAAGAGATATCTGGGGGCCAGCAGATGGTTTAATGATTATGTCTCTGGACTCCCATGTAGTTGAATGCAGTTTGAGTCCCATACCTGGAGGCTTAAAACTCACAACAGACGCGTGTGTATGCATGCCCAAGATCCTAAGAGGAGAATGGAGAAGGAGAGATTGCGCTATGGCCATCCCCCGGGGGGCATTTCCTGATTTCTGTCTCACTGTCTCTCCAGTGAGTGCATGTCCCTATAGCAAAAATCTCTCTCTCAAAAACAGTGATCATCACAGCATTTTTTCCAATAGCCAATATATGGAATCAACCTAATTGTCCATCAACAGATGACTAGATAAAGAAAATGTGGTGTACATACACACATTTATGGAATTAATGGAACACTATTTAGCCTTTAAGAAGAAAATGCTGTCATTTTCAGCAACATGGATGAACTTGGAGGACATTGTGTTAAATGTGTTAAATGAAGTAAGTCAAGCACAGAAAGACAACTATTGCATGATCTCTCTTATATGTGGAATCCAAAAATTTTTGACTCATAGAAACTGAGTAAAATGATGGTTATAGGGACAGCGTTTGGGGATAATTAAGGAAAAGTTGGTCAAATGATACAAAATTTTATTTAGAAAAGTAGAATAGTTCAAGAAATCAATTGTACAATTTACTCACTATAGTTATCACAGTGTATTGGATTCTTGAAAATGGCTAATATAGAAGATTTTAGGTGTTCTCACCATTAAAAAAAAGTATTTGAGGTAATGCACATACTTATCAGCTAGATTTAGCTATTTTACAATGTGCACATATTTTGAAACAAATAAACATAATATATAAACTATTTCTTTACTCAAAATAAATGTTATGTTAAAAAGAGAAAAATTGCTATAATTTTATTTCTTTCTTCATTTACCTCTTCATCTTTCTCCTGAACCTTTCCCATTCTGGATTTCTGTCCACCCACCTAAAGTCCATCAGGCTGAATGTTCTAGAACCTCAGTGTCTGTAAATGGACACTTCCATTTTTTCTTGCCATACATTAGCAGCAATACTTCTTCCATCTTCAGTGTTTTTCCCAGTGACATCAGTATCACAAATCTTCGTTCTCTTTCTAGACTTTGCTTTAGCCTTCCAAGCTTTTTATTAAGTGGTCTAGTTTCTAAGGAAGTATTGATAACTTTGCTACATTTACATTTTTAAAAATATTTCCAATTTCTTAGTAAATTATAGAATAATAACATCAAAAGCACAAACAAATGAACAACCTCCCTCTTATGGTTCTGACTCAAAAGAACAAATGTTGACTTTTTTTTTTCTTAACACTCATATCCACTACATCAGCAGGTCTTGTCATTACTACTACATGTGATGACTTTTCTTGATTTTCACTATTATTATCTCCACTGGAATCCTACACAATAACCAGCTTACTTTTTTCTATATAGGTAACAATTAAATAAAATGAGTAAGTATAATATGTAGCATAGTTAGGTTTGTTATATCATGACAAGTGTCATGGGGAAAATTAAGCAAAGACAGGCAGTAAGAATGTTCTAAAAGTGGATATGGTCTCACTTTTAAATAGATATTTAAATGTAGACCTCAATGAAAAAGTAGCATAGGAATAAAGGTTTATAACATATGTTATTGTGAAGAAATTTACCTTAGTAATTCAAGTTGTTTAAATTTTTATTTACAAAGATAACTTAAAGGCTGCACAAAAAATATAAGCAATAATATGTCAAAAAAAAAAAACCAAAAGTAACAAATGTCATTATGAGGGTTTTTTGTTGTTGTTGTTGTTGTTTTGTTTTGTTTTTTGCTATAGGGCACATGCATTCACCAGGAAGACAGAGAAAGAAAGACAGAAAGTGATAAATTGCCCTCCCTCCCGCCTCCAGGGATGGCCATGTCGCAATCCCTTCTCCTTCATTCTCCCCTTGGCATGCATGAACATGCACCTGGCATGAGTTTTTAATTACTGGTCCAAACCATGGTGGATTATGTGGGAGTCTAGTGAGGTAACCATTACACCATCTGCTGGTCCCTTGCTGACATATTTTAAAACCATTATAGATGGTAGTGTTATTTTAGTCCTCCTTTTTGTTTGGTTTGGTTTGGTTTGGTTTAGTTTGGTTTTGTTCTACGGTTCATATGCTCTCACCAGAGAGGAAGGCAAGTGAGAAATCCTCTCCCCTGCTACCAAAGAAAGGTTGGCCACACTGCAATCTCTTCATCTCTGTTCTCCTCTCGGGATTTTGGGTACACATGCACATGCGACCAGCATAAGTTTCAAGCCCTGAAGTCCAGCACTCGAAATGCAGTTGACCACATTGGAGTCCAGCACCTTAACCACTACAACACCTGCTGGCCCCATAATTTTTTAAATAATTCAATAGAAAACTATCAAGGCAAGTGACATAGGAAGAAATCTCAAAAAAAAGTACCTAGAGCATATACATACATCATAACATTGTGGAGAAAAATGTAAAAGCCGGTAGGCTATATAAGAACAGGGGAAAGTATGCAATACTGACTAAGTTAAAGACATTGTCATGAAAGTCTTCTTTAGAAAGAAATTGCTGGTGTGGTGTGAGTTGCTTCTAACTCCTATGTTGAGGCAGCACCTCCTCCCCATCTCAGCACAAAAAAAAGAGTGACCTTCAAGTGAACCAAGTCTATATTCAAGTTCAAAGGTTTAAGTGAAAGAGGCCAGAGTAGTTTCCTTGGAACAGCAAGGTCAAATAAATACCTTTGAGAGAGCTGCACTGCTACTGGCTGCCAGGCAAAAGCATTGATTTTCAAGTGCTAAAGATTAAAACTCAGAAATGGAGGCAACAGTGGACCATCTCTACAGGACCCTTTCAAAATGCATGCCAGCCAGGAATGAGGTAGACTCTAGCCTCTGCAGGGAAGACTGGAAGTCCAGTGCATGCTGTAGGAGGTTGGATGTGAATGTGGGGACATAGCCCATCCAATGACAGAGGTATATTCAATCCAATGACAGAGGTAAACTATGAACTTCTTCAGGAGATACAAACAGCTACAAGATTCTAAAGAAATCCAACAAAAGAAAAAGATAGCTTTTGGTGAAACCCAAATGGCACTATGCTGGGCTATAATCTTCCCAGGCAAGTGAGATATTTCTGACCCTTATTTCTTCCCCATTTCTTTCCCCAAACTTGGACGGTCCCAGGAAAAGCCATAGCATGGTCCAGGAGATTCTCCCCCCACCCCTTTTTTATGGCTTATCAGCAAAGGAAAGATAAATCTCAGACTTGAAGAGAGGTTGAAGATCTGTTATTCATATTATGTGAAAGGAATCAGAACTCTATGAAATCTTCCTGGGGTTTTGTTCAGTTACGGAAGAAAACAATCTCTAGGGCATACTGAAAAGTGAAATTGTGAGGCAGAATAAAGTTTCTCCCTGATTGCATCCTACCATATTCAGTTTTTCAATAAACTAAGTATATGCAATTTTGCAAACTTCATTAAGTTTTTCATTAGGTTATAATTAATTCTATTGGGAACTTAGTTGATTAAATTCATCTGTTATTTATCTAAAATTAGAGATCAGTTCGTTGAATAGGAACAATTTGGCAAATTATTCTCAATGATACTGTCAGAAACAATTGTGAATGACTTTGAAATAAATACAGGAAAATTATTGGTTGTTCCGTCTACTTCATTCTCCATTGTCTTTGAGTTATGCTACCACACTAAGTTGTAGATAACAGATAGGAAGAGAAAAGATTTTTCTCATAGGCTGTGCAAAATGAATTTTCTCTAGCAAAGGTAGTAATGATTTCCCTCTCTCTCCCAAGAAGTTAGTTTTCCATCTGCTAATCTGATTTTTTTCAATATTCCTATTTCCTTAATATTATCTCTCTTTCAATTGTCCCTTCAACTGTTATGTAATGTCTTACTGGTTCCCTCATTAATTACTAAGTTACATAAAAGCTTTGACATTTGACTATTTTATATTTATATGTTCTTTTTATGTGTGTGTGTGTGTGTGTGTGTGTGTGTGTGGTATTATCTTTTTAAAAATTCTTTAAAATCTTCAAGGTCCTATTAAGATACTTGGTTTAGCTGGCCTGGCAGAGCAGGTGACAGGGAAATACAATTCCTGTGGCTGGTCTGCTGGTGACTTCTCAGCTCCCAAAGTAAAACTATACTGGAAAGAAAATTTTAATTATGTTGACTTTGTGTTTCTCTCATTTTTTTTTTCCTTTCCACTGATTTTGTGCTTTGTTTGATTTTCTAGTTTTTTTTTTTTTTTTTTTTTTTTTTTTTAATTTTGTACAAGCCATTCTCTGTTGGTGACATCAGTGTTTGGGAATTTGATTTTATAATTAGACTATTTGGTGATCACTGTTGGTTGATGATAGAATTTGTCTTTAGAGTGAGAAATAACAGGGAATACTGTTATCCTTTTTCATTGTCTTTTAAAAACTTTGATCTTAAATAAATTAAAAAATATGAGCCCACAGGAAGAAAATCTTCTCTTTAATATCTCTATTTCTATATTTACTCTCGACCTGTGGCTGAAGTTATATAAATATAAAGTTGTCAGTATTCTTTTTTTAGGGGGGGAGAGGTTTTTGCTATAGGGCGCGCGCGTTCGCCAGATAGAGACAGAGAAATAGAAAGCAAGAAATTACCCCCAAGAAGGGATGGCCATGCCGCAATCCCTTTTCCTCCATTCTCCTCTCGGGATCTTGGGTACGCACGCACACACGCCCAGCGTGAGTTTAAGCCACCAGGTCTGGGACTCGAACTGCAGTCGACTACATGGGAGTCCAGCGACATAGCCATTACACTAACTGCTGGTCCCAAAGTTGTTAGTATTCTTAATAACATTATGTCTATATTTTTGTAACTCAAAACTTTTTTTTACTTATAATTACATGACTGAAATATTTTACCATTTCTAAAGAGTATTAATAATTTAGAAGGTATTTTTAATAATAGTTGTATTCTAATTGCCATATACAAATAAATAAGTAGTTATGTAAACTAAATATTTCTAAAATCTCAGAAACTAAGGAAATTAAGGTGTTAATAGTTTAGATGTTCTAAACTTAAAGAAGCTTCATACAGAAAAAAAAAAGTTAATATACCAAATTCACATGATTAGAATCTGACAAACAAGATTAATTGAATATTTTTTTTGTTTTTAAAAATGCTAGCTATGGGGGCCAGCAGATGGTATAGTGGTTACCTTACTGGACTCACACATGACTGACTGTGGTTCGAGTCCCAGACCTGGTGGCTTGAAACTCACACTGGCCATGTGTGAATAGGTTCCCAAGATCCTAGGACGAAAATGGAGGAGAAGGGATTGCAGCATGGCCATCCCTTCTGAGGGGTGATTTCTCACTTTCCCTTTCATCGTCTCTCTCTCTCTCTCTCTCTTTCTCTCTCTCAGTGAGTACATGTGCCCTAAGCTGAAATCCTCTAAGAAAACCAAAATGTTAGCTACTTTGTTCCTATGACTAATTAGTGTCAAGTATAGTAAATTTATATACTATTTTCCACTTTGGTTTGTTTTCCTAAATTTAAATAGCTTATCAATCAAATAAAGTAATAATTATCCATGAATAATATATAATATTAAGAAAACATAAGTGTGTTCAATGGAATTTGATCATGTCATCAAATTTTATTTAATAATCATGTTTTGTAATTACGTTCCTTTTTTTTAAATATTTTGAAGATAACTGCCAAGATCTTCAAATAATTTAAAACCTTAATCTCATTTTGCCATACATTAATTAACAGATCCTCGTTCCTACCTAACCAATTTCCAGTAAGATAGAATATTGAAACACAGATAATAAGCATCAGTTTATGTTTACATGCCTTCTAACAGAAACTGTATTCTAAAGAGTGACTAAAGCTTTGGTTGATGTGTGTGCAATAAGACAAATGTAACCTCGGAAAGTTTGATTATGTAGCCTCGGAAAGTTGGATTATGTGCTCATAATAGTAATTCTTGCAAAATACACACAGTTCTCATTTATCCAGTTCTTTCTGTGACACAGTTTTTTACTGTGATTAAAAGTTATTACAAACCTAAGTGTTTAGACCTATACTAGCAATAATAGTGATGGAAAAACACTTTGCCTCTATACTTTGTTTCCTCCATGGAAGAGAGAGACAGGTACTCCCAACAGTGTCTTAACACAGCGATCCACCCCCAGCTTCGGCCAGTCCCAAGTCACGGGCACACTCATGCCTAGTGCATTCTGGGAGATTTCCAAACTCCAACCTGAACCCGTTCATGTAGGTCCTCCTCACAGAGCATCATGTTTTCCTGCTCTGCTACTGTCTGGTCCTAAATTTTTTAATGCTGATTTAACAATTAATGGGAAGATAGCAATAGTGAACCTAGTACATTTTAATTTATTGCCTTTAGTATATTGCATCTTAGTATTGTTAGAACATGATTTTGACTTTGTAGACCCATGAGAGAACTACTGTCCTAAAGTAAAGTATCAGTTATTTCCAGAAAATGGACAAGCATAATGAAAGATAACATTTGGAAAGTGAACTTTAATTGCCTTGGTTTATAATATCTGTTTCTAAAAAAAAATCTGTGAAATATGCTAACATTTTAACAATGATCATTCAATTTGGACTGACTTGCTGCCTTGGTTTCTAATTAGTGCCTTCAGCAATAATAGAAAAGGTTATTCTTTAATTCAGTGCAATCTGCCTGGATAGCAGAAGTTCTGTGTTGTAGCAGATTAATTTTCTGTGTCTCTAGCTGAAGTTATAATGTCCTTTATGACTAAAGAGAGAGAGAAAAAGACCTAAGTTTCCTAATTATGTAGAAGAAACTTTTTTTTTGTAATTGTGTTATCTTCTATTTTTAAAGAATGTGTTATCATCCCTTTGATTAAATATATAGCTGATATGCTCTGGGGCACCCATCTCAGGGACCTGAATCAAGTGCCCTAATCTCTGAAAATACTTTCAATTTCATCTTTCCAAAATCAACAATAAAGTTGTAAAAACTCCACTTGAATTTTCTTTGAGATTTTCCAGATGGTTTCTGGAAAGTCACATGTATTTTCTTTCTATTCTATTATACGTAAGGTTGCTAGAAAAATTTAGGTTTGTCCAATGTGTTTCTCTTATAAAAGTTGCAGAATAAATTTGCCCAACTGTGGTAGTGTGTGCTGCTAAGACACTCTTCTCCAGCAGGCGGGCACCACCTGGGAGGTCTGTGTTAGGCTCCTGGGCCACCACAAAGACCAGGTGCAGGACTGTGCACCTGCATTCTCAGCTGCACAGGGCTGCTGAGATAGGAGGATAGTGAGTTCAGACTAGGCTGGGTACTATGGGGCAGACCTGTATTGAAAAGAGCAGGGTGTGGTGGCCCATCCCTGTAGTTTCAGTTGGGAGGCTGAGGCAGGATGATTGTAACATGGTTAATTCATGCCTTAAAAAAACAAACAAACAAACAAACAAACAAAACCTGTCAAATCATATTAGAAGGCATGCTCAACCCTCCTTAAGTTTGCACAGATAAATTGTTATTAAAACAAATATTTCAGAAACTGTATGCTTCATAGTAAAACTCTAGAGACTTGTCAGTGTATTGCTTTCCATAATAATGTATTTACCCTCAGGAAAAGCACTGATCAAAACCCTTATGGAATAATTATGTACTATACTGCAATAGAGAATTATGCTACCTTCCTTCCTGATAGTACTACTTTCATTAATAAACTAATCTCGGTCAGAAATTAATCCTCTAGCAACTACAAATAATTTTTATCTTATTCTTAAACTTACTTAAAGGCTCTGCTACAAGTCAGACATTGTATTTTTCAACAAAAGCGGATGGTCTCACAGTTTCGTAGAGGAGAAATGTATCAGGCAATTCAATTACTGCGCCTTAAAAGAGGAGTCTCTTGGGTATAGGTTTCTGAGTAGACATCACTTTCAGACCATACCAGAGGACTGGGTCAGGGTCTCCAGGACTCATTGTCAATCTAGAATTTGTCATCTGCATATAAGTGGGTGTGCAGCTCAAGTTCCAGCAGAACAAATATTAATTACACAGAACTAAATGAAATGCAGAGTGAAAATACACTTTTTTTTCTATTTGAAATATTTAATGTTCCATTTTTCAAATATGTAAGGAACATCTTTCTTTTTTTGTAAGCTATTTAGAGTTTATAACTTAATAAACTCTGTTGTATAAGTGTCTTGTATAAACAAGACACCGGAAAACGCTATCTGATTCTCCCTCACCTTCCATAATTGATAAAAATTTTATTGGGTATCACTCTTTCATGGCAAAAAAAAAAAAAAAAAAATACATTGCTGCCATAGAATCTATTCTCCATTTCACCAATATATAATTGAAAAATTTTGTAACCATGACCATACTTAGTGTCATATTTGAGAATGATGCTCATTGAATCAGGCATGACAAGCCAATTTTATATAATAATGTTTGCCTTTATTGGCAGAGCCAAGGCATACAAAGTTTTAAGTGTGTATCTTGCATATAAAAATAGTGTTTGGGCCAGCCCTATATTCTAGTGGGTAAGTGAGCTGGATCCCTTAACATGGCCGATTACAGTTCAAATCCTAGCCCCAGTCATGCCAGGTGCATGTGTGAGTGTGCACAAAATCTCAATAGGATGGAGAAATAGAGGAAAGGGGATTAAAGCAGGAGCATGTTCCTCTGGGCTTCTCATTCTCTCTCTCTCTCTCTTTCTCTTTCATTTCTCATCTCTCCTGGTGAGCTACTTGCTCTCTGGCAATTAAAAGATTATTTTACCTATACAAACTGGCTTTGGCAGGCATGGCTTACATGATTTGATCTTTTAGATAATAAGAAAGAGAAATTCCTGCTGTTACTGGAGACTTAGAAAACCTTAGGGATCTCTGAAAGGTACTTCTCTCAAAATTTGTAAAAATTTGCCAGGGGGTGCGTGTGCTCACTAAAGACAAATAGAAAGTGAGAAAGCACCCGCCACCCCCATAAGGCATGGTCACCCTGTAATACCTTTCCTCCATTTTTCTATCCTTTTGAGATTTAGGACATGTAACACATTGCCCATTGTGTTTTTCAAACTGCCGCATCTGGAACTCAAACTAGAGGGTCGCCCGTGTGAGATCTAGCTGCCTTAACCACCAGGCCACAGGCTGGCCAGAGAATTCACTCACATTTACAGGCACGACGTTGAAATCTTGTCAAGAACATTTCTTGGGTTTGTTTACTTATTTGGATAGCAAATAAACAGGGTGCTAAACAGTGTGGTCTGAGAATGCTTATGAAAGCTTTCAGGAAGAAGTAAATTGTGTGGATTTGTAGGTTTTTCAATACTCGATGGCACTTGATTTGCAAGGTGGCCAGCAGTGTTAATTAAAACTCCTGCTGGACCTGGATAAATAACCTGGTCAAACCTAATGAGACCAGTGTATTTTTTTGTGATCAGTCATAATCTGTCTTTGATATTCTGGTATGTAAGGTAGGAGGATCATCAGGAAAATTGCTGTGAATAGACAAGCTGAAACAGGCAGTTGTATAAGCAGGGCCCTATGACTGGGGTCCCACTTATCACAGACATTAACATTATCTTGTGCCCCCACACAACAGTTAGGGATTCATCTGCAGAGAGGGGAATGAGGCAGAAGACAGGGACTCTAGTTAGGGTATGACAGAAGAGCTAAGTTTTAAAATGGAGTCAAAGCAGCTCAGCTACTTGCTGGAGAGACCTCTGACAGTGACTGCTCAGCGACTGACTAGGCAGCATCACCTAGACCTAAAGCAAACTTTTTCCAGGACCCAGCACATTCCAGGAAGAGGACAAGATAATGGTTTTTATAGCCCAAAGCTTCTAGACAGTGAAGCTCCTGACATTGGTACCCACTCCAAAATTAGGAAAATAATTGGGCCTATCCAGCATGTATCCCTCCCCACAGCAGGGAATGCATGCACGAGTCCCACCTAGAACAAGTCCCACCTAGAACAAGTCCCACCTAAACCAAGTCCCACCTAGAACAAGTCCCACCTAGACCAAGTCCCACCTAGAACAAGCATGGACAAGGCCCCTAGGACCTAGATAAAAACTCCTCGCCCCAGTTCCTCTTTGACAACCCATTTTCTGGGACCTCTCCTCTTCTTGGGAACTCTATTTTTTCCTTCCTTCTCCCTCCATAAACTCCCCATTTTGCTGTAACTAAAAAGCAAAAACAGAAAAACAAAAACAAAAAAACTCTTCCATTATTTTTGAGCTGTTTGTAAGTGCTTACTGAGAGTGATGCATATAATTTATATACATACATATGCATTTTGACTAATGGAGGTATAATTGCTTTCTACTCATTCTAGAAAAAGGCATTTTTTTAAATCTACTAGAAAATAATTTTAGTATTCTTATTTGTTTATATATATACTTTTAGCATGATCTGTTGATCAGATGTAGCATCTTACATGTTGTCTTTTTTATTCATGAATTTAACTATATTTTAAATGTGTTTATATTGTATGTAGATGAGATACATCATTTTATTATTTTTCATTCTTTTTTTGGAGGGGTTTTTGCTATAGGGTACGTGTGCTTGCCAGACAGACAGAGACAGACAGAGAGACAGAAAGCGAGAAATCACCCCCCCCCCCCACCTGCCCAGGGGCGATGGCCATGCCGCAATCCCTTCTCCTCCATTCTCCTCTCGGGATCTTGGGCATGCATGCATGCACACACACACACACAGCATGAGTTTAAACTGCCAGGTCTGGGACTCAAACCATGGTTGATCACATGGGAGTCCAGAAACATAGCCATTACGCTAACTGCTGATCCCTTTACTATTTTAAAAAAGATATTTCAAGCCCAGCCTAGGTGACACAGACTGTAGCATAGTGAACTGCAATGTTAGAAGCCATTAGCCAACCAAGGAGCCAGATCCTAAGTTGACTTGAAGCACACTGGGTGCACACATCCCCAAGATCCTGACAGCTGGCGGGCAGGAGGGAGGGAATTAAGGAATGTGCAGACCCTGTGGAGTATGCCTTGTCCCTTTTTCTTTCTCTAATTTTCTTTCTTTCACATGCTTTTTCTCATGAAAGAAATTAAGCTTAAATATATATGTACTTCAATATTACTTATCACGTGTGTGCATGTATATACACACACACACACACACATATATATATATATATATATATATATGTAATTTTTATTGCCTTTCAAATTCTTTATTGACTTTTTTATTATTTATTTATTTATTTTTTTGGAGCGTGCACTCGCCAGACAGACAGAGAGAGACAGAGAGACAGAAAGCGAGAAATCACCCCCCAGGGGGGAAGACCATGCCACAGTCCCTTCTCCTCCATTCTCCTCTCGGGATCTTGGGCACGCACGCACACGTCTGGCCTGAGTTTTAAACCACCAGGTCTGGGACGCGAACCGCGGTCAAATACATGGGAGTCCAGCAACATAGCCGTTACGCTAACTGCTGGTTCCAACTTTTTTTAAACCTCTACTGCTTAACAGGTAGATTCAAGCAGATACACAAGTCTTTAAAATTCTTGGGACCAGCAGTTAGCGTAATGGCTATGTTGCTGGACTCCCACGTAGTCGACTGCGGTTCGAGTCCCGGACCCGGTGGCTTAAACTCACGCCGGGCGCGTGTGCGTGCGTGCCCAAGATCCCAGGAGGAGAATGGAGGAGAAGGGATTGCGGCATGGCCATCCCCCCTGGGGGGTGATTTCTCGCTTTCTATCTCTCTGTCTCTCTCTGTCTGTCTGGCGAGCGCACGCGCCCTATAGCAAAAACCTCTCCAAAAAAAAAAAAAAAAAAAAAAAAAATTCTAAGAACAGCTCCATTCTGAAAGTGTCCTAATGCTCATTTTACATCTAATGAAGTAAACATTCAGGATACTAAATGGTGAAATCATGATTTAAACTTGAGTCTGCTTCTAGTGCTTGTATCTCTCGTAAAAGGTTGCTAACTTTTCAAAATGTTTAGAGAGGTATTTTTTTTTTTTTTTCGGTGAGGGGGAGGCACAACGTGCCTGTAGTCTGGAAAAACAGAGAAAGAGAGAGAGAAAGTGAGAAATCACCCCCCAGGGAAATGGTCACACCACAATCCCTTCTCCTCCATTCTCTTCTCAGTATTTTGGGCATGCACACATGTGTGCACACCTGGTGTGAACTTTAAGCCACCAGGTACAGAACTTGAACCATAGTTGGTCCTGTGGGAGTCCTGCATTGTAACCACTATGCAACCTGCTGGTACTGCAAAATGCTTAAAACGCAAACAACTGATACTGCCACTTTCTATTTCATTGTGATAGAATTTGCCAAAATTATTTCAATTATTAAATCAAGATTTATGCTGTAAGAAAACATTATTCCAGGACAGTTTTAAGTGAGAAGAAGTTTGCATGTAATTTGTGCATTCAGCTGACAATACAAAGTATAAATAACCCTAGAGAATTTGCTGGTATTTCATTCACAGTATATTTCTATAAAATTGGCCAGCTTTCTAACTTCCAACCTTCCAGCAAGCCTATTAACCTTAGCTGGTATTGTTCTGAACAATTTTCAGAGTCATCTACTTTATCACCAAAAGTCAGGTATTGTTTGTTCATTTTTGTTTTCAGGGTTTTTATATATATATATATATATATATATATATATATATATATAAATAGAATCATTGATGGAGCTAACTTTCTCACGTACCTCAGCAATATAACTTGCCCATGCTTAGATATAAGGTAGCTTTTTTTTAATGTCTTGCTATATAAGATTTTTCTTCGCCTAAATTGCAAAGCCTTTGCATTTTGCTTTCTTGTCAAAGTTTTCTCTGTTCTATACCTATAGGTTTTCAAAACTATTTTTGTAAGAACAATGAAAAGGTTACTCCCTCTTGTCCCAAGAATTCCATTACTGATGTCTAATTCCCTTCAGTCGTTCACCAATTTGGGATGGGACCCAAATTGAAAAGTCCAGAACAAAAAACTTCATTTGAGCTTGTGATTATTCTCGACGGCTTGTATCTTAATTGATTATCTTATCATTTATGATTAAGTTTTGATACACCACAGAGACTTTGTCTTCCCCTGTCTCTTTTTATAATATGCAGTCAACAGTATAAGAGGAACTAGTTGTGTGGTTAATTGTGTGTTCAAACTTTACATAACCAATGCTTATTTTATAAAACTGAGAAATAAATATGAATTGGGACCAGTAGATGGTATAATCATTACATTGCTGGACTCCTCCAGGTCTGGAGCTTGTATCTCAAGGTCAGCCATTGGGAGTCACCTGTCTCAATCACCACACCACAGCTGACCTTCACACATTTCTAAGTGTGCGTATACACATACACCCACAGATGTGCATGCACACACAGGTAAAAATCAAGATGTCACTATTCAAAATGCTTACATATAACTGGGCAAGAAAAATCAATAAAAAATTAAAATGTAATGTGATAAATATCACTATTAAGGTATGAAGAAAATGCTATTGAAAAACAACTTTCTGAAGTCTTGGATTGTTACAGGGTGAGAAGAGAGGATTGAAGAGGAGCGATGGCGGCACGAAGCCTTCTAAGTCAAGGGATCATTTAATAAATGGCAGGTAGAGGTGTGGAAGTGGAGTGAGGTCAGGCTGGAAGAGGAGTTTAGTCAACCAGACTATGTATGAAAAAATTTATCTCCCTTACTTTCTGTCTTTGTTTCTCCCAGTATTTTATTGGGTTGTTGGGAAAGTCATGACGCATTTTTGCATAGAAAAACAAAGAAAAGTAGTCACAACTCTTTAACATATGAACTGGTCTTTGTCACACTTAGGATTTGTTGAAATCTTTTCAAAGCATTTAGGACCAATGCTAATCTAATGCTTTGTTTTCAGAAAGTGAAGGTAACTGTTAACACTTAATTTGCAAACACCATGGTAACCATGGAGTTGGATAGTTTTCTTGCACTCTGTAGATACAGTGTTTGAGCTAGTCTGTCATAGTAGCCACTGTTTAATAAATGGAATAGTCACGAAGTAAATTAATGGAAGTTTCAATATGTACACTTCTGCACCTTTATCTAGACTTTCACATAGACAGTTCTAACTGGTTTGGCTCAGATTCGCTTCAGTTCATACACTCAAGAACACATTTATCAGACACTAGACAGGGAGGCTCCTTTAGACAGTCAATACACTGCAGGAGAGAAGTCAAAGAATGAAATTCTAATTATTCTTGACATAGGGCATTCCAAGAGTGTCTCATGCCAAAATAACGAAAGTTATTTTTCTTCAGGAAATTGAAAGACAATACATGAGGTGTCTTCAGGTTTCCAAAGAAATGGAGTTAACCGAGAACATGTGGCATTTTCTCATAGATACAGATCATCCTGAAATCACTTCCTATCTCCTGGCTAAATGGAGAACTAACAATAAATCTTTTCAAAAACAAAAGAGAGAAAAATGTAGCAAATACATCAAGTAATTCCTTTATGGCACCATTAGCATGACAATATAAAGGTTATTTATAATAGTAGAATTATTTGTCACAAAAAATTTTAAGAAGCGAATTAAAATTAAAATTATAGATGAGTTACAATGTTTAAATATGATCTTATAAAATTTGGCTATTTCATCTTGCTACCTTCAAACCCTATTTTTAATCTTTAGTCACATTTTTTTTTGGAGAGGTTTTTGCTATAGGGTGCATGTGCTCGCCAGACAGACAGAGACAGACAGAGAGACAGAAAGCGAGAAATCACCCCCCAGGGGGGATGGCCACACCACAATCCCTTCTCCTCCGTTCTCCTCTCAGGATCTTGGGCATGCACGCACACGTGCCCAGCGTGAGTTTAAGCCACCAGGTCCGGGACGCGAACCACGGTCGACTACGTGGGAATCCAGTGAAATAGCCATTACACTAACTGCTGGTCCCTTTAGTCACATTTTTAACATTTAGAAATACATGAATTTTCAGTGTGGTATAAGCTGAGATCATTAGGATATATTATGTTTTACTTTTTTTTTTCATTTTAAACAGTCACTAATAGAAATATAAACATGTTCAGGGGGGATGGCCACGCCGCAATCCCTTCTCCTCCATTCTCCTCTCGGGATCTTGGGCACGCACGCACACGCGCCCGGCGTGAGTTTAAGCCGCCGGGTCCGGGACTCGAACCGCGGTCGACTACGTGGGAGTCCAGCGACATAGCCATTACGCTAACTGCTAGTCGCCAGACTTTCACTTTTCAAAAATGTTTTTGATCAGTCCTTCTATCGTGTTCCATTTCCGGTGGCATACTACCTTACCCCCCAAATGTAAATGAGAATTTTTATTTTCGAGTTTAAAAGAAGAATTTTATAGTTTCGATGAATAATAAAACTTAGTCATGAGGGTTGAAAAATACAGATTACTTAATGTGTATCATTATATAACCAGGTACAAATACACACGTACTATGTATTACCACTATTCAAATATTCTTATGTGAAAATTACAAAAACGATATTAGGTTGTTGGGAAAGTCATGATGTATTTTCCTGTGTTTTTCTAGGCAAAACTGTGTCATGACTTTTAGGACAATCCAACACATTCTCATATGTATTCATGTAACACAAAGAAGATAATTACTAAAAGTCCTGTGTTGATGATATTTTTATTATAATCTGTATTCCTGAGTCTCTTAAATCTTAGGAAAGAACTAAGATTTTTTTTTAAATCAGAAAACGAAAGGAATAGAAGTTTTTCATTCATTGGATTCAAACTCTTACAGAGAGCTGGAAAACGGTGTTGAGCAGCAGGAATACTGGGAGGATGTTTCCAACTAGCAGCAGAGTCTTGTAAAGTAATGCATACCCAATTTGCTTCTTGGTCTTCTCTTCATTTCTTCAAATAATTCCCCAGTAGTATTAGCTGCAAAAGTTGAAGTCTTTGAATCAGACTAGGAAATGAGGAGGGGCTGCATATTGAGTTAAGCATCTATTAAAACCTTATTTTAAAAATGGTTCTTTGTCTAATATTAGAGAACAGATATCCATACAGATTTCTATTTTATATTTTATTATATGATTTGCTCATTAGAATCCAGTTCTGTACATCATACTTTCCCTACTGGAGACTAACCCCTATTAAATACCAAGATCTGTGATGAAATGCTGGCCTGGTATGAATTCTCAACCAATGAAAAGAAAACCATTTCAGGAAACTGCTATGAAATACACTGAAATTTAATGATATAATTTAAGTATTATAACATGTTGAAAGGACATTAGAGGTCAGAGTTAAAGTCTCTGTTACAGAAGGAGTAGAACAATGAGTTTTAATGACTTGTTCAAGGTCGTTTTTAGTTTTTATTGGATATAATTGCATATTTTATTTAGTTTCAAAGCTCTTATCTGCCTAGTGGTGCTTCTTAAAAAATTTCTAGTCCAATATGAGATTATCCATATATGTGAGCAGTATATAACTAAGAGAAAAATCTTGTTCCCCAAAGAAATAACCAAGTGGTGATTAAGAAAGGGAGCAGACAGGGGCCAGCAGGTGAAATGGAGGTTAAGGTCCTGGACTCCCATATGGCTGATCATGGTTCAAGTCTCAAACCAGGTAGATTGTAAATCATGCTGGGCATATGTGCTTGCATGCCTAAAATTCAGGGGGAAGAATAAAAGGAAAGGAATTGAGGTATAGTCTTCTTCCCAGGAGGTGGTTTCTCACATTCCCTCTCTCTGTCTCTCTCTGGCAATTGCACATGCCCTATGGCAAAAATCTAAAAAAAAAAAAAGGAAGCAATGTAGCACAGATGAATCTATTAGGTCATCAGGAAAGACATGATTTGTTTTTCTATGCAAAAATGTGTCATGACTTCCCTAACAACCTAGTTCAGAAATCCCCTTTTGTCCTCACAGCCCAAAAAATCTTTCTGTGAGAATCATTGTTCTAGACTAGGGTTTTAGTTGTGACATACTATACTATTGTGAAGGCATTATTGAACCTAAACCACCTCCACCCCTTTAAGCTACTGCCACAGACAGAAAGAAAGATATGAGAAAGGAAAGGGAGAAGGAGAGAGAGACAGACAGAGACAGATAGACAAACTTACAGATGATGAGACAGATGAAGAGACAGAAATACATTAGAAGCATAATTGCAAGCTAACTGGCCATGGCTTTGAATGATAAGCAACTAACACTCAGGTTTCAGCGCTGCCTTGCTTATCTCACTCAGCATTGCACAGAACCAGAGCCTGCACGTTTCTTAGCAAGAGGAAAAATGGAGGATGTGCAGTTCTTTTGTCAAATTCTGATGACCTTTTTAGAAATAACTAATTGCTCTGATGGGAAAAGAGATTAAAAAGGGGCGTTTAGAAATCCACTGAAGATGGGGCCAAAGACAGTCAAGAAGAAAATATGAAAAGAATCACTTTTCAGTTTCTAATATTTAAATGTAGTCTCTTGTGTCATGAATATAGGAAGTTTAATCCCGGGGCAGTGGGATGGAGGTCATCTTGTCTGACATGTGGGATGGAAACTTTGACACACGGCCCTTCCTCAGAAAGAGATGATCTGCTTACAGTTGTGTTGGAACAGGGGGGTAAGGAGGACTGAGTGGAGAGCACAAATTTATGGTAACTAATTCACTGAACATCAATACTTGGCCGTTTGGTGAACACCTTTATTGTCTATTTTTCTATAGATTGTCCAATTGTCTTCTGTCTATGATTTTTTAAAAAATAATAATCTGCCGAAGATATTCTGTAGCCTTTGGTCAAATTAGGTTATTTTATTTGTTGAGAACCCTCTGTGTATGGAGGATAATAAACAACGAGAAAACCATATTTATAAAACTTTGGATATGTCTTACTATCTCAATATTTTTTGGTAGCAAATGGATATTGGTTAGGGTTTAACTTCCTATTCCATTCCCCTTTATTAGATTTTGCTTTTAAACTCCCAGGGAAGAGAAGTTGAATTATTTTACGTCACATGATCAAACTGGCATAGCTAGTCATTAGGTAAACATAGAGACTTGAAGAAAACAATGTATTTATATCAACATTATATATGGTTAAAGCAGAATTTAGATATATTTACCATGATAAATTACGCTTGGATACTTCTAAGGAAACTGAAGAATTATAGCTAATTAAAACATAAATGCCAGTGGGTATGAGCATTTGCTTGAGAGAGACAGACAGAGAGAGAGAGAGAATGAGAGAAAGTACCCCCAATGGGAATGGCCATACCACAATTCCTTCTCTTTCATCTGTCCCTCCTTTTAGGATTAGGGGCATGCTTGCACATGGACTTGGCATGTTTTTCAAGCCACCAGGTCCAGGACTTGAACCACATAGTCAGCCATGTGGGATCTAGCAGCCTTAACCACCATGCCACTGGCTGGCCCAAGTTATAGTTATTTAACGTCTATGGATCATTAATAAAACGTTTAGGGATTACCAGTATATATTTTTACTTAGTTACCCTAAGACAACTCTCATTTTCTGGCTATTAGCCAAGAAAAGGTTGGGATAGATGAAGAAAAATCAGTATTTATCGAGCACCTAGTCTGTGCCAGATTCTATATTCCATGTTCTTATTGTTGTTTTGTTTTGTTTTCACTTATTACTCAAAATATCTTATAATATGTGTTGTTTTTCATGTTTTAGACAATTAAAAAAAGGCAGACTTGATGTTAAGCTATTGAACCTTAGTTCTGAAGTATTTTTTAAGACTTTAAGATTCTATCTTGTGACCAGCAGATGGCATAATGGTTATGTTGTTGGACTCCCACATTCCCGACCATGATTCAAGTCCCGGATCTGGAAACTTAAAACTTTTGCTGGGTTTGTGTATGTGCATGTTCAAGAGCCCGAGAGGAGAATGGAGTAGAAGGGATTGCAGTGTGGCCATGCCCCCTGGGGGATGATTTCTCACTTTCTATTTTTCTGACTCTCCAGTGAGTGCAAGTGCCATACAGCAAAAATCTCTCTCTCCAAAAAAAAAAGTCTTTTACTATTCATCACTACTGGATACTGTCTGATAATATGACATTGTAATGGAGACAAATTTTCAACCTAGTCTTTAGGCTGCTGCTCCGTAGTTCAGGGAAAGTGGTGAAAAAGGAAGAATCCTTTCTTAGTCCTCTATTTTATAGAAGCATGCAGCTTGAGAAGATGGCCTCTGATTTCACTGCATGCACCACGAATGAGTGCAGTATAATCAGAGAGCAAGGAGAGGAGAGGGAACAGCTGGCTTTCTCTCAGTTCTCGTGTGATCCGTGCAACCATGCAGCAGCCACCTTTCTCCAGGGCACCCGTCTTCTCTTCCCCACAGCATCCTGACAGCCTCTCCCTGGGCTCTGCAATTCTATGCATGCCCTTTCATCCATTCTTTATACAATCCAAATGATGTTCCTGAAATGCGAATCCGCTCATGTTACACACCTGTTTTTGTTTGTTTGTTTGTTTGTTTTAAGAGAGATTTTTGCTATGGAGCGTGTACGCTCACTGGACGGATAGAGCGAAGCAGAGAGACAAAAAAGCAAGTAATCCGTCCCTCCCCAGAGAGGATAGCCATACCACAATTCCTTCTCCTCCATTCTTCTCTCTAGAGTTTGAGCACACATGCACACACGCCCAGCATGAGTGTCAAGCTGCCGGTTCCGGGACTTCAACTGTAGTCAGCCCTGTGGGAGTCCAGTGACATAACCATTACACCATCTGCTGGTCCTCACACCTGCTTTTTAACCTTTGAGTGTCCTCTCATTGCCATTAGTATAAAGTTCCATATGCTTTAATTGTCTTATGATCTAATACCTATGATGAGGATATTAAGGTGCAGCCTTCAGGAGAGAAGCAACTGGGTAATGGATATTACCAGACACAACAAATATTTCAGTAAATATAGACCAAAAAATATAATTTGCAATAAATTCCCATAAGTTTCTAAGTTCCTCTGCTCTTTAAAGATTCTGAAGAATGTTAGGGAATGTCTGAATTTACTTCACTCTTATCTTTTACAGATACCTGAGTTGAGTTGAAAGCTTAGGAAACAGCTTGCATTAGCAAACATTAGACAATTCCTTTGAATTCATTTTTTCTAAAACTATATCTGACTGAAAATTATTCAATTATCAAACATCAAGGAGAAATACACTCCATAAAATATATCCTGTTTTTATGAGAAAACTAGGTGTCAGAGTAGAGACAGTTGCCAAGGCCAAGAGTGTAAAGTAGAGCCAGTCTTCAAAGTCTGATGGAATTCAGGAATCATGATTTCAATTTATTGCTTTTCCATCCACTCCATTACCACCTGCTTTCTATTTAAAAACAGTTTTAGAAAGCATTAAGAAATAACGAATCATTCTTCTCATCTTTGTTCCGCCAGCCTACCACATTGCATTTGAGAAGATTTCAGTGTTTTCTATTTAAATAAGCAATGCTTCTTTGAAAGGTGCTTTTTACAAATGATTAATAGTGTTGGACTTTAAAATAAGAATGATGTCCTACACTGTCATACTACTTATGTAACAATGTTATATATATATATATATATATATATATATATATATATATATATATATAATATATGTATCATATATTATATATATATATATATACACACACACACACACTTGTTTTAAAATAATGAATAAAATGGGCCAAGCATTGAAATAGATATAAGAATTCAAAGCCACTACAAATACACTAACTTTCTTTTCAAATGCCAGATGTGTTTAATAAACTAATACAAGTGCAATGAACTATAACTTTTTAAAACTTGTTTAAGTAGGATAAATAGCTTATCATTAAAGAAAAATAATTAATAACTAGTATTAGAACAGAAACAAAATCAGTGATAAAATTCACTTTCTTTTGATGTTATGTAGGAAGGAGAATTTGAAATCAAGAAAATATATGTTAAAGAAAAAAGCACCATGTCACACCATTTTGTTTTACTTTTTCGCTCTTGTTTAGTTCATGGTCTGGTGGTATCTCTGCTAATGCATTTTGAAGAGGCAGAATTCTTCTCTGTGATAGGGATGACCTTAGTTCGCACAGCAAGGACTAGCTGGCCTGGCTAGATGGACATTCAATTTTTTCTGTATGCTAAAGATCACAGTTTTACAGTTGTAATGTGTGGCTTCTGCCTCTCAGTTAAATCAGAACGACTGAAATATGCTTTGTTGTTTTAAATAACAGCTTGGGTGGCTATATACCTGCCATCAAACACAGCCAGGAAATGTATCTGACACAATCTCCTACACCATCCAATTATATACTGAGAAACTCATTACGTCTCCTGAAGTTAAGTCACTCTCTTTTTTTTTTTTTTGGTAAAGATATAAAGTTGGTCTGCTGAGTTCATCTACCAATATTAGAAAGTGTAATTCTCTGGGGTCAGAAAGCATGGTTGCGTCATTGCTCTCCTACTTAATAACTGGATAACATGTGCTATAATGCTTACATTTTAGCTTCAATTTATCCAGCTATCCAATGGAGAAACAGCCTTAGTTACAGAGAATCTTGAACTAATTAACTTAGACAATTTTCTTGGAAATAACTTATGTATAGAAAAGGGCTATTTTTATTACTATGTAAGAAAGTTAGGAGACAATTTATTATTTTGTTTCCAAAATGAAGTGTCCTGAGGTGTGAGTGCAAGCAAACAGTAATGGAAAGGTAATGTCATTTTGACTGGCATAGACGACATACATCACTGAATCGTCATGTGGAAAAGGACTGACCAGTCTCATAGTGTTGTGTGGGTGTAAAATATTACCTGTCATGTTAAACTGCCAACGATTTTATTTTTATTTCTATGTTACTCAATCTATCCTTTCTTACATAGTCTATAAAAATTATTATTATATTTGTAGAGAGATTTTTGCTATAGGGTGTATGAGTTCACCAAAGAGATAGAGAGACAGAGAGTGAGAAAACACGCACCTCAGCCCCCCCAGAGTGGATGACCATGCCACAGTCCTGCTCTTCTATTCCCCTCTTGGGATTTTGAGCACACACACACACACACCCATGCCTGGCATGAGTTTTAAGCCACCAGGTCTAGGACTTGAACCATGGTCAACTGTGTAGGAGTCTAGCAATGTACCCATTACACCATCTGCTGTTCCCAAAAAGCCTATTAAACGAATTTTATAAAGCACACCATAAGTGAAAACAATATATACGACTGTATTAAAAGGAGATGCCATTAAATACAAATTTAAATTACTGCTTATAGGCAATATGTATTACAAGGATATTAAAACAAAATATTCACATCTCAGATTTAAATAGAATAAACCAATAAAAAATTAATTAAAAAACTTAAAATATTCATAAAAAGTGAATGACGTACATGTTTGAAAATTCAAAGGAAATATCAGATTATTTAATAATAAGAAAAGGAAAGTGATAATAATTAATGACCCAATGTTTCCTCTGAATTTTCAATCATGTACGTCATTCACTTCTTCAACAATGTATTGGCTACAATTTCTTCTTCTCTGGAATGCCTGTTTATATATCAATATTTTGACAGTTCTTTTATTAATTGTTAAGAGTTCAGTCTATCGGGCCAGCAGGTAGTATGGTGGTTAAAGGTGCTGGACTCCTACGTGACCAACCATGGTTCAAGTCCTGGACCTGTTGACTTGATTTCTCACTTTCCCTCTCTCTCTCTCATCAAAATGGGAAATAATAATGATGATAAATAAAGTTAAGTAAATAATTCTTTTAAAAAAAGGAGTTCAGTCTAGGGGCCAGCAGGTGGCATGGTGGTTAAGGTGATGGACAGTCCCATGGTTCAAGTCCTGGACCTGGTGGCTTGCTTTCTCACTTTCCATTTCTCTCTCTCTGAGTCTCTCCCTGTTCAAATTAAAATAAATTAATTAATACATTTTTTAAAAAAACATAATTCTTTAAAGAAAACAAAAAAGGAGTTCAGTCTAGCCAGTTGCATGGAGACTAATGTACTGTATCCCAACATGACATCTGCATTGTTGCAGTCCTGGACCCAGAAGTTTGAAAAAAACACATTCATGTGTGTACCCAAAGTTTGGAAAGGAGAAATGAGAGAGAAGGGATTGAAATATGGCCATCCCCCATAGGGGCTTCTTTCTCACTTTCTTGCTCTCTGTCTCTCACTGACGTGCATATGCACACCCTCTAGCAAACTGAAAAAGGAAACATTAAATATTATAAAGGACGTGGCACAAAGAAAATTCATACACTATGCTGGTAAGAATTAAACTCAGTAAATTAAAAAAGTAATTGCACACCATTTAGTAAAATCGAACACATGCGTATTCCAAAACTCATTACTTATACTACAAGTTTATTTCTTTGAAATTCTTTTATATGTGTAAGAACACTTGTCAGAACATTTGTTACGGCAGTAAAGTATCTGAAGTGACTGAAATGTTTATCAGTATGGGAAGGCTGATTTAACTGCAGTATTTTTATAAATGATGCTATATGGCTGGTAAAATATTTAATGTGGATCTATGTGTATTAACAAAGACAAATTTCACACAAAATGTATATTGTATGGTAAAATTATAGAATGTAACTTTCACTATTGTAAACTTTCTAAAGTATAAAAAATATGCAAAATATATCTTAACTGTAAACTCGTGTATATGAAATCAAATTATGAAATGTATGGAATAAAACTATAATTCAGTTCAGTAGTTCTGTGCTAGTTAAAGAATTAAGAAAAAGAGGAATGAGATCAAGGAAGAACAAAGCACATTTTTATGTTGTCTGTAATATTTTTATTCTAAAAATAATGATGAGGCTTTAGTTTACAGTATTTCTACATCAGTAAATCTGGATCAATAATTCTAGTGAAAACTATTACAAAAGGTGGACAAAGTAAGAAAGCGTCTGCATCAAATATATGTCAAGTCAATAAGACCGTAAAGATTTAATGGGCCGAGCATTGGAGATGATACAATTCAAGGCATATGATCCTAGCAGTTAGTCCTGTTTTAGCCCTGGGAGAATTTGTCACTTCAGGAAGAGTTGTCTGAGAGGCTAAAACCCTAAACACTGTTTCTGTGGCCCAGCAGGTGGCATGGTGGTTCAGGCAACTGGATCTCTCTCACATTGTCAATGGAGTGGTTCAAGTCCTGGACATAGTACCTTGAAAACCACAAATCCTAAAAGGAGGATGAAATGGAAAAGGATTTGGGATGTGACTCCCTCTGGGAGGTGCTTTCTCACTTTCCCTCTGTCTCTCTTCAGGGAGTGTAAGAGCCCTTTAGCAAATTATTAAAAAATAAAAAATAATTAACATTTATGGGACTAGGAAAATCGAAACTGAGGTTGAGCAATTTCCATGCCCCCAACATTTGCTTTAGTATCCTGAAGGACTGGAAAGCAGGAACAAGTTTTACATAGTTTGAGACTGACTTTCTGGGAGAATAAAGCCCACTATCTACTGAATTTAATCATAGGTACTTGAATTCATTGATCTGTGTTGGTTCTTGTCTCTAAGTCTCCAATATAAATTGTCAAAATTGTGTGGTTACTTTTGAAGGAAAGACAGGAAAAGTAATGAGAGAAGACAGGAAATGAGCTCATGAATTCTGGCAAGGTTTTTTTTTATTTTTAAGTTTTTCAAATGATTTCAAAAAAATAATTTTATGATAACTATTACCTTTTTTGTTTTGTTATGTTGAAATATTTCATATTAAGTAAGGCTAACTATTTCTTTGAAAGAATTCATAATAATTTAACAAATACTATCTCTTTTCTTTTTTTATCATTTATTTATTTTTATGTTTTCCCACAAATATTTACAAATCAAAAAATTTTTGCTCTTACTCCATAGTTCTTGACAGTTAATAAACAACTTTCAAAATTTCAAAAAACTGAATTTTAAAGATAATGTTGAAAATATTTGCTATAATTTTGTTTATTACTCTATAACAACAGAGAAAGTATGGTTTTTAAATATTTTTGAGAAAATATTTACATGTCAGCTACTCAGACTGTTGGAAAGCAAACACCTAGCACACAATTCACACATAAACCTTCTCAATTCAACCCTGCCTATCAAGTATTCTGTGATACATACCATCTGCTAGCAAAGGTCAGTCTCTTTCTCTTCCTTCAAAGTCTTCCTCAGGATAATCTTCTGGTTATGGCTGCTCTTTTGCAATCTCTACTGATTACAATGCTGGACTGGAAAAGTCCAGGTTATTTTATGGTATGAGTTCTTTCATATAGCTTCTCTAATTCTCTCTGCCAGGCAGAACTGTTTAAGGTGCCAGACCATCTTTCCAAGAGCTTCTGCTGGTTTTCTTGAGATCTACCTTAGTTCCTTAGTTTTCTAATTGAATCCTCAGATAGGACATTCCAGTCAAAGTCCTGTCCAATAACAAGTATTTTCAATTTCTGATTCAAGGCAACAGGTATTATTGAACTTATGCAAATAACCATTCTGCCACAAAATAAGAATATGCCCAAATATTTTCCAATTCCAGAGGGGTCAGAAGGGGAGAGAAGTTTATGTTTCCATTTAAAGAAACAAACAAACGAAGAAAAAGCATTTTAACAAATTGCTGAGCAGCTTATAAGAAAGCAAAATCCTTAAACTGGAAAAATAAAGCATAGTAAAGAAAATGTAATGTTTTACTCAAAAGTCATAATGTGTTTTGTTCTCTTATTTCTGTCTGTGTGTCTTTAGTTTTCCTGGTAAAGCACTCCTTTCAGAACTTCTTGAAGAGCTGATCTGGTGTTGGTAAATTCTTTCAGGTTTTGTTTATCTGAGAATGTTTTTATCTTTTCTTCCCATAGAAAGGATAATCTTGCTGGGTATAGTATTTTTTGTTGAAACTTTTTTTCACTTAACACTTTGAATATATATATATATATATATATATATATATATATATATATATATATAAATAATATTCTTTCCTTGCTCACATTGTTTCTGATGAGAGGTCTGATATTAGCCTGATGGGATAACCTTTATAAGTAACCTGATGCTTCCCTCTTGCCAATTTTAGTATCTTGTCTTTATCTGTGGATTTTGCCAATCTGGCTATGATGTGCCTTGGAGAAGATCTTCTTGTGTTGATTCTATTAGAGGTCTTTTGTATTTCTAAGGTCTGGATATTTGAATGTCTCTCCTTGGAAAGTTTTCTTCCAGGATTTCATGGAATAGATTATCAATACCCTTATTAGTTTCTTCACCTTCTGTGATACCAATTATTCACATGTTTGGGCACTAAATGGCATCTAATATTTCTTGTATAGTATTCTAATTTATTTTTTGGTTATTTTTCTCAGTATTTTGGGTTGCTTTTTCTAGGTCAGAGGTTTTGCCTTTAATATCTGAGATTTGATCTTCTGCATTGATTAATCTGCTTTTAATATTTTTGAGGGAATTTTTGATTTCCTGTGTTGCAGCTTTCATCTCTAACAGCTCCATTTGATTCTCTTTAATGATGTGTATTTCCTCTTACAGATCATGTAAGAACTTCCTCACTTCCTGGAACTCATTGTCTCTTTTCTTCTACATCTTCTGGAGTTCATTGTCTCAGCTCTTGCATCTCATTTAGTTAAGTCACTATGAATATCTGAATTCTCTATTAAACATTTCCACGAGTTCCATTGTACTGTCTACAGATAATAAAGGATTGTTCTTTTCACTTAGGGGAGAGATATTTTCTTGGTTTCTCGTATTTCTTGTGCCTCTGCAGTGGTTTCTGGTCATTCTGTGACAAAATATTTCCTCTACTGTGTTTTGCAATGTGCTATCCACAGAAAGAGATTATGAGCTCAGATTTATAAAAAGAAATTTCTTCCTTAAAACAGGAGTAATCCTCAATAAACACTGAGGATTTCAATGACCCAAAAAGCGTTCAGATCCTTGACTACTATGCACGTAGGCCTGTCTAGGCATTCAGTGTGTGGAGACTGAAGAGCAGAGTGGGAAAGTAAGGTTAAAAAAAAATAAAAGCAAAAAGAAAAGAAAAGAAAAAAAAAATAAATAACCTAGACAAAATCAACCAAAAAAGAGAGAAAAATGTTTTTTAAAGGTAAAAAATGAAAATCACGTGGTGTGCTAGCACGCTACACAAACACACCAGGACACACCCCAGATTTAAAATGGCTTCTGAAATTAGCAAGAGAAAAAAAAGGCCCTGTGAGAAGAAGTGGTTTAAAATTTTTTAAAATAATTAAATAAATAAAGAGAAAGAGACAGACAGAGACAGAGAGAGGACAGAGGTCGTACTACCTTGTCTAAGTGTTTCAGGGGGCTAGAAGATGAGGTTTAGAGCAAAGCTATATTTGCCTTGGTCCCCATCTCATTTTTTAAAACAGAAAGCCCAAAGAATTCAGATGAGTTCAATAAATACTATCTCATTTTTTAAAACAAGAAGCCAAGCAAATAAGTCATAATTATTAAGATTTGACACACACTTTTTCTCACAGGCCCATGCATGCACTCTATCATGAATAAAGTAATTTAAAAATAGATTTAATAAAACTGGTTTATAAATTCATAGCTTTTTTTTTTTTTTTTTGAGAGGTTTTTGCTATAGGGCACGTGCGCTCGCCAGACAGACAGGAGAGACATATAGAAAGCAAGAAATCACCCCCCAGGGGGGATGGCCACACCGCAATCCCTTCTCCTCCATTCTCCTCTCGGGATCTTTGGCACGCACGCACACGCGCCTGGCGTGAGTTTAAGCCACCGGGTCCGGGACTCGAACCGCAGTCGACTATGTGGGAGTCCAGTGACAAAGCCATTACACTAACTGCTGGTCCCTAAATTCATAGCTTTTTTTAAAGAATTATTTTATTTAACTTTATGTATGTATGTATGTATGTATGTATTTATTTATTTATCTTAATTTGACCAGAGAGGAACAGAGTGTGAGAGAGAGAGAGAGGAAAAGCAGGAAAGCAAGCTGTCCCGGTCTTAAACTGCAGCCGGCCATGTGAGAGTCCAGCGCCCATAACCACCACGCCCCCTGCTGGCCATTAAATGCATGGATTTTTTTTTTTTAGATTGGTTGCTTCTACTTACAAGTATCGTATAGTTCAAAATTTAACATGCTAAAAGGATAAAAATAGAAACGTCACAAAATATACATTGTAAGACTGGGAGAAAATATGTCATTCCAAAGGAGCAAAATATTTAAAAAATTTTTAAACCACTTCTTCTCACAGGGCCTTTTCTTTCTCTTGCTAATTTCAGAAGCCATTTTAAATCTGGGGTGTGTCCTGTTGTGTTTGTGTAGCGTGCTAGCACACCATGTGATTTTCATTTTTTACCTTTAAAACTTTAGCTTTGTAAATATCTCCTAGGTGATATTTACTATAGCTGCAAGTTATTTCCCAACATTGTTTATAGGGTCTAGAGCTCTATTTAAATTATTGCTTTTCATTAAATTCCTTTGTTTCTTAGAGAAAAAAATAGAAAAATATTGTCATGTCACAGGGCTTGGAAATGAGCACCAGCTAAGGCAGTTGTAGTTCACTAAACGAATTTGCCAATCTTGTAAAAAGGCAGCTAGACCCAGTACAATAACTTTGACCCTCTGAGTTACCTCAAATAGTTGCCAGGTAGAGTATTTTTGGCAAAAGCCATTGAATGGCAAATTGCATTTTCAAACCCTACACCTGCTACCTATTTCTTTCCATTGTCAGAACATCTTACTTTAGTATGCTATCTATGTTTTTCTTTCCTAAGAGGTCAACAAGGTTGAAACTTCCTTTTCTTTATCATTGATTTTGACAAGTCTTCCGATTGAGTTACTTGTGCATTTTGAAAGCCGGTCTCTTTTTCCCCCTCAATGTTCCTAATATCTAAAATATGTATGAATTTTTATTCTTATGTCACCCCACATTTGAAATATTTCCTGAAATACTCAGGCAGCATTAGCAGCCTCAAGCACTTGGCTCCTTTATCAGTTGGCATCTTCTGCTGTTTCTGTTTGCTTAGCTCCCTGCCTCTAGAGATTAACATGAAGACACAAATCTTGACTTAAAAACCTTTGTATCTTCTTTCAGGAGTAGGGGCTCAATGAACACCAGCTAAGTCAATGAATGAAGATGAATTCTTAGATATGCTACAGAGTGATCATTATATATCATCATAGTATAGACAATAGTATAGACAATAAAAAAAGAATGTTTTTAACTCACAAGGATATGTAAAAAGCAGTAGTAATTGAAATCTGTTTTAGGCGCAACATATTTGTTTTAGATTACACATGATAGAGGAAGTATAACATACCCAAACCTCTCTTTATCATGAATAATAAAATTAAAATTTAATATTACAACCACAGGCTTATAAATAAGTTTGTTGGGAAAGTATTAATATACCTATTTGACAGTATATTTTTGCGTATATATTTTATTTTTAAACATAGGATAAAAAATGTCTCATGTTAATGTTATCTGGGTAGTAGATCTTCGAGGAATTGCTGTAAATTTTTCACTGAGATACATTTGAAGACACAAATGAAAATGAAAACTGTAAAGTAAGACACATATTTTGGATAAATTCTCCAATATTAAAGGAGGTAAAACAATTGAAAATAGGAGCCAGCAGTTAGTGTAATGACTAGGTCGTTGGACTCCCATGTAGTCGACCGTTGCTTGCGTCCTGGACCCGGTGGCTTAAACTCACACTGGGCGCATGTGCGTGCGTGCCCAAGATCCCAAGAGGGGAATGGAGGAGAAGGGATTGCGGTGTGGCCATCCTGCTGGGGGGTGATTTCTCGCTTTCTCTTTCTCTGTCTCTCTCTGTCTTTCTGGCGAACGCACATGCCCTATAGCAAAAACCTCTCAAAAAAAAAAAAAAAAAAAAAAAGAAAAGAAAAAAGAAAATACCCAACTTTATGTCCGTGCAGATATTGGTCTGTTTCATGAAATAGAGCCCTCTGGAAAAAAGGGAGTGGGAGTTAAAAAAAAAAAAAAAAAAGGAAAAGATAAAGTTTTATCTCTGTTGTAGTCAGAAAGATGGGCCTCCAAAACATCAATGTCTTAATTACCAAAACGTGTGAAAATGTCACTACACGTGGCAAAATACACTTTACAGATGTGGTTAAGTTAAGGACTGTGAAATGGGAAGCTTATTTTGGATTATCTGGGTAGACTCAGTATCTGTTCTTTAAAAGTAGAGATCTTTTTTCTGGTTGTGGTAAGAATCATGTAACCTAAGGGTGCGGCCCGCTCTTTCTGTCTTTGTAGATGAAGGACTACAGATTAAAAACAATGAAAAAGGGCAGCTCCTAGAAGCTGGGAATAGTAAGGAAATGGAGTTCCTCCTGGAGCTGCTAGAAAAACCCATAAAACCTAAACCCAAGTTTTAGCCTCCAAGTTTATGATAAAATGTTACAGTAGCACAAAATAAAAGTCTAGTATCTGACATTGAATTTGGAGACTTGGTGTCTTCACCCATCAGAAAATTGAAGCAGCTTCCCTCTTTGCTCAAAGAGGCTAATTTATTTTCCTATTCTCCTGACATTTTAGGACACCTGTCAGTAACAGCAGTTACCAAAAAGTGAACAGGAAAAGTGTATGTGTGTGTAATTGGGTTGGACAATGAAGGCCAAGCCCATCAAGCCACTATTTCCAGTCGGTGTGTCAGGTTGTCAGGTTATTAACAGATCAGTCCCCATTTGCAATTGTTCAATTTATGATTTTTTTAAAAAAATCAAGGTGGTATGAAAGCTGTAAGCATTCAGTAGAAAGCATAGTATAAAATCTATACAAACATTTAATTTTTCACTTTCCGTACAGTGTTAAGTAAATGACATGGGATAGCCAACATTTTATTATAACATAGGCTTTGTGTTAGATGATTTTTTTTTTCTAATTATAGACTAGTGTAACTGTTCTGAATATGTTTAAGGAAGGCTAAGCTAAAGGTATTACATTCATTAGGAAAGGTATATTAAATGTATTTTCTTTTTTAAATAATTATCTAATTTTATTTATTATTATGACTATTGTTAGTTTGCTGTAAGGCATGTTCATGTGCACATGTGCGAGAGAGTGAGAAAGCAAGCTGCCAGGTTGAGATTTGAACCATGATCGGCCCTCTGGGAGCTGAGTGCCTCAACCACCATGCCACCTGCTGGCCCATTAAATACATTTTCAATGTACAGCATTTTCAACTCACTTTGAGTTTATTGAGCTGTAACATCATCAAAAGATGAGAAATATTTTCTCACTCTAAATGAGTATGTGTGTATACCAGGAGTGGGTCTTTAAATAGTCACAGAAAGTGTGAATCATCAAAGAACTGTGCATGAATTTTAACATGTTTGCACCACAGTAAATTTTGTATGTATGTATGTATGTGTGTGTATATATATATATATGTGTATATATATATATATGTGTGTGTGTATATATATATATATATATATGTGTGTGTGTGTGTATGTATATATATATATATATATATGTATATATATATATATATATATAAAATTTCTGTCTGTCCTTGAAGATGTACACACACACACACACACGCGCACACACACACACACACTTTATGCTTTTAACAGCTCCATCAGATACTGTAATCATTAATTATGAGGGAAGTGGACATAGTGACAATACATAATATCTGACTTGTAAGAGAGAGAACATGGATTTGAATACAGACCTTTCTAATATCAAAGGTTTATTTATTTCATCATAACCTTGCAGTCAGAATAAGTTAGTTTACATCATTTCATTACAATTATGTGCATACATTTTCTTTACTACAGTTCTTTCACTGTTGTTGATTTTATTTTATTTTATAATCTTTCTTCAGGCCAGAATGCTTCTATCTGGTAGAAACATCCTCCTTCTTGGAAAAAGAGGAAACAAATATTCTGTTTACAGACCTTTTATTGAAATAATATCAGAGTAATGGAAATCCTAATCTAAATGCTTTAAAAGAAAACATATTGGGGTTTGTAACTTCCAAGTCTGAAGGTTGGCATAAACAAATCAAATAGACCCAATCAGTCACGACTCAAACATTTTACCAAGCAGCTTCTTTATTTTTCTCTTTTGTTTTTCAATATTTCCACTCTGTTCATCAAGGAGTTCATTTTCTTAACGGTCCTTTCCTTGTGTGTTCCCAGCGATGGCCCAGAAGTTCCTAAGGTTACATCATTCTTTATTTATGGTTTCAAGAGTGAGAGCATAACTTTGGCCAAGAATGATTATAAAATTCTCAGAGTTATTACGATTAAACCAAGTTAAGTCACATGCTACCCATGAAACTATTACTATGTCCTAAGAGACTGAATGTACTGATTCACTCCTATCTTATTTATTCTTGAAAAGGAGAGTCAGCTTTCCAGAAATGAATGGATCCCCTAAAGAAAATCAGGGTTGTCAGTGAAACTACAGAGGTTAATAAGGTAAAGAAAAATATGTGCATAATTAACATGAATGTCATTTCCTTGGGGAAGGACTTTTGTCATTTTGTTGTCATTTTTTTAATCATTGTTGATCAGTGTGGAATTCATAGTATAATCTCATAGTGCAATCTCAAGCAAAGTTTCATAATAAATCAAATAAAAAAACAATTATTAGCAAGCTATATGATTGTAAACATGGAAAATCTAAGACTCTGTAGAGAAATTTTGAGCATTAATAATACTGAATAAGTCAATTCTGATTCAAAATGTATATACAAAATAGACTTTTTCAAGATATTAACACAAGAATTGAAAATTTCAAAGATGTTAAATTTATAATTGTAAGAAAACTTAAATTATACTTGAAATGTTGCTCTGATTAATCATTTAAAAATAAAATTGGGTCTCTACTTCACACAATATTTAAAATTCTTTAGATAAAGCCTTCAAGTAAAAACACAATATAATGGAACCAGTAGTTATCATAATGGCTATGTTGCTGGACTCCCATGTAGTTGACCACAGTTCGCGTCCCGGACCCAGTGTCTTAAAACTCATGCTGGGCGTGTGTGTGTGTGCATGCCCAAGATCCTGAAAGGAGAACAGAGGAGAAGGGATTGCGGCGTGTCCAATCCCCCCTGGGGGATGATTTCTCGCTTTCTGCCTCTCTGTCTCTCTCTGTCTGTCTGGTGAGCACATGCACCCTATAGCCAAAAACCTCTCCAAAAAAAAAAAAAAAACACACACACACACACAATATAATAAATTTTATGAGTAAATTTCAGTATTTTTATTACTGAGAATTATAGAGAATTTCTCTTTTCCAAGAATTATTTAATTTTATTTATTACTATTATTATTATTAATTTGACCAGAGAGAGAGAGAGAAAGAGAAAGAGAAAGTGAGAAAGCAAGCCCCCCAGTCCAGGACTTGAACCTCAGTCAGCCATGTTAGAGTCTAGCGCCTTAATAACCACACCACATGCTGGCCCCAATAAAAGGTTTCTTAATGCATTATAAATATTAGCAATAAAGGAAATTACTGATAAATGTAATTAGTAGAATTTAAACATTCTGTTCTGTAAAGAATCTTGTAAAATACAAAGAACAAGAAACAATAGTCCAAAATCTTTTACATTGTATTACTGACCAATAGTATTCAAATTGTAGAGAATTTTGGAAAATACATAAGGGAAGATAAGCAGCAAAGTAGGAAAATAGGTAAACTATTGAAAAATGATGGTCACATAGGAGGGCTCATGAATGAATGAGAAACCATGAGAAATCATTCATCCTTACAGTAATTAACAACACACAAAAGCACAAAATACTAATCCTCATCCACCATATTGGACAAATATTAAAATCTAATAACATTGGGGCCAGTATGTGGTATAGTGGTTAAGGCACTGGCCTCCCATGTGGCCAACATAGTTCGAGTCCAGGACCCAATGATTTGAAACTCACACTGGGTGCATTTGTGTGTGTGCCCAAAATCCCAAGAGGAGAATGAAGGACAAGGGATTGTGGAATGGCCATCCCCCTGGGTGGTTATTTCTTTCTGTCTCTCCAGTGAACACACATATTCTATAACTAAAAATCTGTTAAAAAAATAAAATCTGACAACATTGACTATTTTAGATGTGGGGCAACAAAGCAATCATTTGTTCATGAATGTATAAACTATTGGGTCTTCAGAAAAGTCATGACATCTGTGCAAAAATATGTCATGAGTTTCCCAATGACCCAATAATATGATAACATTAGAAAACAGTTTGGTAATAAATAACGAATTTGAAGATGAGCAAATTATAAGGTACAACAATTCCATCTTAGAATTTAGCCCAGAGAATTTCTGCATATGCATACAAGGTAACACGTAAAATAATTTTTTTTTTGGTGAGGGACGGGTTTTTGCTATAGGGCTCATGCACTTGCCAGAAAGACAGAAAGTGAAAAATCACCCCCCCCCCCAGGGGGATGGCCTCACGACAATCCCTTCCCCTCCATTCTCCTCTTGGGATCTTGGGCACACACCTACACGCACCCGGTGTGAGTTCAAGCCACCGGCTCCAGGACTTGAACCTCTGTCAACTACATGGGAGTCCAGAGACATAGCCATTATGACATCTGCTGGTCCCACATGTAAAATAAATGGATAGTATTGTTTTTAGTATAACTTTGGAAGTAGGATGTCCAAGATAAAGGTGTCAGCACATTTGGTTTTTCTCCTGAGGGCTCTAGCTTTTAGGTGGCTACCTTATATCTTTGTCCTGACATGGCCTTTTCTGTGTGCATATGCCGTCCTATGTCTCTCCATTTTTTTATAATGACTCCAGTCCTATTTGACTAGAGCCCCATTCTTGTAACCTCATTTAACTGATTTCTTAAAAAGTGCTATTTCCTATGACAATCACATGGGGGGGTGGGTAGAGCTCTGACATACAAATTTCACAGGCTGCAGTGAAATTCAGTTCCTTAACAGTGACCTAGTCATAAAATGGTTCACTGCAGAGTAGTGGAATGAAATAAAGTATCTATAGGAATGAATTTTTTAGATAAATTTTTGATATAGGGTGTGTGTGTACTTCCAAGAGAGACAGAAAGCAAGAAATCACCCCACTGCCCCAGGAAGGATGGCCTCACCACAATCCCTTCACCTCCACTCTTCTCTCATGATTTTGGGCACCCATGCACATACTCACTGAGTGAGTTTTAAGCTGCCGGGTCCAGGACTTGAACTGCGGTTGTTTACATGGGAATCTAGAGACATAACAGTTATGCCATCTGCCTGTCCTGTAACAATTATGCCATCTGCCTGTCCCGATAAAGGAATGAATTTAACCAAGAGAATGTTAAGTACAAAAAGCAAGTATCATATAAAGGTTTTAGATACAGATGTATAACTATATATTAATTGCTTAGGACAAAACTAATTTGTAGTAAATGTGCTAAATACTACATAAGAATAATAAACATACGCAAGATACTCTTCTTCAGAGGAAGGAAAGAGATTTGAAAGGGATTATATATATTGGGCACATCAGTTCATCTGTCTTGACTTTTTTTCAGGCTAGGTGGTATATGTATGTTTATTGACCATTTTATTATTTTTGTTTGTATTAACTTTTACATTTAAAAAAGCATATTGTGCAACAATTACATGAAGTTCTCGTAGAATCTTGGGATACAGTAGTGAACGCACTAAAATCCCTATTCTCGTGAGGATTATGTTCTACGAAGTAGATAGACAGTAAACAGTAAGCACAATAAAATAACAAAATGTGGCAGCCATGGTGGCATCACCAAGGCACTGATTCCACAGGCTTGGCCCACATGGGATGCCTAGTTTCAAGTCTCAGTCCAACCTAAAGGCTGGACACAGAGACACGCACCTGAATTCCGGCAGCTAGGGAGGCTGAGACGGGACAAACACGAGCTCAAGGCTGACCTGAACAGCACAGTGAGACCTGCCTGAAAGAGTACAGTGGCCCACACCTGTCTTCCCACCTGCTTAGGGGGCAGAGGCAGGAGGATTGCAACACAGTGAGCCCCTCTCTATAACCTTCTCTGTTGTTTGTTGTAACAAACAACCAAGACAAAAACCCAGCAAAATGCATAGTCTTGTTGAAAAAGAAGAAGAAAAAGTGTAATTTTTCAAAAGGAAATGTGATTTTCAGTATTTGTTTGCATCTGTTGTTTTTTCTTGTTTCCATCTGTTTCTTTATTCTTTCTTTCTTTTTTTTTTTTTGTGGTTTACACAGTTTGCATCAAACGATCAAAACGTTTTTTTAAGATTTACTACCAGAGCAAATATGAAGGCATTAGCTATGTTATAAATTATGCATTTTATTTGTTTATTTATTTATTTTGAGAGGTTTTTGCTATAGGGCGTGTGCGCTCGCCAAACAGACAGAGAGACACAGAGAGACAGAAAGCAAGAAATCACCCCCCAGGGGGGATGGCCACGCCGCAATCCCTTCTCCTCCATTCTCCTCCCGGGATCTTGGGCACGCACACACACGCGCCCGGTGTGAGTTTTAATCCTCCGGGTCCGGGACTCGAACCACGGTCAACTATGTGGGAGTCTAGCGACATAGCCATTACACTAACTGCTGGTCCCTAAATAATGCGTTTTAGATTTAGGCTTAAATTCCTTTTAGATCTCTTTTTCCTTTAAAATGAGAGAGAGAACGCAAGTAAGAGAGATAAGGAGAAAGAGTGAGGGAGGGAGAGACAGAGTTACGTATCTTCGACAGGTTCTCACCACATTGCTGTCCTTCTGCCCCAGCCTTCCAGTCAGCCAGGACCATAGATGCATGCCCCAGGCCTGTTTGGGTTGTCTGGGAACCACCCCTGGCCTCCCCCACACATGGGTATCACACAGCCATGCCCTCCGGCTTGCACCACCACGGCTGGGCCTCCCGTCTCTAATTTTTAATGCTACCATTCTTGTAAGCTGATTTAATTCTGTCAGTAAGAACTTTTGGAATACAAACAAATGAATAAAGAAAGACCAATATTTCAAGTAATCTTCATATTGTCAAAGATTGAATACAGAAAGTACATTTGTTAGTTATTCATTCAGAGCATAATAGATATTTTCTCTTTTCAATAGTGTTAAAAATGTTGATAGACTACCAACAACTCCATTTAAAAAGAAAAACAGAGAATATGAACAGAGAGAAAGAGACAAGTCAAGGATGGATGAATGCAAATGCCAATAGAAACAAAATCCTTTTGATTAAATTAGATACCCAACAAATACAGGTAAAAGCAATGACATTGTTTATAATAGCAGCAGATATTTTTGTCTATATATGCATATGTATTCACATACAATAAAATTGGAGAAGTTAGTTTTTACTGCAATAAATTAAATAAAGCAAGTTATATCCATATGATATAATAAAAAAATGTCAAAGAACATAGACAAGACATAGATTAGGATGTCCAGTGAAAAGTGAAGGATACAAATTTCTTTTCTGTAATAAATTTGTTGTCCCCAGTTGCGTAATACCACATGCAGGCAGAGACATAAATAATGGTTGACATTTAATGAGTGCTTACTTTGTGTCAGACACTGAGCTGAGGATTTTATCAGGATTATTTCACTAAATCCTCATAAGAACCTTATGATGTAGGTACCAATATTATCTACATTTGGCAGATGAGATGAGTTTTAGAGAGATTAAGTTCACAAAGCTAGTTATTTTGGAATCCCGATATGAACCAATGCAATCAGACTCCAGGACCTATGTTTTTAATTACGATGCCAACTTGAAGGTCAACTGAGGTTACTCCTTATGATAGAAATATAATTAGTTAGAGATTAAAAGCGTAATCCTGCTTCTAGTGGTAAGTCCAATGCTGTCCCCAATGTTATGTAAATTCCCAGGGGCTTATTTTATCATTTCCTCTTGATTATAGAGGTGATACTCATTATAGCAACAGAAACTGGATATGAGAAACCTCTTCTTAAGAGTCTCAGGCCTTCCTAACACTGAAAAATAGTTGCTTGTCACCTTTTCCTTCAAGCTTCAGTTTTCTCCACTTTCTTCCCACTCTTTTCTTCTTCTTCTTCCTTTCTTTCTTTTTATTTATTTTTTGCTTTATCTCATCCTTATTCACCCTTTCTCTTTTATATGGAATAACTTAGGTATCATTTGTTGTTTCCTTCTAAACCATGTTGCCTGAGAAATACGTTTCCAGATGTTCTGCTGCATGAAGGATGTTCATCCAAAAACTGTTGAACCTAACTGCTAATGATTATGTTTCTGCTTCACTAAATGGAAATAGAGATCTAAATGATAATCACACACACACAGAAACTTACAGACACATACAAGGGGACTTCAGAAAGTTTCCATAAACTTTTTGAAGACGTGTGTGTGTGTGTGTGTGTGTGTGTGTGTGTGTGTTTAACAGACATTGCAAAATGAAATACAATTGACCAAAATATATTTGGGAATATTTATTTTCAATCTCACTAAGAATTAAAGAGATGAAAATATGAGTATTACAATGCCATATTAAAAACGTAGGTTCTGGAGTCTAAATGCATTGGTGCCTATTAAAATTCCAAAATAACTGGCTTTATTATTTTTATATTACATGCTCCAGAATTGGGAAGCCTTTAAAAAATATATTAATGCCGAAAAACTTGTTATGGCAGAAGATTCACAGGTGTGACCTTTACCTCGCTCCTTCTAGCAAGTAATTTTGTACATTAAAGAGTCTTAGACCTAAATTCATACCTAGCAACTTCATAAATGTCTTCCAAATGCAAGCCAGAAAGGCATGAACATTGTAGGTGTTTCAGTTCATAGATACCACAGTTAACTTTAGTATAACAGACTGAATGCCCCATGGATCTGTGTTATACAGTGTCAGGAAAAATTGTCTTGGGGCAAAAGTTATTGTGGTAAGTAATGAATCTCGTACATTTCGCAGTCATTGACACACAGAAAGATAGATATTTTCCTCATCTCTCTGCCACCACTAATACCAAAGCGCTGGCCCAGTGACTAGAAGCTACATAGTCTGGGTAGTGTACATAGTACTGGATCCCTTATATCCGCTGAAATTTGGCCATATGTCATTTTTCAGAGCCACATTTTGTAGTCTGTCTAACTTGTCTCATCCCAGGTTCACTGCCCCAGTTGTTTTGTTCTTTCATTCTTTTAGTTAATTATTATTATTTTGGTTATCTTGTTTTTTGTTTGTTTGTTTTAGAATATGTGCACTCATCAGGGAGAAAGAGAGAGAGAGAGAGAGAGACAGAGAGAGAGAATTCACCCTCCCAGGTGGGATGGCCACACTGCAATCCTCTATCCTTTCCTCTGGAGATTTTGGGCCTGTAAGCACATATGACCAGCATGTCAGTTAAGCTGCTGGTCTGGAACTCTAACTGGTGTGTCAGCCATGTGTGATCCAGTACGTTAACCACCATGCCACCTACTGACCCTTGTCCCAAATTGAATCCCAGTTCATTTTATTCCCTATCAGACTCTTCAGTTGAATCGCAGTTCATTTTATCCCCTATTAGACTCTTCAGTTGGTATTGTAAATTAGCTGAAATAAATCATGGGAAGGATAAACTCCATCTTCTAAGCCTCCAATTCCAATGCAGACTTTTGGAAGTTGGACATAACCAGTTGCATTATGCACCGTGGTAGATTTCAGTTTTACCTGACACATCTTGTTAGACAGATTGTTTATTACCCTGATGCCTGCATCTGTAGAGCTCCTTAAGTCTAGTAGCCAGAGAGAGCTACCCAGCTCTTCACCCTCCATCACCATCTGGCGGTAACTATTTTGAATTGCATCAGATTCCCTGGAGAATGGTCCTGTCCCTTCTAAACCAAGCTCCTTGAGATCCACATCAGCAATTTTAGAAAGCATAAAGAAAGGTCAATGCATATAATATGTTCAGTAATATTCTTGGGAAATGGAGAAATTATCTGTAAATCAATAAATAATTTAAGGACGAGAGTGAAAGGTTATACAGAAACTCTTGTGGTATAATTCAGAATCCTCTGAGATTCTGCATTCTTACATACCAGAAAAACTAATTATAAGATATTAGTTACTAATGGTTATGATTTTCCATCAGTGAATATTTAGCTACCAGCCCGCTAAATGCAAAGAGAAATTTGTAAGTGGCTTATGGTTTATTTTTAAAATTCCAGGTGTTCAGTTCATCTGCATATAAATATGACACCCACACAAGCATGCAAGTTTATTCACCGGAGTAAATGAGGCCCCTCCAGCTATATACCTTGTACTTTCTTCAGAGATCAATTCGGCACAAACCACATTATTTATTCAGGATGACATTAAGATGTTCACTCTTCACAAGAATAAACACATTGATGATGTTAATGCCAGCACTTCATTTTGTGTGGAACACTTACACTTGAATACAGCAGAGGAGTGCATGGCATTTTCTTTGCATTTTTTATTTCCATTTGTGATTTTTAGCTTTCTATTTGTGGCAAGCCACTTCTGCGTGATTTCCCAGATTTAATTTAAATTTTTAAATATTATATTTCTAGGTTTTCAAATAAGTCACCTCAGCTGATTTGATTATTGCTACTCTGTAGATAGTAAAAATTTAAAGGTGCATAAAGACACCAAATTCTATTTCTCCAAAGAGAGATGAAAGGAAAAATAAAAATAGAAATCACTGAACCACCTGAGGGAAATCAGGATAGTTGTATAAAACTCTGGGTAAAACAAACCTTCTAAAGAAGCGTATGGGTGTTTTTACAACGTACTGAGCATTTTTACGGTCAACTGGAGCACGTACTATAAAGTGTCAATGAATAAGGTTAGGTAAGTCTCTAAACTAAGATACTGTCTTTGTAAGGAAAAGTAAACAACTCCAGGATATGATAGAAAAGGTTTTTTATTTCCTGCCACCAAACAGAAAGCAACATGTGGCTAAATGACCTGGGGCCACTGTCCTAATCACCCTGTTTCAGTTTATCTTTCTGTAATTGTAGGCCCAGCATACTCAGGGAGGTCTCTGGATATGAACCTGGAACCTTCCCATGTAGGTCAGCCTCACAGAGCTTCAGGTTTTATTGCTCTACCACCATCCAGCTCCTAACAACAAAACTTAAAAACAATTATTTTGTTCTTCTAAATAGAAATCACATTAAACAATGTAACCATACTTTGATTTACTGAACACATAAAATCCAATTTTATAAATGGCAACATATTCCAAATAATTGTGGAATAAATGTTATATATCACATATATTTTATCTCAACTATAGAAAACTTGAAAAAAAAAAGATTAGATCCCCCTCATTTTTTTTTTTTTTTAGAGGTTTTTGACTTAGGGCATGTGTGTTCACTTGAAAGAGAAACACAGACAGTGATAAGGAAAGTGAGAAATTACTCCACAGGGAATTGACCACACCCTTCTCCATTCTCCTCTCGGAATCTTGGGCACACATGCACATACTCCTGGCAGGAGTTTTAAGCCGCTGGGTCTGGGACTCAAACCACAATTGGCCATGTATGAGTTCAGCAACGTATATATCCCTAAACTTTAAAAAGGATAATTTCTACTTCCAGGACCATGTGATAAAAATTAACTTCAGAATTAATCATGTAAGATAATTTGGGCTAAGAATAAAAATAAAAGTATGTGTGGTCTATTTGGAATATGTGAAGAACTTCCACCACTCGCCACCAAAAAAACCAACTCAATTAAAATATAGACAAAGGACTTTAATTGGTATTTCTCTAAGGGAATATGCATATAGTCAAAAAGTACATGAAAAGAGGCTTACCATCACTAATCACAAGAGAAATGCAAATCAAAGTCACAACGTATATAAAAACAAAAATAAAAATATATAAATTCTAAACCCCCAAATATAATAGATACCATGTTGGCGAGGGTGTGGAGGCACTGGAACATTTGTGTATTGCTGGTGATAATGTAAAAGGGTATAGCCACTGTAAAAACAAGGCTACTCCAAATATTACATCTAGAGTTACCATATTATCCATTAATTCCACCTGTGGTACATACCCAGAATAACAAAACAGATTCTTGAACAGATATTTCTTTTTTCGGAGAGAGAATTTTGCTATAGGGCACATATGCTCTCCGGAGAGACAGAGAGACAGAAAGTGAGAAATCACCCCTAGAGAGGGATGGCCATGCCACAGTCCCTTTTCCTTCATTCTCCTCTCAGGCTTTTGGGCACACATGTACACACATCCAACGTGAGTTTGAAGCCACTGGTTTTGGGACTTGAGCTGTAGTTGGCCATGTGGGAGTCCAGTGAGGTAACTGCTGGGCCCCAGATATTTCTAAACCAGCAGCATTATTTATAGTAGCCCAAAGGTGAAAATAACTCAAATATCCATCGACTTCTAAATAAACAAACAAAATATGGTACATACGAACCCTTGAATGTTATTTAGACTTATAAAAAGAAATACATTTCTGACACATGCTGCAACATAGATACACTTTAAAGACATTATTCTCAGTGAAATAAATGAGACACAAAAAGTCAAATATTATGATTGTACTTTACTGAGAGAGGTCAAAATCATAGAGACATAAAATAGAATAGTGACTAGCAAGGGAGGGCTTGGAAGAATGGTAAGTTATTTCTTAATGGGTATAGAATTTTAACTTGAGAGAGAAAAGTTTGGGAGATGAATGGGGTGATAGTTTTAGAATAATGTGAATGTGCTAAATGCCAGTTGAATTGTACACTTAAAAATCATTAAAATGGTAAATGTTATGTATATTTTTACCACAAAATATATGAAATTATTTGAATTATAATTATATAATATAACCAAACACTGTAAATTTACATAAAATTTACAAATACATATATGACCCTGTACATCACAAGTAGTTTACGCTATTTATAATATATATGGGTATAATGCATTTGTCAAAACTAAATATGCAATATTGACATATAATAATTAAGGTTTATACATTTATGAATGTCCTTGTTTTTACCTAGGGTCCTTTTTCTGTTCTGTAATATCATTTAAAATACTATGTTATATTTAGTCATCATATCTCCTTAATCTCTTCTAGATTGTGGCAGTTTTTTGTGTCTCTTGCTTCATATGATCTTGATAGTTTTGAGGAGTACTGGTCTGCTATTATTATAAAACCTAGCTTGGGACCAACAGATGGCATAATGGTTATGTCAGTGGACTCCCACATGTCTCACTGCAGTTGGAGTTCCATAACCAGTGGCTTCAAACTCATGCCAGGTGCATGTGCATGCATGCCCGAAATCCTGAGAGGAGAATGGAGAAGGGATTGCGGTGTGGCCATCCCCTCTGAGAGGCGATTTTTCCCTGTCTCTGTCTCTCTCTCTCCAGTGAGCTCACATGCCTTATAGCAAAAATCTCTCTAAATCAAAAAATAATAATAACTTCTACCTCATTATAGGTTTGTCTGGTGTTTTAGTCATTAAATAAGACTATGGGTTGTTGGGAAGAAAACTACACAGGTAAAATGTCCTTACATCACATTAAGAGTACATTCTATCAGGACCAGCAGGTGGCGTAATGGCTACGTCGCTGGACTCCTATGTAGTCAACTGTAGGAGTCCTGGACCTGGTGGCTTAAACTCATGCCTGGCGCTTGTGCACATGTGTCCAAGATCCCAAGGGAGAATGGAGGAGAAGTGATTATGGCGTGGCCATCCCCTCCTGAGGGGTGATTTCTTGCTTTCTGTCTCTCTCTGTCTTTCTGGTGAGCACATGCGCCTTATAGCAAAAACCTGTCCAAAAAAGAGTACATTCTATCAACATATCATCACTGTTGGTATAATAACACTAATTACCTGCTGGAGGCAGTGCTCCTCGAGTTTCTCTGCTGTAAACTATTTTTCTGTCCACCTTCCATACTGTGGTCTTTGAAGGAAAGTTACTATGAGGAGCCCACACTCAGTGGGGGCGTGACTTTTACATATATTATTATATTTGGATTTCTTCTGCATGAGAGATCTGTCCATTCTTTTTCATTTTAAAAAGTTACTTAGTCATTTATGTATATCCGTCGTCTAGACTCATGGATAGTTGCTTTATGCTCTGGGTTATAATCCAATACTACTTTTTTTTTTTTCCTTGCTCAAATTGATTCAGATTAATACTATTGGAAAATCATTGAGTTTTTCCTTGTGTCTTTGATATATTATAATCTGATCTTGTTTACTTTCAGCTAGATAATCCAGGCTTATCTTGTCTATTCCCTGTCATATTCCTTGAATCAGCCATTTCTCTAAGGAGCCCTGGTATCTTTCATTGGGAAAAGTAATGGGAACCAAATTCTGGGCAGTGTGTGTATTTGTATGGCAGTCATGGTTCCCAGATCTTTTCAGCAGCTGGAGCTTGGAAACCTCTGTGTACACTCATATCTATAATTCTCACTACATATGTTCATATGTATGCATATTAATGTAAACATGTTTATATTTAGCTAATGACTCCAGCTCTGATCCAGTATCATATGATTCATTCTAGAACTTCCTCCTTGCTTATCCATAAGCTCTGTCTCAGTCTGTGAGAAATATGGTTCCTACCACGTGTTATTCATTTCGTTTGTTCAATCCAGTATACATGTCTAGTAGTTTCAGAATTGCGTAACACGTACTCCTTCAAGCAAAAACTTTACAATGTTTACATATAGCTCCTTTTGTTGTTGGGCTTATAGACCCCACCCTATTCCCAAATTAATTGGGTCAGTACCTTTTTTTTTTTGCTCCAAACCTAGGGAGCTATTTTATAATTTAGTTTGGGAAGTTCTCTATGATGACGTGACATTTGATGAACAGATGTCTAAACTAAGAGGGAAAAAAACCACATGGAAATTTGGGGATAAAGCATTGCAGACATAGACAATTGAAAGGGCAATAAAAAAAGAGAAATTTTAATAGTATCAAAGGAAATTTAGGTTGGAAGTCGTGAGAAAGCTTTTGGAAATAAAGAGACAACATTTATTTTCTTAACATGGGGTATACTCTGAAGAGGAAGGCAAATATGACCATTAAGGGTAAAGTTGTAATAATAATAACATAACTGTTTTCCTAAATTAAGACATTAAGAATTTTCTTATTGGGACCAGCAGTTAGCATAATGGCTATGTCGCTGGACTCCCACGTATTCGACCGCGGTTCGCGTCCCGGACCCGGTGGCTTAAAACTCACGCCGGGCGCGTGTGCATGCGTGCCCAAGATCCCGAGAGGAGAATGGAGGAGAAGGGATTGTGGCATGACCATCCCCTCTGGGGGGGGTGATTTATTGCTTTCTGTCTCTATGTCTCTCTCTGTCTGTCTGGCGAGCGCACGCGCCCTATAGCTAAAAAACCTCTCCAAAAAAAAAAAAAAAAGACAACATTTATTTTCTTAACATGGGGTATACTCTAAAGAGGAAGGCAAATATGACCATTAAGGGTAAAGTTGTAATAATAATAACATAACTGTTTTCCTAAATTTAGACATTAAGAATTTTCTTATTGGGACCAGCAGTTGGCATAATGGCTATGTCGCTGGACTCCCATGTAGACGACTGCAGTTCTAGTCCTGGACCCAGTGGCCTAAACTCATGCTGGGCGTGTGTGCGTGCGTGCCCAAGACCCTGAGAGGAGAATGGAGGAGAAGGGATTGCAGCGTGGCCATCCCCCCTGGGGGATGATTTCTCACTTTCTGTCTCTCTGTCTCTCTCTGTCTTTCTGGTGAGCACATGCGCCCTATAGCAAAAACCTCAAAAAAAAATTTTTTTTTTCTTCTTAAGGTGTGGTTAAAGACATAGAACCTTTAGGGCCAGATGGTGACACAGTGGAGCACGACTGGACCTATGTGAGTATGGTCCTAGGTTCAGGTCCCAGGACCTTGCTGAGTAGGCTGAGCGTAAGTGTGTGACCATGATCTGGCTGCTTGAAATTGGGCATGGATTCCAGCGTGGCAGCCCCCCTGCAGTGCCTATCTATCTGACTCTCTCTCATGGAAAAAATAAATATACCTTTAAAAAAAAACATTCTGATGAGAGTTTTGGTTAAAGAGTTAGTTTTTTTTTTTTTTTTAATTTTTGCTAGTGCAGTCACTTGAGAGTAAGAGAGAGAGAGAGAGAGAAGGAAAGTGAGAAAGTACCTTCTGTCGGAGATAATCATTTCTCCTTTCTGGATTTTGCGCACGCACACACATGCACCTGGCATGTTTTTCAAGTGACCAGCTCCAATACTAAAACTGTGGTGGAGGCCAAGTGTGAGTTAGCTGCCTTAACCACCATGTTCACAACCGGCTCCAAAGCGAATGTCTTTACAACTCTTACAGCCTATTCCCATGTTTTAGCTCGATAGAGAGGAATAATTACCAGAGCGGTTTCTTATGTGTGCTTTCAAAAACACATCTCACATGGCAGATTTTGTAACTAAGCAGAGATCCCTGGGAGCCACATCTAAAGTCATCACAGATAGTCATTAACTAGAAAATAGGTATATGTTTTTAAAATCCCACTGCCCCAAACCCTAGTTCCTATCCTCATTGTCTTTTTCCTAAAGTGTAAAAGGAAATGTTTATATTTTGCTCACTGACTTCTTTGTCCATATTTCCACAGGAACTGTTTTCCTCACAACTTTAAGCTATTTTCTTTCCAAACGACTTCTCTTGCTTTGCTCCTAACTACAGACTGAAGGCAATCTGTGTGTCTCGGATTCTGCTCCCACCTTGTCTGCTCTGCTAATTTTTTCCATCCCTCTGTCTCCCCATTCCCATGTCTGTACAGTATGTACTATTCTAAGAAATACTTATATTTAACATACAAATAGGTAAAATCGTTTTAATAGATAATTAATTTTCCTTGTAACTCTACAAAGTAAGTATTGAACCAAGATTTAAATGAAAAAAAAAAGTCACCAGATTATTATTCTCCCGGTAGACTTAGTAGGATTAGTGGATGAATTAAATAAAAATGACAAGGAGAAGAAAAAGTCAAAGATTCTGATGTTGTTCGTGGGTGATTGGAAAGACAGTGTTACCTATGACAGAATTCGGGAGTAGGAAGGTTTTAGGCAAAGCTAATATATTCAGTTTGGAAATATGCTGGTGCGTTTACTGAGGATACCCTAGTGGAGACAACACAGCATATTTGGAAGTGTGATGATAAGGATTTATAGAGCTCAGGCTGAGATGTGTGCAATGGAAGTAATTTGCATTAGGGTCAATCTGATAAAACCATTCAAATCACTGAATATCATATTTATTTACATCTTTGTTTTGTTATGAGTGTTTTATACAAGGCAAATAACTGTGACATATTTATGTGAATCATAACTTTCAGAGAAATCATGGATTTTTTAATAATGATTCACTTTTTCTGTATCTATATACTTTTTTCTACCTTCTGTGCTAAAATGATAATAAATGCACCTATTTAAAAACAAAGGATTGGATTATTATTATTTAAATTTAGAAAAAGAATCATACATAATGTACTAGCTCCTCTCTGATATTCAAATACCTTCTGGATAGTGGTATGCAGTATTGTGCCTCTTGGTTGTCATGGCAACTGCATCTCAAATTTAGAGCATCGAATCTTCATTTTCTATGAATTTCTAAAAGAATAATGTATAAAATAGCAAGCTATATAATGATGCCTTTATTTTTTATTTTGATGCAGCACATGTAAATACATTTCATGTGATATAGTTGAGTTAAAGAAAGAGAGTACTGAAAATTTGAAAATTTAGAATTGGACCAATGGACTAATTTTTTAAATAATTATTTTATTTAACTTATTTATTTATTTACTTTATTTTGACCAGAGAGGGACAGAGGGAGAGAAAGCAAGGAAGCAAGTCACCAGGTCTGGGACTCAAACAGTGATCAGCCATGAAGTCCAGCACCCTCAACCACCACACCACCTACTGGTCCTGGACCAATAGACCATTATTCTCTTAGTTTTTGTTTTTTAGAATAATTTTATTTAACTGTGTTTATTATCATCGTTATGATCATTTTCCAGTTTGATCAGAGAAAGACAGAGAGAGAGAGAGGGAAAGTGAGAAAACAAGTCACCATGTTCAGGACTCGAACCACAGTCAGCCAAGTGGAGTCCAGCATCTTTAACCACCATGCCACCTGCCAGCTCCTGTTCACTTAGTTTTAACAAGAGATTTTAAAAACTTGGAATTGGATATCAGAAATTCATTTTAATTTCTTAATATTGGCTACCTGGTTAGTAATTGGATTTTTTGAAGGTGTAGTAATTATGACTATGTCTAGTTCTATTTTAAATACAACCATGTTGAGATAGGAATCAAATAGTCCTGTAAGTAGGTAAATAGGGCAGGGACCTCTGAGGGAGAGTCACTATGATAGGAAGTGGACACACACATAATTAAGGTAGAGCTAGCTTATAAAATGGAGTCACTCTGGTCAAGCTTTTTATTTATTATTTTTTTTTTTATTAAAGAGATTTTGCCATAGGGCAAATGTGCTCGCTGAAGAGAGAGAAAGAGCAACAGAGACAGTGAGAGGGAAACTGAGACATCACCCCCAGGGGAGATGGCCACACTACAGTGAGGGATCCTGAGCATGAACATACATGTAACTGGCGTGACTTTCAAGCCACCAGGTCCAGGACTTGAACAACGGTCAGCCATGTGGAAGTCTAGCGACATAACCACCATGGTATCTGCTGGCCCCCAGGTCAAGCTTTTGAGGAGGGTCACTCATTGCTCTCACGAGAGACCAAATAGTAGCTCTGACAGCTTGCTCACTCTGGGCTGCTTACAACAGAGCTGTGTTAGTGCCAGCTTGTTCAATCACAGCCTATCAGGAAATGCAACCAGACTCTGAAAATTCCTTTCTCCCACCCTTCCCACATGGCTCCTAGCACACCAGGAACATTGTCTTCCTTCTGTTGTCCCAGATATGCACACACAAGTTTACCACCTGCAATGGGACCTCTTGATTCCACTGGGGCAATTAACTAACTGGGCAGTGCTCCCAGACGTGAATGCTCATTCCTTCAAAGACCACCCTGGGTATGAGTGACCAGATCATTTTATTCCTTATCCGAGAGAGTGGACAAGTGCAGGACCAAGCCCAACCAAAGAGTCCAGGTACAATGATAGATCTTCCACTGAATATTCCTTATCAACCCTCAGGATAAAAGTAACACCTAACCTGATTCCTAGGGCAGTTGTCCTTCTCTGGCAGCTACCCACCCACATGCCTTTCAGGAACGGCAGTGTATTATTTTCCTATTAGAAACCTTTACCTTTTTTTTTTTTTTTTAAGAATTATTTATTTAATTTTTATTTATTGTTATTTTTTTGTTTGCTACAGGGCATATGTGCTCACGAGAGAGAGAGGGAGGGAGAAAGTGAGAAAATCAGATCTGGGACTTGAACCCACAGTTGGCCATGTCAGGTTCTAGTACCCTAACCACCATGCCCCTCTGCTGGCCCTGAAATCTTTACTTTTCTATTAAAACCTCTCTTTTCCTACTTTCCCAGTGTTTATGATTTTTTATTCTGTCGCTCAGGCTCAAGGCATGTCTCTAATCTTGGAGACCTGACCTAAAGAACTGAGGATTTCACACAACCCAGTTCAACTCCCCCATCCCATAGCAGCAGTCCCTGCAGGCAGCGCATTCCCTGCAAGCTCCTTTTTTTTTAAGAGAGGTTTTTGCCATAGGGCGTGTGCCCTTGCCAGACAGAGAGAGAGAGAGACAGAGAGACAGAAAGCGAGAAATCACCCCCCAGGGGGTATGGCCACGCCGCAATCCCTTCTCCTCCATTCTCCTCTCGGGATCTTGGGCATGCACGCACACGTGCCTGGCGTGAGTTTAAGCCACCAGGTCTGGGACACGAACCATGGTCGACTACATGGGAGTCCAGCGACATAGTCATTATGCTAACTGCTGGTCCCCTGCAAGCTCCTTTTGAGTAACACTGAGCTTGTCAAGGAGCTGGCTTTTCTCCCCAATATGATAGCCAGAGCTCTGCACGCTGCTTCTCTCTTCTCACATAAAATCAGGTTCTCAGAAACTGTACAAGCCTAAATAAGAACAAGAAGACAAATAACAACAGAGCCCTCTGACACAGATAAAAGCCCCTCACGTTGGTTTTTCATTGGCCATCCATTTTCTGGGACCCATCAGCGCCTGGGAGCGCTGATCTTTCTCCGCTCTCTTAACTTTCCACCTCACTATTCCTTCTTTATGTCCACATCTCTAATTCTTCATGAGTGTGAAATAACCAGACAGATTCATTGGTATTCCCACATTGGGTGTTGGGCCCACGCACCCCAACTTCCTGCAGCATAGTTTTCCTATATCAATGTCATTTGTTAAATGGCAATTTAGTCTCCTCTTAACTTCTAGCTTTCTCTTTAACACATACCTTACGTACTAAATAAATTCTATCCTTTACTTTATCCTTATTGTCCTTTATATAACAATAAAGGTCTCCATACTGCAATAATAAAAATATTTGTATTTTGCTTATTAAGTTAGAAAAATGTAGTTTTTTTGTTTTGTTTTGTTTTGTTTTGTTTTTAGAGGTCTTTGCCATAGGGTGGGTGCACTTGCCAGGAAGACAGAGAGAGACAGAGAGACGGAAAGCAAGAAATCACCCCCCTCCCCTGGGTGGGGGGGAGAATGGCCATGCCAGAATCCCCTCCCCTCCATTCTCC